>OY744525.1:77101843-78441843 GCA_963556195.1 Sepiola atlantica | reverse complement strand
AATAAACTATTCAAAACATAATTGTGACCATGTGCCTCCAATGGGTGATATCTACACATTTTGCCACTCGTCCATTGCCGTAAGACTTTTAGTATTTTGGGTTAACAGATGAGATTACAGAGAGACATCTGTACATTATTGAATTATAGTGACAAACGTTTGTACAATATAAGTATGACTCTGTGAGCCCCCATGATTATACACCGGGACATGCAAAGGCAAAATTACCGGTAATCACTTTAGCTATGGATTTTACATCAGAGTTTCTTCTTGTTTTGCTAGATTGCTATAAACATGGCTGAGGAAACACATCAATCTCGGATACATATACATATATATACAAATATGGTGATTGCAACTTCTTTACAGAAGGTCACCCCTGCTAAATTTCCATGTTCGGTTGTGGGCAGACAAATGGCTCAGTAGCCAAGATTTACTTTTACAAGTCTTTTTGCAGATATGCCACACAAGACTACTGGATTCTGTTCATGCATACTTATGTCCTTCTCCTGTTTGTCCCTAATGAAATTGGTTATTACCATGGGATTTCATGTGGTTGAGTAGACCAGTCTTCAACAGACAGGCTCTATCACAAACATCACAAACATGGTATAATTAAAAAAACATTAAGTTTCTACTTAGAATAAGTTTTTCATGGACCTACCTATAAATGTGAAGATCGCTTCCCCTACCATATGTATCAAATAAATAAAATTTACCACACCCATCTTTCATGTTTCTACATGATATCTGACACACAACTTTAAACTAAATTTTAAACATATTGGACACAAAGAAGGGAGGAGGGGACAAAGTTGTTCGTTTAACCTGTTTTGGTTTTTATAAGGCAATCAAGTATACAATTAACTTACTAGTGAATTCTACCACCATTCACATTAAATTAAAGAACTTAAAACGTGAAAACAGGCAAGTACACACCATTTACATTTCAAAAGAGTAAAATATCAGATACAAGAAAATCAAATTATGGAAGTTGTGGTAGTGCAGTGGTTACCAGCACGAACTGTGGACTTAACATGCCTTCTTCAAGTTTTGTCGGGATACTGAACCACTTTCAATAATACCATTGGGAAAGATATGCATTCATCTTTTACCCTTCCCCCTCCCGTGGAATGTACCAAACTCTCAAGCTTTGGTAGGGCTACTAGTCTAAGAGAAAGAAAACTCCAAAATAATACCTGCGACCAGGTGGGTCAATAACACATGCCACACTGTGATCCTTTATATACATTACTTACAAATCACGTTGACACACCGGTTCCCGTTAGATCACCGAAGTTAAGCGACGTTGAGCCTGGCCAGTATTAAATGGGTGACCATTTGGGACTACCAGGTGCTGTATGTGCTCTCTGTTTATCTCGGCATTGTTTCCAGTCGTCTTGAACTGCTTGCCATTGGAATCAAGCAGTGCCGACTCAGGAGAGGTGTTGTTAGAGATTGCGCAACCCTTGCTTCATAATTACACGCGCAGCCAGCCCCTTATAGGGGTATCCATAGTCTCTCTAGACTGAACGGAGGGCCTATCTGGTGGAGAGAGTGGATCTTTCGGCGTTGGCAGATATAAACCTATTAACAAACCTACAGTTGATACATAATTTGCTCTTTATTTCAGAGGATAATAAATTTAAAATAAATTTTATACACAGGAGTACACTGGAGTAGGAAGAGATGCTATAACTGGGAAAATTTCTTATTCTTCTTTCTTTTTCTTCTTTTTATTTGTACTTTCTTCTTTGTCGTCTTCTTTATACCTTTCTTTCTTCCTCATATTATATTTCTTCCTTGTCTTCTTTTTTCGTCTTCATTTTCCTTCCTTCTTCATTATTTTTTACATCATCATCTTTTTTCTTTTTCTTTACTTATTTTTTATCCTTAATTCTTTTTCCTCATTCTTCTTTGTTCTTGTTTCATCCTCTTCTTTATAATCTTTTGTTTTTCTTCTTCTTTCTTCGCCATCCTTTTTTTCATATTAGTTAAAAACTATCTTTCGTCATTAGCCTTGTTTCATATTTTATATTCTTTGTCATCTTTCTTTCTTTATATCTTTATTATTTCCTTTTCTATTTCTTTTTCATCTTTTTTCTTTTTGACTTTTTCTTTTTGTCGATGTTCAAAAACAAGAACAAGAATAACATTTTTTCTTTCTCTTCTTTCCTTTTTCTTTCGTCATTATCACCATTTTTGTCTTTTTTCTTTTTAAAAATTTTCTTGCTCTTGTTTGTCTTGCTATTGTCCTTTCTTTTTCTTCTTCATACTTCATCATAACCATTCTTTCTTTTTCTTCTCTTTTATTTGTTGACTTTTTTCTTTCTCTCATTGTTGTTGTTTATCTTCTTGTTCTTCTTTCTTCATGAACCACCTTTCTTGTTCTTGTTCTTTTACTTTTTTTCTTCTTGTTCTTTGTACTTGGCATTTCTCCAGAAATAGGTCTTTATTTCCTGTTTCTTAACTAAGAATTGTTTTCCGTCTTTTCCATGGGTAATCATAGACCAGATTCAACAACAACTTGGGCAGCAAAAAGAAATTAAAAATAAGAAAAAAATTAAAACCTAAAAACAAACAAAAACGAAATAAAGAAAAGAAAATTAAATGATGATATCAATCTTATGATAATTAATTCTTTAGTGTTTTTGTTTTTGTTTTTGTTTTCGTTCTATTTCTTTTCCATCCTCTCCAAGTGAGGGAGAGTGTTGCGAAAACTTAATCCTATCATGAATATAAATTCGTGCACAATGAAAATGTATTTGTTTGACTAGAGATATTCAAATCGCTACTTCCTTCAGGGTTCGTGTCTGCAACCGACAATCTAGTTTTTCAATACACCGTTGTCGTCTGCTTTCTCCATTGTGTGTTCAGCACTTTTCTTCTCTTATCTTTGCTAATTTCCTTCTTGCAGGAGTAGGATGGGTCGAGGAATGGAGAAGGGGGATAATCTGGTTATCTGCTTCTTTCTTATATATATTCCTCAAACTATCTGCCGCCATCACCGCACACCTACGACCCCCTCCCCCTTGTAAAGGTGTAATAATGGGATAAAATTTTTACTCTCGTTTTCTTTTTCTGGTTTTGGTCCTGTTTTTCCCTTCAGTTAGCACAAATAATCTTTGTATAGAAAATTATCTTTTGAAATGAAAGCAATCTGAAAATCGGTACCAAGCACAAAGTTATGATATTCTCCTAGTGATTATTTACGAACAGTTATCTCTATATTAGAAATTAAAAAATGCATATATATATAGTAGTATAAAAATATACTTATAGCAAGTGAGCTACACAGAAACGTTTGTATTTCATTCCATCCGAGGAATTCGTTAGGCTGTTAGCCTGACAAATTTCATTAATGGATTGAAACAAACGTTTCTGTGTAGCTCACTTGCTATGCGTATATTTTTATACTTCTACTAAGCTCTACTTATATATTGAGCACTGTTGGAGTAAATACCAAAACAAAAAATATATACATCATAATATAAGTGTATATATGTGAAACAGTAATATATATATATACTTGACGAATTATGTGCATAGTTAAGAGAGCTTTGCCACATGCTTGAGAACAAAAGTCCACCACTTATTACAAACTTGGGCCAGTCTTTCAGCTGTCAGGACCGTCATACCAAGCACAAACCTAATTTGGTCGGCTTATCTCTTTGGTACTCGTCCTCTTGATCTTTCTGCAATAAAGTCTTCTTTATATTATGATCTTATATAGCTAGAGTCCGGTAGCTGGAAAACATGTGTCTTTGGCTTTTTGCATTATTTGTCATACTATAAAAATAGTCTCAACCATTCCCCTACCAGGTTGAACTCCATACTGTGACTCTTTTGTGTAATCCTCAATACGTTTTCTCATTCTCGAGGATAGCCTATTCATGACATCCTCGACTGGTCTCTATGCATCCAAGCATTATACAAAATACAGCCTCACCATGTTGAATGATCGCCCGTGCTAGAGGAGTAAACCTTTCACAAAAATCACTCTATTCTTGACGGGTATTGTAATTCCTGTGGCGACCATCGACAAATGGATGCTTAGGCACAGCAAACATCGCAGATTCACTGAAGATCATTCTTGACAACGGAAAGATGCACTGCTCCAGTAAGCAGAGAACCATAAAAATATGTGTGTGTGTCTGCATATATATATATATATATATAATCAATATTATGATAAATATTTTTTAATATTTTTAATTCTTATCCACGTACATGTGTTTCATCCTTTTCCGGGAATCATCAGTGAGGAACATCACTGTTATATATATATATATATATATATATATATATATATATATATATATATATATACTAATGTTATAAAATAATATATTATGTACATATATTTGTTTTAGTATTTACTTCATCAGTGCTCAATACATGTGTAGAGCTTAGTAGTGATATAACATGTACTTATCGCAAGCAAGCTACACAGAAACGTTTGTGTTTTACTTCAAGAAAGAGTTTGCCTAAAATAACTGACATTCTACAATTTTTTTCATGAGCAAATAATGTTTACATAAACTCCCTACGAATTAAAGCTATTAATTTCATTACCTATAGCCATGCTTGCACACCTCTCTCCCTATTCTTTCCCATCAGCAAATAGATTTTACTGATTTCCACTAAGAGTTTGACAGCTAATTTTTAAGTAGGTCAAACAAATGATGTTTAAATCAAATACAATAGGTTCTAAAGGTTCAGTGTGGGATATAGTCCATATTTTCATTTCATAGAGAAAAGTGGATAGGACAACTGCTCTATAAATATTGCACTTCATTCGGATTCTTCATAGTCTTAAATAGATAAATCTAGAGTAAACCATTATAACAGACTAATTTCAAGTAATATATACAAATATTCTGGCTTATTATAATAGTATGGAAAAGAAAATAGGTCACAATTAGAATGCATATGCTGAAGTATTAGGCGAAGAAACTTAACTGATACCTTTTCATCCCTCATGAAAATGACTTGTTTTTTCAACAATTCAGCTAAAACTCGCATTGACGTAACAAGCATGTTCAGGTAATTATGAGTGATCAAGGCTAGTGTGTGATCGTCACGCATTAGATTTGTGATAGCTGCTAATTCGTTATACAGCAGCCTGAGGTCCGTTTCACGGTCTGCCCTTATTTACATTGCAAACAGATAGATAGATAGATTTAAAATCAATATCTATAAAAAGTTTAAATATTTTATGGGCTCTATTATTAATGTTGTTCAAGATACCTATGAGAAATCATGATGTAGTTTAACCCATGAAAAGCACCAAAATACATGCAAACCAATGCTAAAACATCCTAGTAACGTGCTGATTACAAATATGATTATTGGTTTTGCAAGGAGATCATCTGTTGAAAACTAATGTGCGGACACACACATCTATATAGCAGTTATAGATATAGATATTAAGTACTTGCATTTTACCTCATCTGTATTTAATGTAGACATTGCTGAAAGTGAGAATAGAATGATAGAGATACATATTGAATGTAACTTAAATATGTGTGTTTCCAGTCTATTAAGGAGACAGACATGGTAACATGAAATTCAAACAAATGACAATAGCAATGTTTATGAAATATTCAGAAGTTAATATAACCAGGCAAGAACCAGGTGAGACAAAAAAGTATTGTTAATGAGATAAGCATAATACGATACTCAGGCGAAAGATAATAGAAATATTATCAAATATTTTGAAGGCAAGAACGTGCCTTCTTCTCTGATGGTATTTTCTTTGATAATCTCGTAGGTATGGCCAACTTTTGAAACGGAAACAGATACATAATGACGTTGAACGTTTCATGGGGAATTCAAAACCATGTATTCACATTTAACATTTCTTTCTAAAAGCGAAAGACTACAATTTATGAAAAAATAAAATTAATAAATTAAAAACAATCGTCTTAGATATGCGCCTTTTATTTTTATTTACAAAAATTAAAAACAGAAATGATCGTCATTTTTTAGTAAAATAAATGTTTTACGAAATAAATCGGTTTTTGATTACAGCTTCATTTTTAAATTATTTTAATAATGACCACATATTGAAAAACAATTGAATCACTAGTCAACTGAAGTATAATAAAAGAAATTATTATCATTGTACTATTTCTCTGCTTATTAGATCCACTGGCGACTTAGTGCAGTAACTCACTTTTCATTATACTCTTCATCGCCTCTTTTTAGCCAATAGCTCGCTTCTTTAACCATTCCTTGGATTTCTTATATGGCTTCATTCTTAGATTTAATGTCAATAACCATCTTTTCATGTTTTCATGCTTTTAAATCCATATTTAGTTTATCTTTTATCAGATTAAACATGATCTTTTCATGAAAACTTTTAAGACACATTCATCTTAATCTTGGGTTTTTTAAATGTTATTATTGTATTATGTACTATTGCCTGACAGCAAAAACCTTCAAACTATTTCTATATAAAATATTTCTTATTTTTTTTTATTTTATTTTATTTCAGTGTCCTTATTATGAAATTATCTGAAAATGTCTAACTTTTATTTTCCTATAAAATTTAAATTAATAAGTAAACACACACACACACACATTCAAGGTTTTTGCCCTGTCAGCATGGCTTCAAATTCGCTCACTGCAACCCATGCAGAGGGTTAACACCCCCCCCCTCCCCTTTGCGAAAACGGGGCCACCTGTTAACCGTGGGTGGCGACCCGTGATGCCATGAGATAAAATCCTGGTGGATAGACATTCGTCCACTTCGGCCTTTACTTTTGCTAGACAGGAGGTCAGTGAGGCCCAATCCGATTAATCGGCTGGTCAGGTCATGCCTTAGTATCTCTAAGTTCATCTCCAATTGTATTATTCTATCTGATTCTTAAAAGAAATCAAAACCTTATTTCTTCTTTTTCTTTTTCTCCCCAAATAGATACTAGAAGGTGGTGGCTGAGGGTCAATCACATTGAGAATAAAAAAGATTATCAATGCCAAAGAGTAATGTTTCCAAAGAAGTAATGTTTTTCTGGAAGTAATGTTTTTCCTAGAATAGTGTTTTCTAGGAGTAATGCTGCTCTCTCTCAATAAGGTTCACTTCGAAGAGTAATGTTTCTGCTTTCACTATGAAATTTATTTATGAGAGCAATGTATTCTGGGAGCAATGTATTCTGGTTATCTAACAGCAATGTATTCTAGGAATATAAATAATTGCCCTACCTATGAAATTATATTTGACAACTTTATTTCAAACACAAAACTAGTGATATGGGTATGTCACTTGAAGGATTGTTGAAGTCTTTTCAAGCTTGAGTGTGGTTATTCTCAAAGAGTAATGTCTTCAAAGAGTAATGTTTTCAAGGAGCAATATATGCTAAGAGCAATGTATTCTAGGAATATAAATAATCATCCTACCTATAGAATTATATTTAACAACTTTATTTGGCATTAAATAACCTACAGATGGTTGATATGCCATAAAACAAACTAAACCAAACCTTTCAAGATTTAAGCTCAATGGATGTTAATTTTGAACAGCAAAGCATGTATGAAAAAAGAATAGGAAAATCCAAAAAACGTGTCCAGAATTATCAGAAAATAAAACGAAAAACACTCACATTGTTAAAGCATTTATATATGCAGGTTCAAACTAGAAACATAAGATTCTGTTTATTTTATGGGCGTCATATTTAATGCTAACAAAGCTAGCAAAAGATGTATCTAAAATATCAAATCGTAAAAAAGCCCTTTTCTTCTGAAGTCACACTTAATGGAAAATCCAGGATATATAACTCTATATTATGGTTGTCCATGTTTCGATGAAACGGTTCATCAAGTATAGGAATTTTTTTGACAGGTAAATTAATACATGGTAACTGGAATCTAACTTGTATTGTTTATATATATATATATATATATATATATATATATATATATATATATTTATATATATATATGATGGTTGCAAACTCATGTTCAAGCATTGATGTTGCTTGACTGCTAAAAGTTTTCAAGCAAGGCCTGTACATGAAGCTTTTTTTAAGTGAGGAAATGCTTTGTACAGATCCAATCCCATTTTCTAAACGATTGCCACCCTGACTCATAAAGAAGAGAAAGTCTACATCATTGGAAGCAACAGTCTCTAAAGGTGTTATATCAGAGTTACTTGCCTGAATCTTCATCTGCAAAGTAAAGCCATGTTTGGGACTGTTATTATCATTGTTGTTTAATTTCTAATGTATTCTATTTTGTATAAGTATTGTGAATGATGGTAAATAATTTGAGTCAAGAACAATGAAAACTTAAATAAATCTAATAAACAAACATAAAAGTAATAAAAGGTGAAAAACTGTATATATATTCTTTTCTTTTTCTTCCTTTTCTTTTTCTTGATTTCCTTTTTACTCATTTAAATTAGATTTTAGATTTAAAATTATATAATTTAATTTTTTCCATTGGACTACCCACTTCAATTCTTGAAGTCTTTCCTGCCAAGGAAGCTATATAGTTGGCAATGACTTTATTTATATATTGATCTTCTATGAATTCTTTTATATCAACTGTTTTTTTTTGTTTTGGACTTCATTCTAATGTATCCTCTCATACCTCGGATTTCAGACTTTGCTATTTGGACTCTGTTGGATTATAACTCAATGCTCAAATCTCTGGATAATTACATGGACGCATTTTATCTTCTACCCAGCTTGTGTTGAAAATTTATTTTGTTTACAACTTTTATATTTTCAAATATATGCTACCAGTAATACATTATTTTACTGATTTTTCTCCTCTGATGAATAGCGCTTATCTTTGAAAATCTATGGATTAAGGAAAAAATACTGTTTTATATTCCTTGCTTGAATATCTGATAAATTAATAAATATTGTAATTTATCCAACTTTTATTTTCATTATATTTTTATTCTTATATATATATATATATATATATATATATATATATATATATATATATATATATATATATGTGTGTGTGTGTGTGTGTGTTTTACACATCATCTTTGTTGATTCAATACAAACACTGATTCCATGCTATTATCATAAAATGGAAGTCAATTTTTATCCGATTCCTATTTTAAAGTTGCTCTACATTCTTTATTTCATGAAACACTTTGATTGGAGACTGACTTTCATGAGAAATTGTATTTATACCTTATAATTCATGACCTTCTGTGTAAACCTAGGTCAACTTTGCATAACCTGTAGCACTTCATGGATCAGCCTTTCTGTGAGCTAAGTTTGGTTGAAATACTTTCACTAGTTTCTGCGGTTATCACAAATCAATAGGCAGACAAAAACTTAATTTTATTCATTAGATTTATTTTATTGAAAGCCTTTTCTTCTTCTGTTCATTTTAAATATATATTTTTTATTATTGCAGAAAAAGTCAAGAGATTTTTATCCATACCACACTAATTTTTCATCAGCAGTAAAACAGTGTTTACAAATAGAGTGCCTTTCTTGCTGTTTTTTTTTTACCTAGCTTTAAATTAAACATTATCTACCTTATTAAGACTGCTATTGTTTGGTCTCTTTCGTGTCTTTCGTGTCAAGTGTGTAGAATAGGTAGTGAGTGGCCTGATAAGATGCACTGCACAAGGAAAGTCAAGTAGTCTGAACTTAGCACGTTTATGCTTTTGTAAATATAAATAGAGCTGTCATACCAGAGGAAGTTACTCACCCCATCTTGCACTCTCTTCAAGTTCTATCTTGCACTTTCTTCAAACTATCTTACTATGTGATGTTGTCTTTTGAACATTTTATGATATCAATATTGTCACTTATTGAATCTTGAATACCTGTGTAACACTATTCGAAGTGATATATCTTTTGAACACTTATGGTATCAGTATTGTCAATTTTGAGTAATTTTGTGTACCTCTTAAACACGAATCTTGTCTGGCCTTGTTTTGATCTCGTAGTATTGTCTTTTAAACATTTATGATATCAGTATTGTCACTTTTGAATTTTTAATAACTTTGTGTAGCTCTTTAATACCAATCTTGTCTTGTCTTGTATGGATCCGGTGATATTGTCTTTTGAACATTTTATTAGATTAGTTTTGTAACTTATTGAATTTTGAATAATTCTGTGTTCTTCTTTAACACTAATCTTGCCCGGCCTTGTTTTACCTCGGTGATATATATATATATATATATATATATATATATATATATATATATATATATATATATATATATATATATATATACCATTTATTTATTGAGTTGTGTATTACCTCAGACAATTAGTTATGATATAAAGCATTGATGTGCATGGAGAAGTTCAAAATAGATGACCTAAAATACTTGTAAACTTGCAAATATTGGTCATAATTGCATTATCTATGGCAAAATATAACATTAACTGTTCAGATAAAAATTGGATATTGATAATCTTTGAAAATTTTAATCTCATCAATATTTGGACGAGCTATGGTTGAACAAATATTTTGATTGATCGTATCTTGTCTAGTAGCTATTCATGGGAGAAAAAATAAATAAAAGAAGAAAGGAAGGAAGAAGAAAAAGAAGAAAAATCAAGAAGACTGCAGTGTTTGCTTAGCTTTAGTGAATACAATTCCCACAGCATCATTTTATATATTTCAATGTAAGAGAATTTCATAAGTTATCACTTTTCGAAAAGATGTTTATTCAAGAAAAATTTCAAGTGATTTTTCACTGGAGAAATATTAAAATACAAGAGGGAGAAAAAAGTCAGTAAATTTCAAAAATGAAAGTAAAAAGACTTAGGAAATAAAAATCACACATTTGGTTTGGTAGGTTTTAGTGTAAGAATCGAAGACGAATGTGACATGAAAGCAACTGGAAATAAGAGTGACAATATCAATGAAAGAGTTTGAAAAATTAAGATTGAGAAAATAATTTTTTTTAACGGTTAAAATAATAAGAAAAAGAGAAAAAGTGAACTTCATAAAAGTAATGAAAATTCTTTTTTGTTTCTTGGTTTCTTTTTAGGTAAAAATTATCTTAAATGTTATTTGATAACAAGCAGAACTGAGATTGCCCGTGAGTGAAATGAACTGCATTTGTGGTTAAAGAAATATAGATGCAAACTATGGAATCGGAAATCCGAGTTCAAATCCAATCAGATTTACTGCGTTCACTTATTTACTAATGACACAATATCCTCCCCACCCTCGTTGCTTTGGAAACAAATGGCGATTTTATTTCGAATCTAAATAGATCTATTGTGTTCACTTACAATATAATCGTACATGGAAAAGTATGACACCCCTCTCATTTCTGGATAAAATACCAACATATGTTCACTGAATTATTTCCAATCTTTGGAAAATGTATTGAGTTTCGTCATTAAATAACATAAAAATATTTTTCTTCTTAGGTCATTCATCAGTTGATGGTGAAACATTCACAAAGTTTGTGCACCATGATGCTTGTTCACTCATTGCAGCCAGCAGCTCCAATCCCGAGAAGCCAGTGTGCTTCTCCAGAAGAGTCTTGATCGTAATATGAGGCCTCCCATCCCATTGTTTGACCTCTGGGGACCACAGAAGCACTTTTCCATCATGCATGCCCAGCAAACACCAAAAGTCAGCATTGAACAACTGCAGATATGCGTTAAAGGTAATCATACAGGATTTTGTTTGTTACATGGTCTCTCCACAATATGTTGGAGACGATGTATAGCATCTTGGTGTATGATCCATCAAGTCTCTTAGATCAAGCAATATTTAGTGTTCAAGAGTCTGATATATAGAGTAGGATGAATTCGACTGGTGCCTTGAAAATGTTGAGTTTTGTCTCATTCTTAATAGCAGCTTTTCAGATTTTGTTGAGATAGTTTTGCACTCCATGCTTGGTCAATATGCATATTCATATCATAGCCACAGTCAGTGAATTCTCCTAGATATTTGAAGTCCTGAACAAGTTCAATTCAAAAAAGAGTTGACATGCTGTAAAAAAGCTGACAAGCCTTTTATTGTGATTCAGCATTAAATAACCCCACAAAGGTTTTATATGCTGTAAAATAAACAAGCCAATCTAATGAATTATTTACAATGAATGGTTTACCATAAGTTATTCTGTTTCAGCATTAAATATCCAACAAAAAGGGTTGATATGTCATGAATGACATATCATGAAATCAATTTAAAGCACAAGAGGCTCTAAATAATAAAACACATTTCAAGAATGAAAAGGAAATTCAAAAAACAGTTCTGTAATAATTGCAGCTGAAAAATGTGTTGAAAGAAGTTTAATCTCATAAATGCAGAGTACAGATGTATAGTCTCATAAATGAGGTGAGTTCGGAAATTAATAACGATATATATAAACATGTATATGAATAAATTCATACACATGCGCATATATATATATTACTATTTTATATTACCTTATATACTTATATTATCAAATACTATATTGTGTATAAATATTTCTTTCACTATTGACTTCAGCAGTGCTCAAACCATAAGTAGAGCTACTACTAAGTAGTATTACTACTAAGTAATATTAAAATATACTTATGGCAAGCAAGCTACACAGAAACGTTTGTATTTCACTCAAAAGAGCTCATCAGGCTAGCACTTAGCCTGGTGAGCTCCTTGGAGTGAAACACAAAAGTTTTTGTGTAGCTTGCTTGCCATAAGTATATTTTAATACTACTATATGTACATATTACAATAACAGATTTCTTATCATGAGTGTACCAGTGTTGGATGCAGTTATGTTTGCTGTATTAATACCCGTCCTGGGACGGGTAAAATTAATTACCCAAACAGAACGGTGTTGCTGCACTCATTTATGTCTGCTTACAAAGATTAAATAAAATCAATATATAACCCTAAAAAAACCTTATGTCAAGAATCCTTATTCCAATTTTGATCTACATGATTTTGATTCTAGAAAATGTCTACAATTTAAGACTTAAGCTTAAGGGGTCTTAAGAAAAAATTGAAATTCAGGGAATCTTGCTTAATTGGTGTCTGATAATTATGGATTAAATTTAATTCAAATCTGAAATATTTTATGCATATCTGAAATATTTCAAATGGGAGGATATGCGCATATAATGCCCCAAAAATCCTTTAAAATACTCTAAAGAAACTAAAATTTGGGGAATATTTATTAATTGCTGTCTAATACCTATTGTTAAAATTTCACAAAAATCAGAGAAATCTGATTTTTTATGAAGAGTTTCCATCCACTTTTTGCCCTTCGCATAAAACTAAAGTAAACTAAATATACCCACATTACTCACCCTTACACTGAGCAACTGTATTCTAAAATTCATAATGATCGGTTAATTAGTTTAGGAGAGAATCTTATACATAAAAATATATAAACATATAAGCATACTAAACTTTATATAAATATATATATAAACAGCACTTGAGCAATAGCAGCTCGGATCTTTTCTTTAAGTTCAATGATGCTATAAAAATATGCGATTTCCACTTTTGAATGAAACATGAAATAAAAAAATGCTTAAGCTTTGACAAAGTTACAAACAAAAGAAAATATATACTTACTTATGGCGGACCATATATATAATTTTAAGCATCTCAAATCATAAATCCCTCATCCGAAAATGGGAACAGTATGGTGCAACTGCGAACCCATGAAGACAAGACCATCCACCTAAGCTCAATAACTGGACAAGGAGAATATTATTCAGAAAATAGCAAACAAGAGGTCCATGCTAACACTGGAGGAGCTGCAAAAGCTCACAGCTCATGTAAAACAATAAGTTCACAGGACTACTATTAACCATGCATTCCACAAAGCTGGCCTTTACAGAAGAATTATAAGAAGAAAGACATTGAAAGAAAGCTATAAGAGTTCCATTTTTAGTTTGCCACAAATCATCTGGAAAACACAGCAAACAAGTGAAAAAGGTAACTCTGATCACATGATACCAAGATTTGAATATTTTTGCTTTATTAAAAAAAACGTTACATGTGGTGGGACCTTAATACTAAAGATCACCCTGAACACAATATGCCTCCGGTGAAACATGGTGATGACAGGATCATGTTGTGGGACTGGAAAGATGGATGGAGCCAAATACAGGGCAATTCTTAAAAGCAATCTGTAAAAGACTTGAGACTTAGATGGAGATTCACTTTCCAGCAGGATAACTACTTTAGGATACAACCAGAATTACAATGGCATTTTTTTTAAATCAAAGCATATTAATGTTGGAGTATAACCCAGTCATGTTCTAAAATATGTGGCAAAACTGGAAAAGTGTTGTTCACAGACCGTCTCTATCTAATTTGATTGAGCTTAAGCTATTTCAAAGAATAGGTAAAATTTTTAATTTCTATATGTAGAATAGTGTAAGAGACATGCCTCAAAAGACTTCAGCGAAATGTGGTTCTACAAAGTATTGGCTCAGATGCAAGGTGTGTGTTTGTGTGGAAGTGGGGGGAGGTAAATACTGATCAATCCAAGAGATGGCAACTTTGTTATTCTTATTATTGTTTGTATCACAATTAAATGTATTTGCACTTTTCAAAACATGGTCCATTTTGTGTTGATCAAATGATAAACCCCACTTGCTAAACATGCAATTAACTATGCTTTGAAAGGTGCAAAATTTGCATTCACTTAATTTATTTAATTATTTATTTAAATTAATTAATTTATTTAATTTAAATTGACAATTTAAATCAATTTGAATTTTTGTTCGTAACGTTACAAAATGTGGAAAAGTTCAAATGGGATTAATACTTATGCAAGGCAATGTACATCATTTTTTAATAATTTAAATTATACTGAAACTCTAAAGGCCTTGTATGTTTCTCTAAAGGATAGAATGCGAGATAACTCATTCATTCTCTTGGTCCTATAAAAAAAATAGTGATATAAATAGTTCATTGTTTGAATGTAAATAAATGTTATTTTTATATAAAAATGTTGCCTATTTTTGAATTGTCGATTGATAATTTCGAAAAATTTAACATCTCTCTTTCTCATTTTTTACATATTAACATATGCTATAATGCCACCAACATATATAATGGAAATAAAAATAGGTTGTTAAATTCGCTGTGTCGTCCCTTTAAAAGGTGCAATAAGGTTTATTCTCTATTTGCTCTGATCTCATTAGCATTTACTAAAATTCAAATATTTCCGATGTTCATGAAATTACAATATAATAATACGCCTTCATCAGCAACAGTAATCACACTTTTTTAGTCAAATTTTTTTGGGTGCAATAGAATACACCAAAAGAATATTGAATTTAGGTGAAATTGTAGTCAATGATGATTTTTTTGTCTCTTATTTCTTTTTTGTGCTTTCTATGATGTTGAAGCAGTTGCCATTTTGCGCATTAATAAAAGAGAAAGAGTGGAAGGCAGTCGCAAGAAAGGGTGTGTAATGTTGACCAAAGATAATGAATGAAAAGAAAGATAGAGCGAGAGATGTTTTAAAGGAAATAAATTATTTCTATTTATTTGCATACGGTCGGTTTTTAATGTTCGGAACATCCAGCTCCCCAAAGAGGAGCATTCTGGATAAGAACATTCATTCCTGTAGATTCTCTTCAGCACTCTCTCATGAATGAGGAGGCCTCAGGCAACAGGCAATAAATCCACTAACCCTTCTGAGAAAGGAGGGTGTTATGTAGGATATTCTTACATATTTGTTATTACTTTTTTTTAAGTAATGAGAATGAGGTTATAGTAACCAAGTAAATAAATTTAAAATTTCATTTCTTTTCAAAATATGAGGAGTGTTGCGAAATAACGAAACTGAAGATGTATTAACCCAAGACAATATCTTCAATTTTCATTTGCTTAATTTTTTTTTTAACGTTCATTTTTCAAATTACTAAATGTGTTAAAGTTATCAAGACTAAGGATGTATTAGCGATTGCCAATCAATAAAATGTTTTATTTTTTCGCTATATGAGGTGTGTTAAAATATATTGAGACTGAGGATGTATTAACAATGAGCAATGAAATAAATATTCATTTCTTTTTCAAAATACAAAGTACACGCACTTTTTTAACTCTTCTAATTTTTGTTATTCATGCTTCCAGGAAACACCCAGTAGCTTTACTAGTTATAGTATATCTTAATAATATCAGAGAAAACACAGAATATAAACCACTGCACCTTTTTAAGACCAGACAGCGAATATACCAACCTATTTTTCTTTCAACTATAAATGTCGTCAGCATTATAGTATATGTTCATAGGATGAAAGAAGATACAGAATAAAATCTGCTGCACCTTTTTAAGACTCAACTCAGTGGTTTTACCAACCTATTTCCTTTCCACTATATATATATGTTATCAGCATTATAATATATATTAATAAGATCAGAGAAGACACAGAATAAAACCTGCTGCACCTTTTTAAGATTCGAAGGAGCCACTATTCTAGAAAAGAACCGAGTAGTCTCCTAGTGGAGACCCAGTATCATTGATTGGATTTGCTTGAGCCCCGAATGCTGATACTGATCTTATTAACATATACTCTACCACTGATAACATATATACTGGAATGGAAAATAGGAAATTTAAAATACAGCTCAGTGATAATTGCAGCTTAGAATGCGTCTCTGGCTTCAGTAGAAAAGGAAGTCTAATCTCATAGCGAAGATCGCCCACAAATGTCTAGCCTCGTGAAGACAGGGGAAAATCATGCGGCTCGATACAACTCTATTTGCATGCAAAACAGGAAGAAACTGTCTGCTACTTGAGAATTCTGCTTGATTAAACGAAATAGACAACTTTTGTCTATTGATCCTTTCATTCTATTTTTCAATTCTTCTGATATTTGCCTTTTTATATCGGGACTGGTGTTTTTAAAGAAAGAACCAAAATTCTTTAAAAACTGGGTATTTTTTATTTACTTTGGAATCATGTTCAAGCTATCTGAAATTAGAATTAAGGTTTTATCTTCTCGACTGTAAATAATGTTAATTGTTGGAACGTCTTTTTGACTGCTGATAAAATTAAATATAGATAATAATACTCAAAGCAGAGCACTGGCTGTAACTTCAACACAAGATGTCCAAAATAATTTTTTTCAGTGTTATTATGTCAGCGATACTTCTTTTTATTCCTCGTAGATATATCTCATAATGCAGATATATTTCTTGTCTTGCAACTATAAAAGCCACCCATATGACAGCACATTCTCTTTTGTATTTCATTTTATCGAGCTTCCCATGCAAGAGGTATGTAGTTCATTTCTCTTTATTCAACTATTTGTCAGTTACTCAAATTATTTTCTTTTTACTTACTAAGTTGAAGCAAACTGTTTACATTTAAATATGATGATTGTCTTATTCTAATAAAATTGTTCCATGAGATGCCTTTAAATTATTCGTTTTATTTTATCCTTATAAAATTGTTCTAGAAGGATTTGATATAACTTGTAGCAGTTACATGAGTGGACTATTTTGTATTGATCTACATGACAACCAGTGACTTGTGATTCGGCTTGACGATTATGTAATCATCGCCTCTTCACCACGTGCACGTATAGCACGTCTGAATGAATCATCTTGACGCTAAAACCAGATCACGTGATCAACATAACTCTTCAGTTCGAGATGATCCTGCATTCTTCTGGCGTCAGCCCGGCAGAAGAATCGACGAAACCAGGATAAAGATTATTTCGTTTTGTCTACATTCACTCAACCCAATCTCCTTGTTCTGTTCCTGTGTTTCCTGTAAATAAAACTGCATATCTTTTTAGTCGTGAAGCCATCGTTTATTTTGTGAGGAATGGTGATCCTGTTTGCTTATTATATTTCAGTCAGATTTGGCCAGACGAATTACTCTCCCAAGTAAGTCGTTTATCTGATTTTCTTCTCGATTTAAACTCCCAGCTAAAATTGGCCCCCTCAGCTAAAAACTGTTAACTATTTAAATTTTAATAAGTTGTTTCAACTGTATTAATTAAAGGCTGAGACTAGTATTAAAACATTCGATTAATCTTAGGTGTTTTAGTTTTTATCTAGAGAATGGTTAAGTTGCCACCAGCACAACACAAGCTTTTACTACTGTGTATAATAAATTTTTCATGTCTGATTCTTTCAACAAAAATTTCTTCCCATATCAGACGGCAGTGAGATCATTAAGTATTTATTAAAATATCATACAAGGTAGATCTGTGTCTTCCAAAGTTCTTCCTGCCTTGAATTCGATTCGCTTTCCAATAATAATCAACTCTGATGTCATTTTCACAGACAAAGCGGTAACGTCAGCAGTTGTTTCAGATGGGAGGAGGGGGGGGGGAGTTCAACTTTATCTGCTTGCATAAAATCTGGAATTAGTGTATTTTCTTGTGTATAATATGAGCCATTTTAAACAAAATCCAAAGCCAAAAATCAAGTGTCGTATTATTTCTGCAAGTACACATTTACAGAAAATTTTACTAAGCTTTTAAAATTCGAATAATTTTACTCAGAAGATAATATCTTTCTTAATGAAAGATAATTTTATTTTCAGTAGAATAATATAGAGAACTATAATGAAGTCTTATCAACATATGATTGATTAATTAACACCTTCAAATATATTAGCGGGTACGTCTAGTTATCACCTTTCCATGAAAACAAATTTGAAAATTAGTTTTGAAATAGGAAAAAACACATAATGACTAAATATCCGGTTCATTTTTTTTTTAATATAATGAAAAAATGTATTATGGTTTATTATACACGAAAATGTAATTTTCCTCGTTTTTTTAGCTTCTGTTGCATTGGCAAGAATCTCCATCTGAAATTATGTTGTTACTTCTGCATATGGTTCTAGCTGCCACAAACTACAACAACAACAACAACTACCACCACCACCACCACCGAGCAATCACTGCTACTGACTCATATGGAAACTTCTAGTGAGTAAATAATATTGATAGTAATAATAATCATGAAAATGTGTGAATAAGACTAAAATGATCAGAAAAATATACTTGCAAAGGAAATAAGATGCACATCTGTACAGTAAAAAACAAAATAGGAATTTCGAAAATTTATATTTTTCTATTTCAACTTAGCTGTGTTTCATCGAGGTTATGTGAGTTGGTTTCTTGTCCCTAGTGCTCTTACTATTATTGGTATTACAGGAGATTTCTTCAGGCTCCATGTTCATTTCAGTTCTCTGGCAAACTCCATGTATTTGCTTAGTTTCTTTGCCTCCTTGATCTATGATTTCTTGGACAGAAAAATCTTCTATTTGGCAGGGTTTTTCACGTTTTATCACGTCTGGTCTTGTTTTCATTTTCTAATACTGTCTCCGGTTTTTGTCGGTACCATTTGTTTGCATGTTCAAAGTGCAAACGTTTTCATAGTTTCCAATGGACTGCCTTCCCCCACGTAGCCGTGTCTGTTTTTGAATTTATTTTGGGCTAGTTTGCTGCATTCACTTATTATGTGATTTACCATTTCGTCTCTTTGTCCACATATACTATTTTCCTGGATTTTGCCTATTTTAGCTTTTATATAATTTGTTCTACGCATGTTGTTTTGTGCAGCTGTCAGTAGCGATTCCATTTTTCTGTTCATGTGTCCTTTTTGTAGCCATGTCCATGTGTTTTCTTGCCTCTCTTCTTTGGTCAGTCATAAATCGTCCGTGTAACTGCCTTATCACCTTTTTATTTCCAGTTTCACTGCTCTCTCTTTGTCTTGTTCATTTTGGAGGTGCTTTTTGCAGCAATAATCAGCTTTTCTCTATTTTGTGTATCGTATCATTCTAGTTCTTTTATCATATCATGCACACAGTTTTATATACTTATCAGTTCTCTTTCTCCTTCTCTCCTTTTACATAGAGTCGGTCAGTATCATCCTTTGGGTACAGTGCATTGTGCATGGTCATTAGTTTCCTAGTTCTTTGATCCAGATACCTGAATTTTTTTTTGTTCAGCTTATGAAGTGTCCAAAATATCTTACTAGGAATACTGCCCATTCCTTTTATTATATTTCCACTATATAATTTGGTTTCTAAGAATTTTGTTGTTCTTATCAGGTATTTTGTTCCAATCTTCTATTTCATTTCTGTTAATTTGATGGCATCTACTTCCAGAACTCCAAAATATATGTATAGATATCATATTCACCAAATGCCCTCATCTCCTCTTGGTTAGGTAGTGGTGATAGTCATCCTGGAAAATGCCTTTTTGTATTCTTATCTCAGTCAAGTGTTGTCCTTCAGCTGTCAGTTTCAGTCTTCATGTTTCCATTGCTTTCTTAATAAGATTGATAATTTTCTCAGATATTTTTACATCCTTAAACATTCAATTATTCAATTATCCATGTTTAAGTGATTCTGTTGTAGGCATTCTTGTAGTCAATCCATGCCATGGCTATGTTCCTTTTTCTGTTTATTACCTTCTTCAATATCTTTTTATCTATGTATAGCAGGTCATTTGTCTCTTTTTCTGTTTCTTGGGAAGTATTTTACAGTCGTTAAGGGAGTTGTTGATCTGTTCAGTCAGTTGTGCCGTTAGGATTTTCTACATGGTTGGTAGGCAAGTTATTGGTCTGTAATTGCTTGAGATCATTCCTTTCTCAGTGTCTTTTTGTATTATTATTATTATTATTATTATTATTATTATTATTATTATTATTATCCATAGTATTATTGGAATTTTACACGGCATGACAAGGGTGCTTTATGCCAAACATTAGATTAAATCTTGACTAATAGTTTTAGAACATTGAAGTGTTTATTGTTATTTGTATTAGGAGTAATAGTGTAAACATGTTATCCTCACCTCTACCCCTATGATACCTCTGGCATTGAAAGATGCCTGATGCAAGATTTAGTAACAAGTAGTTTTGGACCCTACAACTGATCAACAGACACAGAAATGCTCAATTATATTATAGATATATTAAAAAACAAATATTTATGAGAATTTATATTCTATTAAAATAACTCTATTTTTACTATTTGTTCTCAATTGTTTCATTGTTTGCCATTAAATAATCCAAAAAGGGTTGATGTACTGTAAAAAAACGAGACAAACCTTTTATTGTGCTTTGGCATTAAATGACCAGAGAAATGACTTTATATGCTGCATAATAGACAATGCAAACTAAAGATTAAGAATAATTACAACTTTCTTTTTAAATAATGACTGTCTTTTCCTAACAGTAAGTTTATAGGAGTAGGATTAAAACTTTCAAGAAACCCATATTTCCAGCACAGTTTATAGATAGAAATATAATCTACAACAATGTCTGCGCCAAAGCAATAAAATGTCAGTCAAGCCGAGAAACCATTCTGAGTGTAAAGAGGTCGGACTGATAAAAACTACATTTCTCTAATTTTATATCTTTTTCTGACATTACTTTGTTATAAATGTCATTTAAGAAATGCCCATATAAGAAGTAAACCCGGCTTTGAACACTTTTCGTCATTGGCATAACAAACGTTTTGTGCCGAATAAACAATGTCTTAGTTTTAGTTTAGAGACTTTCATATTCTTCAAGCCAAATTCTTTGATCATTTTGATCAACTGATGATGTATCTTTTACTTTCTGTCCTTGGTATTAACTTGTAATTGGTACCTCCAAATTGAAGTAAAGACTGATAATTCGAAACATTAACATAATTACCAGATTTTTAAAGATCACCAAATATCAGGGAATTATTCGATTCCAATTAAATTTTCAGTCCTTATTCATTAATTAATTACATTCAAAATGATTTTTTTTTCTTAATTAAAAAAATAATGATGACATTTTTTGTCCGTTTGACGACCAAAGGGAATCAAACTAACAAAACATTCCTCGGTATTTTTAATTAAAACAAATTATTTATTATAAACGTGGTTAATTATTGAATAAGTATTGGAGATTTCATTGGAATTAGATAATTCCTTTATTTTTGGCAATCTTTTAAACATCTGGTAATTTTTAGACGACACAGAGACATAAGAATTTTTTTTTAAAGAAAACATCGAAACGATACCTTCATAGACATCTCAGTAAAAACACTATGCTAAAAAGATTAATTAAAAGAAAGCCTTAATTAAAATAAGTTTCATTATCTTTTTGTTTTTTCTTCCTACTTTTTCTTTCTTCAACAATTCGGTATGCAAATAATAAAACTCTTCAATGTCATTTCAACTTAAAAAAATTGTTTTATTTTTTATTTTCCGTTTCTCTCCACTCCCACTTTCTTTAATACTTCTTTTACCTGTGCCACACTTTAACCGTGTGTTAGCTTAGCCCCTTTTTTTCTGTTCTTAAACTATCTGTTTCTCTTTCTTCCTGCCGACGAAGCCAGAGAGAGAGAGAGAGAGAGACTGGCTGACTAACTGCAGTCACCTATGTGTGTCTCACTTTAATACACACACGCGCCGCACACGCAATTCAGAGAAGCAATCCATTCTTTATATTATAATCATGCAATCGATTAGTATTATTTGTAAAACTATTTACACTAGTTACATTCTTAGCATGCATTAGCAATTTGTTCCAATAATGAATTAGTGCCTCGGTAAAGAAATTCTCATGTTTATTGAGATGAACGATCAAGTTGCTTCATTGACAAAATCAAGTACTTTTGCTTATTGATTGTTTTATTAAAATTTTCAATTCCTCTCATATGTATTTTAATATGAGTAAAGCGATATATATATATATATATATATATATATATATATATATATATATATATATATATATATATTCCAATATTTCTTTGTTTTGAATTAAAATAAAAAAAGATTATGCCTTAATATTTATTTCTACCTGATAACTATTCAAAGAATTAATGGCAGAATATTTAATAAAAAGCGAAATGTTCATTATAATGTCAAGTAACATCAAAAGGTTCAGTTCGATAAGACACTAGCACTTCACAAGACCAACTAAAAGTTTTGATGCCAAAAACAGTAACGTGAAAAACGAAGGAAAATATAATTCTTTGTCTGTTTTAACTAACCTACGTCTCACTAATAATCTCCTACTTCTATTGTCTACAGCAAAGTTTATCATGTTAGCAAACACTTATCAATTTTTAGCTATTCGTTTGTTACTGAGTTTTAAAATTAATTAATATTGATCGGAATGCACCTATTTTGCAAATAAATTCTGTAAAATATTGAGTTGCCTTCAGACTAGGCTAATTTGAATATCAGATGTTTTAGGCGAAATTAAAAATTTGACACCTATGAATTGAGGAACACACATTTTGGATGAGTAACTATGATACCAGATAGAAGAAATTTGTAGGGGATTAGAGTATGATAAAGGTAGTTAGAAAAGAAGTCAGGTAGAGAGACAGACAAAAAAGAGAATGGCAGACGAGAGTACAGAAGTGACAACAGACGTATGTCATCAGTTTTTGCTATCCCTAAGGATGGAGACTTATACACGTTTCTGTAACTTACTCTTTACATGTAGAACGTGTCTGTATATAAAATTAAACTAAAAACTATACCTGTTTAAAATGAAAATGTAATGATTTATGTTAACCAACCAAAGTAAATGACAAAGACACAAAGAAATAGTTTGAAGAGTTGGGATCCACAAGCCAAAGCAGAAAAGATATTGATGCATCCTTCCATAACCACCCTCGAAATTCTATTCTCCGTAATCACATTATTTTTGGTTGTCTAGGGTTTAAACTTATCCTGAAATGTTTTAATTTATTGTGTTAATTCATATTTTATCCTTATATCTTTTTAACTTATTTCTTCTATTTCTTTCCTTGAGCCACACATAATTATACATGTACAGTCATCAATTGCTCCATAGATAGAGTGGATCATGTTTTTCACAATGCATTCATTCATTCATTTCGTATGAATCAGATGATTCTATTGTTGGCATTGGTTTCCCCGATATCTTTCTAGTTTGAATTCTTTCTAGAAAGACATCAGGTACTTCCAGGAGGGACCACGTGAAGGTTGTCAATATCCTAAGTGGAAGTGTTTCTGTGAAACGAACTGGATTTGAACTCGGTACACTCAGGTTGTCAGTCCGTGTCGTTAACAGCTGAGCCACCGTCACCTCCCTCCACAATGCATGATCCCTTTAAAAAGAATCAGGACGATAGGCACCTTACAAATAACAAATTCTAATTCAGCTAATATGTATAATATGAAATCTTGCAATCTTGATATATAAGAAGGCTGTACAACATATGTGTGGCAATGAGTGTATCTGTGTGTGTTTGTATATATGTACAATTCTCTGTGTGTTTCTGTATGAGTATTTTTGTAAACATGTATGTTTGTGTGTTAGTTTGCATGTATATTTGTGTACACATGTGTGTGCAGCTGTATCCATATATGCTTGTGATTTTCTTTTGGCATATAAGTGTGTGTTTCTGTTTGCGTGTACATGTTTGTATTTTTGTTTGTGTGCAAGTGTGTCTTTACATGTGTCTTTGTGTGCACGTGTATGTTTTGTATACATGTGTGTGTGTGTGTGTGTGTGTGTGTGTGTGTGTGTGTGTGTGTGTTGCCATTCAAAGCTAAAGAGATTTATAACGTTATCTTTAAAATCTGAACCTCTGTCAGGCTACTTCAACATGATAAGCATAAAACTATGTCATTTTTACGTTTCAGAGTTTTTTAACTGATGGTAAATAATTTGGATCATTTGGATTATTCTTACATGGATCCGTGACGCAACGGATAAAAGTGCTAAGTTATAATCAGTTCTAAGTGACAGTCTTCTGGAGGTTGAAGGTTCAATCCTCAGTACAGTACAGGTGATACTAAGAACACAATTAAGAATTACTTAAGAATTCTACCCAGTCATGGCTGATGGAACGAGAAGATACCCTGTGGATTAAATAAAAGGTTCTATTCAAAATTTCGTACAGATTCCAGAGTTCGATATAAGATTACCGAGTTTGACAAGACGCATCTGAAGAAGGTTGGAGGTTACATTGGTTGAGATGTTATGAGAATAAGATTCAAGATGAGAACAGTAGTACGAATAATCCAAATAATACATATGTAACTTTTACTGAATTCTTGTGTCCAAATATAAACCCAGTTTTTACTAGCATTTCTTGGGGTTTACTTTTGTACAATATACATAAGTAGTTGTAAATCCAACCCTATGAGTGAGATTCATAGCTAATACAATATTATAATATTTACATTTCAGACTGTTTTCCTCATCTTGGTTAACACAGTTTTCACGTTTCGAGCCATGTACTCTATGGGTGTTTTTAGGGGTTCCTTTTGTCATAGTCAGTATTGTACATACATAGCCATGTAGATGTAAGTTTGATTAAGAGTTATACTAGAGTGAATTCTACCTCTAGGTTGTGAGAAGGAACTTCAGAAAAAGATTAACTGATACAAAATATGAAAGAGGGCATGGAACACAGAATGTGGCACTCTACCTTAGTGGATTGAATAAAAGATTCAGTTTGAAATTCCCAGAAAGTGATCAACTAAAGAAGGACGGAGAGTAAAACGGCCAAAACGTTGTGAAAATGGCAATAAACAAGATGATAAAAACAGTCTGAAACATATAAATAACAATAGCCCACCTCAGAAAAATTATCTCCTTCAAAGTTAATAGGTCTGTGCCTAGAGAGATTGGGGTCTTTTGTCCGGGGAAATAGAATTAATTAGACCAAAGTATAATATAATGATTTATCAGATGCAGTAAACTTTGGTCGATATAGTCAAATAGCACTCACGCTGGCAACTGGGTAATGGCGATGTAATAAAAACAACTTTTCTTGGAAGGAAAGTGCTTTCAATTCAGCGTCTCTGGGCTTAAGAATTTCCATTCTGTAAATTATCTTAGCTTCAGTTATTATTGTACATTGGAGTTGTTAGATAACATTCAAAATCAAAACATCCTCTGTTTGTATGTGAGGAAAAATAACTTTAAGTCATTAATCTTGAAACAGGCTAAACAAAGAGAAGAAACCTAATTTGTATTTGTTAAAAGTTGTGTCTATTTAGATAAGATCAACGTCAACTATGTTCTTTTTTTACATTCATATACACACACACACACACACACACACACATATATATATATATATATATATATATATATATATATATATATATATATATATATATGAGAAAAAGAGGCAAAGAGAACCTCCAAGCAAAGATACCTGGCATTGCCCAGGGAAAAATAACTTCAAACACACATATATATATATACTATAAAAATATACTTATGGCAAGTAGGCTACACAGAAACGTTTGTTCTTCATTCCCAAGGGAAATCATCAGACTAATTGCATAGATTTACATTTTAGGATTATTTTTATAGTTCAGCAGAACCTAGTGTCTCTCTTCCAACCAATCAGAGTCTTTGATTTTATTACACCCTCACTACCTATTCATTTCTTTCAGCCAATAAAATGTACTCACTTTGTTGTGCTCCTTAATTCTAAGTGTGCCAATCAAACAAAAGGTGGTCTTATGCTGACCCAGAAAAACTAAGACAATTTCTTCTGTGGAATTTTTCTATCTTTAACTATCATCATATTAGATTTATTTATTTAACACTATAAACATACAATATAAAAGATTTCAGATTTATATTTTTAGCACTATGTAGGCCTTTGTTCTTTTATTTAAGGGCATTATTTTTTTTTATTACTCCTCTTCATCTCTTCTGCCCCCCCTCTCAAGTCTAGGTGTAAAATATTAAATATGAATTTAAATATTGTGATGCTATAAAATATAAAAAATGTTATGTGTCTGGCATAGCATTTTCGTGTGTCTATTATGTGAGATAGAAAACCAGAAAAATAATGAATGACGAAGAAACCAGTAAAAGAAGCAGAAACAAAGAAAAATCAGTGCAAAAAGGAATGTGAGAAAAACTAGGAGGGCACATTGAGAGTAAATCTATATGCCTTTGTCTCTGCTGGTTTAATTTTATTAAACTAAGTTAGTGTTCAAGAAAGATGTACAAGGTTATAAGTTATTAAAATCTTTCATAACTAAAAAGTAAAATGTTAATAAATTCTTGTATGGTTTTGTAATTTTTTATCTAAGGTATTAATCGCCTACATGCTAAGATTAGGTGGTTCTTGTTAATATTTGACATTACTCTAAGTATGGAGACTTTTAGGGATTATTTATATATGAGGGTGCTCATTAACCCTTTTCCCAACTATGATCCATACATAGTAGTCCAAAAGATTGAGATCTGGGGTACTAGCAGACCAAATGTGATCATGAAGTCTTGTGTGCTGATTAAGCGATTTTCCTTTACCTTTTCTTGTGTAAAATGACATTTATTCATCATATAAGACTTGTATTTGATGTCTTCGTAGACAACATTTCAGATTGTACTTTCAGACACACAATGTTCTTTTGCAATCGACCCCAAGGATCTTTTAGGATTACCACCAACCGTGTGCTGCACTTACTGAATAATACTGGTGTAACCAGATCAGGCTGTTTGAAGATACTGACTTCCTGACCAAAAATGCACCAAACATTGATGTTATTGTTTTTTTCTCCTTCCCTTTGCAAAACTCAATCATGTTCTGCAAAACCAAAAACAACAATTGTCTTCTACAAAACAACCAAATCAAACTAAATACCATGAATAGATATAAAGAACTTGAAGCATAAAAACTTTTACAAAAATGACCAGATTCGGCATTAAATAACCGGAAAAGGGTTGATATGCCGTAAAACAAAACAAACAAACTTACTGAATAAATTCAGGTGTTCTAATGCTACCAATGTGTCTAGAATGTATTTTACGTTTTGCTAATGGTGATACCTTTAACCCTTTGTGAACTTTGTAAATGAAAGATTAAGCGACTTTTTAAAATGGTTCTATTTCTAAATCGCTATATTCAGTCTTTATATTCATGTGCCTCTTCACTTGGTTTATTATAGGGTCTGCCATTGATAATTATGCAATATAGAATATATAACATCAAAAAAATATTCCTGCTATAGTAAAGATAACATGTTCTCAAATACCTTATCTCTCTGTATATACAGGTGCATCTAAAAAAAAAAAAGAAAATCAACAAAAAGTTCAGTATTTTTTTTTATCAGTTCTCTCAGAAAGTGAAAACTCTATATATTCTTTTTGGGGGAGGGGGAGAAAGATAATGAGTTCTGTCATAGATTTCAGTTTAAAGAGAAAGCTCTTTTTACTGGCAAGATATTTATTCAGCTTTTATAAGCTAGGATCGGATCACTTGGGGAGACTTTCTTGTTTATGTGTTGATAAATATTGTCTCCATTTAATTCTTCTTTTAAACGGAAAGTATTCAGATCCTGAATGCACAGAGATGATTTTAGGCATTTTAGATTTAACAATGGTTTTAGAAAAATATATCTTCAATACAAACTTATCTGTATTTAATTTTTGTTTAAATTTGTGTCCACCTGAACGTTGATATTTATACTTCTACTACATTTCAGCCGATGTACTCTCTGGCCTTCCCCAAGTGTATTACCAATTTATGTACGCTGATGTTTTTGCCATATTTAAATATGATGTATTTTGATTGTACATTGATGTTTCATGTACTTCAATCTGATGAATTTGATGTATAAATTAATGATCACTCATAGTCATGCTTAGTGTTACATAAATCAACGAACTGTTTCCATATGGAATTCATATCTATGCTAGCTTTACTGAGAGTGTTGGAACACTCTAGTATATGGACAGACTCTTTCAAACGTTTTATTCTTCTTCTCCTAAAAATACACTGGGCAAATATTTAATATGATTAGATCCTTCCTAACCAAAAGAAAGATCCAGGTTGTCCTCGATGGCCATTCATTTAGATGAATGCTGACATAAATGCTGATGTATCCCAGGGATTTATCCTTCGACCTTTATTGTTCCTGATCTTCATAAATGATCTCCCTGATGACATTGAGTCTAAGATTGGTATATTTGCTGACGACACCACGCTTTACTCTCGTCATGTGGGCAAAACTGACACGATCATATCCTAGGCAATGGCTGAATCCTTAGAAAATGACCTCCAGGCTGTAGTGGATTGGGGTCATAAATGGTTGGTAACTTTTAATGCCGCAAAAACAAAGCTGCTTTCCTTCAATAACTACAAGGAACCCTTTCAACCACCGGTTTCCATGGCAAATAACACCCTACCTGAGAGTTTAGCATTCAAACTCGTCGGCCTAACCTTCACAGGTAACATGAATTGGAACAAATACATTGAAGACACTCCAAGGCGGCAGCAAAGAAAGTGGGCTCCCTCTACCATGCTAGTAAACTCTTCACACCTGACATTATCCTATATCTCTCCAAAGCCACCACCCGCCCATGCATGGAGTATTGTTGCCACATCTGGGCTGGTGCATCATCCACTAGTCTTTCCTTCTTAGACAAGGTCCAAAAAAGAGTTGCCAACTTAATAGGTCCCTCACTATCCACCAAGCTCCAGCCCCTGTCCCATCGCCGCAATGTTGCTTCCTTGTACTTGTTTTACAAATACTTCAATGGATTGTACACCGATGAACTGGCTACTCTGGTGCCTCCTCGATGTAAATACACTAGGCCAACTCGACAATCAGCTAAATCCCATCCATTCACTGTGGAGGTCCTCAAATGTCGGAGAGCCTTCTACTCTAATAGCTTCTTTCCTCGTGCTGCCGACCTGCTCCCTGTTTCCCCAACTGTACCGACATGCAGAAGTTTAAAACTAATGTAAACAGACATCTTGCTACACAGATCCCAACTTAGGATGACACCCAAAACCTACCCCCTAATTCTCAGTAACCCCTTACGTCTACAGTGGTGGCCTGTTTTGTTTGGGGTGAAATATGTTAAAAAAAAAAGAAAAAAAAGAAGAAAAAAAAGTATGGCTCTGTCAATTTTACTGATGTTACACACCATACAGACTGATGAGCATCCTCCCCTTCCACAAATGATAAGCAATATCAAACTTCTATACATCACCCTTAATTACAGCTTTTTTATACTGATTCAGCCTTATTTTCAGATGTTGACCAGTTTCTCCTTTATATTTATTGTCACAACTGAACTGGATAGAATAAATACAGCATATTTTCCTCCGATTTTAGATTTGACTTGGAAAATATATCTTTTTCAAGTTGAACAGCTTCTGAATACCGACCTGATGCTGAATAGACCACAGATCTTTTAGTTGTTTATATTTGAGTTTTAGTGTAAATCTTTTTCATATTCGAGATTTCTAATTTATTCTTGTTCAATTCAATAAGGCTGTCATCCATATTCTTTCTTTTCTACAGTTTAAATCTTCCTCACTTCTGCTGTTTCTATTGGTATTCCAAAGCCAGCAAATATTTTCAATATCCCAATACTTGTCAATAATATTCAGATCTATATTTTCTTTCGAATGAAATAATTTCAGATTCAAGTATTGAAATCGGATCAATTTTCAGACATTATTTCTACAAGCAACTCAAAAATGTTTGAAGAATTTAAATAAAAAATAACTGATATTCTAAAGATGCGACCATTCAATCTGCATGTTTAATGATGAAAATGCTATTCCAACCTGAAGCATGACAGACAAATGAAAATGCTATTTCAAACTTAAACATGGTAGACAAATATACCAATAATCTTCCTGAAAACATTAGATTTATATAAACATTTTAAGATCTTACAAATAAAAAATACAATTATCATCATCATCATCATCATCATCGGTTAACGTCCATTTTACATGCTGGCATGTGTTGGACTGCTTTAAGAAATTGACTTCCAAACTAACCTATCTCGGACCAGATCTTTATTTATCCTTTTGTCTCTCATCCATTTTTATCACTTCCTCCCATGTTTTCCTTGCCCTTTGCCTGTGAACTGGACCTGCTACTTTAACTGTTCTACATCTACTGATCCAGAAACTCTCATACTAAGCCTGTCTTTAACACTCACATTACACATCCATCACATCATTCTCATATCATTTCATCCATCTCCATTATCTTACACTTCTTGCACATAAACTGATTATCCTCTCTCAACATACCAGTAATTCCACTGCACTTCTTGTGTACGCAAGTACTACAAAAGATTAAATAACACAAAAAGGATTGGTATCCCATAAAACAAAATAATCAAAGCAATTAAGATCGTTTTTGTTTCTTTGTTTTGGTTGCAGTTTTTGCTTTTTATTTTATTTACTAGCCGAAGTACGCCAGATTCCTCAAATTTTCCAAAACTTTAAAGCCAGGTTATGAAAGTTCTGCAGAGAGCAAGTTTTGAAAATTCCCAAGTTAAATAACTTTTGTGTATTAGTAACAAAGGTGGTGTGTATTATTTGTTAAGTTTTTACTGGGAGATTTTTTAATATTTAATTGAACCTTAAAGTGAATTGCCAAATTTCAATATGAAAAATCTAGTATTTGTTAAATAAAATTTTTTTAAATACAAATTTTATTCCTTATAAAGTTTAGTATAAAAAAAAGAATTATCTCTCTTACTCTAGATTGGTTTTACGGTCAGGTCTCAATATTTAGATTGGAAATTAGTCCCAGTATGTCTTTTGCTATAAATAATCCCAAAGTATGGTGATTTATAATTAATTTTGGTTTTAGATGGGGAAAACCTGAGAAATGGATAAACAGACAAACAGAAATGTTTGTCTGTTTATATATTTGTCTTTTTGGCTAAGATCAAAGTGTAGTATCTGTTCCGATGGATACTGCACCCCATACTGGTGTTGTCTTGGCCTTCGGGTCTTTATTTACACTGGTGAATGGGTCTGTCCTGTGCAGTTCTGGGAGGTTCACCTTCCCAGGCTTTGCCTCCCCTCTTTGGGGAGGAGTAAGTTTATTGCTTACTGTCTGAGGCGCCTCTACCGGGGAATGCCGACGGGGCTGCCCAGGAAATTTTTAAACCCCACTTTCCCGACCCGACCTTGGGTCACATCTTACTTGTGGGAGTAAGATAAAAACTGGCCTTGTGCCTAACTCCTGGAGAGGAGTAAATCAATACCAAGAAAACTGAAGATACCTGAAAAATAAATAAATAAACAAAAGATGTTATCAGAGTATAGTAAGTTGCTGTTTTAGAGATTGTAGACTTATTAAGCCGAGAACCGTAATTAAGTTGTTCACATCGGCGAGTAAGTTACTGACAGAAAGAGAGACAACATACAAATGCGTCTATAAATAGGGTACCTGCATGTGTGTAGGTATAGACAAAATCCATCCTACAATATATTTGCTCTTTATTTCTCCTTGTATTTTTAAAAGCAACATTTCAAAATCTTAGTGGGTTAGAGACGAAAGGCAAAAGAAAAATTTGTAATGTTGTCTATGAAGTAAAAACATCCTTTTTCTCTCAGCTTTTACATATCTGAAGAATGTATAGATAGTCCCAAAATGTCATACGAACTGAATAAAATATCTTCCAGTCATTATTTATATCATATTTCTTAATATGGGTGTGATTATCATCATTTTCAGTTTAATGTCCGTTTTACATGCTGGCATGCATTGGACGGCTTTAAGTAATTCACTTCCAAACTAATCTGTCTCTGGTCAGGTCTTCAACTATCCCTCTTTCTCTCGTTCATTCTTATTACTTCCTCCTATGTTTTCTTTGTCCTTTCTCAGTGTACTGAACCTACTACTTCAACTGTTCTACATCTACTAACCCAAGAACTCTCATTCATTCTTTCAATGTGGCCATGCCATCGAAGTCTCCTGTTCTGCACACATCTTCTCATGCTGTTCATATTTAATCTTTCTCTGAAGTCATCAGATCTATGTCTTTAAGATTCACATTCCACATCCATTATGTCATTCTCATGTGATTTCTCTTCGTACAATGCATGTCCTCCATTCTCACTGATAGACTCTTCCCTTGGTCAATAGTAATGATCTGCTGGTTAGTAATGTCAGAAATTCATTGAACTTACTCCATCCACTCCTAACTTTTGCAATTACACTAGCACATGCTCACCCCTGCGTTCCAATGGTGTCACCAAGGTAACAAAACTTCTAGACTACCTCAATAGCTTTACCATCCAGATATACTTTATTCACACCTGAATTCTCATCCATCCTCATTGTTTTATACTTCTTGAACACAAACTAGTTATCCTCTTTCAACCTACCAGTAATTCCACTGCACATCTTGCGTACCCCAGTACTACAAAAATTGAATTGCATCCCACTCCCTTTCCATAAACTGAGCAGGGGAACTTTCCTCTTTCTATGAGATTTCCAACACTACAACCACTGATCTTAACTATCAAACTTTTACTTTCCATAGCATTCCTTCAGGTCTTTAACTTAACAAGTAGTGTTAAATATCCAGGCCATATGTACTGAAAAGATCATATGGCAGGAGTAGGCACACTTGATATGGACATGTACCTGGCCGGAAAAAACAACAAGCGACAGGTTTGTTTGTCCTCCCCCCCCCCCACCACCACCAATTTCACACTCAATTCTTTTTTCAGGTTCTGATCTTTTCAGCCAAATCTATTTGGATGCAGCTAACACTTAAATTGTTATGTCGTTTAAAGCTCAGGCCCTAGCTGCTTCCACTATACCTACTTTTGTTAGTGCTCTGCATAGCGACTGACCCACAAAACCTTTGCAACCAACTTCTATTGGGTCATAGTAAATTCTCAATTCATTCTGTCAGCATTGCTCAACCAGTTCATGGTATTTGATCCTTTTCCTTTCATTTGCAAAGGTGTTGGACTCCTCCCATTACACCGAAAGCTCCCAAATAATGCATTGCTTTGTTTTTTCAGAATGCAGTATCAGATCGAGTCTGAGCATTGTTATCACTGTGTCTAGGGAACTTCAGTTGGGTCTTCAAGTCTACTATTAAATGCCAATCATTGGCAGAAAATAATTGGCTTGTTCTCTCTCTTCTCTGTTTTGGTGTCTTGACCCAACCTTGACGAAATTATTCAGGCTCAATATCCTCCCATGCTCAATATCCCTCCCAACACTCTGACCAGGTAATTCTTTTCCTCTCAACGTTCTCCAATTTCGTCCAGGTTCCCTATTGACCAAGACTGACCATTTTACAGTATCATGCTTCTTCTGTGCCACGTGCACTTCATCCTGGATAAGCTGGCATCTTTCTTTACCTTTGGTAATGATTTGGGGACGGAGATGTAACCCAACCCTGTTTTGCCTTTAACTACTGAATTTGATATAGTTTTATGCCTAAGCCTCTCTTCAGCCACTTGCAACTTCCCTTCAGCGCTCCATTTCTAGCCAGATCTTGTCTGACTTCCAACTGCTGTAATTTCGGAATCTCTGGATTCAGCATTCATTTGATGATCCCCTTAAGCTTGGGGAAAAAGTAACATGGATTAAGTTCAGGAGAATGGGGAGGTTGTTTCAGTATGACAGCACTGCCAGCTTTTCTCTTGTTCTCGTGACTTTAAATTCTTCTGTGAGGCTACTGAAGGGAAGCTGAAATCCGTTGCTGTTATCATAGAGGGCTGTACTACTTAAGCACTTTGGTAAACCAAGCCTTCTCAATTGATTACTGATTGTTCTCTCCAACATTTCCATGATGGTGACTAGAAAATCATAGAGAAGCAATGGCCACAATATCTGGAGCAACACTGCGTGCTGAAAAAACTAAGCCTTGAAATGTCCTGGCAATCCGGATTTATCTATCTTGGTCAGCCACTCCTCAAGGCCCTTAATAGTCTGCTGGATTGCAGCTGTCTTTACGACAACTGTAGAAAGTCTTGCCCAAGCTCTTAATAGGCTTTTCGTTTAGGGTAGGTGTTATTGGCTCTGTGATTGTAAATTAGACTTTCTCCATGATCTTACCTTTTTTCAATACTAGGGACCTCAACTTTGCTGGCTTGAAATTCATTCTACGGATCTCATGTTCTCTTCAAACTCTTTTAAAAGCCATCTACCTCTTCATTGTCATGATTCAGTCATCCATGTAAGCTTTTATCAGGGGCTGACATGTACTTGATTTAGACAATTGACCTCGGCATTCCACCTCAGCTGTCTTAACCAGCATGTTCATGACCAACAAAAAGAGGACAGCAGATATTGTACAACCTGTAATTATGCCTTTTTCTAGTTTTTGCCATTCTGACACTGTTATTCAAGAAACCACTCTCAGCCGGAGTTCTTCATCATAGTTAGTTATAAGTTTGGATACTGTTGAAGGCGCGTGATGTCTCTTCCACCAGTTTGTGTAGTATGAGCCTGTAGAAATTAGCAAGATCTAACCATAATACTGCCAGATCTCCATTGCTTTTCTTCCCTCACTCAGGAGTTGTGTTAGGACTCCCATATGGTCCAGGCAGCATGACATACTGGCGACTTTACCTTTCTGAATCAATGTATCAATATAGCTATTTTTTAGAATAAATTGTAAAGATACCTTGATAATAACCTGAAAAAGATCTTGCTCTCTGTATTTAGCAAGGAAATAATATGGAATTGGTCTAGCATCTCTAATGATTCTTCCTTCAGAATACATACCCCATCTACGAATCTCCACTGCTCCACGATCCTGCCTCTCCTTTAGATGACTCTTAATATTTTCCATAGCCTTTGGAGAATTCCTGTGCACAGTTTGTGTAGGGTACCCTTATCGGATCATGTGCTGAAACAGATCTTGATGCTCTTACAACTTCTTGAATCTCTTTCCAGGTGGGCAGTCCTGTGTTAAATAGGAACACTTGTTATTTATACTCAATCCATGTTCTTTTTCATGGTTGCTCATTGAAATTATGGAAATAGGTGTTGATTTATTCTTCTGATGCTTCCAATTACCCACTGCACTTATCTCCTAACAACTTTTTTGCAAAACCAAAGAAATTGGTAAGAAAATCGGCTTGCTTTTTCGATCTTTCTTTCCTTCTCATTCTATACCATTCAGCTCACCAGATGGTTTGGAATTCCCCTGTTATTATTTCCCGGAGCTTCTCCAGAGGCTGACATTCCTCTATAGCTACATTTTTAAAGAGCTTTTTAAGGGATCTTATTTCCTTTCTCAGTTCTTTAATTTTATTCACCTTACAGTTTGCGTAGTTAGCTATCGAGTTCGACATAACCAAATTGCTCTGATGCCATGCTGGTAATTATTGTCGTTATGAACTTTAGTCGTCTGTCCACATCTCCCTTAATAGCTGCTTGAAGTATCTCGCAAATGTCCGACTCAGAGTCTTGCCAGGCTTCCTTGTTCTTCAGTGTGGTGCCACTTTATCTTTTTGGGGACTCCGTGCTCTGATTGGGGAGGGGGGCGTAGCTGGGAGGGACTTATGTTTGAATCCTGGTCTCGCACCTCTTCCATTTCACTAAGGCTTGCACCTGGTTTCCCTCCTTAAGGTATTTACTCCGGTTTTCGTGGATTTTCAAGCCTCTGTGATTTTTGTATACCATACAACATCTGCATATATTCCTTGTCGATTGGACAATTTTGTCCGTATATATATATATATATATATATATATATATATATATTCATTCAAGTTGTGTCAGAAACAATTTTATTTCAATTCCAACTAAATTACATGGCCTCTCCTTCAAAGTAATCTCCTTGAGTCTAATTAACTTTCCTATCCTTCTCTCCTATGATTATATACACTTTTGGAAGAATCAGTTTTAGATATTCCTCAGCTTTATCATTACAGCCTACTTGATAGGCTCTATGCATTTATTTGATGATCCCCTTAAGCTTGGGGAAAAAGTAACATGGATCAAGTTCAGGAGAATGGGGAGGTTGTTCCAGTATAACAGCACTGCCAGCTGCTCAGGGCCTTGTGAGAAGGTGCATTGTCATAGTGGAAAAAAGAAGGTGTAAATGAAAGCATATTTTAAAAATGCAATGGTTGCAAAAAGCAAAGTTTACAGCTATATATTCCCAGCATATCATATTAGATGATAACACAATCCACATTCTTCTTTTGTCCATAGCTTACATAGCACACACATTCTTGTTACTTTTAAGACACACCTTATATATATATATATATATATATATATATATATATATATATATATATATATATATATATATATATATATATATATATATATATATAACATAATTGAATTAAATAAAATCTTCAGGCTAAAAGTCAGGCTGCAGAATATTACCAACACAATCAAATTTGTAAATAATGTATTACTTTCAAATTTAACAAAATCTGTGTCTATGTCTGTTTTGTGTGTATGCAACTGTATTTGAATGTGTGTGTGCATACACACATGAGCACGTGTTTGTGTATATATTTTATAGTCATATGTATATGTGTGAATCTATATATGTATATGTGCATGTGTGTGTATGCTGATCTGCAGAAAAGTCTGAAATCCTTGCAATACATTTACATATATTAATATATTTTGCGTATACATTGCTACTGGCAATTTTATCTGACTCGGTGTCTGTTGATTTTTTTTTACTGTGTTCAATGAAACGAAACAAAAATACATAAAATTACGTCTAGTGAAAGTAAGGATACTTGTTTTCAATGATACATTCAGTTGCAACATCGGTCTTGATTTTCTTTAAAATAGTATCTGCTTGATAATGTTTTTTTTCTGATTAGGCAGTATGAGCTCCACTTTAATTACTCTACAGGATAAACAAACTCTTGGTTGGAACTATCCTTGTATGGACAGTTGTCTTCTTCAGATAGTTATCTGCTCTTGTTTTAGAAGGCATAAGTAATTCATTGTTAGTTGGAAAGTGACAGTTTTTTTAAAAGAGACTTCTTAACTTATGTACCAGCATTAGGGACTAATGTCCAATGCCCCCCCCCCCATACCAAATCTATGATACTGGGTCTAACTGGAAGATTACTAATTTTAAACAGGCCAATGAGTTAATTCTTTTAACCAGCAGTAATCAGAGAATTATTCCATTTTAATGAAGTATTTAGCATTTATTCAATAAATTATATATTCTATAAGGAATACAAGTTTTCAAATTTAACATCATGATGTAAACATGCACTAGGCTGCATGTTTTAACTGTGCATGTGAATGGCAGACGTTGCAGTGATAGATGGTCGTCCAAAGGAAAAAATGGGAGGCACACAGGAATTTGAATCATGCTAAGACCAAAAAGTAATATTCGTAGATGAACCCCCTTGAGTGGACTGTCTGGCAGTTATCTCTAGTGGATATCTCCAGCCACCAGCTTCTGAGTGATCTAATGGCGACCACTGAAAAAGACTAGAATCCAAGATTTCCGGTAAGGAGGAAAAGATTCCAGGAGATGGGAAGAGGGGGTGGGGTGAAGATGTGACCGTTACTTAGAAATGTGTGGAAGACTTACATTGCATTCATTTAAAAATTGGTCTCAACTGTTTTCGTTTTTTTTATCTTTCTTCTTTTTGTGTGAATTACTTTCGGCTATGTAAAGCTGAAAATACATTTTATAATGAATGTCCACAAATACTTCTGTTGTAAGGTATTTATTGTAGGAAATAAATAACAAAAATAAATTAATCACAAATCAAAAAAAATTCCAATCAAATGAAAAACAAAAGATATTTAAAGTGATTAAAATTAATAATTATGCATCTCATAAAAAAAATGCCTGTCATTAGATGGTAAAAACAGTTGACTATATTGTACCAAATTTTCTGCACAGCGAAGTACAAATGATTGAGCTGGTCAATGCATCCTTCATTGGATCCTTTTGTCAACATTGCAGTGCAAGCCATAAAGAATCTCATATCATTAGTAGAAGCAAAGGCATTACGAGACTCTGGGACATTACAGTTCATACTGATCGCACTATAAATGCTAACATTATAATTAAAGGTCAAAGAAAGAAAACGTACCTACTCATAGATATGGCTGTGCCATCTGACAAACACATCTGTTCCAAAGTGAAAAAGAAGTTATCCAAATACAAAGACAAAGAAATGGAAATCAGCAGAATGTGTTGACACTTGACATGGTTGATTCCTGAAGTGATTGGTACTTTGGAAATGACTAATAACATGGTAGAGACCATTCATACAAAATACTGTATTGCAAGGAATATATACTGACTGGTTTTGCTGTATTATGATACAGCAAAACCAGTCAGTATATATATATACTCTTCAGTATAGCTAGATGTAGTGAATGTTTTTACGCTGAGATTCGAAACCCGGCCGATTGATCAACAAACTTTGATTAGCAGTCAGGCATTTTACTCCAATGCTATTATGTTTGCCGTAAAGTAAGAGAATTTATAATGTTTATTTCTTTTTACAGTTACATTTGCATTACCGACTACTGATAACACTTAATTTTATTATGGAGAGGTGTGCCTTATGCTAAGTGGCAACTGCTTATTCCCTTACGAGAGAGCTTTACTCATAAGTGAGGAGTAAATTTAGTTTGCTCAACTTTTCCTATATATATATATATATATATATATATATATATAAGGTGAATTTTGCAATAAAAAGACTTATATATCATCCATTATTTATTTTTTCAATATAATCTCTGTATTTAAATATAATCTCTATATTTAAAAATACATTTTCCTCATCAAAAAACAAAATGCTGTATTCATTCAGCATAGAAATGTTTGAACTGAGTGTTTAAGCATTTTTTCATCATCAGAATCCAATGACAAGTGACCTTAGCAAAAGCAAGGTCATCATGCACAATTTCCCCAATTTTTCAGAAATGTCCTCTATCATAATTCTTCTGTCAGCAAAATTAAGCACATTTAAAGTGGGCTCACCATTGTGGACCTATCTTTATCTTGAATACTTTTTCAAACTATTTAGAATAAATTAGCCCATTTGTAAACAATTTTTTACTAAAACATGCTCCTCTGTATGCATCACACACTCGTCTGTGAATTCTAAATAGTTTGCACTTCTCAGTCAGCAAAAAATTTAATGACAGACCTCTGGAGCACTTTGTTTGATTTGCTGCCATTTTGAATAATCCCAAAACAAATATGTAATTTGATTGGACCCACCTTTTCTTCTTCTCTACACCCTCTCTCTCACAGATGTGATGTTGATAGTCTCAGCCTTTTCTATAAATATTATTATGACATGTGTTCTTCAGAATTATGTGATCTATTCCCTGCTTCTTTTGTTCCAGCTCGTTTGACTCGTTGGTCTAGTGGTCTCCATCAATTCGCTGTTTTGATACCTCATTATAATACAGCTTCCTATTCCAGTAGCTTCTTTCCAAGAACTGCAGGCTTGTGGAACTCGCTTCCTGTTGACTGTTTTCCGCCTACCTATAGCCTTGGTCTTTTCAAGGCATCTCCTGTCTTTGCGATAATCATATTTTGTTCTTGTTAGCTCCTTACATCAAATGGCATCATGCCTTGGCTGAAGAGATTTCTATAAAAAAAATAATATATATATATTTCTGCAGGAAATTTTTGCTGTAAATAAACTCCTAAGAATGCAGTTTCAACTTCTGGAAAAAAATTATTTTCCTTTTTTTTTTCAAAACAATTCATCCTCTTAATTAAATATCTATTATTATACTAAAGCTGGGTTAATCAATGTTTGTTTACTGAAGGCTTTTTTCCTATATATTTTAATAACACAAAATACATGTTAAAATATTCCTTGGATTGGGGATTGAGTTATGTTTGAAAAATAAAATTTATTTTGCTTGTTTTAATTATCCGCAATTTGCAATTTATTTACAAAGTCCCACATTTCTTACTAAGTTTCTGTCTATTACTCTAACCCTCTCTCACTGTATGTTTTTTGGCCCCCACTCTTCGTTTATACAGTCTATCACTCTCGCTTCCGTCTCTCTCTGTTTGTTAACAGTCAAAGGTAATGAAACTAACTATATAACAGAAGAGTAGAATAGTCCATTATAAACAATAGGGAATATCATCACAGTATTAATACTATTTAACCCATAGCTGAAGAGAGGAGGAGGAGATAGAAATGGAAATATAGCGAACAGAAAGACTGATTTGGGTTTTTCTGTTTTTTTATTAATTTAACTGGCTTTGCAAACAATCTAACTCGAGCTCAATGGGTGACTTTTTTCTAGTATTAATAGATAGGTCTTTATAGATGAAACAAATAAAAGAAAGAAACTGATAATGATTTTAATTTATAGGGACATGTGTTATATAATGAAGGAATATAGACTAGCGGAGGGGAAAGATGCTTCAACGTTTTTCCTGTTTTAGGTTGCTGATTCCATCTTTCTAGATCTTTAGTTGTTTCACTTTAGAATTTTCCTTGTCTGATGAATCTTTGCTGTTTAAGTTCGTTGATTAAAATAAATGACAATATTTTTACTTTAAATTTAGTTTTTAGTTTTATTTTATAGACAGATACGTTTTTCAATGAAAGGGAAATAAAGAGAATTAGGATATCTCCACACCAACCCTAGAGACAGGTGAACGATCGGCTAACGGTTTTTTTCTGGTGTCCTTATGATTCGTCACCTGTTACATCACTACCCTTTTCATATTTTAAATCCCAACTCATCCCTCCTATCTGTCATGATAATTACTCATCCAAAAATCAGCCAATTCACAAGGGCACAAATATTTTACTTACCCTAAAACATCTGACATTCGGACCAGTCTAGTCTGGCACAAGATCATTTAATATTTTACATAATGAAAGCATCAATAGAAAAATTAAACCAAAATTCTGTTTGGTGCTTCTTTATAATTTTTTTTTTTTTAATTCTTTTTACTTTTTAAATGGTCCAATTTTTTATGAGAGTTCTCCAATTGTCATAAACTCTTAGAATCTCGGTGCATTTTGATAATAAACAAGTAATTTCTTATTTTATTTTACTTTTTACTAGCGACATAATAATGTTACATGCGTCCACCATATGTCTGTATAAACTATAATCGCACAAAACCATTATCACTTATTCGAGGTTTAGAAAAGCACAGTCTTAGAGGTTTAGGTTCTCTCTGAAACTATTTCTTGCTGCTTTTTCGTGGTTTCTCCAACTTTAAAACAAACTTAATTTGTGAATTAAAAAGTGATCATAAAAACAAATAAGAAAATTTCAAATAATTTATTTAAAAATGTCTTCTTTTCGTGTGAATCAGCATGTTAAGTTTTTTAACCTGCTTGATTCTGTTGTTGCCATTGGTTTCCTTGATTTCTTTTTGTTTTTAGAATCAGGTACACACAGGAAGGGCCATGTGAAGGTTGCCAACATTTATAGTAATAGTGGTGCTATGGATCAGACAGGATTTGAAAACAGCATGCCACGTCATTAGTCCACGCTGGTATCCATTTCACCATCAACACCTCCTATTCAAAAATAAATGAGAAAATTTAATTTTCTCAGATTATTAAACTTTCTCATTATTAAATTAAAGATAAAATTGTTTTGAACTTTTTAATGGAAAAAATATTATTCTAAGATTAAGTAAATTTTAAAATGCGTGTTTCGTTTATGTTTGGAAAGGCATGGAGTTTGAGTGATATCAGCTACAATGTCCTCCTGAATCTGTTCCTATCAGCTGTTAGCATAATTGGGGTGCTGAACCTACACTTTATCCCTTTTGTTGAGTAAAAATTATATAAAATTCAAATAAGTTGATTTTGTGATCAATGTTATAGTTTCTATTATTTCTTGCTTGCCAAAGACAACTCTTGTAGAGAATTGACAAGCTCTTCCTATCTGCAGCTGGTTAGTCTTTGTGTGAAACAGATGCTAAATTTTGCCTATAAGTTCTTGTTATATATTCTTGGAGACTGGTTCTTTTTGACTGGCATCATGGAGTAGGTCGGCATTGAATCTCTTCTTACCTGGAGATGATTCCCAACAGTAGACTTTGGTATAAGAAAGCCAATAAATAATAAATTGGTTTGAGGGAGGGGGGTGCTTAAAAAGAACTTTCAAAACTGTTGTCAATTGATTCTTTGGGATATCAATAATTAGGTATCATAACTTTCCTAATGTTGTGGAGACGATCGATGCAATTGTTACCGACACAAATTATGAAACCGGCAAGTCGAGTTGAAATCATAATTAATCAATTATATACTTTTACACAATAATATCACTGGGAAAGTTATTAACCCTCATTTCCCCCTAGCTAATAGCAGTTTTTTCTCATTTGTTTGGTTTGTCTGCTTTATTGCTTATAATCTTTTTAAGGAATGCATGTGTTGCATGGAAAGAAATGATATGAGAATGATACGATGTGTATAATGTGAAACTTAAAGACGGGCTTAGATCTGATAACCTCAGAGAAATATTAAATCTAAGGAGATGTGTACAGAACAAAAGACTTCAATGGTATGACTATGTTGAAAGAATGGATGAGAGTTCTTGGGTTAGTAGATGTAGAACAGCTGAGGTAGCAGGTCCAGCTAACAGGGGAAAGCCAAGGAAAACATGGGAGGAAGTGATAAAAATGTACTTGAGAGAAAGAGCGATAAATAAAGACTTGATCAGAGATAGGTTAGTTTGGAAGTCAATTTCTAAAAGCTGTCCAACGCATGCCAACATGTAAAATGGACACTAAACTGATGATGATGGTAGTGGTGGTGATGATGAAGAAGAAGAATTTAATGCATATTACAGACAATTTATTGTATACATTTAATTAAACACAGATTGCTATTTGGCGCTTAGAAAATTGTAGCTTCACACTTTTCCAACAGTATTAATACATAAATGACCACAATAGGTATATGCGCATTTGAACTCGGTATATTAACTAATTCTATTAGGTAACCACCCCGAATGATTTGCAAGGAACTGCTCACTATAAGTACAGGGCGACCCTAAAAAATGGCATACATGGAATCATTAATAAAATTCACAATACTTTCTGCAATCCAACCATATTTTGGAACGAAAAAAAACTTTAGTCTATACCTGACTTGTCAACCAAATTTCAGTCATGAATGGCCAACAGATTTTATTTTATCATCGTTCAATGATATGCAACGACACTTTGGTGATCATCTCATCAGTAGAAGATGTAATCCTGAATAGGCTTCACATTCACTGGAGCATAACTCCTAGATTATAACCCCCCCCCCCCCCTATTTTTATCTGTGGGGTTATCTCACCGATAATGTCTATCGAATCAACCCCCAAAATATTTCTGAACTGAAGAGAACCATCACTGGCAAAATCAGGACAGTTCCAAGAGTAGAGTGTGTCAGAGTTATTGACAATTTTGCACGTCATATCCAGATGTGTAAATAATTGAACAGCAATAAAAAAAAAAGAAAGATTGTTGGACATTTATGACTGAAACTTGGTGGACAAGTCAGGCATAGATTGAAGTTTAATTGTACCAAATATTGTTGAATATATGTTAATATTCTTAACCTAACGCTTATAAATAAATTAATTCCGTGTTGTAACATGTTAGAAAAGTGTCATTAGCTCCTTTAAGAGGCATCTAGAGATGCAAAACTACTTCTATTATGTTCACATGCAAATATACTTATATTTAAGGTTCACTCCCAAGTATATCTTCGTTTTTAGGGACAGACAGGCACACAGAGAGATGTTCTTTATTGTATAAAGATATAGATAGATAGATAGATAGATAGATCTAGGTATATAGAGAGTGACAAAGAAAGAGAAAGAGGTAGATAGACGGAGAGGCGTTACATATTAAATATACCAAAATTCTTCACTTACATTTTATTATATTAAAAAAAGGAAAAATATATTCTTTGATTACATATAATTTTTTTTTAACCAGTGGGTAGAATAGAAACCGCACACTTTCCTAACTGTTATGGCCCTGTTTAGGGTCCAGAATGAGAACACGGAATGAGGTTTAGGTAAAACAAATATATTGGAGAAAAGTATATACAACAGAGGAACAAGAGAAGTAGTACATCAGTACTGACTGCCAGTGTAGACTGGGGTTGAACTCAACAAGTGAGAAGCATAATGTTTCCAGTATTTATTGAGAATGGACGAATCCAAATGTTTGTCATAGGTACGGCACCATACCCCCCTCCTCCTAAGCCTTACCTCCTCAGGAGTCTAGTATTTTTTTGCTTTTTGGATTGATGCTATTCTGATGTTGCTTGAGATAGCTGTATATCGAAAGTATTGTTTTTGGTAGCCATAACCTCTTCCTGGATAGTGCTGTCGGTTTCTGTCGGTTTCTTCCGGTAGTCGTTTGGTTTATGTCTCTCTCATGAGAGAACTGTTGGTCTCTATAAAATTCATATTTGATATTCTCCAGCTTATTCATTCTAGATGTCTGACTTTTTAGCACATCTTTAAATTTTGTAAAAATGTCGCCTTTTCTTCGGCATTCAACTTCAAGGCAAGTCATCTTATCTTTCATAGTTTTTAGTTCCTCAGAAAACTCTTTGAGTTGTAACTTTTGTAATTGAAGTTTTTTTAACTAGGAGTTCACTCTCATTAACTTTCCACTTGTTATTCAAATAATTTGGCTTAATTTCTTTCAGTTTTGTGTTCGCTTTTTTCAGCGTGCATTTTATTTCCTTATGTGATTTAATTTCTCTTATTTCTGCTGGCAATTTATTATGAGTCCATTTCATACGATTAATGGTTGAAACAAAATCCTTTTTTCCGTTTGTCTGATCCGGTCGTCAGATTTATTTTCTTCTGACAAGAATTCTTGGTTGATAATCCCCATAGTCTGAATAATTGAATAAGGTCTATGCCAAATACATTTCTTGTGTCTTTTAATATGTAAATTTTTACTTTTTTCGTTGTTCTGTTAAAAGTAATGTCAGTAATTATTTCACCCTCGAAATTTATTTTTTCACCAATCACTGTTCTGGCAATTTGATTAGTTCTTAATATGGTCGATTTTCCCAACCATCTCCATGTCTGCATCCAATTGCAGTTTTACTATTTTATTTAAGATTTTAACCTGAACATATCTCCTTATAATATTGTCGCCATGTTTGATAGTCTTTACCTTTTCATCTTTCTATAATGCAAACTTTTGTGTCCGATTTTTTTACAAATAAGGCAGGTTTTAAAACGAAATGGACATTCTGTTACCCAATGCAGGCTTCCGCATTGATAACAAAGACTTGGCGGTAATTTATTTTTATAAAGCTGGTTTGTTTTTGAGGCGTGAAAATCCCGTTTTTTTGCTTTGAATTGTTTTTGGATAAGAGTTGAATTTTGATTTTTGACATACTTTTCGTATGTGTGCAATGCCCGACTGTTTGATGTCCTTCGAATCCTGCTTAACACTAATAAATCGTTGGAAGTTCTCAGCTAATTTCTGCAGTGTTAAGTTCGGTTAATTTTCTATTTTATTTAGATCTCAACGCCTTATTTCAGTCTCTTCCTGATACTAATCCTTGAACGAAAATTAAATATTTAAAATTATCAGCATTAAGTTCGGATAATTCAAAGTCGATGCAAATGTTGAATAATCTTTGTCGTCTTTTTTACCAGGTTTAAACACTTCTAGTTTGTGAAATAACGAAGTCTTTGGGCTAAAAAGCTCTGTTAAAATTTTGACGGCTTCCGCAAAAGTCAAATCGCTAGTCTTTCAAAAAATGAAACCCACGAACTTAGTATGTTCGGTTGGTGCCTAATTTCCTAAGTAACAGGCGAACCTTTTTAGAGTCTGCCCAGTTTTCACAATCAATTTTATATAAGTCTTCATATCTTCTAAAATATGAAGCAAAAGTTTTCTCCTCATCAGGGGAATACATGTTGTCGATCGCATTCCACACAGCATTCTGCGAAAAGGCATTATCGTTTTCGTTACTTTGGCCTCTAAGCGATATTGTTTGCATTAACATCTCAATCTTTTCGTCAGATTCTTTCTTTTGCTCTATAAGCTTTTCATTTTGTTCTAGAAGAAGCTTTTGAAATCTTTCTTCAGTTTTCTGTAGTCTCTCGTCTGCCTCTTTATTATGTTTGAGTTGCTGTTGAATTTGAAATTTTGCTAATTCCGCAATCGTCGCTTCAAATTCTTCCATATTTTAAAGTGTGCCCTTTTTTGTTAGAAAGTATGTTTCCTTTCAGGTACGGCTTGTTAAAAAAGGATTTTTTATTAAGATTATGCTTGCTAGATGTAATCTTAGTTGTAAAAGAGTATAAAACCTTTTTTTCTCGATAAAAAATCGCTTTTTTTCTTTTTTTTTGCGGTCGGCACTTTAGTCAGAGAAAAAATAAAAATACGGTTTCAATTTTTTTTTCTTTCGGCAGAAGTAACTTTCTCTTTTGGAGAGAGAAAAAATCATATATTCCCTTATTGTTAAATATTACAACAATGTCAGAATAGCAATTAAAATAAAAATCACTGACCTTTCTATAATAATAAGTTGGCCTTACGTGTTTTTTTTCTTCCACCGGTAAGCCAGTTTTTTAATTAGGACATTGTCTGCTAAATTTGTAGTCGATTTCTCCAAGTTATTTTTCTCTTTAAGGTTTTCCATAATTAATTTAGTCGCCCGTTGTGGCATCCATTTTAAAGAGTTCTCCCACATCTTTTACTGTAACCATACTGCCAGTCTATTTTAATGGTGTAAGTTTGAAATTTGAAATCCCACGTTGCCGGTCGTTGTGGGATCCTTTTTTGAAGGTTCTCAAGAAAAATCCTCAATGTTTTTGTTTCCCATGTAAATTCGAATATTTCGTAGCCAGTTTTTTTTGTGAGGTCCTTTTTAAGGGTTTTTAGGGCTACCCAGGACTCAACCCCTCAGCTCGGCAGATAAAAGGTCACCAAAATGGTTCAGTCTCTGGCGGACCGACTGTCAAGAACGAATCCTTGACTGGTATCACCTTACCCCATCCCGAAGTCCTCAATCAACCGAAATTAATGAGAGACAGAATGGGTTGGGGTTGAAACAACGTTATTTAATTGCTTCCTCCAGCAGCAATATGTGACACAAGTTCGGGAAGGTGGGGAAATAATCAAGCCAGTGTCCCTAAAGGAGGAGCACTCTGGGTTAGCAAAAATAGCCTGGGAAACCCAGTCGGCATTCTTCGATTAAGGCGCCTCATACAGTAAGCAATAAACTTACTCCACCCCAAAGAGGGGCGGTAAGGCCTGGGAGGGTGCATCTCCTAGGATAAGCCAGGACCGAATACATCAGCCTGACAGATAAAAGGCCACCGAAATGGCCCAGTTCCTGTCGAACTGATTGTTGAAAACAAATCCTCGACTACTATCAGCTTACCCCATCCCGAAGTCCTCAATCAACCAAAGTTAATAAGAGACTGAATGGGCTGGGGTTGAAACAATAAATTAGAAGCGTAATGCTTCCATTATTTATTGAGAATGGACGAGTCCAAATGTTCGTCATAGGTACGGCACCATAACACTAACTAAACAAATAAGACATTTGTTAAGTTGACTTTTAAAATAACACTCATAAGAAAAATCAGATGTAGGTATTTGAACTTTTAAGGGGTTTCTATTTTCCCATAGCTAGTTGTCCGCATACAGTACCTACTATTCCCATATTTTCAGTCTTACACTTTCCTAACTAAACAATTCAGGCATTTGTTAAGTTGACTTTTAAAATAACACCTATAAGAAAAATCAGATATAGGTATTTAAGGTTTTAAGGAGGTTTTATCTGCATGGATCACTTAGAGGTGGGACATATAGATATTCGGCACATAGAAGGTAACATAGAGATTCGGAATCACTTACAGTGTTTTCCGTGGAGAATTTCATGCATATGATATACATTTCATTAAAATAGGATGTATTTGAAGTTTTAAAGGAGGTTTGGGCCCCATAAGTCCCTTATGGGTGCACTTAGAGATTCAGGAACATTTCCATTATCTTCTATGGTAAATTTTACATAGTAATACACTTTTAGATTTTATGTAGATTCTTTAACCTTTCTTTCTATAGGGAACACACAAACACACACAAACATCGACTTTCATATCGAGAGATATGAGAAATATTGAGAAATAGGAAAATATTTTTTATATATTTTTGGAAATTTAATGACATATTTTGCTACATTGACAGATTTATAAGAATTATTGTTTACTTAATTGTTTTCTTAATAAACAAAAAGAATTACAAATGAAAATATGACCGGATTTATTTTGTGCTTACGAGTAATACACCGAAATATGCACACATGTTAATGCTTCCTAATATGTGGATATATGAAAGAAAGACTTACCAATATGTGTAGGGGCATGTTGCCAGAGCTGGTCTGTTTTGATAAGGGGACTGACCACACATCACAAAACTGGTCTGAACCAAATAGTAGTGGACAAACATGCTATCACATCAAACATTAAACCAAAAACATGAAAAGAAAGAGAGATTTGGCAAAACTGTTGCCACCTCAACGGTCAAACCAAAAAGAGAGAAAAGAGGAAGAGGACTTCTAAGTCACACCTTTTATATGGGTGACCACCTGACTAAATCAACCAATAGTTGACTGCCACATAATCTGGGACTCCACATATTAGGAAAAAACAACCCCAACAGTTTGATCAGTTCAGATTCTGATGCTAGTTCCATGATGAATGTCAGTGAAAAAAGGGATTCTCAGTCGATAACTGTATCATGTAAAAATCTTAAAGGTCCTAAACTAGCACAACACCTTGTAATGGTGTGTTTATCTGTCTGTTTTATTGAATGAAAAACATACTATCTATTTTAAACGATTCAGTGAAAACAAGTTGCTATTTAGTTCATAGGGATATCCATACATTTACCAATGACATTATGGTATTAGTGAATGCAGTAGATCAGACTGGAATTTAAATCAACATCCGATTCCATAATCTGTGTCCGTAGCCATTATACCATTTGTAAAATTGAGATAGTGGGACATGAGTGACGTAATGGATGCCATTGTGAACTGTGTAATCGGCTAAGTGAGTTCAAATCCAATTAGGTTTATTGACTTCACTTAGATTGTAATACCATTGATAACAGTATGGGCACACCTTCCCCAGTAATGTGCAAAATATCAACTTGTGTTCAGAGAATAGTTTCCAATAGGTATTGTGATTCAGCATTAAATAACCTGAAATGGTTGCTAATGCCGTAAAACAGAGAATCCAAACAAGGGTGATAACTGTTAAACACATTTTAATCTTTTTGTAAAATTTAAATAATTTCTTTTGGGGTTTTAAGTTCTCGGCCTTTTGGCTGGGATCACAGTGTAGTATCTGTTCCGATGGATACTACACCCTATAGATCGGTATCGTCTTGGCCTTTGGGGCTTGATTTATGTCGGTCCATGGGTCTGTCCTGTTCAGTTCTAAGAGGTCCACCCTCTCAGGCTTTGCCTTCTCACCCTTTGAGAAGGGGTTAGTTTATTGCTAATCGCCTGAGGCGCCCCTACCGGGGAATGCCGACGGGGCTGCACAGGCAATTTTTAAAGGTCATAAGTGCTCTTCCTCTAGGGTGCTGACTTATCTAATCCCACATTCCGACCTTGTGTCACATTTTACTGTGTGGGAGGTAGATAAATACAAAGTACCCTAAATAAAAAATGACTTAACTCTAAATGCATGTAGAAAATCAAGGGAAGTAACTTGATTAGTAAAACACATTTTCTTTTAAAAATGACCTAGTTTTTGTTTTGTATTTTTGTTTTTGTTCTCATGACCCAGACAATTTTACTACCATGAATCTACTTGTAGTAAAATTGAGATAAAATTGACCAGTGTTTTCTGAGCTCATTTCTAGCTGTTTCTATGATTGTAAATTTCATGATGCCATGAAAATCAATTGAAAGATTTTATCTCCAAAATATCTCATCTGTTTGTTTGACATTTTTATTGATCAATCAAAATGTTTCTATTTTCAAGCACTTTTTGTTCTCTTGTTTATCTCAAAGATTTGTTCTTGTATGTAGACACCAGGGAAATCTACTAAACAAGTAAGTGCATATTTTAATTATTTATAATCTAAGTGCCCTCATCCTCCTTGCTATAGTCACAAGATGCCACATACTTGTTATGGTCACAATATCTTTTTCACTTGTTACAGTCATAATATTTATCTGATTTGTTAAAGTAACTACATATTCTCAACATTTGTCTTATTATAGTTTCCTCAAATTTGTGATACTTGTTATAGTCGCAGCATCTCTTTTTACTTGTTACAATTACTACAGTTGTCTTGCTGGTTAGAGTCACAGCATCTGCCTTATTATAATCACATTTATCTTTCTTTTTTCCATTTTCTGCCATTTACTATTAAATCTACTTTGAATATCTGTCTTAGTAACCTGGGAATTCCCAACTCATTATTTGATTTTAAAACAATAAAGACTCTTTTTAAGTTCTGTCCATTTAATCTGAGCATCAGATATGAAAATGCAACTTCAGATTTAAGCATGACAGACCAAGGAAAATGCTATTTTAGACTTAAGCTTTACAAACCAACGAAAATGCTATTTTAAACTTAAATGTGAAATATCAAGAAATTGATAGAGATACATCAATTCAATCTATGCGTTTTGTGATGAAAGTGTTACTTCAAACTGAAGCATACATATCGACCAAGTCTCTCCTAAATATGCGAGGACGCATCTAAAATCACTTAGAAAAGGCATATGGCTATTTTCTTGAAATCTACCTTTATCCTATTTATATCGAAAGTATAAGTTACTATTTAAAATATTAAATATTAATATTAATATATGGAGTATATAGACTATTAATATTAATGTATATAAGATTAATATTAATATATAATATTGTTCATATTAATAGTTAGTATTAATTAGCATTAAGCATATTAATTATTTTAGTGTTAGACAGTAAAGGTCTCTGATAAATATTGAAGGTTCTGGTTTGTTGAGCCAAATCACATGAGGTCAGAGAAAGGATTTTTTAAATAACAGTCAGTTCAGTTATTCTGGCAAGAGACATGAAGCAGACAGATATCTGTGAGGAGATGCTCTTTTTCTCATGGCCACCCTAGAAAGGGGAATAAACAGAGTAAATTCCTAAGAATTTATAATGCAATCTAACTGACTGGTGATTTTGCGTAATTGAATAAAATTATATTATAAATATTTTATATAGTTTGTGGTATTAATTCATCGCATCACTCCAATAAATGCATTCCAACCACTAAGAAAAAATAAAGACAACAAGATGACGACCCAGACTTGGAATATTGAATGAAGCAATTCAGACAATCACGGGAGAAGGAATATCCAACATTAGTAATTATTTAAAAAATAAAAAATAAAAATAAAAAAACAACAGCAACAACAAAAAAGAGTAAAGTAGATTTACAGAAATATTTTTTACTAATAAGTCACCACTTATCAAGGCCAAAAGTCACTAGAGGATAAGGGTTAATGAGATGGGTAAATAGTCAGAGTGATGAAGAATATTATGAGAGAATTGAAAATAATGAATGAAATGAACAAAATGTGATTACTTATGTGGACGGTTTATAACAATAATTTGTTTGTTGGATTTGAAGAGGACCATGTTGTCTGTAGGAAGCAGTCTCATGGTAATGTGTTCCACGGATGGGAAGTTCTTAGAAGGATTTGACGTTAGGCACACGGGGCAAGAAAGGAAAGTTCTTTGCAGGTGTGGTAATAGGACGAGTTCTTGATGTGAATGTCTTATATGGATTAACTAGAGATTGGAGCTCAGTCAAGCCCCTTCAATGGAAATATTGATAGACTAGAGAAAGATCAGCAATGTCTCTTCTATGAGAAATGGATTGTAGAGAACAGAAAAGATCATCCACCTCCAGTAGATTGCATTTTAGATTTGGATCAGAGAAGTAAAATAGGATAACTTTTGGAATTTTCTAGAACAAAGGTTCTTCAAATTCATCTTGCCAGATGCTTTTATCCAGCCCATGAATTAAAAAAGAAACAAGAGAGATAGAAAGAAAGAGAGAGAGAGAAAGAGAGAGAGAGAGAGAGAGAGTTATTATCAGTGTTGTTACACACTCTGGAACACATTAAAAAGACTTGAGCTTGAGGAAAAAAGTGCTCATTATAAATGTATTATGAATATGTTCAATAAACGATTTGTGTGAAGTGTATCTGAAAAATATTATCTGAAAACAAAATCATGTATTTGTATCGACCAATATTAAAAAGAACAAAATTATTATTGTATTTTGGATCTCATTAACGCTTTTCATGTGTATATATATATATATATATATATATATATATATATATATATATATATATATGTCGCATAGCCCCTTAATAATTCATACCTTAGTTTCTTCTTGGTTTGCTCTGTCGTCTAGGTGTTGAGTACTTTCTTCGCCTCTGCACTGTGGTGGCCATCTCCGTGAGTTGTCTGTAACAAAAGACCTTTCACACCTGCTTCATAAGACAACAATCTTTTGATTTTAATTACTTTTTATTCGGCGTCAGTTTCTATTGCCTGTGGAGATGTTTTGCTGTCGTTGAGAGAGAAAGAGAGATTTACGAATATCGCGGTTAATTCTCAGCTAGCTTATTGTCTAATCAGTCCTTTGTTATTTGAGGAGACAGGGGGGAGAAGGACATCTTGTATGCCAGTATTCTTTCTTAGGGAAAAACACTTCCCGTTCTGACTTGGCTACATCTTAATTCCTTCGTCTGACTTCTACGCCTCCTAAGTCCGAACTGGTTTTAAAACTACAATTTTCTCACATATCAAAACTGTGACGTAATATCACGTGATAACCACACAGGTGCAGGATGACCTTTTGAACCAGGGTCAAACATTGTCTTGTCACTTGTCACGTTTCGATTCCCGAAAACAGCATCGCACTCTATGCACTCGGCAGCACGCACTAAGTCGCACCAGCCAAACCAACGACCCCACAAGTTACGTCCATCATTATATAACATTCTCATAAAAGTTTATATAATCCCACAAGTTACGTCCATCATTATATAACATATATATATATATATATATATATATATATATATATATATATATATATATATATTAGTATTGGATGATTAATCGGAATCGGGAATCAGAAAAATCGGAACTATTTGGGGTATCGGAATCAGAAAAATTTTAGCCTAATTTCCAATTCAATAAAAACGATTCTTTTAATTTTCTTTTCTAACTTATTTTTCCATTGCTGGTACTAATGATAAAATGATAAATGGTTATTGTTTTTAAACTAACACTAAAACTAAAATCTACAGATAATAATAACATCAAAATATGATATAAATTTATTTTACTTGTGTTAAAACAAAAAGCAATTTAACTTTGGACAAATTCGCTAGGTAACTTTTAAAAGAATGAGTTCCGAAAAATGTTTAAAAATTAAATAAAACATTTTTGTCGAGAAAACTACCGACAAACATCATTAATAATTAAATTAAAAGTAAAATATAAAAAATGTTTTTTTAAATTTTTATATTTAAACTTATATTTTAATGTAATGTGAAAGTTTGAATTGTTTTCTTTGTAGAAGTAGATTCTTTTACTACATAAAGATTTAAAAAGTTTATTATTATCATTATTATTGTATTATTGCAGATCCCCACTCCTAAAAAAAAATGAGATTTAACTTTTTTAGGCGATTACGTGTGAACATCCTAAAAAACTTGTCAGGAAGGAAAAAAAACTCAAAAAGTCAATTATTTTAGGATTTAAAGTGGAGAATCAGTTTCACATGTAAATTTAACATAAAATGAACCCCATTTCCGGGCTATTCTAGCGTTTTAGGCCATTCACCAAAAAATGATTTTGCTCTGAGAGATGAATTCCGTGCTTTTATTTAAGGAGGGGTACTTTTTTAAGCGATTACATGCAGTTTTATGACCTTACTAGTCGGACTTAAGGTTAGTGGTAAAAGATTTAATGAACAGCCCTAAAAATTTTTAATGGCTCAGAAATGAGGATCATTTTACGCTAAATTTATATACGAAACTTATCGCTGTAAATGAAAACACCCGTGTGAATGAAAACACACGTGTTACAACTAAAACAAAAAGTGGATATTTTTAACAAACTATTATTAGTAGTAGTAATAATAAGGCGACTTAGTCGGTTTGCAGCCAAAATGGCGGACAATGAAACGTCTGTTAATTTCTGGGGGGTTTTCCGACCTCATAAATGTGTAAGTAAACTCAAATAAATTGTTTTCATTTACAGCGATATTTCCAAATTCACAAATGAGTAAGTAAACCCAAATAAATTCTTTGGCACTAATTTCAAATGTACCTTAAATTATTTTAAAAGAAAATACAGTTGGGAAATTAGTACCAAAACAATTTATTTGAGTTTACTTACACAGTTGTGAGGTCAGAAAAAAATCCAGAAAGTTTTAACATTTTCCGTTTTTATTTGTTTCTTTCCCCCTATTGTTAAAAATAACCACTTTTTATTTACAGCGATAGTTTGCGCGAGCACGCACGTTTTTTTATGAATGGGATGTTTTGTCCCCATTTGAATTCTGCGATTGCGTAACACGACCCCGATAGAAAGGAATGTTTTGCGCACGGCACGCGCTCGGCACAGCCACTATTATAGACTTTTAACTTTACGTATTTAAAATATATTCTACGATGTCGATGTTCTACGATATCGACAGAACTACAAATGTCCCACGTGGATCAGCGTTATGCCCATAGTTTTAAAACAAATTCCCCTAGCTAAAGCAGGAACAAAAAGGACAGCCCCCTCTTACTCCCCAAAGTATTATCTGCCAATCTTTCAAATTTAGAAAGAAGCGCCATAGAACAGGTCGTTTTCTTTTTTCTTCTATCCGCCCCACTGAAATAATTCTGAACATTAACAGAACTGACCAAAATTATTACGAGCTAAGTTTTTCGTTTTATCTTATTTTTACTACTTGTATCTGTCTCTTATTCTGAAATTATAATTTTACTTTTATTTAAATTCTGTGTCATTATGTGTTTCTTTATTACATGCTTTCTAAATTGTCCTCTATACTATTACGTCGTAGTTAGGTGCTCTCTATTTCGACGTATGAAAAACAATTAGCACCCCACCCATATACTGACCAGCGTGAAGTGCCCCCTAAACAAATCTAACTCATGAGAGGCAAACCTATCTGCAGTCGTCATCAAGACTTAGTCTATCTACATATATATGGAAGCTTTTTTTTTTTTTACCTGCGGGGACTCAGAAATACCCGACTAGTACACCGGCGCAGGCTATCCCATCTTGGTGTGTTGGACTCGTAGACCTTGTCAGGTTATCCATCTAAGAGAAGGTAAACTCTGAAAATAAAACTTTGCTACTAACCACTTATGTCGTGGCAGCAAATTGTTATGGAGGGATGCCTCCTTAGTCCTAATCGACAACCTTCCTAGAGCTGGAATCTTGAACAAAATATCCGGTTTGCAAACCTAAAATTGCTTAAGTAGTAGATGGGCTCTGCCTATCGTCCGGCCTTTGCACTCTTTCTCAGTTTATTAGCCAGGCATAGAGGTATCAGTGCTGGGACGCCTCAAAGGCACCCAGTGCCTGGCCTTGTTTCCTGACTAGGACAATGAACGCCGTTTCTCTTTTTATTTGGGCAACTTGGGGAAAGTTTTTTCGTCACTAAGTCTCATATGACCAGTCTGGGTCCCTCTTGTTCCGACAGGTTGAGGGTACAGGTTAGACAGCTTGTCTGGCTACTGTTTCCGACTGACAGTACAGGATCCCAAACTCTTTGGTCGCGCTAATAACGGCTGCTCTATCATCAGTAGAATAATACCGTGGGTAGCTGTATGTTCCATGTCGTGCATGGGAAGGGACCGTACAGTTATCCTCGGTGGGCTTTCCCGAGGCCACAACCCCCATGAACCAGGTTGCGACTAATGGACTGGCTGTGTGAGCTTATTGGCACCTAACAAGCACCCATCTTGCCCGCCCCACTCTATATCAAAACAAACATGGCATTGCAAAATAAAAAAATCAAACCTAAACCAGACACCCAAAAAAAAAACTTCGCTTCCACCCTTGAGGCTTGCATTCACTAATATCTGGGGACTTAGAACACACATCAATGAAGTAGAAACTTATCTCCTGACAAACTCCCCGGACATCCTAGCACGAAGTGAAACAAACCTTCAATTCTCAACTTCCTCTCACCATTTTGATATGACTGACTACCTCCCAATCTACTGTAAAGACTCTGACAAACATATGCACGGGCTAGGAGTTTATGTTCGGAATACCCTCCCCTTGACTAGAGAACGTAGGTTAGAATTAGATGACCAAGCCTACATGTGCTTTAGATTGACTTTACATCACAACATTAGTTACTTATATTTTTTATACCATTCACCTTCGATCCAGGATTGTACTCTGCTAAACTCTGTCTCTGATAGCATAGATAAAGCACTCTCACTTGACTTGAATGCCCAGATACATGTATTTGGGGATTTTAATGCACACCACCGTGACTGATTGGGATTCTCCAGCTTTACTGATACAGCCAGTAACTCTACGTATAATTTCTCCTTAGCTCACTCCCTCTCACAGACTGTCGTTTTCCCGACCCGCATCCCCAATTGAATAGACCAGCAAGCCTCACTTCTCGACCTGTTCTTCACCTCACTGCCCAAGGCTTGTGTGATGAAAGCCCATAGCCCACTCAGGAATGCTGATCACATTGTGGTAATGATTTATATCACCCTAAAAACTTGTCCAAAAGCTGATGATTCATTGTTCTAAACGAGATACTACGAGCAAGCTGATTTTGAGTCCATCAGAGATCACATCAGTGACGCCCCATGGAGGGAAACCTTCTCACTCCCTGCTGATCAGTGTGCAAATGAGTTAACCGAATGGGTCAAAGCAGGCATTGAAGCCTATGTCCCCATGCGAAAATTCTTCAGCAAACCCAACTCTTCTCAATGATTCACCTCGAAATGTGCAGCTGCCATTGCTGAGAGGCAGCAAGCATTCCGTGAATTCGGCTGCCATATGTCAACTGTGAATAGACAGAAATTTCTAGAGTCAAGAAACAATTGTAAGACAGTGATAGGTGAAGAAAGGATTAGATACTCAGAGATAACCAAAAAACGCATTCAGTCACAGAAACTAGGTACTCTCGATGTTTGGAAAATCTATAATAGTGTGGTTAACAATGGACAATCAACAATTCCTCCTGCTATCAAACCACAATGATGTCGTTTGCACAGCAACTGACAAGACTGAACTACTTGCCTAGCGTTTTGCCTTAAACTCCACTTTGTAACTCAGCAAACCATCCCCTTCCAAAATTCCCATTGTGGACCAAGGCTACACTTAAAAACCTGGTCATCACTCCATCCCAGGTCAGGGACATCATAAAAACCCTTGACACCTCGAAAGCTTAAAACTGATGTTATACCTGTAATATTACTAAACAAATGCTCTGCAGAACTGACCCCTGTCCTCTCCAAACTCTAGAAAAAATGCCTAGCTTAATCTTGCTTCCCCGATAGCTGGAAAATTGCCTCTATGGTACCAGTCTTCAAGAATTCTGGGTATAGAACTGAACCTTAGAACTACTGTCCAATCAGTCTACTCCCGATCTTTGCTAAAATCTTTGAATCCTTAATCAATCTAGCAATAGGCCGGCACTTAGTTAATGCTAAACTTCTTTCTGACCGCCAGTATGGATTTAGACAAGCACGATCTACTGCAGATATCCTAATGGTCATATCCGAACACATATATCATACACTGGGCAAGCCAAGTGAAGCTAAGGCAGTAGCGCTTGATATATCCAAGGCCTTTGACAAGGTATGGCATAAAGGGCTTCTTCTAAAAATTCACTCATATGGTATTACTGGGCAAATATTTAATATAATTAGATCCTTCCTAACCAAAAGAAAGATCCAGGTTGTCTTCGATGGCCATTCATCTAAGCAACATGACATAAATGCTGGTGTACCCCAGGGACCGATCCTTGGACCTTTATTGTTCCTTATTTTCATAAACGACCTCCCTGGTGACATCGATTCTGAGATAGGTATATTTGCTGATGACACCATGCTTTACTCTCATCATGTGGACACGAACATATCCAAGGAAATGGCTGAATCCTTAGAAAATGACCTCCAGGCTGTAGTGGATTCGGATCATAAATGGTTGGTAACTTTTAATGCCGCAAAGACAAAGCTCCTTTCCTTCAATAACTACAAGAAACCGTTTCAACAACAAGATGGTCACGCAACAGAAGAAAATAAGAAATGATTTTGGTCCTCAGGTTCAAATATGTATACACACCAAACGAAAGGAGAATAGGTACTCTTTCTCACGACACCTGTAAAAATGAAGAGACAGACGACAAACACTTTGTGAAAGAACGAAAGATCAACACAATTAAAGAAATTAAAATGACAAAATTTATTTTATAAAATATATAAGGAGGGACAAGATATAAAACGAAAAAAAATAGTATAGGACAGGGTCTTAACAGGTACTTAACTAGACCGAGTGAAGATATATATATAATACAAAAAAATACTCAGCTTGAGAGAAGAAAGGGTTTGTGACTCACAATTTTCAAGTTAGTAATACATGCTCGAGCAGTTGTGGATAGTTGTCATCAGAATGTCGGTGGTGATTGCGGGGAAAAAGCCAAGAAAAGTTCTTAGCACTCTTCGGCTGTCCCATTAGCTGACGTCCATATCGATGTCAGACGATTTAACACTTTCCAATGTGCAGGAATTTTGCACAAATGCCTCTCCGAAGTTTTGTCCATTGTCACGTTTTCCTGTCATGGTTCGGAGTGACGAATTTCGCTTCCTCTGACTCCAAACCTTAGAGTAGCTTGTCTCTGCTTAGCAGTTCCTTCCTTTTTTCTTCCCTCTTTTTTTCTTTCTTTGTTATCCGTTCAGCAGTTAGTATTTGTCGGGATGTCAGGTTGGGGTAGGGGATATGGGTCGCAGAGTACAGTGACCTCACCAAACATGGCTAGATGACTCATTCCTTTTTCTCAACGGTCACATTCTTTTAGACTCAAAAGTGAGAAGGGGACAGCCAAGCTCACGAAAGCATACACTCTCCCTCCTTCTATATTTATCTTTTTCGTCTCTAAAGCCGACAAACAAAAAGTTTTAAAAGGAAAAAATATACATATACACCCGCTCGGCGATATCGCCTTTTTTCTCTACTATCTTTCAAACAAGGAGGCAAAATAATATTTTTTAAAAATATATCTTCGCTCGATGATATCTTACATAGTCTAAGGCTGTATATATAAAAGAAAAATCTAGCTTTGGGGTTATGTCACAGTGTTAACAACGGGGTGGAGGAGTCATTATATATCTTCAAATGAGCCGTTTATGCTGATGGACATCAATTTTCATTGAAAACAATGTTATGGTAAGCCATCAATACTGCAGCAAAGGCAATCCCATGTGTTACTATTAAGAAATTGATTGATTCTATGAGTATGAGACTTTTTAATGTAATAAAACTCCATGGTGATTATGTGGGTAAATAATGAAGTTGTTCAATAATTGTGTTATTGCAACTATTTATTAAATAAACTCTGAATTGATTCTTATGTTGTATGTTTATTACTTATTTACACCAATAAAGCATTGAAAAGCTATTACCTCCAGTCAGTTAAAATTTAATGATTTCAATAAAACTTTTTTTTCCAATACTAACTCCTGCTTTAAGTCTAACTTTTGCCAACGATTTTCTGTAAAAATTAGCGAAAGAACTTAACTATTACATCTCCCATTAACAATTAAGAGTAGGCTTTTTTAAATATTTTATTTGTAATACTGTTCTAGGGTAAGAATTAAACCAGATTTTTAACTATTTATGAGAGGTTTAATCTCTGGGGAGTCTTTGTGCAAATCCAAGATCCCCATGGGATAGATGTAGAGCATTCACTGGTATTTAGTAATTGGCTTTTTTACTATTATAGGCGATGTTTGTACTTTAGACATTTTTACTGAGATGGGGTCTGTTGATGAGCTGCTCTAGTGTGATGGAGGAACATTAAAACTCATATGATGTGGTTCCGTTTGCAATGTGTTTGCCTCAATTATCGCAAGTTGGTATTATCTGCTTTTGTGTATTGGATCCTTTCTGGCTGTTCTGAAGTATTGTCTATTTCTTGGGTGGCTGCTACCATCTTCAGACTACTCTGTAGGATCTTGGTTCAGTAGCAGATGCCGGATTGTTCCAGCTCTCTATAACCTTGTTTTCTGATGCTGTACATAGACTTTCAAGGTGGGTATTGTCTGCTTTTTTGTTTGTCAAAGAGATCCCTTAATTTGTCCTTATATTTTTGTATTGCTAGTCTGTTCATCAACGAACTGCTATTTTGACACAAGTGGTGTCCATATCTCTCTCACATTGAGCATTTCTGCTGAAGACTCGAGATTAGCTGACATTGATGTAACCCTATACGATATCTTTGCCAAAGAGCTATTCTGTCTGATCTCCCGTGTCTTTCACAGTATTCTTTTGCATACTCCTATCACCCTTTTCTGCAAAGCTGTTAGACTGCAGATAGTGCTGAGAAGATATTTTGTGCATAAAATTGTACATCACGAAAAAATCTGAAAATTCTCTGCTTACAAATTGTGGCGAGTTGTTTGTGTTTAGGATCTCCAGTATACCCTGTTCCTCAAATATTGCCTTTATGTTTCTAATAATGACTGATTATGAGGTGAATAATAAATGAGGTAAATAGCATATGAATGGTCTTCGGCTGTACTGATCTGCTACTAACAAGTATTCATCTCCTGCTATTATGAACAAATCAATGCTAACATATTGACAAGAGTAGGTATGAGTTTTGTGTTGGTGTATATATTCGGTTGGAGTACTTGTTTGATGGTGAAGTAATTAGCAAGAAGAAGAAGAAATAAATGGTCAACCATTGAACATATATATTCCATTTGCGGTTATAAAAGCTATGAGCTTTCTAAACTGTTTATCCAGACTCAATTGCTAATATCCTGACTTGATGTCAACAATTGTGAACCATCTTGCACCATGTAGTTGTGCTGTGACATCCTCAAATGTTGGAGTAACATAATGAGGTTTGAGTACTGCTTTGTTTAGGTTTTGAAGATCTATACATAGTCTGACTGAACTGTTGGCTTTAGTCACACACACAAATGAATTAACTCATGACATTAATTCTATCATTCAAGATATGGTGCCTTGAATTTTTCTACAATCCGTTGAGGTGGCTGCATGACTGGTGGTATTGTTGAATCCACATAGATGGTATATTCACCAGACAAACAGCAAATGGAATCGAACATGTTAGAAAATTCCTGGATGATTCTGTTCCTTGCTTGTAGTACTTCTTTCAGACTAGATCTTGGCATTGAGATTTGTTTCACACCATGATAAGGCCCTTCATCACAGTTTCTCTGTGCCTTATGTTCCTATGTGGATGGAGTATCGGCTTTTATTGTTAAATTTAAGGTTACTAAACCCAACTTCCAAGGTGTTTTCAATCCCAGAAATATTGGTTCTTTGGAACTTACAACATGGAATGTTGCGCCAATAAACCTGTCATACTCCAAGACGACATACCCCCTCATGTTTAATCTTTGCTCCACCAAAAGCAATTAACTGCACTGTAGTCTTTTCAAGTGGTACTTAATTGAGTTTTTAAAAATACATTCTTGGGTAGAAGGTTGCTCATGCCCCCTGTGTCTACTTTTGCATTGACATCTATTTGCATTCTTCTGTTGCCAATTTTTAACTTGCCATATGCTTTTATGGCATTTTAAGCTAACTTCTATTGCTTTTATTTTTTACTGCAATGTTTTTGTACCATTGTGGCTTTGTCACTCCTTTGTCTGATTGTTTTCTATCCTCTTTCCTTGAACAGCAAACATTGTGAAAATGCCTCTTTTTATTGCATGTCATGCATGTTTTTCCTCTTGCCAGGCATTCTCCATGGGAGTGGCCTCTGCCAAAGTATTCGCACTGTGTAAACTTTTTATTAACCTTTGAAGAATGAATCACACATGCACTCATTTTTTGAATGGTGCACAAATAGCTTCAATTTGTTTATTAGTGGCTTCCTTCTATGTATGTGATCTTTTGTGATCATCAGATTTTTCTTTTTCTTAATTAAAGATTTCTGGGTTCATAGATGATTAATATAAAAAGATCGACTATCAATGTCACAATGAGATCATACTAGAATGAATGGATTATTTGGTTAAGTCTTTTTAGAAAGGAGAGTACCAACTCGCTTGAAAGTTTGAAATTTACTTTATGTCTAATAATTTTTATATCAATTTTGTGGATTTATTTTATTTTGTCATTTTTCATATAATTGTCTTACTTTTTCTTGTCTGGTGATTTTCTGAGCGTTTGTTAATATTGTTATTATCGTTTATTTAACTTTTACCTATCCTATATGTGGGACACATTACTTCTCTGCAGATTATAACATGGACGTCTTCAAATCCAATCTCAACAAATACTTGTCATAAAATATAAGTAATTAAATTTTGTTTATTCTATTCATCAGTTTCAATCCTCTCATAATATTCTTTATCATTTAAACTGACAATCATGTCATCTCTTTAATCTTATCCTCGAGTGACTTTTGGTCTTGATAACTCATTAGTAATAAAAAACCTTTTAAACACAACCTTGATATTGTCTTGTTCTGGTCTGTTGGAGTGAGTGTGTTAGTGGCTCAATTTTTACTAATGCAGATTATAGAAAGGTATGAATTCCATCCAGCTATGAGTAAAATATCGGTTTTTGTTTAATGGATCATATTCAAAGAATTGCGTGTAGTATTGTGTTTTGATATTAGATAACCTAAAAGGACTGATATTTTGTAAAATAAAGAAAATAAAATTTGTTTGGTGATATTGTCTTCTGAATGTTTGATACTAAAGCTATTTATGCGTATTTTATATAAGCATGTCTACTTTGTTAACACTGTTCTTGTAGTAGTTCGCTTTTGTCTAGTGATATTGTCATTTAAACATTTTATAATATTATGCTTGTCAATTTTTTTAGTTTGTATAATTATATCTATCTCATTAACATTACTGTTATGTTGCCTTGTTCTTATCTGGTTATATTGTCTTTTTAATTTTTGATAATATTATTGTTGTCATTTATTTTAATTGTGTATACAGGGGTGAATTGGGGTGTCATGGAGGTGTAGTACCTTTGCAAACTGGAGAGCCACATCTGTCACCTGCAGTTGGTTCGGTCCACTGGTCACCACGTGATGCTCAAGTTTCACCAGTGCCTCCTAGTAGCTGGCACAGCAACGGGCACACCTGGGCAATGGTATTGGCTAGCCAGTAGAATCTGGTGGAGCAAGTCGGTTGGCGGATGCCTTCTAGCAAAGGGGACGCCTTTCCCTTTCTTCGATGCTTGAAGACTGGCAAACGACTATTTCTCATCCATTGGGCGTCTCCAGTAGCAGTGGGCTGGCGTAGTGAAGGCAGCTCTGAAATCTGGTGTACTGGCTTCAATCACAACAGTGCCTGGTGGACGATTCTACATAAGAGACAATGGTGGGGCCTAACTGTCTGTGAGATAAACACTGTGAGTCTGGAAAGCAATGGCAACCTACTAGACTTAATCTTTATGTCATGACAACTCGAAATTCGATCAAGAATATGGCAGCATACAGCAGTCCCTCTAGGCTGGAAACCATCCATGATGCTACTGGAAAAGAGCCGGTTTTGTGCGCTAGTACAGCTGAAGTTAATGAAGGGCATAGACCAAATGCATGTGAATTAGGCTATGCAACATCATTTGCATGGATACATGGAATGTGCAAAATCTATTGGACAGTGAAAGACTAATAACAGTTATGGCTGGCTGAATTGGAAATGCATGATGTGTCAATTCTAGGAGCGGCGAAACATTGATGGAGTGGACAGGGTTATTTCAAACCTGATCCTCATGGAATGTTTATATACTCCAGATTGAAGAAAACAGGGAGGAATGGTGTTGGTATATATTTGGCTTGAGGCGTGAATAGAGTCTTGTTGAGCTACAACCCGATCAGCTGTGTGGTTCAGTGGCAAGCCTGCTAACATCACGGTGATATAAACATAAGCAAAGCCACCAAGGAAGATAAAACGACTTCTATGATGCCCTACAGAATGCACTGGACCGGACACCAGCTGGGGATGTCCTGGTACTGATGGGGATTTCAGTATAAAAATCAGCAATGGTAGCCAACAAGATGCAGATGACGAGCAGGCAGTGGGTCGCTTTGAACTTGGAGAAAGAAACAAAAGAGGTGGGTGGTTGGTGGCAAACACACTGTTTCCGCAACACAAGAGATAGCAGTATGTGTGGACGTCATCTGATGGGAGGACACAAAACTAGATAGACTACATCCTAATGGCTAAAAGGCATAGGACGTCCATCATCAATGCCAAGACCTTACCAGGAACAGATTGCAGCACCGATCAGCAACTGGTGTGCATCACAATCAGAATAAAACTACAGCATCTGAAAAGTCCACCGTGGCCTGTCCAATATGACATGAGCAACATATCTGATGTCAAAAACTGCTACGAGAAGTTTATGAGTGAAGTCGAGGAAAAACAGCCACCTGAATTGTGGGACAACATCAAGGCAGCAATACTCCATGTGGCGAAACAGCATCTGCCCACCAAGAAAGAGACAAGGAGTGAGTTGGATATCTGGAGCCACTCTAGAGCTAATCGAAGAGTGGTGACAACTAAAAGTACGGAGTGTTAGCATTGGATCGGAGGACTATCATACAAAACAGAAAGAAATATAGAGGACATGCTGCTAAGACAAGAAACAGCATCTGGCCAGCTGTTGCGACAGGATAGAGACCCTGCACCGAAATGAACACAGTCTGGAGATGTACAAAGAGATCCAATCGATGGTGAGAAAATATACACCAAATATAATGTCATCAAGGACAACACAGGGCAGACTCTTACTGAGAACCCAAAATGGCTAGAATATTGTAGTGACCTGGAAAGTGATTTGAAAGATGTCGGGAGAAGCAGCGAAAACTCTTCATATGCTTCGTGGATTACAGCAAAGCTTTTAATAATGCTAGATATGACAAGCTGTAGAAAGTACTGTGAGATAAAAGGTTTCCACCTCATGCCACCTCCCTGCTGAAACGTTGTATGGCAAACAACAGTTAGATTGTAGAACAACGGAGTTGTTTGACATCAAGAAGGGCATGAGGCATGGTGGAATAGAGTTACCAGATCCATTCAACGTATATAAGGATTAAATCATGAAAGAGGTATACGAGGATAAGTTGGACTGCTACAATTTGGGAGGAGAGACAGTCGGTGATCTTCGATACAGAGATGATGCTGTCCTCATCTCCACATCAGAAGAAGCACTTAACAATCTGATAAAGGTGCTGAATACTGTCAGTGAACTGTATAGTTTAAGAATAATCGCCAGCAAAACTAAGGTGATCGCAACAGACGGTAGCCTTGTGAGCATTTCAGTAGACAACCAACAGCTGGAAGAGTCAATCAATTTTGCTCTAATTACAGCCAACGGTAGCTGCAGCACTGACATAAAACAAACATAGGCATGCAAACATTACACCTTCTTTTTCCCCCCGTGGAAAGCCCAAAGAAAATCCAAAAAGTTGAGGGTCCTGCAATCAAGCGTTTTCCTGGTAGCCACTTACGGGTGTGAAGCATGAACACTGAAAAAAGCAGACATCGAAAGGATAATTACATTCAAGCACAAGTGCTGCAGGAGAATTCTACAAGTACCTTGGATCTAGCGGAAGATGAATACAGACATACAAGAAGAACTTGGCTCATCAACATGGTTAAGCAACAAAAGCTCACGTTCTTTGGTCGAGATGCGTACGTCAGGGGGATTTATTGAAGAGAAGGGACGTCGAGGAGGCCATGTGAACGATGGAAGAAGTGTCTGAGTGATGTGTTAGGATCATTGGAGAACGTGGGTCGACTCGCCATTGATTACAACCGTTTCAGAGTTGATGTGTGGCTTCACATGTATCTTTTCGAACTTAGGAACATAATAGTTTAACTTGGAAATCTTTACCTCGAACTTGAGAACTTATATGGAATTTCGAACTGAACCCTTTATTCAATCCATGAAGGTAGATTGTTCTCATTCTATCAATTATGACTGAGTAGAAGTGTTATTCTTATGTCATGACTGGTTGAATGAGAACAATCTACACCTATAGGTTGAATAAAGGGTTCAATTCAAATTACGTACAGATTTTTGAGTTCAACTATTAGTTTCCCAAGTTCGAAAAGATATACCTGAAGAAGATATTGTGTTACATCGGCTGAAATACCAACCAAGATAAGAATAGTAGTTCAAATAATACAAATTATCAATCTTCATCTTAAAAATTCAAAAACATAATATTGCTTTTGTCAATTATTTTAATTCAATACTATTTTTTTACATTTTTCTCACGTGGTAATGTTTTCTATATGTTTGATAATATTGCTATTGATATTAAATTAAATTGTGTATTAGCATGTCTACGTTTGGCATTGTTCCAGCTTGATGATATTGTCTTTTGAACGTTTGATAATATTGTTATTTTCATTTATTTGAATTTTTTATAACCAAATCTACCTCTCTAACACCACTTTTGCCATGCTTTGTTCTTAGCTGAAAGAGTGGGTGTGATTGGCCTAATGGATACCACCAGCGACTATGAAATTAGTTATGTAGAGTTCAAATAAAATTGGATCTATTAAGTGAAATTTATGCATTAATACCATAAGGAAAGGTATGAAACTACAATTTCCCCATCTATGGGTAAAATAGCAATTTGTGTTCAACTAATCGCATGCAATGAGTTTATTTCTATTAGGTTTTATATTTTGGCATTAAATAACCTAAAAAAAACCTTTCTTGTAAATCATCTAAAATGTAATTGAGCAAATTTTGAGACTATATAGCCATATACAAATGTTCTCACAAAATCAAAAAATAATTAAAGGATATTTTTACTACATGTTTCTTTATAAGGTTATGTTTGCATAGAAAACAGTGTTTGAATGATAATCCATATTTCATATTGTATTATCTAAGTTTCTTTGAAAAACCAGCAGATTGGACAAAATCTGTTATGTTGTTCGTGTTCAGTTTTTTAGATTTCAAAATTAGTATAATCATACATTTTTAAGTAGAATAAAAAATGACCAGCTTTTCTGTGAAAAGAGAGAAAGAAAAGGATTGGGGAAAAAAGAATGAAGATGAGATAGAGAGAGCTAGGGAAGGAGGGAGATTGAGAAGAAAGATGAAGAGATGGAGAAAAGGGGGACAAAGAAAAAGAGAGAAACGGAGAAGGAAGGAGTTCGAGAAGGAGATTGAGATTGAAGAAGATGGAGAGCAACATAGACAAAAGAGAAAGAGAATGGTATTTGGGGGAGAAGAAAAATGAAAGGAGAGAATGAAAATAGAGAATAAAGCAGAGAGTGGTGGAGGGGAGACGTATGGTGTGAGGATGAATTTAGGGAGTAAAAATAAAGAAAAGAGGCAAAAAGGGAGAGAGATAAAGAATAAGATGGAAAAGTAGGGAGATCGAGAATGAGGATATGAAATAGAAGATGGAATGAGAAAGAGAAGGAGGAAGACTGTGTAGGAGGGGATAACGAAGAAGAAATGATGAAAGGTGATGTAGAGAAACGAGAAGGAAGAGGATGAAGAAAATTAAAGGCCGTTAGGAGGAGGAAGGTGAGGTGTAAAAAATGGGCAGAAAGGGAGCAAAAGGGAGTGTTAGGGAGAGGAAGTAGATCAATAATAGAGAGTTGCCAACAACCCAAAAATGTCCTAAGCGTCATTAATTCTGATTAAACAAAAATAAAAATCACTAAAGCCACTTCTGAATCGACCAATCGGTAGGAGACTTTTTTTTCTTTCTTTTTCATTTCGTTTTTTTTGTCTTCGTTTTCTTGATCATGACCTTAGGCGTGAAGCATTCAATCAACCGACATAGTGTCAAAAAAATAAAATAAAAATATAAAAAAATTTCGATAGTTGAGAAGGAACACGTAATTTCATTACATTGTATAAGACGATTTTTTGGTTGCTAGCAAGCTTTTTAAAAAAATCAACGTCTGCACCTACTCTAATGAAAAAAAAAACATATATATATATATATATATATATATATATATATACGCTCTATTATGGGTGAAGCACTCTGATGAAAGAAATCATGGTTTCCACTTAATATAATGCAATATTCTTCAGTAAAAAAAATTGAGTCCTGTCGGTTACCAGTGCCGTAAAATTTGAAAACGAATAAATAAATTAATTTAAAACAATATAATTATTTCTCCTCCCAGCAGCGAGTTCATTAGAGGGTAAGACATACAACACCAGTGATCGAGGTTGATGCACTCTCTACTTCTAGCGACAGTGATGAGTCGTGAAATGACAAAACAGCTCTCTGTAATTGACCATATATTGCTTAGTGCATTGTTTGAAAACTAATGCAAAAATTGAGAATTGGTTTAAAATATGATATTTAAATTGATTTATATCTTAAATCTGACGTGATGTAACAAAAAAAGTAATATTGATTATTTTTTGTGAAACACTGATTAACATAGTAGACATACGCTTGTACCTTCATTTGTTCTTCCACTCCCATTTTATAACATGAGATCATCTGATTGCCAAAGAGAAAAAGTAATTGATGATTATCTGGTGTTACTGCCTGACAAAAATTTAGATTTTATCTATTTCAAAATGAATTGTTCCAAAATTGAATAAAACGTTCAGTTTCAGTTTTAAAATGTGTATATTTTCAAAACTGATAAATTTACTAACTAGTTTATTGCATTTTTTCACAATATAAACATTTACAAAGTGAATTTAGCAATCTCTTTGAAGAATTAATATTAGATGAATTTACTAGATAATTAAGTTGAATAAATTTAATTCAACTTTAAATTCTATTTTAAAAGAAGTTGATGAACATACAGACAAACTTAATATTCGTGAATTAGGAAATTGCCTAAAAATATTGTATTTCAACTGATTTTCCAAAGTGTGACGGATTAAGACACCCAGTTTCGAATCCATAGTTTAACTTAATTATATAATAGACTAGCTGTCCAGACCTGCCGTTGCCCGGGATTATTATCATATAGTTTACAGACAACTGTATTCCAACTGATGTTTGAATATTGTAATGGATTATGACGTTCGGTTTCGAATCTATAGTTGTAAGGTTCGAACCTGATACTGTAAGACTGGTGGACACACATACATTAGCATAAATTGTAATAGTCATATTAATAATACATTCACCCAGCTATTATTTCTTCTTAACAATGCCAACATATGAAAATATAAAGGGAGTTTAGTCTAAATAATAATAATTATAACAATAATAATTATAAGCTTTTTGTTTCATAATGATTATTGTTTATTTCTGAAAATAGGGTATTTTTATAAGTTAAATCGTGTTTAAAAGATGAACAAAAAGAAGCAGGTATATCAACAAGTTCGACCCCCCCCCCCTCCATCCGACCAATCATAACATCAGGAAAATCTGAGAGGACCAAAAAATAATGAATCGAGATTGACAATGCAAATCAGCATGGGGTAAGAGAAGTTAAAATGTCCATTCTAAAATTTAATCGCTCTAATGAAAGACTAATCATATCGAAGATTAGTCATAAGCGTTTTTGTTGGGTTTTTTTTGTAACTGCCTCGTCTTATTGTAACTGTTCCTTGTTTATGTGTGTGTGGTAGTGCACCTTATCTCTCATGAAAATGAGAGATAAACACTATCCCTGTGACAGGATCACAGGTAAAGTAAGCCTGGACCTGGTGTTACCACAAACACCAAACCATGAAAATGTAAAAAGGAAAACAGAATAAACACTGTGGGACTTAAAAGAAAGATCTGAGTGTCATGATCGGCAGGTGCTCTCTCAATTGTCTAACATGGGGACACGGTCAGTATCCTGTGAATGCTGACTCCTCTAATTTCAGGAACAAGATCAGGAACATAGATCAAAAACAGGTAAGTAGTCATTCTAATTTCAGGTACAACAATAACACGGACCGAACGCGGGAAAGCAGAAATTAATAAAACAACAAACCAAAATTCCATAGGAAGAAATCCCATCCCTTCACTATAGAGATCCCCAGATGCCGGAAAGCTTTGTATTCGAATAGTTTCTTCCCTGGAACTGCTGGACTTTGGAATTCCCTCCGTTTCCTACTTCCCTGACTGTACTAACATGCAGAAATTTAAATGTAATGCGAACAGATATCTCGCTGTTCAACTCCCTACTTAGAGTGTCCCTGTAGACATGGCCCCTAATAGTAGCCCCTTACATCCCAGTGGCAATGTGCCTTGTTTGGGATGAGTAATAAAAAATTACCTGTGTGTATGCAGGCATGTTTTGTTTACATTTTGAAAATTAAATTGTAATGCATATTTAAATAGTTTTAAAATTTAAATAATCGATTCAGTTTCTGTGTATTTGTTTACAATCACAAAAATGACACATTAACTGCTGTATTTTTCGATAAAATTCCAATCTCTTGTTAATACTTTTGATATTTTTACTTTAAAACTACACTGAGACAAAACCTAATATAATCTAAATTTAATTTAATCCATAAATAAGGGAAAATACATTACAAATTAGATTTCAATTAGAACGATTACTTTTAAAAAACCCAAAACATTTGATGTTATCTCCAAAATATAAAAATAAATAATAAAACTTAATTTTTAATGTCTCTTTCACATATCATAATGGAATTTTACTGTTAACATTCTCTCTTTCTATTTCATATGTTATGATGGAATATTTTCAATATAACTGATATAGAATACAATTTTTAGAAACAGATGACCATTATATTAGTAGATATATATTGCTATAATATGTGGATATAGCATAATAATTAAACAAGGGAATATTAATTTCCGAAATATTTTTACAATAAAAAGTTTTAAATTTACGTCATGAGCTTTAGACGAATTATCCACTCTCTAAAATTTTTGTTAGCATTTTTTCTTCAACATACTTTTTCAGTTTACTATCGATTAGACACTGAAATTCATCATTAGCAAAAAATAATTTTATTTTAATAAATGTCTTACATAGTAGAGGGGTGGTCTCGTTTCCAATGTTAATTCATAATTAAATATTATTGGCAGTAGTAAGAAATCACTTGATATAAAGAATGCATAAAATACTGCACTTTACAGTACAGATTTTTATGCTTTCGTTAGATTAAGTAAAGGTTTGTTTCATAATGAATTAACGTTGGAAACGAAACATCTTTAAAAGGTAAGAAACTTATTAGAAAAATATTTTTGGATAATCGTGAACTGATTATTCAATTACAAGTTACTGACTGTTGGAAAAAAGTAATATTTTATTTTTATTTTTTTCATTTGCAAGTACATTTCCAATATTGTTATAATAGATTATTGATATTTTGTTTAAAATATTCAAGTTTATTCATTTTTTTATGTGTTTCAAAATATATATTTAAAATAGCGTTTGCTTTTAAATTGGGCGAAAAATGAAATAAAGGCATGATTATTCAATAAAAATTTTTAAATGATGGTTTCAGGATTGTAAAAGAGTTAAAATAGATCATTTTGGGGCACAGCAATTTAAACAAGAAAGAAAGAAAGTGTTTGATTGAGTTGCTCTAAATTGTAATTGTACAACACATATATATATATATATATATATATATATATATATATATATATATATATATATATTATTGCTATATTAAAAACATATTTATTTTTAAACATGGTGAATTAAAAATAAAAGAATGAAAGGACAAACTGACCGGTTTTGAACCTTGCTCAACCGAGCTAAACCAAAGTTAAGATTAAGAAAAAAAATGCTATAGAGATTATAGTGAAAAAAGGGGAAAGAAAAAAAATTGAATAAAATAGAAACTACATTAAGTCCGAGAAGGTTTTCTATTTGCTTTTTGTGACGATTAATATATGTGCAGATGCCTTACATTGTAGACAACTACCCATTCCTATTCCAGAAAATATTTTCGTGGAATTAATGAAATTCACCACTATGTTGGTTGAATTCAGTTTTAACGACATTATGTACAGACAGATTAATGGGGTTTCTATGGGTTCTCCTTTGGGGACGGCATTGGCCAACATCTTTGTTGTTTTTTTAAGAAGGTCTGTTATCTGGTTTTAAAAGACCAAACGTTTATTTCCATCATGTTGACGATACCTTTTGTTTGTTTTACAATGAGACGGAAGCATATATATCTAAATGAATAAATGCAAAAGTTTTTTCCATTCATCACTCCTATATTACCATCAAAACTTGTTACTGTTATTTAAATCAATGATACAACTTAATGTTTTGGAATACGATATATATACTACAGAGGAAAGACGCATCAACATTCATAGAGCTGTCTAATTAGCATAACTACTTTCTTAAAATAGTCTATAATAAATTAATGTTTGATGTTATTCATTTGTAATTTTATCGTTCCATTTATTCCATGTACATGCAATATTTTTGTCGCTATTAACAGTAATTACTTCAAGTTATTTAATTAAAAAGAGGATAAATTATTAAACTAAACAAGATATACTGAGGCAAGAGTTCAGAAAGAGAAGATGATTGACTGACTGACCTCGCTCTCTCTCTTTCTCTCTGTCACTCTCTCCCTCTCCCTCTTGCGACGGTGACACTGCTCCCAACCCGTTAGCGACCAACATTTCTTCTGTTTTTAAATTCAATGAAAAAATTGTAAATGAAAAAAATGCACACACACACACGATCACATAGGCGAATTGATTTTCTTCTTTCTTTTAATTTCTTGACGGTATCTTATTAAAGATAAATAAATTTGTATCAAAATGACCAAAATGTTAATATCAATTTATATGATTAAATCTCAATGTTTATCTAATTATATGAATAAACGCTAAAGTTTTTGTCCTATGTTTACAACAAACTGATGAATGAAATGTTTTTATTTAACATTTTACTTTCAAGAAACAAACTTTGCGAAGTGATAGCAAGCTGGCAAAGCCAGCTAGTATATAATAAGGGAGAACATCTCTCTCTCTGTCCCTAAAAACGAAAACATACTAAGGAGTGTACCTTAAATATAAACGTATTCACATGTACAATTTTCATGTGAACATAATGGAAGTAGTTCTGCATCTCTAGTTGCATCTTAAAGGAGCTAATGACACTTTTCTAATATGTTACATAATGAAATTAATCTATTGATAAGCGTTAGTTTAAGAGTATTAGCATATATCTGAAGAGCTCAGTGGGTAAGATATCTAGCTGACAACACCAAGGCTACTGGTAAAGTAAACTCTCATTAATATGATGTTGCATATAATGCTATCCTACACTCGAACCCGGGCAACGCCGGATAACCCTGCTAGTCAATAATAAATGGTAATAAAATATACTTAGCTCTGACACATTATTGCAGTTTCACGGTATTACCGATCATTAGAAGTGCCTCCAACTGGCAGCAATCCGAATTGATAAGGTAAAACTGTAGTAAAATGTTAAAGCTAAGTACATTTGATCATTTAGTGTTATAAATAAATATCTAAATAAATAAATAAATAAATAAATATAAGCGTCTGTCCCGTGGCCTGGTGGCTAAAACTACTAACTATCGACTAGATGGTTGTAGGTTCAATCTCTGGCTTGGGATGGGTGCTGGTCTAGCCACACTGAAGAGCTGTGATACAGCGAAACAATCTGTCTGTGGATGACTATATATATATATATATACACACTACGGAATGATTGGATGAACGGAAATATCAATTCGTTCATCTGGAAATGTAATCCTTTGAAATTCGGATTTGACTGCTGCACAATGTACGCACAAAGAGAAAAAAGGAATCTCGCCTCGTATCCGCCTCGCCTCTGCACTTTGCACGATTAATGCACGTTCGTGCACGCTGTTTTTGTTTTTTTTCTTTTCTTTCTAAGAAGAAAACAAAAGATAAAAGTAGTCGATCGATGACAATGAAAGCAAAAACACTACCCCCACCCTTCGCTTTCCCACCCCGTACGCCCCCACCTCATTCCGGTTCCATTTCTTTAATTTCTTCTCTTTTCCTTGTCTTTCTGCTTCGCCTTCAGAATCAACACTCTTTAGACGAGGTTAAACATTGACACCCAGCTTACCTCATACCTTGATTATTCAGTGTCGCCGCTACGTTAAGGCGGTGGTGGGGTGGGAGCACTAACTAAGGAGACTTGTAAACAAACCAATGTGTTTATTTTTTTTTTAATTTTTAATTTTTTGTAATCACCAAAAATCAGAGAATTATCCAGTTTTAATTAAATACTAGACCATTCGTGACCTATTGGGTCAGTATTATATATATATATATATATATATATATATATATATATATATATATATATATATATATATATATTATTATTATTAAGTACTAGCTGTCTCGACCCGGTATTGCCTAGGAGGCTTTAATTTCATGTTTTTTTACATAGGATTTTGAAAGTTAAATTTAAATGCTCCTTTCAAATTTCCAAGGGTCACGAAATAAATCATTATTTGTGTCAACTTTTAAGCAGAGATTAAAATGGCCGAAATGCATTCTAGTGGATTTAATTGCATAAGATTTTATTTTATTTGACACGTTTGCATTTTTTACTTCGATAAAAAAATTTGATGATGATTAGAAACTATTCAGTCTGTCGATACTAAAATTGTCCAATGAATCTTGTTATGAAAGGAGATGATAATATATGGATGGAAGATATGAGATGATATGAGAAATAAAAAATGAAGCGATTATTTGCTTTGTGTATTCGTTGTTTTAATTGGACATATTTTTTTTTATTGTAACGCAATAATCTGTGTTTCTTTTGTTCAATTTTTTAAGCAAATGTGCTTCATTTGTTTATTTGTTCAAATAAATATGTTTCGCTTGTTAAATTTTAAAATAAATTGTTAATGATGGAAGGATATGATATGAGAAAAAAATGAAGCAATTATTTTTTTCGAATATTTATTGTTTTAAGTAAGCTTTTTTTTAATTGTTACTCTGTAATCTGTATTTCGTGTGTGTGTCTTTTTAAGTAAATGTGTTTTGCTTATTTCTTTAAGTAAATTGTTAATCAGTAAACTGCAGTAGAATGTATGCATGGAAAGAGATGATATGAGAAATAAGAATGAAGTCATCATTTGTTTCATGTATTCATTGTTTTAGAAAGCTTTTTAATTGTTACTCTGTAATATGTGTTTTACTCGTTCATTTTTTAAAGTAAATTGTTAATAAGTATATAGAATATATGGATGGTAGGAAATGATATGAGAAAATAAAAATGGAGCTATTATTTGTTTTGTGTATTCATTGTTTTAACTTTTTATTCAGAAAACTGCAGGTATCGACTTTTCATTTTTTTATGTAATCATTCGGAAAATGTATGGAGGTACCTAGTTGTAAGAATACGCATAATGTTTGTATGTGCTGATCTTATGTAACATGTATTTTAGATGTCCCTTTAATTCTTATAAAGTTCATCAATTTAAAAATTAGGCTTATTAAATAGTTGTTGTTTCCTTTAAGAAAACTAATTATAGAAAAAAGCATTAGTAACTCATATCTGTTAATGTAAAAATATGTGAAAGGTTATTATGGAAATATGCACACAAATGGTTTTCAGTTAATAAATATTGAAATAATATCTGTTATAAAATTAGTACACAGTGATTTGTGTTGCAGGAAGAGGACTTGGGACCGACAGAGGGTTATCTCCTCCCACTTCCTCTATGACAGGAGTAATCAAAACCAAAACTGTTGATCGGATTAAATATAAAAATCGATAAATTCAAATGAAAATAAAATTTATCTTTTTCAGAATACGGATCAATGTCATCATCATCATCATCATCAACCGGTTTATTTGTTGAATCAGGCCACAATTAATCCTCTGATGAGGGTGGGGCCTGATTGTCTAGTCTCGAAATCTAAGTCTTCCTCTCCACTCCTGTCTTTGGCAAGGCTTGATGGAATCCATACCCATGGCCTTCCTATCACGTTTGACTACTTCCTCCCAAGTCAACTTGGGTCTGCCAGTGGTGATGTTCTCTGCTGGCACATTCAACTGTCGGACTTTAGCAATCCAGCCATCGCTACGCTCAATGTGACCCAACCAACGCAGTCTGTTCTTCCGCATGATGTCCGCAAGGCTTTTCAAGTCGACCTGTGAGAGCAGGGATTCAAAAGAAACGTACTGTTCAGGCCTCACCAAACAGATCCATCTGACCATTGCCCTGTCATTACGGCGCAGCTTCCTTAGTATGCCAGCAGAGACAGCCCAAGTTTCTGAGCCATACAACAGCACACTTCTGACACATGAGGAGTATACACGCCCTCTCATAGTTGTTGGCAGGTGTTTGTTTGTCAGGATTGGTAGCAGCTCTCTAAACTTTTTCCAGGCACACTTGCAACGTGTAGCTGCCGTGAGTTCACAGCCTCCACCTGATGACAGCACATCTCCAAGATAACAAAAGTCTGTTACTACTTCCAGCTTGTTGTCACCAGTATCCATCTCTGTCAGTGGTCTGCCATCTATTGGTCTTGCCATGCCGGTGCAATGTGTTGAAAATAAATAACGAAACAGATTTTTTATGTAGCTTTTTTTTATAAAGCTATTCCGGTCAATGAAACGGGAAAATCTTTACTTTATATAGATAATTCCTTAACATGTTTTTACAAGAATTACAAAGTCAAAGGATTTCACAAAGTCAAAATACATTGTGATAACATAATATATGCTCACTCTCTCTTCCCCTTCCTCACTCTCTTAATTATTTACATCATTCCCTTTCTCTCGCCACTTCTCTTATCATTAGTCCTTCCCCCTTAAACTATTGAACAGAAGTAATTTTATAAATAGATATTAGAACATTACCTTAACAAAATTAGTTAAAGCTTTATATAAATTTTGGTTCAGTTAAATACCAAATGATACCGACTGTAATAATTAAATTTAACTGTCAAAATCCTATTTTAAAAAATAATAATAATTTAGTAAAAAGAAGCAAAACAAAAATGAAAGTAAAATAGACTCCTGGGTATCTACAGTGCATTTATTAATAAATACTTGTATAGCAAATGGTTCTTGCCAGCTTTCACCTCAGAGACATCCTTGCGCAGGCGCTGTTCATACCAGTCAAGTATATGTCCTTGTTCGTTTCTGTTGTGCTGAGGTGTGGTTCTGTGAAGTTCTAGGAGCCCCACTCTCCCAAGCTTTACTTTCTCTCTTTGAGAAGGGGTTAGTTAATTGCTAATCGCCTGAGACATCCCTACCGAGAAATGCTGATGGGGCTGCTCAGGCTTTTTTATAGGCCAGAGTGTGCTTCCTCTTGTGCACTGGCTTTTCAATCCTCATCTTCCCACGGTGGGAGGGAGGTAAATACTAGCTTTTACCTCCAACTTTAATGTCTTCCATGATTTCCATCCTCCTTCTGCTTATTTCCTTCTTCTTCTCGTTACTCCTGACTTTAAAAAAATTTCATAATTTTTCCAATTTTTATTTTTCTGCTATTTGCTAGGGTTTCTTCAAGATAAAAGGGTCATGATTTATTTTCCTTGTCTTTTTGACTGATTTTCTTTGATATAAACATAAAATTAAAACAATAATTCGAAAATTTTCGGGTTTTGTCAGTTTTACAATTTTGCTTTTACTGCCATTTGCCAGGTTTCCTTCAAAATGATGTTTTTTTTCTCATGTATTCTCACAGATTCACAGTAAAATTCAGTGTGACTATGTTTGTCAACAAGTTTGGGATAGGTCTGGTCTCTTCCTTCCGGTGCATTGCTGGGTAGAGCATAATTGTTTGTTTCAAAAAATTTTCAACAGCAGAAACTTAAAGAAATTTGACTTCAAACTCAACAAGAGCAAATAAAATTGTTCAAACTGACAAACACAGGTAAAATTAGTGAACATGAAAATGTGTTCTCACAGACGAGTATATACCCATCGCCTCCTATTTTAGAAGATATGAAGATTTATACACCACGGACTGCATGAATTGGGCAGACTGTAAGAAGGTTCGCCTACTACTTGGAAAACTAGGCACCACGGAGCACACCAAATTTATGGAGTATATCTTACCCCATAAAACAAGTGAACTGACATTTACATTAGGACTAAAAAGTTCTGTAAGAAGTTGTTAATCTTCTTACAGAACATTTTAGTTCTAAAACTTTACTCTTTCATAAAAGATGGAAGTGCATGAATTTAATCAGAAAGGATACACTACATTTGCAGCGGTCGTGAACAAGCATTGCGACAGTTCCAAACTGTCAGAATTGAGTGAAAATAATTTCAAGTGTCTGATATGTTTTCAGGGACTCGTTTGAGTTACAGACACTGAAATTAGACAGCGTTCTGAATAAATTAGAAAATGAGCCAAGCCTTACTCTCCAACAAATAGCAGAAGACTGTCAGAGATTTGTAAGTGTATGCCAAGATTTAAAGACCATTGAGGAATCTGGCATAGCACTCATAAGAAAGGTACACTAGAAGAAAAAACAATCTATTTCTCCCTCTAAATCAAACCAATCCTAAAAAGATACAAGAACAAGACAACTTGCCCCTAACCGTGTTCTGATTGTGGGTCACTACATTTGTATAAGGATTGCCCTTACCGGAATAAGAAGTGCCTGACTTGTAGGCATGTCATGCACTAGACGAGTGAGACAAAAAAGTTAATAGCTGAGTAAAAACACAAAATTGGATGAACAAGTCAACTTAATGCTGCACTCAAAGACTATCACAATTTTTTACCAAGCTCAGAAGAAATTTTTGCAAAACTTTTTAAAAAATTGACCTTAGTGACACATATCTTCAAATACCGATGAAGGAAGAATATTCTAAGTTTCTCTGTATAAACACCCATCGTGGGTTGTACAAATTTAAACGTCTGTTCAGGGTCAATCTTCCAACAAGTAATGGACATTATGCTGAGCGACCGTGACTTCACGGTTGCATATGTGGATGATATATTAATGAACAGCCAAAATGTAGAACAACACAAGGAACATGTTCATAAAGTCTTCTAAAGAATCCAGGAGTACGTTTTCAAAATGAAAGAATCCAGGAGTACGTTTTCAAAGTGAAAGAATCCAAATGCGACTTCTTTATGGATAAGATAAAATACTCAGGCCACATTATGGACAAAGATGGCAGAAAGCCAGACCCAGAACAGGCTACCACAATTAAGAATGTGTCAGTCCCTGAAAGTGTCTCTTCCTTACAAAGTTTCTTAGAACAGACAAACTATGACCAAGTGGTTATACCTAATATGTGCTCCTTTAAACGAACTTCTGAAAAAAAGAAAAAGACTGGGAGTGGATATTTGAATACCAGAAAGTAAAAGAAGTCTTGACGTTAGACTTGTTTCTCACCCACTATAATCCAGACCTAGACATTATAGTTGCCAGCGATGCCACCTCATATGGCATCGGAGCATGTATGCTGCACAAGATGCCAGATTGATCTCATAAACTAGTTGCCTACATGTTGAGAACACTTCTTCATGCAGAAAAGAACTACTCCCAAATTGAGAAGATGGTCGTTACATTTACAGTAGACACTTTATATTGTAGATTGACTATAAACCATTACTTACCATTTGGGGTTCTAAAAAAATTGCCTATGCATACAGCAAATAGATTGCAGAGATGCGGAACAAACCTCTTAAATTATAACTTACAATGGAGTTCAACCCTCTAAAAACTCATTGCCAACAGACGATCTAGATTAATTCCCAAAACACAAGGGACCTCTTGGAGATACTGTGATTGCTTCGCTTCGAACAGGAGTATTTAAAACATTATTATTATACAACACAGTGAGGGAACTCCCTGTAACTCTGTAAGTTTATCAGGCAACCAAAAACAAAATTTGTGAAACAGACTTCAGATATTTCTCCCTATTCAACGAAGTACTGCTATATAGTGAGTGAGTCATCATTCCCACAACACTACAAAGGAGAATTCTGAGAGATTTCCATGCTGGTCACCCAGGGATTACAAGGATGAAAAGCTTTATGCGAAGTTATATATATGTACTAGCTGAAAATGTATAAGGATATTGAAAACATCATACATATAGACTTTGCAGGCCTGCTAGATGAATTCTATTATCTGATAGTAGTAGATAGTTTTTCAAAAAGTCTTTAGATGTAGAAATCCCACTACAGAAATTACAATCAATTTCCTCCATGAATTGTTTGCAAGATTTGAGGTAGGCGATTGTCTAGTGCCCAACAATGGGACACAATTTACGTTCAGCAACTTTAATGATTTTTGTTAAAACTTCCAGATCAATTATATCACAATCGCTCCATATCAACCAAGGTCCAACAGACATGATGATGCTTCATTGATATGCTGAAAAGAGCCCTGAAGAAAGCTAGGGGCACACTCACAGGAAAATCCCTACAACAGTTCCTTCAGGTGTATAGAATTATGCCCAACGACAACACACCATCATCATTATCCCCAGCCGAGGTTATGTTTGCGCAGAAAATCTGGTTTGTGTTTGACAAGTTACTTCCCAAACAAACAAAACCTGGATGAAGAAACACTGTACACCAAAAATGTTACCAACCCGGAGAGAAAGTTTTTTTCTGAATGTTTCATGATAATAAATCTTTCTGGGATGTGGATACAATTGAGAAAAGAGTAGGAAATATGGTCTACATAATTAAAGGTCTCACAAGAGACATTTGAAACAAATCAGAAAACACCTATCGCACGATGCTGACAGTGGTCCTCCTGAAAAGGAAAAAGTCAGTAATGTCATTTACGATACTTTTGATATGCCAATACCACAAGTGGCCCTGGAACAACGCCGTTTAAAGAGGAAAAGGAAAATAATGAACTTTATCGTTTTTAACTCTCCCAAAAAAGGCATTGAGACTCTGCGGAGTTAATACAATATTCCAGCAGACAGCTATGACAGTTGGAACAAACAATCTCGCTGGTAATACTCTCATTATTTATATAATATATTTGTTTATAATATATTTGTTTACTCGATTTCATTCATCTTCTTAATTTCTTGCCTCTAACAAGTTCACAAAAAAGGTCATGATGTATTTTCCATGTGTTTTTGACTGATTTTCTCTGATTAATAGATTAAGACAAAAATGACACTTTAAAAAATCGAAAATTTTTATATACGTTGACCTTTTGGGTTTTGCGAGTTTAAGAACTTTTAAGTTTTCTGCCATTTGCTAGGTTTCCTTTGAAATACAATGGTCAAGATCTATTTTCCATGTATTTTAGAATGATTTTCTTTTATATATACATAATTAACACAAAAATGACACTTAAGAAGAATCGAAAATTTTCTTGTATGTAGACCTTTCAAGGTTTTGCAAGTTTTAGCAGTTTTGATTTTTCCTTCAAAATGCAAGATTTAAAGATAAAATTAAGACAAAAATCATGCTTAAAAAAAATCGAAAATTGTCATGTCCTGCGAGCTTTAAGATTTTTTTTTGTTTTTTGCCATTTGTTCAGGTTTTACGAGTTTTAGCCATTTTGATTTTTCTGCCATTTGCCAGTATTCCTTCCAAATACAAGTGTCATGTATCTATGTATTTTAGAATGATTTTCTTTGATATATATATATATATATATATATATAAAATTCAATAAAATATGACACTTAAAAAATTCGAAAATCTCCATGTATGTGAACCTTTCTAGTTTTGCAAGTTTCATCAAGTTTGATTTTTCCATGTATTTTCACAAGTTCACAGTAGAAGTCAGTGTAGATATGTGTGTCAATAAGTTTGTGGTAGTTCTGGTTTCTTCCATCTGGTGCATCGCTGGGTAGAGTGTAGTTGTGCTTCCTTTTGACTGTCTGACTGAACGGGGAGAGACTGATTTTGAAGCTGCCGTGTCTGTTTAAATGTGAATTTAACCAGTTCCCCATGATACGCGTGAATGAATTGAAACATATCTTTTTTTTATATATTGCGTATGATTTTCAAATTTATGAATGGCTACAATAAAAGTTCTTGTTTAGATTCTTATCCAATCAAGAGTCAATATTTTTACACAATATTAACTTGCTTTTTTATCTGTATATTAAACATGGGTTCTATAGAATACTTGCTTGTCACCGCACCTCTAACTTTAAAGGCTTGCTCAGCATTACACTCTTTCTTCATCTCCATATCTACTCACCAACCCAAGTAATTCTCTTCAAATAACATTTTTAAGCATGCATTTCTTTTCCCCTATAATCACCTCTTTATGTTTAGTTCTTAGTATAGCCACAAGGATTAAGCTTTTCCCACATATTTTCCACTGGTACATACTTACATTCTCCTGAAGCCAGGCACACATTGCTATAGACAACCACACCCATGCATTCATATCCATTGTACTCAAAATAATAAACAAACTTTGTCATCACAAGAAATTCAACACAGAACATTTTTCCTACTTGTTTCCAAGTTTATATTTATGTTTGAATTTATATCAAACTTTTGTGCTGTTTATATGTTTTTATATTCTTTTATTTCTCCTGTATTTAAATTACATTGAGAGTAACTTATTTCTGCAAGGCTATACACCCGAATGACTCCTCTCATTTGAAAATGACATGTTTGGTCTGTAGCAGTTGTATGATTGCACTAGCTTGTTTTCACTGGTGGAGTGATTGAGACATTGTCCGGTAAGAGCACTTTTGCATGGGAAACACTTCCGCCAAACCTTTTCCCACACTTTTTGAACAGTCCGTGTTTAAGCATCAAGTTGACATGACGGCATATTTCTGTCTTGCCCCTAGCCACGAGTTGGGCTAGGCAATATGAAAGATCCAGACTCAACCACATGTTTCTAGTGCATGCGTATCTACTGTCTAAACATATTTTCGTATTCTTGTCTATGTAACTCTTTCCATGTCTATTGTGTTGATGGAACTGTATAAAAAAAATTGATTTAAATTGTAGATGAAGAAGTCTGTCCTTATAACCAAACTATGGTAAGTATTTTTCTTCATATCCAGCAAAGCCAGGGGATGGATATCTATGCAACAACCCTTTCCTCATACCATTCACGACTCTTCTTCATTTTCCTACAAATTAGATCCTACAAATTGGCAACCCCGATTCCGAACTTTGCGCCTTTTTTGAATAGTGGCGTTTCATATTTTCTTAGAGTTTTATTATGGAATTACTTAATTGTAGAGTCATGGAGAGGATCGTGCTGAGGTTAAATTTATGCTACATATGACTGTTTGTATGTACTTATAAAATAATTGAAGAATTAATGTGCAGCTGATTATTTTTTTTATTCTAGGATGACTTTAAAAAATATATATGACCTGATGTAAGTAAATACATTTTTCCTTCTTTATTTATGCTTGGTTTTTGCTTTTTATTGGAGGAGTATTGTATTATTTGAGCATGTACCAAAACTTATAAAATAAAAAGTTTATTTTGAATACTAATAAAATTAAAATCAAAATAATTTGGGGTCGATATTAACGTTAGAACCACTTATTTCTAAATTAATGATGTTCCTGCAATTTTTTTTTTACCATGTGCTTCATATTCAGCATTTAATACATGCCATATTTGTTTTTTGGCCATGCGCACACTAATAAAAAATGGTGGTTCAGGATTTGGGTCGGTTTTTAAAATCCCGCTAGAATAAATATGAAACCCAGTTCTCCAAATTCTAACATGGATCCCTACTATCAAGTCTTCTTTTCCAACATTAGGTGTCTGTGTTCCAACCTTCCAGAGGTTGAAATCTACTTACAGAAGACCAAACCAAACCCGTTCTTTCTGTGTGAAACTGGCATTAGCTCATCACCTTATACCGATGATTACATGATTAAAAGTTATTCGAACATGACATCAAAACCTGATCCTCAAGATCGCCATAGACATAGAATTTGAATCTACATTAGGGACATCTCTAAAGAAGACCTTAAATTGCCCTATACGTGTTTCTGTATAGCACGTACAGCACCGCATTCATCTTTTCCCTCTATCATCCCCACAATGACTGAGTTACTATCTTTGAGACTATCTCTTTGAAAATTGACCATATCTTGTCTGTTTACTCTTCTGCCAGCATTCATGTAGTGACTTTAAAGTTCACTATGTTGAATGGCTAATCCACTCAAACCAGATAGATTCTGAAGGGAGGTTTTGTCACGCTTATTCCCTTGCTTATGATCTAACACAGATTGTTGACAAACCTACTTTTGTAATTGATGTTGACGGACATTTTGCAAGTCTTCTTGATCTTTTCCTGACAATTGTCATGAACAGTGTTCATCCACTGTTCTGTCTCCACTGGGATCTTTCAATCACTCAGTTGTCTCAATTAAGATTAAAACAAAGTGCAATAAGACTTCTAATGTCTCTTTCTGGGACAGCCTTAAATTTTTTATATCAGGAATTCCTCTGCATTTCATTTTTTTTGAAAAGAACGTGTCCTGTATTGCAACCGATATAACTGATTGGTTAATCGTTGGTATTGAGAACTTTATATCCTTCAAGAAATTCCAACAGAAATCTAACAGCCAGCCATAGTACACCTCTGAATGTGCCGCCACGATTGCTCATAGAAATCACTATTACAATTGCTTTCAAAGAAATAGATTTTCTGAAATCAAAGCTACCTTTAGGACTGCCCGCAACCACTATAAAAGGGTTATAGAGAACATGAAAGAGTCCTATGCCCATTCTGTTAAATCTAGAGTAGTCAAACAAGTTTTAGCGAATAACAAACAGGGTCCTGAATCTTTATTCCAACCATCATCAATGGACCAGAGGTGATTTACTCAGCATCTGATAAAGGCAAACTTTTTGCACAGAATTTTGTATCAAATTCCATTCTTTGCGAGTAGGGTTGCCTACTCCCCTATGACTATAAACATTCTGAGCAACATTTATATATCTATCCAGGATGTTGCCAAACATCAAGAAACTTGATGCCAGCAAGGCAACTGGTTCTGATAAAATTCCAACCATAGTGATTAAAAAGCTGCAACCAGAATTAGCTCCTATTCTTACAAAGCTTAAAGGAGAAACGCTTCCCATTACCTTGCAAAACTCTGTCAGTCTGCCCAGAATTTAAAAATACTGAAGATCGGTTTTCTGCATTTCAGTACAGATCAATCAGTCTCCTATGCATGATGAGTAAGTTGTTTGAATCAGTGATAATCAAGAAGTTGTCACCCACCCTAACAAAAACAATCTACTCAGTGATATGGATTTTGTCCTACAAGATCAACAGCTGGTATGCTGATATCACACAGTATTAGTGAATCTATTGATGGGGGATTCGTTTCTAGAGTAATAGCTCTTGACATATCAAAGGCCTTTGATAGGGTTTGGCACAAACGTTTGCTTCACAAGATTGCTAGCTATGGAATATCTGGAAATGTCTTTTCAACAACTAAATCCTTTCTCTCAGATAAGTTTATAAAAGTAGTCATTGATGGGCAGAAGTCTGAAACACATGGTATCAATGCTGGCGTACTTCAAGTACCCATTCTGGGGCCCAAACCTCATCCGGATTTTCATCAATGATCTCCCAAATCACATTCTAAGATCATTCGTTGATGTTTATGCAGATGACACAACTATCTATGGCAACACTTTGAAGAGCATTAATTATCAAGATCTTTCTGAGTCTCTCTCTTCCGACCTGGAGCATGTAGTGCAATAGGGAAAGATGTGACTGATTACTTTTAATACATCTAAAACAAAGCTTCTATCCTTTCACCATTAGTGCTCGAATTCTCACTTTGCCCTAATTGAAATTAAAGACTCTCTCCTTGAAGATGCTCCCTGCTTTGATAAGCTTCTAGGACTGACCTTTACTCCAGACCTAAAATAGAAGACTTACACGAAATCTGTTGCTAAAGTTGCGGTGAACATGGTTGGATCATTCTACTGCTCCAGAAAGGATCTCAATCCTGATGCAATCCTTTTCCTGTATAAGAGTCAAATACGTTCTAGGATTGAATACTGTTGCCACATCTGGGGATGTGCCACTCGGAGCACCCTTTCCTGCCTTAACAGAGTACAAAACCGACTTCTAAATCTAGTGGTGGATGTCCTCTTTTCTTTCCTACAGCCACTTTCTCACAGAAGAGAAGTTACTAGTCTTTCTCTACCCTATCGTTATTTTCATGGTAGGTGTTTGACTTAGCTCCAATTTATGCTCACCTCTGTAAAATATTCACAACAAAATCTCGTCTAGCTACAACCACAGTAAATAATTTTCCTTTCTTCCTCTGTGTACCTAAAACTAAACAGAACTTCCATGAGTAAAGTTTCTTTCCAAGAACTACCACTTTGTGGAACACAATACCACAGTGCTGTTTCCCAGCTGACTACAAGATGGTCGTTTTCAAGTCTAATATTAACAAATTCTTGTTAAGCTGTCCTCTTAAATAATCAAATTCTGCCTAATTTTAACCATCGTTACCAATCCTCATGGAGTTGTTTCATCGTCTACCTGACAAACTCATTAACCCTTATCCTCGAGTAGCTTTTGGGCCTTGGTAAGTAGTGACGCATTAGTACATCAAAAATATTTTCTTTCTGGTCAGTAAACTATATTTAAACACAAATTTATTTTTTAACTTTACCCCATATTATGGTAATTAAATGATTTTGTGGCAAAAGTTTTCTTTCGCCTTCTTTTCTGTTTGTCACTTGGCACATGAGTAGCGTTTTATGTTGCGTTTTATTTGAAAATATTCTTGTCCTCGCCGAGTGATGGTTTCATTTTTCTCAGGAGTGTTTCCTAGGGGAAGTTAAAGACACCATATTTTACCAATTATTCCCAGATTCCTTTCCTTTTTTCCCCTTGAGGAGAATCTGCTCCCACTGAAATTCGTGTCTTTCGTTTGCACTTCCAGTGTCTTCTCTTAATAACTTATCTTTTTCGAATGTGTTGTTTGTGGTGGCTGCTTATTGGAATTAGATTTGTTCCTGGTAAATATGAGCAGCAGTTTGATCCTAGCTTTCGCCGGTAACATCCGTGTGTGGTTTGCACAAATAGGGCTGCATTTTGCCAGCCATGTTATTGCATCCAAGGGTAGGTAGCTTAATATTTTGTTGAGTGCATTCCCAGCTTCATTAACTTCAATTGTGGAGGATCTGATTACTGATCCATTGTCAGGTGCCTCATATGAAAGCATCAAGAGTGAGGTTCCTCAACGTATTTCGTTATTGGCAAAGCACCATTTTCAAAGATTTGTGAATGATGAGCTGCTAGGGGATCAGACATCTAGCCAGCTCCTTCATAGTATGAGGGAGCTTGCAGAGGATGCACCATCGAACAGTGCCCTTTTGAGGAAATTATTCGTATCCCATTTACCATCTAATGTACAAGCTATACTAGAGCTTATGATGGAGACGGGGACCATTAAACAATTAGCATTTTCAGCAGACAAGATTATTCGATTCGCAGGGAGAACCCCTCCAGTGGCAAATACTAGTTCTGTAGTGAGGATTTCTTTGGTTGCTGCTAAGTCGGCCCATGACCCCACATATACAGCTATGCAGAGGGCTATTGAGCGACTTACCAGGAAGGTGAAAGCTTTGGAGTTGTCCAGAGCACAATCAACTTTGCGAGGGCATCATAGTAGTTCTTCTTCACCAGCTCGTTATAATGCTGGTTCCTATAAAATCTGTTTTTACCACAAACGCTTTGGTGATCAAACGTTGTGCTTTCATTTCACAGAGTCAGAATCTTCCTGCCAATCGTATGTTCTATGTAAGAGATTTTGTTTCTCAATATCACTTACTGGTTGATATGGATGTCGCATGTAGTATTTGGCCCTTAAGTTCTTTAAAGAAAAACCACCAGCTTCGATGGTTGTACTCCAGGCTGTTTCTCGATCGTTAGACCTGCAACTATCTAGAGACTTCACGTGTATTTTCATTGTCGCAGATTTACTCTACCCTATCTTAGGTGCTGACTTTCTCCACCATTTTAACTTGCTGGTGGATATGAATAGATGCAAACTGGTAGATTCACATACTAAATTATCAGTACCTGGTATAAAAGCTTTTAGACCACTTACTAGTCCTGTATTTTATAGCCTCTATTGAAGACCCTTACCAGTCATTACTAAAGTCTTCTTTGAATTTTAAAATAAATCAGCCTGCTCACTGTACAATGCATTTCATTGAGTCTAATGCTGCCCTGTTTTTTCACGTTCTCATCGTCTCTCTCTTGAGAAGTTAAAGGCAACGAAGACTGAATTTAATCACATGCTCCAGCTAGGGATTATTCATCCCTCATCTTATCTTTGGGCATCTTCTTTGTATATGGTTCCGAAGCCTTCTAGGATTGGTGTCCCACTGGGGATTTCTGTCATTTGAATGCAATTACTGTTGCCAACCGCTATCTCGTCTCTCATATTCAGGATTTCGCTTCATCTTTGCATGGCTGTAAAAACATTTCTAAGTTGGATCTGGTAAAGGCTTATCATCAAATCCGGCCGATATCCCGAAGCCTGCATTCAAATTTGTAACCATGTCATTCGGCTTACGTAATGCAGCTAGTACTATTTATCATTTTATGGATAAAGTAGTATATGACTTAGATTTCGTATACAATTATATTGACGATATTTTAGTATACTTGAGGAACATTTGTTACATCTCCATCTTCTCTTTGGACGTTTATAGCGGTACCATGTCAGGATAAACCCTGTTAAATGTATTTATGGTGTTACAAGTCTTGTCTTTTGGGTCATGTCATTATCTCAGAGGGAATTTCACCTTTTCCTGAAAAAGTTTAAGTTCTGCAGGATTTATGACCACTAATTTCTCTTTGCCAACTGCAATATTTTCTGAGACTATTAAATTATTACAGACGTTTCATCCCGCAATGCACTGATATACTTGCTCCTTTAACTGACCTTTTGATGAATAGAAAAAAGAAGGATAAGGTATTTCATTTAATTACTGCCACCTGAAAGCCTTTAATGAGGCAAAGAAGAAGCTTGCAGATTCATCTTTGCTATCACATCCCATACCTATGTCTAATTCTCTCTAGTCATGGATGCATCTAGTTTTACAACAACATCACAAGTAGCAAATTCAACCATTGTCCTATTTTTCTCATCAATTGATGCCTGCAGAAATGCGATCTAATACTTTTAGATGTGAACGTTTTACTTAGCAATTAAACATTTTTACCATGCATTGAAGGCTTGAGAATTTGCCATTCATACTGACCATCGTCCCCAGACAAATATTCCTCTTGGAAGCTAAGCATCTGGATTTAATTTCCCAGTTCTCCAGCGACATCCAACATATCTCTGGTTCACAGAATACTGCTGCAGATGCACTGTCTCGTCTTCTCATCAGTGTTATTTCTTCACCTGAGGACATCAACCTTCGTCAAATGGCTTTGAACCAGCCATCTTTGAATATTTTAAACTTGTCAACTCCAGAATTTGCTACTTGTAAATTTCTGTACATTCAGATCCTTACAGCGGATGAAAAAATCTTGTGCGAGACTTTCATAAATTCACCCCGACCCTTCGTTCCTGAAGCTCATCGCAAAACTGTCTTTTCTCTTTTGCACGATCTGACTCACTTCAGAATTTCTGCCACAGTAAAGCTTATTTCAGCTAGATTCTTCTGGCCGAATATGAGATGCGAAATCACTACCTGGCCCCGTTCCTATTTATCCTGCCAGAAATTTAAAGTGCACAGGCATATACGAGCCCCTCTCAGAACTTCCAGTACTCCTGATGCACGATTTAACCATACCCACATTGACCTAATTGGACCTTGGCCAGTCAGCCCAGGCTACTCCTACCTGTTAACCTGTATTGATCGTTTTTTATCATTAGCCTAAAGCCATTCCACTGAGTGATATTTCTGCTGAAATTGTGGCATATGCCTTAATCACGGTGTCCCTGCAACAATTACCACTGATTGTAGTAGGCAATTCGAATCCCATCTATTTCAAGAGTTTTCCCAAACTCTGGGTATTAAGTGTACAAGGACCATTAGTTATCACAGTTTCTAATGGTATGATCGAGCACTTTCGTCGTCAATTAAAAGCCGCTTTACATGCAGCTCCTGATGCTCAATGATGGATTGAATATGTACCTATTGTTCTCTTTGGTTGCTGCACTCCTATCAAGGATGGTTTGGGATATTCCCCAGCCAAACTTGTTTACAGAATTTCACCGGATTCCTCTGTGATTGATATGCAACAGTACATAAACAGACTTAGATGCTATTTTATCAGTCTACCGCTGATGAACCCTTGGCAACAAAATATTAAATCAGCAGTTCCTAAAGACATTGCCTCATAGACTTATGTGTTTCTATGAAAAGACTCGTTGAAACCCCCACTCACACCACCTTACTCTGATCCTTATCATGTGCTTGCACAAGTGGAAATTTGTTTTACTCTGGACATTGGGGGTACAAAAAAGACTGTATTGGTCGACAAGTTGAAATGAGCCTTTTCGGACACTGACACCAAGCCACCTCATGTTCCATCCACGCTCAATTTTCCTGAGCCAACTGAGATGGAACCTCCAGAGACACCCAAATCATGTCTTCTGACACACATACCCCTACACGTTCTGGTAGATATGTCCAATGTCCAAAAAAAAATGCAAGACTATATTTGAATTATCACATTTTCCATTTACAATGACATATTTTGAATATGATATTTGCTACTTGGTTAAATGTTACCTACTTTTTTTTCTCTTTTTGCACATGTTCTCCTTTCAGCAAACGAACAGACATTGCTCTCTTTTCAGCAAATGAACAAACATTTTTGTCCTTTCAGCAAAAGAACAGACATTTTTCTCTTTTCAACAAAAACAGAAATTTTAGATCGAACTGAACATTTATTTTCCCTCTTGCTGCAATTTGCATGTTTGTTTAAATTCTCTTGTGCTGCTACTGCCAATAAAGCATATCTTGTTTTGATCGGCTATAAGCCTAAGCAGGGGATAATGTAGCAGTTATATGATTACAATATATTTTCTTTTGTCCTAACTTGTTCTCATTCATGGAGTGATTGATACATTGTCCAATAAAAACACTTTTGTGTGGCAGACACTTTCGCCAAACCTTTTCCCACACTTTTTGAACAGTCCATGTTTAAGCATCAAGGTGACAAGACGGCATATTCCTGAACCACCCATAGCCATGACTTGGGCTAGGCACTATGAAAGACTCAGACTCAACCACACGTTTATAGTGCATCACTATCTACTGTTTCAACATATTTTCGTATTTTTGTCTATGTAACTCTTTCCTGGCCATGCCCATTCTGTTGATGAAACTGTATGAATTAAATTGATTTAAATTGTAGATGAGGGAGTCTGTCCTTATAACCAAACTATGGTAAGTATTTTCTTCATACCCAGATAGGCCAGGGGATGGATATCTATGCAACAACTCTTTTCTCATACCATTCACCACTCTTCTTCATTTTCCTACAAATTGGATACTACAGGTCATTCTTCCTCAAAGGTAATCAACAGTATCAATTCAAAACTTTTGAGCAATTTTTTCAAGTTTTCTTTCTTTTTACCACTGTCTTTTGTTTGGTAAATTTTCTTTAAATCAAAATGATTAAGAAAAACACAAAAAAATCATATTGGGTGCAATTAAATGTTTTAGGAATCGAACAAATTTAAAAAGGGTAAATAAAAAATAGATACGATAGACACTACTATTGAATTTTTTTAAGAATTTTCTTTACATCAGTAAAAAATAAAATAACATTTTCATTAAGTTTCATAAATTTCTATAAAAAAAATGATGGTGAAAAATAATTTTTTTTTAAACTTTAACATTTTTAAAGTGTCGTCTGCTATTTGTACTTTAGATAAGAAATCCACTGTTAGTTGGGAATTTAAATCGAGAAGAAAATAAGATTGACGACTTACTTGGGAGAGTAATTCGTCTGGCCAAATCTGACTTAAATAGAATAAACAATACGAGGTCACCATTCCTCAACTAAAGAGATATGCAGTTTATTCACAGGAAACACAGGAACAGAACAAGGATAATACATTGGGTTGAGTGAATGTAGACAAGACGAAATAAACTTTATCCTGGAGTTCGGCGATTCTATGCTGGGCTGATGGCAGAGAATTGCACCTGGTGAAGAAGCGATGATTACATAACCGCAAAGCCAAATCACAACTTACGTAGATCAACAGAAAATAGTTCATTTATGTAACTGCTACAGTACTTAGTTTAACATTTACATTTGACGAGCGCTAAAAGGAAGACGAAATTGTGACAGTTTTTATTAGTCTTCAAAATCTTTATAAATAAATTGAGTTTTTCGCTATCTTTTCTGCCAAGAAAGTAAGTAATATTGGTAATCCGGCAGAACAACCGAGAATCGTGACTTCTGCTTAGTTTTGTAAGTTTTGAATCAATTGTTTTGTATATTTTTTCTAATTAAAATACACAATTTTTATAAAATTTATATAAATCCGATATTTTCATATAAATTATTTCATTTCATTATAAATCTGAGGACTTTTAAATATAAAACAATTTGTTTAAAACTTACAGAAGTCGTGATTATCGGTTGTTTTGCTTGATTACCGATTTTTAAGTGATTAAGAGGTCAAACTGTTGCTGTCATTTTTCTCTGGAAATAAAGGAATGCGGAAAAAGATGTAATAATCTTTCAAATATTTGACAAGGTAAATATTTTTCTTTCTTAACGGATTAGTTTTAGGCTATTTATCTAAAAACACAATTTAATTGGAAAAAAATACATTCAAATTAATTTGATAATGCGTTTTTGAGGAAGTGTTGGTTAATTAAAAAATAAATTTATAATTTTTTTAATCCATTTTTTCTCCATTTGAGTTAATACTTATTTCACGTAAATTTATATAAAAAAAAGAAAGTAAAATAGTCTGTATTACTGTAGATTAATACCCTCAACTACCTCACCTCATTTACTTTCTTGGAAAGTAAATGAGATTCTACCTTTTTTAGGTAATTACGTGTGAACACCCTGAAAAACTTAACGGAAAAAAAGAAAAACAATTATTTTAGAATTTAGAATGGAGGATCATAAATAAACGTAAAACGGCTTCAAGCTATTAGGGTTTTAGGGCGTTAACTATTTTTTTTTGCTATGAGACATAAATTCTGTGCGTTTTTTATTGGGGGGGATGCCCCTTTTTAACCGATTACATGTGGTTTTACGATCTGGCCACTCGTACTAAGGGTTAGTGGTAAAACAATTTAGTTAACTGCTCTAAAAAGTTAGAATGGCCTGGAAATAGAGGATCATTTTACTTTAAATTTATATACGAAAATGATTCCCCCTCTAAAATAATTTCTTTTTTCTTCTTCTTTCCCTCAAGATTTTCAGGTTTTTCACACATAATTGCCTAAAAAGGGTAGAATCTTATTTTTTAGGGGGGAGGGGGGATTTAACTAAGGGCGTTAATCTACAAATTTACCAAATAATGATTTCATTTGTTTTTGTATTCACCTCTTTAAAAAATGGTTTCATGTCCTTAACTAAATAATTATAAATTTAAGTTATGTGCCCTTGGCCGTGTTCTCCACTCATTTATACAGATGGCGACTACCTTTTTTTGCAGTGTTTTAATTTCGGCATTTCATGTGTACGATGGAACTTTGGCGCTTTTTATGGTGGTAGTAATTTGATTGTTTAAAGGAGATAAATCGGTAGTCATTGAGAGTTATTCACCTTGTGCTTAAAAAATAAAAATCGATAAAAATGATTCTAAAATATTTCAAGTTCCTTTATTTTGTAAACTGTCAGGGCTGCTCGGCGCTAGTAACAACAAAATAGAAGAGATTAAAAAGTGTATGTAAAATCTTTCTTTTAAAATCCATCTCTCTTTACTTCTCTCCATATGTTTCCCTCGCTATCCGCCCCCCCCCTCTTTTGTCCCCTCTGTCGCCCCAAATGCTAAGTACCTTGTCTAGTGTACAACACTATAACGAATCACATGGAGGTTTTTCCTTTCGGGCAATGCTGCGTTTAATCACACCTGCTCTATCTTGGATATTGAACACAAACAACTGATTTTTACTTAAACCATGTTTTAGTAAAAAAAAAATAACCTTAAAAACAGTAAATTATAGCAAGTTTCATTGTACACATGAAATGCAGAAATGAAAACTAGGTCTGAAAAATATAGTCGCCATCTTTCTAAACAAGTCCGCAATGAGGTTAGCTAATGAAGAACGATTACTCAAGTTCATAATTTTCTAGTTAAAGGGGACTTATGGTATCATATACATACTATTGCTAAGTTAAAAAAGATATATGAACCAATTAAAGAAACATAGAGTCAAAAAGAATCCTGTTCGTTTGGGAAGCCTCAAAATCTTTATACCCAATCAATGTCCAAATACTGTTAAAAATCAGCACCTGTCACTCGACACAGTTACGAACGTCTCACCTACTTTTTTGCCAAGTTTTTCCGAAGAGTTTAACCTTCTACATCTTAATTCTCATTTTCACAATATTGGAATATGAGAACAAGCTGGAGAAAATTTCTTCTGTCATGTTGACCGTACCATGACTCATAATGGCTTGTAAACAGTGTTTCTCCTTATCCATCACAGTCCCAATTGTAACAAATAGATATGGCTTTGAGGATAAAAAGTTGTCCGTTTATCATGCATACCGTGTAGCCTTCAACGAACTCACACAACAATTGAATAAAAGAAGGTATGGTCAATAGACTCTTCCCGTTTACCACACTACGCATTATAACCCTTCCAACTGCATAGAGTTTATTGTTGACCTAGAGGTCTTTTTTTATCATCAGCCAGGTGAGTGATGACTTGTCATTATCAAGATATTTTAACCTGGACACCAAAAATTGGCTTGGTTTCTCGAGCTACATAGTAACAGCACTCATAGTTTCTCTATTACGCATTCCTGTTCACAAACCATGATTTCCTGACCTACCACCCAGATCGTGAAGATCAGCAAGCCTCACTTCTCAACTTGTTCTTGACAACACTGCCTGAAGCTTGTGTGACAGATGCCTATAGCTCACTCAGGAACTTGATCTCCGTGTGATAATGGTTGATATCACCATAAACCTCCGAATCCCAAACTGAAGTGCCATTACTTAAAACGATGAGATAATAACAACGAGGTAAAACTTTTTTCTCCCTGAACAGTGCACTATGAGATAACAGATATGTCAAAGCAGGCATAGAAGCGGTTGTCCCCATGCAGAAATTCAATAGTAAGTCCCATTCTCTCTGATAGCTAGAAAAATGCCTCTGTGGTACCTGTTTTCAAGAACTCTCGTTAAAGAATTCACCCGCAAAATTATCGCCCCATCAGTCTCCTCCTGCTCGTCTCTAAAATCTTTGAATTATTAATCAATCAAGCGATAGTCTGACACATTGAAAATGCTAAACTCTTTTCTGACCAACAGTATGGATTTAGACAATCCTGTTTTACTGCGGATAACCTAATGATCATCTATGAACGTATATACCATACACTGGACAAGGCAGGTGAAGCTAGGGTGGTAGCACTTAATATATCTAAAGCTTTTGACAAGGTCTGGCATGAAGGTCTTCTCAAGAAAATTAATTTGTACGATATTACTGGACGAATATTTAATATAATCAGATCTTTCTTAGCGAAAAAAAGATCCAGGTTGTCATCATGGTCGTACATCTTTTGTTTGGGATGAATTGAAGTAAGATAAAAAATTAAAAAAATTATCCGACAATTGGGACAACAGTTAGGTGTCAGGGAGGCTTTCTTCATCCATGAGGAACTTAACAATTACAAATAAGGAATATTTCACAAACAAGAAGACTCCTTTACTACGGAGATTATCATACACTGAAAAAACGTGGGAGTTGTCAGCCAGTGCATAATAATCCATGAATGAATCGTAGTTGATCTCTTTGATCGTAGCTATATCTATATCAAGGAACACGAGATCTATCCAAACACGAACAAAACGATTTTGATCGCTCATACATTCAGTATCACAGACGGTTCTGAAATCTTATGGAGTAAGGATGCTAAACATGTGTCCAAGGCTCCGTCTTAGAAGATCCATGTAATCCACCTGATCAGGCAACACTTCTGACATCAATAGGAAAGGTTAATTTTAAGGCCCTGTAGAATAAAAAGTGAACATAAACTTCCTTCGCATTTTTTTTTTCAAGTTTTTTAAGTCATTTGTGGCACTACTCTATTAATATGACACCTGGTATTTTCTTCCTCATATATGCAACCATCTTCCACAGAAGTTTGGTGTGACCACACTTTAGAACTCAAATGAAGATGATGATGAGGAGAGCTACCGGGAACTCCGCCAGGTTCTCTATGCTTTTTCCTACTAGTTGTTTAAAAAGTATCCATAGCTTCAGGCTATATTGTTAAGTTGATTTTGTACTCTGCCAAGGCAAGAAAGAGTACACTGAGCAGCAACTTGCCAGATATGGCAGCAGTACTCCATCTTTGGATGTATCTGACTTTTGTATAGATAGAGTAGTGCATCAGAAGTCAGGTACTTTCTGCAGCGGTAGAATGATCCAACCATTTTCCCAGTAACCTTAACAACAGAGTGAATGTAATTTTCCATTTTAGATTTGGTGTGAAAGTCAGTCCTGGGAGCTTATCAAATCAAACTTGGTTTAAGAGATGTTAAAAGTAACAATCTACTTTTTCCTGATTAGGTAACGTGCTCCAAATCAAAGGAGAGAGAATCGGTAATATCTTAATTTCCGATGCTCTTTGAGGTGGTGTCTGCATAGATTTCAACAAATAATCTCATAATCTGATTTGGAAGATCATTAATGAAAATCAAGAAAAGAGTTGCATCCAGGACGAGTGCTTGAAACATGCCAGCAGTGATACTATGTTCTTTAGACCTCTATGTATTTTTATAGTAACTTTGATATGTAACTTTTAAAAAAACAACTTTTGTAACTAGACTCGCTCTCTTCCTCTCTATTTTTCCTTTCCCTTTTCTCTATTTCTCTCTCTTTCTCTGTTTCTTTCCGAACACCATATCTTGTTCTTGTACCAGTCCTAGAGATGAGACTGCCCACAAATAAAAACTACCCCTTTTTCTATCTCTTGGTTGAGAAACTCACGCTTGAGTCAGTTCCACTTTGGTTGAAGGCGCATATGCTGTGCCATTTCATTATAGCTTTACTGACGTTCGCTTCGCAAGTTTGCTGTATCCACAAGCATATATACAAACAATTCACCTCTTCTTGCTTCAGCACGGTAAGTTTCCATTACACTCTCCCTGATCTGCACATCACAAATAGCATACCTGTGAGCAGGTCTCTTCTGGCAGGTACTCCTTCCAAGAGGAACAACACACTCTTTCACTTTTTTCCTCAGATGAACTATCATCTGAAGTTTCACTGGGTGAGTCAACATCCTAGATATGTTACGTACCTCCCCTCTCAGGGAAAGCCCAACGCCTTATAGATCACAATCAATTGTATATATGTATTCATAAACATACCTTATTACTGCATGCTGGTGACAATCATAACCGCACCTTGTGTCGTCTGTTTTCCTCCATGACCAGTAGAGATAATGACTGTTGCATATCTCCCCTCTTAGGGGAGGCCTAACGTCTTTCAGATCACAATCAATTTGAATATACCTTATCATAAACATACCTTATTATCGCATGCCGATGATGTTTCTACTGGGTTGTCGTTTTCCTTCCATGATAGAGGACATCTGCAATTAATAGTTTCACAACCACGAAAAATGAAGAAACTATCGAGCTGAAGAAAGAACCTTTATTGACGGCATTGATGGGCCTTCTTTTCTGCCAGCAGCAGGGGTGAGCGCATTCCCGAGCTATGAGTCCTTGGTTTTCCTATCGTCAATGGAAGACATTCTCGGAGGTCGTCACCTCACAAAAACTTCTACGCAAATGTCACTTCTTCTCTTCTCTCTCCCCCAGCTGACATCACATCTGTTTTCAATACACCCAGGGTCGAGATGACATTTTAATGCACTCGCTGACCCGATGACTTGTGTCGTGTCGATGTCGGCCTGTGAATCAAAATCATGAGATGAATACTAGCAAACATACCCAATTACTATGTACCAAGTAGACTGCTGATTTTGGTGCTATCATTTGATTAACTTGACTCCAAATGAACTCACCGCTCACTCTCTTCTGTGTCAGTTTCATCGCTCAATGGTGGATATGACCCTAAACATGGCCAAAGGTCTTTAACATGACCAGACATCCCATAAATCTGTAGTGAATGATGGTTGACAATTTCGGTTATGCCCCTTGTCCTGTACTTAGTTGTGCACTTGCTGCGCAGTTTTAACCTAGAAGATGTATCCTTCTTCGTACTCTCCTCCAGTTTTCTGTTATTCAAGCAGGGGGTTGGCTTCAATGTTTCTTGACCAGGCATGGTATCTATGCAATGTATCAACCAGTACCGTGGAAGACAAAATGTTGTCTGGGTGTAATATTGTGCCATTAAATCACCTCTGATACAGAACAATTTTTTCTGGCAGTGAGGGTCTTAATACTTCTGTGACTGTATTCAGACTCTATCAAAGGCATTTGAAATGTCAAGAGCTATTGTCCTCATAAATGTCATTCCCAACTTTGAAGGAGAGCTCTTTTCCGTATTTTTACAGTCACACAGAGGAAAAGCTAAACGGCTTCTAGCCTGCTCAGACTCAGAACTGAGAGTGAGACATGGTTGAGTAGAGTGGGAGTGAGAGTGTCTTCTTAGTCTGGGGTGGGTTTTGGTATTTTGTAGGTTAGGTTGAGCAGAGTTGTCGATTGTCTCCATGTTTGGTGTGTAGTTGTCAGGAAGTGTTTGGGGCTCAGCATCCTTTTTCTTGTAGTTGATGTGGTGTTATAAGCCGCTGCCTTTTTCTGTCAGGTGACTGATGCTGGTGTTTTCAATTTGTGAACCATCTGAATCACTGTTTGCTCATCAACTTGCTTGACAACAATAGAAAGGGTTTGGATTTCAGGGGACTGTGTTAGACTTTGGGGTTGCCTTCTGGGGTTCCTCACTGGTTTGGGAGGAGAGACAGTGGTGGAGATTGTAGTGGTAGTCTTTTGTGGATCATAATGATCCAGCTCGTTTTTACGACCCCTAACCACTCACTATTGCTGGCAATGGTGATGTCGCTGATGCTGGTGTTGTTGGGGTTGTAACAGACCACGCCAGCAGAAGCAGCAGTACAGGTTTTCCTGTTAAATTTGAGGGTAAGAGTGTGTCCCTGTTGCTGCCAGTTCTACTTGCCGTACCTGAGCTGTCATGGCAATGCATCGAACTCTACCGACCCCGTCTCTTGATGTTGTAATCTCCAATCATCGTGTTTTTTAGTTCGGATTTAACATCTTGACGTGCTCATACTGACTCAAGTAAACACCTAATTGTTTTGGGCTTACATATAAGCACAGTCACTTTAGTGTACCTTTTGTCCAGGTACTCGGGCTAGAGGTGCAAATTCTTATAGTACAAATCTGCCTTCAACGATCTATCAACTTCTTCAGGAGAGGAGAGCAGCACTAACTATGTGTTAGTGTTTACGACAATAAATGTTGCTGAAATATTAGAATCATTGTAAATTATATTAACTGTACATTTGCCTATTACCTGTGTATCTATATTATTGTATGCTGTCAACTGTGTAGCTATTGTAAGTTTGGGCCATGATATTAACATGTAGTAAGACATTTATCCCTTCTCCTAACATAAGCTACTCACCCATTAACCTAGACTTGACCCTTCAAAGAATACTCACTCATCTCCGTACTTCTAACTTAAAACCTTTGCTCAGCGTGACACACACTCTTCACCTCCACATCTACTCACCAACCGAGACGATATTTAAGTATCCATTTCTTCCTTTTCCACTTATGATCACCCCTTATGTTTAATTATTCTTACAATGACTATGATTAAGCTATTCGCACATACTTGCTTCTGACTGCAGCCATGTTCACTTATGTATTGCTATAGACAGCCGCACGCACACATTCAAATCCATTGCATCCAAAATAATCAGCAAACTTTGTCATCATAAGGAATTCACTACAGAACATTTTTCCTACTTGTTTCCAAGGTTATATGTAAATTTTGTATGTTTGAATTTATATAAAACTTTTGTGTTATTTATATCTGTTTTTTTTTTATTCTTTAATTTCCTCTGTATTTAAATAATATTGAGGTAGAGATTATCCTTTAAACATGTCACGTTTGGTCACCCCTATCCAATGTAATCACCAGTATTAACTCAAAACTTTAAGCAATTTTTCAAAGTTTCTTTCTTTTTATGACTGATAAATTTTCTTTAGATCAAAATAATTTTTAAAAAACAACAAATAGCCATATTAAATGTAATTTATTTGATTCCTAAAACATTTAAAATGTTTTAGGAATCAAATAAATTTTAAAAGGGTAAATAAAAATAAATACAATGACGAAAATTGTCACCACCATTGAATTTTTTAAATTAATTTTCTTCTTATCAGTAAAAAATAAAATTTTCATTAAGTTTCATAAATTTCTATGAAATGAAAAATAATGAAGCTTAAAAATAATTTTTCAAATATAAACATTTTTCAAGTGTCACATGCTATTTGTACTTTATTTAACTTTAACTTTTACATTTGAAGAGTGTTAAAAAGAAGCGATACGAAATTGTAAAAGTTTCTATATGTCTTCAAAATCTTTATAAATAAATTGAGCGTTTCGCTATCTTTTCTGCCAAGAAAGTAAGTAATATTTTTTAAAAATACAGTTAATAAATTCTTTAATGTAATAATTATCTTTGGTACTTGTTCGTCTTTTACCATAGTCCGATTTTCACAACTTTTTACTGACCATTTTTTTGTTCTTTTTCCGGTGTACACTTACCTAACAGGCTGCTAGAGAATTCCGGGGTTTTTGGAAAAAAATTTCAAATATTTTACATTTTAGGAGGGGGGATCAGTTTCCAATGTAAATTTTTGGAAAGAAAATTTAAAAATTAGATTTTAAGACGGGGGATCAGTCTTGTTCGCCTTTTACCATAGTCCGGTTTTCACAACTTTTTACTGACCATTTTTTTGTTCTTTTTTCGGTGTACACTTACCTACTCCCCCCCTCCCGAATTTTTGTAATTTTAGGAGGGGGATCAGTTTTGACCATGTTGCATGTGTTGTTCTTATGGACCAACTTTTTTTTTACGCTTGCATTCATATAAACACAAATTCATGTATCTCTCAAATGCATTCATACAAACATGGAACTTTTACAACGAACTCAAGTTTTCTCTGTAACTGATTACCATACAAAATGTCTTAGCCAAAAATAAATTGTTTTTGTTAATATGAACGTTTTACTCTAATCATTATTTTTAGTAAATTCTATTATCGTTTTGAACTCTCTTTCCTTCGTTTCTTTTCAGTATGCAATAATAATAATGTTTTATTTCCATTTTGGTTCCCATGTGGTAGAGTAATAATTCTATATCTTATTCTGTATGTAACGCAAATAGGTCACAAATCACTAAATAAACACAAAATATAAGTTCTTAATAGTATTTCCTTTAAAATGATTTGTGACCCGAATAACAATATTTATCCCAATAAGATACGAATCCAAAACCTTTAATTAATCAAGCCCCTGCTATCGTAAACGTGGGGATCCCCAAATAAATATGTCCCCCTGAGTTTTGGAATATGACATGCCGCCATAAAGGTATCTCTTACCCTTCGTTCGGGGCACCATCACCATAAATACATGCAAGCGTTGGTTTAACACTAGTTAACTTTTATTTAACATTTAGTTAAATAAAAGGTTACTAGCTACAAAATGAGGAAAGAATCAGTGGATTATTTATGTAACAGAGGTTTTTAATGAAAGTAATATTTTCGATTAACTTATTTTATTTCTCTTTTAAATGTTTAATGCTTCTGGTAGTGAATATCAGTAAGAATTTCACACATACTTATGCCCAACTATAGCCAGGCACACTTATGTATTTCTATAGACAGCCGCAGCTACACATTCACATCCATTGCACCTAAAATAATCAATAAATTTTGTCATCGCAAGGAATTCAACACAGAACATTTTTCCTACTTGTTTCCAGTGTAAATTTTTTATGTTTGAATTCATATAAAACTTTTGTGATGTTTATATCTGTTTTTGGTATTCTCTTATTTTTTCTGTATTTAAATAACATTGAGAGTGAGTTATATCTACAAGGCTATACATCCGAACGACTCTCCTAGTTCGAACATGCCATGTTGATCACCTCTTTCTCAAATGTGATCTCCAGTATCAACTCAAACTTTTTTTAGCAATTTTACAAGATTTCTTTCTTTCTTTCTATCACTGTTTTTGTTTCATCAGTTTTTTTTAAATCAAAATAATTAAGAAACACACAAAAAGTCATATTGGGTGCAATTAAATATTTTAGGAATCAAATAAATTTTTTAAGTAAATAGAAAATAAATACAATAACCAAAATTGTAACCACCATTGAAATATTTTTTTATTTTTTTTTGCATAAGTAAAAAATTTAATTTGATTTTCATTGTTAAGTTTCTATAAAATAAAGCTTAAAAAGGGGTTCGGAATTAATTACAACTCGGAATTAATTACAACTTGGACTTAATTTATCAATTTTATTTGTTATTCAATTAATAAATCTCATTTTATTTCTTTCATTTGCAAAATTATATTGTACGAATTAAAAAAAAAAGTTTTATTTCATTTTATCATCAAGAATTACGAGATTTCTAATTCCTAAGCGACATAAAATTACTTCCGGTTTGTAATTAATTCCGTCACCCCTTAAAAATAATTTGTTTTCAAATATAAACATTTTTTAAGTGTCGTCTGCTATTTGTACTTAATTTAACTTCTACATTTGAAGAGTGCTAAAAGTAAGAGATACGAAATTGTAAAACTCTCTTCACAGTTTCTGTATATAAATTGAATTTACGCTATCTTTTCTGTCAAGAAAGTAAGTAATATTTCTTTTATAAAATTAAGTGAATTAGTCCTTAAATGTAATGATTCTCTTTAAATAAAATATCTCGGACACATATTAGATTTTAAAGTGATTTTAATAGAAGTCAAATTGTTGCTGCCATTTTCTGCCGGAAATAAAGGAACGCGAAAAAAATATATAATAATCTTTAAAAATAATTTTATAAAACATTTCTTTATTTCATGAATGCAGTTTTTTTTTATAAATTTATTTATCCATTTAAAAATTTTTTTTTTTTTAATGCTGGTAGGTTTATTCCTGTTTCAGTCAGGTAAATTATTTAGAGTGAAATTGTGTCCGGTCATGCCCACCGAGCTCGGTCGTGGCCACCGAGAGTTACTACAAGCCGGTTGGCTAGAAAATGACGTCACTGCATTGCGTGTCAAAACAAAGTCTGAATTACTTACGGTTGATTGGGTTAAAAGTTTAAATAATGGTAATTCATAATTCAGTTTTTTGCAGTATTTGATCGTGAATTATTATTTTCTTTAAATTTATATTGAATAAAGATCAGTTTCAAGATGAATCGAATCGTGTTCTTTTCTTTTTTTACATGCAATTTTTAAAGTTTTCTAATGCTTTGTTTTAAATATTTACAATATCATATGGTCAACATGTTTTGATATTTTGGATAACTTTAGTAAATATGTTTTTTGTTTACAAGAAATAATACATTTGCACCAAGCTTTATAATAAAGTAATGGATTTATTATATTTCGTGATCATTAATTAATAAATACTGAAAATTTCATAAAAATTGGTTGATTTCCTGAATTTTGATGGATTATTTAATGAATGGAGAAGTCGAAATGCCTTCTTATTGTTATTACTACGGTCCTTGTTTTGACACGCAATGCAGTGACGTCAGAGGGGGGCAGGAAGTTAGTTGCTTGGCCTTGTCAACTCTCGGTGGCCATGGTCCGGTTCGGCATGGTTGGGGGAAAAGGGTGAAACATTGTTTTACCATTAAAAAAAATGTTGAAAATTTTTCGAAAAAGGGTAAAATAATGTTTTTCTTGGCTTTTGTATATTACTCCTTTTCTTAAAACAAAGGTGCTTATGCAGTTTACGGACCGGGCTATTTTTTTAGATAGGATTTTCAAGTTCAATTCAGTTTGTTTATTAAATTATTAAGTGAAAGTACAGACTAGTTAATCAACCCCCACCTCACCATGTTAAAAATGGCTTTCTAAATTATAACGTTATTATTTCAGCTCGGCCCGTAAACTGCATAAGTACAAAAAATGGTCCTATGTCCTTAACTAAACAATTATAAACTGGTTTTATGTGCTTTTGACCTCGTTCTCCATTCATGTTTAACTAGGGTGACTATTTTCTTTTTTTTATTATTTGGTCACCATTTCCCAAGGCCAAGAGCCACTCGAGGATAAGAATTAATGATTGTCAGACGAAAGATGAGGAACGTTATGAAAGTATTAACAAAAAGCGTTTGATTACTTATTGGGCGGTTTATGACAAAAATGTGTTCACATTGGATTTGAAGAAGACCACCATTTTTCGTGTCGAGTTTTCATTTCGGCGTTTCACGTGTACGATGAAAATAGTTATAAATTAATTACCGTTTTTAATGTTATTTGTACTTACTAAAACTAAAAATAAGTTATTTGGGTGTAATGCACAAGCTGTGCCGAAACCCATTTAACTCTAAATAATATACATGACTAAAATAGTAATTTAATGTGCTAAAACAAAAACTTTGATCCTATTAAATGTTATACATGTTTTAAAGTGTTTTCTTTGGATATACTGTTGTTGTAAGGGAGATAACCTATCTCGATTTTATGCTTGTATTTTGTAATAATTGATTTCAAACATTTTTCAATTAAAAAACAAATAAACAAACAATGATTGTCAAACGCAAAAACGAAAAAAAAATTTAATCTATTAATTTTAGTACAACAATTTTTTTTCTTTAATGTTAACGGAAACATGTCTTGTCGGGTTCCCCACAGTTTCTTTATTTTCGTCTTTCCATGTGACCACGAAAAATCGTAAATCTATTTGCCATACTATTTAAGAATTAACATTTAATTTCCAATGTTAATTACTTTTAAGCCTTTCAAAAGAGTGGAGGTATTTTTTACCTCCACTCTTTTGAAAGGCTTAAAAGTAAATTTAAAAGCATTTAATTTCTGAATGAAAAAGTGTTTGAAATCAATTGTTACAAAATACAAGCATAAAATTGAAATTTGTTATCTCCCTTACTAGCAACATGAAAGCTTTTTCTTTAAGGTGTATTTTTTACTGGCATTTTATTGCAAAAAATTGATTATGACAAACTTCAGTTTTTCATGGTGGCCTTAATTTGATTATGTAAGGGAGATAAATCGGTAGCCATTGAGAGTTATTCACCTTGTAGTTACAAAATAAAAATGATGCTAAAATATTTTAAGTAAGTTCCTTTATTTTTTGTAAATTATTGGTTCTGTTTCGGGAAAGGCGACCAAAAAGTTACAGGCGTGACGTAAGCATGACGTTTGTAAAACGAATTCTACGGAAACGAACGAAACTAGACGAAAGAAGGTACGCCGTTCCGAATATTTTCGAAGCCCCCCCCCCCTTAATTTTAGTTCGAAGCAAACGACTTTAATGAAATAACATTTTTAACTTACCTTTTTTTTAAGCAGACGACTTATAACAAAAGAAAGAGCATTTTTATTGTATTTTTTCCGAGTTTTTAATTTTTTTAATACAAGCAATTTAGTTTTTCTTACTGTCTTTTTTTTTGTTGTCTTTTTTGTTAGAGTTAGGGATTTTGGGTATTTTTAATAATAGCCCAACAACGAAAACGCTGAAAAAACAAATATACAACAAATAAAAGTTACCGTAGCCGATAAAACTGAATTTACAAGTTAACTGTGACAGTTATTAATGATTATAATCCGTTAAAAGTGCTATTTTCTATAAGTTAATAGTTTTAGCTTACAGGAAGTGAAAAAAAAAAGTAATTAATGGCCGCTCTCGTTCTCGTCTCGTTTCAATTGTTTTTTTACTGGGACTCATAGTCAAAGCGCAATGTTTGCATTTTTCAGCCAAGCAGAAGAACAAAACAAAACTACATTCTAAGCAAAAGGAATAAAATAATTTTCTTTTTATTTACATGTCAGTGTGCTTTTATTTACATATTATTTTCATTCGTCACACCGTAATGTTTATTTTTCCTGTTTCTTAAAAAAATGCCTAACCCTAAACCCAACCCTAACCCTAACCCTAACCCTAAACCTAAACCCAAACCCTAAACCTAACCCTAACCCTAACCCTAAACCTAACCCTAACCCTAAACCTAACCCTAACCCTAACCCTAACCCTAAACCTAACCCTAACCCTAACCCTAAACCTAACCCTAAACCTAACCCTAAACCTAACCCTAACCTAAACCCAACCCTAACCTAAACCTAACCCTAACCCCCCCCCCCCAAAAAAAAAAACGCCGCTTTGATTATGAGTCCCGGTAAAAAAAAACACACACACACACGTGACACCGACAGCAAAAAATAATGACGCCATTTTGTTTTTTAAAAACGAAGACATTAAAATTTTTTTTTTTTTTTCATGTCTAATAAAAACCCATTTACCATACGTAAACATACAAACAAATGGAATAGAAAACTAGGAAAATCTCCGGTCTCGACGTACGTTGCATTTATTTGTTGCATATTCATTTTTTTGACTACGTTCTACAACTTTTTTTCAACCCGACTCGCGAGCTGTAGGGCTATTGTAAAACATTCCCGGGATTTTTTTTTTTTTTTGAGGGTCCGAGTTGTAGGGTGAGGGATAGTGCTGGAATTAGGCTTAGGGTTAGTGCTGTAATTAGGGTTATGGAATTAGGGTTAGGGCTGGGGAATTCGGGTAAGGGTTCGGGAGTTTTTTGTGGGAGGGGAGGTTCCGAGTTTTTTTATACAAGAAACTCTAATCACATGGGTGTGTCTCTCGAAATATTGACAGCAGATATCTCGAAAAAAATTCTTTCAGTCCGTGTATGCCTCCCGTGAAGTCGTATGTCTTTGTAGCTGGCATTTTCGTGGGACCACAAATACAGAAACGTTAGTATCTGCTCCAGTTTTAACTTCGACCTTTGAAAAAATCTGCCGTTTCATATTGACATAAACTTCCTGCACTGAGGACATCTCCACGTGAAACCCTCAGCAGTGCGTGCATTCACATGCAATTTGCATACCACATTAGTTTGGCAATGTGGACAGATTAATGCTTTCCGTAGAAAGCCTTTTTGTTTGCAGAACAAAATGCAACTTTTGACCGAGTTTGACGTTGCATGTAGTTTTGCCAAATTCATTTTTTCAGCACGAGGAACAAGAAATTAGTACACGCATGCGGTGCAAACATTTCCAATCTGACAAACTTTGTGGTACCGTCGAATAGTAACTAATTAAACTTGTCATGAAAAAAAAATTTTAAAAGAAAGTTTTTAGGAGGCGGGGGGGTAGGGAACTTTTGAAACGGCATATCTTGTTTCGTCTAGTTTCGTTCGTTTTAGTAGCATTCGTTGTATATACGTCACGCTTGTAAATTTTTAGTCGTCTTTCCCGAAACTGTACATTAGTTTTTTTTTGTATCAAATATTAGGTTAATTCCTATTTCAGTCATAAATTATCTAGAATAAAATGAGTTTCAAACAACTTATTTTTTACTTAAACCATGTGTTAGTAAAAAAAAAATAAAAAACATTAAAACAGTAATTTATAGCATGTTTCATCGTACATGTGAAACGCAGAAATTAAAACTAGGTCAGAAAAATATAGTCGCCACCTTTCTGAACAAGCTGAGAAAGAGGGTAGCTAATGACGAACTATAACTCAAGTTAATAATTTTCTAGTTAAAAGGAACTTATAACATTATAAATACTCGAGCTAAGTTAAAAAAGTATATGAACAAATTAAATAAACCTAAACTAGTCTGATAGGGTTAAAGAGTCCTGTTCCTTTGGGAAGTTCAACATCCTTATGGCTAATCAATGTCCAAATACTACTTAAAAACCAGCACATGTCACTCGACAAAGTTGCGAATCTCAATCCTATCTTACGTCAAATTTTGCCAGAGAGTTTCACATTCTCCATCTTAATTCTCATTTTCAGATGATATTGAAAAATGAGAACAAGCTGGAGAGAGGTGAAGGTCTCGTCCTCGTAAAATTCCTTCTGTCATATCAACTGTATCACAACTCTCATAATGGTTAGTAATCATAGTTTTTCTTGTTATCCATCACCGGAGTCCAATTGCAATAAACAGATATGGCTTTGGGGACAAAGAACTGTCTATTCAGCATGCATGGCATGTAGCCTTCGATCAACTGATACAACAGTTGTTGGATGATATTGCAGTATAAGAAGTCATTTATCACACTGAAATCAACTACGTGTTATAACCCCCACCAACAACCCCAGCTTCATAGTTTTTTGCTGATCAAGAGAGCTTTTTGTATCATCAGTCAGGTAAGTGATGCCTCATCGTTATCGAAACATTTCAACCCAAGCACCCAAGGCCAAACTAAGCATACCTCCCTTTTCAGCACAAGCTCATCAATCTTATCATCTTGAACAATTTCCCTTAACATAACCTGATATAACGCCTTTCGGGACAACAGTTAGGTGTCAGAGAGGCTTTCTTTTAGCCACAAGAGGAACTTCACCATTGCAAATAGGGAATATTTCGCAAACAAGGAAACACCTCTTCTCTGGGAATTCTCATACTCTGCATAATCCATAGAAGAATCGCAGTTGGTCTTCTCGATCCCAGCTACATCTATACCAAGGGAGCATGAGATCTCTCCAAACACAAATTGAACTATTTTGATCCTTCATGCATTCAGGCTAGCCAAGTACAAGGACATGATCACTGCTTCTATTCAGTATCACATACTGTCCTGAAATCTAATTGAGTGAGGATGCTGAAAGTGTGTCCAAAGCTCCATCTTGGAAGATCAGATGTAATCCGCCTGCTCAGGCAACACCTGACATTCACATGAAAGGTTAATTTTAAGACCCTGTTGAATGAAAGATAAACATAAACTCCTTTACATTTGTTTTCAAGTTTTTTTAAGTGATTTGTGGCACTATTCTATCAATGTGACACCTAGTTTTTCCCTCTTCCTCACAGTCGCAACCATTTCTCACAGAAGTTTGGTGTGACCACACTTCAGAACCCAAATAAAGATGATGATGAGGAGTGCCTTCGGTAAGTCTGCTGGCTTCTCTGTTTTTTTCTACTAGTTGTTTAAAAAAGATCCGTGGCCTCACACTATATTGCAAAGTTGATATTATATTCTGTCAAGGCAAGAAAGAGTTCTCTGGGCGGTACTTCCCTAGATATGGCAGCAGTACTCCATTTTAGTACGTATCTGACTTATATAGATAGAGGATTGCATTAGAAGTCAAATACTTTCTGGAGCAGTAGAATGATTCAACCATTTTCCCAGTAACCTTAGCAACAGATTGGATGTCAGTCTTCCATTTTCCTACTTGTAGAGGTTGAAACCCATTTAGAAGAGACCAAACCCAACCTGTTGTTCCTGTGCGAAACTTGCATCGGCCCATCTGTTTCTGTAGATGATTTCATGATTCAAGGTTTCTTGAACATGACATCAAAACCTGACCCTCAAGATGGACATAGAATTTGTGCCTACATTAGGAATGGCTTTCCATATGGTAGGGACGTCTCCAAAGATGACCCTAAATTGCCCTTAATGTCTTTCTGAGTAGCACTTACTCACAGCACCTCATTCATATTTTCTCTCTATCATCCCACAATGACGGCGTTACTATCTTTCAGAGTATCTCTGAGAAAATTGACCATATCCTGTCTGTTCAGCCTTCTGTCAACATTCAAGTCTGGAGATTTTAATGTTGAATGGCTAGTCCACTCAAACAAGACAGATGATGAAGGGATGTTCTGTCAAGATTTTTCCCTTGCTTATGATCTAAGACAGATTGTTGACAAACCTACTCACATACCCGATGCTGACGGACATTTTGCAAGTCTTCTTGATCTTTTTCTGACAACTTGTCCTGAACTATGCTCATCTACTATTCTGTCTCCGCTAGGATCTTCCAATCGCTCAGTTGTCTCAATTAAGATCAAAACAAAATACAACAGAACCTTTGATGTCCTTCTCCATTGCACAGTGTATCAATACTCGATGGCTGACTGGGACAGCCTTAAATCTTTCATATCAGAAATTACTCTGAATTCCATGTTTGAAAAGAATGTGTTCTGTATCGCATCCAATTTAACGGATTGGTAATTGTTGGTATAGAGAGCTGCTAGGTGTGGTACATCCCATTCCTCACAGAAACCACTATTTTAATTACTTTCAACGAAATAAATGTTCTGAAACCAAAGTCGCCTTTAGAACTGCATGCAACCACTGCAAAAGGGTTATAGAAAACACGAGAGTCATATGCCCAATCTGTTAAGTCTAGAGTAGCTGAGCAGAGGCTTGGTTAACACGAGTTTTGGCGAATAACAAACAGGGTCCTGAACAGATGCGTGATCTCTATCCCATTCATCATCAATGGACCAGAGGTGATTTACTCAGCATCAAATAAAGCCAAACATTTTGCAAAATACTTTGTATCAGGGGCGCCTACCTCCTGAATTTCCCCTATGACTGCAAATACTCTGAGCGACATCCATATATCAGTCCACAATATAGCCAAACTTATCAAGAACCTTATTATTTCAATACCCATATTGAAATAATTTGCCTCCTCTTGCTTCGGCGAGGTATGTCCCCCCTCCTGATCTCATTACAAGTAGTACAGTTAAGGGCGGGTCTCTTTTGGTGAGTACTTCGAAGGGCAACAATGCAAGCTTCGTTCTTAGTTAGACTATCATGTGAAGTTTCACTGGACTAATCGGCATTACTTGGTAGACTGCTGATGGTGGACTCTGGTGGGTACTCCTTTAAAGGAAAACGGCACAAGCTTTGACCTCAGATGGACTATCATTTGAAAATTTACCGAGTGGATAGACTGCTGATTTCAGAGCTATCATTTGGTGAAATCAACTCCAATTGAACTAACCACTCACTCTCTTCTCTGTCATTTTCTTCGCTCAAGGACAGGTATTACTTTAAAGATAACTGGTTAATTGGATAATGACACAGACTGATCACCTGGGTGTGCTAATTTTGAATTCAGTCAGTTCCATAGTATCACATTTACTTAGGGATGTTGGCAACCATTAGATGGTCCCTCCTCCAAGAATGCCAACAACAAAGTTGTACCATATTGATTCATGCGAATTTACTTTACTTTTTATCCTAAACATGGCCAGACATCCCATCAATCTGCACTGAAAGTTATGCACCTAGTTCTGAACTTTGTTGTTCAACTTGCAGGGTTTTAACACGGACGATGTCTCCTTCTCTGTACTCATCTGCAGTCTTCTGTGGTTTAGGTAGGGGGTTGACTTCAATGCCTCTGACCCGGACGTGGTATCTATGCAATGCATCAGCCGATTCCGTGGAAGATGAGATGTTGTCCTTACGCATTACATTGTCCCAGTAGACCGCCTCCGACATGGAACAATATTTTCTTGCACTGATGGTTTTAATAATTCAGTGGCTGCATTCTACGATTCCATTTCCAGCTGGTGTATGTTCACACCAGAACCTCAAATACATGGCCCAAATTGCTCACAAACTCCTTGAAGCACCTGCATCTAAAGGCAGTGTTGTTGTCAGTTCATATTTCTGTTGGCATACTTCGTTCAAAGAAATTCATCTTTAACTGATAAACAATGCTAGTTGTGTCTTGCCGATGTAATGGCTGCCACATTGCAAACCTTGAGGAAGCACAATTCATATCGATAGAGTTAGAAAATGCTTACCATTGTAATGTCCATTACAAATGTGCTCCAGTTTTTCTCCACACTCATTTTTCTCTTGTTCCAGTGAACTGATGTAAGATTTATTGACTAGCAGGCTTTAACAATCGATCTGACAATTTCCTTAAACATCAGTAGGTCAACAGATCTAGCAAAGTATAATGTCCCTTTCAAGCCCTGATATCCGCTCTGTTGGTGGATGTCGGTCATCTTACTCTCATTCAGTTGGTTCTTTCTCATGGCGCAATTCTCTGGTACTGGCTTTGTTCTTACGTTAGATTCAACCACCTTTGTAGCACTCTAGTGAGACAATCTGCACAGTTTTGGCAGGATTTCACTAGTGTTACATCAATGGTAAATCTATACTCTTTGCCAATGCCCTCAGTGTTCCCAAGTGCTATCCCCTAGCATCTCAACAGTCGCCTTTGTGTTTATATGTGCCTTTCCAGTCAGGGTATCAGAAATCCACCGATGCACACATACTGAATTGGTGACCAAATGCAATACTGTTGCCTGCCGTTGAAGGACGAGCTTGATGCCTTTACTGCATCCAATTCAGCCAGATTGATATACCTGGCATACTTGGTTGGACATAACTTCTAATGCCTCTGCTGTGGCCACAGAACTAGCATCTACCCAGACCTTCATCTCGTTTTTATCCATACAACAGTCTCCCTCAACAGAATTTACTTCACATACTCTGGTCATCGTTTCTGCCAACATTTGAGAGAGAGAAGCATCTCTGATCTCAGCATCCCATCTCCTTGTCACCGCACTTGCTTGCCACATAATAAACGCAATCGCACACAGGGAAATAACCCACAAGTTTCCCACCAAAGGGAAACATACACTGAGAGGTCATTACATTGAGAACTTCCAGGACCTGACCTCCCCATTTCTATCAGAGAATACCATCATCTTCTCACACCTGCAGGCCGAGGACCTTAGTTCCATCTCTCAACTGTTCTGGGTATTTACAGACTAGGCTGTAATCAAATAAAAATGCTGCCATACACATACTGCAGAAACCAATCTTTCATTGATGAAAATGTCATCAACGCATGACGATGTGGCATTTCTGATCACATGATCTAGGATGTTATTGCGTTAATGACAGATTTCATGACAAGTGGTCCAACATTTAGGTCAAAACCCAACCGTGTAAGGCAGAACTGCTAACCCTTGAAGATGACTATTTTAAATGACTTTAGCGCTTTCTTAACGTCAATTGTCAGGTAAACATTTTGCAGATCTAAGGACGATACATTGATTCCTTGTTTGCGCACACTTTCACATTGGCAGTAGTTGAGCACTGGCCAAACCTTTTATTTGTGCTCTTGCATGGCCGTTATCAAGGGAATGAGATCTTTTCGTGGACCAAATTCCTCCTCGGGGGTATGGCAACAACCACCTGTTATACTGACATAGCAAAAGTTCTTTCTCGTATGCATCCCGGGCATGGTCAGGCACAGTGTATTCTCATACTCTGTCAGCTCGCTGGGCAAGTGACCCCTCGCTCATTTCCATGATGCAGTCCTTGCTTTTGTTGAATATCATGCTGAAGTCAAGCTCATCCACCGAAATTGTGACACATCTGTTCAAATTTCCAAAGTGTGCTTCACCTGATTCGTTTAGGTGAACACCTTCTAGCTCTTTGATTGTGTCAATCCCAAGAAGAAAGTCAAAATCCAACAACTGTCCATTCACAGCTTCAGTATTTATGGGCTGAACTTGCCCGACCTCCAATGTGATTTAGCTGTGCCCACAGCGCTTCCATCCATGCCTACTTTCACGGCGAGCAATTTCTTTGGTTTTACACTTGTTCAGAGAGAAGACTGGCGCTGACATTTTCATCCTTTAAGCGTTTTTCTGGCACTCTGATAACACGTGCCCAATTCCATTGCACTTAAAGCATTGCCTTCCAGGGTTGACCATATTACCTCCTTTACTGTCCCTGCATTCAATTCTTCCCCATATGGTTGAGCCCAGAGCACTTATAATAAATGAACGCCTTGCCATGTGAATCAACATGGAGTACATTTGAATCTGAACACGTTTTACAGTGGACACGGTAACTAATTCCTTATATACTTCGCCATCAATCATGATTACCTGCGCTCGGGCCAAAAACTGTTTCATAGTCATAGTGTCTGTCTTGATGAGGCATGGAGAAGCTGCTTTACATGTTGTGGCAACCCTGAAACAAATGCACATGTCATCCATCATTTGGGTAACGACCAGTCATGCTAAGCAATGTAGTACGGCCCAAAACTAGTCCACTGTCTCATCCGGCCAAAGTTGCCATGTTATGAATTTGTCGTATGCATTGAATGCGCCTATTGCATATGCGGTCATGGGAGCCTGTTTGATCTATTCCACACCTGCCCTCTTCTCCATACTGAGCTGTCTATACACAGAAAGAGCACCACCTCACAGTCGTAGTGCAGGATACGCTCGATATTTTTCATGCTGCAGAGTTCGCAGACCAATTCCACATTTTCTATCGACTCCACATTTAGCATATCAGTCATAGCACCACTTAATTCTGGAATTAGGTGGACATCAAAAGCCTTGCCATCCATTATGAAAAGCATGATATTCGCCAAGATAGCTTATGACTTGTAAAAACAACTTTTCTGACTTGACCCTCTCTTCCTCTGTATCTTTCTGTAACAATAAAGACGAAAACTTACCAGCTTCAAAGCATTGAGTGGATTAAGAAACTGGAATTGGTGTGCGATCTATCTGGGGTGAAGCGGTTTGATTGGGTCATCCCTCTTCACCTAACTGGGAGAGTATTTGAAGTTTACAAACAACTGACCAAGGAAGAGAAATCTGATGTGGCCAGAATTAAAGAAGCACTACTCACAGCTCAAATATGCATAACACAGAGACTGGACATATTAACCTCACTTGTGAAGGAGTACACCATTTAGGTCAAGTGGCACTCGTAAGATCTGATCAGAACCGGGTGGACTCACTGACAAGAGTTCCTCAGTGATGGCTCAATTATGTGTGTGCTTTTGCAAGAGAGAACCGAAGTCTTGCACAGCTAACCAAAGTTCATTGACATAGTGAGCACCCTGGAGTCAGGTGAACATTATATTTTGTGCATAAAATCAACCCATCCATGTCTAAAGCGGCAGTATAGATAGTTGTTCGGAATTGTGAAAAGTGTTAGTCAATAGATCCAGCTTCAGTGTTACGGCAGAAGAGAGGTTTCAGTGTACATAAAGTATAGTACTGGCTAGGTATGGACATCATGCACTATAATAGTTGTCATTTTTTGACACTGATCGATTGTGGCCCACACGGTTTTCAATCTGACAACCACTACTACGGCAAGACACTACACATTTGATTTTCGAACAGGATAGCCGAACCTAACACTGCCTTCTGCAGTCAACAATTCAGACGGTTCATAAATGAATTGGGTGTTTACGCATACAGGCCATCTGGAAATGTTTTGCAGAAAGGTTTCATCGGACAGTAAAATGAATTGCTTCATGAAAGAGCAGACTGTTATGGAGGCTGTGTATTGGTACCATGTTATCTCAAGGAATGAAGTATCCTCATCTGCAACTGCCAATTTGCTGCATTCATACCAGACTCCTGTGAAAGGGATTGATATTCAGACTAGGAAGGGATCTCTAGACATTACAAAGGGGGACACAGTTTGCGTGAAAAATCCACAGGGATGTTGCACGTCGAATTTTAGACTAGCTTGCATCACTGAAGTAACCAGCCCACAGTCACAACCCAGTTTAGCACCAGTAATAGTGATATATCATCAGAGAGTGGTGAATGGAGAGAACAAGATTCCAGTGCAAGCAATAGTGTTCTCATGAGTGAGGGAGAGTCGAGACGGACTTTTGTTGAACTGCCTAATTTCACAGTACATCTGAGGAATCAGCTAACGAAGAGGAAGTGATTGTCCTGCTATGTAGGAGTGCTAGGATAAAGCAAATGGTCACCCACTGTCATCCGTGTAATCATATGATCAGGGCAGACTAACAACAGAGACGAAAACTCACTGACGTCATAGCATATTAAATGTTCTGCATATCGGGCAGCCATTTTCTAGAGAAAAAGAATTCATGCTCAATTGTGGATTCTTATAGTTGGAACTAATTTGCATGTGTGGGCTGCTGATTTTCAGTGTAGAGGCCAACAGGCTTTTAAAAAGACAGATTAAACGCAGAAGGGCAGAGTGAAATTTGACAGCTGAGAGAAAGTACTGGTGTTGGTAATTTTGTCAGTGTTGTTACAGTGTTGGATGAACAGGAGTTCCTTCCGAAGCTGGGGCCATCATTGTGACCTTATTGCATCTTTGTTTCTTAGATTTTCTTTTTGTCTTTATATCTCTTTCTTTCTTTTTTTGCATGATGCATCTTGTCTGCACCAGGCCCAGAGGGGAAACTGTCCCGATATGAAAAACACCCTCTTTTTATACCATCTCAGTCTCGTCTGAAAAATAGAAATCTCGGGCCTCGTTTTGGATGATGACATATATGCTGTGTCATTTTATTATAGCTTTGCTGACGTTCTGCACACAATTTTAGCATGTCCACAAGCACATATACAAACAATTCGCCTCCTCTTGCTTCGGTGAGGTAAGTGTCCGCCACACTATTGGAGAGAAATAATTTGATGGTTTGACATTGCCAGATATTCTATAGCTAGCAAGTTTGTGAAGCAACTCTTTATGACAGACCCTAGCTAAGGCATTTGAAATGTCAACAGCCATTGCCCTCACAAATTTGGTCCTTAAATTTGAAGGAGAGATCTTTTCCACTTGTTTGCTATCACACCAAGAGGAAGCAAATGGCTTCTAGTTTGTTTCAACTCAACTGAAATCCTTACACAGGACTAAAAGGTATGGTTAAATGGAGTGGGTGTGGAAGTGTCTGCTTAGTCTGGTGTGGGGTTTAGTAATTTGTGGATTGAGCAGATTTGTTGGGTTGTCTTCAATATTTGTGTGGTCAGGAGATGTTTGCGGCTTAGCATCCTTTTTTCTTGTATCAGCTGCGGTGTTGTTTGAGGACTAATTGGTTTCTGCTCCTTTCTGTTAGCTAGCTGATGCTTGTGTTTTCTGGATGGCTGCAGCGATTTTTGAACCAGCTGAATCGCGGTTTGCCCAGCAACTGGTTTGCCAACTAAGAAAGTTTGGATTTTAAAGGAATGCTCTGCATGAGACTTAGGGAACTGCTTTCTGCGGGGTCTTCAGTGTTTTGAGAGTAGGGGCAGTGGAGGAGATGTTAGTGGTGGGCTTTTGTCTTTTACCATTGATTCTGGTATTGTTTGGGTGGCAACAGACCCCACCCCGGCAGGAGCTGCAGGTTTTCCCGTTTTTAGGGGGAAAACTTATGTCGTTGCTGCTGGCAGTTTTACTTGTCTTACCGGACTTGCTCATGAAAAAATGCTTATATTTTGACCCAATCAAAAGTGTGTCTGCTGAACTATGTTCAGTGTGAATTTTACAAGAATATAAAAGTGACAAAATCTCAAATTTACATCAGTAGGATTCCAGACAGCCTGACATATCGCTTGGTGCTCCTTACATCAGCTATTTGCATGTCAACTGAGGGTTCGCTCTTTAAAGAACACTCACTTGTCACTACTCCTCTAACTCTAGACCCCGGCGGATCATGACACCCACTCTTCACGCCACATCGATCAGACTGAGGCAATTTAATTTTTTTTTTCCAATCCAGAGTGCCAATTTGTTTAGCTGGATTTTCTCCACATTAAATACCGACCTTGTGTTTAATTTTGTCTTCGTTGGGAGGCAAGTAAATAATGACTCCCCTCGTTCGAACACACCATGTTTAGTCACACATACACCCACACCCACTCCTTAAATGTATTCACCAGTATCAACCCAAACCTTTTTAGCAATTTCTTAAAATTTTCTTTCTTTTATCACTAGGTACGTGCAAAAATGGCCGCTGCTTGTACTGACTCTCGTTCTTAAAAGTGTCTTTTCTTAATTTTTAAAAGTAGTTTTCGTTTAACTTTTGATTGTGTTTGAAAGATAAAAGCATTAAGTTAATATCTAAAAGGAAACAAATGTATATTTACATGTGAAAAAAAATTAGAATGGAAAATCTTATCAAAACAGCGAAAAATCCGTTAAAAGTGAAGATTCAATAAAACATGTTTAAAAATCGCTGGAAAAGTAAATATCAGTTTTATGAAACTGTTTCAAAGATAATTATTAAATTAAAGTCTTAATAGAGTGAATTACAAACGAATGTACCTTTTTTTTTTTTTTACTAAAAATTGCTTAATTATCAAAAAAAAAAAGTGAAAGTTAGCTAAAACATGCCCGGAGCCAGTGTTGTAAATGTAAACAGAGACTACGGCTACAAAATCTCAAAGTATGGAAGGCTCAAACTGCCGTAATAGTTATTTTTATTTTATTTTTACGTTACGAACTGCATCAATTTTATTAATTAATTTTACATGATGATTGATTAAAATCTTGAACAATTACATTACTCGATTTATTCTTGAAGAATTAATGTAATTTTAAATTAAAATTCTTAAAGAATAAATATAACTAATGTATTGTTACGACACATGTAAGAATTTCTTACATGTGTCGTAACGATAAATTACATTAATTCTTTTAAAATAAAGAGGTTTTTTTATTTTAAGTGTGAAAAAGTAAATTAAAGTCAATGACTACACTGACAATATTCATTGAAAAAAAATTAAAACATTAAAAAATATTTATTAATAAATAAATAGAATTCAATTTTGAAAGAAAATGTCATGTTTAAATTCTTCTTATTTATTAATAAATAATTATTTTTAACATTTTAAATATTTATTAATGAAAAAACGAAAAATACAAATCTTTCCAAATAATTGACGATGAATTGTGAAATTAACGAAATTGTTGAATCTCTAAAAATACAATTTTGAGGGCGGTGTAAAAGTGAGTGGTTGTTGGAAGGCTAATCCCACCTGGTTATTACAGAACGGGGCTACCATACCAATCCAAGTGAATCGTTAGTAGAAATTATCCAATTTTTAAAATTCTTTTTTTCGTTAAGTTCCTGGGTCTCAAATTTGTCAATTTTTGGTTTATTTTCAAGATTATAAAAAAAAATTCTTGCGCTGATGATGCCACGTTTATGTATGAAAGGGAAATATAATTATGTCACATTTTTTATTTTCCCAGAAACTTGAATCATTAAAATCACATGAAATATTTTTTACAATTATATTATTTTTTGGTGAAAATATTGATTACACAATGCTTTATTTAATAATAATATCGCTAATTCAAAAAATTAATTTTTCTTCGAGTTATAATGATTTTGTTAACACGGTATTTAGGGGCCTTTTTCGTAATATACATTTTTTTGTTTTAATGGTTAACATCTACAATGCTTTATTTTCATAGAAAACAAAAAAAATTAATGCATTTTTTTTTTTATTAATATATAAAAATATAACTTTAGTAAAGGTGTATTTTGTTTTAAAAAATAATACATTTTCACTAAGATTTAAAAAAAAATAATGGTTTAATTATATTCCTTGATTGTTGATTAATAAATATTGAAAATTTCATTAAAATTGGTTGATTTCCTGAATTTTAGTGGATTTTTAAGTGAAGGGGGGGGGTCAAAATGTTTTTACATTTTGGGAATCGGCCATTGATTTTGCACGTACCTATTTATCACTATCTTGTTTGATGAATTTTCATTAAATCAAAATAATTAAGAAAAACAACCGCAAAAATTCATATTGGTGCAATTAAATATTTTAAGAATCAAATAAATTATAAAAAGGGTAAATAAACAATTAATACAAATTAATTTTCTTTTCATCAGTAAAAAAAATCAAATGAAATTTTCATTGTTAAGTTTCATAAATTTCTATAAAATGAAAAATGATTTGTTTTCAAATACGATAAACATTATTCAAGTGTCGTCTGCTATTTGTACTTAATTTAACTTCTACATTTGAAGAGCGCTAAAAGTAAGAGATACAAAATTGTAAAAGTTTTTAGTAGTCTTCACAGTTTCTGTAAATAAACTGAATATACGCTATCTTTTCGGCAAAAAAGTAAGTAGTATTTTCCAAAATTAAGTCAATTAATCCTTTAATGTAGTAATTATCTTTAAACAAAATCTCTCGTTGAGATATAAGATTTTTAAGTGATTTTAAAGAAGTCGAATTGTTGCTGCCATTTTTCACCGGAAATAAAGGAACGCGAAAAAGTGAAAAATTTAATAATCTTTAAAAATAATTTTATCAAATATTTGAATAAGTAAAATTATTTTTGTTTTTTCACAAATTAATTTTAAGCTATTTTCTAAAAACACAATTTTATTGAAATTAATTTTATAATACGTTTTTAAAGTACCTTTTCGCCAATATTTGGCTAATTTTTTAAAATGTTAACATTCATTCCTTTTATGGATATATTTTTTCTCCATTTCTTTGTTGTGCTAATATGTTAATTCCTATCTCATTCACGTCAGTTATTTTGAGTGAAATGGGGTTTGAAAAAAAATGGTAAAATTTTTTATTGAAAATTTTTTCAACCCCCAAAAACGTAAAATAATGTTAACATTTTTCTTTAAAATAAGTGTTCCATGTGCTTAACTAGAAAATTATAAACTTGAGTTATGTGGGTTTGGCATCGTTCTTTATAAAACTGGCGACTATATTTTTTCGGCCTAGTTTTCATTTTGACGTTTTTATATAACTTATTGTTTTAACGTTAGTTTTTTTTTTTTTACTAAATCAGTTTAAATTAAAAAAAGTTAGGAAATAATGGCAATGCCATGCCGAAATTTCGCTGACTGAAATAGTAATTAAATGTATTAATAAGACAAAAAGTGTAATCATATTTAATGTTATACAAGTTTGGAAGTGTTTTGTTTCAGATGCAAATCTTTACTGGTATTTTCCTGCAAAAATAAGTTTACGTCAAACTTCAGAGTTTTTATTAATAGCCGTAAGTTGATTATGTAAGGGAGATCAATCGGTAGCCATTGAGAGTTATTCACCTTGTGTTTAAAAAAAAACTGATAATAAAATATTTTAAGTTCCTTTTCTTTGTAAATTATTGAGAAATTCAATGCATTTCTCAATAATTTACAATATACTCGGTGCTTCTTTACTTTCACGACGACATGTTAGGCCTCTCTTAAAAAGAATAACTAAAGAAATGTATAAACTTTGTTATTTACTTACGTAGTTGCTGAAAAGAAGACTGTACACCAAAAATTACGCAAATTCATCCAGTCTGTATTTATTAAATTAAAAATGAAAACGATTTTATCAATCGGTCGCTATTTTGAGTTTTCCCGAAAACAAAATTTGAGTTATCTGCCTTGCCTAAGTAAGATCATTTTATTTTTTTCTCTTTCTTATAATTTAATAAATACTGGATAAATTTGCGTAATTTTTTTTTGTACAATCTTATTTTCAGATAACAAAGTTTATACATTTCTTTAAATAGTTTCATGTAGTCGTGAAAATAAAGAAGTACCATATACTCTATTAAAATTTAGGTAAACGTGAAGTTTCCGCGCCAGATAATTTTATCTGAAAGACGATATGTAGTAGCTAAAAAAAATTTTTTTTCAAGATTATGACATGCTGAATATATTGGAGTTAAAATTAATTTAGTATTAAATAAAAAAATAAACTTTATTTCAATTAGTAAATATGCTAGTATTATCGGCTTATTTCCAATATGGTGACATATTCTTTTGGCATAAACGATAGTCTAGCCCAATCGGCGGGGCCTCGAATTCGCCGAGTGCAACTCCATGCAGAGGCTCCCCCCTCCCCCACCGAATACGGGGCCACCTGTTGGCCGTGGGTGGCGACCCGTGGTGTCTTAGGACGGAATCCTGGTGGCTGAGCGGTCCATGGCCTGGTTGCATAAATGGTCACATGATTTGCAACACTACTTTGGCCCTTACTTCGGCTAGAAGGGAGGTCAGAGAGGCCCAATCCGATCAATTGGCCAGTTACGTCTTGCCCTAGCACTTATTCTATCAGTTTCCCCAATCGTTAACAATATTGAAATTGATTAACTTCGTAGTTATCAATACCCACTCCAGTTTATAAATAAGTGCTAGAAGGCGGTGGCAAGTGTCAATCAACTTGAAAGATAAATGACCACAACATGGCTATGTGCCCTGGACGTTTCACTATAAGTGGGTAGAGAAATCGATGAAACACGGGTGCTCATGATTGGGTTGAGTATACCATTCCTGTAGTCTTGTCTTGTCAAAGCGATTGGGTTTCCTCCTTTGCAATTCCCATAGACTTTGAGTCGAAGTGGACTCCGTGGTGGGTAGGGAGCAGGAATAATGAATTAAAAAAGCAAACAATTTATGGCTCCTAACAGAACCACAAAAAAATGCATAGGGATACAAGCTCCGAACGAGAAGAAAAAGAAAACGACCAAAGTAGATTCCAAAGATTTATTGTACTTGAAGCATTAGAAGAACCAAATCTTGCTACATTATCTCCCTTCGTCATTGAGAAAATAATTTCAGCTAATAAGACGCTTCAGGTTAAAAAATTGGCCAATGGAAACATACTGGTCGAAGTTGCGAAAAAAAAGACATGCAGATTTTCTGCTGAAAATAAAAAAATTTCACAATAAAAAAATTACATCATACCCACATCAATACTTAAATATTTCAAAAGGAGTAATAAGGAGCCAAGAGCTCTCCTTGTGTACTATAGAAGAAATAAAAGAAGAATTGAAATCCCAAGTAATCGAGGTGAAGCGAATCTCTATAAAAAGAGAAAACAAGATCATCCACACAAACACATATGTGATGACATTTGATATGCCAACAATTCCACCAAAACTGAAGATAGGATATACAATCGAAAAAGTTGAACAATATATCCCTAATCTCCTTCGGTGTTACAAATGCCAGAAATATGAACATCACGAAAGCAAATGTAACGGAAGAAACGCATGTGGAAAATGTGGGGGAAAAGACTCTGACCATTCTATGGATGAGTGTAAAGAGAACCATACATGCACAAACTGTGGTGGTGACCACCCAGTTTATGCCAACATTTGTGAGAGATGGAAGAGGGAAAATAAGATACTGACAGTTAAATACACTAGAAATATTTCATTCCAAGAAGCAAGAAGTGTGGTTGAAACCACTAGTAGTGAAAAGACATATTCTCAGGCTGTGTCCCCGGTGGTGAATAATGAGGAGGATAGTAAATACAAAAAATTAATACAACGGTTGCTTCAGCTTGGACCGGGAGATTGGCCAGCATTCCAAAATACAATTAGAAAAGAATACGAGGAACCGAAGGCAAAAGTTAGAAAGCAACAGGTGGAACCACGAGAGGAAAGGATTATCATTATGCCTCCTACTCAAGCGTTTGCCCCCACCCAAGATGCACCACTACAGTCAAAAACAAGTGATGCAACTGAATCTACTAGGAAAAAGATAGTGATCCGAAAAGATCCAAATAAAAAATCTCCAAGTAAAAAATCTCCATGCAAAGAGCCTCCAGGTAAAAATCCTGAACCTGAGGGAAAAGAGAAATCACCTCAAAAATCAAAACCAAAACCAAAAATCAGAGTGAACTTGACACAAAACCGATTTGAGTCACTGAACATGATGAAAACAGAAGATGAAAACTCTGAAAAAAAGAAACGAACGAAACAAAAATCACCCCCAATCAAAATATAAACCCTGGGACAAAAAATAATCCAATGGAATTGTTGCGGTTTAAAAGCAAATCTTCATTAATTGCTCTTATTACTGACGCAGAAATCTCCCACAATTATTTGTCTCCAAACATTCCTCAAACAAGAGGACAATATCGATATTAAGAATTATCAGATATTCAGCCACATCCATGATTCTGAACACAGGGCCTCTGGAGGGGTATCAATTCTAATCAGAAATGATATACCCCATAGCAAACTGAATATCCAAGCGGTTGCCATCAAGGCGACATTGCATAAAACAATCAATATATGTTCAATATATATTCCATCAAACGAGGACATAAATGAAAGTGAGCTTAAGAAGCTAATTGACCAATTACCCACACCATTCATCCTATTGGGGGACTTTAATAGTCACAATACCCTATGGGGGTGCCAAAATACGACAAAAAAGGGTAAAATAATACAAACATTTATTAATGAAAATTATCTGTGCATGTTAAACGAAGGAGCACAGACATATATGAACCCATTCAATGGAAGTAATTCTGCTATTGATTTGACCATATGCGACCCCGCAGTCTATATGGACTTTACTTAGAGAGTGTATGATGACACTTGTGGCAGTGATCATTTTCCAATCCTCCTCGAAAATATAGAACCTGGTGGTAAAAGTAAACCAGACCGCTGGAAACTAGACAAAGCCAATTGGCAAATGTTTAAAGAAAAATGTCAGGAGAAACTGACATGTGTAGAAACAGACTCTGACCCAGTGGAACACTTCACAGAGAAGCTGATTGAAATAGCAAAAGACTGCATCCTGAGAAATTCTACACCAGACAAACGTAACAGACCCTGGTTCAACAGTCAATGCAAAAAAGCAATTAGACTGCGAAGAGCAGCCCTAAGAAAGTTCGAAAAAGAACCAACTACAACAAATCTAATAGAATTAAAACAAAGCAGAGCAAGGGCACACAGGATTATAAAAGTAGCGAAAAAAGAATGCTGGCAAGGATATGTTGGCAAACTAAATTCCTCTTCTAAACCGAAAGCAGTTTGGGAAATGATCGGGAAAATAGTGGGTAAACACCAGACTAAACCAATACAACACCCCTCCAAAAATAACTGCACAATAGCAGATAAAAAAGACATAGCAAATCAGCTAGCAGAAACGTTTTCCAAAAATTCATTGAGTAAGGGCGGAAAACAAGAATTTCTAACTATCAAAAGAAACGCAGAAAAGCGTAAGTTGAATTTTAAATCCAAAAATCTGGAAAAATATAATAGTCCATTTACATTGAGTGAGTTAACGGACTCTATTGAAAGATCTCATATACAGCTGTAGGACCGGATGGAGTTCATTATGAGTTCTTAAGGCAACTACCAGGAGAATCACTGAAATTACTCCTAAAAATATATAACAAAATATGGACAGAGGGAAAATTCCCAAACATATGGAGACAAACCACAGTGGTACCGATCCCAAAGCCGGGCAAAGACAACTCGGATCCACAAAATTACAGGCCAATCTCATTGACCAGTTGTTTATGCAAAACAATGGAGAGGATGATCAACAATAGATTTATTTGGTATTTGGAATCCAATGGCCTTATTACCAATGTACAATATGGATTCCGCAATAAAAGAGGCACAATAGACCACTTGGTACGCTTGGAAACTGCCATAAGAGAAAGCTTCATTAAGAAAGAACATTTTTAGCTATTTTCTTTGACCTAGAGAAAGTGTATGATACATCATGGAGGTATGGCATCATGAGAGATTTGAACCATCTCGGTCTAAAAGGTAGATTGCCACATTTTATTGACGGTTTTTGTCAAATCGAAGATTTCGAGTTCACGTTGGATCTACTCTTTCTGATATGAAAACTCAGGAAGAGGGTGTCCCACAAGGCAGTGTGCTATCTGTGACTCTGTTTAACATAAAAATAAACAACATAATAAAAAGCTTATTACCCAGAGTGGATGGATCCCTATACATGGACGACTTCCTAATATACTACATGTCTAAGCATATGCATGCCATTTTGCAACAATGCCTGAATAAAGTCAACAAATGGGCAACAGAAAATGATTTCCGATTTTCTCAGGCTAAAACAAAATGTGTCCATTTTTGTCAGAAGGGAAAATTGCACAATCACCTGCCTCTGCATTAATTTTATTCACAATGCCAATCCACCAGACAGAATTATAAGCACATGTTACATATTGCAAGATGCTTCATTATTTCATTGGAATCTTGGTAGTAAAGCACTACAGGGTGCAATATTCCTTGCTCCAATGAAAACTTTGGATTTCGTCTTGTATAAGAAATTGATAGTTTTCTGCAAAGTCTTCAAGGACAAGAACCTCATTCGAACAAAGATTCTCTTTCTTTCTTTTCAAGTATCTAGTTTGACATTTTGCTATATATGAGTGTCTTGTGAGATTGTCGATTGTGACAATCAACAAATCTTTGTATTCTTCATATGTTGTTGTACGGGTACTTAATGTGGCACAGTCAGTTGTGTCCCATTGAGTAAAATAAAATTCATTATCTGGATCCATACCAACCAGCACTTCATCCAAGAACTTCTGCAATGCTTCTCTGCCAGGGCATGCCTCATAACGGTACATCATGCATTCCTTGTTTGAAGAATCACAAACTAGTTTTAAAATCATATCTTTGTAACTAAGTGACGTTCCAATGAATGGCGTTTACAAGAAGTTTCGCATTCTGATGTATGCTACACACACACAAACAGAATGGGTACCCATAGACCCAGCTAAAACACACCACTTTGGACACACTCCACCTTTGGGATACGTCTGTTTAAAAGCATCATACAATTCATGCAGGTTACATAGCATCAAACTTTTGTTTGTGAACACCCTTTGCAATACTAACATAGTCCTTTTTGCCTGGCATTTGACAGCTCTATTCATCGTTTTCATACATGTGTACGACCAGTTCTACTGTCTCTGGGGAGAGTTTTTTTTCACTGGGTCAGTAACACTTAATTCATACGTGTAGAAATCAGTTCCAAGTTATTCCCAACTTTCAGAAAAATTTAATGTGTGGATCAAAAGTTATTTGCCAAAAAGTGGCATTTTGTGCTATTTTGACCCTCTATGGGGGGCAACGAGATTTTTTATTAAAAATCCGAGAATGTTAGTTTTCGTCATGTATGTTGTTATAACTTCATGCAAAATTTCAGAAAAATCTAATGAGTACGGAGAATTTTACGAACTAATGGAATAGGGTACATTCTAAGGTTTCAAAAGTCAAGGGACAAATAATAAGACACACCAATCATGTGAAGGACCCACGAATAACAGTTAGAAGATAGAGAGAAGTTATGATAAATTATGTGATGGTGAAGGAGGTGTTGTGGCTGTGTGTGTAACTATATGGATCACATGGTACAAAGAGATGCTAAACAAAGAAAGCATAACAAGAACAATGAACTATTTTATCATTAATTTACATAAATTATTACTGGAACTAATCAAGTGAAAATTTGGCCAGAGTTTCCCCTGCCGGTCTTCCAAAATCAGAAAGGCAGAAAGATCAAAGCTTATCAATATAACAAATAAATAGCTTGGTGTTCATAAGTGTTTTTATAACTCATTAAAAGACTTGACTTTTTTTCGTTGGACCTAATTTTGATTCCCATTTTTATTGACTACCGTTTATGCCAAAAAAGCATTCCACCATATTGGAAATAGCCGATGATACTAGCATATTTACTAATTTAAAAAGTGTTTGTCTTTTCTATTTCATACATAATACTAAATTAATTTTAACTCCAATATATTCAGCATGTCACATGCCTTTCCGATAAGATTATCTGCCCAGAAACTTCACATTTACTTAGATTTAGGATCTCCTTCATCCTGCGACATATGAGGCAGTCAAAATGAACCATCGTTTTCAGTCTGAAGCCAGATCCAGAGCATCCCTCAAGCTTCTTCGTGTTGTGATCAAATCTCTCTTAATTGTTTGCTTCCAGTTCATTTTTGGTCTTCCTCCAAAGCACTTGTTTAACAAATCTCTCTGGGGCCTATTCGTCATGGGCCCTAAAATTGGCCCCAGAGAAACTTCACATTTACCTAAAAAAAAATTTAAATATAAAAAATGAGGTTAATTCCTATTTCAATCATGTAAATTATTTAGAGTGAAATGGGTTTCGGCATGGTTTTGGTATTACTCTCAAATAACTTATTTTTACTTAAACCGTGTTTTTGCAAAAAGAAGCAAAAAACATTAAAAACAGTATATTATAGCAAGTTTCATTGTATACGTGAAACGCCGAAATAACTAGTCCAAAAAAATATAGTCGCCATCTTTCCATGTTGAGAACAAGGCTAGCTGAGGAAGAAGTGAATAATTTTCAAGTTAAAAGGGACTTATGATATATATACTCTAGCTGAGTTAAAAAGGGGCATAACCCAATTAAAGAAACATAAATTAGTCTAAGAAAGTAAAAAAGAGTCCTGTTCGTTTAGAAAGCCCAAAATGCTTATCCAAATACCACTTGACACAATTGTGAACCTTTCATCAGAGAGAGTTTCACCTTCTCGTTCTTAATTCTCATTTTCTGATGTTGCAAAATGAGAACAAGCTTGAAAAAGGTAAAGGTCTTATTCCCATAAAATTCCTTCTGTCTGGTCGGCCATACCACGATTATCATCATGGCTACTAAACATAGTGTTTCTTCTTATCCATTGCTGGAGCCCAATTGCAACAAACAGATATGACTTTGAGGACAAAGAACTGTCCTTTAAGCATGCTGACCTTGTCACCATAAATCAACTCATACAACTCCCTCTCGGTTCAGAGGCACCCTGGCTCCAGTGGAAAACACTAAAACGCCTGAGAACAGGAATGGGTCGATCAAAAGTTACAATGAATAGATTGGGCTACAAAACTGACCCAACCATCTGTGAATGAGGAGAGGAGGACCATACGATGCAACATTGCCTGGTCTGCCCCCTACTGCCCAACCGGTGTAGCTTGAAAGATCTTGCAGAGTACAACACTATTGCAAAGGATTGCATAAAAATGTGAGAAACTGTCATATGAAGACATGCTTCAAAGACACGCAAAGAAGAACTCATACAATGGTCATATGATATTGCAATAAAATAAGGCATGGTCAATAGACTCATCCATTCAACTCACAAAACACAACTATGTGTCATAACCCTCCTAGCTATATAGAGTTTGTTGCCAACCCAGAGGGCTTTTTGTATCATCATCTAGGTGAACAGTGCCTCGTCATCATTGAGACATTTTGACCAGGGCACATGAGAAAGGCTTTCTTTCACCTGCAAGAGAGACTTCATCATTGCAGAAAAGAGAATATTTCACAAACAAAGAAACACTTCTACTCTGGGAATTCTCATACACTGAGAAGACATGGTAGTTGTCAGCCAGTGCATAACAATCCATAGAAGAATCATTGTTGGTTTCTTTGACAGCAGCTACATCTATAGCAAGGAACACGATATATCTCTGAACACGAACAGCACAATTTTGAACCCTCGTGTATTTAGGCTTGCCTGGTACAAGAATGTGATTACTGCTTTTAATCAGTATTACACATGGTATCAAAATCCCCTGAAAACATGTGCGAGGCTGCGTCTAGAAAATCAGGCATAATCTGCCTGCCCAAGCAACACCACCAACATCCACAGGAAAGGTTAATTTTACGGCTCTGTAAAATGAAAGGTCAACAAAAACTTTTTCACATTTCTTTTCAAGTATTTTAAATGATTCATCTTGTCTGCACCAGGCCCAGAGGTGAAACAGCCACTCAACCAAAAACACCCTCTTTTTATACATCCTCAGTCTCGTCTGAAAAATAGAAATCTCAGGCCTCGTTTTGGATGATTACATATATGCTGTGTCATTTTATTATAGCTTTGCTGACGTTCTACACGCAATTTTAGCATGTCCACAAGCACATATACAAACAATTCGCCTCCTCTTGCTTCGGTGAGGTAAGTGTCCGCCACGCTATTGGAGAGAAATAATTTGATGGTTTGACATTGCTAGATATTCTATAGCTAGCAAGTTTGTGAAGCAACTCTTTATGACAGACCCTAGCTAAGGCATTTGAAATGTCAACAGCCATTGCCCTCACAAATTTGGTCCTTAAATTTGAAGGAGAGATCTTTTGCACTTTTTTGCTGTCACACCAAGAGGAAGCAAAATGGGTTCTAGTTTGTTTCAACTCAACTGAAATCCTTACACAGGACTAAAAGGCATGGTTAAGTGGAGTGAGTGTGGGAGTGTCTGCTTAGTCTGGTGTGGGGTTTAGTAATTTGTGGATTGAGCAGATTTGTTGGGTTGTCTTCAATATTTGTGTGGTCAGGGGATGTTTGCGGCTTAGCATCCTTTTTTCTTGTATCAGCTGCGTTGTTGTTTGAGGACTAATTGGTTGTTGCTCCTTTCTGTTAGCTAGCTGATGCTTGTGTTTTCTGGATGGCTGCAGCGATTTTTGAACCAGCTGAATCGCTGTTTGCCCAGTAACTGGTTTGCCAACTAAGAAAGTTTGGATTTTAAAGGAATGCTCTGCATGAGACTTAGGGAACTGCTTTCTGCGGGGTCTTCAGTGTTTTGAGAGTAGGGGCGGTGGAGGAGATGTTAGTGGTGGGCTTTTGTCTTTTACCATTGATTCTGGTATTGTTTGGGGGGCAACAGACCCCACCCCGGCAGGAGCTGCATGTTTTCCCATTTTTAGGAAGAAAACGTGTCCCTGCTGCTGGCCTTACCTGAGTAATAATGGCAATGCATTGAACCCTGCCCGGCCCAGTCTGACATTGTAGTCTCTCATCATGGTATTCTTTAGTCTTTAGGCAGGGTTTAATACCTTGACATTTTCATACTGACTACAGTAAACCTCATTTGTTTTAAGCTTACACATAAATGGACGCAAACTACTATCACTCTGCCTTCGACCATTTATCAACTTCTTCAGGAGAGAAGAGCAACACTTCCTATGTGTTAGTGTTTACGAAAATAAATATTAATGAAATATTAAAAATATTGTAAATTATATTAACTGTACATTTGCCTGTTACATGTGTGTCCGTATTACTGTATGACGTCAACTGTGTTGTTATTTTAAGTTTGGGTTATGGTATTAATGTGTTGTAATATTTTGGTAGTAAGACATTTATCCCTTCTCCTAACATTAACTACTCACCCATCAACCTAGACTTAACTCTTCAAAGAACACTCGCTCATCACTGTACTTCTAACTTCAAACCCTTGCTCATGCAAAAATGCTTATATTTTAATCCAAGAATATAAACGTGATAAAATCCCAAATTTACATCCGTAGGATTCCAGGCAGCCTGACATATCTCTTGGTGCTCCTTACATCAACTATTCACATGTCAACTGAGGCTTCACTCTTCAAAGAACACTCACTTGTCACTACACCTCTAACTCCAAACCCCTGCGGATCATGACACCGACTCTTCACCTCCACATCGATCAGTGAAAGAGAAATCCTCCTAGGCTGAGGCAATTTAATTTTTTTTTCCAGTCCAGAGTGCTAATTTTTTGGGAGCTGGATTTTCTCCATATCAAAAAACCGACCTTGTGTCTAAAGTTAATAGGGACTCCCCTCATTTGAACATACCACGTTTGGTCCCCCCATCTCCTTAAATGTAATCACCAGTATCAATTCAAAACATTTTAGCAATTTCTTAAAATTTTCTTTCTTTTATCACTATCTATTGTTTGATAAATGTTGTATAAATCAAAATAATTAAGAACAAAAATCGCAAAAAATAATATTCGGTACAATTAAATATATTAAGAATCAAATAAATTTAAAATGGTAAATAAAAAAATAAATACAATGACCAAAACTGTCACCACCATTAGAATTTTTTTATTATACATTTTCTTTTCATCAGTAAAAAAAAAAAATGAAATTTTCATTAAGTTTCATAAATTTCTATAAAATGAAAAAATGAAGCTTAAAAATAATTTGTTTTCAAATACGATAAACATTATTCAAGTGTCGTCTGCTATTTGTACTTAATTTAACTTCTACATTTGAAGAGCGCTAAAAGTAAGAGATACAAAATTGTAAAAGTTTTTATTAGTCTTCACAGTTTCTGTAAATAAACTAAATATACGCTATCTTTTCGGCAAAAAAGTAAGTAGTATTTTCCAAAATTAAGTCAATTAATCCTTTAATGTAGTAATTATCTTTAAACGAAATCTCTCGTTGAGATATAAGATTTTTAAGTGATTTTAAAGAAGTCGAATTGTTGCTGCCATTTTTCACCGGAAATAAAGGAACGCGAAAAAGAGAAAAATTTAATAATCTTTAAAAAATAATTTTATAAAATGTTTGAATAAGTAAAATTATTTCCGTTTCTTCACGGATTAGTTTTAAGTTATTTTCTAAAAACACAATTTTATTGAAATTAATTCAATAATGCGTTTTTAAAGTACTTTTTCGACAATATTTGGCTAATTTAAAAAAATATATTTTTCACATTCATTCCTTTTATGGATATATTTTTTCTCCATTTCTTTGTTGTGCTAATATGTTAATTCCTATTTCATTCACGTAAATTATTTTGAGTGAAATGGGGTTCGGCATGGTTTTTTAAAGGCAGAGCCTGTAGGCACGGCCACCGTGTCTACAGGTCCAAACACTGCAGACACGGCGACCGTGTCTGCAGTGTCAGCCGCGTTATATATTAGAGACACGGTGGCATGTACACAAAATAAAACTCATTCAGTTTACGACACCGCCAGTATTTCTTTAGCGTATTTTAACGCGTTTTAAGAAGACTTGCTATAATAGAAGACATAGACGTGTTATCTTAGCAGATGTTATATTAGAATACAGTTTATTTTTTATGAATTTATCTATTTATACAATAAAATAATCAAAATTATTCAGTAACCATCACATTTTAACTCGTACTTTTTCTAGACAAAATGGCGTCTTGTGCTCACTTCCTTACGAGCAAGCGCCATTTTTTTTTGCAAGTTCGTGTGACAAAACTACTGATTTCTAATAAATAGCAGTTGGAACGGTTTAAAAATACAAACAAATATCACAGGTCAGTTTTAAATTAACTTTTATCGACAACAGTTACTTTTATTTGTTGTATATTTGTTTTTTTAGCGTTTTTACTCTGCTGAGCGTCGTAACATATACCCGGTTAACCTATTACTTTATTAGAAAGCCCAGTGCAAATGTATTATTTCGTAAAAAAATATCTTTTAAAATATAGTTATCATATTTTATGAAAAAGAAATCCCTTAATTCCGCATTGATTAAGTCAGTATAACTCTAAGAAAAATTAAGCTCTCGAATTAAATAACATTGCAGAAATAATACGACGCGGTTTTCTAATTACACAATGAATGACAACTTTTGGTAATTGTATAGAATAGTCATCGGTAAATGAGCTACTTTTCAAACTTTTCAAAACCCGCTAGCGATTTTGAAAACCCGCTAAATCTGGAAAGAAAACCTCCAGAAAATCGCTAACGCTCTCTTTCGCTCTTTTTTAAGTACGTAATTTCTCCGAAAAGGATTTTTTTGTCATTTCATAGAACTTTTATTATAAAAAAGAATTAGGAAATTATTTATTTAAAAATTCTGCTTTTGTTTTTTCTTTTCGTAGTCATTTTTTTTTTTTTTTTTTTTTTTTTTTTTTTTTTGTTAGTTTTTGATAATGACCAGTGGTGCTTATTTGTTTTATGGTGCTAATTTACTGTAGGACCCGCGCTACCTTTTTTTTTCTTTACCCCTTTTTCGTTCTGTTAGCTGTTGTTTTTTGTTCAGTGCGATTTTGTGTTTTTGATAATGACGATTGGTGCTTATTTGTTTTGTGGTGCTAATTTACTGTAGGACCCGCGCTACCTTTTTTTTTCTTTACCCCTTTTTCATTCTGTTAGCTGTTTTTTTTTTGTTTTTTTTTTTTGTTCAGTGCGATTTTGAGTTTTTGCTAATGACGATTGGTGCTTATTTGTTTTGTGGTGCTAATTTACTGTAGGACATTTATAATAACAGCTAACAGACGAAAAGGGGGTAAAGAAAAAAAAACGGTAGCGCGGGTTCTACAGTAAATTAGCACCATAAAACAAATAAGCACCAATGGTCATTAATTCAGTGTTTTTTTTTCATCTTGCCTAAAACTTGTTTTATCTAACAACTTTATTTAATACTTAAAAAAAAAAGAAGAAATTCTTTTTTCAAATAAATCGTTGTATGGTCGGAAAAGAAATCAGAAAAATACATTGTCTGTCATTTTAGTTGTGAAACGATGGATTAACCACTTTTTCTCACAGTGATTTACAAATAACATCATTTAGAAAGCCATTCTTAACATGGGGTGAGGGGCTTTGTTAACTATTCTGTACTTTCACCTAACAATTTAATAAACAAAAGATACCATATTACGTAATTTTTCGTGGCCAGTTTTCCGTTGCCGAGTTCACATCAATGTTTAAAACTGGGTAGTTTGGGATACCTACTTTAAGTAATAGTAAATAAATGTATATAGCTAACTTACTGGAATTTTTGTTTTGCCTGTTTTACTTTAGCTCTTTTTATGGACGCTAATTTAAAACTCGTGAAATACACTAACTTAACAAGACGAAAGCGAAAAAAAAAACGGTGTCTGACGAAAGCGAAAACGAAACGAATTTAAAGTGTCTCCAGGTTCTAACACTGCAAACACGGTGACCGTGTCTGCAGGTTCTAACACTGGAGACACGGTGGCCGTGTCTGCAGGTTGTTCGTTTTTTAAACAAAAAAATGGTAAAATGTTTTTATTTTGCTTTCGTACCTAACCACGACCATGATGGTCGTACTTAACATTTTTCTTGCTTAACATGTTTCTTTAAAATAAGTGTTCCATGTGTTTAACTAAAAAATTATAAACTTGAGTTATGTGCCCTTAACATCGTTCTTTACTCATTTATAAAGATGGCAATTCTATTTTTAAGCCTAGTTTTCATTTTGGCGTTTCACGTGTACGATTAACTTATTGTTTTAACGTTAGTTTCTTTACTAAAAAATGGTTTAAACAAAAATAAGTAAGCAAATAATGCCACATCCATGCCGAAACCGATTCAATTCTAAATAATTTCGTCGACTGAAATAGTAATTAAATGTGTTAATAAAACAAAGTTTGATCCTATTTAAATGTTATACAAGTTTGGAAGTGTTTTCTTTCGAAGGTAAATTTTTACTTGTATTTTCCTGCAAAAAATAAGTTTACATCAAACTTTAGTTTTTCGTAATAGTCGTAATTTGATTATGTAAGGGAGATAAATCGGTAGCCATTGAGAGTTATTCATCTTTTGTTAAAAAAAAACTGATACTAAAATATTTAAAGTTCCTTTACTTTGTAAATTATTGAGAAATGCATTAATATACTCGGGAATCTTTTACTACAACCAACAGAATTAAAAAAGGGTGAAAAAACATGTGCAACAAATAAATGTTAGTTAAGTTAGTTAAGTTAAGTTACTCATCTACCTACCTGGATAATTGTATTTGTATTTTAACTTATTTTAAAAAGTTGTTTTCTTGTTCAAAACAATCGGTGTTGACTGCTCGAAAAGAAATTCAAAATGGAGGCTCGCCCATGGCCATGACTTGAAAATCGATAAAAAAAATCGAAAACTAAACAATATACTGATAGAAACGCATACAATAAATGTCAACAATCATGCTAAAATGTAATGTTCTATCAGTATATTGTTTAGTTTTCGATTTTATATCGATTTTCAAGTCATGGCCATGGGCGAGCCTCCATTTTGAATTTCTTTTCGAGCAGTCAACACTGACTGTTTTGAACAAGAAAACCACCCTTTAAAATAAGTTAAAACACAAATAAAATTATCCAGGTAGGTAGATGAGTAACTTAATATGCCTTTGCTAACATTTATTTGTTGCACATTTGTTTTTTCACCCTTTTTTCGTTCTGTTGATTGTAGTAAAAGATTCCCATTTTATACTCTATTAAAATTTAGGTAAACGTGAAGTTTCTAGGCCAGATAATTTTATTGGAAAGACGATATGCAGTAGCTAAAAAATTGTATATTTTTTTCAAGTTTATCTCATGCTGAATATATTGGAGTTAAAATCAATTTAGTATTAAATAGTAAATACACTTTTTAGTAAATACACTAGTATTATTGGCTTATTTCCAATATGGTAGCATATTTTTTTGACATAAACGGTAGTCGATAAAAACAGGAATCGAAACTAGATCCAACGAAGTCTTTTAGTGAGTTATATTGTTCAGAAAATATTATAGAAAATATAATATGTCGAGGGGAAGGGTTGCTAAAAAGGAATGCTCTTTAGCGACCCACCCAATAGGGTCTGGTAACAATGAGTATCAATGCCGAGAACGAATCTCTCTGCTGGAGCAAAATCGAACAGTCAAGTTCCCACTGAGTCGAAGAACACTCTGCCTATCTAAGTCTGCCTGTCTAAGTCTACCGTGAGAAAATGGTAGAGCTTGAACTACCCCTATTTCTGACCATAAATATACTCGTCCAACTTCGCTCCTGTCGGGTCAGCCACCATCCCCACCCCTCTCCCCTGAAGGCGTCACTCCTCATCAGGGTTGCCAGATTGGCCTTTTTAAGGCCAAATTTCACGAATTTGGCCTTTTTTAAAGCAGTTTGGCCGTCGAAAATTCTGTTTGGCCTTTTTTCAAATTTGGCCTTAATTTTGGCCTTTTTCTGATTATTTTATAGAAATATTTACTTGATGGTAATTATAAAAGAAAACGTTAAAATTAAGTAACTTAAAAGCAGTTTGTATTTTAAAACTTTGGCCTTTTCTTTTCAAATCATGGATCTGCATGAAAAAATAGCTCCAGTGCCCAGAATTGACATAAATATCTGCTAACATTCGTCATTTAAGGAGAAAAAAGCAAATATTTATCTTCTTCTAAGGAAGGGTCACACTGAAGGGATCCCATTCCCAGATTGGCTTTTTCTTTTGGTAAACTATGATTTAAAAAAATGTAAATATTCTAGAGTTCACTTATCAGACCTTTTTGACACCTATTTGTTAAGTGGTTATATGGCACCTCTTAGAGACTTTATGATCCAGTGACAACTTGGCCCTGTCCAGTCAGGTCACCCGGTAACTAAGTATATTCTCTCTGAAATAATTAATGTCTGAAATTCTTTAAACTTAGTGCTTCGGAATTAATTGAATCAATTTTTAATTCATTGAAAACTTTAAAACTTATGACTGCTAAACTATATCTCAAGTAGAAACAGTTGTATTTGGAAAGATATATTTAAAAATTAAAATAATTATATTAATTTTCTTGGATGAGTTGCTAAAGTTTCAATAAAAATCGATAATTATATCTGAGATCTTTTAAAGATTTTCCGGTGCTTCTTGCTTAAAATGCCGAAAAAAAGATTTCTGTGTCTTTTAAAGTTGAAGAGGTAAATAAGGGGCAATAACTCTTATCACCTGTTGTTATTACATGTAACGTAATTTACTGCGACATTCAATTAATTAGTAATAAATGAACAACAAATTATACGTAAATGGGAAATTTATGATTTTGAAAATTTTTTAGTAATAAATGAACAACAAAGTATACATAAATGGAAAAATTAAGATTTTATTGAAAATTTACGCATTTATACTTGTGATTCACACGCAAATGATGGAATCCTTCGGCACCAAGGCGATTGTATGCTCGCCAACAATCAGACACAATGGTCGTTCCCGGTCTGATATATTGTTTGATTAAGGGAATCAAATCCATAATTCCAGTTGAAGATAATATCAGTCTTGTTAAAAATTAACGATAAATTTTGGCTCAAAATAACAATTCAGGATAAAGTCTGGCTCAAAAATAAAATTAAGAGTTATTGCCCCTTATTTACCTCTTCAACTTTAAAAGACACAGAAATCTTTTTTTCGGCATTTTAAGCAAGAAGCACCCTTTTTCCAAATATCTCCGATTAATAGACACACGTGTCTTAATAATGACACATAGATTGTTCTCGGCCCTCAAGTATAGAGTTAGAGTGAAGAATAAATTAACATTTATCAACATTTTAGGGATATTAAAAGTAGACGATCCCTAGAGTAACTGATATTGTGGTGACTGCAACGAAACGATTCTTCTCCAAGAAAGTGATAGACAAAAAAAAGTAAAGCAAGACATGACAAACGATCCCAACAATTAATGGCCTTGTGCCTAATTTGTCACAAATAATTTTACATTTTTTGACAATTAAATAATCCAAACTGTAGTATTCCATTGAAATTGTTACACGATCGTACACGAAACCTTCATTCAAGTTTAATTCTTGTATTCTTGTAAAATACGGAAATGAATATGTAAAAAAATTGTTTACCTATGATATATATATATATATATATATATATATGTATATATATATATATATGTATATATATATATATATGTATATATATATATATATATATATATATATATATGTATATATATATATATATGTATATATATATATATATGTATATATATATATATATGTATATATATATATATATGTATATATATATATATATGTATATATATATATATATATATATATATATATATGTATATATATATATATATGTATATATATATATATATGTATATATATATATATATGTATATATATATATATATGTATATATATATATATATATATATGTATATATATATATATATATATATACATATATATGTACACACATATATATATATATGAACACACATATATATATACAGATATATATATATATATATACATATATGATGTATATGAGTATATATAGATATATATATATATATATATACATATATGATGTATATGCGTATATATACACACATATATATATATACATATATTTATATATATATATATACATATATACACATGCATATATATACACGCATATATATATATATATATGTATATATATGTACACGCATATATATATACACATATGTATATATATGTACACACATATATACATATATATATATATATATATGTACACACATATATACATATATATGTACGCACATATATACATATATATATATATATCTCTCTCTCTATATATATATATATATGTATATACATATATATATACACATATATATATATATGTACACACATATAAATACATATATATATATGTATATATATGTACATGCATATATATACACATATATGTATATATATGTACACGCATATATATACACATATATGCATATATATGTACACACACACATATGTATATATATATATACACACATATATATATGTACACACATATATATATATATGTACGCACATATATATACATACACATATATACATACACATACACATATATGTATATATATACATATATGTATATATACATATATACACACATATATACACATATATATGTATATATACACATATATATGTATATATATATATGCACATATATATGTATGTATATATACACATATATATGTATATATATATGCACATATATATGTATATATATATATACACATATATGTATATATATATACACATATATATGTATATATACACATATGCATATATATGTATATACACATATATGTATATATACTCATATACATAGATATGTATATACACATATATGTATATATATACACATATATATGTATATATATACACATATACATATATATATACTCATATATACAAATATATGTATATATATATACATATATATGTATATATATATGTGTATATATACACATATATATATGTGTATATATATATATATATATACACATATATATGTATATATATACACATATATACACATATATATGTATATATATACACATATATACACATATATATATACATATATATATACCCATATATATGTATATATACTCATATATATGTATATATACACATAATACACATATATATATATGTATATATACACATATATATATGCACATATATGTATATATACACATATATATACACATATATATACATATATATACACATATATATACACATATATGTATATATACATATATACACATATATATGTATATATATATATACACATATGTATACACATATATATGTATATATACGTATATTCTTATGTAATTATTTTTATTGGTGATTGTAGAGTTCGTTGTTATTTTGCTTACTATTATTTCGATTGTCTCACTTACCTAAGTGATTAAGATGCAGAAAATTGCATTATTAGTCGCCCTTAACTTCATAGGACGTATGTTTTCCGTTAATATATATTTTTATTTATTTTATACATACATAAAAATAATCCATGGACACGTGTTTCTGGCCCATAGCCGTCATCAGCATAGCGGCATTTCAATTCAATATTCGCTTTTATCTTTTGATGTTTTTCATATCTTCCAAAAATAAACTGAATAAATTAAATTTGATTCATGTAAAACCTCAACTAGCCTATTCGTTCTCTTATATTTTGTGTGTTTGTGGATAACTCCAATCTTTAGCAGTAATCAATGGAAAGTATTTTGAACACATTGTTTAGCTATATTGAAGATGTTAACTCTAACATGTTTGCACTTTTTCTCTATTAGTTTCGTCTTGTTTTCTTAGCGGTGAGCATTCAAAGTCTTTCCCTATGAAATTGACACCGTAGGCTCTTTGATATACTTTTTGTTTTAGGAATTAAAAAAAATATTTAGATAAATAATTTCGTGCTAAGAAACATAAATAATAATCTAAAATTTACTATTTTAAAACCATACTGGAGGACATTAAAAAAAGAATAATATTTTAAAGTGTTATATTCAAATAATTTAAGTTAATAATCTTGTAAAAGACGCACAATTTATCTCCTTTGGAAAAAAAAGTCTGGTTATATGCCCTTAAAACGCTATCTGATTAGACAATGGCTCGGAAATGGGTGATCATTTTACATTAAATTTATATGCGAAACTGACCCCCACCATAATTTCTAAATGAATGGTTTTCCCAAAGTTTTTCAATATATTCACACGTAATCGCCTAAAAACAGTAGAATCAATTTTTTAGGGACGTCTTATCTACAAATTTACCAACTTTACCTTAAATTATTTAATACTAAAATATTCAAATTATTCTTTAAGGTCCTCTGGTACGATTTTTAAAGATATATAAACTGTAGAATATATTGAGTTTATTATTGTAAATATTATTCCCTCCCCCCAGCATATTTCTTGGTTTCAATTACATCTTTGCTTCATCACAGCTAAGAAAACAATACGAAACTAAGAGACAAAACCATGCAATATGGTCAATTTTTCTTTATAATATATATCATTTTAAATTTGGCCTTTTTTTGGCCTTTTTTCTCCTAAAAGTGTAGCTTCAGTTTTCAATTTGGCCTTTTTTGACCTTTTTTCCCGAAAAATTTGGCCTCAAACATTTATTAAAGTCTGGCAACCCTGCTCCTCATCAGTAGACATAACCACCCACTTTTTTTTTTACACATTCCCAACAAACACAAAAAACAAAAATAATTTTTAAGTGTCCGAAATCCTCGATTTTTAGGTTATATTGTCTGTTTTACATATGAATGTACTGAATAATCTTCAATTTATTCCAACAAAAATGAAACGTTAATATTCTTTGTAGGAAGAGAAAATAGAAATTAGAAAAGAAGTTTAAGTTTATCTTATATTGTTAAAGAGATAATCGTGGCTGACAGAAGAAAGAGTAATAGAAGGAATATGGTCATTCCCTCAGAGATTCTCTTTTAGAAGAAAGAAATAGAAGGAATATGGTAATTCCCTCAGAGATTCTCCTTTTGAAGAAAGAGTAATAGTTGCAAAGGTATTAAGTCCGGTAGTGTCCGGTTACAAATTATTCAAAATTAATGAAACTATTAATTAGCTTAAAGCATTAAAATAAGTTGGATTTCCAAAGTAAATGTAAAGAAAGAGTACTCCAACTTTTTAGAGTAGCAATACACATGAAAAAATTTAAATTGCTTAAAATATCTCAATAATGGTATATATATAGAAAGAGCTTGATGATCTAAGAAAGAATCTTTTTAAATTTTTTAAATCTGACTAAAAATAAGGAAGTTATGACTATTTTTGTGCCTCACACGATTGGATATTTTCCCCTCTTTAAGACCATATGCGTTTCATCACATTTTTTACACTAATTTTTCAGTAAAAATGTTATATCTTTGTTAAAACACAAGATTAAGCAATGAAATTTACCATATAAGTGTATTTTTGTACAAGGAATCAGAATATGGCACTGAAAATCTCCAGAAATTAATGGTTTTCAAGTAATCTGCACTAAGTGCACATAAATATGCTGCAATATCTTAAAAATACCATGAATCCATTAAAAGAAAGAAGTTAGAAAACTCAAAGTTGAATTGTAATACATTTTATGTACAAGAAACACAAATCTAATACTAGGACTGTTTAAAAATGAATATATTGCAAGATTTCTTTAGCATTATTGTAACTCCTTCTGCTAACTCACCCCCTTACCTCCCCAAAATATGAGATTCTACTTTTTTTATTTAGGCAATTACATGTGAACACCCTGAAAAACTTGGCAGAAAGAAAGAAACAAAAACAATTATTTTAGAATTTAAAGTGGGGATCAGTTTCACATAAAATAATCCCCCATTTCAAGGCCATTCTAGCATTTTAGGACAGTTAATTATTTTTTCTATGGGAGATAAATCCTGTGCGTTTTTCTTGTTTTGTTTTTTTTTTTTTTTTTTAGACGATTATGAGGGTCTTTGTGGGAGGAGGGGGGCTTACCACTTGAACTTCAGGTTAGTGGTAGGGCTAGGGGCAATTAAGTGTGAACACCCTGAAAACTTAGCAGAAAGAAAAAAAAAACAATTCATTTAGAATTTCGAGTGGGGGATTAGTTTCACATATATTTAATGTAGAATAATTCACCATTTCCGGGCCATTCTAGCGTTTTAGGGCATTAATCAATTTTTTTCTATGGCAAATAAATCCTGTGCGTTTTTTTTATGGGCGTCTGCTTTTTTTTTTTTTTTTTTTTTAGACGATTATGTGTGGTTTTAATGGGCTTTTTTGTAGGATTAGGGCTTCTTACTCGGACTTAGGGTTAGTGATAAGGTTAAGGAAGTGGTTTTGTTTTGGATGGAGGTTGCCATTCGAACTTAGTGTTAGGGTTAAGGGAGTTTTTTAGGGGTGGCTTGCCACTCATATTTAAGGTTAATGGTACGATACGTTCAAGAAGGTATTTTTAGGAGGTGGGCTTGTTAGTCGTACCTAGAGTTAATGGTAGAGTAATTATTTATTTTATAAATTTCACTAAAAGGCAAGAATGGCCGGGAAATCGGAGATCATTTTACATTAAATTTATATGCGAAACTGATCCCCCACTCTAAATTCTAAACTATTTTTTGTTTTGTTTTTTCTTTTTTTCGCCAAGACTTTAAGACGTAATCGCCTAAAAAAGTAGAATCTTATTTTTTTTTTAAATTGGCGATTAGAAAGTCATTACTACTAGAAGTTCGAAAGTTGAGTGAAAACCAGTATTTTTTAAGTATTTTTTATAAAAGAACCAAATAGGATTAACTTTTTTAAGCACAAAAAGTATTTTTATCTTACTTTTAAAGAAGTTTATAAACGAATTTTACAAAGCTTTACAAGACGCTGCTGCTGATTGATTGTTATATCAGCAATACTAGCAGCCATTGTTGACTTTCGCTCAAAAAAAGGACAATATTTTTTAGGATAAGATAATTTAAAATTACTATTACCGAAAGACAAAACAACGTACAATTATAATTTTAATGCATAAAAAAAGATGAAAGATTAATTTATTTACTAGTTGGGTACGAAAAATGTAACAACATTTTCTATATTCATATTTTAAAATGTTTAAAATTCGTTCTAGAATGAAAATAAACAAAAATCGCCTCGTGTTTATAGCAGTAATTGCTGCTACTACAATTAGTTTTTCAAACTATAAATCGAAAACGCTTTTTTTTTCCGGATAGGGTAATAGAATATTATTACTACCAAAAGAGAACACATATATACAATTATAATTTTAATGCATAAAAAAGTAAAATGATTGATTTACTTACTAATTGGGCGACGGAAATGTATTTTTCAAAAATGTTCAACCGACGTCGAGTTGAAGTCTTATTTTTAAAATTTCAAAAAAATTAATGAGCCGAAGTACTTCGTACACTAACAAACATTAAAAGTGATGTTTCTCCTGACTAGTTTCCAAATCTCAGGACGAAATTCCACACAGAGCAATGGTACGAGACTTTTAAACGAAGGGGGGGCTCAAAGAAAAAAGTGACGTAAATTGCTGAAAATAGCGTTAACATTTTTTTGCCTTTATTTGCTCAAAACTCTTAAAAATATATAATGTATATTATTATTATTAATGAATGCACCTGAAAGGATATTCATTTCCTAACAAAATGATGGTATTTTGAGCACTTAAAGTGCTTTAGTTTTTAAGATATGACTATTTTAATAGAACTACCCTCAAATCTGTAATTATCCAAACAGTTTTCTGGTCGATGTGTAGCTTTAATTATAGAAAATATGAAATACTGAAGGGGGCCGAGGTAGCAGTACAGGGGAATGATTGCTAAAAAGAAATGCTCTTTAGCGATCCACCCAACAGGGTCTGGTAACAATGAGTATCAATGCTGAGAAAATGAAAACATTTTCAAGTTTTAAAATAGTTTCTAACTTGTTGCGAAACACAAGAATTATGTTGGGAAACAAATATTTTAGGCGCTTTTGCCTAATAGACATCTAGAGATTTGCATGCGTGACGTAGTCGTGATGTAAGCAGTTCCGACTATGAACGGAGAAAGCCGAATACAATATACAAGGAAAACGAATACAATATACTAATACTATTATTTTCTTACCAGACGACTTCAAAAAAAAAAATAAAATGATCATTTTCCAACTGTAATTCTTCTAACACTTTCCGTTTTGAATTTGTGCATACCAGACGACATTTTTATTAAATTAGAAAAATCGATTTTTTAAATCCAATTTCTTTACAGCAAACTGTGTTACAAACGTTTGTTTTTTTCTGCCCGGCTGCTTTATTAGCTTTTTTTTGTAAATTTTCGGGTTAGGGTTAGTTAGGATGATTTAGGGTTAGGAAAAGTAAAAATTTAGCCGCATCTGTGCACTTATGAAAAAACTACAAACTAAACTACGGTTGAAAAATATACAGACTAAATTACAGTCATAGTAAAAATGAAAACACAATTGACATGACAGTTTGCGTAAAAACAACAGAAACCACACATGCGAAAAACAAACGTTTGCAGACCAGTTTGGAAAAATATATACAAACTAACTTTTTTTGCAGAAAGACAACAACAAAAAACAATTATACATACAAGCTAAACACAAGTTTCTTTCATTACATTTCTTATTGCAAAAAAAAACAAAACGAAAGCCAATAACCACTGATGGAGCATTCAATTCGTTCGGCAAAGTTCGTTAACATTCACCAGTTTCAGAAGTGTTCGTAAAACTCGTCATTAATGACATAAGTACTGATATTTTCTTGGATGTCCATTAGGCAACTGTACCATATTTTAATTTTCTTATATAAAGTAATTTAACTCATTAAAAAACTTGACTTCTTTTCATTGGACCTAGTTTTGATTCCCGTTTTTATCGAGTACCGTTTATGCCTAAAGAGCATATGCCGCCATATTGGAAATAGCTGATAATACTAGCATATTTACTAATTTAAAAAGTGTTTGTCTTTTCTATTTCATCCATAATACTAAATTTACGTTTACTTAGTTAGACTTAGGAGCTCCCGCTTCCTGCAACGCATGAGGCAGTCAAAGTGAACCCAGCTGAATCACTGTTTGCGAACTAAGGAAGGAGTTTTGATTTCAGGGGATTGCTCTGCATTAGACTTAGGGGCTGTCTTCTGGGTGTCCTCAGTCTTCTGGGAGTAGAGGCACTGGAGAAGATAGTTGATGTGGTGGTCTTTTGCTTTTTACAGATCACCATGCTCGAGTAAAACTTATGTTCTTGCTGCTGAAAGTTCTATTTACTGTACCTGAGCTGTTATAACCATGCACCGAACCCTGCCGACCCAGTCTCTTGAGGTTGTAATTTTTCTCTCTTGTGTTCTTTAGTCCCCAGACAAGATTTGACACCCTGACGTTCCCATACTGACTCCTGTAAACTCAAAAGTGTTTGAGGCTTATGTATGAAGGCATGTAAAGCACCGTCACTTTAATGCATCTTTTTCCCAGGTACTCTGGCTGGAGGCACAAATTCTTACAGCACACGTCTATCTTCAACCATTTATCAACTTCTTCAGGAGAGGAGAGCAGCACTTCCTATGTGTTAGTGTTTACGACAATAAATATTAATGAAATATTAAAAATATTGTGAATCATATTAATTGTACATTTGCCTGTTACCTGTGTGTCTGTTACTGTATGCTGTCAACTGTGTAGTTATTTTAAGTTTGGGCCATTGTATTAATGTGTTGCAATATTTTGGTAGTAAGACATTTATCCCTACTCCCAACATCAACTACTCACCCATCAGCCTAGACTTAACTCTTCAAAGAACACTCCCTTATTACCTTACTTCTAACTTCAAACCCTTGCTCAGCATGACACTCACTTTTCACCTCCAAGTGTGCCTGGAAAAAGTTTAGAGAGCTGCTACCAATCCTGACAAACAAACACCTGCCAACAACTACGAGAGGGCGTGTATACTCCTCATGTGTCAGAAGTGTGCTGTTGTATGGCTCAGAAACTTGGGCTGTCTCTGCTGGCATACTAAAGAAGCTGCGGCGTAATGACAGGGCAATGGTCAGATGGATCTGTTTGGTGAGACCTGAACAGTACGTTTCTTTTGAATCCCTGCTCTCACAGGTCGATTTGAAAAGCCTTGCGGACATCATGTGGAAGAACAGACTGCGTTGGTTGGGTCACATTGAGCATAGCGATGGCTGGATTGCTAAAGTCCGACAGTTGAATGTGCCAGCAGAGAACATCACCACTGGCAGACCCAAGTTGACTTGGGAGGACGTAGTCAAACGTGATAGGAAAGCCATGGGTATGGATTCCATCAAGCCTTGCCAAAGACAGGAGTGGAGAGGAAGACTTAGATTTCGAGATAAGACAATCAGGCCCCACCCTCATCATAGGATTAATTGTGGCCTGATTCAACAAATAAACCGGTTGTTGTTGATGATGATGATGATGACATCTACTCAACAATCCAGATGACGTTTAAGTATCCATTTTTTCTTTTTCCAGTATGATGAACCCTTTATGTTTAATTCTTTTCACAGCGACTATGATTAAGCTTTTCACACATACTTGTCACTGATACATAATTACATCCTACTCTAAACAGGCAGATTTATGTATTGCTATAGACAGTCGCACCTACATATTCACATCCATTGCAACAAAAATAATCAAAAACCGTGTCATCGCAAAGAATTCAACATGGAACATTTTTCCTACTTGTTTCCAAGTTTATATGTAAATCTTGTACGTTTAAATTTATATAAAACTTTTGTGTTGTTTATATCTGTTTTTGTATTCTCTTATTTCTGTATTTAAATAACATTGAGAGTGAGTTATCTTTAACATTTGTTCAGTGATATTTTTCTTTAAAAAAATAAATTATGTATAAAAAAGATTTAAATGTGGGTTAGTTTTGGGTTTTTTTTCAAGTTGTACATCCAGCCTAGTTTTGGATTTTTACCATTTTTTTTTTTCCATTTTTTTTTTTTTTGTAATCAAACCAATGATAAAAGTCTTTGGTTTTGTAACGGTTGTAACAAGTTTAATGTTTTTAACACTAAAATTATAAACTTGAGTTATGTTCCCTTGGTCCCGTTCTTTACTCATTTATAAAGATGGCGACTATATTTCGGCATTCACATGTGATATGAATTTTGCTACAACGTATTGTTGTGTTGTTTGCTATAAAGTATCGTTTCAATGATATTTTTTGTACTAAAACATGTGTTAAGTAAAAATAAGTCATTTGGAAATAATGCCAAAGCCATGCCAAAACTCATTTAACTCTAAATAATTTATGACTAAATGTGCTAATAAGACACAAAGTTTGATCCTATTAAATGTTAAACAAGTTTGGAAGTGGTTTCTTTCGGATGTAAATTTTTACTGGTATTTTTATGCAAAACCTTGTTTATGCTAAACTTGAGTTTTTTTTATGATAGCCGTAATTTGATTATGTAAGGGAGATAAATCGATAGCCATTCAGAGTTATTCACCTTGTGTTTAATATTTTAAGTAAATTCCTTTATTTTGTAAATTGAGAAATGCATTAATATACTCTTTGAATTTAAAAAAATATATTAAAAATTAGGTTAATTCCTATTTCAGTCATGTAAATTAGAGTGAAATGAGTTTTGGCATGATTTGATATTACTGTCAAACAACTTATTTTTACTTAAATCTTGTTTTAGTAAAAAAGAAATAACATTAAAAACAGTATGTTATAGCAAGTTGCATCATACACGTGATATCCGGAAATAAAAATTAGGCCCTAAAAATATAGTTGCCTTTTTTCTAAACAAGTCGAGAACGAAGCTAGCTAAAGAAGAAGGAGAAGTTATTCTTTTTCTTAATTTTCTAGTTAAAGGGGACTTATGGTATCATGCACACCATTGCTAAGTTGAAAACGTATATGAACCAATTAAAGAAACCTAAACTAGTCTAATAGTGTTAAAAAGAGTCCTGTTCGTTTGGAAAGCCGAAAATCCTTATGCCCAAATACTACTCAAAACCAGCACCTGTCATTCAACACAGTTACGAACCTCTCACCTACCTTTCCCAAAATTTTTCCAGAGAGTTTCATCTTCTCCATCTTAATTCTCAATTCCAGATGATATTGTAAAATGAGAACAAGTTGGAGAAAGGTGAAGGTCTTTTGTCATGTCGACCATATCATGACTCTCCTAATGGCTAGTAAGCAGAGAAACACATTATGTTTCTCCTTATCCATCACCAGGGCCCAGTTGCAACAAACAGGACAAAGAACTGTCTGTTCAGCATGTGGACCATGTAGCCTTCAATCAGCTCATACAATGGTTGAATAATACTGCGGTGAAAGAAGGCATGGTCAGTGCTGCAGTTTATTATTATATCCAGGTTATCATCTCATAAACTCATATATATCATAAACTAATATCACTATTTTCAAATATACTTGTCAGTGTCGACGATATATAATAATCTCATAGAGTTTGACATTCCAGTTTTTATCCATTGTTGTTAATAATTAGTGTTATTCTACACTTCTTAATGATATGAATTTCATATTTAGATGTGTTGGTGTATATCTCTGCAAACTAAAACAATGTTGAAAAGTTCTTTAGAAAATCACGGAAAATTATGTAGGAAAGCATTTTTTTGTCCTTGATACTATTGTCTCGGAAATGTTAACCCATTCATTTAATTTAATGTTTCTTTGATTAGTTTGTTATATTCTTGTTTTGTCAGCTTTTACGAAGATGAACTGAACTCATCTAAAGGCAAAAATAACCTTTTTCTCATCATAATTAATTTCTTTATTTCAATAAAAATAAATTTTATATAAATACTGTTGCTACTATGTATTGTCTTCTTAAATAATAACAAACATTTTTGTGTCAATATAATGAGGTCATGGCAAAACATAAATGCATGACCAAGAAAATGAAACACCATTTTATTCAACCTTTAATTAAATTCTTTTTTCATTTTATTTTGAAAACTTTGTAAAAATATTTTTTAAGTTCTAATTGAAATATTCTCAATTCAATATTAAAGTTAAATTAAAATATGAAAATCAATGGATAGATCTTATCTTAGTTTTTTTTTAAATTTTATATCCCCCCCCCCCCCCCCCGAAAAATGAGTTTGTTAGTAGTACTTTTTTAAAATATTACTATTTATTGAATGTTACAAAAAAAACAAAAGCTTCTGCCTACATACGGTCTAGTTTGTTTTATATTTTGGCATATTTTGTCTGTATATGCTCTAAAACTACTTGTCAGAATCGTACCAATTTGGCACAAAGCATTCTTGAAATGCCAAGTGTATTGTAAGAAGGATCAAAATGTTGATATTACTACTACTAATACAAAAAAACATTTTTTATGGATTATATTTAAAAACTTTTTTATGTTGGCACAGATATTTGCAAAACATAAAAAATGGTACCAAATTTATTTTGGTAGTTCAATTCGCCACTAAATTATGACTGTTCAAAGTTGTTGCAAATTAGAAAATTTGGCGTCTTGTATGCTATTGGTTCAGAAGCCAATTTTCACAGTGTATAACTAAAAATATGGACTTCAAACTAGTGAAGATTTTTTACAAATATAATATCTTGTGGTAAATGAAAATTAATCGTAATGGAAGCAATAATTAGATCAAACCCATTACTCCCCCTCCAAAAATGACACAAAATATCAGTTCATATAAGTTTCATTTCAACAGCTAATGCATTGAGTCGTCTTAATATGATTCATAGCACATTAGAGATCAACCTAGATTTTTCTTATAATAGTAAATCAGTAAAAAAAACTCAGATTTACATGATGTAAAAACAAACGAAAACAGAATTTGCTAATAGGGGTAAACATTTCTTTAGTATTTTGTTTACTAAAGTTTTCAACTTGGATTTTTTTGTGAAAGATAACTTAAAATCCTATATTAAGCCCACCATATTGATGGGTGGCCTTTCTTTTTTAAGATAAAAGAGACAATATCACGCACACCAAATTTGAATAACACAAACATTTTTGGGGGTGTAAAAAATAAATCGTCCATCACCGAAAATAGTGATCTATCTTGAAGAAATCTGGAAAAAAAATTATTAATGATACAAGAGAAGGATATTGTACATTAAAAAAAGAGAAAATGTTAAATTTTGTTTATAACCCAAAAAAAACGAGATATCACAAATTGAAATTGAATAGAATTTCACTATATTTACCAGTTTTCACACTCTAAATGGAGGGCCTGTGGACGAATGGTTATAGCACTTGTCTTTGGGCTGGATGACCCGGGTTCGATCCCACTCACGGCATGCAAATTTTCGGGTCTGAAAACTCCCTCTGTCCACCCAGCAGTAAATGAATGGGTACCTGACTAAAACTCAAGGAAGGTTCAAGGCAGCGGAAGGAGAGGGATGGGCTCCGCCTTCCATATGCTTTGCCCTAGACATGGTGATTCTTAACAAATCACCGCCGCTACGGCCATGGGCAGTGTGCGATGTCGGCAACGACACTCGTGCGCGTCCAGGCTATGCAAACACTCTAAATAATACTTACTTATAGACTCCAAAACTTTTTGTCATGTAGCACTATTGTAATGATAGGATATGTGATTGGGGGGGGGGGGTTATATTATTACTACTAATAAACACCACATTCAAAAAGTATTGGACACAATTGCACTAAATTTAGCATAAAGAATCCCTAGATGCTAGATGTATATATGGAGAGGGGAGGGGGTCAAAATTAAAATACTATTATTACAAATAGTAATGGTAGTCATTATAATTTAGAAACATTTATAGTCTTCAAAATTATTGAATTGCACCAAATTTGTCAAAAAAAAAACTCTTGGGGTGCCAGATATAAAGAATACTAATTATTATTCTTAAATAAAACCTCAACCACCCACTGAAAGGCAACTTTCTGTCATTTTTTTTATTTAAACCACTTCACAAACTCAAGTTAATTATCCAAGTCCTTAACATTTGATAAAAATCATCAAGGCTACAGACTTGAATATTGGGATAAAGTCTAGATTTTGGATTGAATAGATAATGTTGTCCTCCCATGATGAATGTAATTACATTAGAATAAAACCTACTTGAGAAAAATAACAAAAACGCACGTCAAAGAGATGAAAATTTATTGGGGAAAATAATAAATAAATATCATAATTGTTTACACTACAAAATGAAATTTACTTTTGACTTGACATTCAAAACAATAAATCACAAAAAGTTCAAAATTGTCGCATTTTATAAGTTTTGTTCACGTGTTTATCTGTTGTATATGTTTTGTGAAAATGTTACATATTCTGTTATGCAGAGTAAGTCTGATACTGCAGAGAAGTCTGACACAGCAGACAAAAGTTCAGGGATTGTAGTTAATATTTTCTGTTCGGAGTTACTGCAGAATAATTACTGTTCTTTTTAAAAGATTCTTCTTTACATTCATGTCATATGCATTGTTTCATGTGTAAACTCATCATGTTATCTGCCAATGGAAGCTCTTCGCTGAAGCTGTCAGAAATGACTGAAAAGAGAAAAAAGATATGCTCCAAAAAGTTCATAATTGATGAATGATAAGGCATTGTCCTAACTTATTGACATAAAAAAGAAACTATATATATATATATATATATATATATGGAAGTGGTTATCAGCATGGACTTGCTGTATTAGAACATGCTGGGGCTATTGCATCACTCTCAATAATGCTTTTCAGAAAGGTATGAATCCATCACTCTTTCTCCCAGATCTGAATATGGTAGGCTAGATTGTAAAGTTTTTATAGGGCAACTAGAGAAAGGAAACCTCCAAAATAACATCGGTGATCAAGCAGGTCTTTGACATGTGAGACACCATGCATTTGTAGGCGTTACTTGCCTGGTGAAGAGAGTAGATCTTGTTCTTCATAATAATTCGATTCATCTGTAGGGGACATCTAATAAACAGACTCTCATAATTGAAAATAACAGAAAATTACTTTTATTATATACTAGCAGACATACATGATATTGCCCAGTGATTAATGAGGACTTATGTGTTCTGCTCCCTGTCCTGAACCCCATAATACAATTATTTTTTTTTACTTTATATAATTTTCAATTGTAGGAGTATGGGCTTGAATATGTGCTTAACATTGCTTAGATGAGACCGAATGTAGAGACAGTGGCCCATTCCTTCAGATGCACCAACTTTTACAGATAGGAACCTGACACAGCCAGAGTAATACTCTACTTATTGGGTGTATCTTAAGGAGGTTAAGGGCTGCCCCCTAGCAGATTATTACTGTGGTCAATGAACCTCTATAGTTGTGAAATGTAAACATAAGTAGAAATGAGCCCCAACCAAGAAGAAATATCTTTGTTAATGACCCAGAGCACTGCATATTTGGGCTCCTAAAAAAATGGAAAATTATGTTATAATACCTAGACTGTAACTTGGTTTTCAATTATGACTGGTTAAATAAGAAAGTAATATGATCTTAAGTAAACATTTGATAATTGTAATATGTATTGATCTTCTTATTTACTGTTTTCTTTATTGATTTGACCATCTAGATTAGTGGTCTCCAACCTTTTCTCTATAGTGGCCCAATTTCCAGCTGCTTAAAGTTAGATGGAACTCCTGTTTTAAAATTCAGTGTTTCCTAATAATTCGATTTATGCATCATATATAAGCAACCAATTAAGATTGTAAACCATTCCAACTAACAAAAAAATACATTAGAAATGTTTGTTTAATACCTAAAAAGACAAAACTATTTAGGTATTCTAAATATAGAAAAATAGCATTAAATCCTACAATTTTATATAAATATATCTACCAGTTGTGGAATTATTAAACATAGAATTATGAACATAATTTTATTCACATAAAAGAAATGTTCAGCTAAGTTTCCACACCTGGTATGAAAGTTGAGCCTGTTTTTTTTTGTTTGTTTGTTTTTGTTGTTATTTTCTAGGCATTACAGCTGCAATGTTTAAGCGGGTGTGAAAGAGACATACCCTCAACTTTAATACTCTGAAGCCTTTCTTGTTTTTTTATTTTTAATGTTGTTCAATATAGAAAAAAAGTTCACATAAGTGTGATGTTTAGCACTATTTAATAGCTTTTTTCAGCTATAGCTGGTTACTCTTCAACATAAATCCAAATATGTTTTAAGTCCATGATCACTTAACACAATTCAAAATTAGAAGTCAAATTTGAAAAAAGATCACGAATCCAATGAAATTCATCTATATTGATTGATGGGAAATATTATTCTATTTTTTTCTAGACATGTCAAATGCTCAATAATAATGGGAAGCATCTCCTTAATGTTTTATGGACCAACACAAACATCCAAATGACATGACTTCATTTTGTTCTTCCATGTATGGTGATTTTCTTTGTAAAAGCAACAAATTCATCCATCAAAGTATGAACATTTTTATTTTTGCCTTGCATATTACTGTTCAGAGTATTGAATATCGCAAATAACTGTTAAATATTTTAATTTAGACAAACACAAATCGATTTTGAGGTATTTACAAAACTGTTCATTTTTTTCTTTTTCAAAATAGGTCACAAGTTCTTTCTGAAGTTCATTCATGCAAGATAAAACCTTCCGTTTTGATAACATCATACTTGCATGTGCAATAATAAACAAATATGTTGAGTATTCGTATCCTTGAATATCAACTATGAAATCTAGATTTTTTTTAGATGCATCGAGTTTCAATAAAATTTACTATTTTGATAACTCCATTCATCACTTCTTTTAGTTCAATTTATGCCAACTTGGAAACTAATACTTCTCTGTGTAAAAGAACAGTGAGTTAACACAATGGTAGGATTCTGTTTTTTGTTTTTTCACTAGAGATGCAAAACCTTTTATTAAACCCACAGTGCTCTATAAGTACATATTCCTACATGTGAATTCCAAGATAAATCATGCTTTCCGATGTAAGTTATTAAAATATCAAATACATTTTGACCTTTTGTAGTTGTAGGTAATTCTTTGCTGTATAGAAATTGATTAATTATTTTACTTGCATGATTTCCAATGAAATGTACGAACAAATAAATTGTGTATGAACCTTGCTGATGGCAATAGATTCATCGAATTGTTTGACTTCTATTAGAGGAATTTTACTGATTTTTTTTTCTTCTTTTTCACACAAATATAATTGTAAGCATTTTATTTTTGTTTGAATGCAGAAAAATCACTGATTCCACAGGAACATGAAACTTGAACTTAAAGGCAATAATTATTGCCGGCTCAAATGAAGCTAACTGAGATTTTTCAGACACAGTCATAAGTTTTTAAAGTATTTCACTTTGTTTTGAATTAGCTTGTAACAATCTTTGAAAATAATCAATCTTATTTGAAGGTTTGAATGATTAGTAATTAAGTGCCTTTTCATCTTGGAACTATTGCTTCATTGCACAGCTTGTGACTGTAAACAACACAGTGTATTAAGCATCTGTTCATCTCCAATACAATGAAATCCAAATTGTAAATAATCATACAACACAAATGACAAATTTTTTTTTTCTCTTTACTGAAGTTGATTGTTGTTCAATTTTTAAAGAGTCATTGTTTTCGCTATCAAGTTTTATGTTAAATGTATCCATAATTGATACTCAAGGGTGAGTCAAGATTAATCAGGAAAGCTTCTCTAATTACACACTCGTCTATTATTTTACAGCAGCAAAACTATTACTATCTTACGGATGCAAGTAACATATAATCTTAATGTGTTATGAAGCAAAACTCTATGATTACGGTTTTTCCAAATATATTGATCAAAAATGCTTGCAATTAAGAGGTACCGTATAGGAAGAAAGAACAATCAGTTTTGTTTAAAGATGAAATTATGACACATTTTACATAAACTGATTGGTTCCTGTAATTCATATTGTTTCGTTCACTTTCATTTCAATTCACTCAAATAGTTTCAAATTTAAGCTAATTATGAAACATAAAATTATGAAAAATTTAAGTAGAATAAAATAAGCTGATAGGGCTAACGTGCCTGAAAAGGACTTTAAAAAAAAAACTATTTTAAAATAATAGTCTGTTCCAAATGTGTTGCATTCTCCAAGTTTGCTGGCAGCAGTTCATCTCAAATACAGTGACTCACGCACAGTGCCGTATTTCCTCCCTTCAGTAAGCTCTTCTCATGAGGTGTCTTGGTCACGCTCTTTGACATCAACGAGGTGAATTTATCAGAAAAGCCATCAACCTGGTTCCACTTTGGAGCTGGAAGAAGCAGTGTGGTGGCCAACTCAAAATGTGGCTCAGAACGATGAAGCAGGATGCAGAACTGATTATCAGTTCACATACCTACGCCAATGGAATCAAGACTGGCTGTCACTCATCTCAATGTTGACAATGGACTGCCATGCTTGGTCAGCCCTCATTCGAGACTGTAAATTCATTGGAAGGAGCTGGCTCAACTGATCCTGGCCGAATGCTGTCACAAGTCAAGTCAATTCCAATTATGCATAACAAAGATAGACATTTTAAATTCGTGGATGAATGTTTCAATTTTAATAGAATTATTTTGTTAATGTTCTAAATTATATATAAGAATATTTTTTAAAAGGTATTTGTAATAATCGATATAGTTGACATTAATTTTATAGAAGAGATTAACAATAAAAACAAAGTAATTCACCAAATATGTAACTACCTGCCAATCCCAGTTTAGTAGAAAAAATAAAATGTTCAAATGTTTATCCCTTCTCTTTCTTCACACTTGGAATGGTTGATCTTTTAGTAAATCAGGTTTAGCAAGTAATGCATATATATTATAGGAAGAAGGGGCGATGGTAGGGATGGTAAGAAATAATTTAACAGAAAAAAGAAACACACACAAATATGAATATAAAATATCAGATGAATTACACAATTATTGAAACAAAAAATATTTTAATTAAATTTAAATTTTATAATAAAAAAAACGAGAATAAAATAGAAGAAAAAGAGTGCAAAAGATGAGAATATTTTGTGGGATGGTTTCAATATTTGCAACATTGTCTACTTTACATGGATATTTCAGCTATTAATGAATAAAATATAAACTACAGTTTACGAGAATTATCTCCCTTTTTATTTTACAATTGCATCAAAGAGAGAAAAAGCTTAAGATCATTTTTTTCTGGTAAATGAAGTGCATAACTTATAATATTTAACAATATTCCTGGGATTAGTTATTGTTAGTTACATGTTTGGGCTATTTTCTTTATCTTGGTTGTTGCGATTTTCACTATTTTTTTCTGTTGTACTCTCTGGTCTTTTGTTTACTTTTCCCATAGTCAGTAACCTTCTGAGAACTATAGAACACTAGGCTAAGAGATATTCTAGATAATTCTAACTAAAAGTTGTGAGTACAATCCCTGGTGAAGGAACTTAAAAAAAAATCTTAAACTGATACAAGATATCTAAAAAGCATTTAACACAGAATAAGAGCAGTTTGAAAATTCTGGGAGGTTACCAACTACGACAGAGAGTTCAACGGCCAAAGCATTGTGAAGATAACAAAAATTGAAAATGTATATAATCTAAATTTGTTTCAATTTAATTTCTTCATTAACTTAAATTTGGAACAATTATAAAAATTAGTAAAAGATGTTGACAGAATTCTAAATAATTGCAGGCATATTGATGTTACTTAACATTAGATTAATGGTATGTTCATTTCTTTTATCCAAATAGGGTGTCTGTTTTTTTTAAAGACGCTCATATACTAAATGAATATTCACCTGTCCATCTCTAAATACTTTTTAAAAATTTCTACTGTTGGTTGAAAGGGTCTGTTATCCCCCACACCCAGCAATGTTTTATCTAAAAATAGATTTTTTTACATTGTTAGATATTAAAAATTCCATCAGTTCCATCATGTGATAGCACATGTGATACCCTGTCCTCATCAGCCACTAACCTGTGGTAACAGTTTCAGTTGCTAAGAATAGAATTTTGTCTTAGACAAGACGTTGAATACAGATATAAAGGAAAGAACTGGTTGTTGGACTATTTGGGCACTTTGAAAAAGGGCAAAATAATTGATATCTATAATTCATTAATTTATGTGATTGTTTTTGTTTACTGCTTTGCAAATTTATGTTATATGGGGTGGGACGTAATGGGTGAAAATTTCAGATTCATGCGAGTAGTATTTTTTTGTGTTCATTTATACATAAATAACACTAAACAATCAAACATTTTGAAAATTTCAGAAGGTGCAGGCCAAAAATAGCCGTTAGGGCTCCACGGGACTCAAAATCCATCATTTTTCGGTGAAACAGTGGTTTCATGCGACATTGCAGGTCCTAAAACATCCTCAAAAGCTATGAATGGGTATAGATGGTTAAATCTGATATAGTACTTTAATTTAGGACCATTTTCAGGCTGTGAAATGGTTTTCATAAATGTAAAATAGCCAAAAACTAGTGAAAAATAGCCCAAATTTCCCAAAATCCTCCGTTAAGCAACCTAATTGGTTCCCAAGCCTCTACAATGGTTATGAATGGGTGTAGATAGTTGAAACCATTGTAGTGTCGAAACCATTGCATTGTATTATATTCAAGCAGTTTAATAACAATTATTTTCTTTTGTTTTCAGTTCAGTTTAGTTGAGAAGATAGGATGAGTGGAACAAAGTACCAGTACGATGATAGATTTCACTTTGCTTGAAAACCTCCCAACTGTACATGAGTGCGTTTTGGCTAGTTCATCATGCTCCAACTTATGGATCTACAAAACAGAAAGAGCATCTCCATCAATTTTTTCTGTGTCTGCTGGCTCACTGGCAAAGAGCATTTGGAAGAGACATTAAACTAACAACAATAAAAGGAGTGAAAGATAAACTTGATCGATACTTGAGAGAGTACAATAGCAAAGTTCAGAAGGGCTATGAATCGAAGAGGTCAAACTTGATTCAATGGAAGACAAAAAATCACATTCTTTTCAAAATTCTGGGAAAGGGTGTTGACGTGGGGACGTTTGATGCAAATGAGAAACAGTTTTTCTTTGATCAAGTTGCACTCAACCGGAAGGTCATAATTGACAACATGCATATCGATGAAGAACATGAATCAATGGTTGTTGAGACGGAGGAAAGGGAGTGACAGAGAGATGAAAATAAATTTGGGAATTCTTCTTTCTGGTCACCATGATGAAGATGCAGACGAAGAAGTTTTATTTCCAGATGAAAACTCCATTCTGCTTTCTTGCACAACAGATAATGATAATAATGTGAGCGTTGATACTGAGGAAGGTGTTGAAATCCTAAAAGAGTCTGATGATATTCCTCTGAATGAACCTTGTGTTGCAGTTTGGGACACTCCACTTGGAAGAAATTGGTACATCGGAATGACTAGAAAAAAGGTTGACGAGAACAACTACATGGTGGAGTATCTGGAATGTTTCAATCGTGATTCTGCAAGGCGTTCATGGAGATACCCCCAGATAGATGATGAACAGAACACGAATATAATCCAGATCATTCCATGCAATGTGCTCGGTGCTTGGGACATGAGTACACGCCAAACCAAGTTCGAAGTCGAGAATTGGGAAATCATTGAAGGTTTATTTCAGTCGATGTACAAGTAATTGGCTGATCTCCTGTGCAGTTCCCCATGGATTTCCACAACTTCAATTGACTATGTCATGACATTTCATAGCCATTAAGGATGTTTTATTAAATTGACTGTATTATCCACTATTCGGTTTATATGATTCCAGCGGTGTCATTTGGATACGTAGTTTGTGGTGCATTTTTAACCATTTTGGCTGAAATTTTACCCCCATTTCTACCTTGGGGGGCTCCTAAAACCCCAAAACTGGTGTTAAACTAGTTTCAACTATCTACAGCCATGCATAACCATTGTAGAGACTTGGGAACCAATTAGGTTGCTTAACGGAGGATTTTGGGAAATTTGGGCTATTTTTCACTAGTTTTTGGCTATTTTACATTTATGAAAACCATTTCACAGCCTGAAAATGGTCCTAAATTAAAGTACTATATCAGATTTAACCATCTATACCCATTCATAGCTTTTGAGGATGTTTTAGGACCTGCAATGTCGCATGAAACCACTGTTTCACCGAAAAATGATGGATTTTGAGTCCCGTGGAGCCTTAACGGCTATTTTTGGCCTGCACCTTCTGAAATTTTCAAAATGTTTGATTGTTTAGTGTTATTTATGTATAAATGAACACAAAAAAATACTACTCGCATGAATCTGAAATTTTCACCCATTACGTCCCACCCCTAATGTTATGGTAGTTTTTAAAGGATATATTTAATGTCTGTTTTTAATTTTAATTTCTACTTTGAAATGTTGTATTTTAAGAGACTATTTTATTAATATAATTGTATTTCTGCATTATATATCTATATTAAGTTTAATTTTATTGAATAAAATCCTTTCATTCTATGCTGTGAAAATATTTTTTTAAATATCATTTTTCTTTCATTTTTTTTCTTCGATTGATGTAAATTATTTCTTATATACAAATTTTAGGATGTATTTTCCATCATATATCTACATGTATGCATGTGTACATGGTGTGTACATATTTATTTATTTATTTTTTTGCAAACTAACTTTTGTTAAATAAAATTGGAATTTTAAAAATAAAGATTTAATTAATTATATTTTTCATTTTGTCAAATTTTAGTAGATTAGATTTTTTAATCCCAACTATCCAATTCTTCCTACCACCTCCTTTTTATTCAGTGCTTATTATAAAGGGTGAGAGTGACAGGTGCAAAGTATTTTGGTTTCAGACCGTTTTTCAATAATGTTCGACTGAGGCTGATTTATATTGGCCTCATTTATCTGCTATGAAAAGTGTTGTGCATGGACAGTTTATTCCAATATTGTTGTTGAGTAAAAGGATGCCCCTCTATATAATACATCTGATGTACTACTCTACATGCTCTTCCTCATTAGACCACAAGACACTTGGGTTGTGGTTACTTGTCAGGTTGTTTTTAAGTACTCATGCGGCGTATCCCACATCTGTGGATAGAGGTTTCTGAATGGTGGCAATATTCTTGTGCTGTGATGTGAGCTCTGGTTTAGTGGTAGCTGATTTATTTGATATTGGTTTTCATCATCTCCTATCATTATGAGGACTCTCATCCTTTCTAGGCCACCTGTGTTCTCCATTTCATCTGGTGCAGTACCTGGTGCAAGCGGTTCAGTCTGGTAGCACACAGGTCTCTGTTCTGCATGTCAATTTGTGCCAACAGGTGTGAGGTAGTAAGCAGTGTCTATTATTGGGTCTATCTCTTTGAGCACTCGGCAGTTGCGGCAGGTCACTCAGTTGTTCCCATTGATGTATATGTGGTACTGCCTGTTGCCTAGTGTTTTTGTCTTGTTGATGATTTCTGCTACATATATATTAGTTACCTCATCGTGCTTTGATGTTGTGGGGTGTCTTGATGTACAAGTGGTGTGGTGTTGTTTCCTGAGAAGGTGTTTTATGTGAAATTTATACATCAAGGACCATTCCTTGAGGTTTAACAGTCATGGGTTCTTTATATCCTCCAGAGTCTTGTCTGAAAAGATTTTTATTAGAAGCTTGCGATCCACCACTATCAACAGTTCTGGACATCCCAACACAAACAACCGACATGATTCTAACAGTCCATAGTGTCACTAGTGAATTGGGATAGTGTTTTTTCTGCGGTGAGTAATATAATCTATTTTATGCCAGAATTATATTTCTGTTGCATCATCTCAGAGTATGCTGTTGTCGATGCATCTGATTTTCTTGACTATTTTGATGGTTATATTGTCAAATCTACATGTGTATGCATCTCTCGATACCTGAATCCTTGTGGGTCCCGAAAATACTGATACCTGCTTCATTCAGTGATGAAAGTAGTCGCAACCGTACAGCTGGGGTGAGGTAAATGATATGGTAGCAATTCCATGTATCTATCCAGGACAATTTTTCTAGTCTCTGCTGTCAATAACAATGCCCGATGGTGGATCTTCCTCATGGTGGCAGTATCCATTGTTCCAATCAGTGTCTTATTTTCCATAAGGGGTAAATAGCTTGGTTCAATATTAAGTGATTACAGGTGTTGGGTCAAAGGATGTCCCTCTATATAATACATTTGACATACTACTTAATGCTTATGCATAAAGAAATCAATCTAATGACTGCCTTCTGTAGATGATATTAATTTGGAATCCATGACGTCTGTGACTTAGGTGAAAATACTGTTGGAAACTTGTTTTAAACAGGTTTTTAAGGTACATAAGAGTGGATCTTTTTTTTTAAGCCCCATGTAGCACTGAGAAGGAGCACAATGGAAACTTTGTAACTGTACAGGTTGATGATGTGTGCCATATGACATGGATCTACCTGGTCACAGCTGTTATTTTGGAGTTTTTCTTCTAGACTAATTATCTTACGAAGGTGTAAGTGTCTAGTCTACCCTTCTATTTCACCCAAAGAAGAAATGGATTTATTGTGCCAGAGTTATGAGTTCTCTCCCTTGGATTTATTCTCGGTCAACATTAGAGTGCTCTTCTGTGCAAGAGTTTGTAATCTCGTTCCGCCCATGTGTGTAAAATTCAGATCAAAACTCTTCCTCTTACTGGCACAATTTTCATTTTCAAAGATGTTGGACATGTCCAACCAGCTGTCCATCGAGCATGACCTTAAAAAACCCTGATGCTGTGTCCATTAGGTTCCTTCCTGATAGAATAACATTGACTCAGAAACAAATGACTGTCGACATCTTTCTCATCATCGCATATCACTGCAGGAAACCTACAATGTAAATAACATTTACATATTCAATGGATTTGCACTTACTCTATTTACAACTCTGACAATCCGTGTACTTTTTTCATTGTATTGGGAACTAATATAATCTTTGTTTAGTATTCATGTCTGAAACACATGATTTGTTTACTGCTTTATATTACATGTTTCGTACTCCCCTTTACATTCAGCCTCGACAAACTGCGAATAAATATATATTATTTCCTTTTTTCCGACACCAGTGTGTGTTATCAACAATAACACCACACACAAAATTGTGACCACGTGTATGAGTAAGATATTCCTGAGCATATGGTCGACTAAATTGATGAAGTTAGAATATGAAATATTCTTAGCTTTTCAGATTTCTCCCTTGAGTGAAAATGACTCAATAGCTTTGGCCAGTAATCGCTACACTACACATACAAATTAAAATGTTTAAATATGTTTAAATAGTTGCTCCTCTGAGAAATACTGTTTTTTTTTGTGTTGTTTAGGAGCACTACTGAATTATAGTATTCAACTTTCACCTATAAACTAATTCTAGCCAAAAAATTACTTTCCATCCGCCAATTAAGAGGGAATTTTTGGAAACTATTTAACAGAATTTAATCTATATAATGATATTGTATTATTAATGTAAATGTTCTATGCATTTTTTTTATAGGATGAAATTTAGAAGATAGTTAAAAGGGGAGATGTCCAAATAGGCAGAACAAACAGATTTTTTAAAAATTTTAACTTCATAATCGCTTTCAAATTTCCTATAACTACAGAGAAATCACTGGCACTGCCATTTTTTTTATAATATTGAAAAAAATATGTTTGAAACATTGAAGACATGGACATTTGAAAGTCTTTTAATTAGCATATAGAAATTCATTTTCGGTTAGAATTAAAGTTTGGGGTATAAAGTTGAATATTATGGTTATTTTGTCGCCCCCCCCCCCCCAAAAAAAAGAAAAAACAATAGAAACAGTATTTCTTGAAGGAGGCACTCATCTTCTAAAAAGTGTAAAATGAAAATTAAAATATGTTTGAAAAATAAAAAGAAGATAATAGCTTGTAAATATACTTACCTTCATTTAAGATTGCTTCAAGATTGGTTAATTAGTTTTGCTGGGATGTTATTTTTGGATGATGGAGATTTAGTGAATAATTGTGTAAGAAAAAAAGGGGTCATGAATGAAATTACTGTTATAATATTGCATGCAAAATATAAAAGGCCATTTTACAAGCTATAAGATGAGTTTTCAACATTGATACTATTATTATATACACAGATATTTACAAATACACTTATAAATATAGACACATACAAAGAAAGAATATACCGAATATAGACACTAAATTACCCAGTATATATTTATCTATTTGATTCTTTCAATGGTCACATCTTTTATTTTGTTCCTTTTTATCAAAATTATGGCAATTAAGATATGAAATTTACATAAATTATTTTAAAATGTACTTAAACTGTCATAACATGGGTCTGTCTGTCTGTCTGTCTGTCTTTCTGTCTGTCTGTCTGTCTGTCTGTTAACTACATGTAAGCTATTAGACCTACAAATTTGAAATATAGTAGAAATTATCCTTTTCCTATGCAGATTGCCATAAAGTGGTCAGATTTTTTGTTATATAAAGGGATCTTCAATGGAGTATAAAACCTTTCTCCTCCCACTGAAATGTTTTTACATTGGATTTTGATAAGATTTAAACCATATTAAATGACAAAATTAATGGTATTCTAAAATTTTTAGAAAATTCTTATCTTTTTAACACTTTTCTATGTTGATAACTTTGTGTAAGCTCTATTTTCACATTTTTTGCTATAGCAGTATATTTTGATGCCATAAAAGTAAATAAGCAGTCTCTTTCACTTTTAAAGGGAATCCCTAAAGAAGTATCCCCCCTCTATTCTTCATAATGATTTTCATAAGATTTTAAAGGTAAATAACACAAAAGTATACAGATTCTTAAAGTTTGATGAGGAGATATGTAAAGTGAAAATATGGTATGTAAGATTGTTTTTCAGAATGCTATGAAAAGTAAAACCTGTTAAACAAGGTCAATATTTCTATCATAACCAAATAAAGTTAAATCGAAACTTTGTAGTAATTATTATTACCACAAACAAACAGGGGCGGGGGGATTAGTCGATTGCCCTATTCTAAAAGGAACTGAAATTTAGAGTGGCTGGAAGCTATAAGATCAAATATACTAATTCTATACAGAACAGATTGACTTATTTACCTTGGCATACTACAAAAAGTTGATCGTCTGCAGTTGGAGTATTTAAAATGCCAGTATTTTTTCTATTCTATTTTGTAATGCTTAGTTTAATAAACTTTTTACTATTTGAATATTTTGTTTTTCTATTTAATAATGTCTAATATGTTTAGTTTGTAGAGTTGAATATTCGTTTTGTGATGCATCTTGTTGCTTTATTTTGGACTGTATCATGGCTGCCATATTATATCTTCTTCATTAGCTAGAATATTTATTGGGGATGAATTGATGATCACAAACGACATAGAAAATTAAAAATATGAATTTGTTAATTCTACAAGCAGTCACCAGCTGGTTTGATTGCATCATACATTCCTAAGATTTTAAATTATAATTTCCTTATCCAGATGGCCAGATAATTGTTTTATGTCTCTCTCCAATTGCCTTAACTTAACTGACTATCTATTTGAAAATCTTTTCTATCACATGATCTTATTTGACCAATTACGTTTTTATATCTCCATCATACCAAAAGAAGTCCTTATCAACAACTTTTATATCACTAGTGTTGCTGACAGTCTTTTCTGCTTTGGTTGCAGATTGGTGTACTGGAAAATGTGTATTCTGATCTGAAAGTTTAATATAAAGAAAATAAGAAGCCATTGATATAGATAAAAACAAACTTATCAATTTCTTGTACATTACATTTAACAATATTGCATGCACTGACTTTCAAAAGGACATGGTCTTAGTTGAAAAATGAGAACTCCCTACACATTTAAACTAAAATAAATAGTGCACATACATGTACACTGCAGAAATAAAATTAAAAATTACCTAAACACAAAATACATACTAGGAGATAAAAACTTGTCAAGCTTAACATGGTAAATGTATTAAACCTTTTTTTTTAAGTTCACAAATCTAATTACAATTGATAGAGCAAGGATTTATCTATAATAGACAGTGTTATAAATCCCCACATTAAAGAAAAATATGCAGATGTTGCTGTCAGAAAAAGTTGTAGGTTGTCAGTCTGTGTTGTGAAGTTGTAAACTTACCTAGTCAGTTGCTACTGTACTTTTACTGCTAACTATACTTAAGGAGAGACTTATATAGTAATCTATTTCTACTTATGCTAATTATGCATATCAATTAGCCAGTATCACCACATCTCACTGAAACGTATAGGCTTTATGCCTCTAGTGCATCTTGCACTTCTTCTAATGATTGTTTCATTTTTCGATATTACTTTGCTCTTCTCTCTCTCCCTTATTTCTTTTTCTGGGAGATCTCGACCTATCTCGCCGTAAACTGTAACCAGGGTCGTCCCCTTTCATACTTTAATCCGATTTCGAATCCTCATTTTGACCTGCTTGATCTTGCATTGTTTCATCTTCTGATGTTTCATTCTGTACAAGTTGTTCTAATAACTCGATAACAGAAGGAGTTGTAGCGATTCGTTCATTTTGCTCTTCGTATTCACCCTGGGGCCTTATTTGGTCTGCATGGGCCAACACACTGTTTCCGTTTTCTCTATTTATTATAGCTGAATTGTGGTCTTTTTGCACGATAAATTCTGTGCTTTCTGGATTTGATTCTTTGTTCTTTATGTACCAGATTTTTTTATTTGTAGAATACGACATAGTTAACAGAGCTCGAATTTGTCTTCCCATTAAAGCTGATGAGCTTTCTAATCTTCCCGCATGTGGTATTATTCGATAGCTTAACAGCAACCTTGGTAGAAAAACTTCTATTTTTTCTTTTTGCTGAGAACATACTTTTAGTCCCATTTTTACGGTCTGCACCATTCTTTCCACCAACCCATTCGATTGAGGGTGATATGACAGTGTCTTATACGATTTACATCCTATTTTTTCCAACTATAAATTAAGACCTTCATCACAAAACTCTGGAGCATTGTCAGATACCAGGGTTTTTGGGATACCCATCCTAGAGAATATGACCCTTAGAATCTGTTTTATGGTAGGACTTTTCTTGTCCAGCACACGGACTACTTCAGGCCAGGCTGAAAAAGGGTTTACTAATATTAATAAGAGTCCCACTCCAGAAATGTACGCATGATCCATATGCACACGACTCCATGGCTCTACTTCTCTGGGCCATGAATGTAAAGTATTGTGTGTCAAATTTATTAATTCTCTACATTTTCTGCATCTTTTTATATATTCTTCGATATCTCGTGAATATCCCAGCCACCATGCTTCTAGTTTTATTCTTTCTTGTGTGGTTGCTATTCCACAGTGTATATCATCATGTACACTTTTTATCACCAAATTTCTTTGTGTTTCTGGGGGAATTACAAGATCTCCATTACAAATCACTCCATTTTCTATTGTTAATTTATGCCTTATTTCTTTGTAAGGTCTCTCTCCCTTGGAACAATTTCCCCATATATTTTTTTCTTATTCTCGATGTTATCCTACTTAGTACTGGATCATGTCTAGTTTCCATAACCATTCTATCTAAAGATAAAACATCAGTCTCTACCCAATGTAAAAATGTATCTTCAAATTCTTCTGTTTTATCTTTTAACTCCTTGCAAAATCGCAACCTTGATAGTGCATCTACGTGTGGAATTTAATTTTCTTTCACATATTCTATATCAAAGTCAAATGCCATTAACTCTATTGCCCACCTTAATATTCTCGATGTTGTAACTTTGGGTAATTCTTTTCTTGGATTGAATATAAATTCCAATGGTCTATGATCACTTTTCAAGGGAAATCATTTTCCAATTAGAAATTGTCTAGCCCTGGTGGTGCACCATACAATGACCAATGCTTCTTTATATTTGAATAATTAAATTCAGAGTTCGTTAGTCTTCTTGATAAATACATTATTGAATGTCCTTCTTATGATAATATTCCAGATATGGAATGTTCACTTGCATCTGTGGTTAACGTAATGTCCTTTTTGGGATAAAAAATTTTTACAACTGGTTTCTTTGCCATAACTAATTTCAATTTCTTAAAGAGCTTTTTGTTGTTTTTCTGACCAAATAAATTCAACATTCTTTTTTCTTAAATTTGCAAACGGTTCAGTCAGGTCTGTTTTAGTAAATCCCCAAAAAGATTCAAGTTCTTTTTTGTTTGTGGGTATAAATATTTTTAATATTTTTTCTATTAAAGCTTGATTTGGTGATATACCTTCTTTTGAAATGGAATACCCTAAAAATTATATATTACTACTATTGTTTACACATTTTTTTTCATTTATAGTCATTCCCACATTTCTTAATTTGTTCATGATGATATCGATTTTCTTTTTTAATTCAATTTCATTATTTGATCCTATGCAAATATCGTCTTGGTATTTTTTATATCTTCTCCTAAAACCTGTTTGATGGCCTTTTGAAATATGGTGCTTGCTGTTTTTATTCCATATGGCATTCTTTTCCATTTTAACAACCTTATTGGCATATTTATCGTTGTTATTTCTTTGAAATTATCATCTATTGGAATTTAGTGGTATGCCGTTTTCAAATCTATTTTTGTAAAAACGCTCATCCCTGCCAGCACATGTAATGCAACCTCCACATTAGATATAGGATACAAACCCGAGCAAACTTTGTGATTTACGCCTATTTTATAATCTCCACATATACATATGTCTCCGTCTGACTTTCTCAAAACTACAATGGGTGATGTCCACTTGCTACCCCCAGGTGAAACATATTCAATAAGGTACTGTTCAATTAATTTTTCGTAGTTTTGCTACTACTAATGGCAACAAATGTACTGGTAATTTTCGTGCTTCATAAAAAGAAGGGTTAACATTTTCTTTTAATTTTAAACTAGCTTTGTAGTTTTTTCATTTTCCGTTTTTTTTTTTTTTTCATTTTTATCTCATTAATTAGTTTGGAAGAATTTATTTTAAGCACATCGTTTCCCAGGAGTCCGTGGTTCTTTTTACAATTTGTGACGATTATAGGTACGAGCGGCATTCACAATAAGTAATGCCCCTGACCCACTTCCAGTTGTCTGATCTGGATGAAATTTTGTATGTGTAATGATTTATATCTGTATAGGTTATGTTGCAAAAAAACAGCTCTGAACTAATTGTGGTTTCTGATTTACAGGTGTTTGAACTGAGTCAGGTGTGAAATGGAGCCAGTTGAGTGTCGTGCAGTGATCTGGTTTTTGTATTTGAAAGGACGCACACCAAAGGAGACTTTTGATGAAATGAAAGAAACTTATGGTGATGATGCCCCATCATATGACCTTGTAAAATGCTGGCATCGTGAATTCAAACATGGCCGGAAGTCTGTGGAAACAGCTCCCAGACCTGATTGTCCCTTTTCTGCCATTGATGAGGCATCTGTCCGTCAAGTTGAGGCTGCTATTTTGGATTGGAAGATCAATGCATTACTATTCACCAAATAGCCCAAGAGGTCTAGATTAGTACAGGGTCTGTGTAAACTATCATTCATGACCATTTGCATATGCATAAGGTGTCTGCCAGATGGATTCCCAGGTTGCTCACATCTTTCCAGAAGCAAGAACGCATCGAGTGCTCGCGGATGAATTTGGAGATGTGCCAAGAAGATGAGTCAAAGTTTTTCAAAAGACTGATTACACAGGATGAAACTTGCGTCCATCACTATGATCCAGAGACCAAAGCTCAGTCAATGCAGTGGAAGCACTTGGATTCACCACCTCCAAAAAAGCAAGGATGCAGCCCTCCACTGGCAAGGTCATGCTCACAGTCTTCTGGGACCAGGATGGAGTAGTGATGACAGATTTCCTCGCAAAGGGTACCACAATTACAGGAGCATATTACGCTTCACTTTTGATGAAATTAAGAGAAGCTATCAAAATCAAGAGGCGGGGCAAGATCAGCAAACATATCCTCCTACTGCAGGACAACACTCCGGTCCACAACTCGCATGTCGCCAGATCAGAAGCACGAGCGTGTGGCTATGAAATCCTGCCCCATCCCCCTTACTCTCCTGATTTTGCACTCTCTGACTTTCATCTCTTCCCATCCATGAAGTTGTTTTTGAAAGTAAAGCGTTTCCCAGATGATGCAGCCTTGATTTCTGAAGTTACAACGTGGTTGGAGAACCAATCTGGGGTGTTCTACAAAAACAGTGTCCAGAGCTGCATCAAACGATGGGAGAAATGCATAACTCTGGGTGGTTCCTATGTAAAGAAAGACTAATAACTGTGCCAAGTTTCATTATTCTACTGCTATGGGAAATGGGTCAGGGACATTACTTATTGAACGCCCTTCGTATTACCCTGAGTTTGTCTTTTAACTCTAAGGAACCTTCCGAAAGGCATGTCTTCTAGGTTCATGGGATACACCGTGGTTGAGACTTTCATCATGGGCTTGCATCCAGCTGTAGCCAAAAATAAATCTGTTATTTCATTTTTTCCTCCCATTTCCTTGTTGTCTTTTAACTTTTTAGTCCTTGCACTCGCAACGAAGCATTTTATCCATGTGTCCATAAAGTTGGGATCCTATCAGCGACACCATTGTTGTGAAGTTGTAGACTTACCTAGTCAATTGCTAGTGTACTTTCACTGCTAGCTATACTTAAGGAGAGACTTATGTAGTAATCTATTTCTACTTATGCTAATTATGCATATCAATTAGTCAGTATCACCACAGTCTGAAACTAGCAATACCCATCAACCATAAAACAGTTTGGATAATCACGGATTTCAAGGTAGTTCTACTAAAATAGTCATATTTTAATAACCAAAGCACTTTAAGTCGTCAGAATACCACCATTTTGTTCGTAAATGAATATCCTTTCACATGCATTAATAAATAATAATCTACAATATATAATTTAAAGTTTTCAAAAAATAAAGTCTTAAAAATGTTAACGTAATTTTTGGCCATTTACGTCAGTTTTTTTGTTTTTTTTACCCCCCCCCCCCCTCTTTTAAAGATATCGTACCATTCGCCTTTGGGGAATTTCGTCATGAAATTTGGAAAACAATCAGGAAAAATATCAATTTCAATTATTGTCGGGGTACGAAATTAATTTATCCATTATTTTTTTTGTAATCTATTTTTAAATAAACCTTCAACATGACGTATATCGAACATTTTTTAAAAACTATTTTTCGTACTCCTACTAGTAAATAAATCAATCTTTTATCTTTTTTATGCATTAAAATTATAATTGTATGTTGTTTTGTCTTTCGGTAGTAGTAATTTTAAATTACCTTATCCGAAAAAATATTGTCCCTTTTTGAGCGAAAATCAACAATTGCTGCTAGTATTGCTGATATAACAATCAATCAGCAGCAGCTAACTATGAATTAACTTTGTAAAGCTTATAAAGCTTTGTAAAATTCGTTTACGAACTTCTTTTGAGAAAAAAAAAAGATCGACATACTTTTTGTGCTTAAAAAAGTTAATGCTGTTTGTGGTTCTTTTATAAAAAATAGTTCAAGAAATACTGGTTTTCACTCAACTTCTAGTAGTAATGGCTTTCTAGTCGTCAATTAAAAAAAAAAATAAGATTCTACTTTTTTAGGCGATTACATGTGAACACCCTAAAAGTCTTGGCGGAAAAAAGAATTTAGAATTTATAGTGGGGGGGAGATCAGTTTCGCATATAAATTTAATGTAAAATGATCTCCCATTTCCCGGCTATTCTTGTCTTTTAGTGTTATTTAAAAAATATTTTTTCAAGCTGAAAACTTGATATAAAATAAATAATTACTCTACCACTAACTCTAGGTTCGAGTGACAAGCCCACCTCCTAAAAATGCCTTCTCTTGAACATGTTGTACCATTAACCTTAACTTTGATTGGCAAGTCACCCACTAAAAAACTCCCTTAACCCTAACACTAAGTCCAAATGGCAACCTCCATCTAAAACAAAACCTCTTCCTTAACATTGTCACTAACTCTATGTCCGAGTGGCAAGCCCCCAATCCTACAAAAAAAACATTAAAACCACACATAATCGTCTAAAAAAAAAAAAAAAAAGCAGACGCCCATAAAGAAAAATGCACAGGATTATTTCCATGGAAAAAAAATTGATTAAGTGCTCTAAATGCTAGAACGGTCCGGAAATGATGAATTATTTTACATCAAATTTATGTGACATTAATCCCCCACTCTAACTTCTAAAATAATTGTTTTTTTTTCTTTCTGCTAAGTTTTCAGGGTGTTCACACTTAATTGCCCCTAGCCCTACCACTACCCCCAAGTCCAAGTGGTAAGCCACCCCTCCTCCCACAAAGACTCTCTTAAGACTACACATAATCGTCTAAAGAAAAAAGGAGACCCCCACCCAAAACAAAAGAAAAACGCGCAGGATTTATCTCCCATAGAAAAAATGATTAATGCCCTAAAATGCTAGAATGGCCCTGAAATGGGGGATTATTTTACATTGAATTTATATGTGAAACTAATCCCCACTCTAAATTCTAAAATAATTGTTTTTGTTTGTTTCTTTCTTTCTACCAAGTTTTTCAGGGTGTTCACATGTAATTGCCTAAAAAAAAGTAGAATCTCATATTCTGGGGAGGCAAGGGGGTGATTTAGCGGAAGGTGTTAATCTACAATAATGCCAAAGAAAACTTGCAATATATTAATTTTTAAACAGGCCTAGTATTAGATTTTAGTTTCTTGTACATAAAATGTATTACAATTCAACTTGTAGTTCTCTAACTTCTTTTTTGTAATGTGTACATGGTATTTTTGAAGGTATTGCAGCATATTTATGTGCATTTACTGCAGATTACTTAGAAACCATTCATTTCTGGAGATGTTCAGTGCCATATTCTGATTTCTTGTACAAAAATACACTTATATGGTAAATTTCATTGCTTAATCTTGTGTTTTAACAAAGATATAACATTTTTACTGAAAAATTAGTGTAAAAATGTTAACGAAACGCATATGGTCTTAAAGAGGGGAAAATATCCAATCGTGCGAGGCACAAAAATAGTCATAACTTCCTCATTTTTAGTTAGATTTAAAAAATTTAAAAAGATTCTTTCTTAGATCATCAAGCTCTTTCTATATATGCCATTATTGAGATATTTTAAGCAATTTCAATTTTTTCATGTGTATTCTTACGGAAACCATTCAGCATGCTACAGATTAGGGCAAACATTTGATAAAATTAATTTGAAAATACAACTCAGCCTTTATAATTACATTATTTGATGTCAAAAGTGATTTCACTGGTTACAGCTTTTTTGCAACATTGTGTTCAAGGGCCACCAGATAGGAAGGTTCTGTAAACTGTTGGGTGAATCACTGCATCTTGTGCAAATGTATTTCATAGATCACTAAGAAAGAAAAGCAAAACAGGTACTCCCACATTAGAGGAAACATGATCCATCAATATTATCACAGTGTCACAGATGCTCAAATAGTTATGACAACTATTTGCCATCGTCCTGGTTATAGTCACAAATTATATATGAAACATATATACAAGGACAGCCTGTATGAAGACTTACTTTACTCTCTGCAAAAACAGAAGACAACTGCTGAAATCTATTTTTATACTTGTATATCTGCTGATGGATGTTAAATTCCAAAGAGCATCTACAACAGTGCGTTATTACCATGAGAAGCACTATAGCATGCCTTAAGCATTCGCATCTTTTGATCTGGCATTACAAAATTATAGCTGACCAAAATTATGAGAGTGCATCTGTATGGAGACCATTCTATAAAGGTGTTTGCAAGGTAGCTGTTATATATAGACAATAGAAACATCGTCACAGACAATTCTAACCAGATTTCTTTGCTCTTGAAACAGTTTGTCAACATAGAGAAAGATTATATTGCAAAAGTATTCTCCAGTGTCTATATCAGAAACACTGCGTCAGGATCATCCAAGCACAAAAGAAATGATACATTTAGAGAAATAACAACATTACTGCACATGCTACCTTGTACAAAAAAAAAAGTTACAATCCACTGACATAACTTTGGACAAAGATCATATTGCCAACTTGTCTCCAAGCTGCTCCCCTCACAATTTATTCTTGAAAGTTTGTGATCCCATCATACTCCTTCGCAACTTTGACATTTTTTGGTTATGGGATGGCATCAGACTACTAATAAAACAAATTATGTTTCATGGCCCAGAAGCTTCTAATGGAGAATGTCTTCATCCCAATGATCTTCTCAGATTTGTCCTTTGTATTTAAAACAAATCCAATTTCCTATTCCACTCACCTATTCAAGAAAGCACAACGATAGAGGCTGAAATATGTTTGCCTATCCAAGAAGCATTAAAAAACTGACATCCATCTTGATTTACATTGCGGGTTACAAAAGTTGAAACCTGATTATCATTAACAGGGTTTTAAACTATTAACACTTTTCGATTTGTGGTTTTTAGCTTAGATTATTAAGTGTCTCATCATTTTCCAATCCATTCACTGAGCATCTGTTCATCAATCTGGAGATTTTACCTCCACCCTCACCCACCACCGTTTGATAACTGGAGGAATTTCATAACTTTGATTTAAAGTTTAGAAAGTTTGAGAAACATGACTTAGACAGATAATTTCACTAATATGATATGAATAATGATTGGGAAAAAATTTCTATCTGAAATAGACTTTATTCAATTCATATAGCATTTCAATGAAATATATACATTCTTTAGCTATGTAAAAGCCTAAAAAATGTTATTAACTTGGAGAAATATATTAGAATTAATACAAACGATTTTTAGGCTTTTACATATCTAAAGAAGATGTACATTTTTCCGAAACATCATATGACTTGAATAAAGTTTATTTAACATGTCATACTGTCAGATATCTCCCTTTTTTCTGTGTGTATGTGTGTGAAAATAGGCAACAAAGCAAAAAGATTTAATAAATGGGAGTATTAGTCAATGTAAACATTTGCTTATTAAAGAGATAGTAAAATATCTATCATCACAGTTAGCCTAATGAGCACTTAAGGAGCAAAACAAACATTTCTGTTGCTTGCTTGCCATAAGTATATTTTCATACTACGACTAAGGTCTACTAGTGCATCAAAAACTGAAACAAATATATATATACATAATATATTATTCTATAAGTACTTATTATTATACTAAAGTTGAGTGAATCAATGTTTCGTAAAGGCTTTTTTCCTATATCTAAATGAATAAATGCGAAAGTTTTTTTCCATCTATCCTAACTATATTAACATCAAAACACATTAGGATTATTTGATTCTAATGATATAAGAATATATTGAAATACCCTATATATAGGCATCTCCAATTCACTCAAACAAATCTCGATTTTGCTCATTTGAATATTTATTTATTTTTAAGTTTTTAATAAATTAATATTCTGTAATATACCTTTATACTTTGTATTGTCAAATTTTCTTCTACATATGCAATCGTTTTATCGATAGTACTATTATTATAAATAAAATAAGATAAAGAGATTTTATTTAAAAAGTGATAGCGTTTAAAAACTTATTTAGAGTTTCATTTTTAAGGGAGATAATTTACTTCCGGCTTTAGTAAAGTGTCAAATATCGCTGAGATGTCGAGAACAGATACTACACTTTGATCTTAGCCACGGAACCATAAAAAATATTTTTTGTGGCTAGGCATTTTTAAATTAAAAAAAAAAAAAATGATTAAATTGGAATATTTTTTAATGGGCAGTGTAGTGTAGTATCAGTTCTGTTGTCATAAGACTGTCCTCCCAGGAATTACTTCCTCCGTTTTTAAGGGTGTGTAGGGGAGGAATCCTCCCTGAATGAAAAAAAACCATAAGACTCTATTTAGTTAAAATATCTTTTAGGGGGGGGGGGGGGGGGTATAGGTTCTGTTCTCATAAAACCGTCCACGCAAGAATGACTTCCTCCTTTTTGGGTGAAGGGAAGTAGTGTTATTTCATTATGATATTATCCGGGGGGGGGGGGGGGGGCAGTGTAGTATATGTTCGTTCACCATGTTACTAGCTAAGGAAGAATGATAACTCAAGTTTATAATAAACATGTCTTTTTTAACTAGAAAATTATGAAAGTTATCGTTTTTTCTTAGCCAGCATATTCATCTTTGTTTATAAAGATGGCGACTATATTTTTCCAGCCAATTTTCATTTAGGCATTTCACGTGGACAATAAAACTTGCCATGGTTTTTAATGTTATCTAAATAAATTAATACGAAAGTTTTTTCCATCTATTCTAACTATATTGATATTAAAACGGTTTATGTATATTTAATTCTTTGTAGTATATTTTCATCTGTCATGATACATTCCTCCCAGACATTACCTCCTCTACAAGGGAAGGCCGTACAGTATACATGCGTTCCTCACGATATCATTTCCTCAAGATTACCAGTTTTGTGTGTGTGGGGAGTTAGTGTACGATCTATTCTGTTGTCATGATATCATCCTCCCAGACATTAACCCCTCGGGGGGGGGGGGGGTCAGTGTATGTAGTTCGATCATCCTGATATCTTCCTCTCAGCCTCTCATTTGCATATTTATTTCACAATGTTCGTGCACAGTATATTTTTCCCATATTTGAATATATGAAATAACCCTACGACAATCATCATTTTTTATTAATTTCCTCTAAATTACCAAAATGTCAAATGAAAATTACTTCTTTGGTTTCTGTAAAGAAGACTACAGCATCAGTAATTGCCACCCGAAGGGTGGGTAGTTTTTGCTAGTACTTCAAGAACACAAAATACATGCTAAAATATATTTTAGTTCTGGAATTGATTTATGTTTGAAAAAAAATCCATTTTAATTGTTTTAATTAGCCATAATTTGCAATTAATTCATTAAGTGACCCATTTCTTAAGTTTTTTGCCTATCACTTTAATCCTCTGTCACTATATTTTGTCTGACCCTCTTCTTTATTTTATAGGGTGTCTATCACTCTTGCTCAATTTTATTACCTTTGTTAAAAAAACAAACTATTAACTCAGATAGGAATAGTCCATTATTTATGTCAACAAAAAGAAATATAATCACAAGTAGTAATACTATTTAATCCATAGCTGGAGAGGAAACAAGAGATAGTGAGCAGAAAAAGACTATTTTTGGATTTTTGTCTTTATTTTTAAAATTTAACTGACTTTGCAAGCTTTTTTCTGATTCAAACAATCCAGCCCAGGCTCAATGTGTGACTCAATAGTTCACGTTTTTTTCTCTCGTATAATATAAGACCATAATATATACTTGTGTGTGTATACAGAAGGATATAAATCCATTTTATTAGTGCATTTTACTACAGATTTCAATGTGGAGTATAGTGTCCACACACAATATATTATATTACGTTTTTGTAAAAAAATGTCCATAAAACAATTTTATTTCAAAATGAAAGAATAAGTAATTTTCCAATACTTTGTCTTCAATAAAAAAATTTGTTATCTTAATGCAAGTACAGTGTAGACATGGCCTGTTTTTTCCTTTTTTCTTTCAGCAGCAGCCAAAGAGATGACATTCTGTGCTGAGTGACACACTCATTTATTTTTCAGACTACACAACAGAAGCTGAGTTCCCCTATTCCAACTTTGTTTTAGCTCTTACTTCCCCTTCCTCTTTACAATTATCTTGAATAGTAGTAGTCAATAACCTTTTGTTAAGACCTGTTTTTTTTCTGCAACAAACAATCCATTGAAATTCTGGAAGTGGAAGCGGCACACAAACACTTCTGTAGATGAATTTGAAGTTCATTGAACACACGCACAAACCACAGTTATTGATCAACATTTATCAAATTCAGAACACATAGTTTAATTAAAAAAACACCTATGACATCAAATAGACAAAGGTTGATCTGATAAAACGATTTTTTTGTTTTATCAGTAAATAAATTTTTTCTACACAATAAAAAAAACAATGATTTTTTGTCACTATATCTGATTATATTAAAAGTAACCATCATCATTTACTAAATTTGATAATGGTGCTTTTTAGTTTAAATCAAATATAAAGCCAACATTAAAAATTAGTTTCCTAGTTTACAAGCGTAAAAACGAGGTAGCCTATTTTCTGATCCTCCTGAAATTTTATTAAAATTGCATTTAGTAGATTAATTACCAGAAAAAAAAAATCTGAAAATTTGGAACTTAATAAATCGGAGGAGTGTAATAAAAAAATGTTTAGTGAGTTGCACTGCCGCTCTGCTATTTAATGCCTAATTCTGCTAAAACATGTTTATACACCATGTTTTTTCTTGGCTTCATGCTATACTAGAGAGAGCGAGGAGGGGGGGCAAACACAGCCATCTTAATAATTGCATTTTAAATTTTGTACAGCACAAAAATCAGTAAAGAAATAAACATCAAATCTTACCTTTATTTTAAGATTTAAGATCTTTTTCTTCAGCTGTCAGTCATGTGAAAATACTGTTTAGGGTGATTATGCTTTATGTAGTCATGAGATGAAGAAAGCATGAGTCCTCACAAATGTGATGTGTGTAATGTCTGCTGCTATGATGACTTGTGAAATTATTTTTAACAAATTTTCTTTTCAGCAGAATTTATTCAGAAGAAATATATCCTTTAAATTTTTTAAAGTATTTAAATAAAAAATCTATGATGCAATTTTCTATTTAATCTTTGATATTTGTTTATTTGGAATTTGTATGAAGACATTGTTCTTTTATAGCACTTATAATTTTGCTAATTATAATGACTCAATTTTAATATTAAATGTGTAATGATCATAATATCAATTATAATTTTTACTATATATATAAATTTTTAATTCCTAAACACCTAAAGAAAGTAATTTGTATTGTCTAGGTTTTTCTTTTCATTTTGTTAGGTTGTTATTATAGTAATAATATTTACATTACTAAATGCATATTTATAAATAATTTGGTTTGGTTGAGTTTCTTTTTTACTGTATTATCAACCCTTTTCGGTTATTTAATTAGGAAACATAATATCTATAGGAAAGAACTCATTGATAATTTACTCATAAGAGGAGTGATGTTCATAGATTATGCAATGACATTACTATGTAAGTGAATGTGATATCAATTACATCATTCATGTCCCCTTTGATTTAGAAGTTAAATTTCTAAATGAATAATCTTTGATACTATGTTATATTTCTGTAGCCAGTTGTGATTAAAAAAAAATTTGTTTAACAAATTTAATCTATACCAACTTTCAATCATATATATATATATATATATATATATATATATTAAAATTTATATTTTAATGAGGAACTGGAGGTAAGGGTCTTGGGTTTCTATAAATATTTCCTGTTGACGGGAGACTTGTATCAGAAGAGTTACTATCCTCTGCCACATAGTCTTTGTTGTCACTGTTTTGTGAAAGGCTTGGTGTATAGAATCCCCTGGCCACAATGGTTGTATCACTTGGGTAGTTGACAGCCTGTCCCAATGGCCTCATTTCTGTCTCTTGTACTGCCTGCCCACTTTGTTTTGATGGAGGATTGCAATACTGGGAAGTGTATACATCTGTAAAACAAAGAGTAAAACATAACCTATAGTGTTATACTATAGTTTCAAAATGACTTTTTTAATTATAAAAAGCAGTTTTTTTCAGTTCTTATTTTATTAACAATTAAGTATAGATTGTAAGAACATGACATCAGGCATGGAAAAAAAAATTTTTTTTTATATAACTATCACAAATTTGAGAACTTCAATTAGACTAAAAATGAAACATATTAATATCTTGATAAAATTTAGATTATATATTTTTCTTAATGTATTTCTTCGTTTGTTTTAAATAAAATGTACACAAATTTATTTTTATGTTTTATGTAAAGTTTGCTTTTTGTGTTGTGGCATTGTTGGTGCAAATACATTGTTGGATTCCAACCGATTCAGTTGTTTCATGTTTCTGTAGAATGTGTTAAAAATAACAATCATAAAAACTTCTGATAAAGACACCATGTTATTTTATTCTCATAGCTTTGTATTATTATAGTAACGTTTGAATCACTAAAGATACTGTGTATCATGATGACTCTTTTTTGTTGATGTATGTAAATTTAATATAATCTAGATAGTAAAATTTCACTTGTATTAATTTTCAATATTTAATATCTTTAAAAATACAGTGAATATTCTAATTTAGAATTTCTAACTAAAACGGTTTTTATTTTAAATTTTACACTTGTACTTTTTGAATAAATGATTCTTAATTAAGCGACATGCATTTTTGTTGTCATCCAAACATGTAAATCTTGGGGGGTAATTTGGTTTTATAATCCTATAGTTTAATATTTGTTGCATATAATAGATTATATTTATTCAACATTATTGTTTGTTTTAAACTAAAAGATATTGTAAACATTTAAATTCTGTAGATATAAATATTTTGGGTGTTAAAATATTTTTTTTATAATAATCAGAATAAGAAAATATATGATTTCGGATGATTCAATAATTATTTTTAATGGATAAATTCATAATAAATAAAAATGTACTAATTTATTCTCATACTCTTAAGCCATTCTAATTATATCTGCCTTTTGGCTTTGGTCACCTTACTGTCATAAACTTTAGCAAAAATTAAAGAATAAATGATATTTTTGTTTTTAAATTTTTTGTGGAACCTTAGTGGACGAAGAGATGTTCACTTATTTTTAATCTTCTCTCAGATTTCAAATATGATCTTTTTGTCGAGGACAATCCATTCCTGAGATTTCACTTATGACTTGCTAGTCTAATTATCCATATAGACTTGAAGTAATACACATCCCGGTATGTGTTCATAATATCGAAGCAACCCTGGTCTCTTTAATAACTGGAAGAAGTTATACCCAAAAGTACTTAAAAACAATTATAAACATAGTGAACACTGTGTGAGAAATAAAGCTTATATGACGGAAGTTGTGGGCTTAGAAAAAGGTTAATTTTCTTTTTAAGATTATACTCCCATGAAGAGGTATTAAAATGATCAAAATTTACTAAATTTTGAAAACCGGCACAATTTGCTGTCTTTTAACAATGGTTTTACACCTCATTAAAGTCGGAGATTAAACATTTTCATGTTACCTCAAGGACCTCTTTAAAAATTTCTCGATGTTTGATACTCAAATGCTTCAAATGAATCAAAAATATAGTGCTATGGTGAAAAAAAGCTGATATGATTGAAGTTCTGGGCTTCAACAAGTGTTAATTTTGTGTGAGATTTAACTATTGTTAAAAATCACATTAAAATCAAGAGGTAAAAAAAATCAGTGGGGTGTTAATTGCTGCATCTGGTACCCCTTCATAAGACGAAAAAAAGATTAATATTACCCTCTTATGACAATCAGCATAAGTAGGTGATACCTTCTATTAGGTACCCCAAACTGAATTTTTTTTTAAATATACCAAAAAACTTTTTAGGTATGCATATATAGTGCTGTAAGATATATAAAATAAATACAAAATTTATCTTAGTATCTCAATGAGTACCCCAGTCATGGCCATTCAAAGTTAGTCGGATATTGCGTTTTGTGTACTACTGAATACAAGGCCAACTTAAGCAGTGTATAACTGAAGATAAAAGCTTCAAATAAGTGAAAAATCTTTATAAATATAATGTCATAGTTCATTAAAAGAAAGATAACATAGATGGAATTAATAATTCTTAGATATACCCAGTCTTAAACATTGGTAAAATCACATGCCATCACAAAAATTGTGCAGAAACGATACAGAAGAGCAACTTTGACTGTTAATATAAGTTTGATTTTAGCAGCTAACACATTGAAACTTATTACGATTCATGACATCATACAGATTAAGCTAAATCTTTCTTTTCACTAGCACATCCATAAAAATCTGTAATTTCTAACATGTAAACATGGCCCGAAGCCCAATTTGGCAGTTGAACAGAATAATGGGTCAAAAAATTTACCAAACTTTTTGTTAAAAGTTACCCATTAAAGATACAAACCTAAAACTTTTATTCTTTACTAATTTTTGGATGAGGAATTCACAACAAAAAAAATTATTTCTTTCTGATATTGGAAGATTTTATGGAATGATCCAACTTTTGGTATGTAAAAAAAATATAAAAGGGATTCACATCAACACCTTGAAATTTACTATATAAAAGTAATCACCAGTCAATTATTGAACGAAGGCTTTAAATTAAATTATTAAATTTTCTTTTTAAATACTAAATTTAAAATGTGTAAAGATAAAATATATCTATTGAATGATATAATGTAAGATTTTACTGGCAGTTTCACTCATGTTATGTAGTTTTAATTTGGTTATATGCTTTTGTTACCAGCAATATATGAAGGATATGGCATATTCTTTCATTACTTGGTTGAAGATACAGGGAAGATCTTTTATGATGTCATAAGGGGTGATGTCATTCATTAAAATAAATGATAGACGACCTGTGACCCGAAGAATTATGGGTCGTCAAAACAGGAACCTCATTTAATGATATATTTTTCAAAATAAAAGTCAGACAAAATTATTTTAAACATGGACATTTAGCACGAAATTGTGAATATTTATTCAGACAGAGAGAAACAATAAAGAGAGAGGACAGAGAGAAAAAATGAAAGAGATAGAGAGAATAAAAAGAAAGTGGGGGGGGGGGGGATAAAAAGAAAGTGTGTGGGAGGGAGAAAAGAAAGAGCAAGCACTCTGCTTTTGCTACTATTATAATGACGGTCACAGAAGGTGAAAGGGGGATTATTTTACATGCGTGTTATGCTGGAGGGGAGGGAAGCCATGTTTACACCTGTGTTGTTTCCTATTTTTCGTTACTTAATCGAATATTGAAATAAACTATATATATGTTTCTTTATTGCAAAGCTGTTGGCGATGTTAAATAAGATAGATATGAATCCTATTTATTATTCTGGAAACCATTTAAAATTCAATTTCTGTAAAATTTTATTACTGAAGTTTTCAACTTGGAAATTTTTTATGAAATTTAACTTAAAATTCTAATTGCATTGATGAATAACCTTTCTTTGATAAGATGGAATGATTTTTCAAAGTGGATTAATTAACTGTGAATGGCACAGATGTTAAAAAACAGGACTAAAGATTAGTTGTTTAAAAAAAAGCGGAACTAAACGCATTTGTCATTAAAGTAGTTAGATAATTGAAATCAACCTGCAAAAAGAACTAATCATGGTACAAGAAAAAAATGATATCATTAGAAACAGGAAAACTTAAATTTTATTTATATACTAATTTTATAGATATACCCTGAAAAATAGTGGATATATCATAAGTTAAATTTTATGAAGATTTCACTGATTTTACCCATTTTTTGAAGCATAAACAGGCCAGTTTGGCTTGCTATTTCCCTAAAATTTCAAGTTCCTGTCTTATAGCCTAAAAGTAGTTAGCAGGCACACATACACTTCATATTTGTATGGGGTGTCCGAGATAATTTTGTATTTTTTTACATCAGAACCATTTGAAGTATTTGATAGCGGTTAAGTGGATAACTATTTCTGTGTACTATTGGTGGAATTGAGAGCTGGAGACCATTAACGACTGGAAAGCACTAGAATATTGGAAGAGAGTTACCTACATCATGATGATTCAGCCGGACTAAAAAATTTGGAAATCTTAACTACAATTCAGTGCTAGAATATCTTGAAGGCCGTGAGCTGGAGAATTACGATGGAGATGTGAAAGCAGTGGCTAACAAGAAGGATCATAGCAGGCCTTCTCACTGTGCCCACACAAGTAAATTCATGAAGCAGGTGCAAAAAAGGTGCGGCAAGATCCAAGAAAGGCAATGCAGATCTTGGTGAGAGAGACAGATCGGCATTAAAGAAGTGACTACGAAGAAAGCATTGAACAAAGATCTTCGCTACCCCTCATACAAGGGTTGCAAGGGCCAACACTCATTGCCAAGAGAACCACCCTATGAAAGCAAAGAAACTCTTCAACAAAATCAAACACCCAGTTGAGCCTGGGATGCTCTAATTTTTCTCGGGACCAGTTGCGCAATGCATAGAACAACAAATGGCTAGCCTACAGTCCGTATAAAGACCAGCGTGTCATCAAGACCAAGTTCCCTTAAACTTTGAGTGTGTTTACAGTGAAGGCCATGTCATGCTGTCTCACATCTTCAAAAAGGAACTCAGACTCAATTCAGATGTTGAGTTGATGTCCAATTCTTGTGAAATGCTGGGTGAAGAGGATAGTTGCTGGAAGGCCATATGTGTGGCAGCATGACTCAGCTCCATGTCACACCTCTGAGAAAACTCAGAAGTGACTGTCTGAGAACTTCCATGACTTCAACCGGTCCTAACGTCTTCCCCTCCCCCTCCCCAACTTGGCTGATTGCAACCCCATGAGCTATTATGTGAGGAGCAGTTGAGAAAGATGCCAACTGTACCATCTGCAACACCAAGGACAAGCTGATTGACATGTTATTTTTTCTTTTCCAAAAAGTTACAAATTTGTTTCAAACGCCTTGTCTATATCTAAAAAATATTTACAATTTTCATCACTATTGTTATTAAACTCTTGCCATTGCGACTTTTGTCTATGGAGTAGTGAAGATTCTTGTTCAGCACTTTGTTCAGAGTCGCCACTCCAACACCCATCTCTCTTGGCATGGTCTGCAGTGTATCTTTATATTTCAACCAATGAATTTTTATCAGATTAAAAATTTAAAAGTTTAGTAATTAAAAAAAGTGAATTATTCATGTCGATTAGTCGATTTATAAAAAAAATCAAATTTTAGTTTCAAACTATGCATATAAACAATATCATTAGGTTAATTCTTTATTAGCATAGTAAATATATCCAACAATTTTCTCATCAAAGCAGATCATACCAATAGACAATGTATCGGCAACAATGTTTATGCTTGTACAACAATTGACTCTAACAAACCTGATTCTTGTTTTTGCTCCTTTTCTTCTGTGCTTCTATCACTTCTTTGACCATTGTTTGTACGGGACAGTTTGGGTGATGGATGATTACTATATTCCAGTGAATTGACTTGACGTGGTTTGTTTTTGGGACTACTTGGAAGTAAGACTTCATCTTTAAGATGTCGCAGCTGCTTGGAAAATACAGTAAAAGAATGTGTGTGAGGCCTTAAATCAAGCCCTTATCACAAAAGCAAAAACAAAATATTTGTGAGGAAAAACAAAAATAGGTATATTATGTATGCACAATATATAAACAACTGGTTTAGAATAAGATTCAAAATATGAACACATTATGGATAGAACATTTAAAAAATAATGTTCCATTCTATTAAGAAAATGTCCTTAAAGATACATAGGGTAAATCATAAATAATGATTTGACAATATTAAGAAAGTTGGAACTTCTATTAGTCATCTTCTATATAATAAAATAATGTCGCTTTTTCCCCGTGTAACTTCAGCCATTATAGGAAAATAACCAAACACTTTCTATGCAAATCTTTAACACTCACCACTTACAGCAATTCCTAAAGTGTGTTTCACAAAAATATGCTTACATTTCGTCCCTGTTTACAAACTATTACATTTGATTCGACTAAAATACTTCTCTAAAAATTATGTACTCCCACAAAGAAGGTAGCAAACAATTTCACTCTTCTGCAATTAAGTCCTCCCACGAAACTCACAATCATCGTGTCATTTCCTTCATAGGTATAATTATTTATAAGTCACCTTTTATTATTTCATTTTTTAATTCATACAATTTACTACATAATACTCTATATTTTAAAAATAAATAATAACTGCTCCCTCATTTTCACTTACATTCTATCTCGTGTCCACATGCGGAATTAACAAATATTGGAATGGTATTCTTTCATCCATGTAGTCTTGATTTTCATACTACTTTTAATCATTCTTCTGAATGATTGATTAAATTACCGAACACCTCACATCATATTCAAAATGGTTATTCGTAAGTATGTTTTCGGTTTTATAACAAAAAAGAAATATTCATTAAAATTAATTAAACAATTTTCAGGTTGTTTTTAGTAAAAAAAAGTTCTTATCTGTTTTGTTTTCGTAAAAAGAAAACATTGGAAACTCAAGCAAATTTTTTTTTTTTTTTTTCAACACGTAAACTTTATCTTTTTTATTTGAGCGAATTTTGTTTAAAACTACTTCAATTAAAAAAAACATTACTAGTTGCCTTCTTCGTTAAAAAAATTAATTAACATATTTATACAAAACAAACAATAAAGCAGCAGTTTAATGAAAATGTATTAGACTAAGACACTCAGGGGTGAAATGGGCCACAAATGAATATCCTTATTTTCACCCGACTTAGTTTTTCCCAGAGTTTGATGCTTCAATTATGTAAATGATATCTATAACATGACTTTTATTTAAACAAATGTATGCAAGAGTAAATTAAATTCATTCTAATATACATGTGTTGATGAAAAAATACTTAATGCTCTTCTCTACAGTGATTTTTTAAACTCTTAATATAGATGGCCCTATTCACCCCGGTATTTTCTTTTTCAAGATACGTGAAGTCCCTCATAAAACTGTGTACATTTTAGTACTGTAGGGGATATCACCATGCACTACCTTTATTTGACTGAATGCGGAGAACCCATTTGCTACCCTGAGCACATTTCTCCCTGCAGGCATGCAGTTTTGGGGAAGTTATCAGATGTCAAAGAAAGAAAAAATATATATTTACTTAAATATAACTTTGTGCTTCTACACAATATGAACCAAACTCAACCCACTTTTGCCGAACTAAAGTTTAGGGTTAGGGTAAAAAAAAAACTGTTCTGTTTGTATTGTTTAGAAGTATCTATAACTTTGTTAATATTGTTTTGATTTTTAATTTAAAGAATCGAACCAGTCTGTATGGATATTTTTTTGTGTGAGTTAAACAAATCAGTGTTAAAAAACTTTTGTTTTCATTTCTCAATGAAAGTAGTAAAAAAAGGTTTATAAACACTATTGTACTATGACCCCTGTCGTAGTGGGGGGGGGGCATTTTTTTCACCAAATATACAGCCCGGTTGTTTATCGAATTAGCTTCTTTCTTTTAAGCGGTGAAAAAAGTTACATTTTAAAAAAATTTTATGGATTATTTATTTTTAATACTTTACTATTAATATTCTTTAAATTAAAATAAGTATTTTATATTTTCTCCGGGCAATCCAGGAGATGGGTCCTGCTAGTACATAAATAAAGTTGAAATTCATTTTAGAAGTAATGTTTCAATAAATTTTAACTTTTATATCTGAGAAATCCCTTAAAACTCACAACATAACTCATGTATTAATAAGAAAGCTAAAAATAATCTTTAAGGGAAATTTAATTTTTTTTAATTACTTAAACAATGTTTTTTACATACACAAAAAAGATGATTTCCATTATGAAGTTTAAAAAATTCAAGTTATTTGTTAACAAAAAGATTCAAACGGTTTAATCTATTATAAAATCTCATAAGAAAATTAATTTTGTTTTTGTTTTTGTTTTCTGGTTGTCTGGCGCAAAGACGGACCCCACAATGTAAATGTCAAATTTTTTTCAGGGTGGAAGCATCCAAACTTATAATGGATGTTCAATTTGCAGTGTCACAGAAAATAAAAAAGACAAAGTTAAGAGCATGACTAAAAATATTTAAAAAAACGAAGAAGAAAAGAAAACGAAATAAAGAAATGTGATGTAGCGATGGGAGTGATTCTATAAAAGGACCGTTATGATAATTAAAAAGAAAATATGATCTCATAAAAAAGAAAAGAAATGCGACGTAGAGACGTGATTGATTCTATAAAAAATAAATAAAAGAAAAAGATGACTGCATTTATACAATTCACAGGCATACGTTTATGAAATAGATCTTATAAAGAAAAAGAGGAAAGAACGAAAAATATGATTTAGAAAGCGAATTAAAACAAAATTTGCAGTCACATTGGATAGTTGTGCTTTATTTCTTTACTGTTCATAAATTAGATCAGATGAAAATCTTTAATTCTAGAATGTTATGTAAATAAGCAAAAATTGAGACGTAAAGATAAAGAAATATGGCAAAAAATATTTAATGTGACGCGGTAATGTAATTGTTTTTGTGATATGAATTATATCACATTAGAAATGTGAAAAAAATTCAATACATACTTTTAATATAAAAAATGTAAGATGGTTCTGTATTTTTTTTTTTTTTTTTTTTTGTAAAGTTAAATCACTATTTCGTCTTGTATTTCATCATTCTAAAATATGCCCGGAAAGGACTTGAAGATAGTGATCTGTATTTAGATTTAAAATCTAGTATAGTATATTGACAACAATAGGAAAATACGAAATAATTTGGTGATTTAGCCAAAAATCACCCCATTAAAAACAGTCCCCAGTGATTATGGGTGCCATGTGAGTAGATGTTAGTGTGAGAGTGAAAATGGCTGCGACCTCTTCTGTAAAAGAAAAATGTAAGAAATTTTGAAAGAAAACTAATGCATGTTTTCAGAAAACGTGCATCAAAAATTGGCTTAAGTGGCTGGCAGAACAGATTAGCATATAAAGTTTTTGGTTCTAAAGCGACTTTACTATATTGTATATACAAGCTTTTGATATCTACGCTGACATTAGCGTTTACTATAGAGGTTGCATAAATATTTGTAATTGTTTGTGTAATTTTATTTATCTTTAATTTGATTTGTTTTAAATATTTATTCATGACTTAATGAAACAACAAATTAATTATTAAAGAAAAATTTAAGCCTTATTTTCGCTTATAAAAATGTTTTGTAAGCATGCCTTAAATAGAAATAATAAATTCCGATGGATTGACAATAGTAGATAGATCATTAACAACCATTTGTGTCTATCCAGTCTGGTCTTATTCTTTTTTTAATCTTACAAATTTTTTATTGAGCATAAATGAAAACTGAAACTTTCTAGAAATGAACTAAACATATAAAATTTTATCAAGTTATTCAAAAAGTATTAAACAAATCTATTGAGATTTTCTTAGATTTACTTCATTTTTTTGTAACGAACAATTAAAAATATATCAACAACTAAATTATTATTACTGACCAGAATTTTCCTGGATAAATTTTTTTTTACACATTTTATTTTTAGAAAAATCTGATGAGTATTTAGCTCTTATTTAAAAAGTATAGACTTTCTATAAGTGGTACGTGCAGACAGTAAAAAATTTAATTTATTTTAAAAGTAATTTTTCAATAAATTTTAATTTTTATATCGAAAATCACTTAGAAAAAGCAGGAAAATGTGATTGATATATTAATAAAAAATAAAAAATAGACATTTTATAAAGCATGTTTTTGTGTCAATCATCAAATTAGAATTTATTTTCTTAAAAAAATGGATTAAAATATTTTTGAGAAATAATTACCTGGGACTGCATCTCAGCAGTAGATTGTGTTTGTGGAAGAGAAGCTGATCTTTGTTGTTGACTGGGAAGCTTTTCTGCTGGATGTGCTTCTCTACTGGTTTGGTTTATATGGGCACTTCTTATTTTATCTGCTTGACTTTTGTTTACATTGACGGCAGTCGGCCAAGATATTCCCTGCTTTGAAGGACACATCAAATGTCTCTGATCACTCATATATCTGCCACTTGGACCAACAACACCCACATTGGTTGGTGCCATTGCATGGGCATACGTCACATTTCTCTGGTCATTACAGCGAATGATACATACCGAGATTGAAGCAGTAATGATCACTGCTACGGTCACTGCTACAACCGTAATAATAATCACTGATGTAAGATCAACTTTATCTTCAGTGATTGTATGAACGGCACTTAGCATTTCTGAAGTCTTGTTGCTTACAGTGACAGTGAAAAACATACTAGTTGTTGCTGATAGAACTGGACTACCACTATCCTTGACAACAAACACTAGCTCATAGGAACCAGCATCTTGTTGCGCAAGCACCCGATTGAAAGTTAACAAACCAGTGTACTGGTTGATGGTGAACATCTGCTTGTCATTGCCTCTGATTATTTCATATTTTAGAAATGCATTCTCTTGACTATCTCCATCAGCTGCCTTTACACAAGTGATGTTCTTTGAATGATGCCGGTAATATACAACATCCATGTTATAAGGATTGACACTGGGAAATGTAAAATACGGAGCATTATCATTTTTATCAGTCACTTCAACAATGACGTTGACTGTATTATTGAGAGATGGGATTCCATTATCTTTCACAAATACTTGGAACTTGTAAATGTTTTGAAACTCATGATCCAGTGACATAATGGCTGAAATCATGCCATCATCTTTGATTTTGAAAGGTAAAAACTGTTTGTTATTTGTGAGCAGAGAATAGGTGAGTTTCCCTCCAACTCCCAGGTCTGGGTCTGTTGCATTGATGAAGCCAACAGAAAATCTTGACTTCTCATTCTCTTCAATCAAGAACTTAAATGTCTCCATAGAGAACTGTGGCCTTACATCATTCACATCGGTCACTTTGATAGAGAACTTACTCTTACTTTGCAGTGGAGGAGATCCTTTATCTTGACAGCTGATGATAATTTCATGCTTTGCCTCTCTTTCTCTATCCAATGCTTTTTTCACAATTACTTGGTATTTCTTAGTGTCCAGACTTTGTAGTTTAAATTTATCATAATGCAGATTGCAACTCACTTCTCCATTTTGTCCAACATCATGATCAGTCACTTTTACATATGCAATGGAACTGCCAATTTTGATTCCTTCAGAAACTGATGTTGAATCTTTTCCAGATGCTGACAGGAACTTCAGGTGAATGATTGGTGGATTATTTTGTTGGTTAATTACATTAACAATAACCATAGCAAGAGACTCAAGTGGTGGAACTCCACCATCTTTAGCTTCAACATATAGATGATGTATATTATTTGAAGTAAATTTCTTTTCTAAGAAAATCTGTCCAGTTTGTTCATTTAATTTAAAATGACTTTTAGCAACATCAGATGTTTTTGTACTGAAATGATAAGTGACTCTTCCATTTTTACCAGAATCTAAATCTGTGGCAGATAAAGTTGCAATGGAAGAAGTTTCACTTGGTTTGTTTTTGATAGAAACATTGTAGACATTTTGTGAGAAGATTGGAAGATTATCATTTATATCGGAAACTGAAATATGAACAAGTAAAATACTTTCTTTTGATGGTGTTCCTCCATCTCTGGCAATAACTTTAATCAAATATGTATCCTTTACTTCTCTGTCAAGTTTTTGTTCTAGAGTAATACTCAAATCTGAAGTACCGTCAATTTTTTTAAGTATAAACAAAGTGAAAGGCTCTTCTTTGGTTTTCTTTAACTGATAAGCTATCTTAGAATTTACAATGCCAATATCTTTGTCAATAGCATTGGGAATTGATATTTTCATTCCCATAACATCACCTTCAGAAAATTGTATGTTGATTTGTTTATTTGGAAATTCTGGTTGGTGGTCATTTATATCCAATATTATAACTTTGATCTCCAGTATTCTACTTATTGTTCCTTCTCTTTGGACTGCCACATCAACCATTACGGAACATTCCTTGTTGAAAGTGCACAGTGACTCAGCATCCAATGTCTGTGCTGTATAAAGTTTTCCTGTATTTTTAGAAATCCGGAATAATGGAGAGCTACTTGTTCCATCCTGTTCCATAAGACTGAATGCAATGAGATTGTGATCTTGAATGGCCACATCATCCATCACATTAGAATCGGCAGCAACGTCTCCCAGGTAAGTGCCCGGACTTTTTCCCTCTTCAACTTTAAATGTCAGATCAACACATACACACAAATTTAGTAAAGAAAGTAGGAGAGATGTGTGTAACAACATGTTTCTGTTGGAAAGTAATATATTTTGAATTGATAAGTAGATTAACTTTTAATAAATCTGAAATGTAGAATAAAAATATTATAAATTGCAAAATTAGTTCATAGACAATTTCAAATAGAAATTTAACATTTTTATAAAAAGATTTATTCTTGTTTCAAAATTAGTTTTACGTAAATAATTTTGATCAATTTATTTATATTTGTTTGCCTAATATTATTTTCAAAATAATTTTAAAATTCTATATAGTATATGTCATAATAATAATTGGAAGAAATGCTTTAAATAGCTAAAATAAATATTTATATCAAGTCAATTATTATGTTTATTTAGATTAAGTGAAACTGACATCAGTACTGTATGCATGATAGTAGCCATTTTTGTTTGTCATAAAACATTGTAGATTTCAAAATCTACATGCTCTGCTTCAATAGCAATGTAAATTTATAGTTGTTGGCTTAAGGGAATTCCTTTTAATTTAAAGAGTCAATTACATTGTTAAGAAAAGATAATGACAAATATATATTTCAATATGAAGAAAATCGTTATAGTATTTTGATTTAATTTTCATTATTATTTCTTTTTCAAAGTAAAGACTGTAATGTATAAATAAATATCTAAGAAAAATACAACTGGAATATAGTAACATGAGTTTTGTTTAAATTTAATATTCTGAATTCATGCAATTTTTATTGCATAAATTCATATTAAATTTCAGATAGCAATAGAAATTAAAGTGAAATATTCATTTGTATTTAGAATCAATTATATCATTTGTACTAAAAGTAGAAAATATCAAAATCTACTCACCTTTAGAATAAAAATAGCATGAGTATTTTCAGAAAAATATTTGAATCCTTGAATTCATTTTCCTTATTTTTTCTCATAAAGTTGATTAAATGTGTAAATGCTTGATATCTTTGACAAAAAGGGGAGAGGAGGTAGCAATCCTAGCCAGTGTGTTGTATGCATTATGGCTGCTACTATAAGTGATCATTGATATTCATCATTAACAAAAAAAAAAAATTATTTTACAAATGCTTTTTTTTTATATTTGAGATTTTTGTATTTCATGAATACAAACAAGTGAATGTTAACATATCTGATTTTTTAAAAATATTTAATTTAAAAACATTGTTACTCTCAATCCCAAACAGCATTTCTGTGAGTTCATTGTTCTTTGTTGGTGTTTGTCAGCTTCTTATTTTGCCACTCAAGCTAAATCACAAAGACATGAAATCGTAGCTCTCCAAAGGGAAGATATGCTAAGATAAGTATAAGTATATTAGTTATCATTATTTTCTTTTATTGTTTAAATATGTATGTATAAAATATGAGTTAACTGATTTGCAGTAAAAAAAACTTTATTGAATTCAAGTAAATTATAAAATACATTTCTCAAAAAAAAAAATCATAGTGAATGCAATCGCTTTAAACATCCTCACTTGTGGGTTTGATCATTTTTTAGAACAATCATTTCTAAAATAGAAATATTAATAGACATTTAAGGAAAATAAGTTTCAGTTTTTCAATTTTTTATTTAGTTCTAACATATTTATTTTTTGTGTTATATGATTTATTAAGCCACTTAATTTTGATAAGATGATAAAAAAATCAAAAATTAATTATAAAAATTGTAGGATAAAACAATAGACATGTTAAATAATCCACTCAAAAAATTAATATTCTAAAGAAATTGTTTATTCACATCTTATATAAATACACACATATATATTTATTTATATGTATACATATATATGAAACATCACATTTGGGACTGTTCATTAAATTGTGCTCAGTTGTGTGTTTTAAAATGTCCAAACAGATTTGAGCATATATTTCATTTACATCAGACCAGACAAGTGCTTCTGCTGTGGGAGCACACTCCAACAACATTAAGTTTTATTTATCTATAAACTGAAATCATAGAATATTACAACAAATAGATCTTTTTTGAATTTCAATTGTTTTTATGTTACATGATGACATATACCACACGATTTTATAAGAACAAGATATAATCCAAATGTACAAACATGTTTTCACATTTTCTTGTGATTTTTTTCCTGGATTTAATATCCAGTGTGATTAAGATTATTTGTCCCCATGGGCAGCATGCAACCTTTTCATTTTTTTTTTTTTAGCTTTTAGCTTTTTTTCTCCTTTTATAACATATATTTTACTACAAAACATTTAACGAATAAACATTATAAGAAAATTAATAAGAATAAAATATTTTTTGAAAGAAACTCTTTGGTATTGTTTACGAGATTTTCTAAAGGTTGTCGTTCCGGTTTAGGAGTGGAATGTTGCTGTATTTTGATGTTTTATGTTACAAGAACATGATTATATTGATGTGAAATTTAGAAGTTGAAAAACTTGACTCTGTAAAAAGCATTCATTCTGTAGTCTTAGCACAAATAAGTGTAGACCCTATTTAAATACAATCATTCAGTGAAAAAAAACTTAATATATTTAAGAAATAAGATAAAGGACAAGGTGTTTGTGCTGCCAGTCTTTCTCTTAATAAGACATACTAAAATAGTTTCAGAGTAAATTTAAATAGCATTAATCAATCAATTGTAATTTAACAAATCTAGGAATATCTCAACTTCACGTAGAATGTTATCACCTTTGTATATATTTATGAAACATTAATTGAAATCAGGGACTGGTGGTAAGGGTCTTGGGTTTCTATAAATATTTCCTATTGACTGCTGACTTATATCAGAAGAGTTACTATCTTCTGTCACAGAGTCTTTGTTGTCACATTTTTGTGAAAGGGTTGGTGTATAGAATCCCCTGGCCACAATGGTTGTATCACTTGGGTAGTTGACAGTTTGTCCCAATGGCCTCATCTCTGTTTCTTGACCTGGCTGGCCACTTTGTTTTGATGGAGGATTGCAGTACTGGGAAGTATAAACTTCTGGAAAGTAGGAATAAAGAGATAAGCAATTTGCAACTTACTATTACATAATAATGACAAAGTCTACTTAGAAATAATTTAGTTGATAAATTAGCTAATTTTTGTTGAGTACATTAAAAGTAGCATCTTATATAAATAGAGATTTTGTCCATCTGTCCGTCACAATTTTTTAAAACTTAATAAATACATTGCAAAAATGTTTTTAAACGTAATAAATACATTGCGGAATTTGTCTCATTTCATATATTTATTTTATGATAATTATTCACTTTCACTTCATAAGGAAATCTAATTAACATGAGCTTTGGTATAATTAAGGCTGGAGATGTATAAATATTTTGTTTGGTTTGTCTTTTTGCTATAATCCTATCAGCTCATATATACATTGATTCATTTGAGTCACAACAAATTTAAATCTTTAACATCAGAGTGTATCTACAGACAAGTCCAATCCCCAGGCCTTTTGGCTAGATGCAAAGTGTAGTATCTGTTCTGATACTACACTTTATCTTTTTTGTTCTCAGTCAGTGAAGAAGAAATCCTTCTAGACTGAACCAAACTTTATTTTTGTCTAAATCCAGAGTGCCCTTTTTGGGGGGGGTGAAGCTAGATTTTCCTCAGATTAAAAGTTGACCTTGTGTCTAACTCTGCCCTTGTGAGAGGGGGGGAAAGTAAATAGGAATAAGTTCAATCATTAGTAGACCAGCTTTTGTCTTGCTCAAGTGTCTTTTAAAAAGAGACACTTTTTGTGCATGGAAAATTATTATTTTAAAGAGAGCTAATACCAAATTCTTTAAAAAAACAAAAAAAAACTTGGAATTTTAAACAAATCTTTGATTCAATCAAACCAGTGTAGTATCTGCTCCGATGGATGCTACACTCTGTAGACCAGCACCGTCTTGGCCTTCGGGCCTTGATTCCGCTGGTCTGAGATATTGTCCTGTGCAGTTTTAGGAGGTTCACCCTCCCAGGCTTTGCCTTCTCACCCTTTGAGAAGGGGTTAGTTTATTGCTAATCGCCTGAGGCGCCCCTACCGGGGAATGCGACAGGGCTGCCCAGGTATTTTTTGTAGGTCAGAGTGCTCTTCCTCTAGGGCGCTGGCTTTTCAATCCCACTTTCCTGACCTTGTGTCACATCCTACCGCTGTGGGAGGTAGATAAAACCAAAGCAGTGGATTCAAGGCAGAAAAGTTGGCTCGGAAGGTGATGGTTACCGATGGTTTTTTTTTATATATATTTTCCAAAGGGAGATAATCGAAATAGATTTTAAAGGAATAATCCACATAGATTTTTGTTAACGGTCAAATGACAATAAATACGGTATATAATAAAAATGCTTTAAAAACATTGAAAACTTTCCTGGTCAATTTCTCACCCATGTAAGAAATTGACCAGGAAAGTTGCACTGCAGAATAACTGAATTCATTTGGGCCATGTGATACACCTGGGCATTCTTCAAGGGTAAAAAGAGCTGGTTTGCTAGAATTTGGTTTGGAAACATTACCTTATCCACACAAAACTATGATCTTAAACCTTCATACATTTTGTTCTCAAAAGAAAATTTGTAAGGAGCCTGTCTTAAAACTATGGCGGAAGCAAAAAACATCTCTTTCTATGGTGCATAACAAAGAATTCTACAGAGGAAAGTTAGTGAAGTAAAAACATCATCTTCAGAAGTGTATTGATGCAGATGAAGGATATGTGGAGAAATAATTTGCATATTATTCTGGTTAGTAACTTAGAATTTGGGGAGACACTATCAATCAAACCAGTCTCAAAAACAAGAGGAATAGATGCAGATGGCATCAACGTATGGCTACCTCAATAGAAACCAAACATTTACCTGCAGTAGATATGGTTATATGTGTGTATCAGGTATTGAGTTCTTCAGTCACTAACAGGTTTGCAAGGATAAATTGCCTTTATTTAGATCTTCATTTGCAAAGTCAGGTCAAAAAGGATATCTTTTTCTTTACTAGAATTCATCATTAAATGCAAATGTTTCATTCTTTTAAGGTAATATTTTATCCTTAATTCTCCATATTGTTTGAATTTAAAATTTTAATTTTGGTCTAATCATTTAGTTATTATAATTCAATCAATACACAAGCGTGTATATAGTATGTTTTAGTAACTATTTATAATATTGGTGTACTTACCAGCTCCTTCAAATTGACTTGTGTTTATATCACTTTCATTGGAACTTGCAGTGCCACCACGATAGCATGTTTTTGGTGATGATTGATTGTTATATTCAAAAGGAATGATTGCATGTGGTTTCTGTTTTGTATCCTTTGCTAAAATAGTTTCTTGTTGTCTGTGACTCTGTAAAAAAAAAAATATATATATATATATATTCCATAATTGTTAATAAAGTAGTGGATAAAGAAATATATGTACGTAAGTATTTTTTCATTTTTAGAGTATTTTTAAAGGTTTAGAAATATTTTGTAGTTACACATCATCATTTTTTGAGAATGTCTATACAGCATTTAGTTCAGAATTTTAGTCACTGTGAGAGAAAATAGTCATAAAATTTACTTTAATAATGTTTCAGTGTACAGGATTACCTTTCCATATAAGTTAGAAGTTACCACTCGAACATTTTGCAAACAATAGCAATGTATATGAGTGAAGCAGAACCTTTATGCAGAATTTAACTAACCATATATTTTTGTGCCCAAAATAAAGCTTCTAGAATGCGATGAAAATAATGATCACAACGCGAGGCAAGCAATAATCATAAGTCCAAAGCCAGACAAGCAAACGTCAATTTAAGACCCAATGCGAAGCAAGCAAACACTGATTTCAAACCCAAGCCTGTCTACAATCTATCACAAATGCACCTGCAATAATTGTCAGCAACAGATTTCTGAATGGCTGCTATATTTTACCTTTCACTAAAGGAAAGAAAAAACACAAAAGCTTTATGTGAAATAAAACTTTGACTAAAAATAACCTTTCATACATAACATTATTTTCCTATACAAACTGAGAGAATATTGAACTCTTTTCTCTACTTTTTTCATTCAATTAGTTTCCCAAATAGATTTTTATGAAAACTACAATTTCGTACTACACAAGCAAATCTTGTTTTGTTTAAATTGATTTTCTCTTTTGAAAACTTGGTCCATTTTATTCTTTTTTTAGTTAAAGTGCGATTTGCGATTATTAACATAACATTTGATGGGGGGGGGGGCACATTGGAATAATGTACTTGAACACTTTGACTAGTGATACAGGCCAGTCCATGACACATGGATTTGGCGTTAAAAAAAATAATTATGAGAAAAATAAATAAAATTATGAAAATTACAGAGACTGGTTGAATAGTGTCACTCATGTTACCAATCAATAAATATCTAATATATAAAGAAAAGACAGTCAGACTATCAAAGTTAGACCGCTATAGCATTGCATATGACAAATTGATAGTTGATTCTACCTAGCCAGTGAATTACAGAAATTTTCAGTCTATGTACTTTACATAAAATTAAAAAAATTCCAATTGATTTCATCGATTATATATTCTACCTGACTATTTTCTCCAGTAGGAGAAAATTTCAGATATACACCGTAATTCTCATTGGCTAATCAGCCATGTTCATGATCCAATGAAATGGCTGCATTTGTTACCAATACGAAAGTTGTAAATGACTACTAAAATCTATTCACTTGAGAGTAATGATGAAACATATTTCGCTTTAACTAATTAGCGATCAAACAGTAGGAAAACTTTCCTCTTCTGATTCCATGATTATTTAATTTTTATTTCGTTTTGTACTTTACTTTTATTCTCTGGCTCAAATATTTCTTATTATTCCTATCATTCTTATTAATTTCAATTGTACCTTTGAAATGCCACCTTTCTTCTGCTTCACTTTTTTCCTGGCATACATTTCTATTTTACCTTTTTACAGGTGGTAAATGTCACTTTAATTCAATGCTTTAATGACTGTCAGAATCGTGTATATTTATGTCAACTTTCATTTCAGTTTTCCATCCAGATATTAACCGTTGCTATTTAAATGTCTAAGAATATAACTTCAATTGTGCCATGTCTACAGTTTTATCATAATTTGAATTCATAATAAGCTGAATTATTTTAACTATGATCACATTTTTTAACAAGTCACAATCCGTTTTCTAAACAAATCAGATATTTCAATATTTACTTTCTTTAATTCTATTATTTATTCAGTTGTTTGATAAGACATGACTTAGTAAAAAAAAAAAAAAAGATATAATATCAACAAGTGTCTTACCAATAAGTTATAAACAATCGTTTTCTTAATTATAAGAAATAATTGTTCTTTTTGACGAGAGTGGAGTTGTCAACAGGTGTTGATTTAACATTCGTCTACTATTAACCTGTAACCCATTTATAAAATGCAATATTAACTTAAGTATTAATAATAAAGAATGTTTCTAACATATACATACTATGAAGAAATTCGTTGATTTTAATCCTTTTCTCTTTTAATTTCAAGAGGTAGTTAAATAACTTTATTTTTAAAACAGTCAATGGAGTGGAGCCAACAGTGTAAAGTTAAAAATCATTTGCCTCTTAAATTGTAACTGGTAAATAAATGGAAATTTTATGAAGTAAATTAAAAAAAAAAGAAAAGTAACTACTCTCAGGCAACACCAGAAGGATACAGCTAGTCTAAATGAATATATGCGAAATATTTTTTTATTTATCCTAACTATGTTTCTATCAAAACACTTTACGTTTATTTAATTCAATTATATATCTAAGTATTTTCAAACACATTATATATAGCCAACAGAATGCTGCATGAACACATTCATCCCGATGCTTCATTAGCATAATAATTTTATAAACACCTTCTAATAAATTAATGTTCTGAACAATTCTTTCTGTTTTCGTTCTACAGTTTTCTTATATATATTCAAAAGTTTTGTTGATATTAATATTATTATTATTAGTTCTAATATTAATTTCAACGATTTTATGAAAAACATTTAATGTTCGAAATGATTATTTTGAAATTCGAATAACTACACATTTAAAGCATTCATGTGTTTACACGAATCAACAACCTGGAATAATTTATTTTTAAAAATTACACTCCGCATTGAACGCAATAACTAACAAAGTTTTTCTTTAGATATGTACTTTATCTTTAAAACTAAATTTGTTGTTGTTTTCGACGACGACGACGACTCAATAGTAGTCGTCATCATCGTCGAAAACAACATAAAGAAAAAAGAAAACTTCCTCACCCTCTCAGCTTTTTAAATAATAATAAAAAAATAGATTCATATTTTTTTAAAAACATTATTTTTCTGTCTTCTAAATGAATAAATGTGAAAGATTTTTTCTATTTATCCAAACTTTTTACATCAAAACACCAATTAATTGGGGATGGGTATAGTTAAAACAATGTTTTTACTCAGAGACTTCCATAATTTTAACAACAAACTTTGATAAATTTGTAGATTAACACCCTCAGCTAAGTTTAAACAATGTGATTCTACTTTTTAACGTCATTCTAACTTATTAGAACAGTTAACTAATATATTTTTAACACTAACCCTAAGTACGACTGGCAAGGTCGTAAAACCACACGTAATCACTGAAATTATCTCCAATAGCAAAAAAAAAAAAAATTGTTAACTGCCTTAAAACTCTAGAATGGCTCAGATATAGAGGAACATTTTAAGTTAAATTTATATGCGACACTGATGCCTAACTCTACATTCTAAAATATTTTTTTTTTTGCTGAGGGTGTTAATTTACAATAATACCAAAACTTTTAATATTTTTTATTCATACATGAAAAATTAGGTATTTAATTATTTAGATAATTTTAAAGAAGCTATTAATTTAATTTTCACGCAAAAAATAACACCACTAAACTCAATTGCTTAAAATTAAAATAAAAAAGGGACGTACAGTTAAAAAATATAAGATTTAAATAAAATATGGGTAAATTTGCAGATTAACACACTCCGCTACCCCCCCCCCCCCCAATAAATATATTCTGCTTTTTAGGCAATTATGTTTGACTATCGTGGAAAATGGAAAGAAGGAAAACATATTTTAGAATTTAGAGTGATGGATCAGTTTCATATATATTTAACCTAAATTGTACGTTATTCTGTGCATTATTTTTTTTCGTGGCGCAGGGGTCCACTTTTTTAGGCGATTACATGCCAGTCAGAGTTAGGGTTAGTGTTACAAATATATTAGTTAATTATATCCCCCCCCCCCTTCATTAATTGCTGCCTGGAGGGCGGGTAGGTTTTGCTAGTATATAAATAAAACACAAACTGCTGAAAGAAAACATGACATGATGAGTAATAATGAGTAATTCTAAAAAACTAACTCTCACCCCAAATAAAGGAAAAGACTAGTGTTGGGACGATTAATCGGGATTGGGAATCAGAAAAATCAGAACTTTTGGGGGTATCAGAATGGGAAAAATTTAAGCCTTATTTCCAGTTCCCAAAACGATTCTTTTATTTTTTTTGTTTATTTGTTTGTTTAAAACCTAATTTTCTATTGCTGGTACTAATAATACTATGATAAACATTTATTGACTTTAAACTATCAGTAAAAGCAAAATCTATAGATCATAATAACAAATTAATGTAAAAATGGCACCGGAAAAATAAGAAAATATTAAGAAGTCAGTCAAATTAAAAAAAAAAGTTATATCTACATTTAAAAGTAGATAAGGATTTTCTGCTATATTCCCCCTCCCCCGTCCCAAAAAATGAAATTCTACTTTTTTAGGCGATTTTAGAATCGTAATTGGTAATTGTATCTGAATTGAGAAAAATATTAGAATTGTCCCATCACTAGTAAAGACAAAAAATAATTTCTCAATTTAAACATTTAATTACGCAGTCAGCACAGGATGTTTAATCTACTATATAAAGTGGATTGGTTTTTCCCCTGTACCTTTGGTGAGACTAAGAAAATAACCACATGTTGATACACTACTAAAATACCCACTGCAATGATGCTTTTATTTATTCAAGCATATTTGCAGAAACTTTCGCATAATTTCATCAACATATAACAATTATTATATTTATTCCTAGATCAATCACTCTCTCAACTACAACATCCACATAGACAGTGGTCACTATATTTACTGCAAATTATCTACTGTACCCACCACTCATAACACTGCAAACTTTTATTTCATTCAGAACTGTTAAACAGAAACACGGCCAAGTACAGATTACGGGAATATCATTCCGCTATTCCGAACACATAACATGTACATGTTATGGAATAACGGATTACATTAAAACGCAGCATAACAAAACCACTTCCACGCGTAGTAAGTACACTTTTAATTTTATAACATTAAAAATAAACATAACATAATAAGAATATTTTTTATTTAAACCAAGTAATACATGTTTCATTCGTCAACATTAAAAATAGATTTCTTTAACTAACATCTATTTCATGTTTATTCACTGATTTCAGAATACCGGATTAAATATTCTATGCATTACGTCTTCGTTTTCATTACTGTTTCAAGATCGCTAGAATTATAAACGAACACGTTGCCACTTTACACAGACCATCATTCTTTCAACCGTAAGTAATTTTGGTTTTTTGAAATGGTTGATTATTGCATATTCCTTACACATTTTTCCATTAACAGACCGTACATTTGTAGTTGTGACTTATGTTACAAAATGTAGGGAGAGCTATCGGGATTCGAACTCACGACTCCGGTTTACGGAGAGAGATGGGATTCATTTTTGCATATTTATACACGACCGAGAAATTATCATAATGCGACTCACATGACGTCAGGAAAAGAGATAAAAAGAGAGAGTGAAGACAAAAAAAAACTTTCAGCCGTACGCGGAGCCGCACGCGAAGAAGAACAGTCGATAGGAAGTTAACACGAGACAGAGGACGAAGGATGCCGGCAAGGAAGTACATTAGCTGCCGGGTTAAGACGGACATATTTTGAGGACAACTATAGTCAGTCTTCCCGAGTACCTCTGCGCTGAACGGGGAAGAAATGAACAACCGTCGAGAAGAAAGTCGCGAGGAAAGGCAGGGGCCTTTTGTAAATGGAATTTGAAGATGGAATTATATCCGCCCTTGGCTTGGGCGAGACGACTGATGTGCGACTACAGTATCGCAGTGGAGCCTTTTGAAAATGGAATTATAGCCGCCCTCGGCTCGGGCGAGAGAGCCTGTTGAAAATGAAATTATAGCCGCCCTCGGCTCGGGCGAGAGAGCCTGTTGAAAATGGAATTATAGCCGCCCTCGGCTCGGGCGAGAGAGCCTGTTGAAGATGGAATTATAGCCGCCCTCGGCTCGGGCGAGACGACCCGCTGAACTAAGCGGAGAAAAAGTAACCAGCCAGGAATTGTTTTCCTGAGAAAAAAATTTATTTCAAGACTACATGTGCAAGGAGGTACGGCTACGACGACATGCCGGAAATGTCGACTCTGGGTCGAACAATACATCCAGTTGTAAGTAACAACCTGAATATCTCTTCACGGACATTCGCCCCCTAGGGCTGTTGTATGTATATTTATTTGTGTAGAAGTGAATCCTGCTACTATAGGGATAGGATAGACAATCCCCCCCCCCTCTTCTTAAGAATATACTTTTGTTTTGATGTTTTATTTCGTTTTGTTTTATAGAAACACTCCCGTTTTTTTTCTAGTATACAGTTTCATTAAATAAATGAATATAAATTTAAATCCTAATGTCTTTTTGTCGTTTCTTCGTATCTTTAGTTTGTTTCCTGACGGTATTTTATATTGGAGAACTCCCCATCCCATATCATTTGACATGCTTTATTTTGAACCTGGGATAATACGAACCACTCCGGACTTTTTTTTTTATCTTTGTCACATGTTGTCTTTCGGTGGTCCCGACCGGCGGCATTCGTGACACTTAATACATTAATTAATATCCACACCTGTATGTATTAGAACGATTTAGCGAAAATACTATTTCTCATTGAACACTTTTCTTAATGTGGCCTATACCAAATAATAATAATTTCATCTTTTTACACTCATACTTGACTAAAACAGTATTTACTGACCAACACATCAAATTTGTTTTGATTTTCAAGCTCCATACGACAATAGAATTTACGTGACTAAAATAGTAATTACGGACCACCTTCATTTGCTCAATTAATACACATCACAAACATTATTTTTAATTAAAATAGGATATAACCATCTTACTTATCTAAAATATAATTTAGGTGACTAAAATAGTAATTATTGACCACTTTCATTGGCTACATTAAATACATTTTTTTTCGTAATTAACTTTTCCTTTGTACCTTTAACACAATATATAGATCAGATCAAAATTGCTTTCTTTTCTTTTCAATCCTATGTGACTAAAATAGACGTTATTTTTGTTACACATTTACATTCATTTATTAATCTTTTTCCTTTCTACATACGCTATAATAATTGTTCTTTTTTTTACTTTTTACACTATATATTTATCTTATGTGCCTAAAATAGAATGTACTTTCAGTCATTTAATAAATTTTTTTCAGTTCTAATTAAATACAATATAGTAATTATTTTGTTTTTTTTTTACTTTTAACATGAGATATATATATATATAATCAGAATTTATGCTAGTTTCACGCTCACTACGATAAGTTTCGTCTTTTAACACTCATACTTGATTAAAATACTATTTACTGACCAACACATTAGATTTGTTTTGATTTTCAAGCTCCATACAGAAATAGAATTTATGTGACTAAAATAGTAATTACTGACCACCTTCATTTGCTCAACACACATCACATACATTATTTTAAATTAAAATCAGTCCGTTATACTTTCCCCGTGCAACGCCGTGACACAGGTCCTGCTAGTAGAATAATAAAATACTTAAAACTGCATAGAAAATATTGAATATATTCAGTAACATATTTATAAAACAATCATGAATTAATAAATTGTATAGATGATAATTCCTAATATGTGAAAATAGGTAAACATTATTGAAATATATAGCTATAGATACATTTAATTTTTCTATCAAAAAAAAAATGTATTGAAAACTTGGTATAGATTCTAGTCACACTTAAAAAAAGTATAGATCTTGACCAAAAGACATATTTACATTCCTTGAGCAACAAAGATTTTTAAAGAACACATTTTGAAATGATGTCATAGATATAAATATTTATAAAGAAACTTTCAAGACCATTACTTTAAAAAGGAGAAAAGAAACAAAAAACTAAACAAATTCTAATGGATCTGAATGAAGATTACATAGAACAAAAATTTAACAATTGAAAACATGAAAATATCTAAAAATACAAGTTAAATCGGTTGCTTAAGAAGAAAGAAAATTCATCCCAACTATATTTATATTATTATCCAATGATTTAAAACTTTACATTATTTACATGTTTCAGATTGTTGTCAGCATGTTGGTTGTAACAATATTGCAACCACTGTACTCTCCAGACTTAAGATGCCTTTTGTCATAATCGATAACCTTTCAGGAACTTCAAATTAAACACTTTATTTAATCTACTGGAGAAGACTGATTGCATTCTGTATTCCATGCCTTAATAGATATTTTGTATGTTAATTTTTCTAAAGTTCCTTCAAATAAATCAGCACATATGCTAATCTACAGCAACCTATTAAGTAGGCCAAGTATAGAGATGAATACAATATGGAAACCAATAATTAAGAATAAAAAAGGTAGATAATCCCAGAATTAAAAATAATAATGGTGATAGTAACAAAACTTAATAACAATATAAACATAAAATATGCAATATGAGTATAGGACATTAGGTTTATACCACCCACCATAAAAAATCACCCGCGATTGTCTCACTGGACACATTAACTGAGTTGATAATTGCATTTGTTAAAAGATATTATAGAATGAATTCTACTTGTTGTGAGTTCAATCCATGGTAAAGAAACCTAAAAAAATTAATTGATATGAGATATCTAAATAAGCATGGAATGCAAAATGAAAGCAGTCTAACGAAAGAGTCCAAAATATACAAATAACAGTACATCGTCTCAAAAATAGCGTTGAATATTATGCTTTGAAACTGATGTATTTTTTTTTTTTTAAACAAAAAGAACCTAGAAATGTAATTCTTAAATATCAAGTGGTAAGCATAAAAAACAATTAATAGTATCGCAAACAGTATTTACCTGGGCTTCCATCCGATTGGTGGTTTGTGTCTGTGGAAGAGAAGCTGATCTCTGCTGTTCACTAGGAAGCTTTTCTGAAGGATGGGATTCTCTATTAATTTGGTTTATATGTGCACTTCTGATTTTATCTGCTTGGCTTTTGTTTACATTGACAGCAGTTGGCCAAGATATTCCCTGCTTTGAAGGACACATCAAATGTCTCTGATCATTCATATATCTACCACTTGGACCAACAACGCCAACATTGGCTGGTGCCATTGCATGGGCATATGTCACATTTCTCTGGTCATTACAGCGAATGATACATACCGAGATTGAAGCAGTAATGATCACTGCTACAGTCACTGCTACAACCGTAATAATAATCACTGATGTAAGATCAACTTTATCTTCAGTGATTGTATGAACGGCACTTAGCATTTCTGATGTCTTGTTGCTTACAGTGACAGTGAAAAACATACTTGTTGTTGCTGATAGAACTGGACTACCACTATCCTTGACAACAAACACTAGCTCATAGGAACCAGCATCTTGTTGCGCAAGCACCCGATTGAAAGTTAACAAACCAGTGTACTGGTTGATGGTGAACATCTGCTTGTCATTGCCTCTGATTATTTCATATTTTAGAAATGCATTCTCTTGACTATCTCCATCAGCTGCCTTTACACAAGTGATGTTCTTTGAATGATGCCGGTAATATACAACATCCATGTTATAAGGATTGACACTGGGAAATGTAAAATACGGAGCATTATCATTTTTATCAGTCACTTCAACAATGACGTTGACTGTATTATTGAGAGATGGGATTCCATTATCTTTCACAAATACTTGAAACTTGTAAATGTTTTGAAACTCATGATCCAGTGACATAATGGCTGAAATCATGCCATCATCTTTGATTTTGAAAGGTAAAAACTGCTTGTTATTTGTGAGCAGAGAATAGGTGAGTTTCCCTCCAACTCCCAGGTCTGGGTCTGTTGCATTGATGAAGCCAACAGAAAATCTTGACTTCTCATTCTCTTCAATCAAGAACTTAAATGTCTCCATAGAGAACTGTGGCCTTACATCATTCACATCGGTCACTTTGATAGAGAACTTACTCTTACTTTGCAGTGGAGGAGATCCTTTATCTTGACAGCTGATGATAATTTCATGCTTTGCCTCTCTTTCTCTATCCAATGCTTTTTTCACAATTACTTGATATTTCTTAGTGTCCAGACTTTGTAGTTTAAATTTATCATAATGCAGATTGCAACTCACTTCTCCATTTTGTCCAACATCATGATCAGTCACTTTTACATATGCAATGGAACTTCCCACCTCAATGTCTTCAGAAACTGATGTTGAATCTTTTCCAGATGCTGACAGGAATTTAAGTCGAATGTTTGGAGGATTATTTTGTTGATTGATTACATTAACAAGAACTATTGATTTTGCAGTTAAAGATGGATTTCCACCATCTTTAGCTTCAACATATAAATTATATGTTTTCATATTACTTAAAGTAAATTTCTTTTCTAAGAAAATCTGTCCAGTTTGTTCATTTAACTTGAAATGACTTTTAGCAACATCAGTTGTTTTTGTACTGAAATGATAATTGATTCTTCCATTTTTACCAGAATCTAAATCTGTGGCAGATAAAGTTGCAATGGAAGAAGTTTCACTTGGTTCATTCTTTATTGTGACATTATAAAGATTTTGGGAGAAGACAGGAGGATTATCATTCACATCTGCAACTGAAATGTGAACATCTAAAATACTTTGTTTAGAAGGAGATCCTCCATCTTTAGCAATTACTTTTACCATGTAGCTTTCTTTTACTTCTCTGTCCAACCTTTCGTTCAGAATAATGTATAGATCAGCTGTTCTGTCTACATTTTTGGATACAGTTAAACCAAATGGTTCATTTTTATATTTTTTAAGTTCATAAGTAATCTGAGAATTGATAACTCCGATATCTTTGTCCACGGCGTTAGGAATCATTTTTTTTGTACCAGTAATAACGTCTTCATCAAATGTTATGCTGATTTTTTTATCAGGAAATTCTGGTTGATGATCATTAACATCTTGAATTTTTACTTTTACTTCTAAAATCTTCATGATTCTTTTGGATTTTTGAACAGCAACATCAACCATCAAAAAACATTCCTTGTTGAATGTGCAAAGAGATTCAGCATCCAATGTTTGTGCTGTATAGAGTTTTCCTGTATTTTTAGAAATCCGGAATAATGGAGAGCTACTTGTTCCATCCTGTTCCATGAGACTGAATGCAATGAGATTGTGATCTTGTATGGCCACATCATCCATCACATTAGAATCGGCAGCAATGTCTCCAAGGTAAGTACCAGGACTTTTTCCTTCTTCTACTGTGAATGTTAGGTCTACACAGTAAGAAAAGTGTAATACAAAGAGGAGAATGTATATTTGAATGAACATAATTTTGTTGATTTTCAGAAATCTTTAACAATTTTGTTTCTGAAATAGAAAAAAAAAATATATGTATATATATTAAATATTGCAAAATAATTGTTATTTGCAAAGAAAAAAATTGTGAATCAGCTTACATTTGTATTTCATAAAAATAAGTAACTTAAATTTGCATCACTATGAAAATGTTTATAAATATTCTATTATGACTGATTGCAGAATGAAAAGACATTCATAGTATATGCAAGCATATCAATTAATGTGAATCTAAGATTACAAATCTGAGATTTTAATTCAAGTTTACATTCACATCTATAGCCACAAAATAAAGCAGAGTAATTTTAGTTAAACAATCAAGTTCAAAAGATAAACTTATAGTTATGATTATTTTGTGTTTTTTTTTCATAATTTTAATTTATATTCTGTCATGAACAATAGTTTATTTGCAGTTGAAGTTGCTAAAAATCCAAGTTTTCATATTTTTTACATCAATTTCTTAGGATTTGTTTTGTTGCAGCCATAACTTCATACATTTTTTTCTTTATTTCTATTATTCATCTTCTTTAATGAAAAACTTATTTATTATTATTTTTTTAGAATTATCACATTTATCTCAAAATTATGAAATTAAAAAATAAATTATGTTGGATTAGAGTTTCAAAAATGTTCTCTATGAAAGGAAAAAATACATTTTTAATAAGCAACATTCATTCTAAACATTCTGAAAACAGAAACATGAATTGAGATTATAAAATTGAAGAGAAATATCTAAGAAATTTGAAATAAAATACTTTAAAATCAATTACAATAATTTAATAGATTTTCAATGGTTTTTAAACTGAAAATTATACTGGAAAAATTGTGTATGCTTCTTCATTTGAACATTTATGTGTGGCAAATATTCAGAAATTAAAGTAGAAACAAACAAAAATTGAAAAATTATATATTTACCATTGTTATGAAGGTTTCTTGCTTTTGTCTTGATATGGCAGCTACATACTCATGTTGCAGCTATTCTTTTATAAGAATATTATTCAAAGTGTTTTTCTTAAGGTTGATACAAAGAAAGGAGGCAGTAGTCCTAGTGAATGTGTTATATGCACAATGGCTGCTACAATAAGCTACGAACATGTACAAAGAGTATCATCCAAATTTGGTTTTTGTAATTTGATTTTTTTTTTTTTTTAAACTATTTTAATTATTTACATAATCAAAAATGCAAATATTTTAAGGTATAAATAAATAAATGTTTATGTAAAGAAAATGTATGTTTTACTCCCAAAATGCAATTTTTAAAATTAATTCCTTTGTGTTTTACAGTCTGTTCTTTCTTTTTCCTCCCTTCAAACAATGTCAAAATGGCTTTATTCAGTTACCACATCAAAATGGTTTCATGTAAGTTTTAAAAACGTATTTTTATCTATTGATTAATAATGTCTTAATATATTTGTAATAGAAATGCCAAGAAATGAAATATTTTTCTTTTTAAATACATTCAAGAAGTAATTTTCAGTAGTTTAGTTATCATTCTATATGTAGCCTATTTTTGTTTCAAGAAAAAAACGATTTATGTTTTGAGATTATTTTGATATCTAATCTTATCTATATTTGAAATTATGTTACATTATCTTAATCATATTTTTTTAAATAAAATTAACAATTCTTATTTGTCTAATATTCACTAAATAAATATATTTTATAATTAAATTTTGAATAAAATTTATGCAAACTTATTAAATTCATAGTTTATAATAAACTTAAAAGTAATTAAAAAAAATCTATTTTGGTACTGGGGGTAAGGGTCTTGGATTTCTATAAATATTTCCTGTTGATGGGAGACTTGTATCAGAAGAGTTGCTATCCTCTGTCACAGAGTCTTTGTTGTCACTGTTTTGTGAAAAGCTTGGTGTATAGAATCCCCTGGCCACAATGGTTGTATCACTTGGGTAGTTGACAGTTTGTCCCAATGGCCTCATCTCTGTCTCTTGACCTGGCTGCCTACTTCGTTTTGATGGAGAATTGCAATACTGGGAAGTGTAAACTTCTGAAATTAATTATGAAATGAAAATTAATTTAGCCAGCAGCAAATTACAAATGTGCATTTTTCTGCAAATATAGGAATATAAAAGCAAGATAAGTTTTGTAAGTTTGTAATTTAAAAAAATATATGGCTCACTGAATACACATGTAGCGATTAAATGTATTAATTATAATTTGATACAAATTTGTTTAACATATATGTTGATATATCTTTCTATCTTCTGATAACATTGTTAGCTTTTGTTTATATCATGTTGATAACTCCTTTATCTGAAGCTGAAATGATTATTTTTGGGTACATTTTTTTATTGCTGTTATATAGCTTCTTGATAATCTATACGTTTCTTAATATTTTTTGTGACTGTAATCAATCTTTGTATATATCCTTTCATGAATTTTGAGTAATTGTGTCTGTAGTTTTGACTTTTGTTAATATTTTGCTTTGAGATTCCTTGCAGCAAATTGAAGACAAAAAATGACTTCCATTTGTTATAGTAAATGTACCTGATATATTGTTGATTTAATCTTTCTGCCAAATATGTCTCGATTTGCTGTTTATACATAGTGATTTTAATTTTTGTTTTAATTTATACGTGTGTCTATTGTTTATTTCTGTTAATTACATTCTGATCCCACCTACCATTTGTTTAGTCATATACTTGTTGTTGCATATTTATTGTCCTGATTGTTTGGTCAATAGAGTGATACAGCAAATAATTTAATTGATATTTTTTCTAGACAATATATTTCTTCCTTTAAATTTAAATTTCTAAGATAAAAGAATAAGTAAATGATTTCTTTTAATTAAACTGTTGTTTCCCCAATGAATTATCATGATTTTTTTTGTTTACATTGATAAAAATGAACATATCTTATTGATAAGATTTTCTAAATTAGTTTAATTATTATTAGATTACAACATTATCAAGATTATATTAAAAGATACCCTTTTAAAGAATCTTCTCAGTAAAAAAGTTATACCTTTCTATGAATTGATGCCAGAAAGTTTCCAGATTAAATGTACAATTAAGTTCACCCAATAATGTGGGGATTTTTCTTTCTTTGAAGGTTCAAAAATATTTCACCATTTTCTGATAGCTGATGATTGTTTGCATGAACAATGATCATCCTGCATCAGCACTTAATTAACCATAAAACACGCATGCCAAAAACTGGGTTTAACCAAAAGATTTTTTCCGAAAGTCTTATAAAGTAGCAATACACATGAAAAAATTTTAATTGCTTAAAATATCTCAATAATGGCATATATAGAAAGAGCTTGATGATCTCAGAAATAATCTTTTTAAATTTTTTTAAATCTGACTAAAAATAAGGAAGTTATGACTATTTTTGTGGCTCGCACAATTGGATATTTTTCCCTCTTTATAAAAATGTTATATCTTTGTTAAAACACAAGATTAAGCAATGAAATTTGCCATATAAGTGTATTTTTGTTCAAGAAATCAGAATATGCCACTAAAAATATCCAGAAATTAATGGTTTCCAAGTAATCTGCAGTAAATGCACATAAATATGCTTCAATACCTTAAGAAATATTATGTATCCATTAAAAGAAAGAAGTTAAATAACTCAAAGTTGAATTGTAATATATTTTATTTACAAGAAACTGAAATCTAATACTAGGACTGTTAAAAAATGAACATATTGCAAGATTTCTTTGGCATTATTGTAGATTAACAGCTTCCGCTAAATCACCCCCCTGCCTTCCCAAAATATGAGATTCTACTTGTTTTAGGCAATTACATGTTAACACCCTGAAAAACTTGGCAGAAAGAAAAGAACAAAAACGATTATTTTAGAATTTAGAGTGGAGATTAGTTTCACATATAAATTTAATGCAAAATAACCCCCCATTTCAGGGCCATTTTAGCGTTTTAGGTCATTAATCATTTTTTTCTAGGGGAGATAAATCTTGTGCATATTTCTTGTTTTTATTTGAGCGGAAGGGGTCTCCTTTTTTCTTTCTTTTTTTAGTGTGTAGTTTTAAGAGGGTCTTTGTGGGAGGAGGGGGGGGTTGCCACTCGGACTTCGGGTTAGTGGTAAGGCTAGGGGTCGTGTGAACACCCTGAAAACTTAGCAGAAAGAAAAAAACCCAATTATTTTAGAATTTAGAGTTGGGGATTAGTTTCACATAAATCTAATGTAAAATAATTCATCATTTTGATTCTAACGTTTTAGGGCAGTAATTAATTTTTTTTTTCTATGGCAAATAAATCCTGTGCTTTTTTGTTTATGGGCGTCTGCTTTTTAAAAAAATTTTTTTTATTTTTTAGATGATTATGTGTGGTTTTAATGGGCTTTTTGTAGGATTGGGGGGCTTGCCACTCGGACTTAGGGTTAGTGATAAGGTTAAGGAAGGGGTTTTGTTTTGGATGGAGGTTCCCATTCGGACTTAGTGGTAGGATTAAAAGAGTTTTTTTAGGGGGTGACTTGTCACTCAGATTTAAGGTTAATTGTATGACACGTTCAAGAGAAAGCATTTTTAGGAAGTGGGTTTGTCACTCGAACGTAGAGTTAGTGGTAGAGTAATTATTTATTTTATATCAAGTTTTCATCTTGAAAAAATACTTTAAAAATTGCACTAAAAGGCAAGAATAGCCGGGAAATGGGAGATCATTTTACATTAAATTTATATGCGAAACTGATCCCCCACTCTAAATTCTAAATTATTTTTTTGTTTTTTTTTTCTTTTTTCCGACAAGACTTTTAGGGTGTTCGCACGTAATCACCTAAAAAAGTAGAATCTGATTTATTTTTTAATTGGCGACTAGAAAGTCGAAAGTTGAGTGAAATATTTTTTATAAAAGAACCACAAACAGCATTAACTTTTTTTAAGCACAAAAAGTATTTTTGTCTTTCTTTTTTTTTTTTAAACTCCGTAAACGAATTCTACAAAGAAAGCTAGTTTATAGCTAGCTGCTGATTGATTGTTATATCAGTAATACTAGCAGCTATTGTTGACTTTCGCTCAAAAGGGGACAATATTTTTTCGGATAAGGTAATTTAAAATTACTATTACCAAAAGACAAAACAACATACAATTATAATTTTAATGCATAAAAAAAGATAAAAGATTTATTTATTTACCAGTTGGGGTACAAAAAAGTTTTTTTTTAAATGTTCGATACACGTCATGTTTAAGGTTTATTTTTAAGATTATACAAAGAATAATGGATCAATTAATTTTGTACCCCGACAACAATTGAAATTGATATTTTTCCTGATTGTTTTCCAAATTTCATAACGGAATTTCCCAAAGACGAATAGTATGATATCTTTAAAAGAAGCGGGTGTTTAAAAAAAAAATGATGTTTTTGGACGAAAATGGCGTTAACATTTTTATGACTTTATTAACTGAAAACTCTACAAATATATAATGTAGATTATTATTTATTAATGCATGTGAATTAATTTTCATTTCCGAACAAAATGGTGGTATTTTGACGATTTAAAGTGCTTTGGTTTTTAAAATATGACTATTTCGGTAGAACTACCTTGAAATCTGTGATTATCCAAAGTTTTATAGTCAGTGGGTATTGCTATATAAAGTATTTTGAGAGTATTTGTGGTAAATTTTTATAGCTTTATACCAAACTAGCAGAACCCGTGTCTCGGGGGAATATAAAAAAGTGATTTAACTATGAAAAAAATATCTGTAAAAAAAGTGGTCGCTGATTTCAGAATTTAAAAGAAAGGTCTTACCTTTAAAAAAAATTGAAAATTATTAAAAAGTAAATCCCCCCTCTCATGTATATTTAAAACAAAAATAAACTAACTTGGATGAGTAAAAAAATTTAAAATGTCACCACCCCAATTTTTCCATCCAAAAATTGAGAATCCATTCGGTTATACGTCTCAATTTACTGCTAACTGGGTAGGAAGAGGGTGCTCATTTTATGTTAAATTTATATAGAAAAGTGATCCTTAAAATCTAAAATATTTATTTTATATTTTTTTAATCCCTTTTTGACGGATATATTTTCTGACTGTTTACATGTAATCACCAAAAAAGTAGAATTTGACATATTTGATGGGTTAAACTGAAATGAGTCGTATTTAAACTCAAACAACTTAAAGTCATAACAAATTCAATCGTACACGTGAAACTCTGAAATAAAACCGTTTCTGGAATCATTTTTAGCATTTCTATTGGAAGTGAGGGGGGGATGTGTTTGCTTAACAAAAGCAAAAGATTTTAGTTCAAAATAGAACACTAATTAAATGTTTTAATGGCTGGCAGGCATTGTGTTGTGTATTTGTTTTTATGAAAAAGTATAAATAAAGAAATTGTGGAAACGAACTATTAGAAATGTAGATTAGTTTATAAAATGTGTCCTAGAATGGAATAATCCCGAAAAAAAAAATTTATTTATTCACATATAAAGCACTCCTTTTTCAGCAAGGCAATGTTTAATTTTTTTGGATAGCAAGATTTTCCACAAGTAATATAATAAATAAAAGAAAAGCAAACAGCCATTTATATTCAGAAATGTAATATCTCATTCTCTGACAAATAATGCAAGTAAACATTTATATTTAGTCATACTATTTAATTTTTTTATTTATTAGAATGATTGTGTTATTGTTTTTTATTTCCAAAGAAAATAATGTTATTTGGTCTATGAAGAAGTCACACTGTTTATTTTGCAAGAGCATGAATAGTAATTTTACTTTTGAATAATTTTTAATTTTTTTGAGATTTTTTCAGGAGTAAGACCTTTCTTTTAAATTCTGAAATTAGCAACCACTTGACCCCAAAAAATCAATCATGATGGAAAATATGCGTGTTTGCCTAAGTAAAAGTGACACATCGTAACTGCATAACTAAGTAAATTTGAGCTGTTTGTCTTATTAACAAAGTCTATAAGAAAATATATCGTCAGGAAATAAGGAATAAAAATATAAATTGAAAAGATCAATGTCCAAAATATACTTGCCTGTGAGTTGAAACATGGGGGGGGGGGCGTCGAATGTGTTTGTTTTAAACTGAATGCGGTTACCCAAAACATAATTATGAAGCAACTAGAATTACAGAATAGAATTCCCAGAATCATGGAATCTACCGGTGCGATAACAGTCTGTCGTCTCTATAAACAAATAACTCGGTGTCAAAGGGTGACGTGTTTGTAAATTGAGAGGGAGAGAATATGGTTGCTACCCTATATATTGAAGATGTTCTTGGAAGAAGCAGCAATGTCGGAATAAATGTAATAATTTTTGTAATAATTAAAAATGTAAAAATATTTTTGTGAAACACTGTAGGAAGTACTGTTGGTGTTGAGTGGAAAAAATTTGCATAGGAAGTGTTCGCCTATTTTTTTATAATGGCTGAATTTACAGGGGAAAAATTAAGATTACTTTATATATACCAAATAAGATGCAAGAATGTTGTTAGAATATTTTGTGGGTGGTTTTGAGAACTTAAAAATTAGACACAGAGTTATAACATCATAATGACAAGGGGACAAAGACAAAAAATATATATATATTTACCAGAAATTTCTTCATCCCGTATTGAGTCTGCTTCCCTCTTGCTGTTCTTTCCTTTAATATGAGGTAATTTTGGTGAAGGATGGTTGAGATATTCAGAAGAAGTAGCAAGAGGAGATTTAGTTTTGAGACTATTTGATAGAATTACTGCATCTTGGATGTATTCCTGTTAAGCAAGAGAAAAAAATCAAAGTTATATTATGTAATTAAAACACTTCTTACATATATAAAAATGAATTAAGTAATAATTAAATTTTCTGTTTCTTGGTATAAACTAAATGTCTAATATTCCATTATCACTAGAAAAGTATAGATAGTAAATTGTGATAAAATTGTAAAAACAAAATAATCAAAACTGTCGACTTTCAAAATGCAATTAAACTTAAAACATCTTTTGCATGATTTATGATTTTAATGGAATATATTTATCTACTATTATAGAAAGGCTGAGTTAATTAACATTTGTTTCTCATAAGACCTTTTTCATATATATTTTAATCACATAAAATACATGCTAAAATATTTGTCGGTTTCAGGATTGAGATCTGTTTGAAAAAATTTACATTTTAATTGTTCTAATTGGCTGTAATTTCTAATTAGCTGTATTTGCAAATAATTCATCAAGCAACCCATCTCTTACTAATTTTCTATCTTTTTCACACTCTCTCAGTGTATGTTGTTTGCCCCCCCCCCCCCTCTTATTTTATATGGTCTCTATCACTTTCCCTTCTGTCACTCTTTCTGTGCATGGTGTCTGTCTGTCTCTCTCTCTCTGTCTCTCTCTCTCTCTCTCTCTCTGTCTCTCTCTCTCTCTCTTTCTCTTTGTCTCTCTCTCTCTCTTTGTCTCTCTCTCTCTCTTTGTCTCTCTCTCTCTCTCTTTGTCTCTCTCTCTCTCTTTGTCTCTCTCTCTCTCTCTTTGTCTCTCTCTCTTTCTCTCTCTCTCTCTCTCTCTCTGTTAACATTCAAAAGTAATACCGAAAGTAAAGAATAAAATATTAAAATAGTCCATTATAAACAAAAGGGAATATCACCACAGGCAGTAAGACTATTTAACCCATAGTTGGAGAAGAAAAAGGTATAAGAGAGAGTGATTGTATATATGTATATCTGAGAGAGCAAGCAAGCAGAAAGAGGCTAATTTGGGATTTTTTTTTATTTACCTGGTTTTGAAAATTCACTTTTTCCTGAGTCTAACAATTTAACCCAAGCTCAGTGGGTGACCCAACGTATCACATTTTTTCTAGAGAGAGAGAGTATTAATATATATTTATGGCAAATGCTTTTAGACTGATGGGACCAAACTGTATCTCATTCCAACAAAGAAGAGACTGGTGATTCCAGACAGTCCTAGGTTGCCAGAATGATGCCAAGGCTGGTATGACAACTGGTGAACCAGGAGACTGGCAATAAACCAGTCCCCTCCCAAAGGAGAAGGTAATGCTTGAGAGGCTGCACCTCCTAAAACTGAGTCTGATCATACCTCATTCTCACAAAGAAGGGGCTGATGGTTCAGGTCGATTCCTAGGTTGCCAGAACGATACCAAAGCAACACTCGGTTGGTATAACAACTGACAAATCTCGGATAGACGATTTAGTAGCAGTAGTAATAATAATTCTAAGGGTTTAAAACATCAATAGAGAATTTGTATTATTTGGACTACTGTTTCATTGGATGTTATTCTCACGTTTCGGGGATGTCACCTCTACAACCTTCTTCAGGTGTATCTAGTCAAACTCGCGAATCTTTCTGTCTAACTCACGAATCTGTATGGAATTTGGAATAACAAATTATAAATCCTCATCTCAAAAGTTCCGAAACATAAATCGAAAAGTATTAAGCAAAAAACAATAAACAAACAATAATAAAAAAAAAAATTAATTTGAGACACTTTACCATAGTAAATCTAATAAATAATATTTTTACTTTTAATTATTTCATATATTTATTTATTTTCATATTAATGTGAATTAGAAAATGACATTTTTCTATTGCATGGATATAGGCTAGATAAAACAATTTTCTAAACCAAATATAAATTTAATAATGTAAAATCTATTGCGAAATAAACTCATATTTACCTGAGATTCAACATTTGTAGATGTATGTGTTTGTGGCAAAGAGGTTGATCTTTGTTGCTGGTTAGGAAGCTTCACAATAGGATGAGATTCACCACTGGCTTGATTTATATGTGCATTTCTGATTTTATCTGCTTGGCTTTTGTTTACATTGACAGCAGTTGGCCAAGATATTCCCTGCTTTGAAGGACACATCAAATGTCTCTGATCATTCATATATCTACCACTTGGACCAACAACGCCAACATTGGCTGGTGCCATTGCATGGGCATATGTCACATTTCTCTGGTCATTACAGCGAATGATACATACCGAGATTGAAGCAGTAATGATCACTGCTACAGTCACCGCTACAACCGTAATAATAATCACTGATGTAAGATCAACTTTATCTTCAGTGATTGTATGAACGGCACTTAGCATTTCTGATGTCTTGTTGCTTACAGTGACAGTGAAAAACATACTAGTTGTTGCTGATAGAACTGGACTACCACTATCCTTGACAACAAACACTAGCTCATAGGAACCAGCATCTTGTTGCGCAAGCACCCGATTGAAAGTTAACAAACCAGTGTACTGGTTGATGGTGAACATCTGCTTGTCATTGCCTCTGATTATTTCATATTTTAGAAATGCATTCTCTTGACTATCTCCATCAGCTGCCTTTACACAAGTGATGTTCTTTGAATGATGCCGGTAATATACAACATCCATGTTATAAGGATTGACACTGGGAAATGTAAAATACGGAGCATTATCATTTTTATCAGTCACTTCAACAATGACGTTGACTGTATTATTGAGAGATGGGATTCCATTATCTTTCACAAATACTTGAAACTTGTAAATGTTTTGAAACTCATGATCCAGTGACATAATGGCTGAAATCATGCCATCATCTTTGATTTTGAAAGGTAAAAACTGTTTGTTATTTGTGAGCAGAGAATAGGTGAGTTTCCCTCCAACTCCCAGGTCTGGGTCTGTTGCATTGATGAAGCCAACAGAAAATCTTGACTTCTCATTCTCTTCAATCAAGAACTTAAATGTCTCCATAGAGAACTGTGGCCTTACATCATTCACATCGGTCACTTTGATAGAGAACTTACTCTTACTTTGCAGTGGAGGAGATCCTTTATCTTGACAGCTGATGATAATTTCATGCTTTGCCTCTCTTTCTCTATCCAATGCTTTTTTCACAATTACTTGGTATTTCTTAGTGTCCAGACTTTGTAGTTTAAATTTATCATAATGCAGATTGCAACTCACTTCTCCATTTTGTCCAACATCATGATCAGTCACTTTTACATATGCAATGGAACTGCCAATTTTGATTCCTTCAGAAACTGATGTTGAATCTTTTCCTGATGCTGATAAGAACTTTAGGTGAATTATTGGTGGATTATTTTGTTGATTGATAACATTAACAATGACCATAGCAAGAGACTCAAGTGATGGAATCCCACCATCTTTAGCTTCAACATATAGATGATGTGTTTGCATATTACTTGATGTAAATCTCTTCTCCAAGAAAATCTGTCCAGTTTGTTCATTTAATTTAAAATGACTTTTAGCAACATCAGTTGTTTTTGTACTAAAATGATAAGTGACTCTTCCATTTTTCCCAGAATCTAAATCTGTGGCTGATAATGTTGCAATGGAAGAAGTTTCACTTGGTTTATTCTTTATAGACACATTGTAGACATTTTGTGAGAAAACTGGAATATTATCATTGATGTCTGTAACTGAAATGTGAACAAGTAAAATACTTTGTTTTGATGGTGATCCTTTATCTTTTGCAATCAACTGAATTAGGTAAGAATCTTTTATTTCCCTATCAAGTTCATCCTCCAAGACAATACTTAAATCTGATGTACCATCCACTTTTTTAATGACAAACAGAGCAAATGGTTCTTTGTTGACCTTCTTTAGTTTATATGTTATTTTAGAATTTACAACTCCAACATCTTTGTCTATGGCATTGGGAATAATTACTTTGGTTCCTTTCTTGTCATTTTCATCAAACTCCAGTGTTACTTGTTTATCAGGGAATTCTGGTTGATGGTCATTTACATCCTCAATTATTACTTTGATTTCCAGTATTCTGCTTATTGTATTTTCTCTCTGAACAGCAACATCTATCATCACAAAACATTCTTTGTTGAATGTACACAATGACTCAGCATCCAATGTTTGTGCTGTATATAGTTTTCCTGTATTTTTAGAAATCCGGAATAATGGAGAGCTGCTTGTTCCATCTTGTTCCATGAGACTGAATGCAATGAGATTGTGATCTTGTATGGCCACATCATCCATCACATTAGAATCAGCCGCAATGTCTCCAAGGTAAGTGCCAGGACTTTTTCCTTCTTCAACTTTGAATGTCAAATCAACACCCAAACAATTGCATAAAAGCAACTGAAGAAAATAGAGTTGAATTAACATTTTTTCCTTGGGTTTGATGCGTTTTCTAAGACAAGATGAACCATTAATCTGCAATTTAAAAAAAAATTTTATTTTTTAAATATTCCTCTGAATAAATAGAAATATTTTAAGAACAATAACATTTCTAGTAAATTATAAAGTGTTAATGTTAACTACTAGCTCTCTGTATAACCAGTATCTTATCTGCCTATTGTACAGGAAAAAGAATAGTCAGCTAGTCTTGAGATTGTCAATCACAACTTCCTTCAGAATGAGATTGTGTGCATCGGCCCCTAAATTTACATATCTGTTCGAATTTCAAACTAGTGTTTCTAATGGATTTTCTAAATCTGCAACATCTATTACTATATCTATAAACTAATGTGTTATATTTGTATAAATTGTCACTGACTTAAATGAACCGAACATGACAATAACGTTTCACAATTTTTTGCCTTGAATTCTCTCGAAGCCTTGTTTCTTAACACAATGAATTCATTTTGTCCTATCTTCACATATTTTGTAAAATCATGATAATTCATATTTTTTAACAGAAATGGCAGTAATGGAAAAAATCAGTGCTGTTTAGTTTTGATATTTAGAGTGCTGCTTGTGTCCCAGACTCCAGGGTGGGCAACACTGGGCAACGTCTCACACCTGCTCTCTATATGTCCCGATCCAAAAATTTGACATAAGTCAGGTTGCATGCAGTGATATTGCTTCTTACGCACTCAAGACAAGTTTTCTTCAGTTTCCCTAGTGCCTGGGATATCCAGACACATTATGGAGTTGATACAAGAGATGGCACGCTGTACATGGCCAAACGGCTTGAGACAGAGAGTGTGTGAGGCATCAACAATCCTACTAAGACTATACCTACTAAACTACTTCCCATTAAACTTTTTTTATTTGAATTTTGCCCGACAATCTGAAGAGTAGCTGAATAGTTATCCCTTTTATTAAACTAGGCACAGAAAACTGAAATTTTTGTCTCTACTAACACATAAGGCCCTACACTAAATTAACTTCATGCTGTACTTTCCCTTGTTAGGAAAAAATACATGAAACCAAATTTTTCAAGAATCAGCATAAAATTATTATCAGATACTGAACCATTCATTAAGTGCTTCTAAAATATGATTCTTACAGTAAACAGATAAAAGATGTGTGAGCTCTAGAAATATGTCTATGACCAGATAATAGGTTACAAGCAAAAGAGAATGGAGAAAACCTCAGAACAAAAAGAAGTGAAAAGAAAAAGAAAAAAAGTTTTTAGAAAACTGTAGTTCATAGCATATTGATGTTAGGAAACATGTGAAATTAATAATTCTTTTAGAATGATATTTTACCAAAAGTATTTAAATTCATGAAAGGATTACAGTATAAGAATCTGTTTTTCATTGGCTCATACACTGAACATTTTTAGAAATATCTTGCAGTAAGGCATCATCCTTTATAGCTGTCAGAACAAGTTAAATATGAATTAAATGTACAACAAAATATGATTAAGTTATATTTTTAATAAAATGTATAACAAAAAATTATCAACATCTTTGCCAAATACAAAAGGCTATTCCAGATATATGTAAGATTTTGAATGAATATGTTATTTAAATTTTGAAATTTCTAATATGTATACTTATGTTTTTAAAATTTATTCTTAGTTCAAAATGCAGAATATTGTCTCAAAGGATAAAATAATCATTTTTTTAATTGATTTTAATGAATAATGATAGTGTTAAATATACCCTTGTTGAGTAAATATTGTTTACATTTAGAATTGTAAAAAATTTATATAAAATTAGATTTCATAAGCAATAAATAAAATTCTTTAAAATTGGATGAATTTCCTTTTTTAGGAAGAAAAACATTGAAAGTATAAAAATTAATAATACTAAAACTACTTGCTAGGCATAAAAGTTGTCTGAGTTGAGATTCATTTCTAAATTTATTTTCAATAATTAAATTTAAAATTTAGATATAAGAAAGATATTGAATATTTCTGCAAGGTTATGACAAAATAATCAAATTTGATAGAAATTTATAATAAAAAGAACTTTAAACAATGTAATGTAAATATGTCAAGAGAATAAAATGTTGAGAATTATTTGAAAAATAATTTTTAAGACCATAAAATCATCATTATTTTATTTTATAAAGTGAAGCATACATTACAAAAATGATCAGCAAAACAGGCTGGTTTTTTTTATTCAAGAAATGAATACAATTAAAAATTATTTTTTATTTTTCAAAAATAAATAGTAGAAATTAATTCTAAAAAGCAAACTGATTTTCGAAAATGATAATTTTCAACATTTTATTTTGATTTAATATATAATGATACCAATAAATAAAAAATATCACTTTTTAAAAACTAAAAAAAAAATGTGCCCTTGCATTTTATCTTAATTAACTGGACAAATTTAAATTAGCATGTCCATTTTTATCTGATAAACTTACCAGTTTATAAGGAATTTTTATATGTACTTAGAAATCTAATAAAATTATTAAATAAAAAAATCTTCATGATTGATAAGGAAGCAATATACTTTAATTTCCACATAACATTTTACAAAAGAACAACAAAAATCCTGCAAACTACAATTTTAGCGGTTACTATTCTATACTATACATCGCATTTATCAATAAGTATGATTTTAGTAGTGTAAATACTTGTTAAAATTAACTAAACAAATCATTTTTTAAATCATAATGCACAATCATAATCAAACACTTCATCAATAATGATGAAATATTTAAATAGTGGCAAGTAAGGAATTCTTTCATATTATTTTTTTCACAAATTGTAAAATACTTTATCCTAAGTAATCTAAGGAGAAATGTATTATTATACAAAAAAATGGAAAATTTATCACAAAAAATGTGTTGAAATAAGACACACTTTTTTATATGTGATACAATAAACAATAAAAATAACAAACAGAAAATGATCTTACCTTTTTGTAATTATTAGTGATTATTTTGAGATAAGATGTAAAAATTACATTCTTTTTCACAAAAATTGCAGCTGTAGTTTTGCATGAATATTATACAAAACAAAAGTCTGTTTATTTGCATTGATGTGAGAAAAAGTACAGCAGTCCTAGTGAATTTGTTGTGTGAGCAATGGCTGCCACAATTCATAATGGCTATCGTCATTGAAAAATTTACATCTTTAAATTTTATTTTGATTTTTTTTTATTAAGTCATTTTTCATAGTAAAATATATAGAAATAAACATTGAAAAAGAAAAGGAATCAATAAATTATATTTAAGAAAAAAATGTACACTCCCAGAATGCAATTTGTTATTTCAGCTCTTTGTTCTTTTCTTTCTTAAATCTAAACAATGTCATAATGGCTGTGTTTTCTCAATTTCCTATCAAAATGTGTGTCTTATGTAAGTATACCAAAATATTTTCAATTTTATATTACTATTAACATAATCTTATAACATCATGACAGTTATGATTTTATGTTAATTCAAAATGTATAAAAGGGAATATGTATATCTGAATATTCATCCATGTATCATGCATAATTCTTTATTTATTGAAATATTACTAATATCTTTATCTTGAATATATTTTAATGTAGCTTTTAAAAATCATTCAATATTTTATGTTTACATATTGCTACTATTATCTGGTTATAAATCATTTTAACTAAATCTTTTTGCTTATGCGTATCAGATCGAAAAATAATCCAGTTTCACTCATGTAGATAGCTACTGAGGAACTGGAGGTAAGGGTCTTGGGTTCCGATAGATATTTCCTGTTGATTGCTGACTTATATCAGAAGAGTTACTATCCTCTGTCACAAAGTCTTTGTTTTCATTGTTTTGTGAAAGGGTTGGTGTATAGAATCCCCTGGCCACAATGGTTGTATCACTTGGGTAGTTGACAGTCTGTCCCAATGGTCTCATCTCTGTCTCTTGTGATGGATGCCCTCTTTGTTTTGATGGAGGGTTGCAGTACTGCGATGTGTACATTCCTTGAAAATATTGATGAAAATATAAACAATGTAAAAATGTATTCTATAATGAAACATCATTAAAAAGGAAATAATTAGTTTAGTATCATATTTCTCTAGTCAAATATCTAATTCTAACTCATCACTGAATAATTCCCTGGCTTGACATATAGATATAACCACTAATAAAAAATCCATATGATTTTTATAAAGTACTAACCTTCAAATGGAATGTGTCAAAATTTCAACCCAATCAGATTATTAGTTTACAAATTAGTCATTTAAGTGAAGTTACTGTTGCAAATTTTCAAAACAATGGAAAAATGTGAATTATGTGTGTTGATAAAGCATTGCTTTCTGATAGGAAAAAAATACTGTTCAAGCAAAGCAATGACTTGATAAGTGTTATTCAGACTCTGCTCTATCGGAACAGTGATTAACATGTGGTATGCTGATTTTAAACATGGTTGTACAGACAGAAATTATACTGAACGCTCAGGTCGTCCAAATTCGACAGTTGTTCCAGAAAATATCAAAATCAAAAAGGTCCACAAACTCGTTTATAGATAATAGGAGTAAAACACAGTAGGCTAATAAAGTTATCCAATAAAGTTTTTACCAGTTTACATTACAAATTACATATGATTTGCAAGTCAAAAATTATTATAATTATTTGTTAACTCACCAATACTTAATAACATGAAAAGATTTAGTTTTAAAAAATTAAATCTTTTCATGTTCAAATAGAAAATAATTGCAAAATAAAACAATGAATAGACAATGCATGATTGAAAAGGTGAGAAACACATCACTTAAGACTTACCTGTAACTTCTCTCTCTCTTGAATTTCCTTCCTTTTTGCTATTTCTGTTATCAGTATGAGACAATTTTGGTGATGGGTAATTCAGATACTCAGAAGAACTGACTTGTTGAGGATTATTTTTAGGACTATTTGGAAGCAATCTTTCATCTTGAACATAGGAATGCTGTATAATGTATGATAAAAAAAATCAAATATTCATCTATCATTTTCATGTATAATCTAATACAAGGACAAAATGTATGTTGCTCCATGAAAATCATAGCTAGATGAAACACTATGGTAAAGTGTTTACTTACTGATATTTAAAACATAAGTGTGTTTATTGAGCATATGAAAATCAGTATACTTTATTTGTTTTGCATTTTTTTTAAAAATTTCTAATAATGAAATTATATAATTTGCATGGGAATCAGAAAATATGTATTATATAGATGGGAAAAGGTAAAAAAAAAAAGTATATCATTTAAATGGGAGTATGTAATATCCAAGTAAGAAAAGAAGAGAAAAATATAAGAATAAAATTAATTTGAAGTTTAGATTTATTTAAATATGAAAATGTCTGGGTACAAAAATAGTGTGTTTATCGGAAAAGAGAACAAAGGTGTCAGAAGGATTTTGATTTTTTGTAATTCCATGCAATGTAAACTTTAAAATAAACACAGAATAAAAAAACAAAAATGTTTTACGTAATTAAAATATATATTAGTATACAGAATTATAAGTTACTTTTTAAACATGACAAATACACTTCCTTATTATGCATATAAATTATATTAATAAATAAGATGATAAATACATCAATGGCTACATAAAAATTCTTGTATAAAATATGAATTTAATAATATTGAATTAATTGTGAAATAAACACATATTTACCTGAGATTCAACATTTGTAGATGTTTGTGGAAGGGACGCTGACCTTTGCTGCTGGCTGGGAAGCTTTTCTGTGGGATGGGGTTCTGTACTGGATTGGTTTACATGTGCACTTCTGATTTTATCTGCTTGACTTTTGTTTACATTGACAGCAGTCGGCCAAGATATTCCCTGCTTTGAAGGACACATCAAATGTCTCTGATCACTCATATATCTGCCACTTGGACCAACAACACCCACATTGGCTGGTGCCATTGCATGGGCATACGTCACATTTCTCTGGTCATTACAGCGAATGATACATACCGAGATTGAAGCAGTAATGATCACTGCTACGGTCACTGCTACAACTGTAATAATAATCACTGATGTAAGATCAACTTTATCTTCAGTGATTGTATGAATAGCACTTAGCATTTCTGATGTCTTGTTGCTTACAGTGACAGTAAAAAACATACTAGTTGTTGCTGATAGAACTGGACTACCACTATCCTTGACAACAAACACTAGCTCATAGGAACCAGCATCTTGTTGCGCAAGCACCCGATTGAAAGTTAACAAGCCAGTGTACTGGTTGATGGTGAACATCTGCTTGTCATTGCCTCTGATTATTTCATATTTTAGAAATGCATTCTCTTGACTATCTCCATCAGCTGCCTTTACACAAGTGATGTTCTTTGAATGATGCCGGTAATATACAACATCCATGTTATAAGGATTGACACTGGGAAATGTAAAATACGGAGCATTATCATTTTTATCAGTCACTTCAACAATGACGTTGACTGTATTATTGAGAGATGGGATTCCATTATCTTTCACAAATACTTGAAACTTGTAAATGTTTTGAAACTCATGATCCAGTGACATAATGGCTGAAATCATGCCATCATCTTTGATTTTGAAAGGTAAAAACTGTTTGTTATTTGTGAGCAGAGAATAGGTGAGTTTCCCTCCAACTCCCAGGTCTGGGTCTGTTGCATTGATGAAGCCAACAGAAAATCTTGACTTCTCATTCTCTTCAATCAAGAACTTAAATGTCTCCATAGAGAACTGTGGCCTTACATCATTCACATCGGTCACTTTGATAGAGAACTTACTCTTACTTTGCAGTGGAGGAGATCCTTTATCTTGACAGCTGATGATAATTTCATGCTTTGCCTCTCTTTCTCTATCCAATGCTTTTTTCACAATTACTTGGTATTTCTTAGTGTCCAGACTTTGTAGTTTAAATTTATCATAATGCAGATTGCAACTCACTTCTCCATTTTGTCCAACATCATGATCAGTCACTTTTACATATGCAATGGAACTGCCAATTTTGATTCCTTCAGAAACTGATGTTGAATCTTTTCCTGATGCTGATAAGAACTTTAGGTGAATGATTGGGGGATTATTTTGTTGATTGATTACATTAACAATAACCATTGATTTTGCTGTTAATGAAGGATTACCTCCATCTTGTGCTTCTACATACAAAATATGTGTTAATATATTACTCAAGGTGAATTTACTTTCTAAGAAAATCTGTCCAGTTTGTTCATTTAATTTAAAATGACTTTTTGCAACATCAGTTGTTTTTGTACTGAAATGATAAGTGACTCTTCCATTTTTACCAGAATCTAAATCTGTGGCAGATAAAGTTGCAATGGAAGAAGTTTCACTTGGTTCATTCTTTATTGTAACATTGTAGACATTTTGAGAAAAAAGTGGAGGATTATCGTTGATGTCTGTTACAGAGACATGAATATTCAAAGTACTTTGTTTATTTGGGGTTCCACCATCCTTAGCTATTACCTTTACCATATACCTGTCTTTCACTTCTCTATCCAGACTCTGTTCAAGAATTAAAGAGAGATCCGATGTTCCATCAACATTTTTAGAAACAGACAAACCAAATGGCTCATCTTTATATTTTTTAAGTTCATAACTAATTTGTGAATTAATTATTCCAACATCTTTGTCAATTGCATTTGGAATTAACTTCCTCATTCCTTTGCCATCTCCTTCTGTAAATTCTATAGTCACTTGTTTATCAGGAAATTCTGGTTGATGATCATTAACATCTTGAATTATTACTTTTAATTCTAATATTCTACTGATTGTATTTTCTTTCTGAACTGCAACATCAACCATCACAAAACATCCTTTTCCATATGTACATAAAGATTCAGCATCCAATGTCTGTGCTGTATAAAGTTTTCCTGTATTTTTAGAAATCCGGAATAATGGAGAGCTGCTTGTTCCATCCTGTTCCATGAGACTGAATGCAATGAGATTGTGATCTTGTATGGCCACATCATCCATCACATTAGAATCAGCAGCAATGTCTCCAAGGTAAGTTCCAGGACTTTTCCCTTCTTCAACTTTGAATGTCAGATCAACACTTTGAGAAAGGTACAAGAAACCCGTGAGAATATATATTCTTAACAGCATGGTTCTCTTTAACTGACTGACTTGTAGGCTGTAAAAAGTTTTCTGAAATATAAAATAAATTCATTTTTACTATCAAAATAAAGTTAATGTTATGGTATTTTAGATAGTACTTAATTTTGTAAGAATTCAGAAGACTGCTACGATTATTATTTAATTCATATTCTGTATTTGAACACATTTCTATGGTTAAATAATGATACATTTTAATTTTATATCTGCTTTTTTACTTAACAAGGTTATATTATTATTGTTGAAATACATTTTCTTTTACTATATTAACTTAAACAATTAAAATAAGTATGAAATATATAAAATTAAATTACTTTTTCTATAATATATTCATAAACACGTATGATTCTTTAATATTCAGTAATTAACACAGTTATAGAAATATGTGGTGGTGGTGGTGGTGGGGTAATATTGATTAGATAATGCAAACAACACAAGAATAATGTTTAAAGTTGATGCAAACATTATGAGTATAAGTATCATTTGTGAGAACAATGGTTAATTCAAGTGATGTTGAATAGGTCATTTCTAGGTAAGGTATCCTAAATAGATTCATGGTAAATAATAACAACACAAACATAAAGGAAATGCTTAGAAATACGTGATAGATTAGTTTAATTAACTCCAATTAATACAATCATTAAAAATTCTGTACCTAATTTGCATGTATTTATAAAAAAATCCTATCAGAAATGAGTAATCATTTATATAAATTTATATTGAAAATGAAAATGAATAAAATTGTTATTTACAACATATCTCAAATTTTGAGACTTGTTTCAAAGCAGCCATATTTGTAATGAACAAAATTCTCTAGTTCCTTTGAATATTAGATATACACAAAAGCGTATACGGTTTCACTCAGCAGCATTAACAATTGATATGTTCGATTATAAAAGTGTATATACTGAAATAAGAAATATTCTTAATAATTCTATTTCTAAATAAGTCAGCATCTTTTTTATTTAAAATGGATGGAACTATATTGTCATTATAACTTCATGCATTCATTTATATCTGACATATTTGTGATTAAAAAAAAGAAGAAGAAAAAGCAGAATTGAAAATTTTGTAATTTACTAACCTTTTTAATAATAATTTTAAAAATCCGTGACAAGAAGGGAACTACATTTTCATTATAATTCCTACAGCTGTTGTTTAGTGATAATTATAAGAGAAATTAGTTTTATTTAAGGTTAGGCATGAGAAAGAAGGCAGCAGTCCTAGTCAATGTGCTGTGTGCACTATGTCAGCTATTGTTAAGTGATGACTACTATTCACCCGAATAATGAGATTTCATAGGATTTATTAATCAATTATGTTTTAATATCAGAAATTGTTTACTACATTGATATTTTAAAATATTCATATTATGAGAGAAAAATTTTGATAAAATCAAGATTTTGAGAAAAAAAATGACAAATTTTCAACTCCCATAATGCAATTTTTCAATCTAATCCTTTGTTTCTTGCAGTCTGTTTTCTTCTTTCTTTCTTTCTTTAAAACACCATGATGGCTTTTCTTACTGACTGCTTAAAAGTGCCTTCTATGTAAGTACAACATGTATTTGCCTCAATTTAGAACTAATATTACCAAATTTATCTGCAGTATTTTTGAAAGTGATTTAAATAATTTTTCTAAAAGTTGTAGTTTCAGAATATACATTTAATGGGTGATTTTTTTTCAAATTATGATCTCTAACTTTGTTTAGTTTCTTTCCTATTGACTATTTCTGATCTGAAAAAGAATTGCCTTATTTAAAATTTATGTAATTGAAATAAATTCAAATTTATTAAATTATTAAGTTTTTATTTATTTTAATGATTTCTATTTCTTAATTTTTATCTAATATATATTATTTCCAAAGTAAATTAAAGGTATTATTTGTTATTTTATATACAAGAAAATTTGTGTTTTATGAAAAGGTAATGCTGATTAGAGTAGGTCATATATTAAAGTATCATTGAGGTACTGCAGGTAAAGGTCTTGGATTTCTATAAATATTTCCTGTTGATTGCTGACTTATATCAGAAGAGTTACTATCTTCTATCACAGAGTCTTTGTTATCATTGTTTTGTGAAAGAGTTGATGTATAGAATCCCCTGGCCACAATGGTTGTATCACTTGGGTAGTTGACAGTCTGTCCCAATGGCCTCATCTCTGTCTCTTGACCTTGCTGCCCACTTTGTTTTGATGGAGAATTGCAGTACTGGGAACTGTAAAGCTCTGAAAAGAATTATGCAGATAAATAAAACATAGACATCATTTTAGCAGTTCACTACTTCCCAATAATAAACATAGATTTTTTAAATGTAGTGTGTGTGTGTTTATATATATATATATATATATATATAAAATAAAATAAAAGTTAAAGGTATAGAAATGAGTAAAGTATAAATGGACAATAGGAAAAACAGCTTCAATGAAAGCTGAAATAAAATTATAACATTCAATACTAAAGATACTGCAAATATTCAAATCAGTCTTCAGATCAAACAGGGCTATTGTAGACTAATCTGAGACAAATAAATTTATAACATAATTTATATCAGTTCCAAGGATTCAAGATCAACAATGATTAGGTGTATGATCGTTTCTAAGATGATTAGGATTTTTTTTTTTTTTTTTACTTTTGAATTCCAATATATACTCTTCTTCAGCGCCTTTTACAAAACAAATGAAAATACTAAAAGCACATAGAACTTTACATATATTCAAAGATATGTAAAGTTCTACGTACCTCTAGTATTTTTCATTTTTTTTGTGGTGTCTTCTGTCTTTTTGTTTTATTGTGATTGTTCATACAAAAAGGTTTTTTATCTACATTATCTCTGATGTGTTATTGTATTTCTGATTTTTTGTATTTGTTTTCTTTATTGTTATTTTTCATATTTAATATTTTTCCTATCCTATTATTATTCTGGTTACAATATCATTATAGTTATTATAATCATTATTACTATGATATTTATGGATTATTATCATTATATATATTGAATTTTGAGGTTCTAATCCATTATATATTGTCTCATTATTTATTTATTTTTATTGTTATCATTATTATTGGTAGAAGTATTATATCTTTATGTATATGTGATTTTCTTTTTACCTGTTATAATTTGATATATTTTTGCAAAAAAGAAAATGTTGATGGTTTTTGCTTGACTTCTATTTGTGATGTTTTGTAAAAAGTGCTGAAGAAGCGCATATTGGAAATAAAATGTAAAAATAAAAATTTTAAAAATTCCTAATCATCTTAGAAACGATCGTATGCCTAATCATTGTTGATCTTGAATTCTTGGAACTGATATAATGTTATAAACTTTCTTCCTCTCTCTCATTTATATATATAAGAGAGAGAGAGAGATAAATAGAATATTATCAAGTATTGTGGTATGTAAAGCAAAATAATCCAAATAATTAAATAAATACAGGCTTATTACATTTATTCCATTATTTTTCAATTAATTTTAATTTTGAGTGCATAGCTTTCATTGAGATTTTTCATTAAATTACTTGAAAATTGTTTTTTAAATTTTACATCTGAAAAAATAATCATTAATGTTTTATATTGAATATTTTTACAATAAATATTCTTATATATTTATTTTTTAGTTATTTTCAATTTGATATAATCGTTTTATGCAATAATCATGAAAGTTTCATTTACCACTGCCAAATCTTTTGATAAATAAATTTTGCAATTGCATATCAATGCATGCTATATATAGAGTGTAATTGCTCTCTATATTAAATAAAGTACCAATCATATATTTATATATATAAATTAAAGTATAATTCGTTTTATATACTAGCTGGTTTTACCTGTGTTGCTCAAAATCTGTTTATTTAACTATGATATTACTGTAAAGCATTCATTTTGGTTTTCATTAGAATTAATTATAACAACACTAAATGTTGTTATAATTAATTCTAATGAAAACCAAAATGAATGCTTTACAGTAATATTATAAATATCGAATTTTAAATTTTGTTGATGTTTTAGAAATAATTTGTGTATTGAACAGAATCAGAAAATGTATGCATTTGGATAATTCAATAATTGATTTTCGTGGATAGATTCATAATAGATTTACTATGATTTTCCATAGAATATCTCATTGCAGTCATCTCTCTTTTTCTGCATTGTCGCAAACCCTTTCAGAAGAATTTATATTTTTGCTGATTTAAAATATTTTGTCAGGACTTAGTACATTAAAATAGTGTCTATTTATTTCTACTTGTCTCGTTGATTCCAAATGAAGTCTTATTTTTTCTCTCAAGCACTTAGTTTGTGATAGTGAGATAGAGCCAGGAGCCGGTTTTGGTCTAGGCAAACATACAGATAACTAAATATATATATATATATATATATATATATATATATATTATTTGAAGTGAACTCTGAAACCACTAAACTAATTCTTACTAAAATTTGGGAAATAAATTCTAAGCATTACAGTGGGTAACATAAGTTATATATATTGATGGGTAAATTTATATTTGAAAATGAAAAATGTTACAAGTAAACGTTTTTCTATTTTAACAAAGTTTTTAATTTGTTTTATTTTCTTCGTTTTTTTTATTTTCAGAACATTTTAAAATTGAGAAGCTACTATATACTCTTTAAAAATCAAAAAAATATAATGAAATTTAAATTAAATTCACCAAATCAACAACAGTAAAAAACAGATTTTTTTTGTGTCAAATTACAAACAAAGAACTCAGTTAATTTTGGAATCCATTTCCTTTGGAGTTTCTGACATTCTAACTATAATTTTTTCATAAACAAATAGTGTGTAGGATTCCTACTATTTATGAATTCCATCATTCTGGACTGACTTAGATGTTTCAACCATTTTTAATAACAAGATTATTTGCTTGTGATCTGTTTGACAAAATGTAAACAAATAAATACAACAAATAAACATTAACAGTATTGACCTTTTCAGAGACAGGTATTCTTCTGGTGATATATAAAAGATTTTAAAGAATTATAGAAAAGCTTTTATGCAAGCATTTGTAAAATATCAGATCAGCAATCTGAGATAATTTATTTTTTGGAAATTAAAATTTAAAATAATTTATTTTAAGCAGATTAAACATTTAAAATATTTTTTAAAAATGTTAACAGAATATCAAATTAACCTCAATCTTTATATTATTCTTTAAACATTCATGTCAAGAACATTTTAGTAAAAAGTAACAATAGAATTTTTTTAAAGTCTATTCAAAATTACTATTTTAACTCTAAACTATTGTTATAATTTAAGTAAAAGCAATTTAGCAGATGTATTTCATTAGTTGGTATCAAGTATCAATGAATTTTTCAGATATATGTAAAATAAAAAAGAAGTATAATCAATTAATACATGAAGATCAATGCAACAGCAATTTCCACTGAAGAGTTTTTTGTTTTTTTAAATATCATGAACAGATCAACTTTTTTGTGCCTGAATTTTGTGATAAAAAGTTATCCTTATTTATTCTTCAAACTATTATATATTTTTGTTTTTTTAAATATCATGAACAGATCAACTTTTTTGTGCCTGAATTTTGTGATGAAAAGTTATCCTTATTTATTCTTCAAACTATTATATATTTTTGTTTTTTTAAATATCATGAACAGATCAACTTTTTTGTGCCTGAATTTTGTGATGAAAAGTTATCCTTATTTATTCTTCAAACTATTATATTTATGTCTCAGCTGATGTGCTCTCTGGTCTTCTTCAGGTTTATCATTCAATTATAATAATAAACATACATCATATTAAAATACGGAAAAATCACTGTGCATAGATGAATCATGCACCTAAAGAAGACACAGCAGCCGTAATGTATAAATATCAACATTGCTGAAAACATTTTATTTTATACAATAGAAAGTATTTTATATTCTAAAATTACTTTTTTTCCAGAGAAAACGTTTTTTTCCTGTTCTTTAGGATAATATGTTTTTTTTGTGTTTTTTTCAAATAGTTTGTTCTACTATCCAATAAATGTGATGGTAAAGAAGTAGTAAGAAAAACAAGTTGTGTAAATTAATTCCCTTAAAAGTATCTCCCAAAGCAATGAAAGTGATTTGACAGCACCAAGCTCATCTCTACTTACAGGTTATATTGGGTTTAGAAGCTACGAGCAACAAGGAATAATAATTGCTAACTTGACCATTTTTCTATTTGTTTCTATTTATACAAGGTTTCAGGAGAGTTATACCTCTAAGAGAAAACTGAATTCCAATTTGTCTTAGAGAGGATTTGAATTTGGGTCCTTGATTCCATTTTCTGTTATCAATCAATAGAGCCACCATATTTCCAAGGTATTGGAACTTACCTGAAATATCTTGATTTTGGCTTGAGTCTTTTTCATTCCTGCTCTCCCTACTGTTATTAAGAGACATTTTGGGTGATGAGTAGTTTGGATACTGTGAGGAGCTGACATGGGCTTTATTGTTTGGACTATTTGGAGGTACGACATCATCTTGGATATATGTCTAAAAAAGAAGATAAAAGTTGTTGGATGAAAATATCTAAAGTACACAACAATATATGTGTAGGATATATGTGACAATGTACAATCTCATAAAATGCAGATGAAATTAGCTTCAAGGTTCCAGGTGTTGGAATTTTAATTTCTTATTAGTGTATATAGTGTAATTTTTAATAAATAAGTAAAAAAAATAGATATGAGCAAAAATATTATAAAATAGCTGATTTCTTAAAATTAAGTTTACATTACAATATCAGAATTTTAATAGAATTAAAGAATAACCAAATAGAACCAGAATAATAATACCCTAAAACCATTTAATTAATGTACACAATATAGTGTTTACATAAATGATACATACAAATTTATTTTGTTTTTTGTTGGTTCTTTTTGTATTTTCAAATAAAAACAAATGTCTTTCTTCAAAATAAAAATATGTGTATAAAACTTGTACCTGAGATGCTATCTGTGTGACTCGTTGAGTCTGAGGTAGAGAAGCCAAGCTTTGCTGCTGACTGGGAAGCTTTTCTGCAGGATGAGATTCTCTGCTGGTTTGGTTTATATGTGCACTTCTTATTTTATCTGTTTGGCTTTTGTTTACATTGACAGCAGTTGGCCAAGATATTCCCTGCTTTGAAGGACACATCAAATGTCTCTGATCACTCATATATCTGCCACTTGGACCAACAACACCCACATTGGTCGGTGTCATTGCATGGGCATATGTCACATTTCTCTGATCATTACAGCGAATGATACATACCGAGATTGAAGCAGTAATGATCACTGCTACGGTCACTGCTACAACCGTAATAATAATCACTGATGTAAGATCAACTTTATCTTCAGTGATTGTATGAACGGCACTTAGCATTTCTGATGTCTTGTTGCTTACAGTGACAGTAAAAAACATACTAGTTGTTGCTGATAGAACTGGACTACCACTATCCTTGACAACAAACACTAGCTCATAGGAACCAGCATCTTGCTGTGCAAGCACCCGATTGAAAGTTAACAAACCAGTGTACTGGTTGATGGTGAACATCTGCTTGTCATTGCCTCTGATTATTTCATATTTTAGAAATGCATTCTCTTGACTATCTCCATCAGCTGCCTTTACACAAGTGATGTTCTTTGAATGATGCCGGTAATATACAACATCCATGTTATAAGGATTGACACTGGGAAATGTAAAATACGGAGCATTATCATTTTTATCAGTCACTTCAACAATGACGTTGACTGTATTATTGAGAGATGGGATTCCATTATCTTTCACAAATACTTGGAACTTGTAAATGTTTTGAAACTCATGATCCAGTGACATAATGGCTGAAATCATGCCATCATCTTTGATTTTGAAAGGTAAAAACTGTTTGTTATTTGTGAGCAGAGAATAGGTGAGTTTCCCTCCAACTCCCAGGTCTGGGTCTGTTGCATTGATGAAGCCAACAGAAAATCTTGACTTCTCATTCTCTTCAATCAAGAACTTAAATGTCTCCATAGAGAACTGTGGCCTTACATCATTCACATCGGTCACTTTGATAGAGAACTTACTCTTACTTTGCAGTGGAGGAGATCCTTTATCTTGACAGCTGATGATAATTTCATGCTTTGCCTCTCTTTCTCTATCCAATGCTTTTTTCACAATTACTTGGTATTTCTTAGTGTCCAGACTTTGTAGTTTAAATTTATCATAATGCAGATTGCAACTCACTTCTCCATTTTGTCCAACATCATGATCAGTCACTTTTACATATGCAATGGAACTTCCTACCTCAATGTTTTCAGAAACTGATGTTGAATCTTTTCCAGATGCTGACAGGAATTTAAGGCGAATTACTGGTGGGTTATTTTGATTATTGATAACATTAACAATAACCATTGATTTAGCTTTTAAAGAAGGACTGCCACCATCAGTGGCCTCTACAAATAAATTATAGATCAACATATTACCTGTTGTCAATTTCTTCTCTAAAAATATCTGTCCAGTTTTTTCATTTAATTTGAAACGATTTTTAGCAACATCAGATGTTTTTGTACTGAAATGATAAGTAACTCTTCCATTTTTACCAGAATCTAAATCTGTAGCTGATAAAGTTGCAATGGAAGAAGTTTCACTTGGTTCATTTTTGATTGTGACATTATAAAGATTTTGGGAGAAGACAGGAGGATTATCATTCACATCTGCAACTGAAATGTGAACATCCAAAATACTTTGTTTAGAAGGAGATCCACCATCTTTAGCAATTACTTTTACCATGTAACTTTCTTTCACTTCTCTGTCTAGTCTTTCTTTTAAGATAATGTACAGATCAGATGTTCGGTCAAAGTTTTTGGATACAGTTAAAGCAAATGGTTCATCTTTATATTTTTTAAGTTCATAAGTAATCTGAGAGTTGATAACACCAATATCTTTGTCAACTGCATTAGGGATTAATAGTTTGGTTCCCATCACAACATCTTCAGAAAATTCAATATTTGTTTTTTTATCAGGAAATTCTGGTTGATGGTCATTTACATCAAGTATGATGATTTTAATTTCTAAAATCTTCATGATTCTTTTGGATTTTTGTACTGCAATATCTATCATGAGAGAACATTCCTTGTTAAATGTACACAGAGATTCAGCATCTAATGTCTGTGCTGTATATAGTTTTCCTGTATTTTTAGAAATCCGGAATAATGGTGAGCTACTTGTTCCATCCTGTTCCATAAGACTGAATGCAATGAGATTGTGATCTTGTATGGCCACATCATCCATCACATTAGAATCAGCAGCAATGTCTCCAAGGTAAGTGCCAGGACTTTTTCCTTCTTCAATTTTAAAAGTCAAATCTATACAGCAGGTAGAATGTAATATCAAAAGCAGGAAGAAGTTCTGTAATAACATTTTTAGATGAATGTAAGTTTGATGTCTCTTATTGATGAGATGTCCAACAAATCTTTTATGGGTCTGTAAAATAGAATACAGATATATATGTCATTTTAGACTGGTAATCCACACATAAGAAAATATAGTAAACAATAATTTGCAAATATAGTACTCAGTAGTTTTTTATGAATTAAATATTTTTAGTTTTTGTATGAATTATTAGATGAATAATCTATATAATTTATGATTTTTTAAAAAGTAAAATATATTACTTTTCATTATTGAGAACTTTTAAATTTATTATATCTTCAGATATATATATATGTATATATATATACACACACACACACACACATACACATTGAGAGAGTAGAAAGTGGACCTTGGGTTTACTTTCAGCTGCCTCGTAACTCTCGCTTCCCTTATTTTGCCATTTAGTCCTCACATTCCATGAGCGATGTTTCTGACAATAGGGGTAGAATTGCTGCTTCCTGGGTCGGAATCAATCTATCTAACACTTATTGTTGGCTAGTTTTTGACCTTGAAGTAGTATTTTTTGTTTTAGCTCCTTACATCAAGTGGCTTCATGCCTTGTCTGGAGCGATTTTCATTTTTTTTTAAATCTTGATATGTTTTTCAATAATATTTCATGATTGATAAATTTCAGATAAAGTGAATCAGATTTGGATCAACTGATGACAATAAATCATTAAAAAATGTGGTGAGGTATCACAAAAACGACAAGCAAAATGTTTAATCTTTTATATAATCTATATACGAATTTAAATTGATTAAAAATTATCTTGAAATTATAGAAAAAATATTTCATTGTTCAGTAGTTTTTAATAGTACATTATTGAACAAACAACAAATTCTTACGTTATTTTTTAAATTAATTATTTTAAAATGTTTAAAAACATTTTTAAATAATTAATTTAAAAATTTAGTTTTGTTGAAATGAAATTTTTTCAACATAAATATAATAACGTAAGAAACATACTATAATAATAAACATGTAAAACAAAACAATATTTTTCTTGTGAAAAATAGGATTTCTTTTCTTTTTTTTTTTCAGTAATGCTTACTTGCCAGAGTTGTCTCTCTTGTCTTTATTATTTATCTATGGTGCACCCCAATTTTTTTTTTGTGAAAATAATCCTTTAATATATTTGAATTATCACTAGGAGCAAATATTACAGGCTTTAAATGTACATTGTTGAATGTTATATTTTCCAAACTTACTTCTGAATATATATATATTTAAACAAATAACAGCCTCAGTTTCAATACTGGTGATAATAGATAAAGTATTACCATAAACCTATTTTTATGAAAAAAATAGTCAAAATCTGTTCAATATCTTGTCAAACACTCCATGTTGCTTTAAAAAAAAGTCCAATCAAGATATTGAATGAGTATAACAAAATAAATTATGAGTTATAATTGTTTTATATCAAGTAAAGTAAAAAATATATTAAGATATTTCGAATTAATAAATAATTGCAAATGAGTTTATTTTATCTAAAAATTAACAATAGGATAGACAAATTGAGAAAAAAAACAACTAAAAATAAACACTCATACAAATGCACCAAACAGTAGACATTTTAAGTAAAACTGAATCAGTTCATATAACTTTAAAGTCAATTACAAGTATTCATGGCTCAATTTTTGCATTTAGCTTAAAATAAACGGATTTGAATGTTTAATATTAAATTCAAAACTGTATTATCTGTTCTGTCCTTGCAATTTTTACTGAGGCAATTTTTACTAGTGTCCCATCCAAAGAGCCCCTTTTTGGGGAGCTAGATATCGCCCACATAAAATAAACGACTGTGTCTAACTTTGCCTTCGTGGGGAGACAAGTAAATATGGACATTAAATTCAAAACAATTTATCAAATTCTTTCTGGATGGGTTTTTAGAATAGAAAGATATTTGACTCCAAATGCTCAAGATATTTTGTATGAATTTTCAAACAAAATATATTCAGCATCATTTGTTAAATGTCTCTGTGTTATAAATAATTCAAAATACAAAAATGAATTTTAAAAAATAATTTACTATTTGTATGAACTTTCTGATTACATTTAATATGTTGTTAGTAGGCAACCTGGATTTCAGTATTAAAAAAGTGTTAAATCATCTCTGTTTTCTAATATTGGCTGTGAATATTACATTCAATAATTGTAGAAAAGAAATGAATAGACTATTTTTAACAAGAACACTAAAAACAATGATATTTTCTTAGAAACACATAAATCTATCAAATTATTTGAATGAAGAAATACAGGAAATATAAAAATATCTTACCTTGTTTTGATTGGAGTTTCTGTTTCAAATGCATCAAATGAAAATTTTGTCCTACGTTACGTTTTGCAGATGTTGATAATATTACTCTGAGTAAAGATGTTCTCCTTGTTATGTTGGTAAAGAAATAATCCTAGTGAGTGTGTTGTATGAGCAATGGCTGCTACAGTAGAAGATGACTACTATTCATCAGTGAGGTATGACATTTCATTGGATTAAATTAGAATTATCTAATTTTTAAAACAAGACTATTTTGAATATTTACAAATTTAAAAATAAAACATATGGAAACATTTAATATTAAAAAAATTAAAAAATGTTTTTATTCCCAAAATGCACTCTGTTTGTTCAGCTCTTTGTCCTTTAAAAATCTATTATCTCCCTTCTTTGTTCTTTAAAATCTATTATCTCCCCTCTTTTTCCCTTTTTGTCTGCACCATTATAATGGCTCAGCTCAAATGTCACATCAAATTATGATCCACGTAAGTATATTAAACTGATATTTTTTTTAATTTGTATATAGGTACTTATTTCTTAGAAAAGAATAAAATTTATCTTTTAAAAAATAAAAATGCTCTAATGAATAGTGTTTACTGAAATTCAGATAAGCATTTGTTTTCAGAATATAATAAGTATTGAGGAATTGATATATTTTAATTAGGTATATTCACAGATATATATATATATAATGTGTGTGTGTGTGTCTAAAACTAGTCAAATGATTTTAATTACAAGATTATTTGGTACTTTTATTTACTTAATTAAAAATAATTAGTATCCATCAAATATATGTTTAAAATGAAATGCATCTATTGAAATTTTAATAATTTTAGTTTTTATATAAATATTATTGGGGTACTGGAGGTAAGGGTCTTGGGTTCCGATAGATATTTCCTGTTGATGGCAGACTTGTATCAGACGAGTTACTATCCTCTGTCATAGAGTCTTTGTTCTCACTGTTTTGTGAAAGGGTTGGTGTATAGAATCCCCTGGCCACAATGGTTGTATCACTTGGGTAGTTGACAGTCTGTCCCAATGGCATCATCTCTGTCTCTTGACCTTGCTGCCTACTTCGTTTTGATGGAGAATTGCAGTATCGGGAAGCATAATCATCTAAGTATTAAAAAATATTAACCAATGTAAAACTATTATTCCAGATGAAGATGTGTTCAATTCATATAAAGATTTCTTTTAAATAACACATATTTAATGAAGTATATTTAATTTAATTTGTAAATTTCATACTGTAAACTAATTTTTTAAATCTTTACATCTGTTTAAAAGAAACATCATTTGTTATGAAATTTAAGAAATAAAATAAATGCAGAAACCATATTTAAATTATTTCCCCTTTTTTTGTTTACATAGGGTTTTAAATAAAATGCTTAACATTTATGTAAACAGCAAATTAATTGTTAAAATGAAGTAAAATCTGTATATTAATAAAATTTTAAGGCAACTTCATGTCTTTTTCTTACCTCTATCTGATTTACACATTGAATGAATTTTTTTTTAAATATTTGCACTAAGTCGAATATTTATTGAAATAAAAAAAAATGAGGTAGCATAAAATAAAAAAATTTAAGTATCCTATTTAAAAGAGAAATTTTCATTGCTAAATTAAATCCACCAGAATGCATTTTCTCGATTTTAGTTATAGTTTTATAACAATTTGGTTGTTTCAAAATTCTATTAAAAAAAAGGATAATTGGTAGCAAAAAATATCGACATAGTTAAAAAAAAATTTTTATTTGATTTAAAGACACCGCTTCATTTTATTGTAAAACCAATTTTTTAAAATATTTCTTCATTGAATTATTTTTCCAAAATTGTACATATTTTCTTACAAGAAATTAAGATGACAAAATGTGTGGGAGGAGCAATGAGTCTCCCCATTTCCTGCCCCCCCCCCCAAAAAAAAGTAAAAAGACTCTCTTGCTGAGTATATACAGCTATGCTATGACTGCAATGTCGAATGTGACTTCAACACTTAATTATTTATAAAATGACTTTCACACACGAATTTTAAACTCTTCCAAGATTGCAAGTTATATTTCATTTTTCATTACTGTTGATTCCATATTTCAATTTTGTTTTTTATTTGCCTTTTCCAATTTTTGTTCTGTTTCAGACATTTTTTTAATAATTAAGTTAACTTAAAAAAGTTTTATTTTGTTTTTCAATTTTCTCTCGCCACCAAGAACAAAATTTTCATTTAGGCATGTCGGTTTTAAAGACTTCACGATTTCAATTTTTATATTTTTTTATTTATCAAAATACTCCAACATGAATAGGATTTTTACTTTTACTTTTGTCTTGGAAAGAAGGTGGAAAGAGGTTTAAAAAGTTGAAATAGGACGTGCCTTTTAATATTTTATGAATTAGTTTTTATCTAAGCTCTCAGCTTGGCAATATGTTCCTCCTGAGTAATGCCAGGTAAATACAGTTAATATATAATAGAAAGAAAAAGCTTTTATATATAGTTGAATTTATGTTTTGTAACATTTTTATCTCATTTTGTATATAGTGCTGTGTTCATGTTTACACAACTTGAATAGTGGATCAACTATTGAAAATCAGACTTGATGAATAAAACTGCATCATTATTCAATGGTGAATGTGCAATTTTGTATTGATATACTAAAATAGATTTTTTTTCTGTAAACTCGAAATATAAAACGATATAACTTATTAACATTTTGAATTATGTTTAACTCAAATTTTATTTTAAATCAAGACAAAGTAGAAGATCAATTCTTACTACAAATTAAGTACTGAAGATAAGCAAAAAATTTAGAACAATAAAATTTGCTTAAATTATTACAATTCAATTACAAAATTTCTTCAATAATGCTAAATGTTTTATAGCAAGGGTACAATATTTCTTTGAATGATTCAAAGTTATATAAATTTTTGTCTAAAATATTGGTTAGTAAATGTTTTTTTGTAAAATAAATTAAACATTACTATCAATTAAAGAACTCGTTTTCAGATTATACTTTTCATAAAAAATTGGGAAAAAATAACTGTTCAATTTTTAGAGGGTTGATTTAATTTGCTATGTAAGTTTTACATAAAATGATCACTCGGATCAAAATTCCAAGAAGAGGTTTGTAATTCAAATTATCTTGGTGAAGTCCCTGTCAATAAATTAAGTAGAGAGAGGAACCATTTTACATTAAACGTGCATAGAAAATTGAAATCCTTGTTTAAAAAATGTTATTTATAATCTAAAATTTTGGTGCTTAATCAATAATAATCCAAAGATCTTTTTAAAAAACATTATTTTCATTAAGAATACAATGATCTTCGGATTATTATTGATTAAGCACTCAAATTTCAGAATATTTTTAAAAAATGTTTGAGAAAATTTGTTTAATTTACTTGCATAGTGGTACAAAATAATAATCTTAGGGTCAAAAGAATTCATAAATAAAAATAAATATGCATACCAGAAATATTTTCATCTTGTCTTATGCTTGTATCATTCCTCCTCTGTTTACTATTCGTATGTGATAATTTTGGAGAAGGATGATTGAGATATTCAACAGAACTGGCTTGAAGGTTATTTTGGAGAGTTTTAGGTAGCATGAACTCTTGAACACGAGCCTGTTGAATAGAGAAAATTTGAAATAAAAAATTTCTTGTATATTGCAAATACATTTTTGTGATATGAAATTATTATAAATAAATTGTTTTAAATGGAATGGATGATATACAGATTTAATAAAATATATTTTATATTCATTGTTTTTTCATTATGTTTAAATCGAATATTATCTAAGTAAAATATTTCTCCCTATAAAATGATGTTATTATATTCAACAAAATAATGAGATGAACATTAAATAATTTTTTTAAAATGTTCAGTTAATACAAATACCATTGATAAAAAAAAAATAGATCACTTACTATAGATTCATCTGGTAGCTGTGTCTGAGTCTGAGGTAGAGAGGCCGATCTTTGCTGTTGACTGGGAAGCTTTTCTGCAGGATGAGTTTCTCTGCTGGTTTGGTTTATATGTGCACTTCTTATTTTATCTGCTTGACTTTTGTTTACATTGACAGCAGTTGGCCAAGATATTCCCTGCTTTGAAGGACACATCAAATGTCTCTGATCACTCATATATCTGCCACTTGGACCAACAACACCCACATTGGTCGGTGCCATTGCATGGGCATATGTCACATTTCTCTGATCATTACAGCGAATGATACATACCGAGATTGAAGCAGTAATGATCACTGCTACGGTCACTGCTACAACCGTAATAATAATCACTGATGTAAGATCAACTTTATCTTCAGTGATTGTATGAACGGCACTTAGCATTTCTGATGTCTTGTTGCTTACAGTGACAGTGAAAAACATACTAGTTGTTGCTGATAGAACTGGACTACCACTATCCTTGACAACAAACACTAGCTCATAGGAACCAGCATCTTGTTGCGCAAGCACCCGATTGAAAGTCAACAAACCAGTGTACTGGTTGATGGTGAACATCTGCTTGTCATTGCCTCTGATTATTTCATATTTTAGAAATGCATTCTCTTGACTATCTCCATCAGCTGCCTTTACACAAGTGATGTTCTTTGAATGATGCCGGTAATATACAACATCCATGTTATAAGGATTGACACTGGGAAATGTAAAATACGGAGCATTATCATTTTTATCAGTCACTTCAACAATGACGTTGACTGTATTATTGAGAGATGGGATTCCATTATCTTTCACAAATACTTGGAACTTGTAAATGTTTTGAAACTCATGATCCAGTGACATAATGGCTGAAATCATGCCATCATCTTTGATTTTGAAAGGTAAAAACTGTTTGTTATTTGTGAGCAGAGAATAGGTGAGTTTCCCTCCAACTCCCAGGTCTGGGTCTGTTGCATTGATGAAGCCAACAGAAAATCTTGACTTCTCATTCTCTTCAATCAAGAACTTAAATGTCTCCATAGAGAACTGTGGCCTTACATCATTCACATCGGTCACTTTGATAGAGAACTTACTCTTACTTTGCAGTGGAGGAGATCCTTTATCTTGACAGCTGATGATAATTTCATGCTTTGCCTCTCTTTCTCTATCCAATGCTTTTTTCACAATTACTTGGTATTTCTTAGTGTCCAGACTTTGTAGTTTAAATTTATCATAATGCAGATTGCAACTCACTTCTCCATTTTGTCCAACATCATGATCAGTCACTTTTACATATGCAATGGAACTTCCCACCTCAATGTTTTCAGAAACTGATGTTGAATCTTTTCCAGATGCTGACAGGAATTTTAGGTGAATTGTTGGAGGATTATTTTGTTGATTGATTACATTAACCAGAACCATTGCAAGTGAATTTAATGGCGGGATGCCTCCATCTTTAGCTTCAACATATAGATGATGTGTAGGTATATTACTTAATGTGAACCTATTCTCTAAGAAAATCTGTCCAGTTTGTTCATTTAATTTAAAATGATTTTTAGCAACATCAGATGTCTTTGTACTGAAATGATAAGTGACTCTTCCATTTTTCCCAGAATCTAAATCTGTGGCTGATAATGTTGCAATGGAAGAAGTTTCACTTGGTTTATTCTTTATTGACACATTGTAGACATTTTGTGAGAAAACTGGAATATTATCATTGATGTCTGTAACTGAAATGTGAACAAGTAAAATACTTTGTTTTGATGATGATCCTCCATCTTCAGCAATCAATTGAATTAGGTAAGAATCTTTCACTTCCCTATCAAGTTCATCCTCCAAGACGATACTTAAATCTGATGTTCCATCCACTTTTTTAATGACAAACAAAGCAAATGGTTCTTTGTTAATTTTCTTTAGTTTATATGTTATTTTAGAATTTACAACTCCAACATCTTTGTCTATGGCATTGGGAATAATTACTTTGGTTCCTTTCTTGTCATTTTCACCAAACTCAACTGTAACTTGTTTATCAGGGAATTCTGGTTGATGATCATTAACATCATTTAGTATGATTTTGATTTCTAATATTTTCATAATCCTTTTAGATTTCTGAACTGCAACATCAACCATTAAGAAACATTCTTTTCCATAAGTACACAGAGACTCAGCATCTAATGTTTGTGCTGTATAGAGTTTTCCTGTATTTTTAGAAATCCGGAATAATGGAGAGCTACTTGTTCCATCCTGTTCCATGAGACTGAATGCAATGAGATTTTGATCTTGTATGGCCACATCATCCATCACATTAGAATCAGCCGCAATGTCTCCGAGGTAAGTGCCAGGACTTTTCCCTTCTTCAACTGTGAATGTCAGATCTACACTCAAACAGTTACATAGAAGCAACTGGAGAAAATAGAGCTGAATTAACATTTTTGTCTTTTCTAAGACAAAATATGCATATACCAGAAATAATCTGCAATACAAAAAAAAAACAATTATTTTTTAAGTAAATGAATTTCATATAAGGCCACAGAATTTGAACATTCGTAAGTTTTCCTATGAAGGCAAAATAATTTTATCACCTGAAAAGATTTTATCTAAAATAATGTTACCTATACAAATCATGTTTAAGTTCTTACTAATACAACTGATGAAATGTTTATTTATAAACTTATGTTATTGTTTTTACTATGAATAATATATTCATAGTCATCATAACAAAATAAGACATGTTGCTCAAACACTTAACCCCGTAGAAAGTACATGAACTGAAGAAAAAGAGAAATAATAGAATAGAGAAAAATAAATTTCTTGTAAATTTTATTTTCATGTTACTTATGATCTCCCATTGTATAAAACAAGTGGAATATTCATCATCCTGACACCTTTGCAGGACTAAACTCAGGAAACTGAGCAACTTTTACCTCTACCAACATATAAATATTTCTTTTAAAACTACTTTAATTTATTGTGTATTCATGTCACTGAAATTCAATCATTCTGTTAGAATAATATTAATTTTCATATTTGTTTAAATTGTCACTAAATTAAGTTATCAACTATACCAATTGTTCACAATTTCACGCCTTAAATTTCCTATAAGATTTTTTCTTAAGCCAGTTAATTAACTTTGTCCAATTTTCATATATTTTTAAAACATCATCATAATTCATATGTTTTAACAAAAAGTGATTTTAAAAAAATAGATGTAAGATATTATTTTGACATTAAACTTTTTCGGTTTCAATTATGTCCAGCAATCTGAAGCCTAGCTGAAAATTCATCACCTTTATTTAACTAGACATAGAAAACTGCAATGCTTGCCTCTACTAACATATTTATATAAGGGCCCTACACTGAATTAACCTTGCACTGTACTTTATCTTGTTAAGAAGAAAATATTCTCATACAAGATCAGTATAAAATTATAATCAGTCACTATGCAATTCATTAAGTTCACCTAAATTATGATTAGTACAGTAAACAAATAAAAGGTGTGTGAGCTCTAGGGAAATGTCTATGACCAGGTAATAAGTTACAAACAAAAGAGAATGGAGAAACAAAACGAAAATATTATGTGAAATTCAATAATGTTGTTAGAATAATATTTTACTAAAAATTTGTGGGAAGAGTATAACAATCTGTGGGTCATTTAGGTCATACACTGAACATTTTAGAAATATCTTGTATTATAGCATCATCCTTTATATCAGTCATAACAAGTCAAAGATGAATTAAATGTACAACAAAATATGATCTGTTTGGTAAATCTTTAATAAAATTTATAACAACAAATGACGAACATCTTTGCTAAATGCATGAGTTTGTTTTTGCCAGATATATGTAAGATTTTGAATGAATATATTATTTCAATTTTGAAATTTCTATTATGTATACTTATGTTTTTAAAGTTTGTGTTTGGTTTAAAAAGGAGAATATTATCTCCAAGGATAAAACAATCATTTTTTTTAATTGATTGGGTAAATATTGCTTAGGTTTAAAATTTTACAAATTTGATATAAATAAGATTTCATCAATTCCTGATGAAATCTTATTTATATCAAATTTGTACAAATAAAATTCTTTAAAATTAGATGATATTTTTATTTTGAATATTTCCACAAAGCTGTTTTATAATAAAAGTTAATAGAAATTTAAAAAATAAAAACTTTGTTAAATATGTCAAGAGAATAAAATAATTGTCTGGGAATTAATTGGAAAATAATTTATAAGGCCATAAAATCATTATGATTTTATTTTCTAAAGTGGAACATATTTTACTGAATAAATGATAAGCAAAACAGATTCTTTTTTAAATTACAGTTGAAAACTATCTTGTTCTAAAATAATTAGTAGAAATTAATTCCCAAAAGAAAATTGGTCTAAGAACAAACATACTCTTTCTAAAAATAGAATGTTGATACTTTTTCCCTACATTTGTCTTGTTAGGAAACATGAAATTCAATAATGTTATCAATAAATAAATAATATCTCCTTAAAAAAATAAAAACACACCCTATCCTTGCCTTTTATCTTAATTGGACAGATTTATATTAATAAGTCACTAAAATTCATTTTTATCTTATAAATTTACAAGTTTATAAAGAATTTTCATAGATCCTTAGAAATGTAATAATATTCTGAAGTAAAACAAAAAAAACTCTACGAAAGAAGCAAGATTTAATTCCCATATATTTTTGAAAACAAAATAAATACCTACAAAATACAATTTTAGCTGTTACTATTCTATTTAATAACTTAATTTTATCAATAAGTATGATTTTAGAAGTGTAAATACTTGTTAAAATTAACTGAACAAATCATTTTTAAAATCATAATGCACAAAATCATAATCAAACACTTTATTAATAATGGAATATAAAGAAATTTCTTATTTGCCACTATTTACATATTTTGATTTTCACAAAGTGAAAAAATACTTGATCTTAAGTAATCTAAGAGGAATGTATTATAAATAATTTGCAATCTAATCAAGAATATATTATAAATATCAAAACATGTGTTAAAATAAGGCAGACACTTCTTTATATGTGATGCAATTAACAGGATAAAAATAACAAACAGAAAATGATCTTACCTTTTTGTAATTATTAGTGATTATTTTGAGACAAGATGTAAAAACTACATTCTTTTTCACAAAAACTGCAACTAGTTTTGCATGAATATTATACAAAACAAAAGTCTGTGTTTATTTGCACTGATGTGAGAAAAAGTACAGCAGTCCTAGTGAATTTGTTGTGTGAGCAATGGCTGCCACAATTCATAATGGCTATTGTCATTGAAAAATTTACATCTTTAAATTTTATTTTGATTTTTTTTTCATCAAGTTATTTTTCATAGTAAAATATATAGAAATAAACATTGAAAAAGAAAAGGCATTAATAAATTATATTTAAGAAAAAAATGTACACTCCCAGAATGCAATTTGTTATTTCAGCTCTTTGTTCTTTTCTTTCTTAAATCTAGACAATGTCATGATGGCTGTGATTTCTCAATTTCCTATCAAAGTGTATGTCTTATGTAAGTATATCAAAGTATTTTCAATTTTATGTTCATGTTAGTATAATCTTATAACATCATAATATGTATGGATATACATTAATTCAAGATTTATTAAAGAAAATTCTGTATATGAATAGTTATCCGTGTATTATGCATAATTCCTTACAGAAAAAAGAAAAGAAATCTTTGTTTATTGAAATATTACAGACATCTTTTTTTTTCGGATATATTTTAATTGTATTTTAATGTAGCTTTTAAAAAAAATATTCAATATTTTATATTTATACATATTACTACTATTATCTGGTTATAAATCATTTTAACTAAATCTTTTTTCTTATACATATCAGATCTAAAAATAATCCAGTTTCACTAATGTAGATAGCTACTGAGGAACTGGAGGTAAGGGTCTTGGGTTCCGATAGATATTTCCTGCTGATTGCTGACTTATATCAGAAGAATTACTATCCTCTGTCACAGAGTCTTTGTTGTCACTGTTTTGTGAAAGAGTTGGTGTATAGAATCCCCTGGCCACAATGGTTGTATCACTTGGGTAGTTGACAGTCTGTCCCAATGGCCTCATCTCTGTCTCTTGTCCTTGCTGCCCACTTTGTTTTGATGGAGAATTGCAGTACTGAGAAGTGTAAAGCTCTGAAAAGAATTATATAGATAAATAAAGTATGGGTATTGTTTTATTAGTTCATTACTTTCCAATAATAGACATAATTTTTTAAAAAATAGTCAGATTTTCATAATTCTATTTTTTAAATTTTATAAAAACTATATATAACAGAATATTATCAAATATTATTTTATAGGAAGTTCAAAATGCCCAGAATTAATTATTTTAAATTAATACAAGTTTCTTACAATTTCTATCATTTGCTTTTACATGTAACCAGTTAATTTTAGCTTTTTTGAATGCATATCTTTGTTTAAAATATTTTATTTAAACTGCTTAAACTCATACTTTTCCAAATAGGAAAAAAAATCAATAATGATTCATATTTAATGTTTTGCAATAAATATTCTCAGTTTTTTTTTAGTTATTTTCAATTTCATTTTTTATGCTATAATCATGAAAGTGACATTTACTTCTTTCAAGCAGTTTGATAAAAAATATTCGAATTACATCTCTCTCTCTCTCCCCATATATATATATACATATATATATTTATTTATATATATATATATATATATATATATATATATATATATATATATACTAGAAGAATACCCATTCTAGGACAGGTAGAATTAATTTCCCAAACTAACAGTCTCGCACCACTTTAATGTCCCCTTACAAAGATTAAAATCAAGATATAATGGTACTAAACACTATGTCTAGAATCCTTATTCTAATTTTAATCAAAATCCATTACATGATTTTGATCCAAGAAAATGTCTAAAGGCATTAAGCTTACGGGATCTTAAATAGAAATTGAAATTCAGGTAATCTTGCTTAAAATGGTGTCTAATGATATGGATCAAATTTAATACAAATCTAAAATATTTGAATTTTCAAATCAGAGGTTGTGCCCATATTATTCTCCTTAAAAACCTTTTAAAATATTCCAAAGAAATTAGAAATTGGGGATTATTAATTGAAGTCTAATACTTATTTTTTAAATTTCATATAAGTCTGAGGTATCCGTATTTTCACAAAGGTCTCCCCTTTTACCCCCCTTGTCATAAAACTAAATTAATCTTAATATAACCCACAATCCAACCCCTTATGCCTAGAAGCTGTGTTCTAAAATTCATAATGATCGGTTAATTAGTTTAGGAGTGAATCCTGTACATACAAATATATAAACATATACACATACCTAACTTTATATATCAGAATTTTTGTAAATGAATATCTTAACTTCTTTTAGAAATAGAAAATATTGCAATAATAAATTCCAACAAATGAACCAGATGCCATCAGCGGTAATCAAAACTAAATCCTTGAGATCTTCAGTCTGACGTTCTACCAACTGAGCTATTGGCACTTTCTTATAAATTAATCTTAAAACATTCCCTTAACAAAATAATTATAGCTTTTGTGTGATGTCATAGATTTATAATTTACATCATGTTTCAAAACATATCTATAAATATATAATGTGTCAATGTATATTTTTTAAATAAATAATTTGTATAAATATCATATTATTCTAAAAATGCCTCTTATATTATGATGACTGGATCTACCAACCTAGTAAAAATATGCGACCGGAGAGAGCATATATTTGCTAGTCTATTTATATATAAAACTCAATTTTCTTTCAAGGGTGGTTTTAATAGTATTTTGGCGACATCCTTAATTTAATTTGGAGTGGTTTTAGTAGCGCTCTAAACAGAAGCAGTAAATGTAAGATTACAGTATAACATTTGGTAAGTGGCATATAGTAATCCAAAAGTGCTGAGCATCCTAGATAGAGCAACGTTGCCCGGGAGAAAGAACTTCTGTCTTTTGTTAACTTTATGTTGGCCGGGAGCCATAATAGTAATAATACAGTATTATATTTGGTAAGTGGTATCAGTTAATCCAAAGTTCTCAATATCCTAGATAGAACAGGTGTATTTACTTGACGTTGCCCGGGAATTATCATCTATCCTGGATAGAGCGATCCTACATAGAGCAGGTGTTTTTAAATGCTGCGTTGCTCGGGAGAAAGATCTTCACTGTATTTTATTATATTACTGTATACCAGAAAAGGTACTCTGCATTTCTCGGGAGTCAGTACTCAATATCCTAGATAGAGCAAGTGTGTGCAATAATATAGTAGTACATTTTCTATGTGGTATGTGCTTGATGGAGAAGGGGAAAACAAGAAACTCAGCATTGCCCAGGAATACACTAAAATAAATATATGTTTCCTTATATTATGAAGACAGATTTCATTGTATTTTTGAGAAAGGGAGTGGGGAAGAAACTTGGTGTTGCCCAGGAGCAATAACTTTAAAACTGAAAGCTCAGGTGAATGACTTACATTATCATTATTTTCAATACATTAAAAGAAGAGAGAGAAATGGACTATGCAGAGGTGAAAGAGGGGTAAAGAAGAAGAATGTGGAAACACTGAGAAGGGTGAAAGAGAGAAAGATAAGACAGATTGAGAGAGGTAGAGAGATAGGAGTTTTAATATAAAGATGTTACACACACTTTTTAATCTCTTCTATTTTGTTTTTTATGGCCCCGGCCAATGCCGGGTAGCCCTGCTAGTATACATATATCATAAAAATATATTTATGTTTGTTTATTTACATATTAAGGATTACCCGGCATTGCCAACAGGTCAAATATGTTGAACATAAATATAATTTTATATATATGGTCTATAATGTAAACATACAATAATGTTGCTTTCAGTAAGGTAAATAAATAATATGGATGACATCTCAATTCAGTAGAAAATTTTATATTGGATCATAGAAAAGTTGGGGATATAATGAATAACCAGTTAATTTTTGAATCGTGGAATAAAATTTTTGTGTATTTTTAATTTTTGTTTATTTTAAAGAATTCTGATAAAATAATTTTAAAACAGTTTTCAAAGTGGATGACAATTGAAGTGACAATTTTAATTTAAACATCATTTATAAATCTTACTTGAATATTTTTCAATGGTAACATTGTCCTCATTATTGATAAAGCTTCAATAATAGACTTTAAATTAAATCAATCAGTAAAGGTACCCAACCATGATGAATCTTTTTTTTATGTAAACTGAATTTAATCATGGGAGTAAAATTTTACGTTTTTGTATTCTTTTTTAGAATGTAATATCTTTATTAGAATTTAGAATTTTTAAGTAAAAAGTTTTTTACAATTTTAATATCTTGCTCTAAATCAATCAAAAAAGGCGTGCTTTTGTCCAATCATTATTTTCGTTTTTTGTAACTATTTGACTTTTTTATAATCCTGCATTATTTAATATTTTTATGTATAACATGTAATATAAAGGATTATTTTTATAAAACTAAAAGTATGACTTTTAAAATATTTGTTTAGAAATATATTTTAAAAATGCAACATTAGTTTATTTACCATTGTCACAAAGTTAAGTCAGTGTAATTCAAAACAAAACAGAAGTACCCTTTACATTAATATTATAATTTAAATTCTGTAGATATGTTTACAAGATTATGTATTATAATGAATGATAAACTTAATTAAAAAGTTAATGGTTTGGGATCATTCAATAATCAATTTTACCATATATTCTCATCAATGAACCCATTGCAACAGTTGTTTCGTTTTTCAGGCTGCCATAAACCATTAACTGTTTTAAAATATTTTCCTGAGACAAACAAATATTCACTTATTTTCTACGATTTGGGTCAATTAAATATGTTTTTTCTTTTTCTACACGATGCTCAAATCAATTCCATAGTCAGTCAGACACCCCTCAATAATTTTTAGCTTTCAAACCAAACACTTTCTGGTAAAAAGTAACAAAAGAATTTTTTTTAAGTCTATTCAAAATTAATAGTAACTACTATTTTAAATCTAAAACATCACTATAATTTTAGCAAAACAAATATAGAAGATATTTTTCAATAGTTTGGTATTCAGATACCAATAGATCTCTGAATTTTTTCCAATGTGTTGGAAAAAATTCCAATGTTTTGGAAAAAATTAAAAACAAAAGAAGTGAAATCAAATTAGATTAATGAAGAATAATGCAAAAGTGGTTACCATGGAAGAGTTTTTTTTGTTTTTTTTTTTATGTGAAGAATAATTTTTTGTATGAATTTTGGCAATGAGAAATGATCATTATTTACATTGTTTACTTTTGAAATAGTGTGCATTCCAGCCCTTTTCAGGAATATGGTCCATTTATAATAATAAACATGCTCCATATTTAAACATCACCATACATTATTGAATCATACACCTAGAGAAGGCTGGAGGTAACATTGCCCAAAACACAGTATAAATATCAAAGTTGAAGACAATAGAAAAAAAATCAATGTGAATAAAGATAAACAATTATTTGCATTTGTGAGAATTTTTACTTAATAACTTTATTCATCTGATATTTATTTATACACGTGCTTCAAAGAAAGTATTTAAAAATTTATAATTAATACTTTTAAGTGTATTTTTTTGGAGGGGGGTAAAATTGGATTTTTTCAGCTAATTGTTTTATGCTTATATAGATGAGGGCGCATATGAAAAACGCAGTTAAACAGGTGAAAATGGTAGTTCCAAATAAATTAACCGGAATATTCTTTGATATACTTATGTATCAGACAAAAATAGGTATATACACTAAGAATTAGCAAAAATTATCAAGTAGAATTGTAATTAAAAATCAAAATCAGTCTTATCATATTTTATGGATCCGCCATTGATTTGAGCAAAAAACGTACATCAGGGGGACGTAACTCAGTCTGTCATAGTAATAAGTAATAAATCAATGGTTATTGGCAAAATACAATAAAACTGGTTTTTATTTTTTATTAAAATTCTACTCGATAATTTTTAATAATTTTTGGTGAGGATACTTGTTTCTGCCTGATATGTAAGTATAACTAATAGTTTTTATTTGGAAATGCGTTTTTCATATGTGCCCTAATCTATATAAGCACAATTTTTTCTACAATCCAATAAATATGATATTTACAAATTGAGAAAAACAAATTAGACAATGTTGTCAAGTACTATAAAATATTAGATCACTGAAGTGTCAAGTAGATTAATACCCTTGAAATGTATTTCCCATAGTAATGCGTGTGATTTGGAAGCAACCATCTCATCTCCACTAAACAGGTTATATTAGGATTGTTATCAATCAATAGAGCCACCCATATTTCCAAAGTATTGGAACCTACCTGAAATTTCTTCATTTCGGTTTAAGTTTTTTGCATTTTTGCTTTCCTTACTGTTGCTACGAGACAATTTTGGTGATGAGTAGTTGGGATATTCTGAAGAGCTGACATGGGCTTTACTTTTTGGACTATTCAGATGCACTAAATCATCTTGGGTATGTGCCTGAAAATTGAAGATGAAAGTTAGAGGATACAAATATTCAAAGTATTAAAGAATAATCTATTTAAATTTTTAATAAACAAAATCTTAAACAAAATATTTATTTCTTATCGAACATTTATTTTTTCATAAACGGTTGTACAAAAAAGATTATTTTGTAGTACATCAATTAAAAAGTGAGATTGCGTAAAATACAGTTTATATCAATATATATATATATATATATATATATATATATATATATATTTACCTGCATAACATTAGCAATTTATACTGTTGTAAATTTCTGCCACATAATTATTTAAAAATGATCTTCCTTTCTTTTTTTGCTACTCTTCTGGTTTTAACAAGATTTAAAACATCAATTTTATATTCTGGCGAACAAGGAACACTTTTGTTTTCACTGTTTCTCAAATTTCTAGGAATATACAGTGCCAGTGAGAAAACAACTTAAGGAAGAAAATGAAGTACACATAAATTGATGACTCATTCTCTTTCTACTTAAACATGATCAGATTTATTATAGTACTTAAATTAACTTTGGAAATTTATTATTTTAGCTCTTGTATTCATTTTTGTGTTTGTTCTTTAATCCTTCCCTCTCCCCCCCCCCCTCTCTCTCTCTCTCTCAAAGGTGACATAAGGTATAAAGGAAAACCTGACCATGTTATCTTAGTTATTGACATTAAGATGTGTTTCAACAAGTTCAATAGAGGGATACTGTTTTGTTCGCTAATTTTGACATCCATTCACCTTCGATGGAGATAAACTGAGTATGAGTAAGGCAGTTTTAATAAAGCTGTCTTGTGTCCAAGATTTAAGTGCTCAGAAACTTATGGCAAGAAGGACAAAATAAGTGAAGATGAGAAATGGCAGTCAGAACTACTTAACCTCTTCAGATTTTCAGACTAAAGACTACCTTATCAAGAGCAAAATTAGATGGTTGCTTTGGAAAGGCCCAGCATCAGAAGCTTACACATCTGCAAGGTTTTAAAGACTATGATTGTCTTCAGGATACTCATGATTGTATGGGCTCGAATTCAGAAAGAGATGAGGAATTTGGCTTAGAGTACTTTAGATCAGAGGCAGACACTGCTTCAGTATTTTTCGTTGCTAAAGGTACAGAAAATGAAATGCAGTAATTATATTCCAAAAGTAATTTTTTAATCAAACTTGGAATACAAGTCTTACATAGCAGAACACTTACTAACCTCTAAAGGGTTCTGTAATCTGAGTGCTAGAGGAACTGGATGCAGAGTTGCAAGCAAGAAGTAAAATAAAGATTTTTAGAACCTCAGACAACGAGAAATACCTTGTTATTAAGGATTATTTTGAAAAAATGGTGCCCCTCCCCCTCCCGGCTGGATAAGAACATTGAGGAAGGAATTATGAGTTTGACTAGCAATAGAGACCAGAAATGGAGAGCTCATATTCACTAGCAAACTGTTAGATTTAAGTGTTAGGTTAATGCTTAGGTAAAATTCTTTTAATATCGGCATATCTGGAGAAATCTATTTAACAGGATGATAGCTAAGAAGATATATAGGCTCTTTCTCAATTATTCCAGTCTATGAAGGATGTGACAGCTATGATCATTCTTGGCACAGTCACAGTCTTTATTTGAGTGACATGGTTTTTAAGAATAAACCCACCAGAAGATCCAATATAATATATAGCTTCAAACAGTATGATTTTAAGATGGATTGGGTATATTATAAAATGTGTGTGAAAAAATTAATTACATTAGAAGGAAGTTCGACCGCATGATACACGGCACGTAGCTTCATTGTGTTCTTTAACAGAGCTTTAATGAAGGGCATCCTTGAAGCATTTCACTTGTCCTCAGAAAACATATTTGTACATTTTTATCTAAAAAATGTTACTTGGGGTGAAGAAAATTTTGCAATAGTATTTATCTTAACAACAGTTGGAAGATACTTATTCGTTGAATCTGAGCAAGTAATCCTTATATCTCCCCTTGGTTTTGCTACAAATTCTGTGTATTGCCAACATAATGCAGGAAAGACAGATATTGATATAAACTGAAAGATTTTAGTGTGGCAAAGAAGTAATGAACATCATTTTTAAATAATCAGAAATTTGAAATTTACAAGATTATAAATTGATGATGTTATGCCTGTAAGTATAGATATCTCATAAAGAGGTTTTATTTTAAGAATCCTCAATATAAGGAGTAACACCTTCAAACTTTAAGTTGTTTCATCTTTGCTGAGATATCAGGAAACAATATAAAATAATAATAAATTAAAAGTTAAAAGTTGACAGAAAAAGATTGCAATACCCTCAATATGATTTAGTTTACTCAAGATTTTAAACAGCCATACATGAGTAGGTTTTACAATTAATGTTGTATTAACAGTAATATGTGTCACAATGTCTAAAATGCAAAAGTTTCCTTCCTAAATTTACTACATGATAATATGCACATAATGTATGCAAGTTAAAATTATCTGCAAAATTCAAGGTATTGTGATGTTAATTCCTTATTAGTGTATATAGTGTAATTCTTTTCCTTTTTTTTAAATTAGATAAAGAAAGAAATTTGAGCAAAAATACTATAAAACCGTTGATTTCTAGAAAAAAAAAGATTATGAGAATAAAATCTAAATTTATATATATAAATTTCTACTAAATTATGTAACCACCAAAAAGTGAATTTTTGTTTTAATAATAAATAAGACTTAGTTGAAAATAAAAAAAAGAACCAGTGTATATATAAAACTTTCACCTGAGATGCTATCTGTGTGACTCTTTGTGTCTGAGGTAAAGAAGCTGATCTTTGTTGTTGACTGGGAAGCTTTTCTGCTGGATTGGATTCTCTGCTGGTTTGGTTTATATGTGAACTTCTTATTTTATCTGCATAACTTTTGTTTACATTGACAGCAGTTGGCCAAGATATTCCCTGCTTTGAAGGACACATCAAATGTCTTTGATCACTCATATATCTGCCACTTGGACCAACAACACCCACATTGGCTGGTGCCATTGCATGGGCATATGTCACATTTCTCTGGTCATTACAGCGAATGATACATACCGAGATTGAAGCAGTAATGATCACTGCTACGGTCACTGCTACAACCGTAATAATAATCACTGATGTAAGATCAACTTTATCTTCAGTGATTGTATGAACGGCACTTAGCATTTCTGATGTCTTGTTGCTTACAGTGACAGTGAAAAACATACTAGTTGTTGCTGATAGAACTGGACTACCACTATCCTTGACAACAAACACTAGCTCATAGGAACCAGCATCTTGTTGCGCAAGCACCCGATTGAAAGTTAACAAACCAGTGTACTGGTTGATGGTGAACATCTGCTTGTCATTGCCTCTGATTATTTCATATTTTAGAAATGCATTCTCTTGACTATCTCCATCAGCTGCCTTTACACAAGTGATGTTCTTTGAATGATGCCGGTAATATACAACATCCATGTTATAAGGATTGACACTGGGAAATGTAAAATACGGAGCATTATCATTTTTATCAGTCACTTCAACAATGACGTTGACTGTATTATTGAGAGATGGGATTCCATTATCTTTCACAAATACTTGAAACTTGTAAATGTTTTGAAACTCATGATCCAGTGACATAATGGCTGAAATCATGCCATCATCTTTGATTTTGAAAGGTAAAAACTGTTTGTTATTTGTGAGCAGAGAATAGGTGAGTTTCCCTCCAACTCCCAGGTCTGGGTCTGTTGCATTGATGAAGCCAACAGAAAATCTTGACTTCTCATTCTCTTCAATCAAGAACTTAAATGTCTCCATAGAGAACTGTGGCCTTACATCATTCACATCGGTCACTTTGATAGAGAACTTACTCTTACTTTGCAGTGGAGGAGATCCTTTATCTTGACAGCTGATGATAATTTCATGCTTTGCCTCTCTTTCTCTATCCAATGCTTTTTTCACAATTACTTGGTATTTCTTAGTGTCCAGACTTTGTAGTTTAAATTTATCATAATGCAGATTGCAACTTACTTCTCCATTTTGTCCAACATCATGATCAGTCACTTTTACATATGCAATAGAACTTCCCACCTCAATGTTTTCAGAAACTGATGTTGAATCTTTTCCGGATGCTGACAGGAACTTCAGGTGAATTATTGGAGGATTATTTTGCTGATTAATTACATTAACAAGAACTATTGACTTTGCAGTTAAAAATGGATTTCCACCATCTTTAGCTTCAACATATAAATTATATGTTTTCATATTACTTAAAGTAAATTTATTTTCTAAGAAAATCTGTCCAGTTTGTTCATTTAATTTAAAATGACTTTTAGCAACATCAGATGTTTTTGTACTGAAATGATAAGTGACTCTTCCATTTTTACCAGAATCTAAATCTGTAGCTGATAAAGTTACAATGGAAGAAGTTTCACTTGGTTCATTTTTGATTGTGACATTATAAAGATTTTGGGAGAAGACAGGAGGATTATCATTCACATCTGCAACTGAAATGTGAACATCTAAAATACTTTGTTTAGAAGGAGATCCACCATCTTTAGCAATTACTTTTACCATGTAGCTTTCTTTTACTTCTCTGTCTAATCTTTCTTTCAGAATAATGTAGAGATCAGACGTCCGGTCTACATTTTTAGAAACCGACAAGCCGAATGGTTCATTTTTATATTTCTTCAATTCATAAGTAATCTGAGAATTGATAACACCAATATCTTTGTCAATGGCATGAGGGATTGATATTTTGGTTCCTATAGCAATATCTTCAGAAAATTGAATAGTTGATGTTTTACTAGGGAATTCTGGTTGATGGTCATTTACATCAAGTATGATGATTTTAATTTCTAAAATCTTCATGATTCTTTTGGATTTTTGTACTGCAATATCTATCATGAGAGAACATTCCTTGTTAAATGTACACAGAGATTCAGCATCTAATGTCTGTGCTGTATAGAGTTTTCCTGTATTTTTAGAAATCCGGAATAATGGAGAGCTACTTGTTCCATCCTGTTCCATAAGACTGAATGCAATGAGATTGTGATCTTGTATGGCCACATCATCCATGGCATTAGAATCAGCAGCAATATCTCCGAGATAAGTGCCAGGACTTTTTCCTTCTTCAACTTTGAATGTCAGGTCTATGCAGCAAGCAGAATGTAATATAAAAAGCAGGAAGAATGTTTGTAATAACATGTTTGTGATGAATGTTATAAGTTTGATGTCTTCTAATTAGTGAGATGTCCAATAAATCTGTTGTGCCTCTGTAAAATAGAATAGTGACATATTAGTTCATAAATAATTTTACACTGGTAATGTATACATGAGAAAATGTACTCTAAAAATAATTTTCAAATTTCATCATTGTCACATTCAAATGTATTTTTATAAGTACTCAGTAGTTTTTTATTGATTAAAAATAAATAATCTTTTTAGTTTTTATGAATGATTAGATAAATAATCCATGAAATTACTAATTGTACAAATAGTAAAATATATTACTTATCATTTAGAATTTTTAATTTTATTATATGTTGATATGTTTTTCAGTAATCATTTCCTGATTAATAAAGCTTTACAATATAAGCTGTTTACTTAATTAGGCCTTTTTGTTTATAGAATATTTAAAATAAATTTAATGTTTCTCAACTGTGTACAACTCTTTCTGCAGTCTAAATAGATTAAAGTATACACATATTAAAATATCAGTGACTCCCCAAGAATTCAAAATAAGTCCAGCTATAATTCTTAATTGCAGAAAAAGCCTTGAACATTCTTTGTTTTGAATGCCAAATTTTAAATTTAATATTCCCAAATATATGAAATATATTTCATAAGAAAACATGACAATAGTTCCTTTATGCTCAAAATTCAATTATCTTTTGTCCAAGTTGTTAGATTGAATTGTGAAAGAATATAACTAATTTAAGATTAAATGAATCAGATCTGGATCACCGAAATCATTAAAAATGTGATGAAATATGAAGAAAATAACAAGCAAAATGTTTTAAAATTTTATATAATCTATATTAAAATTTAAATTGATTAAAAATTATCTTGAAATTAGAGAGAAATTTTTTCAATTATTCATTTGTTCTTATAGTGCATTCTTGAACAAACAACAAGTAATAACAATTTTTAAACATTTTTAGTAATTAATTTAAAAAAATTATTTTTGTTGAAATAAAATCTTTTAGACCCACTTAAACAGAGAACAGTGAAATATAAAAATGTAAGAAAAATAAAATCTCAAACAAAACAATCTATATCTTATGGAAATTTCTTTGTTGCAGTACTTGCTAGAGTTGTCTCCCTTCTCTTTGTTATTTATGTATGACGCACACTATTTTTTCTCTGTTACCTATTCGTCGTCATATATACAAATTATTAGCAGTAGTAATTACTATAGGCTTTAAATCTATATTGTTAAATTATAATTTCTAATTTTAATTTTACACACACACATATATTATTTAAGAGTAAAACCCCAAAACATAATGTTGAACAACATAAATTTAAAGCTTGTAACAGCTTCAGTTTGAAAACTAGTAGTAGTATATATTAAATTGTTTGTTTTTTTTTCCAAAAAATTGCTTTTAAAAAAAGTTTAATCAAGGTATTACATTACTATAAAAAATAAAACTATGATTTATAATTTTCTTATGCCAAGCAAACTGAAAAATATTTAAATATTTTGAATTCATAATAATGAAAAATCACTTCTTTTAATTTAAATTCAAAAAGAAATTAACCTCAGAATAGACTCACTGAGAAAATGAAATAAGCATTCAAATACTTTTATAGACAAAATTCTAAACATATTAACTATAACTGATTCAATTAATGAGTCTGTTCTTATAACTTTAAAAAACAATTGCAGTTGCATAATGATACCCACTCACAAATATATGTACAAGGATTCATAACTCAATTCTTACATTTAGCTTAAAATAAACAGATGTGTATGTTCAACATAATCTCAAATTCTTTTTTTATATATAATATAATAACTGACAAAAATATTGATTAAGTTCAAAATGTAAATATTTTAGAATAGAAGGATATTTGAGTTATGATGCTCAATATATTTTGTGTGAATTAACAAAAATATATCTTGAGCTTCATTGTATTGTAAAGATATCCAGTGAATTTCACTGAAAATAATTACGAATTACAAAACATTTGCTATCTGTATGCATTTTCTGATATTTAATATATTATTATTAGGTAACTTAGATTGCAGTATTAAAACCAATAAAATCGCCTCTGTTTTCTAATATTGACTGTGAATATTAGAATCAATGATTGTTGTAGAAAATAAATTATTACACTATATTTAACTAAAAAACGTAATGATATTCGCTTATGAGTACATATTAAACGTACACATTATTTGTATGAAAAAAATACAGAAGATTACAAAAATATATCTTACCTTTTTTATTGGTATTTCTGTATTTCAAATGCATTAAATGAACATTTTATCCTCTGTTACATTTGCAGAATTTTATTTTCTAAGAATATTACTCCAGGTAAAGATGCTTACTTCCTTCCTCATGTTATTGTGATGTAGAAAGAAGTAATCCTAGTGAGTGTGTTGTATGAACAATGGCTGCTACAGTAGGAGATGACTACTATTCATCAGTGAGGTATGAAATTTCATTGGATTAAATTAGAATTATCTCATTTTTAAAACAAAACTGTTTTGAATATTTACAAATTTAAAAATAAGACATATGGTAACATTTAAAATGAAAAAAATTTAAAATATGTTTTTATTCCCAAAATGCACTCTGTTAGTTCAGCTCTTTGTCCTTTAAAATCTATTATCTCCCCTTTTTTCTGCTGACATCATAATGGTTCACCTCAAATATAACATCAACGTAGTAATGTGAGTATATTAAACTGGTATTCTTTTTAAAATTTGAATATATAGCCTCATTGTTTAGAGAAAAATAAAATTTATATTTTAAATGTGTTTTAGAAGTATAGTGTTCTTAATGAATAATTTCTATACCAGTTGAGATAAGTATTTCTTTTCAGAATAAAATAAGTTTAACAATTGATATATTTTTAATTAGGTTTATTCACTGATTATATATATATATATATATATATATATATATATATTCTTAGACTAATTGAATGATTTTAATTACAAGATTATATCTATTTATTACTTATCTTCATCATCATATTCATTTTAACATTTCTTTTTACATGCTGGCATGTGTTGAGACTCAGTAGACCTAATATAGAATTGAATACAATGTGGGAACAAGTAATTATAACTAGTAGATTAGAATATCAGTAAGGAAATTGCAATATGAATAATGGTATGAATTAAACAAAATAATTATTGAACATGAAACTTTTCAAAAACTGGACATTTTCAACTTTGAACAAAGCTCATTTTAAATCTTACCTAATTAAAAATAAGTAGTAGTTCATCAAAGTCTATATCAAAATTGAATAAATCTATTCAAATTTACATAATTTGATTTTTATAAATATTATTGAGGTACTGGTGGTAAGGGTCTTGGGTTTCTATATATATTTCCCACTGACTGCTGACTTATATCAGAAGAGTTACTATCTTCTGTCACAGAGTCTTTGTTGTCATTGTTTTGTGAAAGGCTTGATGTATAGAATCCCCTGGCCACAATGGTTGTATCACTTGGGTAGTTGACAGTCTGTCCCAATGGCCTCATCTCTGTCTCTTGTCCTGGCTGTCCTCTTTGCTTTGATGGAGAATTGCAGTATTGGGAAGCATAATCATCTAGATATAAAAAAATATTAATCAATGTGAAACTATTTTTAAGGGTAAAGATTTTTTGAAAATGTTTTAAAAGCTCAATTAGCTTCATGTCATTTTCATTTTGGTTGTACATCAATTAATGACATCTTATAAGGTACAATTTCTTACATTTTTACATCTTTTAACAATTTTTTTTTAAATTCAAAAAATTTGATGTAATAGAACGTGAAGAAAACATTTAAAAATTCTTTTACCCTTTTTTGAAAAAATGCTTAAATCAATTTATATTAACACTGAAAATTAATTTTTAATATGATGAAAACAGAATATGTAATATAAAATTTATTTATTTATGAAATTATATTTTGTAACATTTTTAGGTCATTTTGTATATAGTGTTATATTCATGTCTACATAATTTAATAAGAGACAAATAAAGTCCGACTTGATGAATAAAACTGCATAAATTATTCAATGGTGAATGTGAAATTTTGTATTGATATACTAGAAATATAATTTTCCATTATCTTTAACTGGAAAAATAAAACACTATAATTACTAGTATTTTAAATTATGTTTAACTTAGATTTTATTTTATGTAGCAAATAATCCAAGAAAAGACAGAAGAAATGTCCTTTCTTTTGTCTTATATTCAGGAATATTTTAACCGAAAGAATCAAAACAATATGTTACAATTATAATTACAATGAATTTTCAAAATTATTTAAATAATTTTAATGGCAAGGGTAATGTTTTTGTTTCACTGATAATCAATGTTCAATTTTTAGTAAATGGTGGGTGGGGTCAGTTTACTATCTAAATGTAATGTAAAATGATCCTCTTAGGACTTATTACCCACTTTCTTAAAATTTTTAGTTATTTTTTGAAAAAAATCTTTTGAACTAATACAATACCAAATTTTCAGACTATGAAATAAAATTTAGAAAAACTTATTGTTAAATTTTTAGAGGAAATTCAGTATGCTATCTAAGTTTAACATAAAATGACCCCCTCTGCTTCCAAATGTGATAATTTTAGCTAGTTAAAAGATTAAGTAGGATGACGATTTTATGTTAAACCTACATAGAAAACTGGGCCTGACCTAACTGAATAAGTATTTTTTCAAAAAAAAATGTGATCTGAAAATTTGGTGCAAAGATTTTTTTAAATAGAAAGAGGGCTGCTGTCATTTAATTTTGCAAAATTTTTAATTTAAGAAAAAAAAATTTTTTGTTAATTTTTTTTCAGTCTATATTATTCCTTTGTAAAATGATACAAGATCATAAAAAATGAATTCAGGAAATAAAAATAGCATTGCTTACCGGAAATAGTTTCATCTTGTCTTATGTTTGTATTATTCCTCCTCTGTTTATTATTGGTACGTGATAATTTTGGAGAGGGATAATTAAGATATTCAATAGAACTAGCTTGTTCATTTTGGAGATTTTTAGAAATCATTGACTCATCATGGACATGGAGCTGTTGAATAGAAACAGATTTATATTGAGAATTTGTTGTACATAGCAACAATAAAATAATCAGAATTAAATGTTGATTGAGGAAAAATTAAGGAACAAAAATTTAATAAAGGAATCTATTAATAATGTAATGAAGAATGCAAACATTTATTAAAATAAAATTATGTTTGCCATACTTCAATAAAATATTACCGAAATAAAATAGCTATCCCTATAAAATAAAGTATAAAAATAAAATATTTGAACATATTCAACAAAATAATTAGGTAATTTTTTTAAGTATTCTATCAATTAAGATATTAGACATGTAACAGATGTATATCTAGGAAAACATGGATTACTTACTTTAGATTCAACTTGTAGCTGGGTTTTAGTCTGAGGTAAAGAAGCCGATCTTTGTTGCTGATTGGGAAGCTTTTCTGCAGGATGAGATTCTCTGCTGGTTTGGTTTATATGTGCACTTCTTATTTTATCTGCTTGGCTTTTGTTTACATTGACAGCAGTTGGCCAAGATATTCCTTGCTTTGAAGGACACATCAAATGTCTTTGATCACTCATATATCTGCCACTTGGACCAACAACACCCACATTGGCTGGTGCCATTGCATGGGCATATGTCACATTTCTCTGGTCATTACAGCGAATGATACATACCGAGATTGAAGCAGTAATGATCACTGCTACGGTCACTGCTACAACCGTAATAATAATCACTGATGTAAGATCAACTTTATCTTCAGTGATTGTATGAACGGCACTTAGCATTTCTGATGTCTTGTTGCTTACAGTGACAGTGAAAAACATACTAGTTGTTGCTGATAGAACTGGACTACCACTATCCTTGACAACAAACACTAGCTCATAGGAACCAGCATCTTGTTGCGCAAGCACCCGATTGAAAGTTAACAAACCAGTGTACTGGTTGATGGTGAACATCTGCTTGTCATTGCCTCTGATTATTTCATATTTTAGAAATGCATTCTCTTGACTATCTCCATCAGCTGCCTTTACACAAGTGATGTTCTTTGAATGATGCCGGTAATATACAACATCCATGTTATAAGGATTGACACTGGGAAATGTAAAATACGGAGCATTATCATTTTTATCAGTCACTTCAACAATGACGTTGACTGTATTATTGAGAGATGGGATTCCATTATCTTTCACAAATACTTGAAACTTGTAAATGTTTTGAAACTCATGATCCAGTGACATAATAGCTGAAATCATGCCATCATCTTTGATTTTGAAAGGTAAAAACTGTTTGTTATTTGTGAGCAGAGAATAGGTGAGTTTCCCTCCAACTCCCAGGTCTGGGTCTGTTGCATTGATGAAGCCAACAGAAAATCTTGACTTCTCATTCTCTTCAATCAAGAACTTAAATGTCTCCATAGAGAACTGTGGCCTTACATCATTCACATCGGTCACTTTGATAGAGAACTTACTCTTACTTTGCAGTGGAGGAGATCCTTTATCTTGACAGCTGATGATAATTTCATGCTTTGCCTCTCTTTCTCTATCCAATGCTTTTTTCACAATTACTTGGTATTTCTTAGTGTCCAGACTTTGTAGTTTAAATTTATCATAATGCAGATTGCAACTCACTTCTCCATTTTGTCCAACATCATGATCAGTCACTTTTACATATGCAATAGAACTTCCCACCTCAATGTCTTCAGAAACTGATGTTGAATCTTTTCCGGATGCTGACAGGAATTTTAAGTGAATTGTTGGTGGGTTATTTTGATTATTGACAACATTTACAATGACCATTGATTTAGCTGTTAAAGAAGGACTGCCACCATCAGTGGCTTCTACAAATAAGTTATACGTCAGCATGTTATTCAATGTAATCTTTTTCTCTAAGAAAATTTGTCCAGTTTGTTCATTTAATTTGAAATGATTTTTAGCAACATCAGTTGTTTTTGTACTGAAATGATAAGTGACTCTTCCATTTTTTCCAGAATCTAAATCTGTAGCTGATAAAGTTGCAATGGAAGAAGTTTCACTTGGTTCATTTTTTATTGTGACATTATAAAGATTTTGGGAGAAGACAGGAGGATTATCATTCACATCGGCAACTGAAATGTGAACATCCAAAATACTTTGTTTAGAAGGAGATCCACCATCTTTAGCAATTACTTTCAATATGTAGCTTTCTTTCACTTCCCTGTCTAAACTCTCCTTTTGTATCATATAGAGATCTGATGTGCCATCAACGTTTTTAGAAACAGATAAACCGAATGGTTCATCTTTATATTTTTTAAGATCATAAGTAATTTGGGAATTAATATCTCCAATATCTTTGTCAATAGCATTTGGAATTAAAACTTGTGTACCTTTTTTGTAATTTTCTTCAAACAAAACAGTCACTTGTTTATCAGGAAATTCTGGTTGATGATCATTAACATCTTCAATTATTATTTTGATTTCTAAAATCTTCATAATTCTATTAGATTTCTGAACAGCTACATCAACCATTAAGAAACATCCTTTTCCATATCTACACAGAGATTCAGCATCCAATGTTTGTGCTGTATAAAGTTTTCCTGTATTTTTAGAAATCCGGAATAATGGAGAGCTGCTTGTTCCATCTTGTTCCATGAGACTGAATGAAATGAGATTTTGATCTTGTATGGCCACATCATCCATCACATTAGAATCAGCCGCAATGTCTCCAAGGTAAGTGCCAGAACTTTTATTTTCTTCAACTTTGAAGGTCAAATCTACACCATGACAAATGTGTAGATATGAGAGCAGAATCCATATTCGAATCAACATACTTCTGTAATGTAATCAAATTCCTTTTTTGAATATGTGGCAGTTTTACCCTGAAATTTAAAACAAATTTAATTATAAACTGTAAATTTCCATAAAATTTTTCTTAATTTTTAAGATATCAAATTTGATCAGAATCTTAGATTTATGTAAACAATATTTTCATATATATATATTAAAACATGTTTTTTAATTTAAATCTTTTAAATCATTGTTTAAAATAACATTTACAAAAAATAATTCCTAACATTCAGTAGAAAGCTAAACATTTTTTAAATACTGACTCTTTCAATTCTAAATTAAATTTTTAGGTGAATTGTATTAATCTCTTACATTATCCCTGGAATTAAATTATATTTAATATTAGCAAATGTATGCTCCCTCCAGTCGCATATTTTTGCTAGAGTGGGAAGATATCATGGTGAACAAACATATACTACACTGATCCCCAAAGCAGAGGATGGTATCATGGTGAAAACCCCCCTCAAGTAGGAGCAAATACCTGGGCGGATGATTGCATGACAACAAAATATATAGTACATTAACCACCACCCCAAACAGAGAAGATAATCCTGGAAGGATGGTATGAGGAACGAACATATACTATACTGCCCTCCAAAAAAGAGGAGGTAATACCTGGAAGGGTCGCCCCATAAAAGGAGAAGGTAATACCTGTGAGTATGGTATCATGGCTACAGAATAGATGCTTCACCACTCCCCACCCTTACCTCCAAAAAGGAGAAAGTTGTCTCTGGGAAGATGGTCTTATGACAACAGAACAGATACTACATTACCCCCTCCCCCAAAATAGTATGTAATTCTTGGGAGCATTACCTTCATTTCCTTAAAAAAAGGAGGAGGTAATTCCTGGAAGGATGCTCTTATGACAACAGAACCGATACTACACTAACCACCCCCATTTAAAGATAATATAATAATAGATTTAATCAGGGTTTTTTTCCATTCATTTAAAAATGTCTGGCCATAAAAACATTATTTTTATGGTTCCTTGGTCTTTTATCTAAGATTAAAGTGTAGTATCTGTTCTTGGAATTCCAGCGATATCGGACGTTTTACTATCACTGAAAATATTGCATATGTATAATAAAATATGACAGTGCAAAATTACAACTGTATATTACAGAATATTTATTAGAAGCAGTTTATAAAATAAATATGCAAATTAAGAAGACCTAAAGAAGTTTTGTGGATGTTTGCAGTATACTATATACGGTATTACAAAATGTTATTTTGTAGCATGAAATTAAATAAGCCCAACCTCTTTTGATGTTAATATAGTTGGCAGAGATGGAAAAAACTTTCCTATTTATTCATTTAGATTGCATCAAAGTTTAAACAATATTTTAAAAAAATATTAATGGAAATTTATTTTTAGCCACCATGTTTGTTGATCTAACAGTACCTCACTATTAATATCATGTTATGTTGTTTGTTTTGTTTTTTTGTAAAAATAATTCTTGTATTGCTGAAATATTTAGAAGAAATGTCAGAATATATATTCTTAAAAAGCCTAAACATTATCTGCACTTTAGCTAAATAAAAGAATGAACAATTTGGAGCTATTACATTGAATTGAAATGAGTTATATTTTTATAAAGATTGATTTGAAATGAAAAAAAAAAACAGTCAACAAATATTTAGAATTACATGCAAAATAATAGTCAAATATCTAAAAATGCAGTTTATAAATTCATATTATTTAAATCAAAATTTTCTTATATCAAATGCTTAGCAAGATGTATGCATAGACTAAAATTCATTTTCCTATATGTAGTTCACATCCAAACAATAAAAAAAACAGAAAATTATTAAATGTACTTACCTTTGTAACAAAGAATGCTTGTGATAGAATGGAAGTCACACTGTTATATCTTCCGCATCAATTATTTAAAAGAAAATCAGTCAGTCAGGGATTCATTCTTTATGTTTATTTGAGATAGTAAGCAGCAATCCTAGTGAATGTGATGTATGTGCAATGGCTGCTACTATAAATGACAACTACTATTCATCATAAAGAAAATAAAGCCAACATAATTTTAATTAACTTTTTTTTATGGGATTATTTAAAATGCAGAGATATTTTGAAATAAATGTATATTTAATTATGAATTTAAAAATTAAATGTAATTAATTGTTAATTCCCAAAATGCATTTTGTCAGCTCAATCCTTTGTTCTTTGCTGCCTGCTTTCTTCTTTCTCTCTCCAAAACATGGTGGCTCTGTTCAGTTATAGCATAAAAGCTTCCCCCTTTGTAATTAATGTAAGTATAAAATATTTTGTGCAATTATCAACTATCTGCAAAATAATTCTTCAGCAGACAAAAGAATCATACTTTGGTCTGTTTTGGGAATTTTTATCAATACCATAAGATTAATTTAGTCATTCATTTTAAATGCCTGTCACTTTTATACCTATTCTTTGTTTCGAAGAAAGGCAAATCGTTTTATGAAAAATGCAAGTACTTGTATTTAAGATAGGTAATCATTTGATGTATACGATATGACTATTTGACTTTTTTTTTTTCTAAAAATGTTATCTATTTTTATTTAATTCTATTCTAATTTAATTTATGAGAATAATTTATTTTCCATATTTGATAAAAAAATGATTTCAAATATATTAAGTTTTATTTCTTATTAAATAACACTTAAAAAATGATAAATAATTATTAAAGTATAATATATAAGGAAGAGGCTATTTTGCCGGTCCTGGCAAAATAACGAGCCCCTCGTTATTCTACCGGCTTATGTTTTTTTAACCTAACTGTTATGGCCTTGTGAAAGAAAGTGTAATGAAATAAATAAGGACAAATATTTAATAACAATTTATTTTCATCGTTGTCATCAGTTGTTATTCTGTCGGTTATTTTAATCTTTTGAGTATAAAAGAAATATCTGCTTTTAATATAAAAAAAAGTAAAAATTAATTAAATGAATGAAAGTATTACAGACAATTAGATTCTTTAGTCGGATTTAGAAGTAATTTGTGTCGGATAAAAAATGTTTTAGTTATTTAAGAAAAACAATAGTTTTCATTCATTGATATTAAAAATCAACTCTTGTTAAGAAATCTGATTATTAAAAATAATTAAAAATAAGTCCCTAAAGAAATTAAATCTGATATACTTTGTTTCCAACAGTATGTACGTTTATATAATTTCAGTTTTATAAACAATCTAAACAGCAATTTAAAAACTGATTTTTCACTATCTTTTAAGATAAATGTTAGGACTATTTCTCATCATTTCACTAAATTAACCATTAAATTGAATGTTTTTCTTGCGATAAAATAACAACAGTAGTAATTGTCAATAATTTAAACTGCTACATGTAACGACGAATTTTAATGCAAAGTTGAATTGTTTTACAAACAAATATTGTGAGGTAATCCGGTAGAGTTATATAAAAAAAAAGTAGACATAAACGGGGTTTAAAGCGAATTATTTGTACTTAAAAACATAATTTGTATTTTTTTTTACAATAAAAACAATACGTAAATGCATTTAAATGGACATAGAAATTCATTGTAGTTACTTAGTCTATGGTGAAATAAAACATTTTTTTCGTAAGTCGTGGCGAAAATCGCCGTATGAATTATTTATTTAATTTTAAAGGATAGTCAGAAGTTTTAATTATTTCTTTTTTTATTGGAAAAATGTTGAAATAAAAATAAACCGGCAGTTAAGTTGACTCGTGAAATCTTCACTGTAACTGTAACAGTTAGGTTAAATAAACATGAACTGGCAAAATAACAGCCCATCGTTATTCTGCCGGGACCGGCAAAATAACGAGGGGGTTGTTATTTTGCCGGTCCCGGCAAAATAGCCTATTCGAATATATAAACTGCAGTAATTACTGTGGTACTGGAGGTAAAGGCCTTGGATTTCTATAAATATTTCCCACTGACTGCTGGCTTATATCAGAAGAATTACTATCTTCTGTCACAGAGTCTTTGTTGTCATTGTTTTGTGAAAGGCTTGGTGTATAGAATCCCCTGGCCACAATGGTTGTATCACTTGGATAGTTGACAGTCTGTCCTAATGGCCTCATCTCTGTCTCTTGTACTGGCTGCCCACTTCGTTTTGATGGAGAATTGCAATACTGGGAAGTATAAACTTCTGAAAAACACATGTGCTCAACATTAATATCATCACAACTGATATAATAAATGTGATTTCAGAAGTAAAAAAAATTTATTGCAAAGATTGATATAGCAAATTAAAGGTCCTATGGATTAATTTTTGTTTATATCTGAATTATGTTATCTATTAACTTTTTAAATGTAAAGAAATTATCATTATGTTTAAATTTTAAGAGTGACAAATAAAAAAGATTCACATTTTTAAAACTTTCTACCTGGCAATGTTCCCATGTGGGAACATATAAAATTCTTAAAAAACTTCAATAATTTGTAGAAATTAGTGATGCATATTTTTATTTTCACAAGTAAGCATTGATTTTTCAGGTTCTTAGATTAAAAACTGATTTTTGTGAACAAAATATTCATAGGTCATGATTAAATTTGAGTGATATTTTTAATGTCACCCGATATGACGCACCTTATTAGGTATTCATTTTAAAACAATTTTCAAAGTATTCAATCCATATTCATTTAAAATCATTTTTTTTTTAAATACTTCATTCATTATTCAATGTTTATATAAAGAAACATGCCCTTATCTCAAGAATGGCTGGTTGTATAAGCGTGACATTTTCAGGAATACTTTTCTCGAACACAAAGACTAACATTTAAAAATATCAACTACTAACTCAAATGGGATTTAATAGTGCCAGGTAATAAGTTAATGTGAATGTGAAATTTTAACAGCTTATTCATAGCTCAGCTCTGAAAATCGTAAAGACATCTCATGATATGTCTAAAAAAGAAAAGAAAATTACTTACAAATTGGTTGACAAGAATCCCCACCCCCAACCCGCCTCCGTTTTGTTTTTATTAAAAAAAAAATTTTAATACATAATTTTTATGGGTGTGGTGTGAAAAAGGAAGGTGTCATGAAATTTTTTAAAAATCATAATTTTTATGGTGTAAACTGTCAGAACGAAAATTTAAACGTTTTTTAAATACAAGACATGAAAAAAATGAATATATAGATTTCTTATCTATATATTCATTTTTTTTCATGTTTTTTAAATAGGATTTTTAAAAGGTTTGTTTTAGTTTACGCTATTGCATTTTTGAATTTAATAAATAATCAATTAAAAGTAAAAAAAAAAAATAATTAAATGTTGAAAATTTATGAAACAGAAGAAACAAAAATGAACTAATTATAAATTAAACAACACAGACAAAAACTTCATTTGATTACTTGCCTCCAACTTCATAATCTTGTTTAGGGTTGGTTTCTTTTCTGCTAATTTTACAACCAGAACTCGTCAATTTTGGTGAAGGATGATTGAGATATTCTTGAGAACTTGTTTGGTAAGTTTTACTTCTTTGGTGCAATTCCAAGGAATGAATGGGCTAAGAGAAAAATATGATATAACTCTAAATTCACTTTTGCAATTATATGAACATTAAAGCTTTCAAATGACATATCTTTCTGTGAATTTTGTAGATAAGAAATTATATTTTACATTACTTGTAATCATACTACTACTAGAAGTTTTCTTGTCATAGTTATAATCACAATGTTTCAGCTGCTGTACATTGTATGGCCTATTTCAATGTCTGTTATAATTGGTAACCTTCTGGGTGATGTCATGTTTATGGCTCAGAATTTCCTAAACATTATTTTGTCAAAGATACTACCAAGAGATTGAGAGCTGCACCTCGTACTTTGAAGGTATATATATAAACCTTTGTGTAGAATGGGTACCAGTCTTGCTGGGAAGTATAACTGGCAGGACTAATGTCATGTCAGAGATGTTCAAGCCATCCATTGTGCTTAGTACTACAAAAAGTGGAGATAATTTCCAGTTCTATGATTTTTCAGATTTGAAAAGGACCTTTACTTACATAATTATAAATAGTATATATATCATTTTTGTGGGAGCAAGGGGCTCCTTTTGTGTCCAGACAGATTTTACTAAATGAATGAAAATATCAGTCATTCACTGCTCTATTGCTATGCAATGATACAATTAAATAAGAGTGTAGAGATAGAAAAGGGGCGGTTTCTGCAATCATTTTTGGTAGGGGTAGGTTTTTTTTTTGTAACAGATTATTAAAACTTCACAACAAATCCAGATTTAATTTGTGGTGTCTCACAAGCACAACACATTCATACCCACCCACTTATCTTAAAAATTTCTTTATTATTTCATTTGGAACTGTGGAGTATGGCTAGTTCAATTGTAAACTTTATTTGAATTAAAATAAAAATTATGAAAATTATAAGTAAAAAATGTAATTGTGTATATTTGTTAACTTAGCCGGTTTTTATTGTCTATTTCTCTTATCCAAATAGAGTGTGTGTTTCATTAAAAGGCACTATCTCTAAATATTTGTGGCGTGAAATCTTTATTAAGTCAGGCGATTGGGAAATTATTATTATCTTGAACAAAAACAGTTTGTTGTTGAATTTTTTTTTAATATTGATTTGTTGTAGGAGATTACAAATTCCATTATAACAGAGTTTTGTCTGAGATAAATATGAAGGAAAGAGCAGTTACTATTTGTTGCTGAATAAATAAATAAAAAAAGAAAAGGGAAAATTAAGTGATGTCTATAATAATTCATGTAATCGTTTCTTTTTGTTTAATGGTGTAACTTTTTTGAATGGAGATATTTTTTTGCAAATTTATGTTAAAGTAGTTTTAAAAGAGATGTCCAGTGCTTATATAGATAAACGCACATATGAAAAACGCATTTCCAAATAAAAACTCTTGTTTATACTTATGTATTAGGCAAAAATAAGTATCTTAAAATAAAATTAGGAAAAATAATCTAGTAGATTTTTAATAAACGTAAAAATCAATTTTATCATATTTTGAATTAAGCAAATCATTCACATCCATTTTTGGAGAAGTTGTGAACTGTGTCGAAATGACAGACCGATTTATCTCCCTTGTTACTTACTCTTCAAAATTACCTGCGCTAAGCTATGAGCCATGGATTCAGAAAATTCGGTGCTTATTTACAACAGGGTTCCTGGAAAAAATTATTTTCATGTAAAATCAGTATTTTGTACTTACTCAGGCATAGTTTCTCACTCATGGTACGCAAAAGAATTTAAAAATAGCAAGTAGAACTTTAATTAGAACGATTTTTCCATTTCCATAAGGGCGATGTACAACGTCTATTCGCCGACATTTTGGGTGTGAGCGATCGATGGAACAGCCAAGGGCAATAAGCACCTACATTTTATTAATCTATGAAATTATATCGTGGAAAGTACCCCGGTGAAGAAATCAAAAATAATTATTTAATTTTCATTTTTTTTATTTAATAAATATATATTTTATTATTATTGCATATGTGTTTCTTTCTTTTTTAAATTCTAACAATAACAACGGAGTTATTGCCTTTGGCTATTCCATCGATCGCTCACACCCAAAATGTCGGCGAATAGACGTTGTACATCGCCCTTATGGAAAAATCGTTCTAATTAAAGTTCTACTTGCTATTTTTAAATTCTTTTGCGTACCGTGAGTGAGAAACTATGCCTGAGTAAGTACAAAATACTGATTTTACATGAAAATAATTTTTTCCAGGAACCCTGTTGTAAATAAGCACCGAAAATTCTGCTATGAACATTTGCATTCAATGGAAGTAATTTTAAAATATTTTATGGAAAATATTTCATTTATACTTTAAAATTTTGTATTTAAAAAATGCTGCTTTATAAATTGTATTTCTGTATTTGAAATTCATATTAAGGTGGTATCGTTTTATTTCATGAATATCTTCTATTTCGAAAATATTTTTCAAATATCAGCTTTCTTTAATTTTTCTGCTAATTGATGTAAATTATTTCTCATATTCAAGTTTTAAGACATATTTTCCATTATAATTAAAAAATATACATATGTACATGACTATGGTATTGGCATACACATGTATTTTTAGTTTTTGCAATGTAACTTTTGATAAATAAATGTAGATTTAAATAAAAATGAAAATTACATTAATTATATTTTTCATTGCATTAAATTTTAGTAGATGATTAAATTTCATATCATTTTCCATTTAAATTTTGCACCCCCCTTCATCCAATTCTTGTTACCACACCCTTTTTATTCAGTGTTTGTGAGTAAAGAAATAAGTCTTATGACTTCTTTCTTTTGGGAACATGACGTTTGTGATTTAATATTGAAAATACTGTTGGAAAATTGTTTAATGTTTTAACAAATCTTTGAAGTGGAGAAAGAGTTGTGGACAAAGTAAAAAACCCACAGTATTATTGTTCCTTCTTTGATCAAAAAGGATATATACTTATCCAAGTAGTTTGAATAATGTACTTTCAGAATATGTATGGTTATAGGGGTCTATCTACAAAACCCTAGGAGGAGTTTGTGAACAAGTAGACTAGTGATGGAACGATTCCAATATTTTTCCCGATTTTGATATAATTACTGATTCTGTTCTAAATTCCCGATTCCGATACTTTTTAAAACTCGTGTTATGTATGCATATATTTTTGAAAAAGTAAAAGTATACTTTGGGGTTATGGTGCACATAATACGAATTGATTTTTCTAACTATTTTTTCTCTAATCTTTTCCTCGAGATTGATTGAAAATAGTGATTTTATAAACTCATTATGAGATTTTCATCTATATTTTTCACTTGAGCCATTTTTTCCTATTTATCAACTTGTGCCATTTTAACGGTGCCATTTTTACCTAAATTCGTTATTATGATTTTAGTTTTACTGGTAGTTTAGAAACAATGAATATTTATCATTTTATCATTAATACTATCAATGGAAAATTAACTTTTAAACAAAACCTTTTGGAATTGGAAATTAGGCTCAAATTTCTCCGATACTGATACCCCAAAAGGTTCCGATTAATCATCCCAACACTAAAACAGACAGCAACTACAACTTTATTATATAGATTCTAGTCCAGGTAAGAGACAAAAAATACATATGTGGACAGTGGAAGAAGGACATAAATAAAGGAATTAATTTAAAATGCCCATACTGTAACCAATTACCACAGATGAAGAAACCGGGAGGATTTTAATATCGTACTAATATTAAAATCCTCCCAGTTTATAAATAGATAAAAAATAAATTATAAATCAAATAAGTTAAATTTATTTGACTTATCATGCATGAAGTAAAAATTAAACATATCTAAAAGCAAACAGTAAATAGCAGAAATGAAGATATTTGAAAAATGTATTGGTGATAAAGAATGAGCAAAAATTCATAAACTTAAAAATAGATAAAATTAAATGTTTATAATATAATAAAAAATATTTTCTTATATTTTACAAAAAAGAATAAGTAGCATGAAAATTATTAAAATTCTAGCATTTAATTTAACATTTTATGAATATATAAATTTACAATTGTTAATACACACAATAATTTTACAAAATGATGTATTTTCCTACCTGAGGAGCATCTTGTCGCTGTGTTTGACTCTGAGGTAAAGAAGCTGATCTTTGTTCTTGACTGGGAAGCTTTTCTGCAGGATGAGATTCTCTGCTGGTTTGGTTTATATTTGCACTTCTTATTTTATCTGCTTGGCTTTTGTTTACATTGACAGCAGTCGGCCAAGATATTCCCTGCTTTGAAGGACACATCAAATGTCTCTGATCACTCATATATCTGCCACTTGGACCAACAACACCCACATTGGCTGGTGCCATTGCATGGGCATATGTCACATTTCTCTGATCATTACAGCGAATGATACACACCGAGATTGAAGCAGTAATGATAACTGCTATGGTCACCGCTACAACAGTAATAATAATCACTGATGTAAGATCAACTTTATCTTCAGTGATTGTATGAACGGCACTTAGCATTTCTGATGTCTTGTTGCTTACAGTGACAGTGAAAAACATACTAGTTGTTGCTGATAGAACTGGACTACCACTATCCTTGACAACAAACACTAGCTCATAGGAACCAGCATCTTGTTGTGCAAGCACCCGATTGAAAGTTAACAAGCCAGTGTACTGGTTGATGGTGAACATCTGCTTGTCATTGCCTCTAATTATTTCATATTTTAGAAATGCATTCTCTTGACTATCTCCATCAGCTGCCTTTACACAAGTGATGTTCTTTGAATGATGCCGGTAATATACAACATCCATGTTATAAGGATTAACACTGGGAAATGTAAAATACGGAGCATTATCATTTTTATCAGTCACTTCAACAATGACGTTGACTGTATTATTGAGAGACGGGATTCCATTATCTTTCACAAATACTTGAAACTTGTAAATGTTTTGAAACTCATGATCCAGTGACATAATGGCTGAAATCATGCCATCATCTTTGATTTTGAAAGGTAAAAACTGTTTGTTATTTGTGAGCAGAGAATAGGTGAGTTTCCCTCCAACTCCCAGGTCTGGGTCTGTTGCATTGATGAAGCCAACAGAAAATCTTGACTTCTCATTCTCTTCAATCAAGAACTTAAATGTCTCCATAGAGAACTGTGGCCTTACATCATTCACATCGGTCACTTTGATAGAGAACTTACTCTTACTTTGCAGTGGAGGAGATCCTTTATCTTGACAGCTGATGATAATTTCATGCTTTGCCTCTCTTTCTCTATCCAATGCTTTTTTCACAATTACTTGGTATTTCTTAGTGTCCAGACTTTGTAGTTTAAATTTATCATAATGCAGATTGCAACTCACTTCTCCATTTTGTCCAACATCATGATCAGTCACTTTTACATATGCAATAGAACTTCCCACCTCAATGTCTTCAGAAACTGATGTTGAATCTTTTCCGGATGCTGACAGGAATTTTAAGTGAATTGTTGGTGGGTTATTTTGATTATTGACAACATTTACAATGACCATTGATTTAGCTGTTAAAGAAGGACTGCCACCATCAGTGGCTTCTACAAATAAGTTATACGTCAGCATGTTACTCAATGTAAATTTCTTTTCGAAGAAAATCTGTCCAGTTTGTTCATTAAGTTTAAAATGACTTTTAGCAACATCAGATGTTTTTGTACTGAAATGATAAGTGACTCTTCCATTTTTACCAGAATCTAAATCTGTAGCTGATAAAGTTGCAATGGAAGAAGTTTCACTTGGTTCATTTTTTATTGTGACATTATAAAGACTTTGTGAGAAGACAGGAGGATTATCATTCACATCTGCAACTGAAATGTGAACATCCAAAATACTTTGTTTAGAAGGAGATCCACCGTCTTTAGCAGTTACTTTTACTATGTAACTTTCTTTCACTTCTCTGTCCAGTCTTTCATTCAGAATAATATAGAGATCAGCAGTTTGATCAATATTTTTGGAAACAGACAAATCAAATGGTTCATTTTTATATTTCTTAAGTTCATAAGTAATCTGAGAATTGATAACACCAATATCTTTGTCCACAGCATTATGGATTGATACTTTTGTTCCTGTGATATCTCCTTCAGAAAATTTAATGTTCACTTGTTTATCAGGAAATTCTGGTTGATGATCATTAATGTCTTGTATTATTACTTTTACTTCAAGTATTTTCATAATCCTTTTGGATTTCTGAACAGCAACATCAACCATTAGAAAACACTCTTTGTAGAATGTACACAATGACTCAGCATCCAATGTCTGTGCTGTATAAAGTTTTCCTGTATTTTTAGAAATCCGGAATAATGGAGAGCTGCTTGTTCCATCCTGTTCCATAAGACTGAATGCAATGAGATTGTGATTTTGTATGGCCACATCATCCATCACATTAGAATCAGCAGCAATGTCTCCGAGGTAAGTGCCAGGACTTTTTCCTTCTTCAACTTGGAATGTCAGGTCTGCACTCTTAGATATGGGCAGAACAAGGCAAATTACATAAATGGATAATGACATCTCTGTGATAAACATTTGTTAATTTTCTTCTTTTGAATATCCAAGAAGATTTTACTGTCCTGCAATATAAAGACATTGATATTATTCATTATCTGGCATTTTAGATATGTGACAGCAAGTCTACTAGGCAAATCATTTTATGAGGAAAACCTTTAAAACATGTAATTTTATTTTGTGTAACACTGCCTTATAAATCTAAAATAAAATCTAATCAACTCATCTCTATATTATTTATCTTATTTCTATTTGAACTAAACTCTGACACTGTTAACTGAAAATTATATTCTTAAAGTTAAAATACAGTGTAAAATATTTTTAAAATGTTAAATTCTTAAAATAATAACTGTGTTAATATTTTAAAAGAAAATATTGCTGAAACAAAAAAAGAAAAGAATTATTGCCAAATTATTTATATACCTCATCATATATTGTGATTATTCATCAAAATGTTACTGAATTTAAGAAGTATACAGATTTTAAAAAAAACTAGCATTATTCATGAAAATCACTGAGACTTAACAGATGCTCAAAATAATAATCATCACTTAACAAAAAAAAATATAGGATCTATTGACAATTTCTATTAAAATCATTTACCAGTATAATAAATTTATTCCATGAAACCCTATTAATTGTTTAAAATGAATCGTGTTATGGAATATTTTTAATTTGAGTGAATGATAAAAACCGTTAAGTGACAACATTCAACTTTAAATTATCAAATGGAAATTGAAATAATAGCTCCTGTAAAATCGTCATGAAAACATTTGTAAATATTAACTGTAAATTGAACAAAAGTAAAACAGTCGTCTGTAACTATTTTGATGATTGTTGGCAGAAATTTGAAAACAAAATAAATTTTCGATTTAGATATATTCATATTTCATTTTCAGAATGAAGATAATGATAGAAGTAGATCTTTGTATTACAATTAAATTACTAATATAAACTACAAAAAACTCTGTACAATTTTAATTGTATATCACTCATCAGTCCTAGTTAGGTGGAGGCTTTGGACTGCCAAAAGTGTTCAAGTTGGTGATAAATAAAATTGCCTTAAAAACTATGTCTCGTCACAATACAACTAGACAATCAGGCCCCACCCTCATCAGAGAATTAATGTAGCCTGATTCAACAAATAAACTGGATGATGATGATGGCGACGATGGTTTATTCATCCAATATTGCATAAAAATTTGTCGAGAATGTCTTTTTAAGAGATGATGAAGAGAACAATATTCTTATGTTTAACAATTTCAAATAACTTGTATCAGTATAATAAAAAAGATGTTGGCAAAACTTGTACATATTTTTGTTTATTCATAAATTAAGTAAAAATGATTATGATTTCTTCATATAGTAAATAAAAGCAATGAATTTCTACCCAACTAAATCTCTTAGCCAAACCAGACACTGAAAAACACGTGATTAATTATACCGCAGACATATATAACCAGCAGTTCATTTAAAACTCTCAAACATAACATTTTATTTCCAAAGAACTTAAAAGTTTATAGATCATTCAAACATGCTTATTAATAGGAATAGAGAATATCAACAAAAATCATGATTCTGAAATTTTTAAGAAAAATTTGTGGAAGAAAATCAGGTGTTCTATCTAATTCATGCATACACTTTATCAACAAAAGGAAATGGCATAACAGAAACCAACATTTTAAAAGATATAAAAATTGCTTATACTGTTAATTTTGTGCTATAACTAAATCACATATGTTATATCTTTTGAGATATTAATATTATTTATAATAACAAAATATTGTTGATGGTTGTACAAATGCAATCATAGATCTCATTAATCCATTAACTTGATTATTTTGATCGAAAAGCACGATTGAAATAAATACCCCCCTCCCCGGCAAAACAACAAAATAAATATTTAAATATATTATTTGTGATTTTCAGATATACATGTGCTATCATTCTCTCTTCATATATATACCAATTAATACGACTATATTAATTAAATATTTTTATTTACATGTTTTTATTTTTGTAAATACTTTTTTTTTATCAACAAAGGCTTATACTAGTTTAGCTCCCACTCATGAGAATCAATGCAAAATATAAAAGAGTAAAAAATAAGTTGCTTGTCAATTGAAATGCACAACAAAACATGAAATTTAATCTCTTATGTAGTCAATCATTCAGACAAAAAGAACACAAAATGGGTTATTATCTTACCTTGTTTTAAGGAAAATTTGAAGATTATGAAAAGAGATGAAAAATTACATCTTTATCTGCAAGTGTGCTTTAGCGAAAATATTATTCATAAAAATGTTTCTGATGTAAGATGTAATACAGCAGTCCTAGGGAGTGTGCTGTGTTTCCAATGGCTGCTACAATCCATAATGGCTATTATTCATCATGAAAAAAATTAGACTGATTTTTTTTCTGAGCATTTAATAAATATGATTGTATTATGAAATATGTAAGTATGTATATATAAAACAAGAAAATAATCCAGAATAAAAAAAAAATGTTTGACTCCCAAAATGCAATTTCTTATTTTAGCTCTTTGTTCTTTACAGACTGCTTTCTTCTTTCACTCCATGAACAGGGCCAGAAGGTTTCATCCTTTATCTTAACGGAAAAGAAAAGTTCAGTGTAAGTAAAACCTACATGATTTTTTTTATTATTTACAATTAATACTTGAAATAATATTTAGTATAACTAATTTTTTAAGAATAATTTCTCGCTTATTATTTTTTAGATAGATTATATTTTCTCTTCAATATTGTGAATTTTCCTTTGTTTCCATATAGAAAATTGAACTTTTGTTCAAAGCAGATTATAGCCAATATGTTTTCCATCATCAAAAATATTAAATCATGCCTAATTAGCTATATCAATAATTTAATTAAACTGTGACAAGAGTTTTGTTTAAAAATTGTAAATAAACTGTTTTACTATATTTAATTTTGCATTTTAATGGAAGGTAAACTATTAAATAGATGTAGGCAGAGAATGTTATTGGGGTACTGGGGGTAAAGGTCTTGGGTTGCGATAAATATTTCCCGTTGATTGCTGACTTATATCTGAAGAGTTACTATCTTCTGTCACAGAGTCTTTATTGTCACTGTTTTGTGAAAGGCTTGGTGTATAGAATCCCCTGGCCACAATGGTTGTATCACTTGGGTAGTTGACAGTCTGTCCCAATGGCCTCATCTCTGTCTCTTGTACTCGCAACCCTCTTTGTTTCGATGGAGAATTGCAGTACTGTGATGAGTATACATCTGAAAATGGCAATAATATAAATATAATTAATATAATATTTACAGAGAAAATATATTGAACTAGTATTCCCATGGCATCAACAGTAACAGTTTTTCCAAATTCTTACTTGTTTTGAGACATTTTTAAAGATATATTTTATAAACATATCAAAACTACAATAATTCAAATTATTTTATGAATTACAAAATTGTAGAGAACTTTGAAGACTTTAATTTATTGTATAGTCAGTGCAATAGAATATTATGCTGAATGTGAGTTAACGTTTGTTTCTGTAAAGTTTTTTCTTATATACTTTAATAGCACAAAATGCATGTTAAAATATACCTTGAGTTATGTTTGAAAGAAATCACTTTATGTTCGTTCAGCCACTTTAATATTTCAATATCTCTGTGAGCATTTAGAAAAAAGACTCTCTTTCCATCTAACTTACATGGTGTGTCCATACTTCTTGTAAACACATATGTAAATTAGATAGCAAAATAATAGGTCGCTTTACTTCTATATTATCCATAAGGATAATATAGAAGTAAAGAGACATATTAGTTTTAGTTGTGCAAGGAGAATTTGGTGCTTTCACAGATTAGGACCCACGCTAACTTTGACCCTGTTGTTAGGGTTATGATCAAAGTTAGCGTGGGTTCTAATCTGTGAAAGTACCGAGAATTTCTTAACATATATATCACAGTTTATAAATTTTCAAATTAAATCAAATTAGAACAAATAATGGTTGTTGTTGTAACTCAATAGGGCATGGTATATCTAGTATAATACTAAACTTGATAAAAGCATAAATTTAAACTAATTCCGTTAAAACATTTTACATTTGGGCAATGCCTGGTACTTAATTATATAATGATACACACAATGTGTATTATTACAATAGATAAGACTATTCATATAAACTTGATGGTCATAATTGTTTACCCAAACTTGACTGGGGTGATGCCAAATTGGAATATGTAAGTTTTGTAAGTGTGTCTTGTGTAGTTTTCGAGATTACTCTGGACACACCCACAGAAAATACGACTTTTTCTTTTATAATAGATTTAATAAATTGAAACAATTAATTATGATTTTCTTATGAAAAGAAAGACCTTATTATTAAATACTGCAAACCATGTTAATTTGTTTTTCCATTTCATATTTTTTATCTATTTATTAAAAAAAAACTTACAGAATTTTCATTAAATTTACTAGCAAATAAATGCTCCCTGTCGGTCGCATTTTTTGGAAGGTTACAGCGTCTCTTCCCCGTCTTTCGGGGCCATTCTCACCTTTTAGAGTAGGTTACTAAATTTTTTTTACCATTAACCTAAGTCATAAAACCACATATAATCACTTTAAAAAGTAGAACCAACCCAGCACGACCGGAAAACAATGCATCAAATTTATCTCACATCACAAAAGAAAATTGGTTAATGTCCTAAAAAGTTAGAATGGCCCGGAAATGATGGATCATTTGATGTTAAAATTGTATGCAAAACTGATCACCCAATTTGCATTTGCATAAATGTTCATTTCAGTCACGTATACTGGCGTTTCTGGCTGGTATAAAAAGTGCTACCGCCCACCGACTGAAAAATATAGAATCTCATTTGGGAGGGGGGGGGGTGACATAAGGGGCATGGCTTCAATAATACCTAACAATTATTAGAATTCTTGGCTTCAGACTGGGATCAAAGTATCAGACCTGTCCTTTGTCAGAATAGGACAAATCCTTCTCGACTGGGGCAATATTTATAGGTTAATTCTTATCTCAGTCACGTAAATTATTCAGAATATTTTTACTTTTTTAAAGCTAAAAAATTATCATCTTGAGTCATTATTCATTAGATTCTTTCAGAATGTTTATAAAGATGACGACTATATTTTTCTGATCAACTTTTCATTTCGGGGGTTTAACGTATACGATATATGCAGTTTGCTATAACTGTCTTTTTCATGTTTTTGCATTTGTTTTTATTAAACATGCTTTGAGTTTAAAAATAAGTTGTTTTGAAATAATGCCGAAACTCATTTCGCTCTAAATAATTTACATGACTAAAATAGGAATTAACCATTTTTGTTTTTTGTTCGCAATCCAGTGTGCCCTTTTTGGGAGAGCTGGATTTCAAAAGAAGAGAAATCCTTCTCGATTGGGGCAATATTTATAGGTTAATTCTTATCTCTCAATCACGTAAATTATTCAGAGTGAAATGCTTGATTTTTACTTTTTTTAAGTAAGCTAGTCTCTTTCTGAATGTTTATAAAGATGGCAACTATATTTTTATGATCGAAACGAATTCAACTTATTTTTATTTTAACCCTGTGTAGTAAATAACAAAAAAAATCATTAAACATTTTAAAACATTTTTTAAATTAAAAACAGTAATCTAGCAAGTTTTATCGTAGAAGTGAAATGCCAAAGTTAAAACCGTTGAAAAAATTTTACAAATGAAACGCCAAAATTAAAACATTTTTATCACTTGTAGATGTAAGAAAATAACGACATTTTATTTATTTATTGGTTAAAAAAATAAATGTTTCTTTGATTGAATTTGATGAAATGTATTTTATTTTTTAGTGTGTAGACACTAAATTATGAATTAGCCAGATCGAAGTAAGAGTGATGTTTACATTTGCAAGAGTCACTTGACCCCATGAAATTTAATGAAAGAAATATTTAAATAAAATAAATGGTGTTTGGGCGAGTTTTTGTAGCAGTATATATAGAAGTTTGCATAGTAATTAAGAGTACTCTGATGGAGTTTCGGCTTCAGACAGACAGATACATAAACTCCATTATTAATAGATATTTCTGAAGATTTGGATACTACAACAAATGTATTTTTGTAAATATCATTTAAATGTAAAATAATTATAGTTTTAATTTAAAAGAATCTTTTTTCATAAATTCAATTGACAAAAAAAGAACAATAATAAATCAATCAATGCAAGATATGAGAAATTTAAAATAGATTTCTAAAGACAGATAATGTTCATAATTCTCTACATTCACATTTCTGCATTATGATTTTTTAGAAAATTTTACAAAAACAAAAATTGCATTTTATTTAAATAAAACAAATGCAATTCAATTGACAAAAAAATGATACCAAATTCCTAGTCAATCAACAAAAAATATGAGAAATCTTATGTATTTACCTGCAATTTGTTCATTTTGACTTGAGTTTGTTTCCTTTCTGTCACATCTACTATTATTACGTGACAATTTAGGTGAAGAATTGTTGAGATATTCCGAGGAACTGGGTTGGCGGGACTTATTTTTTAGACTAGTTGGAAGAGCCACTTCATCATGGATGAGATTCTGACGAGTAGAGAGATTTTGAAGCTCAGAAAAATGTTTATTTCAAACAAATGTATAAAACAAATAAGCATGATTATCAATTTAAGTGAGGTTGAATAAAACAAACAAAAACATTCATAAAATTAATCATACGATTTTATGCTGAGCATTTTATTAATTAACTATTTTGTGTTATTGTTTTTTTTTTAAATTCAGTGATTGCTTTGATATTAATATAATAAATAGTTCTCTTTAGGAAAATTTTTTCCTTTTTTTTTACAGTCATATTCAAAAAATAAATAAAATTATATCACAATTCATCAAAACGTTAATGTTTATCTGTATGAATAAATATGAAAATTTTTGTTTCATATTAACAAAGTTATGAGTGAAATGTTTATTATTAAAACTTAAGTAGCAAACATTGTGAAATCAGCTAGTTGTTAATAACTTTAATCTATATACCTGTTGAAATTACTCACTCTAGTCAGTACTTGTTGACGCATTCGGATTTACTGTGGGTAAATTGTGGGTCAGAGTTGTCTGCCCTTTTTCTTTTCTTTGTTGTTATCGTATTTTGTCTTATTAAGTGGAATTCGTCCTGCTATAAAGAATATCAGAATGTTGCTGAGAAAAAAAGGTACGTCGCACATTCATGTGAAGTTAGCTTTATATCGATAATAATTGTTCACAAAGATTATGGGCTCAGATGAACGCTCGATATAATAATAAAGTCACATCTGACATTCTTTTTCAGCCATCTTGAAATTCTCGTTCACGGAAGAAGTTTTGTATCGTTTTATACCTGGAACATTAACGATGGAAACAAAACTTGTTAATCTTGTACCGTTGAATGGGACAAGTTACGCTACTTGGAAAATACAATGCAAAATGGCATTAATTAGGGATGGATTATGGTACATTGTAAATGATACGGAAATCGTCCTCGATCCTAGGACGGATGCGATGTTACACACAAAGTATTTATCGCAGAAAGATCATGCCTTGGCGACGATTGTGCTGTCAGTGGAACCGTCACTTTTGTATTTGATAGAGGATTCCGACGACTCCAGTGGCGTGGAAAAAATTGGCAGATCAATTTCAAAAGAAAATGTGGGCTAACAAATTATCATTAAGGAGGCGTTTGTATTCCTTTAAATTGGAAGTAGGTTACTCTGTTTATAAACATATTAAAATGACGACAGAAATCTTCGAAGAGTTGTCAGTCATCGGCGATACAATTGATGAGGAAGATAGAGTTGTACACCTCTTGGCTAGCCTCCCGAATTCTTATGACATGTTAGTAACAGCGCTCGAAGCAAGTCAGGATGTGCCCAAATGGGTGTTAGTGACTGAATGACTGCTGTACAAAGAAACGAAAGTCAGAGAAAAGGAAAACACTGCTACTGACTCGAAAGCGATGACATCAAAACATCACATCTTTAAAAAGGGACCCAAGTGTTATCACTGTGGAAAGAATGGACACATTAAACGTGACTGTCGATTGCTTAGTGAGGATGCAAAAGAAAGTTTTAAAAGAAACTACCCCAATAAGAAATCTTTTTTCACTACGAAAACATAGAGAGAATCTAGTGGTTCTGAAAACGATGACGTTGTTGGACTATTTGCACACAATGCATTATTGTCTAATAACAAAAGGAGTGAATGGATTGTGGATTCTGGAGCAACTTGTCACAATGTGAACATGTTTATAGATTTCAGGAAATTGGATTTAGTAGAGGAAATAACCCTTGGTGATGGACACTCAGTTGAAACATTAGGAGTGGGGACAATAGAATTGAATGTGAGTGTGTCAGACAGGAAACAGCAAAGATGTAGACTGTATGAAACACTTTATGTTCCAAACTATCCTACAACCTATTGAGTGTGTCTAGAGCGACTAAATCTGGAAAGTCGTTCATATTCGCTGAATCATGATGTTGACTTCTTGATGAAAAACAGAGGATAGTAGCTACAGATTCAAAAATTGGAAACATGTACTATCTAAATTGTAATGAAAAACAAGTAGCAGCTCATGCAGCATCTCTATGTTTAGGTGGTAACACAAAAGAGGAGATTTGGCATCAACGTTTTGGTTATTTTGGTGCAAGGAATTTGCAGAAACTAGCAAGAGATCAGCTAGTTACTGGCCGTGACTATGATGTAACAAAGGACATTGACTTTTGTGAACTGTGTGTGGATGGAAAAGATCATCGTTCCTCATTTCTAAAATCAGGTGGAAGGCGAGCCACACAACTACTCGGAATTGTGCACAGCGATGTTTGTGGAAGACTAGAAGCAAAATTGCTTGGTTGAGTCGAATACTTTCTCACATTTATTGATGATAAATCAAGATTTGTGTGGATATATGTGCTTAAACATAAAGGAGAAGTGGAAAACCATGGTGGAGAATTCCAGTGGACAAAAAATTAAAACCCTACGCACTGACAATGGCGGGGAATACACTTCAAGAGAGTTTGAAGGTTACCTAAAAAAGGAGGGCATATGCCATGAACGCAGTTTCCAAAACACCAGAGCAAAATGTAGTAGCTGAGAGAATGAATCGGACGTTGGTGGAAGCAGTGCGAGCAATGTTGTTGGATTTGAAGCTGCCTAAGAAATTTTGGGCAGAAGTCTTATCAACAACTTCATATGTTTGAAACCGAAGCCCAACAAATGCAGTACAAGGAATGACACCATACAAAGCTTGGAAGGGCTACAAACCATTTACTCATTTTTGGATGTGGTGCTTATGCCCACATACCAAAGGATGAAAGATCCAAAATTGATACTAAAGCGAAGAAGTGGATCTTTCTCGGATATGGTGTTGGGGTCAAGGGCTATAGACTTTATGATACAGAAAAGTTCAGAGTCTTCCATAGCAGAGATGTCATCCTTTATGAATCAACATCCATTGGTGAACAAGGGAGAGAAGAAGTTAAAAACCAACCTCTAGTGAAAACTGAATGATGATGATGATAATGACAATTCACAAGTGGTAACAGGACCACGAAGATCACCAAGGATTAGGAAAGCTCCAGATCAGTATGGTGAATGGGTCTACATTGCTCACAGATTGAATGACCCATTAACAGTGAAAGAAGCTCTTTCTAGGCCTGAGAAAAATAAATGGATGAAAGCAATGGAAAGTGAAATGGATTCACTACATACTAATAAAGTATGGGACCTTACGGTATTACCCAGTGGACGGAAGGCTATTGGTAGTAAGTGGGTGTTCAAAAATAAATATGACGCTGATGGAAACATGGAACAACACAAGGCTGGACTCGTAGCTCAGGGATTTCTTCAGAAACATGGAGTTGACTACGACGAGACTTTTTGTCCAGTAGTAAAGTTCGAATCAGTGCGAACTGTCATTGCATTAGCAGCAAAACATGATCTGAACCTACATCAGTTGGACATAACCACTGCATTTCTTAATGGTGAGCTGAAAGAAGACATCTATATAAAGCAACCAGAAGGAGTTAAGGTTAAAGACAAAGAACACCTTATCTGTAAACTAAAGCGAAGCATCTATGGCTTGAAACAATCATCAAGATGTTGGAATGAAGGACTGGATGCTCAGCTGAAAAAAAAGCATTTCAAGCAATTGGAAAATGACCCGTGTATCTATACATTCTCCTCAGAAGAGAAATCTTCATAGCTGCAGTGTATGTTGATGATATCATTCTGGCATGCAAGTCTTTGACACGTATCCAAGAATTCATCAAAAGAATCTTAGAAAATTTCAACATCAAGGACATGGGGAAACTACATAGTTTCTTGGGTGTTAAAATCGCCTATCCAGATTCAGGGAAGATATGGATCGGACAACCAGCATACGCAGCAGAAGTTTTGAAAAGATTTCAAATAGAAAATTCAAAACCTACAACAACTCCAATTGATGCTGGTGCAAGGTTAACTAAAGCTATTAAAGAAAGCGAGCTATTCAACCAAGAATTGTATCAATCAGCAGTTGGAAGCCTACTGTATCTGTCAACAAAGATACGACCTGATATTGCCTATGCTGTCGACAATGTAGCAAAATTTTGCTCCCAACCTACAATGAAACACTGGAGGTCTGTAAAGCATATCATGCATTATCTAAATGGTATGCAGAACTAGGGGTTACTCTATGACAGGGAGAATATAACAAATCTCATATGATATTAAGATGCAGACAGGGCTGGTGACTTGGATGACCGCAGGTCAACCTCAGGTTACCTGTTTAAATTAAATGGAGCAGATGTCAGTTGAAGTAAAAAGCAGACTGTGTTGCATTATCTACAGCTGAAGCAGAGTGTATGGCGTTGGCAAGTGCAGCACAGGAGGCAGTATGGATGCGACATCTTCAAAGTAATCTCAATGATACCTCGGTTGGACTGACACTCATCTACGAGGATAACTAATCCGCAATATGTATGGCAAAGAATCCACAATATCATGGATGAGCGAAACATGTTGATATTAAGTTTGATTACATCCGAGAGCAAGTTAATATGAAAACTATTGAATTGGAATACTGTCAAAGTAAAGACATGATTGCTGATGTGCTGACAAAAGGACTCGTGAGCACACAATTTGTGATTCTTAGAACACTGTTAGGTGTTAGAGAAATCATGGAACAGTCTGACAGCTAGTGAGCAGGAGTGTTGAAATTACTCACTCTAATCAGTACTTGTTGTTGACGCATTCAAATTTACTGTGGGTAAATTGTGGGTCAGAATTATCTGCCCTTTTTCTTTTCTTTGTTGTTATTGTAGTAGTAAAAATAAATGCACATTTCACGTGGAAGTGTACAAAAATGTGTTTGTCTTATTAAGTGGAATTCGTCCTTCTATGAAGAATATCAGAATGTTGCCAAGAACAAAAGGTACGTCTCACATTCATGTGAAGTTGGCTTTATATCGAATATAATTGTTCACAATACCAACATTGTAGATCTATAAAAAAAATGTTAATTACATTTTGTAATGTTTTCATTTTGGGTGAATGAAAACTATAAAATATGCTAAGAAAAATGAGAGAAAACTCTCACTGTTTTGTACCATATAAACATCTGATAAAATAGATAAAAAGAAAATTAAAAACATTTTCAAGAGTAGGTCTTATTTATTTTTCACCATTGCCGTGGACAAAATATAGTCACATTTTTTTTTATATTCATTCTTTTGGGAGTTAACAGGAAAATATAGGGCGTTTTTTAAAAAAAATGTTAATATGTAGTAATTCATCAATTTGTCAGAGAAAACATAAGAGGGGATGATGAGATAGTGAAAAGAAAGGAGGAGAGAGAAAAGTTTAAAAAGAAAGATGTTGCACACTCATCTATTTTGTTGTCTATGCCCCCCGGGTAACCATGCTAGTCTATTATATAAAGGGCAGTTGTGTATGTGTGTGTGTTCAGCAAAGTCAGAAATTGCACAATACACAGTCAGAAGCTGATATATTCTTTTTCAGCATTGCCTCAGACAGAATATGGACATGTTTCTATGTAATACTAGCTGGCTTTGCAAGGTTTGCTATCACTTCACAAAGTTTGCTACTTGAAATACTTTAAACCAAAATTTTAAATAATCGACATTTCATTCATAAGTTTCTTGCAAACACAAGACTAAACTCTTCACATTTATTCATATAAATAAACATTAACATTTTGGTAATTTTTATCTTTTTAAATAAGACTGTGATGAAATCAAAAGAAAGAGGAAATCAATTAGCCTGAGAGATTGTATGTGTGTGAGAGTGGCTTTTTTTTAATTTATTTAGTTGTTGAAAATCAAGTTAGTCCTCGCTAAAGTCCGGAAAGGAAAACTTAAACACAAATGCGAAACAATTTGTCTATGTGATCAAAACAATCACTAAATTTACAAACAATATAAAAAATATGACCTCGTTTATGGGAGAGAGAGAAAAAGTGAGGTAGCCGGGCAGCAAGCCACCCTCTCCCTCCCTTTTCTCTTCTTGCTTATGCCCGTTGGTAAGAACTCTAGCGAGCGATAGTATTTTAATTTAAGGAAGGTTTTGAGTAAGTTATCTATTTTTTTATTAAATCACTTTAATTAATGTTAATATAAACAAAACTATTGTGTATATATATATATAGACAAAATATGACAATAAAATTGCAAATGAATAACACTAAACATTAATTTATTATGAACTGTTTAAAAAATAGTTATGCAAATAGAGCATTCAAATACCTCTCTTTGGATTGTTCGTTTGTACTATATAGAGAGTATTTTAAGATACTATGTTGTATTATTTATTTAAACAACAGTAAACCATTTTAATGGTAATATAGGAGTGATAAATGAGAAAAACTTTTGCATTTATTCATTTAGATTTATTCTTTTGGGAGTTACCAGGAACAAAATTAGTCAGGGAATGGAGAGATCAATATTTTTCTTTCTTTCTTTATTGACCTTTGGTCTGAAACTCAAACTAAAATATACTTTCTTAGCCTTCAGGCTTGGATCAAAGTGTAGTATCTTTTCTGTCCTCTGTGGGTGGAGGGGAAATTATTCTTGACTTGGTAGGGGATGGAGAGAGAAAGGAAAGAAACACTTATAACTCTTCAGGTAGCCATGCTAGTATATAATAAAAGTATGTCTTTCTTATTATTTGACCTAAGGACATAACATGTTGTATAGATGATTCTTGAAGAGGATTCGCTTGATATTCCCAATAGGTACATGACAAAAAAAATATGAAACAAACTCGTGTATCTTTGATAATAATGTTTATCATAAAGTGAACATGAATAAATGATATATATAAGAAAAAAACTTATATGAAATCATGAGCACAAATTTTAAGTAAATTTGAAAAAAAGATTCATGATCTATATATTAATACACTAGTAATTACCTACTTACGTGTGTCACACTTTAACTGTTTGTTAGCTTAAGTCCTTTCTTTCCGGTCCTGGTTATGGCCTTAAAAGACATCCAGTGGTGAGGCCTCCACTTCGGAGCTGTGGGGAATGTGGAGTTGCCCCTTAGTTGCTATTTCTCCCAGGTCCACTCTGGCCCGGAGTGGTAGTACCTGTAAGGGCTCCATCTATGGGTCAAATAGAACCTACTGGCGCTACCAGATCAGGCTGTCTGAAGTTATTGACTTCCTGACTCAAAATGCACCAAACATTGATGTTTTGTTTTTTTTTCTTTGCAAAACTCAATCATGTTCTGCAAAATCCAAAACAAAACACAACAATTTCCCCGCCCTCCGCCCCTCTCCCTTTCTTTCCCTCCTTTCACTCAACCAAACACCATGAATAGATACTTAAGCATATAAAAAACGTGAAGCATAAAAACTTTCACCAAAATGACCGGATTCAGCATTAAATAACCCAAAAAGAGTTGATATGCCATAAAACAAAACAACTAAACCAAACACCATGAATGAATACTTGAACATGACAACTTTTGCCAAAATGACCGGATTCGGCATTGAATAGCCCAAAAGGAGTTGATATGTCGTAGAACAAAACAAGCAAACCAAACACCAAAAATATTAAAATACATAAACATTTTAAATAATGAAATTAAAATACATCAACATTTTAAAAAATGAAATTAAAATACATCAACATTTTAAAAAATGATATTAAAATACATCAACATTTTAAAAAATGATATTAAAATACATCAACATTTTAAAAAATGATATTAAAATACATCAACATTTAAAAAAAAAATGATATTAAAATACATCAACATTTTTTTAAAAAATTATATTAAAATACATCAACATTTAAAAAAAAAATTATATTAAAATACAGAAACATTAAAACTAATGTTTCGGCATTGAATGACCCACAAGAGGTTGATATGGCGTAAACCAAACCAAACCTTTCTTTCTTTTCTTAAATTATCTCACTTTCTGCCTTTCTTTTTCTTAACGATATCACCTACTGGAGATATGAAAGAGAAGGAAAGAAAGCGAGATAATCTGCAACCGACGACACTGTTTAGATTTACCAATCACAAGCCCTCTCTTTCCCTACTAAACGCACAAGCATATCTTCATTAAGTTATTGTAATTAAAATATTGAAGTATGACTTTTTTTTTCATTGGAATTTATCAAGATATTTTGTAAGTTTCTTAAACCTGATATAGATATATATAGTCATGTAGAAGAAAATATATTTGTTTTCATGAAATTTCAAATGCTGTGTAATTAACACAGGTCTAGCTACTATTAATGATAACATTGCTGAGGATTATTTTCATCTTTGTCTTCTTTATATTACTGAAGAAATTAGTTAAAAAGTCTTCAATGATGATTAAATATGCAAAAGAAAAAATGATAGAAAATTCAGTGTTTATTTTGTGTGTTTACGAATGACCTTAAAACATATTTTCACATAAACGATGAAAAAGTATTATAAGAGCTTTTTAGTATCAAATAATATCACTGTAATAAACATATTCAAATCTGCTGATGCAGTCCAAAGTTTGGGGAAAGAGAGACTAATGTAATATAGGTTGTAAAGAGTTACATGAACAATTTTTAACACTTATATATAACCACATTTTAAACTTTAAAAAATATTTTATGAAATACATTAAGTTTTTTTTTATGATAATGTAAACTTAATTCATTAAAGTTATCATATTTTTTAAATAAAAAATATTTACAAAGCATCATTATTAAAAAGGATGTAACAATAAATAGACATACCTGTTGTTCATTGTAAGGTGGAGTTTGAGTCTGAGGTAAAGAAGCCGATCTTTGTTGAATAGGGAGCTTTTCTACTGGATTTGATTCTCTACTGGTTTGGTTTATATGTGCACTTCTTATTTTATCTGCTTGGCTTTTGTTTACATTGACAGCAGTTGGCCAAGATATTCCCTGCTTTGAAGGACACATCAAATGTCTCTGATCACTCATATATCTACCACTTGGACCAACAACGCCCACATTGGCTGGTGCCATTGCATGGGCATATGTCACATTTCTCTGATCATTACAGCGAATGATACATACCGAGATTGAAGCAGTAATGATCACTGCTACAGTCACCGCTACAACCGTAATAATAATCACTGATGTAAGATCAACTTTATCTTCAGTGATTGTATGAATAGCACTTAGCATTTCTGATGTCTTGTTGCTTACAGTGACAGTGAAAAACATACTAGTTGTTGCTGATAGAACTGGACTACCACTATCCTTGACAACAAACACTAGCTCATAGGAACCAGCATCTTGTTGTGCAAGCACCCGATTGAAAGTTAACAAACCAGTGTACTGGTTGATGGTGAACATCTGCTTGTCATTGCCTCTGATTATTTCATATTTTAGAAATGCATTCTCTTGACTATCTCCATCAGCTGCCTTTACACAAGTGATGTTCTTTGAATGATGCCGGTAATATACAACATCCATGTTATAAGGATTGACACTGGGAAATGTAAAATACGGAGCATTATCATTTTTATCAGTCACTTCAACAATGACGTTGACTGTATTATTGAGAGATGGGATTCCATTATCTTTCACAAATACTTGAAACTTGTAAATGTTTTGAAACTCATGATCCAGTGACATAATGGCTGAAATCATGCCATCATCTTTGATTTTGAAAGGTAAAAACTGTTTGTTATTTGTGAGCAGAGAATAGGTGAGTTTCCCTCCAACTCCCAGGTCTGGGTCTGTTGCATTGATGAAGCCAACAGAAAATCTTGACTTCTCATTCTCTTCAATCAAGAACTTAAATGTCTCCATAGAGAACTGTGGCCTTACATCATTCACATCGGTCACTTTGATAGAGAACTTACTCTTACTTTGCAGTGGAGGAGATCCTTTATCTTGACAGCTGATGATAATTTCATGCTTTGCCTCTCTTTCTCTATCCAATGCTTTTTTCACAATTACTTGGTATTTCTTAGTGTCCAGACTTTGTAGTTTAAATTTATCATAATGCAGATTGCAACTCACTTCTCCATTTTGTCCAACATCATGATCAGTCACTTTTACATATGCAATAGAACTTCCCACCTCAATGTCTTCAGAAACCGATGTTGAATCTTTTCCTGATGCTGACAGGAATTTTAGATGAATTGTTGGAGGGTTATTTTGTTGATTAATTACATTAACAAGAACCATTGCAAGTGAATTTAATGGAGGAATCCCTCCATCCTTGGCTTCAATATATAAACTGTATGTAATCATATTACTCAATGTAAATTTCTTTTCTAGGAAAATTTGTCCAGTTTGTTCATTGAGTTTGAAATGACTTTTAGCAACATCAGTTGTTTTTGTACTGAAATGATAATTGATTCTTCCATTTTTACCAGAATCTAAATCTGTGGCCGATAAAGTTGCAATGGAAGAAGTTTCACTTGGTTTGTTTTTGATAGAAACATTGTAAACATTTTGAGAAAAGATGGGTATGTTATCATTGATGTCCGTAACTGAAATATGAACAAGTAAAATGCTTTCCTTAGATGGTTTTCCACCATCTTTTGCAATTATTTTAATTAAGTAAGAATCTTTGATTTCTCTGTCAAGTCGTTCTTCTAGAGTAATACTCAAATCAGAAGTTCCATCAACTTTTTTGAAAATAAATAATGTAAATGGTTCATTTTTATTTTTACTGAGTTTATATGTTATCTGTGAATTAATAACTCCAACATCTTTGTCAATCGCATTTGGGATAGATACTTTATTTTGGATAGCCGTATTTTCAGCAAATTCAATGTTTACTTGTTTATCAGGAAATTCTGGTTGATGATCATTTACATCCTCAATTATTACTTTGATTTCTAAAATCTTCATTATTCTTTTAGATTTCTGAACAGCAACGTCAACCATTAAAAAACATTCTTTTCCATATGTGCATAAAGATTCAGCATCCAATGTTTGTGCTGTATATAGTTTTCCTGTATTTTTAGAAATCCGGAATAATGGAGAGCTGCTTGTTCCATCCTGTTCCATAAGACTAAATGCAATGAGATTGTGATCTTGAATGGCTACATCATCCATCACATTAGAATCAGCCGCAATATCTCCAAGGTAAGTGCCAGGACCTTTTCCTTCTTCTACTGTGAAACTCAGATCCACACAGTAAGAAAAGTATACACTACAAATTAAGACACATATTTGTAGCAACATACTTTTGATGATCAATGGGAATTCTTGTGACAACATTTTTCCTCTTATTTCCTGAAATATAAGACAGAACAGTATTTGCAAAATGAGTTTAGGATACCTTTTTAAAAAACATTTCTATATCTTAATTGAAATTTTTTTTAATTCATTAATTTTAAAAATCAAGATTCCAACCAATATTTTATTACCAAATTATATTTTCCTGATTAAAGCCTGTATCAACAAACTATCATTTTAATATTGTTTCATGTTTAAAATGTTAATAATTGATTACCTATAAAATACTTAAGTAAAATATAAAATAATAGTTTAGTTGTTAATTCAAATTTATTTTTTGACTGTCAAAATTCCTGTAATAAAAATCTGTTCAGATGAAATTATTTTGTTTTGCATGTGAGTCTTTGTGAGAAAGAACAGGACAGTTATATATCAGATTTTATAGCAGCCATGTTTATAAATAGAAAAATGTCTAAAATGTTTATCCTTTATTTCTATAGGAATAAGATTGAAATATATTAAAAGAAAATGAAAAATAACATGTGAAACGAAACTGAAAAGATATTTTTTATATTAAAAAATATATTTAAAGGCAAATGTTTAGAATGAACAATCGTCTTCCCGATCGATATTACAACTGCCAACATTATACATAAATATATAGACCACTTTGTGTAGAGTTTTTTAAATTTAAAAACAAATCAAAGAAAGATATGATTATAAAAAGACGTAAAACCTACAGTTGGATTAAAAATATTTAAAATAATTAATATTAAAATAAAAAAGAGTTCAAAAAAATTTTAACAATATTAAAAACTCAGAATTAGATTGTGTATATCTATTTGCATTGCCAATAATTTATTAAATCCAATAGAGAGAGAGAAAATAAGTACAGAAAAATAAAAACCCCACTTACCTTTATTTTCAGAAAAATTTGCCTTCAGAAATAAAAATTAAATCTTTATTATAATTTCCACAGCTGCTATTTGGAAATTCCATACAGGGTCGAGCCCTTCATACGAATACAAAAGGCAGTTATCCTAATGTGTGTGTTTTGTGTGCAATGGCTGCTACAATAAGTGGTGACTACTGTTCAGCAGGGATAGGATTGCAATTTGTTTTGTTTGTTTTAATTTTGTTTTAAATGAGACAATTCTGAATATTCATGTATCCAATATAAAATACATATGAAGATTTGAATAAAATTTTGTTTTGAAAAATTAATGTCAAACTCCCAAGATGCTCTTTTTTTCAGTTCTTTGTTCTTCTGATTCTGCTTGATTCTCTCTCTCTCTCTCTCTCTCTCTCTCTCTCTCTCAAATACAGGACAATGGCTTTCATTGCTTTCGCATCAAAGTCTCTCTGATGTATGTATGAACATTTATTTGCAACACTATATTAAAAATAGAATTAGCTTGTTTTAAAAATTTAAATAGGTATGAAATTATTTTAGAAATTTCTTAATATGTGACGTTTATACTCTAATTCTTTGTTTTGGTAAAACAGCATTTCCAAACTATATTTTTTCTTACTGATGACTGCTAAGTATATATAATTTATAGACTTCTACTAAAATGAAAAGATCTATGTTTTTAATCTTATATTTTTGTTCCTTTTAGTATGTATTGTATTTATAATCATATTCCATCTAATAAGTACTGTGTATCAGACTATTATATTCAATTTATGGTGATTTTATTTAATGAGGAACTGGAGGTAAGGGTCTTGGATTTCTATAAATGTTTCCTGTTGATGGGAAACTCGCATCAGAAGAATTACTGTCCTCTGTCACAGAATCTTTGTTGTCACTGTTTTGTGAAAGGCTTGGTGTATAGAATCCTCTGGCCACAATGGTTGTATCACTTGGGTAGTTGACAGTCTGTCCCAATGGCCTCATCTCTGTCTCTTGTACTGCCTGCCCACTTTGTTTTGATGGAGAATTGCAATACTGGGAAGTATAAACATCTGTAAACATATAAAAATAATAAAATACTATTTAACTACTTAATATATAGTCACATAAAACACACACACACAGTTTTCAGTTTGATATAATTTTAGAAATGTATACTTTTCTCATTTTTCTCATAAATAAGAGCAAGCCTCTTTTGCAATTTTCATTTCCATTTCTTGGTTTGTAAATGGAAGAAAGGGAAGAAGGGTCATTTTGAATTCTTCTCATTCCACAAAGTTACTTTTAAAAATATTACCCCCCCCCCCCCCTCTTCCATTGACAAATCATGAAAAGTAACATAACGGAGGACAGTAATTTATTTTAAAAATGCTTTGAAAATGAATAGGAAATGAAATGTGCAATGACTACTACACTTGAAGGATAGTATTTAGGCCATATTTTAGATATACAGAGAGTATTAGTTATTTAAAATAAATTAACCGTTTTGATGTTAACATGATGCAGAATTTTGCATTTATTCTTTTGCATCTTAAATGTATGTATATATTGGTTACATGTAATCGAGAAAAGAAGTAATAACCCATTTTTATTTATCCAAGAAGAAGCCTAAAAAAAAACTTGTAATTTACTAAATTATATTTTTTTATTTCAATAACAAAAATAATAATTCTGTGAGTCTTATTCAAAATGATTAAATTAAAAGTAAAGGTGGTATTTAATTTAAGAATAGCTTTGCTTAACTTTCTTGCCTAAATGTGTTTTTAAATTTCAATAATGCTTTATTAAAAATAAATAATACTTTTCTCAGTCACATTCATATCTATAAAATTCTAAAATGGTATATTTTGTTTATGATGTACTGAATCCTAAAAAGAAAATATTGTTTAGATACCGAATGTTACTGATTCAAGATATAATATTAACCGTTTGCTCTGTTTATAATGAGGTATTTATTCCAATAATTCCCGTTATTTCCAAATTTAACACTAGCAAAAATATGGGATCAGAGGGAGCATATATTTGCAGATTATGTGTCTATCTGTAACCTGAACTACATCAAAGAAGGAACAAACTGGCTTATACCATACCTCAAGATGGTTTAAGAGGGTTTTATCTACGTTAAATAAAACTGCTTGACAACTGTAAACCCTCAACTAATTTGTTTTTGAGTAATCGATAGTATATCAAATAAATGTTTGACTTTCATCTGCTATAAAAATGGCAGAGCTGAAAGGGGGGGGGGTACATTTTATCATTCTACCGTACCAATTTTTTAAGATTATAAAAGATTTATTTTTAAAATCTTACCTGTTTAATGTTTATTATTATTTGCCATGTAAATTTAACATAAATAGAATCCACTTAAGCCATTTCCATTTTGTGGTTGGAAAATAAATTTTTGCATAGATACTTTTAATTTTTACTTTTTTTTTTATTTGATTATCTTTAAAATAGAAGTTTTCAAGCAAGTGTATTATGTTTCATTTATGTTAATCCTTTCTAGATAATTCTTCCATACTGATCAATTTCATTATTTTTATTCCGAGATATTCATTATGTAAAATGAACGTTTTGCAGGTAAATACAACACATCTTCTGTCCTCCTCTACAATTGTTGTTATTAATCTTGTATATAAATAGGTCTCATTATTATTGATTAGGCACCACATTTTCACATTATAATGATGTTAACAATTTTTCAAAAAATTATTTGTTTAATTTTTAGTATAGGTGTTCAGTTTTCTATGTGAATTTCATGTAAAAATAGTATCGCTTCTTGATTTTGTGACTGGTCTTCAGCCAAAAAATTCAATTTACAAATACATTTTCAGAATTTTGACCAGGAAGGACCATTTTACATAAAACTTATATAGCAAATTATCCCCTCCCTCTTACTCTCAATAAATGGACAGTGAAGTTTTTCAAAAAGGTTTCCATAATTCAGGAGTTTAATATAAAGTACCATCGATATAGTAAATCAGAGATCTTTAAAAAAAATAAACATTTTAGGGGTTGTGAAAAATTCTTCAAGAAATATAAACTTCAGGGGGATAATTTTGCATTAAACTTATATACCCCATTCACCATAATGCTTTAAAGAAATAAAATGCATGATCTGAAAATTTAGTGCTTAATCAACAATAATCTGAAGATATTTTAAAAAAAAAAAAAATTCAGAGAGGGTGGAAGTGATGTGTCATAATATGTCTGCCCAACTTAATTTTATTGTTTTTATTTTGTTTGTTTTTTTCGTTGTAAATTTAAAAATTTACACTAATATTTAATTTTATTCAATAAATTTAGCAAACAAAAATCATTGCACTAATTTTGTTCATATTGGCATTTTGTGAATTTCAGGCATTTTTAGAGGTGTTTCAATTAGCTTAATTTAAGAAAATGAATAAACTGTACAATTCATCAAACAGGTGGCATTTTTATTACGTCGGCTTCCAATAAAATAATAGTTAACAACTTTCTTCAATCTATCAAAGAGAATTTTAAGATTTTGTTTACTATGATCCACGTAAAACACTTTTCTGCAGTTAAAAATGAATTTAAATTATTATTTACTCAGCTTAAAATTGATGTACTCTGTAGCTTAATATGACTAGCAAAAATATGCTACTGAAGGGTCATACATAATGTGTAAACATTGATACATCCTATCTACAAAGTAAAGGTTTAAAACAATATTATAAATACATCTTCCATGTTGTTTTAAAGTGTAAAACACTTGAATTCCTATTCTATGAATATTTTTGTATATAAAATGTAAATTAATAATAATTAATGAAACGTTTACACAACAACCTTTTTTTTCAGAAGTTCTGTTATTTTACAGAAATTAAATATTACAAAATGTAGGAATCAAAATTAGCTAATTGCCATTTAATATGAAATGTGGAATTGTCTAATAACTATTAGCTGGGAAAATGGTTACAATATGTTTGAATTCTGAGTGAAACTGTTCATATGCATCTTGAACTAATGGTCTTGATACAGGTACTTATTCACTTTTCACTACCTTTTATCTCTTTTCCCCATATCTTTATCAGAAAGCATGTCAGATGAAGGGGGAGGGGGCATTATAATAATACTGTTATGACTACTGATCAAAATTAAGACTTATGTGTTACAAACTATTGGTCAAAATTCCAACAAGTTTGACACTCTTGACATAGCAGGTATTTCATGGTAGGATCATAATTATAATGCTACTATAATACACAACCATTGAATAAAATTGTACCAACTATGGCATAAAGAGCCCTTGTGATGTGGAATGAAATAAAATAAAGAATACTAATTATGATGCTTAAATAGAATTGCTACAGCTCTTCACTAAAGAATTACACTTTTTTGCTTGTAAAGTAGAAATTTGGGGCTAGGATCAACATGTAATAGCTATTCTTTCCTCAGTCAAAAGAGAAGACATCCTTCTAGATTGAGGTAACAATTTTGTCCCAATCCAGAGTGCTCCTGGGGGGAGGGTACTTCCACATTAAAAAACGACATTGTGTTTAATTTTGTCGTTTCTGTTCCTATATTTTATGCTATCTTTCAGGGTTTGAATCTTACATGAGACAATTGTTTTTTGTTTTATTTTGTTTTTTGCTATAACATTCTAGTTATTTATTAGCTGATACCGATCATCATCCTCATGAACCTGAATAATGCACTTATTTATATTATTTTTTATTATTTTATTGCAATTACAAAACTTTTCATTTGAACTGACATGCAGAAGAGAAACATTTGAGGAACCTGGCGTTGACAAATACTTCAGCTAATTAACTATATTTTAAAAGTTATGTTAAATAAAACAAAATTATTTACAGATTTTGTAAAGATTTTCTTGAAATAAATATTATTTTCATCAAATGTTATAAAAAATAACCATCACCTCTATAAGAAAATAATTTATGTGTGTTTATGTTCGCTATAAAAATACTAAAAAATCTTAAATATATTGTGGAAACTACCATTTTAAGAAACTTTAAATAGATTTCTAAAGAAAACTTTACAAAAACAAAGAAAAATGCAATTCAATTGAACTTACACAAAAGAACAATAACAAATTCCTTATCAATCAACGAAATATATGAGAATTATTATATTTTACTTACCTGCAATTTGCTCATTTTGATTTGTGTTTGTTTCCTTTCGGCCACATCTACTATTATTACGAGACAATTTGGGTGAAGAATGGTTGAGATATTCCGATGAACTGAGCTGGCGGGACTTATTTTTTAGACTAGTTGGAAGAGCCACTTCATCATGGATGAGATTCTGCTGAGTAGAGAGATTTTTAAGTTTGCAAAGATGTTTGTTTCTTACAAACATACATCAAACAAGTAAACATGTGATTATCAATTTAAGTGAGGTTGAATAAAAAAAAAAATGTTAAAAAACGTTCATAACATTAATCATAAGGTTTTATGCTAAGCACATTTTCTTGTTTGTTGCATTTATACTACTAAAGAATGAAAAGATAAAAATCAGATCTTAAATTAAATGTATAAAAGATTAATAAATGATTAAAACAAAAAAAAAATTAAATGGGGATTATCTAAATGAATAAATGCGAAAGTTTTTTTCATTCATCATACCTATATTATATACAAAAGGACACTATGTTATTGAAGTAAATAATACAAGGTTTTACTCAGAAATTCTGTATATATACTACAAATTAAAGATCTAGACAGAAGTTTCTGCGCGTCAAATTTGTATAATTATTTTTTAAACTGTTTATAATAAATTACTGTTTTGTGTTATATACTTCTAATTTTAGTTCACTATTTCCATATATATATATGCAATAGTTTTGTCGATATTAACAGTAATTGAAGGAATTAAATAATAAAAAGGATAAATTACCAAAACGTTTCTTAAAATATTTTAAATTATTTTCAAGGGACGTAATTGGAATGTCAACTGTTTTTGCAATTATTTTTGTTGACTGTTCGAGTACAACAACAAAAAGACTGCGCACAGTAATATTTTTCTAATGAAGTCTAGAAATGGAAAAATTTCAACTAAGTTCTAATTCTAATATCAAAATTTGTCGAATTAAAATTCTTTGTTTTTTTTTATTTATTTATGTTTTAAATTTTTGTACGTTTTCAACGTCCTAAATTATCTTCAGAATACCGTCATTCTATGTGATAATTCGAGTTGTAATTTTTAAATTACATTGCAATTTAAGATGTAGTAACAAAGTAAAAATATCCATACAGATTTAATTTGATATCGATTCTTTTTTAAAGAGATATTTTATCTTCCTTTCTTGCATATGATTTAAAAGTGTTTTTCTGTAATATTAAAGTTAGAAAATCAAAAAGAGAATTGATATTAAATTAAATCTTATTAATATTTGTCATTACATTTTAAATTGCAATGTAATTTTGAAACTAAAAATCAAATAATTGTATCGAATGTCAGCTTTTTTAAAAGAGAATTTCGGACACTGAAAATGTACACAATGTAAAAAAAAAAAAACGCCCTAAACAGATATTCCTATTTACTTGCCTTGCCACAAGGACAAAGTTAGACACATGGTCAATTTTGAATGTGGGGTAATCCAGCTCCCCCAGAAAGAGCACTCTGGATTGGAACAAAAATTGAAATTGCCTCAGTCTAGAAGAACTGCTCATTCACTGACCGAGCACAGAATAGAAAAATTGTAACATCAGAACAGATACTACACTGTGTTCTAAATAGTATTTATATTTTTATTGAATTATCAAAATACAATTTTCAAAAGGAAGTTAAAGTTGATTTAAGTAAAAACGTTTTGCCATCTTTTAACTTTGTTTTATTTTTTTAAATCACTCCGTTTCCTCACAAAATATTTTTAAAAAAGAAAAAAACATGCACACACAATCTGTATTTGAAATGGGGTGGGGTCGAATTGGAAACGTTCTTATTTTAATTTTTTTTTTTCAACTAAAAATTATGTATTTCTTCAATTGTTTTTAAATATTGCTTCAAACATTATATTTCTGTACCCCAAATTACATACCCTTCTTTTTTAAATCCAGTATTTTCTAACAATGAAAAAAAAACTTTAAAATTAATATTTAAGACTGTAAACATGACTATATATTTCAACTATAAACCCCCCCCCCATCCTTGATTAATTGCTGCCCGGAGGGCGGGTAGGTTTTGCTAGTATATATATGTTTAAAATAGATACAAACAAATCTATTCAGAGATGATCAACGAATGCAGTAAGATCATATTTTATGTTAAAATATCTTTGTTACTCAAATCGCAACTGTCACTGATGAAGTTTTCAAGTGTATTAAAAGGGATATTAACACTTAATGTAAAGAGTTATCTAATCTGAATAATAACTTAAATCTATGTACCAACATTCTAGATTTTAAAAAAAATGAGTTGATTAAATGTTTAATCTTTTAATTTAGGGAGAATGAAAACTATAAAATATGCTTAGAAAAATCTTACTATTTTGTACGCTATAAATATCTTACAAAATAAATGAAAATGGAAATTGAAAACATATTCAGGAGTAAAGTCTTATTTATTTTTTCTTGTCAACATTTTGCTCGTTCTAAGTTGAATATATAGCTAAAAATGACCCAACTTGTCACGGATGGTCTATTATTTAATAAAACATGCTTCTCTGCTCAGTAATTAGTCGAGAGGTTATTGACCTAAGAACATATTATTTTGACCCTCTATGGGGAATGTCCTATCCTAAAATGATTGGTTTGACATCACCTTAAAATTTATAGTGGGTGAAAATAAGACATGTATAATTTTATGTGTGTGTGAAAATCTGACTGACTTTTCTTTATATATTAGAAGAATATGTATGTCTGTTTTATGTAGTCAACATGAATATATATCCAGAAATAACATGTTTGCTCATAAAAAACAATATGTGTGTCATCATCATCATCATCATCATCATCATCATCAACCGGTTTATTTGTTGAATTTATGTGTGTGTGTATATATATATATATATATATATATATATATATATATATGAAGCGGGTACAACAATTGCAATCATGTTCCACTTATAAATCTCATCAGGCCATTAACTCGATCACTCTGGTAATAATATCTTTATATCCTTAACATCTGTCCCTAACTTTTATTATTCATCTTTACTTAATACATTTATTCATTTATCTATGTATTCCTTCTAAGTATGTTCCACAAATGAGCTCTTACATATTCATGCAAACAGGCCACCATTAGCAGAGAAATACAGAAACAATAAATAATTAACAAGAATATAAGTCGGCTATGAGACTGCATACCACTGCCTGACAACGTTAGGATGGGCTAAAGTCTTATCTGGGCCTTCTCCATATTATATGAAGTATTCCCGAAGATATGCCATGAAAATGTTGATAACTCAAAAAATATTTATCTGATCAGGCTTAAATTTTGCATGAGGGTTACTGTTATCAAGAAGTATTAGACTCATACATCAAATATGTAAAAATCGGAAATTCAAATTATGTCAAAATTTCGACCATGACTGAATATTTCAAGATCATAAAAAAGGGCGGGATTTCATTGATTACAATATGTGCCAAGTACCAAGTCTTTATGATGAACAGAATCAAAGTTATTGCCAAAAGTGTTATTTTCACCTTTTCAATGACCTTGACCTAGATATATTAAGTTTGGTCAAACTATGTGGACACAAGGCTGTATACAAACAAACATAATGACAAACTCGGTCAAAAACATTAAATAAAAATTATCATCTGTCTAGGTTACATGTTAAATAATATATTTGGTACATAATCTAAACAGATGATTTTATCGGATTGACATCCTCTATTTTATCAATAAATGGTGTGGGCACAAAAACAGAAACAGAAACCAACCCGAATTCACAACAAAAGCTAAAACTGGGGCCAGAAAAATCAGCTCCCAGAGACAGTCTAACAAAAAGGTGCAAAAAAGCCAAAAATGTTGATCACATGAGGTGTTCTAAACTATGTCGGCCAAACCATTGGTCAAACAATATAAAAGCAGACCACGCAACAAAATCTGCCTCTTTTCCTCTTTTTTCTTATCTCTTTTTCAGAGAATACAAGTTCATCTACCCCTCGCCTTTGGGCGAGGGTTGCCAGCGCGTCAACTGACTACTAAACACACACACACACAAAGGCTTACACTCCTATCATTCTTCAACACATGCAACCACACACTGCTGACAAAGACACACACACATACAAATGCCTAAACGAATTATCAACTCCTACGCATACACATTCGTACAACCACGAACAAAAGGCGACACGCACATTCACACACTTCGATGTACTAACGCCAAGCCTTACACTACGCACATACATACACATTCATAAATCACAGGCATGAACATTTATCGTTTCTCTAACTGGACTCTTGAAATGAACACTTAATGCTCTGTAATTTGTAAATATATAAATATTTTGTGTTACTTTAAACTACGTTTTATTCTTCCTTCAACTTATGCATGCTTTATCTTTCATTCAACTTTCATACATGTTTTCCATGTTTTATCAGTTTTTTTGTGGTTTTAAACATCTTTACCAATTAAATGGTCAGTACAATTTATATTTTCATAGACCAAAAAAAAATGTCTTTTAAATCTCAAATTAAGTCTTTTATGAGGTGAATAAAATAAACATATAATACCCCTTAACCCCCCTTTTATATATTAATCAAATCTTAGTATAGTCTGATAAATTTGTCTGTGACTTTACTTAATTTTAGAATTGATTTGTCATTAAAAAAAAAAAATGCAGCTTTTGGTTATCCACATTTGACGATATGGCTAACAAAATAAAAGATATACTTATTTTTTATGTTAGGTGTAACCAGAGGTTACCGCATTGCAAGCTATGACTATATAAATCTTACCAAAATTATAGACAAACTGTTTAAATCACGCAACTTCCTGAACAACACAATAAATTGAAAACATTCACAAATTAACTATATAATGCAAAGTTGTATCTTATGTTTTAATTTGTTCTCGTAACTTTCCTCAATTTTTCTTTTTAACTAATTAGGAAAATATTTAACCAATGAAATTATATTTTAGTAAAAATTGTTGGTGTTTTTCATCCTTACAAAATGATAACTATATTGGCAATAATATATTTTTTTTTTCATAAATTGAAAATTATGATTCATTTGTATAAATCTATAAACAGCATATATTATTATAATATATACAATTCAAAAAAGTTGTTGACACATGCAAGTTTAATGTTAAAAAGCTGGTTGTAAAAAGTTAACTAACATTATTAATAATTTTTTAAAATGTATATTATTATATTTTAAATTTGTTTCTAATTATTCCAAAAGTACATGATGAAAAACATCTAAGTCAATATTAAATTAATAAAATAAATATTAATTACAATAAACAAAAAATGTACAAAAGGCTCCATTAGAAAGAAAAATCTAAATAACTGTAAAAATTAGTTTGTAAATACCTGTTCATTGTGTATTCTGGTTTGAGTTTGAGGTAAAGAGGCCGATCTTTGTTGTTGAACGGGAAGCTTTTCTGCAGGATGAGTTTCTCTGCTGGTTTGGTTTATATGTGCACTTCTTATTTTATCTACTTGACTTTTGTTTACATTAACAGCAGTTGGCCAAGATATTCCCTGCTTTGAAGGACACATCAAATGTCTCTGATCACTCATATATCTGCCACTTGGACCAACAACACCCACATTGGCTGGTGCCATTGCATGGGCATACGTCACATTTCTCTGATCATTACAGCGAATGATACACACTGAGATTGAAGCAGTAATGATCACTGCTATGGTCACTGCTACAACCGTAATAATAATCACTGATGTAAGATCAACTTTATCTTCAGTGATTGTATGAACGGCACTTAGCATTTCTGATGTCTTGTTGCTTACAGTGACAGTGAAAAACATACTAGTTGTTGCTGATAGAACTGGACTACCACTATCCTTGACAACAAACACTAGCTCATAGGAACCAGCATCTTGTTGCGCAAGCACCCGATTGAAAGTTAACAAACCAGTGTACTGGTTGATGGTGAACATCTGCTTGTCATTGCCTCTGATTATTTCATATTTTAGAAATGCATTCTCTTGACTATCTCCATCAGCTGCCTTTACACAAGTGATGTTCTTTGAATGATGCCGGTAATATACAACATCCATGTTATAAGGATTGACACTGGGAAATGTAAAATACGGAGCATTATCATTTTTATCAGTCACTTCAACAATGACGTTGACTGTATTATTGAGAGATGGGATTCCATTATCTTTCACAAATACTTGAAACTTGTAAATGTTTTGAAACTCATGATCCAGTGACATAATGGCTGAAATCATGCCATCATCTTTGATTTTGAAAGGTAAAAACTGTTTGTTATTTGTGAGCAGAGAATAGGTGAGTTTCCCTCCAACTCCCAGGTCTGGGTCTGTTGCATTGATGAAGCCAACAGAAAATCTTGACTTCTTATTCTCTTCAATCAAGAACTTAAATGTCTCCATAGAGAACTGTGGCCTTACATCATTCACATCGGTCACTTTGATAGAGAACTTACTCTTACTTTGCAGTGGAGGAGATCCTTTATCTTGACAGCTGATGATAATTTCATGCTTTGCCTCTCTTTCTCTATCCAATGCTTTTTTCACAATTACTTGGTATTTCTTAGTGTCCAGACTTTGTAGTTTAAATTTATCATAATGCAGATTGCAACTCACTTCTCCATTTTGTCCAACATCATGATCAGTCACTTTTACATATGCAATAGAACTTCCCACCTCAATATTTTCAGAAACCGATGTTGAATCTTTTCCTGATGCTGACAGGAATTTTAGGTGAATTGTTGGGGGATTATTTTGCTGATTAATTACATTAACCAGAACCATTGCAAGTGAATTTAATGGTGGGATTCCTCCATCTTTGGCTTCAACATACAAATTATGGGTTAATATATTACCCAATGTAAATTTCTTTTCCAAGAAAATTTGTCCAGTTTGTTCATTTAATTTAAAATGACTTTTAGCAATATCAGTTGTTTTTGTACTGAAATGATAAGTGACTCTTCCATTTTTACCAGAATCTAAATCTGTGGCTGATAAAGTTGCAATTGAAGAAGTTTCACTTGGTTTATTTTTTATTGTGACATTGTAGACACTTTGAGAGAAAATAGGAAAATTGTCATTGACATCAGTAACAGTAATATGTACCAAGAGAATACTTTCTTTTGGTGGAGATCCCCCATCTTTTGCAATTATTCGAATCAAAAACGAATCTTTCACTTCTCGATCAAGTCTTTTTTTCAATGTTATTCTGAGGTCTGATGTTCCATCAACTTTTTTAGATATTGACAATTGAAATGGTTCTTCTATCAGTTTTTTCAAGGAATATGTAATAAGAGAATTCTTCTGACTTACATCTTTATCAATAGCATTTGGAATTGATACCTTTGTTCCAGGAACTACATCCTCTGAAAATTCAATATCAACTTGGTTATTAGGAAATTCTGGCTGATGGTCATTGACATCCTCAATTATTACTTTAATTTCTAATATCTTCATAATTCTTTTAGATTTTTGTACAGCAACATCAACCATTACAAAACATTCCTTGTTGAAAGTACACAATGACTCAGCATCCAATGTTTGTGCTGTATAAAGTTTTCCTGTATTTTTAGAAATCCGGAATAATGGAGAGCTGCTTGTTCCATCCTGTTCCATAAGACTGAATGCAATGAGATTGTGATCTTGTATAGCCACATCATCCATCACATTAGAATCGGCGGCAATGTCTCCCAGGTAAGTTCCAGGACTTTTCCCTTCTTCAACTTTGAACGTTAAGTCTACTCCCTGGCAAATTTGTAGGAGTATCAAGATAAATGTTAATACTATCATCTTCATATATAACTGCTTCTTGGAAGAATCTGATGAATTTGATTGTATCATAACTGAAATGAGAAGTAAATAAAGTTAGGTAAATTTTAATTTGGGAACTATCAATAAATAATTGAAAACTTCTAATTTTTATTCTTAAATTTATCCAAAGTTTTTGTGAAATGCAAAATTTATTAAGTTTACATAAAATGAATATCACCTTTTTTATTATTTTGATAATATGAAATCTCTATATAAATAGTATTATGAGAGAACTTTGTGTATGTTTTCCTTGCGACTATGTGACTTTGATAATTATACATTGAATTATTATTTTTTATATTAGTCTAATATTTTTTAAAAATCAAAACTGTAATAGCATAAAATAGAAAGAAGTTTTTAAATCCTATTAAAAACATAATTTAAATACGAAATTAAATCCACCAGAATGCATTTCAGTTTCTTCATAAATTAGTCAGCCATTTTAGTCTTATGTTAATAGTTAAAAAAAGAATGAATTTATTTGTGATCCTTCGAAATTTGAAACGAATATCGAAGCACTTATACTGTTATATAGAAAAGCATTTCTGTCTTAAAAATTCTTAGCAATGTATTAAAAGTTTGAAAACTTTGGAAGCTATTGACATCCAATAATTTTATAAAGATAAAAACATTACCATAACAAAATTAGTTATATTTTTATAATAATTTGGTTCAATTAATAATTAAATTGCCAAATGATACCATAATAATTAAATTTAACTTTCAAAGTCTTATTTAAAAAAATAATAGTTTGATAAAAAAAAAACCCAAAAACAGCATAGTTATTAAAAAAAATAAGTGAAACAAAAATGAAAGCAGACCAAATAAATACAGTTAGTTGTATATAAATATAATTAAAATGTAATTAAAGTTGAGCCTTATCTTAATACACATTTATAAAAGAATTTTGAAATATGAAATACTAGAATATGAATATAAAGCATTTTTGACAAAAATACTTGAGTTTATGATGAAAATAATTAAATTTCATAAAATAAACTTCTTTCAATTTAAATGGGTTGTATTCGTCAATACTAATTTTATTATATATTTTTATATATTTTCCATATATTTCAAGCAAAATTTTACAGTAAATATTTTCATCACATGGATTGGAAAGTAAAGTACTGATTTTTCCTATAAAATCTGAAAATTATGCATGGAGTGGAATTTAAATTAATTATCTTTTAATATTTTGCAGTTTAAATGATTTGATTAAAGACTGAGAATCAAGCAATTGCATTGAATGCATTGAAATTCTTAAAATCACCTTAATTTTCTCAATGAAATATACTATTTTGTATTATTGAATAGGAGCCATATTTGTTGGCTTACCAATTCTCAATCCATCTTCTAATTGAAAAAAAATCTGATCAAAATATTTATTTTTTAGTCTGAATTATTATAGCAAAGTAATCGATACAAATTTAGAAAATGTGTGAAAATATATGCAGCAAAAATAGAATTTGCAACAATAACCTGTAATTTTTTGATGTTTTTGTTATTAATTATTAATAGATATTGATATGAACTCATCTTTTTTTAAACTACAAACAGACCCAATGGTTGTTATTCACATCAAATTTACAATATGAAAAGCATATACACAATATTAGTTAGTAAAAATAAGTAAACCTGAAATATATATGATAATTATATCTTAAAATTCCTGATGTTATATTAAGTGATGTTGAAAGAGTTTTCTCAGTTCTAAAATTGTTCTCGATTAAAATATATCCTATGTACATTAATTTAAAAATCTTTCTCCCCAAAATCTTTAAATAATTAATTAAAAAATATACTGATCTAAAATTTAAATATTTTAGCATATTTGTCAATAAATGGCAAAGAGAATGAAGTTATACATGTTTTATCTTTCCTTATATTCATCACATAACTATCATAAATAAGGAAAAACAAAGAACATTGTTAAATGTACTCACCTTCTTTATGAAATATACTGGAGTTTCAACCCAACTGAAAACTACATCCTTATTGTCACTTCTGCAGCTGCTGTTTTAATTTTGTTTTTATTATTTAAAAGTCGGTTGTTAGCTTTCTTTCTTTAATTGATGAAAGAAAAGAGGCCAGCAATCCTAGTGAATGTGTTGAGTGTGTAATGGCTGCTACACTATGTGATGACTGCTATGCTTTATGCAAAACCTGGACTGAGGCTACGAGATATTAGATGATTTTTATTTTGTTTTCAGATATAAAATCAACATTTTTATGATATCTTGATATACATAAAGTATGCTTTTAGAATTAAGATGAAAAAGAAAAAAAAACTCAAATTGATTTCCCAAAATGCATTTCAGTCATTCTAAAATCATCTACTACCTTCTATCTATCCATATGTGAAAAGCCTTTATCTCAACAAGGGTGTACGAATAAGTCTTTGTGTCAAGATGCATCTCATAAGTTTTACAATAAATGACACCAATTACAGCTTGAAAATATGTGGATAAAATAAACTAAAGTTAATATGTGAGTATGTTTCGTTATTGTTTTAAATTATTATGAGCTGATATATATTACAGTGCTACTGTCTTTGTTTAAATTCATTGGAGAATTTCATTGACAATATTTTATCAGAAATTTATATTTTTTCAATGAAAATGGATTTAACATTTACAAATAATTCTCAGTTTCAAATGATAAAGATGTAATGTAAATTTTTAGAAATTGCTGAAAATTAATTAAGACAGATTTTAGAATTTTATTTGAATGTATATTTTAAAGTATATACAATAATAATAAAGATAATCGATATTTTATAATGTAAAAAGTGTAGAAATCATTTTCTAGCAATTTAAATTCTTATCTAAAGTGTTAAGGACAAAATACTAAATTACAATTTTTCAACATTTTCATTTATATGATGCAATTATGTGTGTGAAATATTTGTGTTGTTGTTATGAAGCTCTACTTCCTTTTTATATGAAAATTATATCTAGTAATAATGCATTTTGTCTAAGTAGGTATATTTTAAAAAAACATTTTAGTGAGGTACTGGGGGTAAGGGTCTTGGGTTGCGATAAATATTTCCTGCTGATTGCTGACTTATATCAGAAGAGTTACTATCCTCTGCCACAGAGTCTTTGTTGCCATTGTTTTGTGAAAGGGTTGGTGTATAAAATCCCCGGGCCACAATGGTTGTATCACTTGGGTAGTTGACAGTCTGTCCCAATGGCCTCATCTCTGTCTCTTGTCCTTGCTGCCCACTTTGTTTTGATGGAGAATTGCAGTACTGGGAAGTATACATCTCTGGGATACAAAAGGAAATACTAAATCTTTCAAAAAACTATTATGAATATTTAGAAATGCTTAAACTTATAGAACATATTAAATCATAATAAAATATCATTTTCCTCTTTGATTTCATTTTTATTAATTTATATAATTAAATTTTAGTTAAAAATTCAATAAAATAAATATTAAATAATATTGAAAAAAAAACAAACAATAAATGCAATTTGTTTCTTTAAAAAACAGTAAATTTACAATGAGAACAGAAAGTAAAATGTTTTATACTTGATAGGAAACAAAATTGAAATTAATAATTTAATTAAAATTTTTTTAGATAATGCTAAAAATATTTTTTAAATTATAATAATTATATTATTTTTACGATGAAAATGTTACAAAAGTTTCATATATGCATTTGTAATGAATTAAAATTTGTATTTGGAAATGAATAAATTAAAATTTTTTTTAAATTAAAAAAAAGTTCTTCTTACCGGTTCCTTCGTCACGCTGTCGTGTTTTACTTCTATTTTGTCCAGTTTCACTTCCTGTCATCTTTGGGGATGGATGATTATGATAGTCAAGCGAACTAACAGGATGAGGTTTGTTGTAAATTGCTGATTTACTTTGGATGCTCTCAGTTGATAATGTAACTTCATCCTATTCAGGATGAAATAACAAATGATATATTAGAACTTGGGCATTTTAAATTAAATGAAAAATAACATATTCAAAAGTAACATAAAATAATAATTATTATATACAGTAAAATATAGATTAATAAAAGAAAATATTAATATAAGCCTTACTCGGAAACTGATGTGCAAATTCTATCAAAAAATACTTAGAAAGAAAAATCAAAGTTGAAAATAATGTATTATCTAAATGAATAAATGCAAAAGTTTTTTCCACCTTTCCTAATTATATTAACACCAAAACGGGTTATACTTATTTAATTCTATGATACAAAATAAGACTTTAAAATACCATATACATAGTAATCTGAAAATACCAACAATTAGTTTTGGGATGTCTTAATTTACATATTTATTTAATAAACAACTTCTAATAAATTAATAATCTGTACTATAAATTTTTAATTAGCATTGTCATATTTTCTTATAGTATATGCAATAATTTTGTGAATAATACAACATCTGATGTCGCTGCTTGCTGAGAACAGATACTACACTTTGATCTTAGTCAAAAGGCCAGAGAAAAATAAAAAATAATGTTTTAAGACAAGACCTTTGTAAACGAATGAAAACCCCTGATTTAATTAATCTATTATGATATTATATTTTAATGGGGGTGGGTAGTGTAGTATCGCTTTTGTTGGCATTAGATTATCCTCCCAAGAATTACCTCCTCTGTTTTTATGGGGTTGGGGGTAATTCTCCCAGGTATTTCATCCTTCTTATTAGGGAGTGGATATTGTAATATCTATTCTGTTGCCATGAGACCATACTCACAGGCATTACCTTCTCCTTTTATGGTGGAATCCTCCCACATATTACCTTCTCTATTCTTTTTTGGGGGGGGGGGGTAGTATACTATCTATTACATTGTCATGATATCATCCTCTCAGTCATTACCTCCTCTTTTGGGGGGTCAGTGTAGTATATATTCGTTCACCATGATATTATCCTCCCAGGCTAACAAAAATATGTGATCAGAGAGAGCATATATTTGCTAGTCTCTATAATAAAGTAAAGTCGATTTTTTCCCGTCCACATTAAAACTTTCATATGCTAATCTGTTCTACAATCCAATTAGGCTAAGCCCTCATGCAAGTTTCCAGAAATTATTCATTTATTACGTCATCTTTTAATATTTATTATATTTTCTCTGGGTTACCAGACTCTCCCAAATAAACGTTCTAAAGAGAAGGTGGCTGGCATTTTTACTTGCTACTATTTATCTCCTTTCACCACTACCCAAAACACCAGGTCCTTTCTTAATAGAAGGGAATTTCGTTTAATCACCTAAATTATTTAATTTTGTCCTTTCTTAATAATGTCCACATAATACAATAGCTTTTAAATCTAAATAACAATCGCTCCATTTCGCAGGTTAATGGAATATCGCATTGAGCCATTCTCAATGCCTGTTGCTTAGACATTCTGTAAACAATCTGGTATAGTGAATTACGCTTTAACGAACAGATAAATGCTGACAGCTGCTTTCAGACATAAGTAAATTTTTGACATTCGAACATGCCTCAGTTTACAAGGATTTCTTCGTAGGTGTAAACAAAAACTCATTCATTTGAAAATATTCTGTATTAGATACATTATTAGAACAATGTTTTCAATATAAAATATTTAACATGTATTGTATAACACAAGAAAACGTTGATTTCTTTTCCTTTCTAATTATGAAAAAAAAGACTAAACTATTTACAAAACTAAACTATTTAAAAATTATTTTCACTATTTGTGAAAAATCACGTTCTTCAAACAAAATTAAAATTGCCTCAGTCTAGAAGGATTTCTTAAGCGGAATAAAACAATATTGTCTTTGATATGTTATAAAAACAATATTTTCATTATAAACTATTTATAATGTATTTTCAAACAAACAAGAAATCTAATCTTAAAACAAAATAAAAATTACCTCAGTCTAGAAGGATTTCTTCATACGCAAAATAAACAATATTTTCTTTTCTTTAATTTACATTATGAAAAACTATTATATGGCTAAATCCTATTTAATCACAGAAATTGCTTACAGTGAAATGGGTTCTTTTTTAATAATTGCTACTCTAATATTTTCTTTTTAAAAATTAAATTATTTTTTATATTTGGTTTCTAAGAACATGTTGATCTACAATAACATCAAAAAATAATAAATAATAACAAATATATGCAAAGAGACTTATAGCAAGTTTTATTGTACACTTAAATGCCGAAGTGAAAACTCCCAATTAAGTTTGAAGTCAATATTTAATTTAGAATAGAAATGCTGTAAAACTATTTTTAATGTGTTGTTTTTTTTTCTTACTAAAACATGGTTTGAGTAAACATAAGTTGTTTGATTAAATACGAGACCCATTTCATTCTAAATATTTTGGCTAACTGAAATAGAATTTAGCCAATATTTAAATAATTTATATAACACAAAAAGAACCTTATTACAGAAGATGAGCCACTGCTTATCAAGACTAAAGGCCACTTGAGGATACAGGTTAATGAGATTGGTGGTTGACAATGAACAACACATTCAGAGGATTGGAAACATCATCAACAAAAAAATTATAGAATCACTCATAGTTGACCCCCCACACACCAACACACACATTTATTTTAGAATTCACAGAGCGGTATTTGTTTTGCATATACCTTGAACATAACATGTTGCTGGGTTTTTTTTTGTATTTATTTACTTACGAAGTATTCCAGACTACATCAATATTAACAATGTCCGTACTTCCCTTCGTAATTATATTTCTTGTGTTTTCCCTATTCATTTAACAAATTATAGAATCACTCCTGTAGTTAAATGTTGTGATGCAAAATTTCTTGATTAAATATACTTTCTCAGGTCAAGCCAGGAAACAGGTCCGACTACTAATAGAATATATTAACAGATAGTATTAATTTTTGGTGTTATATCACATTATAATAAGATATAAAGGATCAACTTAACCAGCAATTATATAAAATATTATTGTATGATTATTATTAAGTGATATGAAATGTCTTCTTAGGGATCCCTATTTAACTTGCTTTCCCACAAAGACAGAGTAAGTTACAAGGTCAGTTTTTCTTTAATGTGGAGAAAGTCTAGCTCCTACAAAGGTCGTTCTGGATTAGGACAAAAATTAAAATTGCCTCAGTCTGTAAGGATCTCTCCTTCACCGACTGAGGACAGAACAAATGAATGTGTAGTATCAGAACAAATACTACACTTTTATCCTAGCCAAAAAGAAATTCACAAAAATTATTGAAAATTTACAGAAAAAAAATATAAATAGATACAAACCTGTAAATCTGTATGAGAAGTCATTCGTGTTTGTGGTAGGGAAGCTGATCTTTGTTGTTGACTGGGAAGTTTTTCCGCAGGATGAGATTCTCTGCTGGTTTGGTTTATATGTGCACTTCTTATTTTATCTACTTGACTTTTGTTTACATTGACAGCAGTTGGCCAAGATATTCCCTGCTTTGAAGGACACATCAAATGTCTCTGATCACTCATATATCTGCCACTTGGACCAACAACACCCACATTGGTTGGTGCCATTGCATGGGCATATGTCACATTTCTCTGATCATTACAGCGAATGATACACACTGAGATTGAAGCAGTAATGATCACTGCTACGGTCACTGCTACAACTGTAATAATAATCACTGATGTAAGATCAACTTTATCTTCAGTGATTGTATGAACGGCACTTAGCATTTCTGATGTCTTGTTGCTTACAGTGACAGTGAAAAACATACTAGTTGTTGCTGATAGAACTGGACTACCACTATCCTTGACAACAAACACTAGCTCATAGGAACCAGCATCTTGTTGCGCAAGCACCCGATTGAAAGTTAACAAACCAGTGTACTGGTTGATGGTGAACATCTGCTTGTCATTGCCTCTGATTATTTCATATTTTAGAAATGCATTCTCTTGACTATCTCCATCAGCTGCCTTTACACAAGTGATGTTCTTTGAATGATGCCGGTAATATACAACATCCATGTTATAAGGATTGACACTGGGAAATGTAAAATACGGAGCATTATCATTTTTATCAGTCACTTCAACAATGACGTTGACTGTATTATTGAGAGATGGGATTCCATTATCTTTCACAAATACTTGAAACTTGTAAATGTTTTGAAACTCATGATCCAGTGACATAATGGCTGAAATCATGCCATCATCTTTGATTTTGAAAGGTAAAAACTGTTTGTTATTTGTGAGCAGAGAATAGGTGAGTTTCCCTCCAACTCCCAGGTCTGGGTCTGTTGCATTGATGAAGCCAACAGAAAATCTTGACTTCTCATTCTCTTCAATCAAGAACTTAAATGTCTCCATAGAGAACTGTGGCCTTACATCATTCACATCGGTCACTTTGATAGAGAACTTACTCTTACTTTGCAGTGGAGGAGATCCTTTATCTTGACAGCTGATGATAATTTCATGCTTTGCCTCTCTTTCTCTATCCAATGCTTTTTTCACAATAACTTGGTATTTCTTAGTATCCAGACTTTGTAGTTTAAATTTATCATAATGAAGATTGCAACTCACTTCTCCATTTTGTCCAACATCATTGTCTGTTATTTTTACATATGCAATAGAACTTCCCACCTCAATATTTTCAGAAACTGATGTTGAATCTTTTCCAGAAGCAGATAAAAACTTAAGGTGTATTGTTGGTGGATTATTCTGTTGGTTGATAACATTTACCAACACCATCGATTTAGCTGTTAAAGATGGCTTCCCTCTATCTTGAGCCTCAACAAATAAGTTATAGGTCAGCATGTTACTTAATGTAATCTTTTTCTCTAAGAAAATCTGTCCAGTTTGTTCATTTAACTTAAAATGACTTTTAGCAACATCAGTTGTTTTTGTGCTGAAATGATAAGTGACTCTTCCATTTTTACCAGAATCTAAATCTGTGGCAGATAAAGTTGCAATGGAGGAAGTTTCACTTGGTTCATTTTTTATTGTGACATTATAAAGATTTTGGGAGAAGACAGGAGGATTATCATTCACATCTGCAACTGAAATGTGAACATCCAACATACTTTGTTTAGAAGGAGATCCACCATCTTTAGCAATTACTTTTACCATGTAGCTTTCTTTCACTTCTCTGTCCAACCTTTCTTTCAGAATAATGTAGAGATCAGCTGTTCGATCTATATTTTTGGAGACTGACAAATCAAATAGTTCATCTTTATATGTATTTAATTCATAAGTAATCTGAGAATTTACAAGTCCAATATCTTTGTCCATAGCATTAGGTATTAAAATTTTTGTTCCTTTACCATCTCTTTCAGAAAATTCAATATTAACTTTTTTATCAGGAAATTCTGGTTGATGATCATTCACATCTTGTACATTTACTTTTACTTCTAAGATCTTCATAATCCTTTTTGATTTTTGAACAGCAACATCAACCATTACAAAACATTGCTTATTGAATATACACAAAGATTCAGCATCCAATGTTTGTGCTGTATATAGTTTTCCTGTATTTTTAGAAATCCGGAATAATGGTGAGCTGCTTGTTCCATCCTGTTCCATAAGACTGAATGAAATGAGATTGTGATCTTGTATGGCCACATCATCCATCACATTAGAATCAGCAGCAATGTCTCCAAGGTAAGTGCCAGGACTTTTCCCTTCTTCAACTTTAAGTGTCAAGTCTACACTTTTACAAGTGTGTAGAACAAACAGTAAGATGTATGGTGCAATCATAATTCTCATTTTAACTGAAATGAAAAAAAAATGTTTTCCATAGAAAGAAAGTTATATTGCAGAAATCTATATATATATATATTTATTTATATTCTAATAATATTGCTTTCTATTGAAGTTTTCCCATCTGAGTTAACGAAATAAAATGTTTAAAAAGATTAATTTTCTCTATTCAGGCTTATCTTTGACACAAGATAATTATGCTGATTCATCTATTAATCCTTTTTATTTATAAATTTATATTCAGTTTGAAGAAATCCAAAAAAATTGCTCCTAAAAAAAATCCATGTCTTATTTTTCTAAATTTTTTAAATTCATAATACATTAAAGCTTAATTCATTGTTTGCATTTCACTTTGTATTAAATAAGCCTTTGTTGTAGCAGATACTACTGCAATGCTTTTTTAAATACATAGTTTTGGTTTTAGTTCAGTTTTACTCACTGAAGATACAAAGAAACTTGAAGCATTTAGTTTTGAAAATAAGATATATTTTCAAGCATCTCTTGTTTTATAATAATATAATATTATCATTAGAAAAATAACAACATTCTTTTCTTTTCTTTTAGAAATTAATAAATTTGTGATTGTACATTAATTTTACACAGAAAACCTTTTACATATCTTTAATATATAACATCTTTAAAACAGTAACTTATAAATGCATAAGAATTTACATGGTATTTTTCAGAGAAACAATGACTTTTTGTTAAAATATTATATAAAATGTAAAACCTACTTATGGATGGTGGCACAATGTGCATTTTTCTTTATGAGAACTTTAAATAATTTTATGTGTAGGAGAAAAATCAGAATTGAAAATAATGTGATTCACTTACCTTTTACTCATTTGAATTACAACAGTAGTTCTTTATGTTCGTGCAAGCAGAGTTAAAACCTTAATTTCCAATATTGTTTAGAGAAAGGAGGCAGTTGTCCTAATGTGTGTGTTGTGTATGAAATGGCTACTACAAACAGATTACTACTATTCGTCATTAGAACAATTGATTTGAATTATTTATTTTATTTTTATTTTTAATCAGATAGTAATTTAAAATATTTCGAGTTTTAGAAATAATCTTATATTGTAATAAAAATTTTGAACAAAAATGAATTAAAAAGTCAAATCTAACTCCCAAAATGCAATTTTCCTTTGTCCTTCATACTCTATCTCTATCTATCTATCTATCTCTCTCTCTCTCTCTCTCTCTCTGCATTCAACATAACCAAGCTTTCCACAGTTAATACATCAAATTAATTCAAAGTAATTGCTACGTAAGTATAACAACATAACGTTAAATATTTATAAAGACTAAAGAACATATTAGATATAGCTGACATATTGAAGTTAAATATATTCTCAGATATTAAATATTAAGAAAAATCTGTTTTTATTTGTTTTTTGCATTTAGAATAAGTTTTTGCTTCAAGTAGGAAAATGTAGAATATGTGTTGATTTAGATATAAATTTCTCCTAATTATAGTGAATTGTATAAACTGATAATTTTTAAAAATAATTTTATCTCATCATAAACAGTGTCTTTTACTTGTTAGAGAATTGTTGTTTTTTTTATTGTAAACTTTAAAATGTTAAATGTCTTAACGTAAATGTTCCATAAAGAATCTTCATAAATGTTAATTTAATATTTTACTGTATAACAATATTATTGAGGTACTGGTGGTAAGGGTCTTGGATTTCTATAAATATTTCCAAATGATTGCTGACTTATATCAGAAGAGTTACTATCCTTTGTCGCAGAGTCTTTGTTGTCATTGTTTTGTGAAAGGTTTGGTGTATAAAATCCCCTGGCCACAATGGTTGTATCACTTGGATAGTTGACAGTCTGTCCCAATGGCCTCATCTCTGTCTCTTGTGCTGGTTGCCCTCTTTGTTTTGCAGGAGAATTGCAGTACTGGGAAGTATAAATTTCTGAAATTTATAAATTAACAATACTTAACACTAATGATTTGCACAATTTCAAGTATAGCCATTATCAAGTAATCTATGTCAATTTTATCTATTTCTTGTAAATTAAACATTTAAATAAATACTGACATTCCCAAAATATTTAAATATTTAACAAATTTTTTTTAACTTAAATGTTTTATTTATTTTGTTACAATAGATTTTGTGTGCAGGCAAGTAAATAGAGACTAATTGAAATACATTTTTATTTCTTAAAATAAATATATTCGATCTATTATAATAGTAATAATTATAAAAAATCAAAAAATATATAAAAATGTTAAAATGTCTGTTTTTAAAGCTTTTTATAGATTTCATGTATTACTATTTTACAGAATTTTGCAGACTTCAATTTATTAATGCAAAAATTTCAGTCACCTGTCAAACATTTAGTTTTCAAAACCACAAAAATAAGTCAATTTCATCCAAGACTATGATACTTTTTAAATATTATAAATGACAATTTCACATATTTTTACTGAATTCATTCTCAAATTTTATTTTTTTAATTATAAATAATTTACATTTAAATAAATAACTATTTTATGAAGAATAATTATGAAATATTATATATTCAATGGAAAAGATAAAACAGAAGACTCATTCTATATTTAAAAATAAATCATTAGTACAAAAAAAGACTGCATTCAAATTAAATGTTTTCTTTCCAAATCAATGTATTACAGTTCTTACATAACTTACCAATAAAAATCATATACTGCAAAAACTAAGCAAAATAGATATTTTGTGAAATACCTGGAATTTCTTCATTTTGACTTGAATTTCGATTCCTTCTGATTCTTTCACTGTTTGTATGATAAAGTTTTGGTGAGGGTTGATTGCTATATTCTCCTGAAATTCCATGTTGAGGTTTACTTTTTGGACTACTTGGCAGACTAATATCATTTTGAATATGTCTCTGTAATAAAGATGAAATATAGTGCTGTACATAGAGTGAATGTATATTTTATTTAGTTTAAGAAAAAACAACACAATATATAAAATAATTATTTATTAGATTACTTATATTATTTATAGATTTTAAAAATATAGTGATTTTTTGAATACACAACCAAAACTAGAAATATTAATAGTGATAACAATAGACATTAAAATTAAATTTCTCTACGGTAATAAATAAAAATTAAGGATAAACATAATATGACACATGTTATAAATTGAGAACTTATGAATTAAGAGAGAAACTACTTTCTATCGAATAATTATTTCTTTTTATAGGCATGAAAATGATTAAACACTCATTCTTAACACAATAATACATTAAATTATATTTAAGAAATAAAGAAATTTGGCCTGATTTTGTAGTTAAATTTGTTCTCATGTTTATTTGAAATATTTTACAAATAGAACACTTAGCAAATTTACATTGATTTTCATGTGAATTTATTATTGTTTAGAGTGTTTTACATCATAATAAATAGAATTATTAAAACAGTAATTCTGATCAATGAATTTTGTGTGGAAAAATAGAATAAATTAATTCTAAAAAAAAAAATATTTAAAACAAACCTGGTTATCTGCTTGAGTAGTTATCTGTGTCTGAGGTAAAGAAGATGATCTTTGCTGCTGACTGGGAAGCTTTTCTGCAGGATAAGATTCTCTACTGGTTTGGTTTATATGTGCACTTCTTATTTTATCTGCTTGGCTTTTGTTTACATTGACAGCAGTTGGCCAAGATATTCCCTGTTTTGAAGGACACATCAAATGTCTCTGATCACTTATATATCTGCCACTTGGACCAACAGCACCCACATTGGCTGGTGCCATTGCATGGGCATACGTCACATTTCTCTGGTCATTACAGCGAATGATACATACCGAGATTGAAGCAGTAATGATAACTGCTACAGTCACTGCTACAACCGTAATAATAATCACTGATGTAAGATCAACTTTATCTTCAGTGATTGTATGAACGGCACTTAGCATTTCTGATGTCTTGTTGCTTACAGTGACAGTGAAAAACATACTAGTTGTTGCTGATAGAACTGGACTACCACTATCCTTGACAACAAACACTAGCTCATAGGAACCAGCATCTTGTTGCGCAAGCACCCGATTGAAAGTTAACAAACCAGTGTACTGGTTGATGGTGAACATCTGCTTGTCATTGCCTCTGATTATTTCATATTTTAGAAATGCATTCTCTTGACTATCTCCATCAGCTGCCTTTACACAAGTGATGTTCTTTGAATGATGCCGGTAATATACAACATCCATGTTATAAGGATTGACACTGGGAAATGTAAAATACGGAGCATTATCATTTTTATCTGTCACTTCAACAATGACGTTGACTGTATTATTGAGAGATGGGATTCCATTATCTTTCACAAATACTTGAAACTTGTAAATGTTTTGAAACTCATGATCCAGTGACATAATGGCTGAAATCATGCCATCATCTTTGATTTTGAAAGGTAAAAACTGTTTGTTATTTGTGAGCAGAGAATAGGTGAGTTTCCCTCCAACTCCCAGGTCTGGGTCTGTTGCATTGATGAAGCCAACAGAAAATCTTGACTTCTCATTCTCTTCAATCAAGAACTTAAATGTCTCCATAGAGAACTGTGGCCTTACATCATTCACATCGGTCACTTTGATAGAGAACTTACTCTTACTTTGCAGTGGAGGAGATCCTTTATCTTGACAGCTGATGATAATTTCATGCTTTGCCTCTCTTTCTCTATCCAATGCTTTTTTCACAATTACTTGGTATTTCTTAGTGTCCAGACTTTGTAGTTTAAATTTATCATAATGCAGATTGCAACTCACTTCTCCATTTTGTCCAACATCATGATCAGTCACTTTTATATATGCAATGGAACTGCCAATTTTGATTCCTTCAGAAACTGATGTTGAATCTTTTCCTGATGCTGACAGGAACTTCAGGTGAATGATTGGAGGATTATTTTGTTGGTTAATTACATTAACAATAACCATAGCAAGAGACTCAAGTGATGGAACTCCACCATCTTTAGCTTCAACATATAGATGATGTGTCATAATATTTCCTAATAGAAACTTATTTTCCAAGAAAATTTGTCCAGTTGGTTCATTGAGCTTAAAATGACTTTTAGCAACATCAGTTGTTTTTGTACTGAAATGATAAGTGATTCTCCCATTTTTGCCAGAATCTAAATCTGTAGCTGATAAAGTTGCAATGGAAGAAGTTTCACTGGGTTTGTTCTTTATAGATACATTGTAAACATTTTGTGAGAAAATTGGAGGATTATCATTGACATCATTTATGGTGATGTACACATTTAAAATAGTCCTTCTAATTGGCGATCCTCCATCTTTAGCAATGACATGAATTAAATATGAATCTTTTACTTCTCTGTCAAGTTCATCTTCTAAAACAATGCTCAAATCAGATGTCCCATCTATTTTTTTAAAGACAAATAAATTAAATGGAGTTTTGCTATTGTTTTTAATTTGATAAGAAATCTGAGAGTTAATAGCTCCTACATCTTTGTCAATGGCATTTGGGATTGACCTTTTGGCCCCTTTCTTTTCATCTTCATCAAATTTAATGTTAATTTGTTTATCAGGAAATTCAGGCTGATGGTCATTGACATCCTCAATTATTACTTTGATTTCCAGTATTTTACTGATTGTACTTTCCCTCTGAACAGCAACGTCGATCATCACAAAACATTCCTTTTTAAAAGTGCATAGAGATTCAGCATCCAATGTTTGTGCTGTATAAAGTTTTCCTGTATTTTTAGAAATCCGGAATAATGGAGAGCTGCTTGTTTCATCCTGTTCGATAAGACTGAATGCAATGAGATTATGGTCTTGGATTGCTACATCATCCATCACATTAGAATCAGCAGCAACATCCCCAAGGTATGTACCAGGACTTTTACCTTCCTCTATTTTAAATGTCAAATCTATAGCTTCACATAGGTATAAAATACAGATGATTATAATTGTTTGTAAAAGCATGTTTCCTGTTCAAGATGTGGTTTACCAGATCTTCATATCTACAATGAAAAAGAAAAAAATCAAAAAAAAAATCAATCTATTAAGTCCCAAAATAGGTATCAAGTATGAAAAGAAAAAAAAGAATGTAACTTTTGAAAAATATTTACTCTTATTTGTACATATAAAGTTGTGATATTGTTCACACTAACAGTGATATTAAAACGTCCTTTACAGATTCAGACAAAAAAACAAACCTCTTTCTGATAAACTGTTAAGTTTATGAGATCTATATATAAATATAAAACAATAAAAAGAATAGTTAATTAATTAAATGTCTTTTTGCCAATCAATATGCAAATTAGTTGATATTAATCAACTGGTTTGCATATTGATTTGCAAAGAGACATTTCATTAATTAACTCTTCATTTTATTGTTTTTATATTAATATAACAAATACTTCTGTTTACAGATACTGTTTTATTTCCTAGACAAAGACTTAGAATTTGTACTCAAAAGTTATTTTCAGCAATCTTGCAGCTGCCGGACTGACTTCCTTCTAAAATGCAAGTTATAAACAAAGCCACTCCCATCTGCTCCCCAGTAGCACACACCCGCATAATCACCCAGGTTAAAACGTCAGCCATTTTAATATTTTTCTTTTGTTAATGATTAAAAGAAATTTGAAAAACTGTCAAATACAAAATCATTTCAACTGGCTTTAAAATTCTTAGGAAAAAGTACATGTAATTAAAATATGTTTTGGAAGTTTTGGAAGCTATTTAGCACTAGCATATTTGTTTTATTCTGATTAAGGTGCAGAAGAATGAAAGGTAATTTAATTTAAACTTTCAAAATGATTAATGACATTTCGAATTATAGTGGCAATTTTTTTTTTTTAATATTTCTCCTCTATCTGGAAGGTTATTGTTGAGACAGATTTAAAACAACTAGATTTATTAACCAATAGAATTATTTTTGCTAATAGAGTAATATATTTTTGGAACAAGTTGCCAGATCATATAAAGAACAGCAATAGTGTGAACATTTTAAGATGAAATTAGATGAATTCAGAAATAATGGTAAAAGTTATTATGGAGGAATTTTTTTAAAAACTATCAGATTAAATATTTAATAGAATTTTATTTAATGTTGTATTTATCGTGTAAATTCTGTGCAAAAAGTTTCTTTGAAGAGTTGAATTGTGTTAAAAAGGCAGGTGCTCAAAGAAGCATAACAAACAAATACTCAGTTGTTAAGAATTATTATATTGTTTATATTTTTATTAATCGTTTTCTTTCTTTTACATTTAGACTTTTAATATTATTTTTTGTATTGGGAGCTGATATTTAAAAATAACTTTAAAAATTTCAATGCTTTCACGAACTGTGCGAAAAAATCTCTAAAACATTTTACTGTTTTAAGATATGTTAAAATCTTTAGTGTTGTGTGAATAGTTCTTATCCTTGTGAGGCAGCCATTTTGTTTTAAATGTCTGCATTATGTTTGAATGAAAAGATACAAATTAGAAGCATAATTTCCTTTAAAATTTATTTTATTTTCTAATTTCTAAGTTGTTTTTTTTAATATAGATAGCATGTATTTTGAATTTAGAAAAGGTATATGTTTTACTGCATTCTAAAAATAAATCACTTTTATAACCTACACTCACATTCCATAACAGAAATTAAATTAGAATGTGAATACTTAAGAAATCTGTATTTAATTATGCTATTGATAATTTAAAACTAGTTTTATACTTAAAAAGAAATAATGATAAAAGAGCTGAGAATTGTTTTCATATAAAAATAAAAATGGATCAATTAATAATGTCTTCTATTTTTTTTTACATGAATCTCCATCATTTAATTTGTACTTGAGTCATAAATGAAAAGAAAATTATCAAATAATCTTACCTTTATTGTACAAGCCACAGTGGATTTGTGAAGATGCAAACTATATCTGTTATATTTTATTGTAGCTGTTTTTTGTATGGAAACTATTTAGGATAAAGGGGCTTGCTTGCTATCGTCTGTTGGTGAGAGAAAGGAGGCAGTAGTCCTAGTGAATATGTTGTGTATGCAATGGCTGATACAGTATTTGATGACTGCTTTGTTTCATACAGAAAATAATTTTTTTACCACGTCTAAATCATATTTTTTATTTATATATGACTACGATTATGAATGCTTTAAGGGTTAATGTATAGAGTTATTTATATCTTACTTAAAAATATTAATAGTAGAAAAATATGATTTCAACTCCCATGATGCATTTAAACTTCTAGCTACTTATCTATTCTTGCTTTTTTCCATCCCTTTATCTTTTTAAATACTAAAGTGTCATTGATTTGTTTTAAAATCACTGCTCGCATCTAGTTTTAAGCATTATATGCAAAAAATGATGGAAAATTAAAATACATAATGATTTTATTATATCCTGAAAGTTAAATTTTATCTTAAAGGCATGAATTAGTATTTGAAGAAAGTGTTATTTGAATGCAACACTTAAATTACAAGTTAAGTATGATTTTTTATTTTAAAGTTGTGTTTATTATTCTATTTATTTCTTGAAGAATATCTTTTTGGACTGTCCTATTAATTTATATATTTATTAGTATTTCCCTTTATCAGTTTTATTTTTTATAATAATATGAATTTAAAAAAAAAAAGTTTACTGGCTGTATTTACCTGATATTGTCCAAATGGAAACATTGTCAGGTGGAGGGATTAGAGAAAAATAATTATTCTGTACAATTTTCGATTAATAGTAAAAAAAAAAAATTCAATACATATTTATCAAACCTTATGTATAGGCGAGAAACACAGACGAGATCTTTTCTGATAGTTTTATTAATACAGAGATTATTGATGTTTTATTGAAGTGTAAATAGAAGCAAGATGGGAATTCATTGGGATTCTTTTAGTTTTCTGCTAATTGAAATGCAATCAATCAAATTGTATAAGTTTTTTATTAGATTTTTTTTAGCTTTTTCAACTAAATTTGTATTTAAGCTGATAAAGCCTTATTTGAAAGTCTGACATTCGATTTTCTCCTCATAAACTATTATGTTTTATAACAGAAATACCTTTTATCAAATTTAGTATGTTTTCATTTAACTATATTTAGACAATGAACAAGATTTATTTTGTAGTTTTTGATAAGTTTATACTTTATAAATATAAATGTGAAATGTAAACGATCTTTATCATGCTTTATGTATTATATATTGTGAAAATCTAACTTTAATGTGGTACAGGGGGTAGGGGTCTTGGATTTCTATAAATATTTCCTACTGACTGTTGACTTATATCAGAAGAGTTACTATCCTCTGTCACAGAATCTTTGTTGTCAATATTTTGTGAAAGGCTTGGTGTATAGAATCCCCTGGCCACAATGGTTGTATCACTTGGGTAGTTGACAGTCTGTCCCAATGGTCTCATCTCCGTGTCTTGTGATGGATGCCGACTTCGTTTTGATGGAGAATTGCAATACTGGGAAGCATATAATCCTGATTGATATAAACAGCAATAATGGTTCATTATTTACCTAATAAAAAATATACTTTTTTTAATATATAAAAACTGAATTTCAGAAATTTTATGGAGTACTTTTATTTCAAATATAGAAGGCTGAAAACTTATGCAAATGTTCAAAAATAAATGTAGGAAGCAATTATTAAATCAGGATTAATTATTATAAAAAATATATTAAAACAGACCAAATCTTAAATCAAAATGTGAATAGATGTTATTAATGTGAAAATCTATTAATGCAAATATAATAATTGTCATTGACACATATTTTAGTCATATACAATTTGAGAGTTTAATGAATATTTGCATGTTCACAACAATAACATTTTTAAAAATGTAAAAAGAATTTGATAAAACCAGTTTGATTAATGTGACATTCTGGGTCACTGGAAAACTAGGGAATAGTTTAAAAGTAAATTTATTTTATTTATCTTCAAAAATTTTACAAAATGTTCACAGTATAGCAAATTTTCTTTATAAAATAAGATGTGGCTCAAGGCCAAAATTGGGTAGGGTGGGATGGGGTGTGGCTGTCTTCTCTGGGTCTTTTATCTAAACTAGTTTCAGTCACCAAAATACCACATTCACTCTATAGGTAAAACCTATTTAACATTATCCCCAATGGTTTGACGTTTTTTATTTACAAAAAAATATATGTACAAATTCATCGGTTTGGAGGTGCTAAAAAACAACAAAGATTGCTGAAAAATAAAATACTAAGTGTGGTTGTTAGTAAGACCCTCACCAAACTATCTAGGTGTGAGCTGCTCACCGTTTTCTGGATTGTTTCAAGAGCCGAGAACAAGCAAGACAGTTTCTAACTGAAGAGAAAGGGGAAGGGGCGCAGGACACATTTGTACTACTAGCTGAGAGATTTTGCTAACTGGGATGGGGTCTAAATTCATAATGATGATGAGTCTTGAAATAGAGAATTAGTTGAAATGGTAAAATAGTAAGAATAAAACCGAAAACTCATTTCTGACCTCTGCAGGGATGTTATGGAATAAGCTTTTTTTATGTTTGTCATCTAGAATTCTATATTTATTTCAATAAAATTAACAGTTAATATGGTGTCAGTAAAAAATACTTACAAGGAAATAAAATTATTGTTTTTTATAAGAACCAGACTTTGTCAACTTCATTTTGTATTCAACATGTTTGTTCATTACATTCCTTTTTATCCATCATGAAAAAAAGTCATCCACTTCAATATGATCCATAAGGTTTTATTAAAAGAATTTTACAATCAGATAATTATCTTTAAAAGATGTAACATGAAAACAATATAAAGCATTGACATCATTTTTAGCATTCAACAGTCAGAAATTCTTGGAAATAATAATTTGTTTCTGAATTTTTGAGATGAGGTATGGTAATTTGTCTGCAAAGACTTGTAACGTAACGGATAAAGTACTAAGTAAAATTCAGTTCTATTGACACTCTTCTGGAGGTTGAAGGTTCACTCCTCAGTGTGGGCGATACTGAGAATACAATTGAGAAGTACTTAAGAATTCTACCAGGTTATGGCTGACAGAACGAGAGCATGCTACCCCCATGGATTAAATAAAGGTTTCTGTTCAAAATTCCATACAGATTCCCGAGTTCAACAAGATACACCTGAAGAAGGTCGGAGGTAACATCGACCGAAACGTTGCGAGAATAACACTCAAGATGAGAACGGCAGTCGGAATAATCCAAATAATAACTCTTAAAAAATGCATAAAGATTTAAGGATATGTGCCATAAACAAATATATAATAGAAAATGTTACAAGTTTTTTTTTTAATCATTAAATTATCATTGCACAAAAAAAGGTTTTATTTAAAATCTACAAACTTTATCCTACCTGAAATGTATTCCCCTTGCCTTGTAGTAGTTTCTTTTCTACTAGATCCACTACCAGTTCTTGACAATTTTGGTGAAGGATGATTAAGATATTCAGAAGAACCAACTTGATGGCGAGTAGATTTTGAACTGTGTGTAGGTATTATTTCATTGTCATTCTATTGAAAATAGAAAGTTAAAAAATAGAATATTTCCTTTATGTTTAATGACAAAAAGGAGGCAGATTATATATTTTCATGTGTAATTAAATTTTAAAAATGTGAAAAAGTTATTTAGAAAAATCTTTTATAAAAATGAATTTTCATGTGGAAGAAGAAACGAATAAATGCTCACTTTATGAAATACAGCAGTTGGATATGATAAAATTGCATAGAAACATAAATGCAGACATTATAAATTATCATTACTATTAAATAATTAAAAATATTAAAATGTTGACTATATTAAATATGTAATAAATGAGAGGTGAAATGTTTAAAAAGTAAAACAACTAACCTGATGTGACTCAGAAGTCAAATGTGTCTGTGGAAGTGAAGCAGATCTTTGCTGCTGACTGGGAAGCTTTTCTGCAGGAGGAGATTCTCTACTGGTTTGGTTGATATGTGCACTTCTTATTTTATCTGCATGGCTTTTGTTTACATTGACAGCAGTTGGCCAAGATATTCCCTGCTTTGAAGGGCATGTCAAATGTCTCTGATCACTCATATATCTGCCACTTGGACCAACAACACCAACATTGGCTGGTGCCATTGCATGGGCATACGTCACATTTCTCTGGTCATTACAGCGAATGATACATACCGAGATTGAAGCAGTAATGATAACTGCTACAGTCACCGCTACAACCGTAATAATAATCACTGATGTAAGATCAACTTTATCTTCAGTGATTGTATGAACGGCACTTAGCATTTCTGATGTCTTGTTGCTTACAGTGACAGTGAAAAACATACTAGTTGTTGCTGATAGAACTGGACTACCACTATCCTTGACAACAAACACTAGCTCATAGGAACCAGCATCTTGTTGTGCAAGCACCCGATTGAAAGTTAACAAGCCAGTGTACTGGTTGATGGTGAACATCTGCTTGTCATTGCCTCTGATTATTTCATATTTTAGAAATGCATTCTCTTGACTATCTCCATCAGCTGCCTTTACACAAGTGATGTTCTTTGAATGATGCCGGTAATATACAACATCCATGTTATAAGGATTGACACTGGGAAATGTAAAATACGGAGCATTATCATTTTTATCAGTCACTTCAACAATGACGTTGACTGTATTATTGAGAGATGGGATTCCATTATCTTTCACAAATACTTGAAACTTGTAAATGTTTTGAAACTCATGATCCAGTGACATAATGGCTGAAATCATGCCATCATCTTTGATTTTGAAAGGTAAAAACTGTTTGTTATTTGTGAGCAGAGAATAGGTGAGTTTCCCTCCAACTCCCAGGTCTGGGTCTGTTGCATTGATGAAGCCAACAGAAAATCTTGACTTCTCATTCTCTTCAATCAAGAACTTAAATGTCTCCATAGAGAACTGTGGCCTTACATCATTCACATCGGTCACTTTGATAGAGAACTTACTCTTACTTTGCAGTGGAGGAGATCCTTTATCTTGACAGCTGATGATAATTTCATGCTTTGCCTCTCTTTCTCTATCCAATGCTTTTTTCACAATTACTTGGTATTTCTTAGTGTCCAGACTTTGTAGTTTAAATTTATCATAATGCAGATTGCAACTCACTTCTCCATTTTGTCCAACATCATGATCAGTCACTTTTACATATGCAATGGAACTGCCAATTTTGATTCCTTCAGAAACTGATGTTGAATCTTTTCCTGATGCTGAAAGAAACTTCAGGTGAATTATTGGAGGATTATTCTGTTGGTTGTTCACATTGACTAATACCATTGACTTTGCTGTTAATGAAGGATTTCCTTTATCCTGGGCTTCCACATATAAATTATGGGTTAATATATTACTCAATGTAAATTTCTTTTCTAAGAAAATCTGTCCAGTTTGTTCATTTAATTTAAAATGACTTTTAGCAACATCAGTTGTTTTTGTACTGAAATGATAAGTGACTCTTCCATTTTTACCAGAATCTAAATCTGTGGCTGATAAAGTTGCAATGGAAGAAGTTTCACTTGGTTTATTCTTTATTGTGACATTATAAAGACTTTGGGAGAAGACAGGAGGATTATCATTCACATCTGCAACTGAAATGTGAACATCTAAAATACTTTGTTTAGAAGGAGATCCACCATCTTTAGCAATTACTTTTACCATGTAGCTTTCTTTCACTTCTCTGTCCAACCTTTCTTTCAGAATAATGTAGAGATCAGCTGTTCGATCTATATTTTTGGAGACTGACAAATCAAATAGTTCATCTTTATACTTTTTTAACTCATAACTTATCTGAGAATTAATGCGTCCAATATCTTTATCTATTGCATTTGAGATCATACGTTTTACCCCCTTGCCATCATCTTCTGAAAATTCAATATTAACTTTTTTATCCGGAAATTCTGGTTGATGATCATTGACATCCTCAATTATTACTTTAATTTCCAGTATTTTACTAATTGTACTTTCCTTCTGAACAGCAACATCTATCATCACAAAACATTCTTTTCCATACGTACACAGTGATTCAGCATCCAATGTTTGTGCTGTATAAAGTTTTCCTGTATTTTTAGAAATCCGGAATAATGGTGAGCTGCTTGTTCCATCCTGTTCCATAAGACTGAATGCAATGAGATTGTGATCTTGTATGGCTACATCATCCATCACATTAGAATCGGCAGCAATATCTCCGAGGTAAGTGCCAGGACTTTTCCCTTCTTCAACTTTGAATGTCAAATCCACAGCATGGTTCATACTTGCAACACATAGTATGATGTGTATGCATACTGAAAAATTCATTTTTTTTTCAGTCTTTGTCTAATTTATAATAACTGAAAAATAAAAAATAACATTAATCAACACATTGATAATTCTAATTTTTCAAAATGGTTAATATATACATTTTAAGGATTGGAATTATTCCAATAATCATTTAATGAAATTTTTTTAATTACAATTCATTTTGATAACATTTAAAAATGAAAGATTGCTCTGTAGAACTATTTTATTTCTATTGATTTTATTTGATTTGTGACAATGTCATATACTACATTCTCAATTTTCTATTCTACTTTACTTGTTTCTTTGGATCAATTAGACTTGAGGCACCCCTAGAATTAGCAAATGAGGTAACTGAAGGGGTAAAAGCAGGCATAGAAGCACATGTCTGTACTGTAAAATTGCCTCTGTGGTACCAGTGTTCAAAAATTCTTGTGAAAGAACTGACCCACAAAATTATCGCCCCCATCAGTCTCTTCCCGCTCTTTGCTAAAATCTTTGAGTAACTAATCAATCCAGCGTTAGTTAATACTAAACTTCTTTCTGACTATCAGTATGGATTTAGGGAAGCCTGTTCTACTGCAGATATTCTAACACTCATCTCTGAACACATATACCATACACTGGACAAGGCAGGTGAAGCTAGGGTGGTAGCACTTGATATATCCAAAGCCTTTGACATGGTCTGGCATAAAGGCCTTCTCATGAAAATTAATTCGTACAGTATTACTGGACGAAAATTTAATATTATCAGATCCTACCTAACCAAAAGAGAGATCCAGGTTGTCTTCCATTGCCGTACATCCAAACAACATGACGTTAATGCGGGTGTAAACACAACATTTGTCCTTTTGGTATTTTCTGATTCTTGGGTACCTACAATCTAAATTTCCGGATAAATTATAAACAAAATATACACAGATTATTTTACAAAACGTTTTATTTAATTAACTTTAGAAATTCATAAACAGAATAAATTTTTGATTAGAAAAAGTTACAAACTTTTTTTAAATTAAAAATTTATAAACAAACGAAACAAATGTAAACAAAAACATTTAAATAAGTGGCTTACAAAACTTTTGAGATTTATTTAAAAAAAAGGCAGAGATATATTAAATATTTATTTACAAGCATAATAAAATAAAATTAAAAAAATACAGTTTTATTTACAAAACTTTTAATAATAAATAAATGAAACAAATATAAAAAAAACATTGTAGGTGTCCCTATTTACTTTCCTTCCCACAAGGGCAAAGCAAGGGGGAGTTTTAATGTAGGGAATATCCAGCTTACCAAAAAGGGGCACTGGATTGCGATTAAAATTGCCTCAGTGTAGAAGGATTTCTCCTTCACAAAATGAGTAGAGGAAAGATGAAGAACAGATACTACACTTTGCTTCTAATTAAAAGGAAAAATTTTGTAAATAAAACTATGCATTTTTAAGATTTTATTTTATTATACTTGTAAATAAATATTTAATAAAACTCCCCTTTTTTCTTAAAATAAATCTTTCCCTACATCAAAAACCGATCTTGTGTCTAACTCTGGCCTTGTGGGGAGGCAAGTAAATGGCAATGTTTTTTATATTTGTTTGTTTCATTTGTTTATTATAAAACAATTTGTAAATAAAATTATGTATTTTTTTAAATGTTATTTCGTTTGCTTAAAAAAAGTTATTTTTAATTAAAATTTTTTGTTTTAATCTCTAAAGTTTATGAAACAAAACGTTTTGTAAAAAAATCTGCGAAGTAAATGAAACTGCTGTCGACCCTACATGTGTCCTTTTGATCGTTTATGATTTAAGGGTGCTTCAGGTATAATTGATCCATTTATTTACATATTGTGCCTATTGGAGCATCTTTTATTTTAATCAATAATTTCATGTCAACTTTAAAAAAATCTCATTCAATATATAATATGAATATACATATCAAATTCTCTTTAATATTTCATCAGATAGATAAAAAAAAATGTCCCTGTAAATTCATTCTTGTACCATTATTTATGAATTCATCCAGTTTATTCTTAAAATTATTTACATTAGAATTATTTTTAACCTTGGAAATTTGTACCAAAGAATGTATTTGTGTAATTTCAATATGTAAAACTACACTTTTCTGTATTAAATTTCAATGTCCACATATCTTCCCAATTTGATAAACTAACTAAATCTATTAGTACTATACCTTGTGATAATGGGCCAACAAGCAATTTAACATCATCAGCAAATAATTCTACTATTGATCTTACACTATTAGGTAAATGAGTTATATATTTATCAAACGTTAGATTAAGTTAATGTTAAGGAGAAATAGATAAAAAATAGTATAGATTATTTGGGCCATCTGTAACTATAGCCTGATTTTCATGAATAAATACTTGAGAATATGAAGAAATATATACTCACACACATTGACTATAAAACATTCAGTTACCTTAATATGAAATATTTCTTTTAGTCAAACATTGGAATAATAAAATAACTGTTTCCTTTGAATTATCTAAAGTGGGGGAAAAAATTATTTGATCTTTTTAATTAGGATTTATAATTCATTTAGTACATTAAAATAGGCAAAACTATTTTAAAATTTCATTACAAATGTATTTTACATGATACATTAATTTACAGGTAAATGTTGCCAGTTTTGAATATGTGTTTTATCATGAAAAGAGAACATCATTTAATTTGAATTATTTTTACTTTTCATTTATTTATTTTTAAAGAATGCTAGAAAAACAATGTTTATACTTCAAATATTGTAATTTGTTTTTAAAATCTAAACTGCAAGTGACTTTCTAAGCAAATATTTACCTTTTTATTCTTTTAATAAATTCTATTATTTTAGTTGTAAATTGTGTTTTTGTTTTTCACGAATATTTATGTTCACATTAAATCTTTTGTGTTTTTATGTAAACGATTTTTTAAGTATTTAAAATATTGTTTTATTTTGTTTTTAAACGATTTTGTATATAGCAATAGTTGCTTTTAAATATTGTTAGTATATGTTTTTCAACAGACAGGTTTTAGTTGTGTGTATTTCACTGCCAGAGTATCTCAGATTTAAGCTACCATTTATACAATGTATTATTCAACATGGCATTGCTAAGAGCAGCCATGTTTGTTGTTTTCCCAGCATTCTCCTTACATGAAGCTGCAACTTAAAATATTAACTCAGCATCTTTAAATTTCTAACATATAAGGGACAAACAAAAGATATACTAACACCTTAAACTTAAATTAATAAAATCAAGCTAAAATCATTTTATACAATATCTTAGAGTTTATACTTAAATAAATACATTTTGAGTAATAAGTCCTATTCTTAGTCATTTACAGTGAAACTTATAAAAAAAAGAAATATTATTTAAATCGATGTGTGTATGTTTTAAAGATCCTAGTCAAAGAGATTGAAGTTATACATATTTTATCTTTCCTTATCACATAACTATCAGAAATAAGGAGAAAACAATGAAGATTGTTAAATGTACTCACCTTCTTTATGAAATATACTGGAGTTCCAACCCAACTGAAAACTACATCCTTATTGTCACTTCTGCAGCTGCTGTTTTTTATTTTGTTTTTATTATTTAAGATTTGGTTGTTAGCTTGCTTTCTTTAATTGATGAAGGAAAAGGGGCCAGCAATCCTAATGAATGTGTTGAGTGTGTAATGGCTGCTACACTTTGTGATGACTGCTATGCTTTATGCAAAATCTGGACTGAGGCTACGAGATATTAGATGGGTTTGTTTTACTCATAATATATTTGAATATTTAATTTTGTTCAATTTCATTAGTAAAAATTAATACAAAATTTAAAAATGGTTAAAAACAATTTTTTAAATAAATTCTATCATCATCAATTTATTTCTTCATTCAAAGACATAAGAGAGCAATACAAACTAAACAAAGATTTATGTAAGAAATCTAAGGATACACAAAGACTAATTATGTTAAATTTAAAAATCATATTTTTATATTAAAAATAGTAAATTATTTAGAAAACTTATTTTTTATGCTCCTATTTTTATAAGTAAATGTTACTTATTTTCATAAGAACTGAATTTGGATTTTGGTAGTTTCATATTATTTGTGAAACGGAGAATGTACAAATCAGAAAATTAACTTATTACCAGTTAAAAAAACGTTAATATCTTTATGTTGAATATTATGAAGAGAAGACAAGACGTAATTCTTTTTGTGTTCACTTATGAAAATATATTATGTTTAATAATGAGGTAAGTTATTAACTATTTTTTAAATAATTTTAAGAAGTTAAACAGAGAATATAACACCCAACATTTCTATTTAGAACATTTTTTAAACAAATTTTGTTTTGTATTATCTTGTTTGAAAGTATAATACTCCATTCTTTGTTAAAAGCAAGAAAAGGGAATTATATTTTGTTAAATATTTTTTAAAGTTATGAATAAAGTACTTAAAATAAAGTAATTGTTTTTAACTTAAATTTAAAAAACTACATTAGATATATATATATATATATATATATATATATATATATATATATATATATATAATGTGTGTGTAGACATATATAGATACACACACACACATTATATGATGTTAGTTTTTCTCTCAATAATTTTTTTTAGTTGAAAGTTTTATATAATTTTAATAATTATAATTTGTTATGATTTACAATATTAAAATCTTTTAATATTTTAGCAAATAACTAATTTTAATGGGGCACAGGAGGTAAAGGCCTTGGGTTTCTATAAATATTTCCCACTGACTGCTGACTTATATCAGAAGAGTTACTATCCTCTGTCGCAGAGTCTTTGTTGTCATTGTTTTGTGAAAAGCTTGGTGTGTAGAATCCCCTGGCCACAATGGTTGTATCACTTGGATAGTTGACAGTCTGTCCTAATGGTCTCATCTCTGTCTCTTGTGATGACTGTCCACTTTGTTTTGATGGAGAATTGCAATACTGGGAAGTGTAGATTTCTAAAATAGAAAATTAAAATAATTAATAATCAAACATCTTGATTAAATAATATTTAAGAAAATTTTATAAATGCTTTAATTAATGATCAGTTAATTATTCTAACCAAAATTTTAATTGTCACACATAGAAGTTAGTTTCTTTTTTAATTTGTGTTAACAACCCTGTTGATGAATATCTAAACTTAATTCACAGGTACAAAGGTAATACAAATTTCAGATGGGATTATAAAACTACATATGAAATACAGTTATCAAATTACCTGTAATATAGACAATTTGTCATTATATTAGGTCTTTCAAAATGCTTACATTACCATTTGTAAGATGATCATGTATAATGACAAATATTAGGATAACAATATACTTTAATAATTTGTCTTTTTCTATCTAAAAATTGAAGGCTATTTTATAATGTAATTGTAAATTTATCCAGTTAATAATAGACGGTTTGAATTGTTTGTTTTGGTGCATTTTTTCATATCTGTTTGATTTTTGTTTTAGTGCATGCATTAATATTAATATGATGTTTGTTTATTGCACCATGATTACTCTCAGGATTTATTTTAAGAACATTTTTAAATTGCACACTATCATGACACACATGATAGTGTTCAATTTAAAAATGTTTTTAAAATAAATCCTGATGGTGCTTTCTAGACATTGAGCCTGTCTGGAAGCTGTTCACTCTGTACAAAGAGGTTAAAGTCAATTGCAACAAATTGAATGGGTGCCTGGAAGGAGAGTGCATCTTTTCAAAATCCATTTCACTGGGTGGATAGTCTGATTCACATACTTTGTAGGTGATTTTGTCCGGATTTTCAGTTGAAGAGGAATTAATCAGAAATGCAGATACAGATTGAAGTGTTGTTTGGCTTTGAAAGCAGTTGTCCATGAAAAGTACAGCTGAAACTTATACTAAATACATCTTTTGTCTGATTCTTAACCAGCTGTCTTTACTTCCACTGTCTGCAGCTTGGTAATTGGCTTTTGAGCTCTTTCTCTTCTCATTTCTGTGAAAGAGAGGTAGGCCAATGGTTTGCAGACAGGTCTGTATCCAGTGTCCGTGTAAAGGTGACTACAGAATGCCTGACCTGGCAAGTTATAGACATGCCAAAACTGTTATTTCTGTGTCAAACCTGGACAGAAGAGTCTATGTAGAGATATCTGATTAGGAGTATCTTCCTTAGTCTGAATTTCTGCCCTGAGGTCCAGTAGGGGGAGAAACACTATTCTTTGCTGAATGTAAACTGACCTTCAAAAACTTAAGTTCAATTACTGGGGCATGGAAAAACATGATATTAAAATTTAGTGATAGTGCTCAAATGGTCAAAGGAAATTCACTTTCTGTGTTCTCTCTGGGCTGGTGACTTGTCTAGAATGTATTACCATTTAATGGCTCAGCATTCGGAGCTGACTTGAATGATATGCTCCATTGTCCACATTGTGACAGTGCCAAAGAGGAAATATGGTGATGGCTCATATCGTTTCAGAGCTGGATGTAGTATACTTTGTTGACAATAATGGTCTCGGAAGAAAAAGGTGACGTTTCTTGCAATTCTGGACATAGGAAGCATGGTGGTGTGGATTTAGCATGACAATGAATTCTATGAAAATGTATCTTTTTCTCATTACAATCCGTTTTTATTCAAGCATCAAACTATGGTTAGATGCTAGTTGAATGAACAGTTTGTTATTAAATATCCTCCAAGATTTTCTCTCTGCATAATCATGACACCTTTATTTTTTTATCTTGCTCCACTGAAGAACACCACTTAAACCTAGAAATCAGTCTGCTTGATTTTGATCATATGGCCAAAAACAGTGGACCTTTTAGCGATGGTTGGGAGCACCTAACTAAGATGTCTCTGATTTTATTTTGTTGAATATTTCTTTTAGGGGTGTTTTCGTCCCACTCCCCATCATCATAAATGTATATATGAACTCATATCACTGAGGATATTTGAAGTAAGTTAGTCCATAGAGTAAATGTGGTATTATGGTGGCTGAAAATGTAAACTAGGCAGATTATTGATTATGCTGAATGGTATTGTTAGTATGGGTATATGAACGTGTCAACTTTAGATTAACATGGTGTAGTCCCCCTTCCCCCAAATTCATGGCTCTGTGTCTAGTTATATCGGAGCATGCAATAAATAAAATAGTAGTAGTCCTAGTAGCAATTGTGTAATAATATAAACAAGTTTAAAATAAAAGTAATTTGTTTTTATAGAAAGTCAGTTTAAAAAAATATAAAATCAAGCTTGCTGAAAAAGTAAATATGTTTTGAAAATAATAAATAACTAATGTATATTTAATTTTAAACAATGATATATTCTTCACACAATGAAAATGGGATACTATTTATTCTGCTTACCGGTTCCTTCATCACGTTGTTGTATATTAGTTCCACTTCTATTTTGTCCAGTTTCACTTCTTGTCATCTTTGGGGATGGATGATTATGATAGTCAAGAGATCTAACAGGATGAGGTTTGTTGTAAATTGCTGATTTACTTTGGATGCTGTCCGTTGATAATCTATCTTCATGCTAATCAAGATAAAATTACGAATGATATTTGGGGATATGAATATTTTAAATTCAATAAAAAATAATATAAAATAACAATAGTTATATATATGAATAAATGCAAAATTATCTGGATATTTGCACATCAATGTACATATCAAAAAGCCACTAATTATCTTAAATCACTAATGCCCCTGTATCTGAAATATGCCATAAATACTCTTCTTAAAATGCTTGAACATTTAAGTTGCATAAAATATATTAAGTCTGTTTTAATAAATAGCTATGCTATGTTATTCGGTTTTAATTTTATGTTTCTTTGTGTAATAAATAGTCCTACATATATTAAAAAGTAAGTGCAAAAATATTTTATTTGACAAATTTTATTCATTTATTAAGTTTAAGATAAAGAACAATTATTAATAAAGATGTTGAGGTGGAGCTCTAAAATTTGTATTACTAATTTATTTATTTTTTATTTTTATTTTGGAATACTATCAATTAAGCACCAAATTTTCAGTTTATGAAAACTTTTTGTTACTATTTACAAGGGTGGGTCTGTTTGATGTTAATTTCAAGTAGGCTATTTTTTATATATTTGTAGTTTGGGTCATATTTTTGTATTAACTTTGTGAAAAGGCAAGAATTAAAAATGCCCCTCTTCCTACTTTCATATACAACCCACAATGAAAGGATAGCTTACTGACATTAAATTAATGTTGCACACAGATCCTCTTCTTTTAAACATTTGTTTTTTAAAGTTTTTTTTTGTAATCTGAAAATGTGGTGCTTATTAGTATAACGCAGAATTAAAAATAAATTAGTATTAACATTTTTTGAAGAATGGAGGTGTCCGTGTTGTTATGCATCTGCAAAAAGAATTATTTTCATAGTTCAATGTTTTTATGTAAAAATTAATGTAAATGAATATGGCCAAATCTTATCTAAGTTAACATTGAGAAAACTATACCTTTCTAAAATTATATTTAACTTGGAGCTATATTAAAGGCCTAAGTGAACCAGTTATTTTTCTTGCTAGTCTTCTATTATATAAAGGGCAGTTATATGTGTGTATGTCCAGCGTAAACTCTAAAACTACAAAACAAACACTCACAAAGTTGGTATTTTCTTGATCAGTGTTGCCCCAATGGATAATATATCAAATTTAGAAATAATAATTCATTCTTTTACCCTAAACATGCAGATTTCGTCAGAGGGGTCTGTTTTCCAGCCATTTGATGTACTAACTAAAGGGAAGTAACTCTGATTTTTTTCAAGGAGTTATTTTCCTTATGCCGACTCATCCCTCGAGTAATCTATAAAAGTGTGTCTGTATGTCCAAAGAGAGGAATGGGCTTGGCAGAGAAGAAAGGAGAGAGGGAGAAGTTTTAATAGAAATATGAATATGTTATACTTTTGCCCTGGACAACGTCAGGTAGCCCTGCTAGTATGTAATAAAATTTGTAATTTTTTTTTCTTTTAATGATTATTTAACTTAAAAAATGATATGCAAATTCTATTTAAAATTAATTAGAAAGAGAACACAATTCTTCAAGTTAAAGGAGAAAATATTAATCTATTATATTTATAAATATTAAATTTGTGTGAAAAACTGTCTGTTTAAATATGTCATTCTCTACAACAAAACACTGATGTATCATAATTAAACACTCAAAATAAAAAAATAAACAATTATATGTTGTTTATTTTGAACTGGCCAATGTAATGCATGTGTTTAACTAATATTTGTTATTCCATGTTTTTTATAAAATGAAGTGTTCAAATATGTAAATTTTTAGTCATCAGTTCCTGTTAAAGTCAAGGTCTCATTGACACAATGAATGGTTTAAGAATTCAAAATGTAGCATTTAACTAATCACTTACTAAGATGGTTTACTAATTTGACTTTTTATTTTATTGACAAACATGCAAAAGTTGTCAGTTTGATATCTATTCACAGCATTTTTTAAACAATGTTCTTTCAACATTTAAAAGATTGGTGTGTATATTAATTTAAAAAAAACAACAAATGATTAAACTAATATGTTTTAGAGAATCGAAATTAGTTAGTTTTTGCTAATTAGACCCATTACTAATTTGATTATTTATTTAAAGAACTGAAAGAAAGTAGATATATTTTTTAATTAAAAAATATTTTCATTTGTCAATAATTTTCCCCCATCCCCTGATTCAAATGAATGCAGTATTTAAAGAACCAGGAGTAGTAGTACATATATATTAAAACTTTCTAATAATTAGACTAATTAATTCATTTGTTTATTTATTTATAGAACTGAGAGTAGGTGTCTAAAAACTTAAATATCCTAGCTAACTTTTCATTTTGTGTTTTTGTCCTTGAGAATAAATATTTTTCAGGACAAATTACACAAAATGTTCTGTTGAAAATAAATGATTTCATTTTTCAGACTTATTTTTATTATGAGAATTTGTTATTACGATCAATTAAGTTTAATTTAAATAGACCGTAAATATACAAAAAACATTTTTTAAAGTATTTAAAATGTTTCTTTTTTTCTTTTAATTATCAATAATTAAAATTAAAGAAATTTTTATTAAATCTTTCTATTATTATTTATTTATTTACAATTGGCTTCCTCTTTTCATAAACCGAAAACAATATATAGCAATGAATGTATATGTATACCAGCTGACAAAATAAGTAAAATGTCCTTATTCCTCTATGTGTGTATGTCGAGCTAAAAGTAAAAAAACTACACAATACACACCCACAAAGCTAATAGATTCTTCTTCAGCATTGCCTTGAACAGAATATGGCCACATTTTTTTTGTAATATTCATTTTGTGGGGGTGGGGTGCTCACCAGCAACAAAATTAGTCAGAACCATTGAGAGTGATTTTTTTTTCTTTGCATTTGGGCTAGGATCAAAATGTAGTATCTGTTCTGTTCTTAGTTGGAGGAGGAGAAATACTTCTTGGAGAGGGGAAGGAGATAGAGAGGAGGGATAGATAGAGAGAAGTTTTAAAACAAAGATGTTACACACACTTTTTAACATTTCTATTTTGTTGTTCATGGCCCCGAGCAATGCCGGGTAGAAACGTTAGTATTATTAGAAAGGGAAAATCAGTACATTGACATAAAATGTTACATTCTGATTTTATTTAACATGATAATCTCTCTATAAGTATAAAGTAAATTACCATATGTATTTCAAGTGAACTCTGAAACCACTGAACTAATTCTAATGAAATTTGGAAAGGAGATTCTATGCATGACAATGAATAACATAAACTATGAATATATTCTTGATTGAATTTATATTAAAAAAAAAAAAAATTCAATGAATATATCTCATCATTTAAATTGAGAAAACATGTTATACATAAGTGCTTATTTATTTTTGAATTAAGAAAGTTTATTTAAACCTATTAAAAAAAAATAAAGTGAATAAATTAAATTTTTTAATTTAAATAATTTTTATCGAATTATCAGCAGAAAAAGCCATATTGATTGTTTCAAATTCAAACATATTTTTCCAAAATTTTACTGTATTTAAAAAAAATATTACTGACAGTTTCTATTTTATAATAAGGTGAACAAGAACTGCTGCAAGAAAATATTATCTTAGTTTTGTAATCCACTTCTTGAGATTTCTGACGTTCTGTGATTGTTCTTTTGATGAGAAATGCCCTTTAAGAGATCTAAGTGGCTCCCATTTGTCAACCCTGACTACTTTTTTTGGTATGGATAATTAATGTGTAAACTTATTTTTATTAATTCCACTATTCTAGACCCTTTTTAATTTGAACAATATATTAAATGACAAAATAATTTGGTTCTCTTCTGTTTGACGAAATTAAAACAGATAAACATACCACAAATAAAAAATCATGATAACAGAGCAAGAAGCAATTCATGAAGGAAGTATTGTTCTTGTGATATATAAATTATTAAAATAACAGCAATGACAAAAATATTAATGAGAATTAATAGATAATAGAGAAATATATTTTCAGTGATGTGAAAAGAATTTAAAAATATATAGCAATAAATAACAAACCTGTACATTTGCTTGAGTAGCCATTCGTGTCTGTGGCAGTGAAGCTGATCTTTGTTGAGTAGGAAGCTTTTCTGTAGGGTGAGATTCTCTGCTGGTTTGGTTTATATGTGCACTTCTTATTTTATCTGCTTGACTTTTGTTTACATTGACAGCAGTTGGCCAAGATATTCCCTGCTTTGAAGGACATGTCAAATGTCTCTGATCACTCATATATCTGCCACTTGGACCAACAACACCCACATTGGCTGGTGCCATTGCATGGGCATATGTCACATTTCTCTGATCATTACAGCGAATGATACATACCGAGATTGAAGCAGTAATGATCACTGCTACAGTCACTGCTACAACCGTAATAATAATCACTGATGTAAGATCAACTTTATCTTCAGTGATTGTATGAACGGCACTTAGCATTTCTGATGTCTTGTTGCTTACAGTGACAGTGAAAAACATACTAGTTGTTGCTGATAGAACTGGACTACCACTATCCTTGACAACAAACACTAGCTCATAGGAACCAGCATCTTGTTGTGCAAGCACCCGATTGAAAGTTAACAAACCAGTGTACTGGTTGATGGTGAACATCTGCTTGTCATTGCCTCTGATTATTTCATATTTTAGAAATGCATTCTCTTGACTATCTCCATCAGCTGCCTTTACACAAGTGATGTTCTTTGAATGATGCCGGTAATATACAACATCCATGTTATAAGGATTGACACTGGGAAATGTAAAATACGGAGCATTATCATTTTTATCAGTCACTTCAACAATGACATTGACTGTATTATTGAGAGATGGGATTCCATTATCTTTCACAAATACTTGAAACTTGTAAATGTTTTGAAACTCATGATCCAGTGACATAATGGCTGTAATCATGCCATCATCTTTGATTTTGAAAGGTAAAAACTGTTTGTTATTTGTGAGCAGAGAATAGGTAAGTTTCCCTCCAACTCCCAGGTCTGGGTCTGTTGCATTGATGAAGCCAACAGAAAATCTTGACTTCTCATTCTCTTCAATCAAGAACTTAAATGTCTCCATAGAGAACTGTGGCCTTACATCATTCACATCGGTCACTTTGATAGAGAACTTACTCTTACTTTGCAGTGGAGGAGATCCTTTATCTTGACAGCTGATGATAATTTCATGCTTTGCCTCTCTTTCTCTATCCAATGCTTTTTTCACAATTACTTGGTATTTCTTAGTGTCCAGACTTTGTAGTTTAAATTTATCATAATGCAGATTGCAACTCACTTCTCCATTTTGTCCAACATCATGATCAGTCACTTTTACATATGCAATAGAACTGCCAATTTTGATTCCTTCAGAAACTGATGTTGAATCTTTTCCTGATGCTGAAAGAAACTTCAGGTGAATTATTGGAGGATTATTCTGTTGGTTGTTCACATTGACTAATACCATTGATTTTGCTGTTAATGAAGGAGTTCCTTTATCCTGGGCTTCCACATATAAATTATGGGTTAATATATTACTCAATGTAAATTTCTTTTCTAAGAAAATCTGTCCAGTTTGTTCATTTAATTTAAAATGACTTTTAGCAACATCAGATGTTTTTGTACTGAAATGATAAGTGACTCTTCCATTTTTACCAGAATCTAAATCTGTGGCTGATAATGTTGCAATGGAAGAAGTTTCACTTGGTTCATTTTTTATTGTGACATTATAAAGATTTTGGGAGAAGACAGGAGGATTATCATTCACATCTGCAACTGAAATGTGAACATCCAAAATACTTTGTTTAGAAGGAGATCCACCATCTTTAGCAGTTACTTTTACTGTATAACCATCTTTCACTTCTCTGTCCAGTTTTTCTTTTAAAATAATATAGAGATCAGCTGTTCGGTCTACATTTTTGGAAACAGACAAATCAAATGGTTCATGTTTATGTGTTTTTAAATCATAAGTAATCTGAGAATTTACAAGTCCAATATCTTTGTCCATAGCATTGGGTATTAACATTTGCGTTCCTTTTGCATCTCTTTCAGAAAATTTGATAGTGACTTGTTTATCAGGAAATTCTGGTTGATGATCATTTACATCCTCAATTATTACTTTGATTTCCAGTATTCTGCTTATTGTACTATCTCTCTGAACAGCAACATCTATCATCACAAAACATTCTTTTCCATATGTGCACAGAGATTCAGCATCCAATGTCTGTGCTGTATAAAGTTTTCCTGTATTTTTAGAAATCCGGAATAATGGTGAGCTGCTTGTTCCATCCTGTTCCATAAGACTGAATGCAATGAGATTTTGATCTTGTATTGCCACATCATCCATCACATTAGAATCGGCAGCAATGTCTCCAAGGTAAGTGCCAGGACCTTTCCCCTCTTCCACTTGAAATGTCAAATCCACAGCTTGACACACATTTGCAACACTTAATATGATGCATATTAGGAAATTCATTTTTCTTTTTTCTAAAGTATTAGTATAATTTGTAATAACTGAAAAATAAAAAAAAGATTAAAAATATTACTCAACACTGATAATCATAATTTTTTTAAATGTTTAATATATCTATATGTTTTAAGGAGTGGACTTATTTTAATAATTCTTTAATAAAATATTCCAATTCCAATCAATTTTGATAACAGCTTTTGACATTTAATCTATATCTGTAGAAGTATTTTATTTCTATTTATGTTTTGCGATTCATTGATTTGTTTCAAAATCTGACGGGGGCAAAAAACTAATGTATCTTATATGAATATAAGTTGATGAAAATAAAATAGAATGAAGATAAAGAAGTTATTTACTATTCAATAAGAAATGCGCACACTTATACACAATCACATTAACTATAAAACACTCATTTTTCTTTTGATGAAATATTTGAATAAAAAAAAAGATTTTTCTTCTTCATTCTACAAAACTGGTAAAACATTTCTTTGATCTGTTGAATAGATTTTGTATAAATATTTTAGTACCTTCAAATATGCAAACACCTTCAAATTTCATTACAAAAATATTTTACATAGTACATTAATTCACAAGTAAATCTTGACAATTCCTTTTATTTTTAAAGTGTAATTAATTGAAATTGTATTTCTATAATGAACAATATAACATGTAATTTAATTTGAATTATTTTTACTTTTCATATGTTTATATTAAAGGATAATAGAAAAGAATACTAATCTTCAAACTTTGTCAATTATTTTTTCAAAATCTGCACTGCTAAATCAAATATTCACTTTTTAAATCCGTTTAATAAATACTATTATTTTAGTTGGTCTTTGTTTTTGAGTATATTGCCTTTTGGCATTAAAAACAACTTTTTTTTAATCATTTCTTAAATATTTAAAATAATTCTATTTTGTTTTTACATAATTCTGTGCATTATTTGAAAATAATTATTTGGTTTTAAAACTATATTGTTTATGGGAATAATTATTTTTAACTAGTGTTTATTTATATTTTTGAACTGACAAGTTTTTGTGGTGTGGATTTATTTTTTTTAAGTAATGTTGAAACGTGATTGTGCAATTCATTTTTTTTTGCATATGATTTTACTGAAATGCATATGAAATAAAACATATTTTAAGTAAAAAAAGGATATTATGGCGATAAATTAATATCTTTTTTTATCGGCAATAAGGCCAGGAATATAACTCTTTTTATATAATTTTATATGAAAAATAAAACATGGTAAAGTTATGCTTTTTATTTCTGATTACTAATCTGACATTGTATTTTATAATCCAATAAAACTTCTCACTGCCAAGATATGTCAGAGCTATCATTTACACAATGTATCCTTCAAAATGGCACTATCATGAGCAGCCATGTTTGTTGTTTTGCCAGTTTTCGTTTATATCAAGCTGTAATTTAAAATATTAATTTGGCACCTTTGAATATCTAACATGTAAAGAACAAACAAAAGATATACTAACACAATAACACAAATTAATAAGATCAAAATAAAAAACAATTTCATAGAATATCTCTGAAAGTTTATACTTCAATTAATTGAGTATAAGTAGAGAACTCTAAGAAAATATTAACTCCTATTCGTAAGAATTTCCAGTGAAAAAAAAAATTTAAATAGATATGTATATGTTTTAAGAATCTTAATCCATTTGTTTAAAATAACTAAGAAATTTAAGTTATACATGTTTATTTTTCTTTACATTCATCACATAGCAATCATAAATAAGGAAAAAACAAAGAAGATTGTTAAATGTACTCACCTTCTTTATGAAATATACTGGAGTTTCAAGCCAACTGAAAACTACATCCTTATTGTCACTTCTGCAGCTGCTGTTTTCTATTTTGTTTTCATTATTTAAGAGTCAGGGGTTAGCTTGCTTTCTTTGATTGATGAAAGAAAAGGGGCCAGCAATCCTAATGAATGTGTTGAGTGTGTAATGGCTGCTACAATGTGATGACTGCTATACTTCCTGCAAAACTACGACTGAAGCTACAAGATATTAGACAATTTTTAAATTTTTTACTCCTAATTAATTTTTTTCATCTTATGAGTAAAAATTAATATAAAATAAAAAAAACGTAAAAACAATTGTGTAAAATTTATTCTATCATCATCATCATCATCGATTTTTTTCCTTCATTCAATCAGACATTAAAGAGCAATACAAGCGAAACAAAAATTTATGTAAGAATACAAAAAAGACTTATATTAAATTTTAAAATCATATTTAATTATATTAAAATAGTGAATTACCTGTAAGAATTATTATTTTTCATACTCCTAAGTAAATGTTACTTATTTTCATAAAAATTGAATTTGGATTTTTGTAGTTTAATATTAATTTTTAAAATGGAGAATGTACAGATCATAAAATGAAAATATTAATGTTAATATCCTTATGTTGAATACTAAAAAGAGAAGACAAGATGTAATTCTGTTTGTGTTCAGTTATGAAATATATCCCATTTAAGAATGAGGTAAGTAATTAACTATTGTTTTATAGGTTTAAGAGGTAAAATAAAAATGTTGGATGTTATATTCTCTATCTAGAACAATTTTTTCGTATAGTTTTCGTTTTGTATTATCTTGTTTAAATTATAATACTCCATTCTTGGTTAAAAACAAGAAGATAATTATATTTTAGATGTTCTATATTGTTTAAACTGATAAACTATTATTTTAAGTAATTTATTTTTAAAATACATATTTATACTTTGGTGTTCTGATTTTTTCTCAGTAATTTGTAAATTTACTGTTTTATATAATTAAATAATTTTAATAGTTTTAGAATTTTATATGATTTACAATATTTAATATTTTTGATATTTTAAAATATAAGCAATTTTAGGTCGGAACTGGTGGTAAGGGTCTTGGATTTCTATAAATATTTCCTGCTGATTGCTGACTTATATCAGAAGAGTTACTATCCTCTGTCACAGAATCTTTGTTGTCACTATTTTGTGCAAGAGTTGGTGTATAGAATCCCCTGGCTACAATGGTTGTATCACTTGGATAGTTGACAGTCTGTCCCAATGGCCTCATCTCTGTCTCTTGTGATGGCTGCCCTCTTTGTTTTGATGGGGAATTGCAATACTGAGAAGTATAGACTTCTGGAATAGAAAAATAAAATAATTATCAATCAAACACATCCTAAGTACATAACATTTAATGAGATTTTATAAATTCTTTAATCAACAATCCATTAAGATATTAATGATTCTTTCAAAACGATTATTTTTTACCAATTGCCAGACATAGACATAAATTTGAGTCTAAAAAGAATCATAATCATAACTTGATTTTAATTTTCTGAAAACCCTGTTGGTGAAGTTCTAAATCTTATTTTTACATAGATTTCACAAGTACGAACTAAGGTCATACAAGATTCAACATGATAAAATTATGGAATACAAGCACATATGAAATCTATTTATTAACTTATGATATAAGCAATTTATTACTATTTTCTCCATGTCTATTTTAAATATTCTGGCTGTGTCGGTGAACGGAAGCGTTTTAGTGTGTACATTAATACTTATATAAAAGATCTCTCTCTCTCTCTCTCTCTCTCTCTCTCTCTCTCTCTCTCTCTCTCTCTCTCTCTCTCTCTCTCTCTCTCTCTCTGTATATTTGTTTATCAGTTCGTTAATAAGATTTAATAGTTTAAAAGTAAGCTATTAAGCCTAGGAATATAAAATTTGATAGTACCAATACAGATTTTCCTAAAAGGGTTTATATTTATTAGGTGAATCAAAACATAAAATTAAGGCACCTTGCTTGACAATTATTATTTTAAATTAATTTGAAACAAATAAAAGTTATTGACACCACTCACCATTTATAAAATGTTACAAATGATTATTGTAAATTCTTCTCTCAACTTGAAGAACCTTAAATATTGGATCATGACATTTGCGGCCAAAATTTGTGCAATTTTAAAATGTTCTTAAAATAAATCTTGATAGTAGTAGTAGTAGTAGTAGTATTACAATCAATTTAATGCTAGCAAAAATATGCTCCGTCTGGTCGCATATTTTTGCTAATATACGTGACGAACAAACATCTCCCACAAGGAGGAGTTAATGCCTGGGAGGATGGTCTTGTGACAATAGCAAAGATACTACAATACTCCTACCAAAAAAGGAAGTAATGCCTGGAAGGATGGTATCATTACAACAGAAAAGATACTACACCCCCTCCTAAAAATAGAAGGTAATCCTTGGGAAGATGGTAATAAATATTACAATACCCCTCTCCCCCACAAAAAAAGAGGAAGTAATGCCTAGGAGGATGGTATCCTGACCTGCAAACATATGCTACACTGCCTCTCCCCCATAGGATGAGGTAATGCCTGGGAGGACGGTCTAATGACAAGACACAGCACGACCCTCAAAAAAAAAGATGAGGTAATGTCTGGGAAAATGGATTCATTATATCAAATTTCCATTATTAATAGAAGTAATAGTATAATTTCGGTTTACACAGACAGATAGCAAATCTCCATTAGTAATGGGTTAAAAAAAAAGCTGAAAATGAAATTAATTTGATTTTATAGAAAGCCATTTTAAGGAAATATAAAATCAAGCTCACTGAAATAGTAAATATGTTTTGAAAATAATAAATAACTAATGTGTATTTAATTTTAAACAATGGTATATTCTTCACACAATGAAAATGTAATACTATTCATTCTGCTTACCGGTTCCTTCATCATGTTGTTGTATATTAGTTCCATTTCTATTTTGTCCAGTTTCACTTCTTGTCATCTTTGGGGATGGATGATTATGATAGTCAAGAGATCTAACAGGATGAGGTTTGTTGTAAATTGCTGATTTATTTTGGATGCTGTCCGTTGATAATCTATCTTCATGCTAGTCAGGATAAAATAACCAATAATGATATTTTGGGATTTAAGTATTTTACATTTTAAAAATAATATAAGAAAAAAATGTGATTGAGTTTACCCTCACTCAGGAAATTATATGCTAATTCTATTAAAATTTATTAAAAAAGAAGGCAGTTAAAATTGAAAATAATATATCATTTAAACAAAATAAAAACATTGACATTAAGTGTTAAGTTCTGATTTGATTTTATATAAGATACTTTCTCTATATATAATGCAAATGGCCAGTTGTGCTTATATATTTCAAAGAAACTCTGAAACCACTGCACTCATTCTGAAATTTGGAAAAACAGATTCTATCCATAACAGTGAATACTAAAAACTATATATATATATATATATATATATATAGTGAATGCTTTTATTCAAACATGTACAAGGTCTGCTACACTGGCATGTCGATGTTATCGATCTACAGCTCTCAAGAGCTGAGGTCTCATCAGGCAGAGAATTTTTTATTATGATCCAGCGTGGTTGCTGAATTCCAGGAAGAACTTCCTGGAATTCAGCGACCAGGTTCGATCATAATAAAAAATTCTCTGCCTGATGAGACCTTAGCTCTTGAGAGCTGTAGATCGATAACATCGACATGCCAGTGTAGCAGACCTTGTACATGTTTGAATAAAAGCATTCACAATACAGCTCTATATTTTTATTGAGCACTCTTTTATAAGCCCGGTTTGATTCCCTTTGGATTTCTACCCTGAGGATTTTTACCCTATCTGGATTACTATATATATATATATATATATATATATATATATATATATATATATATATATAATGGTTAAGTTTATATATAAAAATCCTTTTAAATGAAAATACATGTAATCATTTGCATTACAAAAACATATTAGACTTAAGCACTTTTCATTTTAAAATTCAAAATGTTGGAAAGTGTTAGAAAGATTTTTAATTCAAAAATTATGCACATGTCTTCTCTTTGACAAAATTTAAACAAATAAACATTCATATCAACAAAGCAAGAGCCCATTCAGGGACATGTAATTGTTCTAGTCATATATGACTGACACCAATGACAAAACATATTAATGAAAATTACTAAAGGATATGAAATGTTAATATCTTAAAAAAATATTAAAAAGGTTATAGCAGTAAATATAAATATAAACAAACCTGTAGATCTGCTTGAGAAGTCATTCGTGTTTGTGGTAAGGAAGTTGATCTTTGTTGATGACTGGGAAGATTTTCTGCAGGATGAGATTCTCTGCTGGTTTGGTTTATGTGTGCACTTCTAATTTTATCTACTTGGCTTTTGTTTACATTGACAGCAGTCGGCCAAGATATTCCCTGCTTTGAAGGACACATCAAATGTCTCTGATCACTCATATATCTGCCACTTGGACCAACAACACCCACATTAGCTGGTGCCATTGCATGGGCATATGTCACATTTCTCTGATCATTACAGCGAATGATACACACCGAGATTGAAGCAGTAATGATCACTGCTATGGTCACTGCTACAACCGTAATAATAATCACTGATGTAAGATCAACTTTATCTTCAGTGATTGTATGAATGGCACTTAGCATTTCTGATGTCTTGTTGCTTATAGTGACAGTGAAAAACATACTAGTTGTTGCTGACAGAACTGGGCTACCACTATCCTTGACAACAAACACTAGCTCATAGGAACCAGCATCTTGTTGCGCAAGCACCCGATTGAAAGTTAACAAACCAGTGTACTGGTTGATGGTGAACATCTGCTTGTCATTGCCTCTGATTATTTCATATTTTAGAAATGCATTCTCTTGACTATCTCCATCAGCTGCCTTTACACAAGTGATATTCTTTGAATGATGCCGGTAATATACAACATCCATGTTATAAGGATTGACACTGGGAAATGTAAAATACGGAGCATTATCATTTTTATCAGTCACTTCAACAATGACGTTGACTGTATTATTGAGAGAAGGGATTCCATTATCTTTCACAAATACTTGAAACTTGTAAATGTTTTGAAACTCATGATCCAGTGACATAATGGCTGAAATCATGCCATCATCTTTGATTTTGAAAGGTAAAAACTGTTTGTTATTTGTGAGCAGAGAATAGGTAAGTTTCCCTCCAACTCCCAGGTCTGGGTCTGTTGCATTGATGAAGCCAACAGAAAATCTTGACTTCTCATTCTCTTCAATCAAGAACTTAAATGTCTCCATAGAGAACTGTGGCCTTACATCATTCACATCGGTCACTTTGATAGAGAACTTACTCTTACTTTGCAGTGGAGGAGATCCTTTATCTTGACAGCTGATGATAATTTCATGCTTTGCCTCTCTTTCTCTATCCAATGCTTTTTTCACAATTACTTGGTATTTCTTAGTGTCCAGACTTTGTAGTTTAAATTTATCATAATGCAGATTGCAACTTACTTCTCCATTTTGTCCAACATCATGATCAGTCACTTTTATATATGCAATGGAACTTCCCACCTCAATGTCTTCAGAAACTGATGTTGAATCTTTTCCTGATGCTGACAGGAATTTTAGGTGTATTTTGGGGGGATTATTTTGCTGATTAATTACATTCACTAAAACCATAGCAAGTGAAGTTATGGCAGGTATTCCTCCATCTTTTGCTTCTACATATAAATTATGGGTTTGTATATTTCCCAATGTATATTTTTTCTCCAAAAACACTTGTCCTGTTTGTTCATTTAATTTAAAATGACTTTTTGCAACATCAGATGTTTTTGTACTGAAATGATAAGTGACTCTTCCATTTTTACCAGAATCTAAATCTGTGGTAGATAAAGTTGCAATGGAAGAAGTTTCACTTGGTTTATTTTTTATAGAAACATTGTAGACATTTTGGGAGAAAATTGGTGGGTTATCATTAATATCTGTTACAGTAATATGTACAAATAAAACAGATGTTTTAGAGGGGGTCCCTCCATCTTTGGCAATCACTTGTAACTTATAAGCATCCTTAACTTCTCTATCCAGCATTTTTTCCAATTCTATATTCAAATCAGAAGTTCCATCCACTTTTTTAGCCACAGACATCTTAAACGGCTCATCTGCATTTTTTTTCAATTGATACGAAATGAGAGAATTCATAGCGCCAATATCTTTATCTTTTGCATTTGGAATAGTTTTTCTTATTCCAATTCCATCACCTTCTGAATATTCAATGTTAACTTGTTTATCTGGAAATTCAGGCTGATGGTCATTGACATCCTCAATTATTACTTTAACTTCTAAGATCTTCATTATTCTTTTTGATTTTTGTACAGCAACATCAACCATCACAAAACATTCTTTTTTGAATGTACATTGTGACTCAGCATCCAATGTTTGTGCTGTATATAGTTTTCCTGTATTTTTAGAAATCCGGAATAATGGAGAGCTGCTTGTTCCATCCTGTTCCATAAGACTGAATGCAATAAGATTGTGATCTTGTATGGCTACATCATCCATCACATTAGAATCAGCAGCAATGTCTCCGAGGTAAGTGTCAGGACTTTTTCCTTCTTCAATTTTGAATGTTAGATCCACACTCCAACAATAGTGTAGAAAAAACAATAGTATACATATTTTACATGAAAGTTTTCGTATCACCAAATGAAAATTCATTTTATACACTGTAATTAAAAAATAAGATTGAATCTGAAAAGAAAAAGAAAACTTCTATTTAACATACATTTTGCCATTTTATAATAACTAAAAAACAATATCTCTATTGTCAGTGGAATTTATCTAACTTACTAAAAACCGGTATTTATATTAATTAATGCATTCTTGTTTATGATGTCATTATGTTTAAATAGGGACATTGTTTCAAATAATGAAAAACAAATTTTGAATACAAATAATAAATAGAAAATCGGAATGTTTCTTTTAAATCTAAAGATATTTTTGACTGAAAAAGCTATTTTTGGAAGTTAATGAGAAAATATCAGTCCTTGTAGCATAATACTGTGGCCATCTTTAATTTCTCTTTGTTTATTGCTTGCCACATTTTCTATTATTCAGTAAGTATCAAGCGTTTTATACTTTATTATTGTATGCATGAAAGGTTGACCACGTATTATATTAAAAATGAAACTAAAATGTTTTTTTTTATTAATGTAAATAAATCAATTCTTTTTTATGGTCATTTAACAAAAAATAGAATTTCATAAGCAAAAATTGAATATTTTGTGAAAATCACTTCTTCATACAAATCTTTATATATCTATGAAGTTTGCAAATAAATCATAATCGTGTATACATGTTTATAAACATAATAATTTTTTTTTGTTTCCGTATAAAACAAAATCTACAAATCTGAAAGGAGAATAAAAAAAACATGTATTTACCTTTGTTATTCTTTCTTCTGATGATTGTGCTGAGGTTGAAGCTCAACCTGAAGTAAAACCTCTCCTGCTGCTGTTATTGTTGTTTTTGTATGGATATAATTCACAGTTCGGGTGCATGCTTTCTTTGATTGATGAAAAAAAGGAGCTTGTAGTCCTAATGTGTATGTTGTGTGTTTAATGGCTGCTACTCTAAGTGATGACTGCTGTGTATCGTGGAGGAAACAGGACTTCACCTATTACTTGATTTTTTAATGGAAATATATTCAGTTATTCAATTTTTTTTAAACACATTTTATGCTTACCAATAAAAAGGGATACAAATTTGAAAAAAAAAAATATATTCCCATGATTCCATTCATTAAATTAGGTATGTTTCTGTTTTATTCTTTTTCTTTCAATGAACATGTTTGTGTGTGCATGCGTGTGTGTGTGTGTGTGCGTGCATGCATGCATAAGCAGTTAGCACATTCAGTGGTTTATTTACATTATAAATTAATTCAAAATGATATTGAAAAAATTTGATTTTAAAAAACATTTTTCTAATAGATTTTGACATAATTTATTCACAATTTAAAAAAATTACAATATTAGTTCTTTTTTGTATTACAAGTTCAGTTCACTGAATATTATTATCTATAGTTAGTTTGTGAAAGACAAAAACTGAAGTGAGTCCAATCTCCAAAAAAAGACTTCATTCTTTTTAATTACAACATTACATAACCACAAGACAGAAGAAAAATGTTTTTTTAATTTAATTATTGATTTAAAAAATGCTATTTACAAGTTAATTTTTACCATTAAATAATAGATTTTTTTTAAGTTGATCTTTTATGCTTTCCAATCCAAACAGTCAATGTTATTAATTTGCTGGTGTGAAATTCTACAAATTAATTTTGTCAGTTCATATTTTCAATAATTTAATATTAATTTCTGTAAATAAATATTGCACACAAAACAACTACATTTTCCTTAAAGATTATCAACAAAATACATTATTACATCAAATTACATATTTATATATCATTTAAGTTATTTAATCAAGTGAATTTGCTCTTCTTTTATTTAGCAGAGATCAAATTTTACATTGCACATGCACTACATCTTTATACATAAAAAAGAGATACTTGTATGATATGCGTGAAAATCTTAATGAGGTATAATATGAACAATGACTTAGGATGTTACAAAAAGAATTAATGAGGTACTGGGGGTAAAGGCCTTGGATTTCTATAAATATTTCCCACTGACTGCTGACTTATATCAGAAGAGTTACTATCCTCTGTCACAGAGTCTTTGTTGTCACTGTTTTGTGAAAGGCTTGGTGTATAGAATCCCCTGGCTACAATGGTTGTATCACTTGGGTAGTTGACAGTCTGTCCCAATGGTCTCATCTCTGTCTCTTGTGTTGGATGCCCACTTCGTTTTGATGGAGAATTGCAATACTGAGAGGTGTATAGTTCTGAAAAGCAAAATGGATTTTAAAAAATGTATGGAATATTCTTCACCGCTTTGGAATCTAAAATATAAACTATAAACCATTGTTTTTTTTTAGTAAATAAGAACTATGGATATTTCTTTAAAACCCTAATCTTTAAACAAATTAAAACTGACATCACAGAAGTAAATCAACATAGTGTGTAAACTTTAAATTCTTTTAAGTTTTACAACTGAGATAGAAGAATTTCAAGTTTATATAAATGTTAAAATTAAATAACATTACCTCATTTTGTAATGAGCTTATGGTAAAAAGCCTGTGAATAAATAATTATACTATCAGATTTTCATTGTCATCATTTGCTACTATTTTGTGTGATTTGGAAAACAAAAACTAATTCTAAATGCTTTTAACTTGTGTCTTTCATAATAAAATCATATATAATTTTGTAGTCCATAACTTTATTATTTTTCCCATGAATTCCTGAATAATGATTTCATTAATCAAAATATAATTCAAAAATATAAAGTTCCTGTTTTCATTTTTGTTCCCAAAGGAATTGTGAAAATTGCGACAGTTGATTAATAACAGTTCTTGGTCATAAGAGGGGATGCAATATGCAATAAAATATATGAAAGAAAAATTCTTGAGAAAAAATCACTTCATAAAATATGCTGTAATTACATGAAGACTATTTATTTCTAATCATTAATTAAAATGTTCATTAGATATTATCAGCTATGTGTGAATATTAAAAGTAGCAATGCTCACAACAATATTAAATTTTAGATTTTGCTATAAAAAATAATATATTTATAAAATATAGATTGATCGAAGACTTTTAGTTTTTAAATTATCAAAATTCATCCTTAGTTTAATTTTTTTTTTAAACAATTATGTATAGTTTAAGATGGTTTTTGTTTGGACAGAGATTGCCACTCAGACTTAGGGTTAGTGGTAGGCTTAAGGGGAGTTTTCTTAGGAGGGGGTGTTGCCACTCGGACCTAGGGTTAAGGGAGTTTTTTTTTGGGGGGGGGGGGTCTTGTCACCTGAATTTAGGGTTAGAGGTAAAGTTAAGGGAGTATTTTTAGTGGCGGAGCTTGCCACTCGAATCTAGTGTTAGTGGTAAGGTAAGTAATTTTCTTTTGAACTTTTCAGCATGAAAAGATATCAAAATAATTTGGAGGCCAACTGCCTTAAAAGGCTAGAATGGTCCGGAAATGGATCATTTTACGTTAAATTTATATGCGAAACTGATACCCTCACTATAAATTCTAAATTGTTTTTTTTTCCAAGTTTTTTTTAATAGGCAACTAGAAAGTCATTTCTGACTAGAATTAAAGTTTAAGAAAAACAGTATTTCTCGAAGGAGTCACTATTTTATAAAAGGGTCACAAAATTCTTTGATAGACAATTTATTTATTGAAAGAAGGCTAGTCTAATGTAAAAAAAATCGCCATCTTTGTTTACAAGCTGATGCTGCCTGCTGACGTAAGCAAAAAAGTCAATACTCAAGAATAAACATATTTTTTTAGTAAAATTTTGTTAATGGTGTGCCTTTCTTATGGATTTCCAAAGAACTTTATGGACAGTTATTTATGATAATTAAATGAAAAAAAAATTCAAAACCTCTGTTTCACCGATTTAGGTCCTGGGTATGACCTTAAAAGACATCCAGTGGTGAGGCCTCAATTTGGGATGTGGGGAATGTGGAGCTGCCCCTTAGTTGCCATTGCTCCCCGGTCCACTCTGGCCCAGAGTGGTAGTACCTGTAAGGGCCCCATCTATGGGTCAAATAGAATCTACTGGCACTACCAAATCAGGCTGTCTGAAGTTATTGACTTCCTGACTCAAAATGCACCAAACATTGATGTTTTATTGTTTTTTCCTTTGCAAAACTCAATCATGTTCTACAAAATCCAAAACAAAAAACAACTATTTCCCTTCTTCCCTCTGCCCTCTTTCTCCCCTTCCCTTTCACTCAATCAAACACTATGAATAAATACTTAAACATATAAAGAACTTTAAGCATAAAATCCTTCACCAAAATGACCAGATTCGGCATTAAATAACCCGAAAAGGGTTGATATGTCGTAAAACAAAACAACCAAATTAAAAACCATAATTAAACATTTGAAGATATAAAGAACTTGAAGCATAAAAACCTTCGCCAAAATGACCAGATTCGGCATTAAATAACCCGAACAGGGTTGATATGCCTTAAAACAAAACTACCAAACCAAAAACCATGATTAAACATTTGAAGATATAAAGAACTTGAATCATAAAAACCTTCACCAAAATGACAACAATTCAAAATACCAAAGCAAAAAATGCTGTTTTAATGATGTTTTCCAAGCAGTGAGAACTGCTATTAAAAGCTTGAATGTTAAATAAAATTTCATAGAACATAATAAAAACTTTGAGAAAAATAATTACTAGAAATGTCTATATGATTGAACACTTTTTGTATTGCTTTAGTTGATAGCATATGGGTATACAATTCATAATGATAGTGAAGTTTGTGCTTTATTTGTAAAAAGGGATATGTCTTATTTTCTGTATGGACTGTGATACTTGAAGAAAGCTGTAAAATGAATTAGCTAAAAGATTATGTCAGCAAAGCCTAGGATGTCAAAGCCCAAACATCTATTAATAATGGAGATTATGTATCTGTCTGAAGCCAAAACTATACTATTTAAGACTATTGTACATATTATGAAATAGTATAGTATATAGACTAATGTACTATCTTTAAATGCTCAGTTCAGGGGCATAGTGTAGTGTAGTATCTTCTCTGTTGTCATGATACCATCCTCCCAGGCATTACGTCCTCCTTTTTTGAGAGGTGTGGAGGTAGTATAGTATCTGTTCTGTTGTCATGATACCATCCTACCGGGCATTACCTCCTCCTTTTTGAGGGAGGGGATATTGTATTTGTTCTGTGGTCATGATACTACACTCCCAGGGATTACCTTCTCCTTTACTTTTTTTGAGGCAGGAGGTAGTGTAGTATCTGTTCTGTTGTCATTATACCATCCTCCCAGGCAATACCTCCTACTTTTTTGAGGGGGGGGGGGGATTTAGTATATGTATTACCCGCCCTCTGATTATTAAGTATAAGTTCTATTTCAAGAAAGAGAGAAAGAGAGAGACACACACACACATGACAGGGGCGCGTTATTTGATTAATAACATGTAAACAACAGATTCTCTGAAATTTATCGTACAAATCGCTCAAAAATGATATTTATTTTGATTTTTTTATTAAAACGTTTTGGGTTTGTTTGTTTTTTTAATATTATTAGAAATTATGTTTTAAAGCACAAATTTATTGAATCAAATTATTTGATTTAAAAAATAATTGATTAAAAAATTACTATTTTTTTTTTGTAAGAAAAAGCTGAACACATTTTACTGAGCAATTAAATGACTGTGTTCTATTTTTTTGATTGTTGATTTTATTTTAGGTACACCTTTTTTTTAGATTTTAAAAACTTCAAATATTATTATCTTTTTACGACAAGTGAGTTTAGGATTTTTTGTTTTACATCGTAAAGGGTAAATTTTGTTTTAAAACTGTTTGTATTATTCCGTGTTTTATTTATTAAAATAAAGGATGGGGTAATTTTCTTTCTTTTTTTTTTGTAAAAAAAACAAACACATTTTACTGAGCAATTAAATAAAACAACTAACAAAAACATGCGACCGGAGAACTGCATTAAGCTTTCTTACAATATTTCAAAGAACTGGACAGGATTCTTATAAGACATATTTTAAATATATAAATATAATATTTTTAACAGTTAACAATAATTAGATATTTTTACATCATAGACTCAATTTCAAATGACTCAGTTAAAATAAAACAGTGTAAATACATAAAAGTCTGTTAACATTGTGTTATCTTGCTTGCTTGTCACCGTGTATTCTTCATCTAAAGTTGTGAGAGAAATGGAATGATGTATAAAAAGAGAGAAGGGTGGGTCTATTATTATTTTCATAAATATTTGTATATATTTGTAAGCAGCAGCAGTCATAACTGCTAGCTGCTATTAATCTATATAATACTAACAGTCTGTTGATGTTATGTTTATTTGAAAGCAGTAGCAGCCGTAATTTAGGATTTCAAAATATTTAATAATATAAATATAAAATACTGAACAATTGGGTTAAAGATGGTCTAGTTTATAATGAAAACAAAAAATACTGTTGCTGATGAACAAAAAAAAAACTACATGAAGAGTTACTCACCAGCTGCTTCTCTCTCATTCTGTCCTTGAACTTCTCTTCCATTTTGTCCAAGATCATTACGAGAATGCTTTGGTGATGGTTGATTATGGTATTCAGAAGAATTGACATCAAGGGATTTATTTCTTATATTTCTTGGAAGACTTATCCCTTCTTGGATCTGTCTCTGATAAGTATAAAAATTCATAAAATATGGTTTATGATTCTACTCAATAAAATATCTCTTGATTATAACATATATAACAGATTAAAGGAATAATTTCATATAATACGTAGAAGGTTAACAAAATATATACAAAGAATTAAAAAGAAATGATGGATAATTCTAAAAACAAAGATGTTATAACAGTATAGAAAATTGAATATTACAAAAAGTGGAAACAGTATAAAAATTAGTAACGAGTAAACCAATATGTGTAATAACATTTTAATTTAGTTTAATCAAAAACAAATTTAATTTCTTAATTATAAAAATCATTTTGTTTTTTAAAAAAATGTAAGACTTACCTCAGATTCATTTATTGATGATGTTTGCTGCTGTGGAAGAGAAGCTGATCTTTGTTGTTGACTGGGAAGTTTTTCTGCTGGATGTGCTTCTCTGCTGGTTTGGTTTATATGTGCATTTCTTATTTTATCTACTTGACTTTTGTTTACATTGACAGCAGTTGGCCAAGATATTCCCTGCTTTGAAGGACACATCAAATGTCTCTGATCACTCATATATCTGCCACTTGGACCAACAACACCCACATTGGCTGGTGCCATTGCATGGGCATATGTCACATTTCTCTGATCATTACAGCGAATGATACACACTGAGATTGAAGCAGTAATGATCACTGCTACGGTCACTGCTACAACCGTAATAATAATCACTGATGTAAGATCAACTTTATCTTCAGTGATTGTATGAACGGCACTTAGCATTTCTGATGTCTTGTTGCTTACAGTGACAGTGAAAAACATACTAGTTGTTGCTGATAGAACTGGACTACCACTATCCTTGACAACAAACACTAACTCATAGGAACCAGCATCTTGTTGCGCAAGCACTCGATTGAAAGTTAACAAACCAGTGTACTGGTTGATGGTGAACATCTGCTTGTCATTGCCTCTGATTATTTCATATTTTAGAAATGCATTCTCTTGACTATCTCCATCAGCTGCCTTTACACAAGTGATGTTCTTTGAATGATGCCGGTAATATACAACATCCATGTTATAAGGATTGACACTGGGAAATGTAAAATACGGAGCATTATCATTTTTATCAGTCACTTCAACAATGACGTTGACTGTATTATTGAGAGATGGGATTCCATTATCTTTCACAAATACTTGAAACTTGTAAATGTTTTGAAACTCATGATCCAGTGACATAATGGCTGAAATCATGCCATCATCTTTGATTTTGAAAGGTAAAAACTGTTTGTTATTTGTGAGCAGAGAATAGGTGAGTTTCCCTCCAACTCCCAGGTCTGGGTCTGTTGCATTGATGAAGCCAACAGAAAATCTTGACTTCTCATTCTCTTCAATCAAGAACTTAAATGTCTCCATAGAGAACTGTGGTCTTACATCATTCACATCGGTCACTTTGATAGAGAACTTACTCTTACTTTGCAGTGGAGGAGATCCTTTATCTTGACAGCTGATGATAATTTCATGCTTTGCCTCTCTTTCTCTATCCAATGCTTTTTTCACAATTACTTGGTATTTCTTAGTGTCCAGACTTTGTAGTTTAAATTTATCATAATGCAGATTGCAACTCACTTCTCCATTTTGTCCAACATCATGATCAGTCACTTTTACATATGCAATGGAACTTCCAATTTTGATTCCTTCAGAAACTGATGTTGAATCTTTTCCTGATGCTGACAAGAACTTCAGATGAATAGCTGGAGGGGTATTTTGTTGGTTAATTATATTCACAAGTACCTTTGCTAGTGATTGTAATGGAGGAATCCCTCCATCATGAACTTCTATATATAAATTATATGTAACCATATTACTTAATTTAAATTTTTTTTCAAGAAAAATCTGTCCAGTTTGTTCATTGAGTTCAAAATGACTTTTAGCAACATCAGATGTTTTTGTACTGAAATGATAAGTGACTCTTCCATTTTTACCAGAATCTAAATCTGTGGCTGATAAAGTTGCAATGGAAGAAGTTTCACTTGGTTTGTTTTTGATAGAAACATTGTAGACATTTTGAGAAAAGATGGGTATGTTATCATTGATGTCCGTGACTGAAATATGTACAAGTAAAATGCTTTCCTTAGATGGTTTTCCACCATCTTTTGCAATTACTTTAATTAAGTAAGAATCTTTGATTTCTCTGTCAAGTCGTTCTTCTAGAGTAATACTCAAATCAGAAGTTCCATCAACTTTTTTGAAAATAAATAATGTAAATGGTTCATTTTTATTTTTACTTAGTTTATATGTTATCTGTGAATTAATAACTCCAACATCTTTGTCAATCGCATTTGGGATAGATACCTTCTTTCCGTTAGCCGTATCTTCAGCAAATTCAATGTTTACTTGTTTATCAGGAAATTCTGGTTGATGATCATTTACATCCTCAATTATTACTTTGATTTCAAAGATTCTGCTAATTGTACTTCCTTTTTGTACAGCAACATCAACCATCAGAAAACATTCTTTTTCAAATGTGCATAATGATTCAGCATCCAATGTCTGCGCTGTATAAAGTTTTCCTGTATTTTTAGAAATCCGGAATAATGGAGAGCTGCTTGTTCCATCCTGTTCCATAAGACTGAATGCAATAAGATAGTGATCTTGGATTGCTACATCATCCATCACATTAGAATCAGCAGCAATGTCTCCAAGGTAAGTACCAGGACTTTTTCCTTCTTCAACTGTGAATGTCAGATCAACACTTTGACAAATTTGAAGAACTGAAAACACCATGTATATTTCTAGTAACATCTTTCTGGTGTAAAATTTGATTTTCTTAAAAGATTTATATGTCAGAATGATGTGATCTGAAAAAATAGATATAAATATTATATATTCCCAACCGTTTTTGAAAAATGTAATCAACTTTTTTTTATTACATTGAAATATCCATTTATACTGAAATGCATTAAGAATGTAAATGAAACAGGGTTTTTTTAATAAAACGAATTAAAATTAGACATGACGTTTTTTCATCAAATTTCCAATAGTCTTGAGTAAAAACAGCATTCTAGCCATCTTGAAACATTTTTATTTGATATTTTTGACCTGACTATATATCTGGCTTACAGTTGTTAGAAAAATATTTCAGACACATCATATCAATTATTATTATTTGTTTTGCAATATAATTTTTGTATTCATAAAATGCAAATTCTATCATTAACTTTACTGTCTTGAATCTTTTAAATAATTTCTTTCTTTTTTACAGATATAAGAATATCAGATATTTGAAGATCTTTACATAATATATAGATTTGATAGAACTATACTTTAGAAGTATATTTCTTTTAGTGTTTTAACAAATATAGTATTTTGTGATGAAGGAAAGTACAATGGTGTCTTCCTTTGTCTATAAATAACTAGAGATAAAAGAACATATTATGACTGTCACTACATTAGTTATATAAATGAGAAGAAACAAAAGCTTAAAAATTTGTTTACTTACGTTTTTGTTCACTCGTTTGAGTAGAGTTAAAACTGAAGCTGATTTCTGCAGTTGTTATCCGAAAGAATATCAATCAGCATAATGTGTAGTTTCATACATTTATCAAGGGGAGAAAGAAAGCAGCAGTCCTAGTGAATGTGTTTTCTGTATAATGGCTACAACTGTAAATGGGGGCTGCTGGGTTTCTGACAAAAGACTGATAGCCTCGCAGTTATTCATGTGTATTGTGTTTTTTTAATTCTATTTTTAAGTTTTAAATATTTTCAAATATTTACATAAATGAAAAAAATGAGATGTGCTAGTAGTAAAAAAAAAAAATTAGAAAATTAAATTTATTCCCAAAATGCTTTACATCAGTTTTGTTACTCCTCCATCAAGGCAACCTATTTTCTTCTTTCTATCAATTACTAATATAAAAATGTCTCAAACAAAAACAATAATGTCTAATATTTAAGCTTAACTATATATAATTGCTTTAATTAAATTTTAACAAAATCAAATAAATGGATAAAATCCTGTAATAATTCAGACTTATTAAAAGAAAATATTTTGTAAAATAAATAGTTATATTTGTGCAAACTCGTGCAGTTTTATTGATTATGGATGGTAGTAATTTCAGTAGAACGAACTTAGAGTGAAATAAAAGAACATTTCTACTTAGCATTCTAGTTTTAAAACAGAACTAATATGAAACACATTTTATGGTATATATTTTAAAAAATTACTTATTTTATCTTATTTCTTCTATTATAGTAAAATTGCATCATTTTTAGAAAGTGTAGCCCATTATAAGGTAAGTGAAATTCAATTTTTACTTTTTTGGAATAATTTTATTAAACAAGGAAGATATACTGACTTGTATACAGTTCTTTTAGATAATTTGAAACAAGATAAATGCAATTCTAAGAAGTATATTTTCCTAGAAAAAAATAATGTTTTACATGCTAGGATATGGTGAATTTTGTTACTATATCAATATTTGCCATGTCATTTTTAGAATGTATCTTTTAAAGAAGTTCGATTCCATCTTTGAAAGAGCAAATTAAGAAAAAATATGAACACAAGAAAAACTAAATTTCAAAATAATTATCATAGACTAATTTTAAATATGAGAATCCTGAATTAAAGTATTCATTTTCACTTATGTTTTAAATATCTGAGTACAGTTGGCAATACTAAAAAAAAATTCATTAGATCTTTTACATTTGTCAATTAAATAGATATTCATTACCTACAATAAATAAATATTCTTTACCTATGATTATGCATTTCAGTTTGACTAAATATATATGATTTTACTGCGGAACTGGGGGTAAAGGCCTTGGATTTCTATAAATATTTCCGACTGACTGCTGACTTATATCAGAAGAGTTACTATCCTCTGTCACAGAGTCTTTGTTATCATTGTTTTGTGAAAGGCTTGGTGTATAGAATCCCCTGGCCACAATGGTTGTATCACTTGGGTAGTTGACAGTCTGTCCTAATGGCCTCATCTCTGTCTCTTGACCTGTCTGCCCTCTTCGTTTTGATGGAGAATTGCAGTACTGGGAAGTGTAGACTTCTGAAATAGAAACCTAAAATAGTTACCAATCAAGCAAATATAAATCTCTAAAGAGACAATGAAACTTAATGGTATCATGTTAATGAATGTTATTTAAAGAGTCGGTTTTATTACATGATTTTGCTTACAAAGATATCAAAATGTTTTATTGCATACTTTAACTAAAAGTTGTAAAATGAAATAATTACACAATTCTAAAATAATTGAATCAATCAACTGATATGACATAAAAATGCATTTTAAGTCACATACAAATGAACATAATCACTTTTTTATTAAAACATAAATATTTCTTTTCAATGAATTTGTCACTTGTTATTGAGAAATAGACAATTTATAGACCATTTTAGGGATGTGTAAGATCAAGCTTAGGCATATTTTGGTGAGATAGAAGAGGGGTAGTAATCTCGGCTATTAAAAAAAAATAGAATTTATTTGGCAAGAGAGATGAAAACATACCTTAATTAACCTCATCATTAACCCAAAGTCCAGGTAGCGGTCAAGAATACTGGATAGGCTTTGCCTTATGGATACAGAAGTGATGTTTGATAATGCCGGGATTAGAGTTGAGATTCTAAATTTGACTTTACCTCATTATTACATAAGTTGCAGTGAAGACGATTTTTTTATTCTGGGATAAATTTCAATAATAAAAATTACAAATACTGTCACAAACCATTAAAATGCTGAGAAAAAATGGTTACCTTTTCTCTTCTATGCTATTTGGTTTGAAAGTGGGTTATCATTGATGCTTAGTGGTTAGGAAGTGGGTGATCATTCTATGTTAATTTTTATATAGATAAGTGATCTCTCACTCTTAACTCTAATATTTTTGTTTTCTGAATTACTATCTTGAATGTAATCAGATAAAAAATGGAGAATTCCATTTCTTTTTTAAATTTTAATGAAATAAGCCTTGGTTGAAGACTTAAAATTTAGCCATTTAATAATTTTAAATAAGGAAAATAATATAATTAAAACTAATAATAATTTCATTCTGATAGTGGCATAGTTGATAAATACGATTTTTCCTTGGTTTAGGAGCATAAATCAGTCATCAAACTTTATTTTTTTCCGATAAACTTGCCAAAATCTATGTTGGAATTGACAGTTTAAAGGCTTTAAAATCACTTTCGAATTGCATATGACCAGATAAATCTATGTAAGCTATTTTTTATCCAGAATAATGCAGGAAAAATGGCCGGAAATTGTGTTATTGTTTAATTCGAAGCTTTCAACATTCGGAAGTGATTTGGGAGCTTTTAAATTGGCAGATAGAAAATAATTTCTAACTAGATTAGTATTCTCTAGACAAAAGAAAACTCACTACCAGATTTTGAAGTAGTGTAATCATTTTACATAAACTGATCTGCTGTCTCTGAATTGAACAGTATATTTTAAAATAATTTTTTTATTTTTCATTTTTAAATTTGATGTGGTATGCATGCCCCTTTTTATAATTGCTTCCACTTTTTAGGTAAATATTTGGACATTCGCCACTTACACATTTTGACGATAATTTAATGGGAAAATAAAACCAACTTAACTTTTTGGCTAAATTATTGCTGATTTTCTGAGTCAAAGTTTTTAAAACATTTTGAATATAAAATTTTAAACATTTTGAATATAAAAAAAAAAATGTAAGATCAACACGTTTGACACTCAGGCAGTAATTCCTTAAGTCCTTGTAAAAGTGAGGGTTATAATTTTTTCATTTCTGTTACCAGATACCATAGATACTATTGTGAGTTCATTTTTAACCATCTATATTAGACAATATTATTCATATGTTCAGTCCATTTCAAGTATTATTAGATAGTCGACACTATTGCAATTCAGTAGGTTTTTGTTGCTGGGACATTTTTTTACCTTTTTTTTCTCTGATGTACTTGAATTAATGTTTTATATGAAAATATATATCACACACATTTTTTATTTTTATTTTGTGTTATTCATCCACCGGGCAACAGCAGGTAGCTCTGCTAATTATCAAGGGAGGCGCGAGAGCGCTCTATCCCTTAATAGACTACACGAATGGCCTATGCTGGAAATCTCATTTCTTTGATCAATCATAACTCAAAAACCAATAAACCAAATTAGTTAAAACTTTGCACAAAATTTTTATTTGATAGGTTATATAAGTGTGTAGAATTTCAGCATCATTAGTCAAGGCAACCCAGATATCCAGAGAGTTCAATCATGAAATCATGTTATCTGTGTGTACGTATTTACATACGTACGTACGTACGTATGTGCCACCCTGTATCTCATCAACTATTTGATGGATTCAGCTGATTTATGGCAGAGATAGAGGTTCTATGGTCTAGTTGATGGCATTTTAATTTCAGTTTACCATATACCTTAGTTTTCCAGAAAATTCCAAAATACCTTAAAAATGACCAGTATTCATACACTTTATTCTATATCTTATTGACCATTTGATGGATTCAGCTGATTTTTGGCAAAGATAGAGGTTCTAGTGTCTAGTTGATGGCATTTCAATTTCAGTTTACCATATATCTTAGTTTTCCAGAAAATTCCAAAAAACCCTAAGAAAATGACTAGTCCACATACACTTTCTTCTATATCTCATCAGCTATTTGATTAATTCAGCTGTGTTGTGGCACAGATAGAGGTTGTAGGCTCTAGTTGATGGGATTTTAGTTTAATTGCATTGTGTCCTTGTCAATTTTCAAACACACTGACTGTAAAATGATTGAATCACCATTTATTGTTTGCAATGAATACATGGTAAAGTTTGAAAAAATTTGTTCTAGTTTGAATTGTATCATGAGTAAATATACACTCATCATAATTTTAAAAAAATATTTACCTGTTAATATTGGAAGAAACATTGATTAGTCAAACTACCAACTATATCAGTTATGAGAAGGCATTGTATTGAGGCATAGCCTTTACAAAAGTAGTGACATTCCATGAAAAATGCCAGTATACTGAAATCATATGCCCTTAATAGGGTTAAGATGAAAATTCATATACACTAAATGTACAAAAGCAAGGAAATTCCCAAATTTTTACACTTTTATTGTCATTAAGGGTATGCGAGCACAACAGGGCTATGTATTTTACTGGTAGGAATTTTTCTTCAGCGCACCTCACACACTTCATCCACTCATGCATAGAGATTTATACTGTAGTGATGTGATAATGAAATGGTTTGGTTGATATGTAGTCATACCCTTAATGACAATAAAAGTGTAAAAATTTGGGAATTTCCTTGCTTTTGTACATTTAGTGTATATGAATTTTCCTCTTAACCCTATTAAGGGATATGATTTCAGTATACTGGCATTTTTCATGAAATATATAAGTGCAGTTTAATAAATGACAAGAACATATGTTTTAAATATTTCAGCTTTTTATCATCATTATTACAAGTGTATCCATGAACATTTATTTTATGCTTAAATTAGATTGTTAGAATTTCAATAATTAAGTATTATTGTGTGCATAAAAATGTTTTTAAAATAAAGAAAAAATTAGAAAACATTTAAACTCTGTTTCAGAATTTTTGAGATGAGGATTGATAATTTGGATTATTTGGACTACTGTTTTCATCTTGGATGCTATTATCAACACATTTCAGTCGATATAAGATGCACCTGAAGAAGGTCAGAGGTTACATCAGCCAAAATGGTCTGAGAATAATATCCAAGATGAGAATAGTAGTCCGAATAATCCAATTATCAATCTTCATCTCAAAAACGTTACCGACGATCTAACCTTCGACCTTCTTCAGGTATATCTTGTCGAACTCGGGAATTTTTCCTCAAGGACCTGTGGCGTAACAGATAACGGGCTAAGTAAGAATCAGTTATAAGTGACAGTCTTCTAACTAAGAATACAATTAGGAATTACTTAAGACTTCTACCGGTCATGGCTCACAAAACAAGAGAAAGCTACCCCCGTTTTATTTATTTATAAAGTGTTTCATTTGAAATTCCATACAGATTCCAGAGCTCGGCAAGATACACCTGAAGAATTGTTAGAATAACCTCCAAGATGAGAACAGCAGACATACAAATAATACAACATTTAAACTCTTTAAAATTTGACAGAAATTGAAAACAATATTTATTTTGTATTATTTTGATTATTCAGACTATTATTCTCATGTTGGGTGTTATTCTCTCAATGTTTCAGCCATCTGTAATCTCCAATCTTCTTCAGATTCATCTTGTAGTTTATTTTTATAAAATAACTGCAGTAATAATAGCTAATCTACAAAAGTAAATCAATAAACTTGAGATAATTATTCATCTTATGTTTTATCAAAAATTTTCCTTCTAAGATTAATGGAATATGGTACTCAACTAGTAGCTTTTGAAGCTCAACTAAAACAAGACACACAAAATAAAATTTTGAGTTAAGCAAGAAATTAAGAATAATTCTGTTTTAAAATAAAAATAATTACAGCAAGATCCATTTGACACACTGATGTTAAGTAACTTTACACAAGCATTGCTGTTAATAAGTATTTCATACCATTTTTTATTTTGTATTGCAAAAAGAAGGATGAAAAATAGAGGTATTCTTTCCCATGGTTTTTTAATATTACTGAGAAAGGCCAGAAAATGTAGTGGCTAAAATGATACAGCAACAGCAAAAATAAAGCAAAAAATTAAACAATATGTTGCACACATTTTTCACTGGATAATAACATTTAGAAAGTAACCACATTTTTCTGTAAAAACCTGTAAATTTGCATATTTTCAATTACATAAAATGTCAGTAATATAACATAGGAGTCAGAATTTACATGTTACTGAAGTTATACAAAAAAAATGCATAAAGATGTTTAGAAGAGAGTATTTTCTTTTAAAGACTTCTGCCTGTAACGTAAATCATTTTCATGTGTTATTCTCAATTGTAGTTTCAAAATAACTAATAAAAACATGTTCAGTTTTAGTACTTTGTCTCATAAGAAAATCTCTTTTCAACTAACATTTATTAGAGGAGTATCATTAGAATTTAAATGCAATTGCACATGACAAAAAGATTATACATCCAAAGAAATCCTTATGATGTCCATAAAACATCTACATTCTTACTGTCATGTTCAATTTCACATCATCATCATCATCATCATATTCAGTTTAATGTCCATTTTACATGCTGGCATTTGTTGGATGGCATTAAGTAATTGACTTTCAAACTAACCTATCTTTGGTCAGGTCTTTATTTATCCCTCGTTTTCTCAAGTCCTTTTTTATTAGTTCCTTTCATGTTTTCTTTGGCCTTCCTCTGTTAACTAGACATGCTACCTTAACTGTTCTACATCTATTGACTCAAGAACTCTCATCCATTCTTTCAACGTAGCCACACCTTCAAAGTCTTTTTATGGTCTAATGATATTACTTTAATGAATGTTAGTTGAATTGAACCTACTTTTATTTCTTAATTTTCTATTCATCAACATTTATTCAAATATAGCTTTCCATCATGTTTTTGTTAAAATCTCCTTGTTTCCAGTATTCAAAATTCTTTTCGTTTTTTCTTTTTTTAAATTTTTTATTCACCCTAAACAAGGCACACTGCCACTGAGATGCAAGGGACTACTGTGAAACAGGTCATCCTAAGTAGGGAGTGCAGCAGGATGTCTGTTCACATTACACTGAAATTTCTGCTTGTTAGCACAGACATGGAAACAGGGAGCAGGGAAGGAATTCCAAAGGCTAGCAGTTCGAGGAAAGAAGCAATTACAGTAGAAAGCTTTCGGCATCTGGGGACCTCTACAGTGAAGGAGCAGGAGTTTTTTGATTGTCTGGTTGGTCCGGGGTATTTGTCGAGGGGCCACCAGTGCAGCAAGTTCGTTGGAGCATATTACATTAAAGTACTTGTAAAACAAGCACAGGGATGCAACATTGCGGCGATGGGACAGAGGTTGGAGCTTGGTAGATAGTGTGGAACCTATTAGATTAGAGGCTCTTTTTTAGACTCTGTCTAAGAGGGAGAGGCTAGTGGTTTGTGCACCAGCCCAAATGCGACAATACTCCATGCATGAGTCAATGGTGGCTTTGTAGAGATATAGGATACTGACAGGTGTGAGAAGTTTTCTAGCATGGTAGAGTGAGCCCGCCTTCCTTACAGCAGCCTTGGAAATGTCTTCTATGTATTTGCTCCAATTCATTTTACTTGCAAATGTTAGGCTGAGGAGTTAGAATGATGGGCTCTCAGGTAGGTTACTATTAGCCATGGCAATCGTGGTTGAAAATGTTTCTTATAATTGTTAAAGGAAAGGGGTTTTTTCTCAGTAGCATTAAATGTTACCATAGTCATTTATGTCCCATTCCACTACAGACTGGAGGTCATTTTCTAAGGATTCAGCTATTGCCTTGGATATGTGTGTGTTCGTTTTTCCCACATATCGAGAATAGAGCATGGTGGCACACCTGCATCCATGCCATGTTGTTTAGATGTACAGTCATCAAGAACAACCTAGATCTTTCGTTTTGCTAAGAAGGATCTGATTATATTAAATATTTGTCTCGTAATACCATACAAATTAATTTTCATGAGAAAACCTTCATGCCAGACCTTGTCAAACGATTTGGATATATCAAGCGCTCCTTAGCTTCACCAGCCTTATCCAGTGTATGGTATATGCATTCAGAGATGACCATTATGATATCCGCAGTAGAATGTGCTTGCCTAAATTCATGCTGTTAATCAGAAAGAAGTTTAGTATTAACAAAGTAGTGGACTATCACTAGATTGATTAATGATTCAACGATTTTAGCGAAGAATGGGAGGAGGCTGATGGGGTTATAATTTTGGAGGTCAATTATTTCACCAGAATTTTGTCGGAAGCACTCGTCTTGCTTTTCTGAATATGCTATCATGCTCTTCTTGAGTATATCAAAATGATTATTAAAGTTATGGGCATGCAGGAACATCCTTCCTTTCTATTTTACTGTAGTTTTTTGCCAATGTTTAAAACAGTTCAAAATCATTTTCAATTTTGTAATTACAGATAGATCTAAACCTCTGCGACAAAACTGTCTTAAGATTTGTGTTCCTTCACATTGAACTTCTTCAGGAATTTGGTACATTTGTAGTCCAACAAAGAGACTAGCTTTGACCTTTTAAAATGGGTAAATTTGAAAATTTCATTATTTGCTTTACAAAAGCAATTCATGAAAAAAAAAAATTGTTTTGTTTTCATTTACTTTTGGCATAACCTACTTGATAATAACATTTTCTACTCCCAGAACAAGAAAAGGCACATCATTGACAACATAGTGTAATTCACTAAGAGATTATGTCTTAAAATGAATGTATGTCATTATTTACTTTACCAGCTACAAACAGTTGACATTGAAGAATTGCTCTGATATCAACAGTAGAGGCAAAAATATCATTCTATTTTAAATAATGCTATAAGGTATCATAAACGAGATATAAACAATATTGCTATTCCTTCAAAATTCTTAGGAAAAAATTATATCATTTATTAACAGAACTAAAAATGTATTAATTTATTTCCTACAATAAATTTAAAATAAATGAATGATACAAAAATGTATCCATCCAAACTGTATTTCAACAAATGACTAATATATAGAATCCAGAAGTGTAAAAATAATTTTCCTTTAGAAAACATGTTGTAGTTTGATTTAATTATTGTGATTATATAAAAAAATATTTGGGTTAGAGACTGTCACAATGTGTTAATTTTGCATCAGATAAAGCTATGAGAACATATAAATATATTAAAATTTACAAAGCAAAAACGATAATACAAAGATGATATTGCGTTACATGTAACATGCATTTTTTTTCTTATATCTTATGAATGAACAATATTTCGAACAAGTGTTCCTTATCTGGGATAATGTGAATTATTATTGACCCCGCCTCGTAATTCCTGCTTCTCTTATTTTGTCCTTTAGTTCTCACATTCCATGAGCGATGTTTCTGACAAAGGGGGGAGAATTTTTATTTTCTGGGTCAGAATCTGTCCATATAACACTTATTGTTGGTTAGTTTTTGACCTTGAAGTAGTATTTATTTTTTAGCTCCTTACATCAAGTGGCTTCATGCCTTGTCTGGAGCAATTTCCATTAAAAAAATTTTTTTTAAATTTATTATATATGAAAAATTGGTACTTTTAAACTTTCGCGACTGGAGCAATTTCGTTTCAGTAAGTTTGGGTTTTTGTATAGCTTATTCCTACAATGTTATTTTCCTTTTTTTTTTACCTTAAAAAAAAATACGACCATAACGAGGAAGATGTCTTTTCTTTTTCTTTTTTTTTGGTACATTTGTAGATTAACACCCTCTGCTGACCCCCCCCCCCTCTCCAAAAAAAATTGAGATTCTACTTTTTTAGGCGATTACAATTGAACACCCTGAAAAGCTTGGTGGAAAGAAGAAAACAATTATTTTAGAATGGCCAGTTAGTTTCATATATAAATTTAACATAAAATGATCCCCCATTTTCAGGTCATTCTAGCATTTTAGGGCCGTTAATAACAAACTTTTATCAAGCCTAACCTTAAGTCAAAGTAGCTGCCAGTTGGGGTTAGGTTAGGGTTAGAAGACAATAAAAATGTTTTGGAAAATAATTTATTAGAGAAAGAATGTTTTGAAAAATAATTTATTGAAATGTTCTGAAAAATAATTTATATGTTCTGGTAATGCAACTATATCATTGCAAATTTGATCAGAAGTGTGCTTGTCTTTATGATTTTGTCGCCACAGAAAGAGTTAATATCGGGTACAAAATTGACTTAACATCAGTAAGAGGAGACAATATGAAACAGAATTACTGAAACGAAATTGTTCCAGTCAAGAAAATTCAATTGTACTGAATATTTTTCACGCATATACCATGGCATATTAGTCAACTACTTTCGTTTACATGTGATAGATTCAGGTTAAGAATAAATTGTGGTAATTTTGTGTATCTAGGAAAACATTAGTTTACCAAACAGCTCGACTTAGATATCTGACTCAATCAATTTTGGGAGATCTTATTGCTATAAAAGTTTGTCGTGCTTATTTTTTTTTTTTTACTTTTTCTATAAAAAATTTTGTATCACCAAAATGTTTTTAAAAAATACTTTTATTTCCATATATTTATAATAAAAATAATTTTCAATGTTGATAAATTTTTAAATAGATATGTTAATTACCTGTCAGCACTTCTCTTTGGTTTAAATTTCCTTCATTTCCTGAGTGATGGGGTATTTTTGGAGATACTTGATTGCTATATTCAAGGGAGGTTACTGTTCTGGATTTATTTTTTGTATTAACTGATGCATTTACTTCCTCATTTAGGGATCTCTGAAGATAAAAGATTAAAAAAAAGTATTATCAACATCATAGAATAAATGATAAAAACAGAAAAGAATGATACAAAAAAAAATATAAACATGAAAAAATATAGCATAAATTTATGATTTTGAAAAAGAAAGAGAAAATCTAGAATAATTTGATCTGAATTTTTTAAAACGAAAGTAAAAAAAAATTGAAAGATTTATGCATTTAAAAAAATATTTTCTAAATATACGACACAATATGATTTAAGTATTAATAAATATATGAGTGTACCTACATCATAAACCATTTATATGAAAAAAAAACAGGAAATGTCAATAAAATATAGGTGATAATTTTTATGAAAAAAATAGTCATATTAAAGTAAATGTTGATATAAAATATGAAAAAACTAACCGGTGAATATATCTGTGTAGTTGTTTGAGTCTGAGGTAAAGAAGCCGATCTTTGCTGTTGACTGGGAAGCTTTTCTGCAGAATGGGATTCTCTGCCGCTTTGGTTGATATGCGCACTTCTTATTTTATCTGCTTGACTTTTGTTTACATTGACAGCAGTTGGCCAAGATATTCCCTGCTTTGAAGGACACATCAAATGTCTCTGATCACTCATATATCTGCCACTTGGACCAACAACACCCACATTTGCTGGTGCCATTGCATGGGCATACGTCACATTTCTCTGATCATTACAGCGAATGATACACACCGAGATTGAAGCAGTAATGATCACTGCTACAGTCACTGCTACAACCGTAATAATAATCACTGATGTAAGATCAACTTTATCTTCAGTGATTGTATGAACGGCACTTAGCATTTCTGATGTCTTGTTGCTTACAGTGACAGTGAAAAACATACTAGTTGTTGCTGATAGAACTGGACTACCACTATCCTTGACAACAAACACTAGCTCATAGGAACCAGCATCTTGTTGCGCAAGCACTCGATTGAAAGTTAACAAACCAGTGTACTGGTTGATGGTGAACATCTGCTTGTCATTGCCTCTGATTATTTCATATTTTAGAAATGCATTCTCTTGACTATCTCCATCAGCTGCCTTTACACAAGTGATGTTCTTTGAATGATGCCGGTAATATACAACATCCATGTTATAAGGATTGACACTGGGAAATGTAAAATACGGAGCATTATCATTTTTATCAGTCACTTCAACAATGACGTTGACTGTATTATTGAGAGATGGGATTCCATTATCTTTCACAAATACTTGAAACTTGTAAATGTTTTGAAACTCATGATCCAGTGACATAATGGCTGAAATCATGCCATCATCTTTGATTTTGAAAGGTAAAAACTGTTTGTTATTTGTGAGCAGAGAATAGGTGAGTTTCCCTCCAACTCCCAGGTCTGGGTCTGTTGCATTGATGAAGCCAACAGAAAATCTTGACTTCTCATTCTCTTCAATCAAGAACTTAAATGTCTCCATAGAGAACTGTGGCCTTACATCATTCACATCGGTCACTTTGATAGAGAACTTACTCTTACTTTGCAGTGGAGGAGATCCTTTATCTTGACAGCTGATGATAATTTCATGCTTTGCCTCTCTTTCTCTATCCAATGCTTTTTTCACAATTACTTGGTATTTCTTAGTGTCCAGACTTTGTAGTTTAAATTTATCATAATGCAGATTGCAACTCACTTCTCCATTTTGTCCAACATCATGATCAGTCACTTTTACATATGCAATGGAACTGCCAATTTTGATTCCTTCAGAAACTGATGTTGAATCTTTTCCTGATGCTGACAAGAACTTCAGGTGAATGATTGGAGGATTATTTTGTTGGTTAATTACATTAACAATAACCATAGCCAGAGACTCAAGTGATGGAACTCCACCATCTTTAGCTTCAACATATAGATGATGTGTCATAATATTACCTAATACAAATTTCTTATCCAAGAAAATTTGTCCAGTTTGTTCATTGAGTTTAAAATGACTTTTAACAACATCAGTTGTTTTTGTACTGAAATGATAAGTGATTCTTCCATTTTTACCAGAATCTAAATCTGTAGCTGATAAAGTTGCAATGGAAGAAGTTTCACTTGGTTTGTTTTTGATAGAAACATTGTAGACATTTTGGGAGAAAATTGGTGGGTTATCATTAATATCCGAGACTGAAATGTGCACATGTAAAGTACTTTCTCTTTGTGGTTTTCCTCCATCTTTTGCAATCACATGAATTAAGTAGGAATCCTTTTCTTCTCTATCAAGTCCTTCTTTCAATGTAATGCTCAAGTCTGCTGTTCCATCAACCTTTTTAGAAACTGCCAATATAAATGGTTCATTTTTAATTTTTTTTAAAGAATATGTTATAAGTGAATTGATATGACTCACATCTTTGTCTATAGCATTTGGAATAGAAACCTTTGCGCCAACAGCAACGTTTTCATCAAATTCAACATTTACTTGTTTATCAGGAAATTCCGGTTGATGATCATTCATATCTTGGATTATGACTTTGATTTCTAATATTCTGCTGATTGTATTTTCTTTTTGTACAGCAACATCAACCATTACAAAACATTCCTTTTTAAAAGTGCATAAAGATTCTGCATCCAATGTTTGTGCTGTATAGAGTTTTCCTGTATTTTTAGAAATCCGGAATAATGGAGAGCTGCTTGTTCCATCCTGTTCCATAAGACTAAATGCAATGAGATTGTGATCTTGTATGGCCACATCATCCATCACATTAGAATCAGCAGCAATGTCTCCAAGGTAAGTACCAGGACTTTTTCCTTCTTCTACTGTGAATGTCAGATCAACACAGTAAGAAAAGTGCACCATGTACAGAAGAATCCATATAGTTTTAAACATGGTTCTGATTAGAAATGTCTTTCAGTTTAAGAGAAAACTTGTAATTATCTGAAATGAAGAACAAATATTTATATAAACACAAAATTCAATTAAAACATCTGTTATTTAATCCATATTATCCATAGAAAAAATACTCATTACAGGCTAAGGTAATTTCACTGATGAAATTTAAATGCTTCTTTTCCAACAAAATTCATTTTTAATCTTCATGAATATTATCAATATTTATATATATTTTTACTTTCTTAAAATGTCCAATACTATAAGCAATGCGAATTAAAATTCTGTATACAGAACTAAAGAATAGTTTACGTTATTTACATTGAAACTGGTATCCTCATCTTGTTTGATTCTCACCATTCTATTCTCTAACTTTTCTTTGAGTCTTTCATAGTCAATAAATAAAATAGAATTTCTAAATGAACTTCCATCCTAAAGAGTAGATTACTTTCACCCGACTGTAAAAATCTACACTCACAGGTTGAATAAAGAATTCAGTCAAAAATTAAGGTTTGCAAGTATGACAAAATTTGAAGAAGGCTGGAGTTTATAACAACCAAAATAGTGTGACATTAACAAACAAAAAAATGACATTAGTTCCCTTGTCTAAAATAGTCAATGATAGGATTAAATATGAATCATTCCATTAAAAAATCTATTTTAATGAGTAATACATTTAATCATTAACCAATAAATATCCAAATCTATTTTCATTGCTCTTTACATATTATAATTGATGAAAATATGAAATAAAGAATGTATTTGAATAAGTTTCCACTAAATAATTCTCTCATTAATGATTAATAATCAATAATAAACTTGAGTCATATTAATCATTGAAAAATATATAAAAGCAATTTTTTTTACAATTTTAAAATACACAAAAAAAACAAAACATTTTTAATGTATTGTAGTTGTATCATTGTAAGGCAACCAAGATTGCTATTTTCACTCTATTTTGTAACAAATTAGTTCATAGATTTATAAAGGAAATTTAATAATCTTGTTTTTATGTCTGTTTCTGAAATGTGAAGAATATATATAAAGCAAAGATTGTGTATGTGTCCACACGTTAATTGGCAATGGTTGATCTCCGAGCAAAATCAATGACATATTTGGAATTAGCAGGTTCCTAAGATGTTTTAACTTGGTTTTAAATACAATTTTTTTTTCTATTATGATACCTAATAAAGAGATGGATTATTTTGTTTAATTGTGTCTTAACCATTATGGTTATTTAATGTTGGTAACCATTTTTTTAAACAAATGCTTTACTTTTGTAAATGACTTGTTAGAACAGTAGTTGTACTATTTAATCCATAATTGGGCAGAATGAGAGGATTCGTATCTTTCCCAAGTGTTATTATGTTCAGGCAATGTTGGGTAAATCTACCAGTTGTTAATAAACAGAAAAGTATTTTATATTTTAAATAAAATTATTATTTGTACTTCATTTGTTTATGTCAGTTTTTTTTTTTTGCTCATTCTTAAATAATGTTAACCTGGAAATAATGAATAATTCATTTTCACTTATAAACATTTAAAGCAATTTAGATTATTTTATGCATCAAGAATTATTTTAAAATAATCTCAAGCATCTAAAAACACATATTTATTGATCTCTGCTTACATATAGATAATACTGTGAATACTACTTGGTATATATGTTATCACTTATGCTAAGAAAAACGTGTTTTAAACATAGAAAAAATAAAATAAATTACAAAATCTACTCACCTTTTGTGTATTTTTTTCAGTGTGGTAATTGCTACATTATAAGAAAAAAACTCTACATGAAAGTTATTAGTTTGGAATGTCTACTTTTTGCATGATAGAAAAGGAAAGACAGCAGTCCTAGTGAATGTGTTGTGCCTAAAATGGCTGCAACAATGAGTGACAAATGTTAGGCTTCTAACACAAAGAAGCTGGAAATTTGAGACACTATTTTATTTATGAATTTAATATTTTTTTTTAATCCAACCATTTCATTTTTTTTAACTAAAATAGACTTAGCTGCTTGTGTATTCTAAAAAAAAAAAGGGGGTAATTTTAAAAACAAAAATGTTTTTCTCCCAAAATGCAATTCATCAGCTTCTTTCCTAATTGTTTACTATCCTTCTTCCTGTCGATATAAACAACAATAACAGCTTTCACAAACTGTTATTTAAAAACTGGATCCCACACTTCTAATTTTCTTTGTTAAAAATATGCAGCTATGTTGATCGACTTTAATGGGTTATATTTCAATGAAATGCCAATTTGAAATTCCTTATTGTAAATATATATCTATATAAAAAATAATAATTATGGATTAATTTTTCGACTTAATTAAAAAAAATTAAAAGGTAAGACAAGGTTTAAATTGATGTGAGGGGCTTTTTGTCCACCTTAATTTCCATTTATATTTGATGGTACTCAAATATAAACCAGAAAAGAATATTAAAAGATTTATTAAAGATTTATATCATTTTTAAAAGGTTTGCTATCTGACATTTTTCATAATTTAAATTTTGCTTATATCTAAATTTATCAATGTTTCCATCTTGTTTATTTTCACATTTTTTCTATTAAAAAGTCACTTCCATTTAATATTTTGCTACTAGTGTAGTTCTTTTTTCATGAAAAATTAATTGAATCTAAGTTTTAGTCATTATTTATAGTCCTTAAAATAGAAAATGATGAATATAATTTTATTTTTTTTAATCATTGAAATATGTCTTAATATGTATAATAATGTTTATACTGTAGTTATTCAAATTGTAGTTGTCTGAAATGACTGCATGAGGATTAAAGATTTACATGGTCTTGAAGAGATATTCAAGTGGTTTTTGTGTTAAAAAATTTTAAACTTACTGATTTGACAAAAGAAGAATTAACAACACCTAAAAAGAAATGCTAAAATACAAACAATGGTATTATATATTTTGTTCTGGCTGTCTAGTTTGTTTAAATAAAAATAGATTTGTATACTCTATGAGATAATGTTCCTGTCCACAATTAATGTGGTTAATAAGCTTTATTTGATTAAATAAAAATGCAGATGATTAAAAAAATTAATTAGGTACTGGAGGCAAAGGTCTTGGATTTCTATAAATATTTCCTGTTGATTGCTGACTTATATCAGAAGAGTTACTATCCTCTGTCACAGAGTCTTTGTTGTCATTGTTTTGTGAAAGAGTTGGTGTATAGAATCCCCTTGCCACAATGGTTGTATCACTTGGGTAGTTGACAGTCTGTCCCAATGGCCTCATCTCTGTCTCTTGTGATGGCTGTCCACTTTGTTTTGATGGAGAATTGCAATACTGGACCATATACGAATCTGTCAAAAAATTGATTAACAAAATGTACTTCCGTTACACATTGGGTCAATAATTATTACATATATTATTAAATATTTATGATAACCTTTTGGAATTTCCAAATATGTATGAAATTCTCTTCTGGTATCATAACAAATCTCTCTCTCTCTCTCTCTGTTTATTATTTTCATAATTAAACTACTCTTATCATTCATCTTTTATTTACGTTATTCGCCACCCTTCTAAAACATTCATATACAGATAAAGTGGGAATGTTGACATCATCATAGTTTTAGTAGTATATAGTTTATCACAATCATAAATTGTACGGCTATTTTTTTTTTAAATTATATCTTATGTAAGTTTAATTTTATCATACTCATAGATGAATTTAATAGTGCAACTATGGTAAATTTAAACTTGATGTTATATATATTTAATCACATAATTTTATTTTATAACAAACTTGCAAGACCGTGCCCCAACGTTGCACAGGAGAGATATATAAGTATTAGAGTATTAATTCTTTAAAAAGAAGTTGAAAAGGACCCTGAAAGTACTTTAGGTGAGTAAAATGAGATTTATACATGTTTTGAATCAAACAAAATAGATTTTTCTATGTTTTGTGTCATGCTTCCCACTACGATTGTAAGTAAAAGTAACTCCCCCCCCCCCCCGAAAAAAGAATAAGTAAAAGTGATCCAAAAAATGCATGAAGCTTACCAAGGTCAGTGAAAGGAAAATCTTTCTGGATTGAGGCAATTGTTATCCCAATCTTGAGTGCCCATTTTGGTTGGAGATTGAATTTACCAAAATTAATAAACAATGGTGGTTTTTAATGTGTTGAAAATATATTTCCTGTGGGGAAAAAAAAAATTTCCGCAGTCTAGAAGGATTTTTTTGTTCACTCACATAGAAAAGAATAAGTATAGTATTATAACACTTAGAAAAAAAATTAAAATAACAAAAAAAAGTAGAAATGAATTGTAAAATTGACAAATAGTTAAATAGACGAAAAGTAATCAAAAAAAAAATTGCTGTAGTCTAGAAAGATTTCTCCTTCACTGACCGAGAAGAGATTAAGTAAATTAACCTTTATACAGGGCTTTATGCGCTCCACTACTTTTGGAGCTGCTCCCGCTCCTACTCCAATGCCCAAAATTGGAGCTAGCTCCTCTCACGCTCCCCATTTTCAAAAAGGAGCCGCTCCAGCTCAAACTCTTATAAAAAAGGGGCGGCTCTTTTTCAGCGCTCCATAATGAAAATGTACCTTCTTTCATAAACGTTCTATTCTGCCAATGAGTGGTCGAAGAATATGGGCGAGCGTCAAAAGATCTCGTCAATATTGGTGGGAATGTCACTTTAAGTGTAAGACCATAAGATAATATTTGACAAAATCTCACTAATATTTTTAGATGTGCTAAGGGTTATAGTAGAACATGTCGGACGAAGCATAGGATTATACGTAAATTTTCGTTTACTGAGGTATAAAATAGAAATAGAAAAATCCCTGAAGTATTTTAAAACAATTTTCATTACATTAACAACCTATTTTTTCAGGGGAGGAAAATTTGACCTGATATTTTTTCTATTTATTTTGGAAGGTAATTTAGATTTGTTTTAAGTAAATAAAGTTTTACTTTTAAACATTATTAGTGATTATTTTCTTTTTTTAAGAAAACATTTCTCTGGGAGAGGAGAGACAGCCAGGGCAACATTAATCGTCATGTTGTTATTTAATATTTGTTTGTTTTATGAACATAACTATAATATATAATGTATATTATTATTTACCACAAAGAAACGTGCAAGTACTTTCAAACAAATCGATTTATCCATTTTTTTTTCAATAGTACAATTTGGGGTGAAAATAAACCCAATGAAGTTTATTTTTTAAAGATTGAATAAAAAAATTTTTTTCATAAGTTTGCCAAAAAATATCAATAAATTGTCAATAAACAATTTCGAGATCCATTTAATGTCTTAAAATTTCATACAAAATATCTGGCCTAGACCTTGGGAGTTAAAAATATCGGGTCAAGAATATTTAAAAATGTTAAGTTAATCTTGTAATGAATGTAGAATGTTATTTTCGCATAACTAGAAAAATGAATGTTATTTTTTTTATTTACATGAAGGAGGACTTTAAAGAATACTATTTGAAAAGTTTATATTTAAAGAAGTTAAGATTTATAATATAAAACTTTAATCTTAATGCACTCTCATTATTAAAAATTGGTTACACGTTATTTCCTACGCTATCTGGTCTGGAAGTGGTTGATCATTTTACGTTAAATTTATATAGGAAAGTGATCCCCCACACTATACTCTAAAATATTGTTTGTTTTTTTTATTCCTTTTTTGCGGATATTTTCTCCAGGCTGTTTACATGTAATCGCCTAAAAAAAAGTAGAATCTCATTTTTGTTTTGGCTAAAATTAAAATACGATAGATTAAACTAAATGATCCACTAATACCAAGTTTTCTTGTTAAAAACAATGTTAGAACAAATAAAAGAAATGCATTTTTTTTAAAAGTCTCGGTTTTATCGTAAAAAGGAACACATCACAAAATAATATGAATTTATAAAAAAATCAGTTGAAAATATTTTACGGCGTCGAAAGTATAAACTTTACCAATATACAGATAGGCATTTAAAAGATGTTGATAGATGTATTGTAAAATTTTAGTTAACTTACAGTTTTGGGTCAAAAAAATATTTTTGTCGGTGTAGCAGGAGAGGAAACACTTGTGAAGATACTACACTTTGAACAGCAGACAAAAACACAGTTCTATTTTCAAGAATTATAGTGATATGTGGTATTATTTCGTTGGGGTGGGGAATAATATATAATGGGTAGGGGTCAAATGGCTTCAAAACAGATGTATTTAATTAATTGTTATGACAACAAACATTTCTTTAGTTATTATTATCTTTAAAGATTTTTTTAATACCTTTCTTTAAATAATAATAATAATAATGATGATGATAGCAGTAAAATTGAGTACAAAAATATATTGTCTGTAAATTAAAAGAAAAATTGGCTTATTTATTCAATCAGCAATAAACATCCTTGTCATAAATACAAAAAAGTTCAAATCTTTAAAAAAATGACTTCAAAGACATCTATAGACTCACTGGCGCATTTGAAGACATTTGTTGCCAAATTGTCTCCTGCTTTAAGAAAACTGTCCTATCAAAAATGTAACATGTAGATGTAAAAATGTACTTGCGTCTATAAAAAAAACCTGAGAAGTTCAAATTTTATGTTTTCATGTGTAACTCTCTCGTTCTTTCTCACTCTCTCTCCCTTCCTCTCTCTCTCCCTTCCTCTCTCTCTCCCTTCCTCTCTGTCCCTTCCTCTCTGTCCCTATCTCATAAATTTCGCCTTTACTGACCGAGAAGAGAAGAGATTAAGTAACAGATGCTACAATTAAGATTAAGTATATTTTGAAAAATAGAAATGAATAAATAAAAATAAACTGAATTAAATTCATCGTTTTTTTATTGTAATAAGTAAAAAATGAGAGGGTCCAGACATAGAGAGCAGATGTTTATAAATGATAAAAGTTTAAATAAAAAGAAAATAAATTATGTGCTCAGTGGAAGCCGTATCAAGTAGAATTAGAATTCCGCAAAATAGCGTTGTTTTCGATAATTGTAAAGGAAAAGAAGCATAGGAAAAAAAAGTAATAACAATAATATTTTCATGAAAAAAATAAATTCTGAGGATTTGCGATTTTTTGAGTAATGTTCGATAAGTATGGATGGTCAAAATCGGAAAAGTTTACCTGTGTTGTGTGTGAATTATTACTGACAACGTCGTGTAAAAAAGATATTATGGGCCTCCATAAGCTATCTATGAGCAATTGGATGTTTTTTAGACAAAGACCTCTGTTCCTTTTACGCTGTGTTTTGTTTTAAATTGAGTTAGAAGCCTTAAAAGTGTTATGTATCTAAATTTCTAAGTGTTTATGGCAAAATGTATAAGATGAAGAAGGAAGTATACGTGTAACAATGGAAGATTCGTAACTGAAATGGATTTACTTGATGAGATTGATAGGTACGTGACGCCATTTTGAATCGATGTACAGTAGAAATGAATCCATTCATTTATTTAATGCTTATATTACGGAATGAATTGAAGTGTATTGTTAATAGTTATAAGTAACGAAGGACAGTAAATAATTTTATGTAATCCGATATTCTGGAATTAGCAAGGATATTAGGGAGGGTTTGTCATTTGATTTATGAATCTGGTATATTATGTATGAAATTGTTAGAAGAATGAAATGAAACAATTATGGTGATCATTGTATAAATTATCTGATGTAATTTATTTACCAGCGCTAAGTGGGAAGGTGGGAGTAGGAAAATGTTCGAGAGAAAACTGTTTGCTACCATTTGTTTGGAGTATGTTTTTGTAAGAGTCTGTGATGGCGGTCTAAAAGTAATATTTATTGTTAGATGGTGGAAATAATCATAAATTTCTTCAAACACGCGCAAGTGAATAAGCTGAATAATGGTGAGTTTAGTAGTCTATGATGCATGTGGTTATATTCTTATTGGCATCAAAGGTACAGGGGTAAAAACGTCTTAACTTTATATATAAGATGACAATTAATATCATTAATTGATATGAAAAATGCTTTTACTAACCATGATTTTTTTCTTCAGTTTGCTCTGTGTTTCTTTTAATCCTATTTTGTCCATTGTTAATGTGGGGCTGCTTTGGTGACGGATGGTTGAAGTATTCTGGGGAACTGAATGGATATGGTTTATTTTGAGGGCTTGTTGGAAGAATGACATCATCCTGAACATGTTCCTGTAATTAAACAAAAACATTATATAAGAGATAACATCTCAGTATTAAATAAATATATTTATCATAAAGTCATAATTGAGAATATTTATTTAAAAATTAGTGAAAGTATAGATTATATCTTATGTGAATTTCATATACAAAAGCTATCATAAAAAATAGAAAACTGTTTATATAAAACAAAAATTCAGAAAAAGTTCTAAAATTTGTAAGGCTTTTAAAAGTATATTTTATTTCTTTTTGCATATGTATTTGTTAGAATAACACAACAATAGCAATATAATCTAGTTGAATTTTTAAGCCATGCTATTAAAATACTTAAATATGAAGAATAAAGTAACTTCCACTTTAAATCAAAAGTATTAATGTAGGGTCTATGTTTCTAATCAACTGGGCAACAAACGTTTAATTTATCCATTCTCAGGTGCATCTTTTCGAATATGGGAACCTTCTAGTGGAACTTAGGAATCTTTGTTGACCTCGAAAACGTTGTGAATATAGCAACCAAGATGAGAATAGTAATCCACAGAATACAAATAATCGATCCTCACCTCAAAACTTCCCAAACATAATATTACTATTTGTAACAGACAATAATCATTCCAATAAAACATTAGGCAATGTTTATTTTATGAAATAAAAAAAGTTGTATACATTTAGAATAATAAAAAAAATTCTTTAAAATAAAGTTTTAAATAAATAACTAAATTTGCATAAGAAATTATTTCATATAGATTAGAAAAAATAAAAATGAATCTTTGTAAACAAATAAGTAAAATGTTCATGTCATACGATATTTAAATTGCTTTAATTTAACTAAAAAAAGTCTATTTTATTAAAAAGAATGAGAACCTACCTCAGATTGATGAATTAATGATGTTTGCTGCTGTTGTAAAGAAGCTGATCTTTGTTGATGACCGGGAAGTTTTTCTGCAGGATGAGATTCTCTGCTGGTTTGATTTATATGTGCACTTCTTATTTTATCTGTTTGACTTTTGTTTACATTGACAGCAGTTGGCCAAGATATTCCCTGCTTTGAAGGACACATCAAATGTCTCTGATCACTCATATATCTGCCACTTGGACCAACAACACCCGCATTAGCTGGTGCCATTGCATGAGCATATGTCACATTTCTTTGATCATTACAGCGAATGATACATACCGAAATTGAAGCAGTAATGATCACTGCTACGGTCACTGCTACAACCGTAATAATAATCACTGATGTAAGATCAACTTTATCTTCAGTGATTGTATGAACGGCACTTAGCATTTCTGATGTCTTGTTGCTTACAGTGACAGTGAAAAACATACTAGTTGTTGCTGATAGAACTGGACTACCACTATCCTTGACAACAAACACTAGCTCATAGGAACCAGCATCTTGCTGTGCAAGCACCCGATTGAAAGTTAACAAACCAGTGTACTGGTTGATGGTGAACATCTGCTTGTCATTGCCTCTGATTATTTCATATTTTAGAAATGCATTCTCTTGACTATCTCCATCAGCTGCCTTTACACAAGTGATGTTCTTTGAATGATGCCGGTAATATACAACATCCATGTTATAAGGATTGACACTGGGAAATGTAAAATACGGGGCATTATCATTTTTATCAGTCACTTCAACAATGACGTTGACTGTATTATTGAGAGATGGGATTCCATTATCTTTCACAAATACTTGAAACTTGTAAATGTTTTGAAACTCATGATCCAGTGACATAATGGCTGAAATCATGCCATCATCTTTGATTTTGAAAGGTAAAAACTGTTTGTTATTTGTGAGCAGAGAATAGGTGAGTTTCCCTCCAACTCCCAGGTCTGGGTCTGTTGCATTGATGAAGCCAACAGAAAATCTTGACTTCTCATTCTCTTCAATCAAGAACTTAAATGTCTCCATAGAGAACTGTGGCCTTACATCATTCACATCGGTCACTTTGATAGAGAACTTACTCTTACTTTGCAGTGGAGGAGATCCTTTATCTTGACAGCTGATGATAATTTCATGCTTTGCCTCTCTTTCTCTATCCAATGCTTTTTTCACAATTACTTGGTATTTCTTAGTGTCCAGACTTTGTAGTTTAAATTTATCATAATGCAGATTGCAACTCACTTCTCCATTTTGTCCAACATCATGATCAGTCACTTTTATATATGCAATGGAACTGCCAATTTTGATTCCTTCAGAAACTGATGTTGAATCTTTTCCTGATGCTGACAAGAACTTCAGATGAATGATTGGAGGATTATTTTGTTGGTTAATGACATTAACAATAACCATAGCAAGAGACTCAAGTGGTGGATTTCCCCCATCTTTAGCTTCAACATATAAATGATGTATATTATTTGAAGTAAATTTCTTTTCTAAGAAAATCTGTCCAGTTTGTTCATTGAGTTCAAAATGACTTTTAGCAACATCAGTTGTTTTTGTACTGAAATGATAAGTGACTCTTCCATTTTTACCAGAATCTAAATCTGTGGCAGATAAAGTTGCAATAGAAGAAGTTTCACTTGGTTTGTTTTTGATAGAAACATTGTAGACATTTTGAGAAAAGATGGGTATGTTATCATTGATGTCTGTGACTGAAATATGAATAAGTAAAATGCTTTCCTTAGATGGTTTCCCACCATCTTTTGCAATTACTTTAATTAAGTAAGAATCTTTGATTTCTCTGTCAAGTCGTTCTTCTAGAGTAATACTCAAATCAGAAGTTCCATCAACTTTTTTGAAAATAAATAGTGTAAATGGTTCATTTTTATTTTTACTGAGTTTATATGTTATCTGTGAATTAATAACTCCAACATCTTTGTCAATCGCATTTGGGATAGATACCTTCTTTCCGTTAGCTGTATCTTCAGCAAATTCAATGTTTACTTGTTTATCAGGAAATTCTGGTTGATGATCATTTACATCCTCAATTATTACTTTGATTTCTAAAATTCTGCTAATTGTATTTTCTCTTTGTACAGCAACATCAACCATCACAAAACATTCCTTATTAAATGTACACAATGACTCAGCATCCAATGTCTGTGCTGTATAGAGTTTTCCTGTTTTTTTAGAAATTCGGAATAATGGAGAGTTGTTTGCACCATCTTGTTCCATAAGACTGAATGCAATGAGATTGTGATCTTGTATGGCCACATCATCCATCACATTAGAATCAGCAGCAATGTCTCCGAGGTAAGTGCCAGGACTTTTCCCTTCTTCAACTGTCAGTGTAAGATCTATACTCTGACAGACTTGAATTAAGTATAATAGAATATTTGCTTGGAGCAACATATTCATCAGAAATTTTAATATTTGTCGATATATGTTCTGAAAAATAAACATAAAAATTATTGATTTTGATTTATTGATGTTAGATACTAATATTGTTATTAATTTGTATTCTATAAATATACAAAAATGACTAATTTCCTTCCAACGATTGTTTATTTCTTGTTTTGTAAAAATAAAAAAACCTTTGTGTATACATGAATATTATTTTCATTTCAAGCTACGCTGTAGATGCCATTTTCTTTTTACAATGTTTTAATATTCTATTTCTTACTTGAAAAATTAAAATAGCATATTTTATTTAAGTAAAATTACAGATTTCAAATTTTTTATGAGCTTCTTAAAAAAAATATCTTACTGATAATATAAACTGTATATCCATTAAATTTTTGATTATTCTTTTTATTAAGATTTATATATTTTTTCTAAATTATTATATTTGTTCAAATAATTAATAACAAATTTGTATTTGTTACTAAATACTTAATTAACACAGTTTTTCCAATAAATAAGAGCAGCAGAAAAAAAAGAATATCTCGTATCTGTCACAAATTACAAAGAGGAATTGTCTCTTTCTTTCTGCATGAATTTGGGTCTTAGATATTTACAATATAACCAAATAAACAGGTAATTATAAAAATATTTGAACTTACCTTTGTTCTTAAGTTCACTGTAAATATAAATTCAGAGATAATTTATATCTTTATTTCAGTTCGTTTTGTTATTTTGAATATCATTTCCTTTCTTTAGTTGATGAGGAAAATAATACAGCAGTCCTAGTGAGCATACAGTGTGTGTAATGGCTGACAAGCTTTGTATGAACTCACGTCTTTCTCACTGACTTTCACAAATATTTTATATTAAACATTTTTTTTAACAAAGGGTTACAATAAATGTATGTTGTTAAAAATGTAAATGCTGATATAATTATTAATGAAAAAAAATCATAATTTAAAAAATAATGTTGACAATTTTTCATCATTACTTATAGAATTCGTCTTTGTTCTTCTTTCCATCTCTGCTGTTTTTTAAAAGTCTTTTGTTGTCATCCAATCAAATTCGGACCATTGTACGTAACTATAGAAAATCATTGATATTTACAAGGTGTATAATTATGTAAGCAAAAATATTTTTGCAATATAAAGGAGGCAAACATCAAGGTAACATCAATTTTCATAATAATATATTTGATTTAGATATTTCTTAAAATTGTGTCATATAGCTTTTTATACTAATACATAACTGGTTGTTTTTTAACTACTACATTTCTTAAATAAATATCAGAGTCATTAAATTTGTTCATGTTAAGATAATTAAAAAAAAAATAGAATTAATCATTTTTTAAATCTTAGTTTTCGGAAAGAAATTTTGTGTCCAAATTTTCATTAAAAATGATAATCGAATATTATATAAAGTTTATTAAAATAAGACAAAAACAAATTTCTTTAAATTGAGTGTTTTTTTTTAGATATCTTTAAACTATAAATTAACTTATTACATATATTAAAAAAATTACTTGGGAACAGGAGGTAAAGGCCTAGGATTTCTATAAATATTTCCTGATGACTGCTGACTTATATCAGAAGAGTTACTATCCTCTGTCACAGAATCTTTGTTGTCACTGTTTTGTGAAAGGCTTGGTGTATAGAATCCCCTGGCCACAATGGTTGTATCACTTGGGTAGTTGACAGTCTGTCCTAATGGCCTCATCTCTGTCTCTTGACTTGGCTGCCCACTTCGTTTTGATGGAGAATTGCAATACTGGGAAGTGTAAACTTCTGGAATGGAAAAATAAAATAATTATCAATCAAACAACATTTAAGGAAATTTTATAATTTATAATTTTTAACCAAAAATCAGATCAAGATTATTAAATGATTCTTTAAAAACATTTATTTTCTGACCAATTGTCAGACATAATAGCTAGAATGTAAGTTGATAGTCTTAAACTAATACTAGAGTTCATCTTTACATGTTGATGAACTTTTAAATCTAAGTCTTATCTTTCATATATATCACATGTAGAGGTTAAGGTAGTACAAGTTTCAGAAATATGATAGAATTATGGAATCTAAACATATGAAATCCATTTATCAAATTATTTGATATAGACGATTTATCAAAATGTTTAGATTACTATTGGCATTTTGGCTAGAAGAAAAGTGTAGTATTTGTTTTGATACTACACTTCATCTTTTCTGTTCCAAGTCAGTGAAAGAGAAATCCTTCTCGACTGAGGAAATTTAAATTTTTGTCCCAATCCAGAGTGCCCCTTTTTGAGGAGCTGAATTTTCCCCATATCAAAAATTGGCCTTGTGTCTAACTCTTCCCTCCTGGGGAAGTAAGTAAATAGAGACAGTGAAGAATGATTCTTGTATTTAAAAATATATATCAGGATATATATATATATAAGTGTTAATCGGTATCGGAAAAATCGCAATTTGTGGGGGGGGGAGGGGGGTAATCGAAATTGGAAAAATTTGAGCCTTATTTCTGATTCTAAAAACGATTCTTTTAATTTTTTTCTTGACAATAAAAAATGAAATAAACACAATGTATTTATTAATTAGAAAATTATGTATTTACAACATAAGACTAAGAGCCACAGGATCACAGGTTAGAAATATCATTCCAAGATTTAGCATTGACTCTCCGAGTCTAATTTAATTTTTTTTTATTGATAAATTATGGTAAACAAAGTAAATATTCTAGAGTTCACTGACACCTATTCCCTTATTAAATTTTTTTAAATGTTCAAATTTGTTTTCACACCTATTTGCTAAATGTCTATGTCACGCCTCTCAGAGCGTTCACAGTTGAGTATGAAAACGCTTGGAACAAGTTTTTTTTATTTTGCTAGGACCACCCTTGCCATTTTCCAGTCAACACATATATATCCTGAAATAATTAATATTTTATTGTATTTTTTTGTTTGAAATTCTTAAAGCTTAATGCTTATTTCTCTCGGAAATTAATTGAATTAATTTTCAATTTATATAGATTTTAAAACGTATGACTGCTAAACTGTCTCTAAAATAGCTATTTTCACTGAATTTAGATAAAAATGACACCGGTAATAATGACAAGTGGATAAATAGAAAAAATGGCACAAGAGAAAAATATAGTTAAAAATGTCCAATGAGTTTCTCAAAATTTTGGATACAATACATAAAGGGAAAACATTTAGAAGTTTGTCAAATTAAAAAGAAAATTATATCTACATTTAAAAGTTCCCCCCTCCCCAAAAAATGATATCCTATTTTTTTTAGGCGGTTATGTGTAAAGACACTGAAAAAAAAGCAATTATTTTAGAATTAAGAGTGAGAGGTTAGTTATGCATATAAATTTAACATAAAATGACCCCCATTTCTGGGCCGTTCGAACTTTTTAGGACAGTTAACTAAATTTTTTGTCACTAACCCTAAGTCCAACAGGCAAAGTCATAAAACCACACATAATCGTTTATTTTTTTTGTATTACCACCCAGACTTAGGGTTAGTAGTAGGAAGGAGACATGTTTTTCATGACTTTAAACAATGACATATTTTATACTAAAGTTTGATCCGGAACACTATCATGGCCAAGATTTAAAACAAACAAAATTGGTTACATGTCCTTAAAACGCTGTCTGGGCCGAAAGAGGTGATCATTTTACATTAAATTTATATGTGAAACTGATTTTTTGTTGTTTTATTTATTTTCATCACTAAGTTTTTCAGGCTTTTTACATGTAATCGCCTAAAAAATGGAGAATCATATTTTTCTTTTTGAGTGAATTAGCATAGAGTGCAGAACTCTAATAATACCTTATTTTCTTACACAACAAAAAGTTATAATTGCGAATTGGCGAAAAAAAACAAAAGAAAACAATCACCAATAATTTCATTAGAATGCTGTATTCAAAAAGTACCAGAAAAATGTTTAAAAAGGAAATAAAAACATTTTCTCAAGAAAAAAAAATTACTGATAAACATTCATAATTATTAAAAATGAAATCTAAAAAGATTTAAAAAAATTTTTTTTTTTAAATGAATTAATTTTTTCGTTGGTGGGCTTTTGTCCAGTCACTACTAAATCCCCCCCCCCCCCCTAAAAACATAAGATTCTACTTTTTTTTTTTAACACTCTGAAAAAAAAATTATTTAAGAATTTGAAGTTGGGGATCAGTTTCACACGTAAATTTAATGAGCTCCCATTTTAGAGACATTCTCGTGCTTTAGAGCAGTTTACCAAAAACTTTTATTTTGCTCTGGGAGGTAAATTCTGTGCGTATATTTTTGGGGAGGCTGGAGGGAGGGTCTACTTTTTTAAGCGATTACACATGGTTTTAAGACCTTGCCAGGTTGACTTATGGCTAATGGTAAAAAAATTTAGTGAACCTCTCTAAAAAGTTAGAATGGCCCGGAAATGATGATTATTTTACGTAAATTTAGATACAAAACTGATCTCCCACTCTAAATTCTAAATCAGGTGGTAAAGGCTTTGGATTTCTATAAATCTTTCGCCAAGTTTTTCAAGGTGGTCACATGTCATCACTTAAAAAAAGGTAGCATCTCATTGTGGGAGGGGGTGATTTAGCTGAGAGTGTAAATCTACAAATTTGCCATTATTATTAGTAGTAGTATTACTATTATTATTATTATCTGTATCTTGTTTTTCTTTTTATAGTAAAAAGAATCAATCTACTACATATCTGTTATATTGACCGTAGCAATAACCGACCAAATCTTTATAATAGGATAAAAATATGAACATTCTTTGATAGAAGGAAGGCACAGAATAGTTAACAAAGCCCTCCTCACCCTTTCATTCTTGATTGCTTTTTATGTATTTATTATTTTTTCTTTGATGTGTTGTAAATTTTTGTTTTGATATAAACGCGACTTTGATTTGTCTTTATCTATGTCTGTTTTTATTAATATAGATATATAATATACTCTATTAAACTTTTTAACTGTTTCTTTTTTAATTATTTTTCTCTTTTTCTGACATTTTTCCCTATAATTTTAATATATATTTCTTTATATGAATTCATATAATTATATTATACTTTATTTAGCTTATTGAATATTTAAAATTTAATTTTTAAGTTTAATTAAGATAGCAAATATCAATATTTTAATTTTTAATTTTAGTCTTTAATTTTAAGTTTTTATTTTTACATTTAATATTTAATCTTGATATTTTTTTATATATAATTTCAATTTTTTAATTTTTATTTTAGATTCTGTCTATTTTTTAATTATACTTCCCTATTCTATTTATTTTAATTATAGTTTTTTTATATATCATTTCTCTAATTCTATGGTTATAGTATTCTGTTAAATTTTATAATTAACCATCAACTTTATTACTTATAATATATATATATATATATATATATATATATATATATATATATATATATATATATATATACATACATACATATTATATATCTCTTTTTATTTTATTATTGTCCTGATTTTAATTAATAATATCATTTTAAATTGAATATTAAAATTATCATTATCCTTATCATTATGTTGCTTATAGATTATTACTATTCTTACTTTATTACTTAATTCAATTTGTTATGATACTATAATCCTTTATATAATTTCACTATTATCAATTATCTTTATCTTCAAATTATTTTAATATTTCCTTATTTTAACCTGTACTTTATTTTATTTTTTTGTTATTATACTTTATCCTTTAATTTTCTATTATTTTTATTTTTATTCTACTTTATTTATTCTGTATTTAAATAGTTAAATTACTATATATTATTATTATTATTATTATTATTATTATTATTATTATTATTATTATTATTATTATTATTATTATTATTATTATAAATAGTGGTATAAAATTATATAATAAGTTCTGTTTCCTATATTAACTGGATATATATATAGATATATATATTTTTTTAAATAATACTAAAATTTTATATTTTTCTTGCTTAACTTCTATATGTGATGGTATAAGGGGCGCTGATGAAGATAAGTTTTTGAATCATCTAAAGTATAAGACAAAATAATATATTCTAAATCGTTTTAGAAACGATCATATGCTAAATATTCGTTCTGTTTGAATTCTTGGAACTTATATAAATAATGTGCTAATTTTATTTATTTCAACTTACTTTATAATAGCTCTGTTTGATCTTAATAATCAACCATTAGGCTGATATTAATAACTGCAGTATTTGGAGTACTTGGATGCCTGTATTTTGACTATACCTATATTTACTACAGGTGGGTTATTCTATTGTAGATTTATGCTCTACTCAAGTCAAAATATTTTGACTTTAAATTTTAATATATATATATATATATATATATATATATATATATATATATATAAATATATATATAAATATATATATATACATATACACACACATTGTAGGCTTTATTGAAAGGTTCTTTTTATGTTAATTGTAAAATTATTCAATTAATGTCTGATCATAAAAAATGCTAATTATTAGTTTCAGGGGAGGGGGTAAAAATGGTTTGTTTGGGACATTTTTTTTCCATGTCAGTGTTTGTCTCTATCTCTCTGTCTGTACCATACCTCTACAGAGTGTCCTAAGGGGATCATATTTATTGGGTGAATTAAAACGTAAAACTAAGGCAGCCAGTTTGACCATTATTATTTCCAATGAATTTGAAACAAATAAAGTAATTCAAAATATATAGTATTTATAAAATCTCACAAATAATCATTATAAATTCTTCCTAGACTTAAATAATTTCAAATATTCGGTCATGACACATATGATGGTATTCAATTTTAAAACGTTTTTAAAATAAATCCTTATCATAGTAGTACTAGTAGTAGTATCAATTATGATTTAATAAAAAAAAAGCTGAAAATAAAATTAATTTGTTTTTATAAAAAGTTCTTTTAAGAAAATATAAAATTGAGTATTTTATGCTTACTGAAATAATAAATATATTATGTGAAATAATAAATAACTTATGTATATTATTTTTAATAATGATATCTTCTACACACGATGAAAATGTGACATTATTTCTTCTACTTACCTGTTCCTTCGTTACGTTGCCGTGTTCCACTTCTATTTTGTCCAGTTTCACTTCTTGTCATCTTTGGGGATGGATGATTATGATAGTCAAGAGATGTAACAGGATTAGGTTTGTTGTAAATTGCTGATTTACTTTGGATGCTGTCAGTTGATAATCTATCTTCATCCTATTCAGTATAAAATAACAAATGATATTTGGAGATTTAAGTATTTTAAATTTAATAAGAAATAATATTAAAAAATAATATGAAAATAATAATCATTATATCAAATAGGATATACATTATTCAGTAAATTATGTACACATTCTATTAAAAATCAATAGAAAGAAAACATGGTTCCTTATGGAAAAATGGAAAATCTGTATACTTATAAAGTTAAGCCATGGCCTACACTAACAATGATAGCAAAATGCCTTTTCAAATTAACACAACAGAAACAAACCGTTTTTCTGATATACTTACATAGATGCAATCTACAGCATACGGTTAACTAATTTGCATAGTGATTTGCAAAAGGACATTTCATTGATTAACTGTACCTTTTCATTGTTTTTAAATTAAATTATTGTTTTGAGTTTAATATAACAAATACTTCTGCTTAAGAATACTGATATATTTTGTTGCGAAATGCTTGGCTTTTATGCTTTTTATGTGAGCTTTATCCCACCACTTTGCTTCTGGCGTTTCGATCCATTTTGATATTGTAAGTTACAAACAAAGCATCCCCCTCTCTTCTCTCTCTCTCACACACATACACATCAACACCCAGACAACCAAATTAGCCATTTTAATCTGTTGTTAATAAAAAAAATTTAATAATCTATTAGTGACCTCTTGAACTTTGAAAATAATAATTTATAGTTGGAAAATTTTGTGTTTAATCAATAGTTTTCTAAAGAATAAAACAAAGGATTTTGATTAATAGTATTTTTATGATGAAGTGAGGTTTGTATCATACAGATTCGCCATTTATTCAGAATTACTTTTTTGGTAGACGTATATGCCGCTACCATATTTTACATGATTATTCTTTTTCTTTTATTTTCTTTATTATTTTGATTATTTAATACTAGAACACAATATATAGCATTGTAAATGATTCACTTCTAAAACACTGCAGCTTAATTGAGGGGGCAGGGACGAGTTCACACCTTCCCAAACTCTATGAGTGCATAAGTGAATGTAATGGATCCAATTGGATTTTAACTCGGTTTACCGCTTCTATAGTCTGAATTGGAAACCATGATTGTTTTTCAATGGATTCATTTGTATTCACCAGGACGAAAATCAATGTTGTTTAACAATCAACATGTATAAAAATTTAAAATAAAACAATTAAATTGAAAAGTAGAATCAAACAACAAAATACTTCTGGTAATAATATAAGTGATAGTAATTCCTGGTAATTTAAAAAAGAAATGAAAGGTGAGGAAATTATTCTGAAAATTTGATCAACATTTAATGCTTTTCAATTGAATTGCTTTTAACTAAACAGTTTATAAATAAATGTGAGGAAGATGTAAACTTAATGTCACTTAAATAAGTAATGCTAAGTAAATATTTCATTTTAATCTGTTGATTGTTTTGGATTTTTGGGGGGATTGATCTGGAAAAAATGTAAAAATTCCCTATTAATTGATACATTGACAAGTATAATTATTTCAATGAATAGGAAAAGAATGTTGTTATAGTGTTTACTATTTATCTTGAATTTGTACATTACTAGTGGTGTTATATAATACATGGACAATGCCAGGTAATAATATACAAATGATAAAAAGAAAATGCAATGACACGAAATAATAATAAAAATTGATAAATCATTTGAAATGTTTTAGTAACTTAAAAAATATTTTAAAAAAGAAAAATTTAATAATAAATATAATTTGTAACAAACCTGTCGATCTGCTAAAGTAGTCATTCGTGTTTGTGGCAGAGAAGATGATCTTTGTTGATGACTGGGAAGCTTTTCTGCAGGATGGGATTCTCTGCTGGTTTGGTTTATATGTGCACTTCTTATTTTATCTGCTTGATTTTTGTTTACATTGACAGCAGTTGGCCAAGATATTCCCTGCTTTGAAGGACACATCAAATGTCTTTGATCACTCATATATCTGCCACTTGGACCAACAACACCCACATTTGCTGGTGTCATTGCATGGGCATATGTCACATTTCTCTGGTCATTACAGCGAATGATACATACCGAGATTGAAGCAGTAATGATCACTGCTACGGTCACCGCTACAACTGTAATAATAATCACTGATGTAAGATCAACTTTATCTTCAGTGATTGTATGAACGGCACTTAGCATTTCTGATGTCTTGTTGCTTACAGTGACAGTGAAAAACATACTAGTTGTTGCTGATAGAACTGGACTACCACTATCCTTGACAACAAACACTAGTTCATAGGAACCAGCATCTTGTTGCGCAAGCACCCGATTGAAAGTTAACAAACCAGTGTACTGGTTGATGGTGAACATCTGCTTGTCATTGCCTCTGATTATTTCATATTTTAGAAATGCATTCTCTTGACTATCTCCATCAGCTGCCTTTACACAAGTGATGTTCTTTGAATGATGCCGGTAATATACAACATCCATGTTATAAGGATTGACACTGGGAAATGTAAAATACGGAGCATTATCATTTTTATCAGTCACTTCAACAATGACGTTGACTGTATTATTGAGAGATGGGATTCCATTATCTTTCACAAATACTTGAAACTTGTAAATGTTTTGAAACTCATGATCCAGTGACATAATGGCTGAAATCATGCCATCATCTTTGATTTTGAAAGGTAAAAACTGTTTGTTATTTGTGAGCAGAGAATAGGTGAGTTTCCCTCCAACTCCCAGGTCTGGGTCTGTTGCATTGATGAAGCCAACAGAAAATCTTGACTTCTCATTCTCTTCAATCAAGAACTTAAATGTCTCCATAGAGAACTGTGGCCTTACATCATTCACATCGGTCACTTTGATAGAGAACTTACTCTTACTTTGCAGTGGAGGAGATCCTTTATCTTGACAGCTGATGATAATTTCATGCTTTGCCTCTTTTTCTCTATCCAATGCTTTTTTCACAATTACTTGGTATTTCTTAGTGTCCAGACTTTGTAGTTTAAATTTATCATAATGCAGATTGCAACTCACTTCTCCATTTTGTCCAACATCATGATCAGTCACTTTTACATATGCAATGGAACTGCCAATTTTGATTCCTTCAGAAACTGATGTTGAATCTTTTCCTGATGCTGATAGGAACTTCAGATGAATGATTGGAGGATTATTTTGTTGATTGATAACATTTACCAAAACCATTGCAAGAGAACTTAATGGTGGACTTCCACCATCTTTTCCTTCCACATATAAATTATGTGTCAATATATTACTCAACATGAATTTTTTTTCTAAGAAAATCTGTCCAGTTTGTTCATTGAGTTTAAAATGACTTTTAGCAACATCAGATGTTTTTGTACTGAAATGATAAGTTACTCTTCCATTTTTACCAGAATCTAAATCTGTGGCTGATAAAGTTGCAATGGAAGAAGTTTCACTTGGTTTGTTCTTGATAGAAACATTGTAGACACTTTGAGAAAATATTGGAGTATTGTCATTGACATCAGAAATAGTGATATGGATATTTAAAGTACTTTCTTTCGATGGTGATCCTCCATCTTTAGCTATTACTTGAATCATATATACATGTTTTGCTTCTCTATCAAGTCTTTCTTCTAATATGATGGTAAGATCTGATGTTCCATCTATCTTTTTAGAAACTGATAAAGTAAAAGGGTCAGTTTTTGCTTTTTTTAGTTGGTATATTATTTTGGAATTAATAGCTCCAACATCTTTATCAATTGCATTTGGTACTAATATTTTTGTTCCTACAACATCACCTTCTGAAAACTCAATATTGATTTGCTTATCAGGAAATTCTGGTTGATGATCATTCACATCTTTAATTATTACTTTAATTTCTAATATTCTACTTATTGTATTCTCTCTTTGTACAGCAACATCAACCATTACAAAACATTCTTTGTTGGAAGTACATAATGACTCAGCATCCAATGTCTGTGCTGTATAGAGTTTTCCTGTATTTTTAGAAATCCGGAATAATGGAGAGCTGCTAGTTCCATCCTGTTCCATCAGACTGAATGCAATGAGATTGTGATCTTGTATGGCCACATCATCCATCACATTAGAATCAGCAGCAATGTCTCCAAGGTAAGTGCCAGGACTTTTCCCTTCTTCAACTTTGAATGTCAAATCTACACCGTAGGAAAAATGCAGTATACTGAAAATGGTACATATTTTAACCCACATTTTTGCTACTACTATGCACTTGATGTTAGCAAGTTCAGTAAATAACTGAGTATATCTGAAATTTAAAAAAAAAAAATTTAGTTTATAAAAAATTAATTCACATTAACTGTTGAAAAATGCAGTTTGTTAATAAAAAGATGATACTATATTTTGTAAACAAAAAAATGAAACCAGTATACTGACAATTACTTTAAAAAAGATATTCATGTTACATTTCTTTTTTATTATTGAAAATTTCTAGTAAATAGAAATATTTAGAATAATAACACATCACTAAACATGACTATTAAATGTATTATACAATTTATATGTAATAATCAATTTTTTTAAATATTTCAAAATAAATCTTTCCAGTAGCCAAAGTAATTACATGTATTATGTGTATATTTAAAGTAGTAGCCATGTTTAATGTTGCATTCTTGAAAGTCTTTTTTGAAAAAAAAAATTGTTTAATTTAGGTTGGTTACATATAAACGTATTTTAAAATGATTATACTGAAATTAATATAAGAATTCCTTTGCCTCATTTACTTATAATTTATTTTTTAATTGTGTAAAAGTTAAAATAAGAATTATATCACAATACACAAAACAGTGGAAATGTTTTCAGGTAATGATCTCAAACGAGGAGAATGTTTATAAATCTAAAAAAACAAAAAAACAACATGTCTCCATTAGACAAAGAAGACAAAGAAATAGGGAAGTATAGTGCCTCTGTTTTAATGTTTACTATTTATGTATTTAACTATTAAATATAGATTTTAAAATATATTATAAAATTCAGTTACCTTTGCTGTTGGTTGTTTAAATCTTGAGTTCAGGTTGAAATATCATTTGCTTAAGGATATCCTCTGTGATTTTGTTCATTTTGCATGAATATTATCTACACAAAGTGTGCTTGCTTTCTTTAGTGTGTATTAGAGGAAAGCAGCAGTCCTACTGAGTATGATGCATGTTCAATGGTTGCAAATAATAAACGATGCCTGCTGTGTTATATGCAGTATCAGTACAGAGATTTAATTACAACTTATATATTGTTCAGCTTAAATACTTAAAACTATCTAAATATATATAAAATAGAATTTTTTAAACTCATTTATTTACAAAAAAAAGTAAATTAAATTGTAATTTCTTAAGGGGCTTTTTTCCATTGTTCTCTTCATTTTTCTTTCTATCGTTTTTTATGTCCAGATGGTTTATCATATATTTTGAAATAAGAATACATTTTTGGTGACAATAAAAAACAAAGAGGTTTTAATTAAATCTAAAAATTGTTTGAGAAATAAATTATACATTCATAGGAAAGCATGTTTGTAATTTATAGATTTTATTTACAAATGATTATTTTTAAAGAACACTCATGCGTGAAATTAAAATTATATTAATATGAAAAATGTAAACACTTTAAGAAACACATTATTTCATGCTGCGCTTTATTTATTTTTGAAACTTAAATAAATAATAATTCTATCGCTCATGAATAAAAATTGCTTTTTTGATATGAACTTTTTCAAACTCAAGAATGTTGAATTAAGTCAAGATTAAATTCTTTGAATTTAATTATTTTTTATAATGTACTGTTATTAATACTAAAATAAAGTGAATAGATTATTTTTAAAGTATCAAAATAAGTCTTTAAACCTTTCAGTTTTTGTGTATCATTAAAACATTTAAAAATTAAACTTCCAATGTAATGTGTAGTTTTGCTAAAGTTTAACTGTTGACAGATTTTACAGCATTCAGAGTAGAATTGTTATACGATGTATATAATATAACTTTACTGTATGAAATAAAAGGGGGTAAATGTACAGTGTATAAGAATACTTAATATGATTCAGCATGTAAAAATGATTATTGGGGTACTGGAGGTAAGGGTCTTGGATTTCTATAAATATTTCCTGTTGACGGGAGACTTGTATCAGAAGAGTTACTATCCTCTGTCACAGAGTCTTTGTTATCACTGTTCTGTGAAAGGCTTGGTGTATAGAATCCCCTGGCCACAATGGTTGTATCACTTGGGTAGTTGACAGTCTGTCCTAATGGTCTCATCTCCGTCTCTTGACCTGGCTGCCCTCTTTGCTTTGATGGAGAATTGCAGTATTGGGATGTGTAGAATTCTGAAAAAGGCATGTACACCTACATATGATGTATGTATTATTGCGTGTTTTTTTTATTTACTATAAAAAATGTGCTAAGTAAATCTTAATTACAACATATACAGAAAATAATGACACAATAGTAAAATGATATTTAATCTAGAATTAAATATTAAGAGACAGATTATGAAAATAATAGTTACATACGAAATAGATATTTCACCCCTCATACCAGCCATCTTCTTTTTCTCCTGTTCACCTCTCTTTCATACCATAAAGCTAATAGTATCAGGGATGTAATTTCTCCACTATTTAGCGGAATTCTGCTTTTTTGTAATTCAGAAACGGCAGGATTTTCGCTTAAATCTGCTGGTTGGAGAATTTGTCTCGATTTCAGATTTTTTTTCCATTGGCCACTCACATCCTTTTAGTATAAGAATTTTTACTGTTTTGCTTTTCAGTCTCCCCCTCCATAACCTAAGTAACCAGATTTCCCCACACTCTTATTTTTACCTACTTTATACTCTTTCACTGACTCCATACTGACACGGTGGTGTTACTACCCCCATTCGCAAGTTCAATCAACAAGTTTGTCATTTACCACCAAACTATTGTCATTTATATATTAAAATATGATTACCTGTATATATTTGTGTTTATTAAGTATAGTTCATCAGATGCAATAAACATTAATGTACACAAACAATAACTTACATCATATTTAAGTACATAAATGAACCATACACCTGAAAATGGCTAGAGGGCACATCGGTCAAAATATAGTATAAATAAATATCAACGTTGATGAAGACAATAGGCCAAAGAAAGCCAATGTAAATAATTACAACAGAATTGTTAACAGCCAAAATAGTAATATTCAAAATTATTTTTGTTAAATTTATTTTAAAGTAATAATTAAATAAATAATCTTAGTGATTTAATGCAAGTTTTAGATTGCATACTTTTAAAATAATCTTCAGGTTTTGAATATTCAGTAAAAAAACAAAATAGGTTATCTCCCTTAAATCAAATTTTTATAGTATTTTAAAATATATTTATATATATGTTATAATTTTTATAATAAATGTGGGAATAAACATTTTATATTAGTTTTTAAAATATTTAAAATATTTTGTGGGCCAATGTACAATTTTCATTCATAAATATCTTAAATCACAAATGTCATTAAAATATTATAATTTGTCAAAAATCAAAGTGTCAAAATATAAATAAAGGAATTGTCTGAGAAGACAAATTTGCTGCAATTATCGCACAAGAAAAAAACTTGTCGCATAAAGAAATACTCTCTAATTCGTTTTTTAACAAAATTAATTCAATGATTGATAAATTTTGATACCAATCTAGCTTTTATGTTTTCTTTTAAATATATTAACTTTTGTATACATCTTAATAACTATACAATTATAATGATACTGGTAGAAATTATTGTATACAAATCATTAACTTTTTAAGAATCAACAAAATAATTACAGATACTCTTATAGAGAATGCACCGCGTTTCCGTGACTTTACGTTGTCAACGTTAGGGCAGGTTTTGGAAGCGCCCGAGAGTTTACGAGGCGGAAACTGCCAAACGATAAATTGAAGACTGACAGACAATAAATTCAGACGAAGAAAATCAAAGTAAAATACATATATAAAAATAAAGAACAAACAAACCATAGCTAAACAACTGTTATTAATTAGATGTTATTTTTTTTTCAAAGGAACCATTGTTAATCAAATGTTTTTAAATAAATAATAAATTTTTTTGTGCACCAGAAAAGTTTAAAAAGATGATTCTTTTTATATAACAAAGAAACCACTGTTTTTAACCAATTTCTTGTTTGTTTTTTGTTTTTTAAATTTTTTCTTTCAATGTTTTTTTTTTTTTTACATTTTGTGGATTATGGTTAGTCTTTCGCTAGAAGTGACCGTTGCTGACAGAACTCGATAAGTCTTTTGATCGTAGGAATTCATTTTTTTTCTTCTTTAACGCGCTGCAGACCGAAGAAATTAATTTCTTCCAAAAGTTGTCGTCTGCTTGCTTGGAACCTGATTGTCTAATGTCTGTTGCAACCTGATTTGTTAATAGTTTCCTCAACTCTCGGGCGTTTCCAAGGCCTGCCTGAACGTTGACGAGGCGAAGTCACGGAAACGCGGTGCATTCTCTATAAGAGTACCTAATTACAAAATGAAAACTAAAAGTTAAAATTTAAAAAATGTTTTAATTCAAAAGTTATAGTATTTACATTTTTTTAAAAAAATATTACTAAACAACAAAAAACTTTTTCTAACAATAAGTTTAAACACATATATAAATAATCAAATGCTTCTGATATTAAAATCTACTTACCAGTAGTTCTGTCACTTTGTATTGAGCCAGTTTCTTTTCTGCTGTTAGTTCGAGACAATTTTGGTGAGGGATGGTTAAGATATTCAGAAGAAGTGACTTGATGTGATTTATTTTTAGAACTATTTGGAAGTATAACTTCAGCTTGAACTTGGGTCTGTTGAAAAGATAAAATTCAAAGCTAAATGTTTACTGTTGTTAAAATTGATTTAAATGTCAAAGCTTAGGATAGATTTATTTTTTCAATATTATGATGTGGATGTTGATAACAAAAAAATAGATATTAAAATAGATAAAGAATACTTTTATTCTATTCAGGACTTCTTACTACCGAAACTACAGGTTTACACATTTAGTTTCCATACATATGCCTTTTAAATAAAGGAGAAATATGTTTATTGACCATAGATTAGCCTGTATGTTTATATCTGTTGGCACTGAAAGTAAATCCTTTTTTCTTACATTTCATCATAGTTATTATGATCATGAAAAGGGAGTAGAGGACAAGGGTAATGAAAATAAAGGGGGAATAGAAACTTTTACAGAAATTTCAAATGAGATAATAATGTCAGATCAGAACAGTTCACCACAAACATTTTGGGCTAAGATCAGTTGGACAATATATATATATATATATATATATATATATATATATATATATATATATATAAACGGAAAAAATATGTCCTATGAAGTTAAGGGTGACTAATAATGCAATTTTCTGCATCTTAATCACTTAGGAAAGTGAGACAATCGAAATAATAGTAAGCAAAATAACAACGAACGCTACAATCACCAATAAAAATACATTAAATATTTAGGTGATAAAAATCGTACATATTTCTAGACAGAGCGTCTTGGTCCAATGGTAGAACGCTGGACTATAGACATCAATATCGAAGGTTCGATCTCTGTCTAAGTTAGCCATGCTGATGACGGCTGTGAGCCAGAAACATGTGTCCATGGATTACTTTTATGAACATATAAAATAAATAAATAAATATATATATATATGTATAAGTATAGAGATGACATAATAGACATCTGGATACACGGTTTACCTAAACTGCTAGAATTTTAAAAAATATATAAATAGCATACATTTTACTATTAAATTCATTAAAGTAGTTTATTCTTAACAAAAACTGAATATGCTGGATGTAAACTTAAATTTAGTAAATGGATTAATTCAAACAAATATGACTTCTAAACCCATGGTCATTTGTACGTCATCCAGGGCATTGCATGCATACTATCCCATATAATGTTATACTACACCTTATGATCATACCATTCTTGAAGAACATAATAGGGAGTTTATACAATATTTGATTATACAACATTATAGCTCCAATTTAATCATAGAATAATATCCAAAAGTAGTGTACATTCCTTGGTATAAGTTGCTTAAATCTAAAACGAATAAAGTTGAATAGAAATTGGTACCTTTGATTATTGATTTCAACTCTAACCTTCCTAATGTGAGTATTGAATTGATAGGAGAGAAAATATAAAATAATATAAGAATAATGTATAAACACAGCTTAATTCAATAAATTATAAAAGAAATTAATCGATGTAAATATTCATAATTCTCCTCATAAAATATATTTTTATAATTTTATATTTTATTAACACTTGACAATAAGAACATAGAGTGATTATGTGTATATGTGGGGTGTAAGTGTGTATTCTCGTAGGCATATATGTGCGTGTGTAGGTGGGTTTATATATATATATATATATATATAATGTGTGTGTGTGTATATGATTACATGTATATAATAGAGTGAGTGTGTGTGTGTGTGTATGTTTAGATAATAGTTAAGTCGTTGATCATAATTTAAATAGATTCCCTTCTTGCATTTAGATTAACTTAAGGTTTTTGACACGCGTATAGCCGTTAGATTGTCCTTTTTTTATATCTTTCCCTTTTTTCTCTTTCTTTTTTGATTCTTTGGTCTTCTTTCACTTTTCCAATCTAGCTTGATAATTCAGTATTTCCTTGAGGTGATTTGACCGAGTTTGAAAGGGTGGCCGATCATTCAAACTAAGTGTGTGTTTGACATATATATATATGTATATGTGTATGCTTGTATATGATTGTGTGTGGGTGGTGATGTGTGTATGTATGTACATAGGATGTGTACGTATTTATGCTTGCCTATGTATGTGTGTGAGTGAGATTGTGTCAGAATTTACTTTAGGTTCGTTCCTTCCACTCACAATATACATTTATTGCTAGTCAGTAGGTGTCATAAAACAATGATGAGGATTAATACTGTTAATTTTTGACACGACCCGATTCCTTTGTAAAACGGACCCTCCTCCCTCCCCTTCGGTGTCTGTAGTAAATTATGTAATTCCCCCTATATGTATATGTGTATGCTTGTATATGATTGTGTGTGGGTGGTGATGTGTGTATGTATGTAACAGAAGTTAGACTTAAGGATAAGAGATGCTTCAATTTCCCCCTCTCTCTAAATATGTATTTGATGGGTTGTTACCACCTTTCTCTCCAATTATATTTGAATTGTCGAGTGTGAATTTAACCCTTTTCTTTCACTTTCAAAAATGTAATTGTCTGGATCGGATGCTTGAAAAAACCACAAGGTTGAAATAAATTATTCCATCGATGATTATGTAATTTCGTGTTATTATACTTCATTTTATTCTTGCTCTGTTTATCACACTGAGCTCTCCTACCCGGATTACCTTCTGGAATTATTTCATTATAACACACATATATATATATATATATATATATATATATATATATATAATGTCCAGTTGATCATAGCTTAAACATGTTTGGGGGTGAGGGTGAACTAAAGAATCAATATCTATTTTTATAAATTTTTGTGAGATATTTCAAAATTATGAGTTTGAAAGCGATATAATAAACTGTAAGAAAATTATCATTTGACTCAAGTTCATACTTTATATCGGTTGATTTATTATGTGAGTGTATCTCATGTGCATGTGGAGTTACAGATAACAGAATAATAGATTTATAAAGCTATGTTCAAATTTCAATCAAGTCTGTTACTTTCAATTAACACAAATTTCTTCAGTTGTGGATAAAATATCAGAGATCAAGATTCATTCCCTGTTGTGTTCACCATGTAACCAAGTAAAGCCTTCCACTTTCTAACCGAGGAAGAATGACCACCTGTTCCAATGCTCAGCAAATATCATGAATGTGAAATACTAAACATAACATCAATTTTGGCCAATAGATTATGAGACCATTAGAGTTCATAAACATCTGAGGACATGTATATTTAAGTATGTTAAGAATGTAGATAGATAAATAAAAAGATAACTTTTGTTTTGAACATATATATTCATGAAAAGAGAATTATTTCTCAGTAAACATTAGTAAAATCCATTTGTTAAAAAAAGACACAAGTTGGCAAACTCAGGACAGTTTGTGAAAATTTAGATAAGTCAAATATATTTTTTAATTTTCTAAATGAAAGAATATGGATTGTATAATATCATTTACGATTTTAAAGTGTACATATCAAAATAAAACCATTTACCTCAGGTCCAATATGCAGGTGAGTTTGTGTTTGTGGAAGGGAAGACGATCTTTGTTGTTGACTGGGAAGCTTTTCTGCATGATGTGCTTCTCTGCTGGTTTGGTTTATATGTGAACTTCTTATTTTATCTGCTTGGCTTTTGTTTACATTGACAGCAGTTGGCCAAGATATTCCTTGCTTTGAAGGACACATCAAATGTCTCTGATCACTCATATATCTGCCACTTGGACCAACAACACCCACATTGGCTGGTGCCATTGCATGGGCATATGTCACATTTCTTTGATCATTACAGCGGATGATACATACCGAAATTGAAGCAGTAATGATCACTGCTACAGTCACTGCTACAACCGTAATAATAATCACTGATGTAAGATCAACTTTATCTTCAGTGATAGTATGAACGGCACTTAGCATTTCTGATGTCTTATTGCTTACAGTGACAGTGAAAAACATACTAGTTGTTGCTGATAGAACTGGACTACCACTATCCTTGACAACAAACACTAGCTCATAGGAACCAGCATCTTGTTGCGCAAGCACCCGATTGAAAGTTAACAAACCAGTGTACTGGTTGATGGTGAACATCTGCTTGTCATTGCCTCTGATTATTTCATATTTTAGAAATGCATTCTCTTGACTATCTCCATCAGCTGCCTTTACACAAGTGATGTTCTTTGAATGATGCCGGTAATATACAACATCCATGTTATAAGGATTGACACTGGGAAATGTAAAATACGGAGCATTATCATTTTTATCAGTCACTTCAACAATGACGTTGACTGTATTATTGAGAGATGGGATTCCATTATCTTTCACAAATACTTGAAACTTGTAAATGTTTTGAAACTCATGATCCAGTGACATAATGGCTGAAATCATGCCATCATCTTTGATTTTGAAAGGTAAAAACTGTTTGTTATTTGTGAGCAGAGAATAGGTGAGTTTCCCTCCAACTCCCAGGTCTGGGTCTGTTGCATTGATGAAGCCAACAGAAAATCTTGACTTCTCATTCTCTTCAATCAAGAATTTAAATGTCTCCATAGAGAACTGTGGCCTTACATCATTCACATCGGTCACTTTGATAGAGAACTTACTCTTACTTTGCAGTGGAGGAGATCCTTTATCTTGACAGCTGATGATAATTTCATGCTTTGCCTCTCTTTCTCTATCCAATGCTTTTTTCACAATTACTTGGTATTTCTTAGTGTCCAGACTTTGTAGTTTAAATTTATCATAATGCAGATTGCAACTCACTTCTCCATTTTGTCCAACATCATGATCAGTCACTTTTATATATGCAATGGAACTGCCAATTTTGATTCCTTCAGAAACTGATGTTGAATCTTTTCCTGATGCTGACAGGAACTTCAGGTGAATGATTGGTGGATTATTTTGTTGGTTAATGACATTAACAATAACCATAGCAAGAGACTCAAGTGGTGGAACTCCCCCATCTTTAGCTTCAACATATAAATGATGTATATTATTTGAAGTAAATTTCTTTTCTAAGAAAATCTGTCCAGTTTGTTCATTTAATTTAAAATGACTTTTAGCAACATCAGTTGTTTTTGTACTGAAATGATAAGTGACTCTTCCATTTTTACCAGAATCTAAATCTGTGGCTGATAAAGTTGCAATGGAAGAAGTTTCGCTGGGTTTATTTTTGATAGAAACATTGTAAACATTTTGTGAAAAAACTGGTGAGTTATCATTTACATCTGTGATTAAAATGTAAACATTTAAAGTGTTTTGTTTTGGTGGGGATCCTCCATCTTTGGCCAAAATTTGAATCATATAAGAATGTTTTTCCTCTCTATCAAGCATCTTTTCTAATTTTATACCAAGTTTAGATGTACCATCAACTTTCTTTGATACTTCTAATGTAAATGGTTCATCCATTTTCTTTTTTAGTTTATAAGTTATCTGTGAATTTATTTTTCCAACATCTTTATCAACAGCATTTTGTATTAATTTTCTCATTCCTTTTCCATCTCCTTCTTCAAATTCTACGGTCACTTGTTTATCAGGAAATTCTGGTTGATGATCATTTACATCCTCAATTATTACTTTGATTTCTAAAATTCGACTTATTGTATTCTCTCTTTGTACAGCAACATCAACCATCACAAAACATTCTTTTCCATAAGTACACAGTGATTCAGCATCCAATGTCTGTGCTGTATACAGTTTTCCTGTATTTTTAGAAATCCGGAATAATGGAGAGCTACTTGTTCCATCCTGTTCCATAAGACTAAATGAAATGAGATTGTGATCTTGTATGGCTACATCATCCATCACATTAGAATCAGCAGCAATGTCTCCGAGGTAAGTGCCAGGACTTTTTCCTTCTTCAACTTGGAATGTCAAATCTACACAGTAAGAAAAGTGTAGTGAACAAAATAAGATGCATATCTGTATCAACATGTTGTAATACATCTTTTATCTGATGAACTTTGAATTTGTCTGAAATAAAAACAAAAATTTCATACAATTTAAAATGTTTTAAATAAATTATAGTCATATAATAATTTATTATTTCATTAAAGTAGTAAGTTAGATCTTTTTATAATTGTAAAATATACTTATAGTTTAATATTGATTGCTTTTCATTGAAGATTATTTCATGTGAACATTGCATTGAAAAAGGCAAACAAAAAAATCAGTTAAACGTCTCAAAAAAAAAAAGGGGAGAGATATGAAAATAATCTTTCATCATAGATACACCTATTTATATTCTCATAATGTAGCAGTCATGATTGATAAACATTTTATTTTTATTAAACAAATTTAATCAATAAGGATTAATGAGCCATATATTTTCTAAATATTTTAGTTCTTATAAAATAATCACTATGGAAAATAAGAATATGAATTAAAAATTCGTATAAAGCCTTGTATTTCTTCTATTCTTTAATTAAAAAAAAAAAAACAGGAAAATATATTACTATAAATAAGATGCAATATTTTTATAGCTCATAAAAAAAATCATTTTTCTGAATGAAAAATATAATTTCTTTAACCTCTGAATAGAGAAACAAGATTTTATGTATTCAAACCAGACAAAGAAACAGAACATTTATGTGCCTATTCATAAAACTAAGCAGTTAGAAATGTAACACAAAACTATAAGAAAGGACAGAAAATAATCACTTTAACTTACCTTTCTTCTTGATTATAGAAACTCCTTGGAAAGATAGAATTTACATCCTGATAAAGATTATTAGGGGGAAATGTTATTTTCTATGAACATGAGCAGCACTTTTTGTGCCTGCTTTCTTTGCTTGATATAAGGAAGCAGAAAGCAGCAGTCCTTAGGAGCGTGTTGTGTGTGTAATGGCTGCAACAATAAATAATGGCTGCTATGTTTCATGCAGGATTAGAATATCATTTTTTGATAAAATTATAAATTTTACTTTTTTTTTAAACATAAATCTTAACAAATATTTTCACATATAAAAACTGATCTGATGAAGCATGCGGTGACAAAAATGATGTTAAGAAAAAAAAACTTAATTTTTTTTTCCCAAAATGCAGTTTTGTGAATATTTTCTTTTTTCCATTGTGTTCTTTATTCTTCTTTCTATTTTTCCTTTATCAGAAAGAATATTTGCCTGAAAATATTGTTACGGGTTAAAAGATGATTTTGTTTACTAAAAAGATGTGGAATCTTGTAAGTTTAATTTGTGTGTTATCTTTTAGAATGAAATCAGTTTTTTGTCATTTTTATAGTTCACTAAGACATTTAGTTTTAATGGATTCTGTATATTTAAAGAAATCTGTGGGTTTCTTTTAAAACATACTGAGGAAAACTGGTAAAAAATATTAATTTTTATTTTTTATGACAAAACAATGAAAATTATTTTTATTATTTATTCATGACTATATTTTTTAAATGTTAGATGATTTATTTTTAGTTTAGATTATATAAAAAATATTACTCAGAAAATGTGGTTGTCTACAGAAAAAAATACTTATGTATTCTTTTAACTTATAATATTTATTGTTATGGCAAAATAATATTTATAAAGTATTTTTTCAGTTTAAAGACTATTCTGTCACTGAAAAGAAAATTTAACGGTATATTTTAATATTTTAAATTATGATTGTTAAACTGTAAATTTTCAATCTTTTATATAATCATTATAATATCAAGACTAAAATATATCTGATATCTAGTAAACCGTATTACTGTTTTATTAGTATGTTCATAAAAGCATTTAGTTAGACATTGCAGGGTATTATTGTGGTACAGGAGGCAAAGGCCTTGGATTTCTATAAATATTTCCTGTTGAGTGCTGACTTATATCAGAAGAGTTACTATCCTCTGTCACAGAGTCTTTGTTGTCATTGTTTTGTGAAAGGCTTGGTGTGTAGAATTCCCTGGCCACAATGGTTGTATCACTTGGGTAGTTGACAGTCTGTCCCAATGGCCTCATCTCAGTCTCTTGTGATGGCTGTCCACTTCGTTTTGATGGAGAATTGCAATACTGGGAAGTGTAAAACTCTGGAAAATATAAGTAGGGTTAATGTAAAGTTTCTTTAAATATATTGCTTGACCGTTTATCATGTTGTCTTTCTAGATTACATATAAATAAGAATGATTTACAGAGCTAAATTGAACAATGACATCAGTTTAGAGTTTTATTAACAATTCTAATAACTTATATTTAAATATGTATTATGTTATTTATTATGAAAAACTGCCATAGAAGTGGTCCTTGGTATGACCTTAAAAGACATCCAGTGGTGAGGTCACCACTTGGGAGATGTGGAGAATGTGGAGCTGCCCCTTAGTTGCCATTGCTCCTCGGTCTGGCCTGGAGTGGTAGTACCTGTAAGGGCCCCATCTATGGGTCAAATAGAACCTACTGGCGCTACCAGATCAGCCTGTTTGAAGTTATTGACTTCCTGACTCAAAATGCACCAAACATTGATGTTTTATTGGGTTTTTTTTTTTTTGCAAAACTCAATCATGTTCTGCAAAATCCAAGACAAAAAACAACAATTTCCCTCCCTCTCCTTTTCTCTCCCCTTCCTCCTCTCTCCCTCCCTTCATCCTTTTCACTCAACCATGAATAAATACGTTTACATATAAAGAACTTGAGTAGGGAAGCATACAATGGAGCCAAGCGTGCTGCTAAAGCTGCTGTACACCACGCTAAGTCAGAGGCCGATAAAGAGATTTTTCTCAAAATAAATCCCAAGTCAAGTGACATTTACAAGCTCGCAAAACAGATGCGCCATGACAATCAAGATGTCTTGGGTGAAAACCCTATAAGGAACGACTCTGGTGAACTCTCATTGGATGATGAAGCGAAAAAACAGTCATGGAAACAGCACTATGAACGCTTGCTGAACGTTGAATTTCCATGGAACCCCAATGAGCTGACTTATGAATCTCCTATAGAAGGTCCTAGTACCCCCATTACCCAGGAGATGATCACTAAAGCAATCCGTAAAATGGGAGCTGATAAAGCAGCTGGGTCATCTGGTATAGTTGCTGAGATGCTTAAACCAACCGGTGAACTAGGGGCCAGTTTGGTGCATGAACTGATTGAAGCCATCATCAGAGAAGGATGCATACCTAAGGAATGGGAAGACAGCATTATAGTAGGTCTGTACAAAGGTCAAGGCGATGCATTAAACAGAGGTAACTACCGTGGACTCAAGTTCATTGATCAGGTCATGAAAGTCCTGGAAAGAATTGTTGAACAGCTGATCAGACAACAAATACAGATTGCTGATAAGCAATTTGGCTTCATGCCCGATAGGAGCACCACAGATGCAATTTTCATCATACGCCAAGTCATGGAGAAACATCTAGCAGCAAACAAACCACTGTACATGGCATTTGTAGATTTGGAGAAAGCTTTTGACCGTGTCCCCAGAAGGGTCATCTGGTGGGCCCTGCGAAAGCTGGGTGTTACTGAGTGGTTGGTTCAGGTGATAACGTCTATGTACACCAATGTACGTAGTCGGGTACGAGTCGGTAACAGCTACAGTGACGAATTTGAGGTTAGAGTAGGCATCCATCAGGGATCTGTCTTAAGTCCCCTTCTATTCATCATTGTACTCGAGGCTCTATCACTGGAATTCCATACTGGCTGCCCGTGGGAGCTGCTATATGCCGATGACCTACCAGTCATTGATACTTCACTTCAGTCACTCAAGGAACGTCTGGATAGATGGAAGAGTAGCATGGAGGAGAAAGGTCTCAGAGTCAATATGGGTAAAACTAAGGTCATGATCGCAGGTCCAAACCTCAGCTTACTACAGAAAACAGGAAAATACCCGTGTGCTGTATGTCTGAAAGGAACTGGCAGCAACTCAATCATCTGCACTCACTGTTCAGGTTGGGTCCACAAAAGGTGCAGTGGCATAAAGGGCTCTCTCAAAGCAGATCCTCACTTAAAGTGCTTTCGTTGCACCAGCACGGCAAGATCAATAGATGGCAGACCACTGACGGAGATGGATACTGGTGACAACAAACTGGAAGTAGTGACAGACTTTTGTTATCTTGGAGATGTGCTGTCATCAGGTGGAGGCTGTGAACTTGTGGCAGCTACACGTTGCAAGTGTGCCTGGAAAAAGTTTAGAGAGCTGCTACCAATCCTGACAAACAAACACCTGTCAACAACTACGAGAGGGCGTGTATACTCCTCATGTGTCAGAAGTGTGCTGTTGTATGGCTCAGAAACTTGGGCTGTCTCTGCTGGCATACTAAAGAAGCTGCGCCGTAATGACAGGGCAATGGTCAGATCGATCTGTTTGGTGAGGCCTGGACAGTACGTTTCTTTTGAATCCCTGCTCTCACAGGTCGACTTAAAAATCCTTGCGGACATCATGCGGAAGAACAGACTGCGTTGGTTGGGTCACATTGAGCGTAGCGATGGCTGGATTGCTAAAGTCCGACAGTTGAATGTACCAGCAGAGAACATCACCACTGGCAGACCCAAGTTGACTTGGGAGGACGTAGTCAAACGTGATAGGAAGGCCATGGGTATGGATTCCATCAAGCCTTGCCAAAGACAGAAGTGGAGAGGAAGACATAGATTTTGAGACTAGACAATCAGGCCCCACCCTCATCAGAGGAGTAATTGTGGCCTGATTCAACAAATAACCCGGTTGTTGCTGTTGCTGTTGTTGTTGTTGTTGATGATGATGTCAGGAACTTTTCCATGTTGACCTACTTCAAAATGTTAGTGAGAATAATGAAATATTTCCTACTGTATTAAATAAATAGAAGTAACTTTTGTTTACATTGTTAATGCTTTTGAAGATAAAAGCCATCTAATGAAAGTTCATTTTTATGCTATAGCTCTGCATATTACTTCATAATTTAATAACAAAAATATATATTATCTAACCAATAAGGATGATTCCTGCTAAATCTAAAAGCACCCATCTCTAATACACTTTCTTTCAGTTCACCAGTATAAATAGAAGTTAGGGGCAGCAGTTGTTCTCGACTGGAAACCCTAGTGTTGACACTACCACACACTTACGCATGTGCTTTGACCTGACTGAAGCTTACCAAACCTTCATATTCCAAATTGACTACAACATAAACACATATTTTATTGGTGTGTATACACATGCTCAAGAACTTTATCATTCATACAAATATGTTACTTCTTGTAATTCCTTGATATCAAGTTTTGCCTCAGTTAATATAGTCTTTTTTGTGTTTATTGTTCCACTTAAAGGATGCTCATTAATTATTCCTAAAAACATTCATTATAGACATACATATAACGCACAGTTTTGAGAATCCATACTATAAAAAGTAAAATAGTTAGTTAAATGTAATGTGCCTTGGCCTGGTTGATGGAATGAGAATGTGGATTAAATAAAGAATTCAGATTGAAATTCTCCACAGGTTCCTGAAATCAACATAAAATTTCCAAAGTTCAACTATATAGTCTACAATTTTGAAAAGATGCACCTGAAGATGGTCAGAGATTACATCAGCCAAAATATTGTGAATATAACAATCAAGATAAGAATCGTAGTCTGAATAATCCAAATAATATAAATTATCTATTCTCATCTAAAACATTCTGAAACCTAGTAACATAAGTATTTATCATTTTATTCTAAAATATTAAGTATTTATAATAAATATACACCCAATAGAAAATTTAAAAAAAATGACAAAGCTAATGATTTTCTCAATGTGTGATCAAATTAAATAAGTGTTTATTGTATTTTAATCTGGATTGTTTAAAATTACGGCATAATCATGTTGACACACCGGTTCCCGTTAGATCACAGAAGTTAAGCGACGTTGAGCCTGGCCAGTACCAGATGGGTGACCATTTGGGAATAGCAGGCGCTGTATGTGGTCACCTAGCTATGAGCAAATAGCGTCGCCAACCCGCAGTGCCTAGCGTGGCGACTATGGCAAAACACTAATAAGGTAGTCGGAAACCAGGGAGGGGTTCATCCTCCAGGAGTGATAAAAAACCCTGATGGTGATAGTGGTGATGTTTAGAAAAATATTACGTAACTAGACCGAATTTTAATGCTTTCGTATTAATAAAGTAGCAAACAATTTGTTGGTTCACTAGACATGTTCATTTATAACTTTCAGCTCCATTATTATCGCCCTTTGACCTGCTTAGTTTTTCTCTTTATTAGCAGACACAATTTTTATTTATTTATGCCTCCATGAGCGCTCTCTAAGCCTCCGCAAAAAGAATGCAAAATCCCACTTCAACATTTCAGAAAAAAAAAAATTACACTGCCAATTCAAACAATATCTAAAAACAACTTGTTTAAAAACATTTATTTGATAATTTATTGATATACTTGTGTGCATACTTTCTTCATTTCTTCTCAACTTAATACAAGTTTTATAAAAAAAAAACTATGTTACTCAGCTGCTGCTAATACTTGTTCTCTTGAATTACCTCCCTTTAGTGTCACACACAAAGGAATAGCTATTTATACATGTAAATATTGAAACAGACACAACACAATATTAGACATTACAAACGTGCAGATAGAACCTTTTCAATTTTGTTTGAATGTGTATCGAACAATGCATTCTCTGAATATAAATAATTATCCTACCTATAGAATTATATTTGACAACTTTATTCAACATAGATGGTTGATATGCCGTAAAACAAATAAAACAAAACCTCTTTTCGATTTATATGCAAAGGAATAGCTATTGATACATTATACGTTGAAACAGGCACAATGATTATTATATCAGAGAATAAGAAAAAATATGAAAAATTCTTTGTTACTTTTAATTATATAAATATAATATTTTAAGCTCATTTAAGTAATTATCAGTCTATTGAAAGTTGTATCATATATGTGCACACATGAAAATATAACTTTATTTCAAAATATTTAAGTGTTTTGAGTTAAATTAATATTAGATGAAATCTCATAAACATAATTTTATGAATAATGAAAATGTTAATTTTTCTTTATATGAAATCATTTAGGTATAATATTCACACTCATAATCTTACAATAAAATTTCATTCTTATTTTGTTAAAACTAACATTACATTAGTTGATAGATATTCCATATGTTACAATTACTTATAATCTATAATTCAAATTCTACATCTAAATATATTTAAGTTTATTGCCTCAATTTACAAGTTCAAAACTTATAATTTAAAATCTAATTTGTTTACTATGATAACAAGTCTTTTTATATGTATTTATATCTTCATTTTCAAATTTAATGTGTGATAATAATGTAAAACATGTGATGTATCCAAGATTTAAGAGAAAATAAACAAGATTTAAAAAGAATTGTTGCGTTTTATTAAATTCAAGATTTCATTTTAAATTAAAGGTTGCAAATATTCTTAAAGCAGACGAGGAATTTTGAGAGCAAGTAAAAATGATTGGAAATTTATTAGGTGTGAAAATCTGCGTACCTGTTGTTGCTTCCCTCTGTCTTGTACTTGCTTCCTTTCTGTTGTTAGTTCGAGAAAAATTTGGCGATGAATGGTTTAAATATTCAGAAGAACTAACTTCATTGGATTTAGTTTTGGGACTATATGGAAGTATTAATTCATCCTGGAGAGAAGTCTGTCGAAGAAAAAAATACCATGTTTCATGATTTAAAATCAAAACTTGCTGTAGATTTTAATATTGATAAATGGGAAAAATTGAAATAGAAAGAAAAAGAAAATAATTAATGCTATAAATATTTAAGTATTCATAACGATGTAGTAATTTTACAAAAATGTTGAGAAACATTTTACACATAAAACACATTCTTTAAAATAGAAAACAAATGACCTATTTACACAATGTTACTTGTTAAATATTAAAACAATTATTCAGAATAATCAGCAAGAAAATATATAAATTTGGTTTAAATTGAAATACCTGTAATCCTTCTTGCAATGAGTTCTGCCTCTGCGGTAAAGAAGCTGATCTTTGTTGCTGACTGGGAAGCTTTTCTGCAGGATGAGATTCTCTGCTGGTTTGGTTTATATGTGCACTTCTTATTTTATCTGCTTGACTTTTGTTTACATTGACAGCAGTCGGCCAAGATATTCCCTGCTTTGAAGGACACATCAAATGTCTCTGATCACTCATATATCTGCCACTTGGGCCAACAACACCCACATTGGTTGGTGCCATTGCATGGGCATATGTCACATTTCTCTGGTCATTACAGCGAATAATACATACCGAAATTGAAGCAGTAATGATCACTGCTACGGTCACTGCTACAACCGTAATAATAATCACTGATGTAAGATCAACTTTATCTTCAGTGATTGTATGAACGGCACTTAGCATTTCTGATGTTTTGTTGCTTACAGTGACAGTGAAAAACATACTAGTTGTTGCTGATAGAACTGGACTACCACTATCCTTGACAACAAACACTAGCTCATAGGAACCAGCATCTTGTTGCGCAAGCACCCGATTGAAAGTTAACAAACCAGTGTACTGGTTGATGGTGAACATCTGCTTGTCATTGCCTCTGATTATTTCATATTTTAGAAATGCATTCTCTTGACTATCTCCATCAGCTGCCTTTACACAAGTGATATTCTTTGAATGATGCCGGTAATATACAACATCCATGTTATAAGGATTGACACTGGGAAATGTAAAATACGGAGCATTATCATTTTTATCAGTCACTTCAACAATGACGTTGACTGTATTATTGAGAGATGGGATTCCATTATCTTTCACAAATACTTGAAACTTGTAAATGTTTTGAAACTCATGATCCAGTGACATAATGGCTGAAATCATGCCATCATCTTTGATTTTGAAAGGTAAAAACTGTTTGTTATTTGTGAGCAGAGAATAGGTGAGTTTCCCTCCAACTCCCAAGTCTGGGTCTGTTGCATTGATGAAGCCAACAGAAAATCTTGACTTCTCATTCTCTTCAATCAAGAACTTAAATGTCTCCATAGAGAACTGTGGCCTTACATCATTCACATCGGTCACTTTGATAGAGAACTTACTCTTACTTTGCAGTGGAGGAGATCCTTTATCTTGACAGCTGATGATAATTTCATGCTTTGCCTCTCTTTCTCTATCCAATGCTTTTTTCACAATTACTTGGTATTTCTTAGTGTCCAGACTTTGTAGTTTAAATTTATCATAATGCAGATTGCAACTCACTTCTCCATTTTGTCCAACATCATGATCAGTCACTTTTACATATGCAATGGAACTGCCAATTTTGATTCCTTCAGAAACTGATGTTGAATCTTTTCCTGATGCTGACAGGAACTTGAGATGAATGATTGGAGGATTATTTTGTTGATTAATAACATTTACCAAAACCATAGCAAGGGAACGCAAAAAAGGGTCACCTCCATCCCTAGCTTCAATATACAAATTATATGTAAGAGTATTACTTAATGTAAATTTGTTTTCTAAAAAAATCTGTCCAGTTTGTTCATTAAGTTTAAAATGACTTTTAGCAACATCAGATGTTTTTGCACTGAAATGATAAGTGACTCTTCCATTTTTACCAGAATCTAAATCTGTGGCTGATAAAGTTGCAATGGAAGAAGTTTCACTTGGTTTGTTCTTGATAGATACATTATATATATTTTGTGAGAAAATGGGAATGTTATCATTGACATCAGTTACAGCAATATGAACGAATAGAATACTTTGTTTAGGAGGAGATCCACCATCTTTAGCTATTACTTTAATCAAATATGAATCTTTTTCTTCTCTGTTAAGAGGCTTTTCTAAATTTATGCTTATATCTGAGCTTTCGTCAACTTTTTTAGATACAAATAATGTGAATGGTTCATCTCTGCTCCTTTTTAGTTCATAAGTAATTTTAGAGTTTACAGCTCCAACATCTTTATCAATAGCATTTGGAATGAACATTTTAGTTCCCTTTATATCATTTTCTTCGCATTCTATATTTACTTGCTTTTCAGGAAATTCTGGTTGATGATCATTCACATCTTCAATAATTACTTTAATTTCTAATATTCTACTTATTGTATTCTCTCTTTGTACAGCAACATCAACCATTACAAAACATTCTTTGTTGGAATTACATAATGACTCAGCATCCAATGTTTGTGCTGTATAGAGTTTTCCTGTATTTTTAGAAATCCGGAATAATGGAGAGCTGCTAGTTCCATCCTGTTCCATCAGACTGAATGCAATGAGATTTTGATCTTGAATGGCCACATCATCCATTACATTAGAATCGGCAGCAATGTCTCCGAGGTAAGTGCCAGGACTTTTCCCTTCTTCAACTTTAAATGTCAAATCAACACTCATGGAAATGTGTATCAGAAAAACGAGGATGCATATTGGTAGGATCATATTGTTGCTTGAAAATACAATATCAAAATCAGATGAAATAATGTCCCTATAAAGAAATTAAAAAAAATTATTAACTTTAAAGTAAACGATAAATTATAATAGTCTTTTTTTGTGTATGAATTAAAACATAATTTGTATAGAAAAACAAAAGAAATTCTCTAAATTTTGCATTTACTTCATTTGTATGACACATGAATTACATTTAAATAGGAAATATAAGTATGAAGTCTATATTCTTTTTTTTAGATAAAATATAGAGAACTTTAAAAAAAACTGCCTAAATAATAAATATTCTTTTGTGTGCAACATTCTATTTTGATAAGAGTAGCCATTTTGATTTAAATGATTGTATCCGATTTTATCAAAATAGAAGCATACTATTTTCATTCACATAAGTTCTTATGCTCAAAATGTTATTTCTTTGCTAATATTTTTTAATTCCTGATAGACGTTGCTTTCATCATATAATATATATGTGAATTTATAATAATAAATATTCAAAGCAAATATTTATTTCTAGTGAGATCATTTTTTTTTTCCTATGGTAAAAATATCAAAAAAATGTTTTTGTTAATTTCTTGAAATATTTCTCAAAATATATTCTTAAAAATAATTGGCATTTTCATTTGATAACAATCTTTTAGTTTTCTTTATAAAAAAATCTACTAACAAAAGAACTACATGTGTACTTCTTTATGTATGCATTGGGTTTGTTATGTGTCTTGTTCAAAATGTAATTGAAAAGAAAAAATAGAAACATTGCTCACCTTTTTGATTAGATCCACTAGAGTTTCCTCTAAGGCGCTCAATCCATCCTTTATTGTTTTTTGTGCATCTGGTTTATAACAATAATATTTTTAGAGTATGGATGCTGGCTTACTTTATGAGTTAAAATGAAAAAGAAAGCAGCAGTCAGTCCTAGTGAGAATGTTGTGTGCATAATGGCTGCCTCAACAACTGACAGCTGCTATTCAGTAAGCAGCAGGAAGATGGACTTACTATTTCCATTTTTTTTTTAATAAAATCATTTTTTTTTTAATTCACTCTGAAAAAAATTAATGTGAATATATTAAGGTATTAATATCCGAATATATTTTTAAAAAATTAATAAATGCCTCAATCTCCCCAAATCCTTTGTGAATTTCATTTTGATTAGTTTTTTTATTAAAATCACCTACTTAATTTCTTCTTTCTATCCACTCTAAATCAAGAGAGCCCTGTGTTAATGTTTCACCAATGTAGAGTTTTATTTATTTATTTTATTTGTTTGTTTATTTATTTATGTAATTTGTGTATTTATTTATTTATAGTCCTTTCTAGTTGCTAATATTTAAATAGAAATCTATATGAAATATTAAAATTATTTTACCATTAAATTCAATACTACTTAAAAACGTTTTAGCTAAATCTGTAATTTTATTTTTTTCAGTTTAGAGTCAGTAAAATGTTCTTGTAGTGAGGTCAAAATAATTCAAGAAATAAAATAAATCTGAATAAATAGATTCTATAAAATTTTAATCCGATATAAAATAGTATATACAATTATACATAGAGTATATGAAAAACTGTTCATCATAAATTATATTTATTTCATCATCTAAAATAATTTTGTTTTTAAATTATGTTTAATATACTCTGTAAGATTATAAAATAATCGATTTTAAGTGGAATTCCCAACATTTAAGAGGATGAGAAATTTATTATTTGTAAAGAATTTTTATTTTTATTATATCAGTATAAAATTAATCATAAAAAAAAAGCATTTAGATATCAACTTTTAATAAGATAAATAATTTCGGTATTCCATATTCTAATGTATTAATCACTATCTTAAACATAATTTGTAGTAATGAATAACTTATTCTAATTTAAGTTATTGTGGTACAGGAGGTAAGGGTCTTGGGTTCCGATAGATATTTCCTGTTGATTGCTGACTTATATCAGAAGAGTTACTATCCTCTGTCACTGAGTCTTTGGTGTCACTGTTTTGTAAAAGGCTTGGTGCATAGAATCCCCTGGCCACAATAGTTGTATCACTTGGATAGTTGACAGTCTGTCCCAATGGCCTCATCTCTGTCTCTTGTGCTGGTTGCCCTCTTTGTTTTGCAGGAGAATTGCAGTACTGGGAAGTGTATACAGCTAGAAAATAAATATATTTACACACATTCCATTCAATTTGTCCTATTAGATTAAGCAAATCAATATTTAACAGGAATAAAAAATAAATGATAAAATCAGTCATGATTTAGAAAAATCATTTTAGTATCAAGGAATTCTATAATCTGAAAATTATATAAAACCAATACACATTATTAAACCAATATATGTAAATTATTTAACACAAACATAAAACTGAAGGATTACTTGATACAATAGTAAGGTAAATATTAACTATTTAATTTTGCATTATTCATTGTTAAGAGCACATCTTATTGGTTTATAATATGGATTATGTACAAATAAAAATTATTGTAAATGTAACAGTTAACTATAAATATATATATATTTAATGAGAAATATGAAATTGATTAATAAATTAGTCTTTTTTATGATAATGAAGGTTGAATCTTTTGTTTCTATTTTACAATAGATCTTTGTGTCAAATATTAAAGTAATCATCAGTAAACACATTTCTTGTATGTTTATGGTTGTTATCAGTTTAATACATTTCTGGGAATCTGATGGCAGGATGAGACTACTCATACAGAAGTCTTCAACAAGACATAGTCAGTATCAATGTAGATGATGATCCTGAAATCATTGCTACAGTGGTCTGGCAAAATCATCAAAATAGACTGTTACTGAATTCAAAATGAGCTGTTGTTTGATAAACTAAAATGGAGCCACAGAAACAAATACCATCCAAGCAAGAGATATAAGGACATATTGAACAAGACTATTTGGTAATGTGACATCTCTCTGACTGACCTTAACAATGCAGTAAAGGAAAGAATGAACTGTCTGTTATGACAAAGATAGCATTCAGGAAGGAGACATGGTGATCGAGCACCAATATAAAAAGAGTTCACCCATGTGATCATCTGAAAACTATTGATATCTTAATTTGTGTTTCTGCAACTATCCAGATAAATTGTTTAGTAACTCTCAGGTGCATTGAATGTAGAGATTGAAGGGATGATACTGCTACTACTACTACTACTACTCCGAAGGGAATATAATAATTTGTAAAAACTTAGGATAACCAAAAACAAAACAGCATTAGATTTTCCATAACCAATCAGATTAAGTTGCCATATTGAGTAATTTCACTTCATGACAGTTGTCAAGATAGTGGGAGTGATTTTATACACAACGCAGTACATAAAAATTTATTTGAAAATTCCTTTCAGAGTTTATACATTACTAATAGAATGAATTTGATATTAAAGTCAATAAGTTATTATATACTCATGAATGCAGAAGTAAACAATAAATACTCGCATATTAAACTGATGTATTTCTAACAAATGAGATGAGCACTGTGGTTGGTAGGGTAAAGACATGTGTATCAATGACAAAGATTTTCTGTTTAACTTACCTGCAACATCCTCATTCTCTTTCATGTCTATTTCTCTTCGGGAATCTCTGCTATTTCTATGAGCTATCTTTGGTGAAAGCTGATTATGATATTCAGATGAGTTAATGTGATGAAGATCAGTTTTTCTAACAACTGTAGGGGTTGATATTTTTTGTGTGTCAATCTGTTTTCAAAGGAACAAAGTTTTTTTAAATTACATTAGTTAAACAAAAATACTTTCTTTTTAACTTTTTTGCAGAAAATAGATTAAAAATGAATAATTCAGTTGCACTAAATTTTAAGTAAGAATCAATGATACAAAGATTTGTTCTAAAAGGTTAAACACTCTGTAAAGATTAAAACACTCTGTAGATATTCATGTCAATTTACATATATAGAATGAAGAATTTATTTTTTATTAAACCATTTGTTTTTATGGAAAAATAAAATAAAGAAGAAAATTATAATTGCACAGTTAAAATAAAATAATTTATCCAAATAGAAAAGAACTAACCTGAGATTCAACATTTGTAGATGTATGTGTTTGTGGCAGAGAAGCTGATCTTTGCTGCTGACTGGGAAGCTTTTCTGCAGGATGAGATTCTCTGCTGGTTTGGTTTATATGTGCACTTCTTATTTTATCTGCATGGCTTTTGTTTACATTGACAGCAGTTGGCCAAGATATTCCCTGCTTTGAAGGACACATCAAATGTCTCTGATCACTCATATATCTGCCACTTTGGCCAACAACACCCACATTGGCTGGTGCCATTGCATGGGCATATGTCACATTTCTCTGGTCATTACAGCGAATGATACATACCGAAATTGAAGCAGTAATGATCACTGCTACAGTCACTGCTACAACCGTAATAATAATCACTGATGTAAGATCAACTTTATCTTCAGTGATTGTATGAACGGCACTTAGCATTTCTGATGTCTTGTTGCTTACAGTGACAGTGAAAAACATACTAGTTGTTGCTGATAGAACTGGACTACCACTATCCTTGACAACAAACACTAGCTCATAGGAACCAGCATCTTGTTGCGCAAGCACCCGATTGAAAGTTAACAAACCAGTGTACTGGTTGATGGTGAACATCTGCTTGTCATTGCCTCTGATTATTTCATATTTTAGAAATGCATTCTCTTGACTATCTCCATCAGCTGCCTTTACACAAGTGATATTCTTTGAATGATGCCGGTAATATACAACATCCATGTTATAAGGATTGACACTGGGAAATGTAAAATATGGAGCATTATCATTTTTATCAGTCACTTCAACAATGACGTTGACTGTATTATTGAGAGATGGGATTCCATTATCTTTCACAAATACTTGAAACTTGTAAATGTTTTGAAACTCATGATCCAGTGACATAATGGCTGAAATCATGCCATCATCTTTGATTTTGAAAGGTAAAAACTGTTTGTTATTTGTGAGCAGAGAATAGGTGAGTTTCCCTCCAACTCCCAGGTCTGGGTCTGTTGCATTGATGAAGCCAACAGAAAATCTTGACTTCTCATTCTCTTCAATCAAGAACTTAAATGTCTCCATAGAGAACTGTGGCCTTACATCATTCACATCGGTCACTTTGATAGAGAACTTACTCTTACTTTGCAGTGGAGGAGATCCTTTATCTTGACAGCTGATGATAATTTCATGCTTTGCCTCTCTTTCTCTATCCAATGCTTTTTTCACAATTACTTGGTATTTCTTAGTGTCCAGACTTTGTAGTTTAAATTTATCATAATGCAGATTGCAACTCACTTCTCCATTTTGTCCAACATCATGATCAGTCACTTTTATATATGCAATGGAACTGCCAATTTTGATTCCTTCAGAAACTGATGTTGAATCTTTTCCTGATGCTGACAGGAACTTCAGATGAATGATTGGAGGATTATTTTGTTGGTTCACGATATTGACCAGGACCAGAGCAAGTGAACTAAATGGTGGAATTCCCCCATCTTTAGCTTCAACATATAGATGATGTGTTTGTATATTACTTGATGTAAATCTCTTCTCTAAGAAAATCTGTCCAGTTTGTTGATTAAGTTTAAAATGACTTTTAGCAACATCAGTTGTTTTTGTACTGAAATGATAAGTGACTCTTCCATTTTTACCAGAATCTAAATCTGTAGCTGATAAAGTTGCAATGGAAGAAGTTTCACTTGGTTTGTTTTTGATAGATACATTGTAGACATTTTGTGAAAAAACAGGTGAGTTATCATTTATATCTGCGATTGAAATGTAAACATTTAAGGAGTTCTGTTTTGTTGGGGATCCTCCATCTTTGGCCAAAATCTGAATTATATATGAATTTTTTTCTTCCCTATCAAGCATCTTTTCTAGTTTTATACTTAGTTCTGATGTCCCATCAACCTTCTTCGAAACAGCTAATGTAAATGGCTCATCAATTTTCTTTTTTAGTTCATAAGTTATCTGTGAATTAATTATTCCAACATCTTTGTCAATTGCATTTGGAATTAACTTCCTCATTCCTTTGCCATCTCCTTCTTCAAATTCTATGGTCACTTGTTTATCAGGAAATTCTGGTTGATGATCATTTACATCCTCAATTATTACTTTGATTTCTAATATTCGACTTATTGTATTCTCTCTTTGTACAGCAACATCAACCATCACAAAACATTCTTTTCCATAAGTACAGAGTGATTCAGCATCCAATGTCTGTGCTGTATACAGTTTTCCTGTATTTTTAGAAATCCGGAATAATGGAGAGCTGCTTGTTCCATCCTGTTCCATAAGACTAAATGCAATGAGATTGTGATCTTGTATGGCTACATCATCCATCACATTAGAATCGGCAGCAATATCTCCGAGGTAAGTGCCAGGACTTTTTCCTTCTTCAACTTTAAAAGTCAGGTCAACGCAGTAAGAAAAGTGTAGTGAACAAAATAAGATGCATATCTGTACCAGCATTTTAAACATCTTTTGTGTGTAGAATATATAACATTTGAATATATCTAAAAAAAAGAAAAAAATGAATGAAATAATAATAAACTCAAGCAATATTATATAACATTTGTGTTCATAAGTTTCAATATGATAATTTATTAATTGATTATTTATCTAAACAATTGTTTATGGCTTCTTTTATAAGACAGACTAACATCTTCTCAATATCTGATTTGTATTGAAAATTATTTAAATTTAATTCATTATTTAATAATTGAAAAAGACGCTGAAAAATTTGGTTTAAATATCAAAAATAAAAATAAAATGTCAATCCAGAAATTTCAAATAATTCACAGATCATGAATGCCTGTATGATCATGTCAAACAGCAGCCATGATTAGTCAACATTAAAAAAGAATTTTGTTTCTGAATCAAAACCAAACACTAATACTTTTTATAAACATTTTGTTTTTATTAAATAGATAATTACTCAAATAAATTCAGATATCAGTTTAAAAAAATATAAAGTCCTATTAATTATATTCTCTTAAATATTGTATTCTTTTAATTAGTTTTTTTTAAACAGGAAGGAGGATATAGTATGTAAAATACAGGATTGTTTGTAACTCATAAAAACAGTAATATTTCAAATTATTGATGGTATTTTTGCTTAAATTTCGTTAACATCTGAATAGACGAACAAAATGTTATACATTCAAACAATCAGACAAAGAAAATAAATAATCACTTAGCCTTGTCTGTCTTTTAATAAAAAACACTAAAATATACAACTATAAGTAAGATGCAATATTTTCATGGCTCATAAAAACACATCATTTTTCTGAATGAAAAATGTAATTTCTTTAACATCTGAATAGAGAAACAAGATTTTATGTATTCAAACCAGACAAAGAAGCAGAACATTTATGTGCCTATTCATAAAACTGAGCAGTTAGAAATGTAACACAAAACTATAAGAAAGGACAGAAAATAATCACTTTAACTTACCTTTCCTCTTGATTATAGAAACTCCTTGGAAAGATAGAATTTACATCCTGATAAAGATTATTAGAGGGAAATGTTATTTTCTATGAACATGAGCAGCACTTTTTGTGCCTGCTTTCTTTGCTTGATATAAGGAAGCAGAAAGCAGCAGTCCTTAGGAGCGTGTTGTGTGTGTAATGGCTGCAACAATAAATAATGGCTGCTATGTTTCATGCAGGATTAGAATATCATTTTTTGATAAAATTATAAATTTTACTTTTTTTTTTAAACATAGATCTTAACAAATATTTTCATACATAAAAACTGATTTGATTAAACATGCAGAAACAAAAATAAGAAAAAAAGAAAAAACTGAAATATTTTTCCCAACATGCAGTGTTGTGATGTTTTTTTCCATTGTGATCTTTATTCTTATTTCTATTTTTTTTGCCATATAAGAAAAACATTTCTCTGAAAATGCTTCAAAAATGCTTTTGCTGACTAAAATAGATGTGAAATCTTGTAAGTTCAGTGTTTTTTTCTTTTTGTTGAAAATATTTCATTTCATATATAGCTTTAAAATATTTTTTGCTATTTATTAAAAAAATGTAAATCTGTAAAAAAAATATAGGCATTCTTAATGAATAGAAAATTGATTTTTAAAATTCAAAATTTGATTGAAATTTTTCATGTTTAAAATCATTTTTTATTCATAACATAAAGTAAGGCAGTTTCCTAATAAACTTGGATTTGCTGATATTTACAAAATGAAGTAAAACATAAAGTAGGTTTAAACATACTTTTCACATAGTTAAAATGTGATTTTATTTTTCTTCTATGTTTAAAAGACTATAAAAAGTAATTAAGAATGAACTTCCTAAGATTTTCATTTAGCATATTGTGTAGAAGTAGACACAAAAATAAAATATTAGTTATATAATTTGTTTTATTGCAATAAAATATATGATTAAGCTGAAGACCTCAAAATTTGTTGAAGTGGAGATGGGTTAAATTGTCTAGTTAAGAGTAAGATAGTCTAGCCGTGGCCATTGTAATAGTAAACCAAGGCAGGTTAACTAACTCACAACCCCTGGTGACGTCATTGACTGGGGTTTGTACTACAGCCAGGGTTTACTCCCTACACCCACTATCAATCAGCACCGGAAGTGAGTCGTAAGTTAATGCGCATGTGTGTGTCCATCTTTAATCAGATTCAGATACTCAACTGCATTGGATTATTCATTCACTTGGAAATCATATTTAACTTGTTCCTGCTATTGTGACTTTATTCCCCTACCAAGAACACAGCTACCCCCCCTAAATATTATTCATTCACTTGGAAATCATTGTTAACTTGTTCCTTTTTTTCAAACGTATTTCCTTTTTTTAAGCGAAAGAAAATTTTTTTAAATCCATCATGGCGTTCAAAGATTAAGACATTGCATTATATTACGGCGGCCATGATTACAGTTCGAATTTCAAGTTTTAAAAAAGTAAATTAGAATTTTATTTCGAGATAAAAAATACAATTTTAGATTAATTAATAAGTTTCATCCAAATCCCCCGTAAAAGAAACATGATAGTTTTAATTTATTACAAATTTTTACTATATTTGCAAAAAACAAACAAAAAAACACATTTTAATTTATTTCAATAAATGTTCAATTAATTATTTTAAACTATTGATTTTGTGTTACTTCAATGAATTCGTAATCTCTCATGTTTGATTTATTTTTTAGTTAAAAAAACAAAAAAAACATCATTTATTATAACATTATAATAAAATATAGTTTTATTATTATTATGTTCACTTTCCAAACATTTTAAATTATAAAAAAAATCACTGTCAATTTCAGAAACTATATTTTATTACAATATTTTTGCTAAAATGTTACTTTATTGAAAATAAACTGTATTGTTTTTCTTTCAGAAACTATATTTTATTAAATAAATAAATTTATTAAAATGTTTTAATCAATTGGTCGTTATTAATACGGAATTCAGAAGCTTTTTTTTTCGTAATATATGAGAACTATATTTTAAAAGATTTTTTTGTTATTGTTAACATCTACGATGCTTTATTTTCATAAAAAATACATTCATGCACTTTTTTTAGTACCCTTTGATATAACTTTAGTAAAAGTGTTTTTGTTTTTTTTTAAATCAAGAAACATCATTTATATTTTTTCGGAAATGTCAAAACTAATGATAATGAAATGTTCATATAAAGAATAAAACTCCCTAAAAAAAAAGGGATTTGCCTTCTTCTTGTGTTTATAAACTAAGAGATATTTCCATACTAGTCTTTTCATTTGATGTAGACTAGGTTGTCATAACAATCAACTGAAACATTCAAAATAAACCGGAAATAATGAACTTATTTAAATCAGATAAATTATTTTTCAAAGAAAAATGTTAATGTTTTAAAAAATGTTTAATTTATGAAAACACCATTTTATTATTGAGTATTAATTTAATGTTTGATGTCTAGCCTACACAAATTATACAAAATAATACATTTGCACTGAGATTTCTAATGAAGTAATCAGTTAATTATATTCAGTGATTGTTAATTAATAAATACTGAAAATTTCATTAAAATTGGTTGATTTCCTGAATTTTAGTGAAATTTTAAGTGAGGGGAGGAGTCAAAATGCCCATAGTCTGACTGTTCGGCAGCTCTCGTTTGTTATTTAAGAGCATGACGTCATTTTCCAGTGAACAGGCCTTGGTTTACTATTACGATGGCCACGGTCTAGCAGACTCATTGAAAATTCCCATTTATCAAAATAATTCATCACAATTCTGCATTTTCTCTATGGGTTAAACTAATTGAAAAATCACCAATTATGATCATACATTTAAAATTACAGATTTCATTAGAGGGGGGGGAGGGAGTTAAACCCATAAAAGCACAAAAATAACTAAATAAAGTCAGGGACAGGTTAGTAAATTCCTACCTTCACTCTCTATTGGAAGATCACTTACTCAGAACGGGTAAAATTAATTCCTCAAACAGAACAATGTTGCACCACTTTTATGTTCCCTTATGAAAATTAAAATCAAGATATAATGCTACTAAACCTAATGTTTAGAATCCTTATTCCAATTTTTATGAAAATCCATTACATGATTTTGATTCTATAAAATGTTGGAATAGGCTTAAGCTTAAAGGGTCTTAAGAAGAAATTAAAATTCAGGGAATCTTAATTAAATTAATCAAATTTAATGCAAATCTGAAATATTTAAATTTTCAAATGTGAAGTTGTGCCTAAATTATGCCCCCTAAAAACTCTTTAAAATATTCCAAAGAAACTGAAATTTGGGGAATATTTATTAATTGATGTCTAATACCAATTGTTAAAATTTCACAAAAATCGGAGGTATCTGAATTTTCACAAATGTCTTCCACCCCTTCTTTGTTCTCTTAGCATTAAACTAAATGTAGCCCACATTATGACCCCTTATGCCTGTGTTCTAAAATTCATAAAGATCAGTTAATTAGTTTAGGAGTGAATCCTATACATAGAAACATATATATATACATATACTTAACTTTATATAAATAGATATAAGAAAGAAATGATGCTTCTACAGAAATCGAAATTGCATTCTAACTGAAAACCACTTTTACGTAGTGCTGTTTACCACTATGATAAACAGGATGAAAGGGAAATTAAATTACTATTCATTATGTGTTTCTCATATATGATTTCACTTTTTTCCTTAACATGAACAAATGTTATTTTTTTAAATAATGAAAACTAAATTGAAGAGATATTTATAAATAATGTTACTTAGTTACTGAGAATTCATTTTTAAAAAAATATTTTAAAGAAAGCATTAAATCATGGTGATTAATTAGCACGATATTTGACAATATTTCTGAGATGAGATATTGTTATTTTCAGGTTGCTGTCCTCGTCTTAGTTATTATGTTAACATTTCAGCCAATACTCTCCGACTTTCTTCAAATCGGTTTTGTCGTAGCTGTTCTAGGAATTTCCAACTGAATCCTTTATTTATTCCACTTGCATTCCATGCCTTTTAGATATATTATATAAGTTCATTTTTAATTTCATTAAGTTCCTTTGTCAGGGATTGAATACACAACCTCTCAGTAGAATTCACTCTTAACCAACCTCTTCATCCACTATGTGTCCAGTAGGACAATCTAATGTGATTTTCCGGGATTTTTAAACCTAATCTATAGTATGATATTCAGATTGCATATTTTATATTTTTATTGTAATTAAATAGTTGTTATTATTACCATTATTATATCTTATTCTGGGATTATATCTGCTCTTTCTTTCTTATTCCCATATTCATCTTTATACTTGGCTGGAGAGTACAATGGCCCAAACATTTGGAAACATAACATCCAAGATGAGGACAGCAGTTAGTCTGTAACTGAAACTACGTCTCTACCTATGTCATAATTCCTCTAAGTTTTTTATCTCTTATTTCAGATGATTTTATTTTTAGATTTTTATCATAATGAAATATTTTATATTATTTATACTGTTGACCTATCTACTTTAATTCTCAATTTAATTTATATTTATAAAAAAATTGTGTTTCATAAAGTGAATGGTACAGCTAATTAACATACTGAATTTTTTAAACTGATTTTAATAATTTATGAGTATTAAACATTTCTAATTGTTTGTTTTCATTTTGATACATATTATAAATAATTTGTGGATAAATCTTAAAGGAAAGCAATAAAACAAAACTAATTTCTATTATCTGCTTTCTTTAGTTAAAAAGTTAAATTTAGTAAATATCAATGAAAGAGGAGTGAATTGAAAAACCAGCATCTTTCTTCTGTTCAATATTGCATAAGTTAGATAAAGTTACCATCTGCTTTTGAATAACACAATCTACTGAGAATTAATGTAGTTGGCTGTGTGAGGTATTTACGAACAAGTAAACACAGTTTTACTGTTTCAAACACAATTACTACTCCTGTGAGTAAGCATTGTATTCATATAGTCAAATTGTTTAATTTAAAAATGTATAGCTTGAAAATTATTTGTCAGTATTTACATTTATTTTTTTACAGGGAAATCTTTTTTAGTATAAAAAAATAAAAAAAGGTAACCATTAATTTAGAATTATTTTTAAATATACCTCTGCAAACATGTACCAACACTTTCCTTTGCATCTAAATTTGTTTTTAGTGATTTTTTTTATTCTTCAGAATACTACCAATTATTTTTTTCCTTTTCCGTTTTTTATTTTTTTATTTTTGCAATTTAATGTGAAAAGTTGAGTTTGTCTAAAACAATATTTGGCAGTTTACAATGCATACCTTACTACCGCGAAAAAATGTTAAATAAAAAAAATTAGAGAGTAATTAAGAAATCTTAGAGAAAGCTTAGATAGCAAATTGCTCTCTACCTGCTAAAAATAATTTAGTAATTAAAAACTATGTTATGAAAATGTGACGCTCAATTGATAATATTTTCTTGAATGTAAAACAATATTCAGTGAACATCTGCTAAATATTAATGAGAATTTTTTAGTTCGAATTTATTTATTTCGTGAATGTAAATCTTTTATTCAAGATTTAAAGTAAGCTTTACATTTACTACCAAAAATATGAAACCATATTTTTGTCAGTGTAAATAAGCAGTGTTTATTATATTTTAGATATTCAATCGCTAAAGCTGATGTCCACCTTCCATACACATGCAGACTTGTACAGTGTACACACACTTTTCATGAGCTGTAGTACACCTGAGACTTGTACACAACAATTTAATTATTATTTATAATTAAATAATCTCATAAGAAAGGGTTTTTATTTTAACTAAAAAATAACATTTAGAAGTTCCAGTTCATAATTCAAAATAAGAGTTAATTAGAAAACATGTTATTTACCTTTGACTTCTTCATGATCGTTATTATCTGTTTAAGTTTTATCAAGTGTTTGTCCATGGTCGTGATGAGAAAGTGTTGGCTATCATATTCAAAATTCCTAAACCAACTTCTAAGAAAGAAACAAATATTAATTCAATATTTCTGAAATATGTAATTCAAAATAAACATTTAATTAAATCTAAAGTATAAAAATTCCTCTTAATGTAACATGATAAAATATTATGCAAAACTGATTACAAGAAATGGATTATGCAAGTTAATAAAAAATGAAAGACTTTTTAAAATATATATATATATATATATATATATATATATATATATATATATATATACATACATATATATGCTTAAACTATTTTTACAATTGATTTTTTTTAATTTGGCGATTGAAAAAGATTTTCTTGGACTTATAAAATTAAATCTAATATTCATATTTTGTCAAATGTTGAATTATCTATTTATTGAGAAAAAAAAGTCTGTATATTAATGTATTTTAATATGTAAATTTAAGCCATTTTGTAGGAAATTATAGATGCAAAAATATTAACTTTTTCTTACCTTTTTCATAAATCTTCGAAGTCAAAGAGAATAAAAATTCCATGTAAAACAGTTTTCTATTATTTTGACTGTATATTTGTCCAATTGAGAGTAGTTTTTTTTTATTTATGCAAATAATAAAATGTAGTCGTTCTAGGAAGTGTGTTAAGTACATAATGGCAGCAACAATAAGTGATATGTGCTATGTTTTAAATGAAAAATATATTCTCTTGGTTCTTATTTAGATGTAAAATACTGATGATGATGTACAAATAAATTTTAAAAGCATTCTAAAGTTGAAAATTAAAAGGCTAACTATATAATATAAGTATGCTAAAATCTACTTACTTTTTAAAGGTCATTTTGGTGATTGTTTGCTTGCTGTTAAAGGTTATCCAATTTATCTCACTCTAATATCTCTTCACAGTTATATCAAATTAATTAAAAAATATATATAATGTAATATTTTAGTATATCTGTATATAATTCAATCATTACTGAAAATATTAGATAAATGATTAGATTAAATTTGTAAAATTAAATACATTGATAGAAACCAATAAAAATACATTTTTTTTTACTATCTCATGAAGATTTCTAAACTTCTATGTTAATAATCAAAATGTGTTTTATGTAAATATTAGAGAAATTTAATTTACAAATTAATGTAGTTTTAAATCATTTTGAAAAGTGATTGAATATTTAAAACATTTATCTTATTAATTTTAATCTTTATTACAATGTGCTCGTATATGATACTTGTGGAAGCTATAGAGCTATAATTTTAATTTCTTATCATAAGATAACCAAAAAGCTAAAGACTATATATATTCCATAGCAATGTAAATATATGAGACTCATAAAAATGCATTCACTAAAAGGAACATATTCTATAGTTTTAGTTGATATATAAATCATGAACAAAATGTTAAAATAATACTTAAAATTAAAAGCTTTCAGAAATAATATTAATAAAGCTTTCAGAAATAATTATCATATTTATGTTAATGAACAAAACAAAATCCAAGGTTTTAGTTTTCTTTCCTCTTAAATTGGTTTCACCCTTGGCAACCAAAATTGTCTCCCATCCATATTTTGACTGAATATTCCAGCTGTATTTAACTCAAGGGTTGAGTTAAAATAATAAATAGAAAACATGAAATTACATATTCAAATAAGGTTTATTTCCATGAAGAGAATAACACAGATATTATTTGGATAATCATGATTGTATGATTCCCTGTACACAAAGAAATAATATACAACTAATTGTGACATTTTTTTTAGTTTTAAGTGCATAGATTATTTCATTTATCATCAGAAATTATTCTTTAATGTTCAAATAATTTTATTTTAGAAATTATTTTAGATATTCGTTTTCAGATATTCATAATATTTAATGAAAATGAAATAATTCCAATTCCCAAATATAAAATCCTGTGACTCTCTAAACTAATTCAAAAGAAAACTGTACATTTGAAGGAATTAAAATGAATATTTATAAAAATCACATTTAATAACATTAAACTTTACAATAATTTGTCACAAATATATGTATGTTGTTTGTTTTTTAATAATCAAAGACAAGTAAATAAATTTACAACATTCATAATTTATGCTAAAAAAATTATGAACAATAAATAAATTTGCCAGAAGAAGACAGGTGTCTTTACCCACATATGAATATTTGGCTACAGTCTTAAATGCATATCAAATTAATAAAAGTTGACTTTCAAGAATTTTTGTCAGATATTTAACTGCTCAAAACTTTGAGTACGTAAATGTTCATTAATATTATTACTTTGCACTATTTCTCAACATTTAACAGAAAATGAGAAAAAATTCATTCTTGTAAATTAAATATACATAGGAGTATGTACAAGGTATGTTTATTGTGACATTACTTAATATATATATTATACATGTAAACTGTTGGAAATTAAAGCTTTTGGTGAGGTACTGGAGGTAAGGGCCTAGGATTGCGGTAGATATTTCCTACTGACTGCTGACTTATATCAGAAGAGTTACTATCTTCTGTCACAGAGTCTTTGTTGTCATTGTTTTGTGAAAGGCTTGGTGTATAGAATCCCCGGGCCACAATGGTTGTATCACTTGGGTAGTTGACAGTTTGTTCCAATGGTCTCATCTCAGTCTCTTGTGATGGCTGTCCTCTTCGTTTTGATGGAGAATTGCAATACTGAGAAGTGTAGACCTCTGAAAAGAATATGTAATAAAGAAATTTTCTTATATATTTGTAAATGAAATAAAAATTTTATTAAATTCAAGGAATAAATACAATTCATTGCATATATTTTATTGATGAGGATTGCTGTATCGGTTGCAGTATATTTATGAAAATGATAGACTGAGAAAAATACATTAAAATTAATACAACCAACAATTGTATACTATTTCTTCTTTTTTTTTTAACATAACATAGTTCACCCCAAACAAGGCAAGTCACCACTGTAGACGTAAGGGGCTACTGAGAAAAGAAAAGGGGAGAAGGAAGGGGGGAGGTCAACCTAACTTGGGATCTGCGCAGCGAAATGTCTGTTTACATTAGTTTTAAATTTCTGCATATCTGTTCTGTCGGGGAAACGGGGCAGGGAGAGAGTTCCAGAGGTCAGCAGTACGAGGAAAGAAGCTATTTGAGTAGAAGGCTCTCCAACATCTGGGGACCCCCACAGTGAATGAATGAGATTTAGTTGATTGTCGAGTTAGTCTAGGGAATTTACGTCGAGGGGGCACCAGAGTAGCCAATTCATCGGAGCATAATCCATTGAAGTATTTGTAAAACAAGCGCAAGGATGCCACATTGCGGCGATGGGACAGAGGCTGAAGCTTGGTTGACAGTGAGGGTCCAATTAGGTTGGCGATTCTTTTTTGGACCTTGTCAAGGAGGGAGAGACTAGTAGATGATGTACCAGCCCAGATGTGACAACAATACTCCATGCATGAGCGGATGGTGGCTTTGTAGAGATACAGGATAATGTCAGGTGTGAGGAGTTTACTAGCACGGTAGAGGGAGCCAACTTTCTTTGCGGCAGCCTTGGCAATGTCTTCAATGTATTTGTTCCAATTCATGTTACCTGTGAAGGTTAGGCCGAGGAGTTTGAATGATGAACTCTCAGGTAGGGTGTTATTTGCCATGACAATCGGTGGTTGTATAGGTTCCTTGTAGTTATTGAAGGAAAGGAGCTTTGTCTTTGCAGCATTAAAAGTTACTAACCATTTATGACCCCAATCCACTACAGCCTGGAGGTCATTTTCTAAAGATTCAGCCATTGCTTTGGATATGATCGCGTCTGTTTTACCAACATGGCGAGAGTAAAGTGTGGTGTCGTCAGCAAATAAACCAATCTCAGACTCTACGTCATCAGGGAGATCGTTTATGAAGATCAGGAACAGTAAAGGTCCAAGGATAGATCCCTGGGGTACACCAGCATTTATGTCATGTTGCTTAGATGAACGGCCATCGAGGACAACCTGGATTTTTCTTCTGTCTAGGAATGATCTAATTATATTTAGTAATTGCCCAGTAATACCGTATGAGCGTATTTTCAGGAGAAGCCCTTTATGCCATACCTTGTCGAAGGCCTTGGATATATCAAGCGCTACTGCCCTAGCTTCACCTGCCTTGTCGAGTGTATGATACATACGTTCCAAGATGACCGTTAGGATGTCTGCAGTAGATCGTGCTTGTCTAAATCCATACTGGCGGTCAGAAAGAAGTTTAGCATTAACTAGGTGCCGTACTATCGCCAGATTGATTAAGGATTCAAAGATTTTAGCAAAGATCGGCAGCAGACTGATTGGGCGATAGTTCTGAGGATCGGTTCTATTCCCAGAACTCTTGTAGACTGGTACCACAGAGGCAATTTTCCAGCTATCGGGGAAGCAAGATTCAGCTAGACATTTATTGTAGAGTTTGGAGAGGACAGGGGTCAGTTCAGCAGAGCATTTCTTTATTACTATTACAGGTATAAGATCAGGCCCACAAGCTTTGGAGGTGTCAAGGTTTTTTATGATGTCTCTGACCTGGGATGGGGTGATGACCAGGTTATCAAGTGTGGATTCGGTCAGCAAAGGGAATTTGGGGAGGGGGTGGTTATCTGAGTCCAAAGTAGAGTTAGAAGCGAAGCGTTGGGCAAGTAGTTCAGCCTTATCAGTGGCCGTGCAAACGACATCATTGTGGTTTGATAGTGGGGGAATCGTTGATTGACCATTATTCACTACACTATTGTAGATTTTCCAGAAATCACGAGTACCTAGTTTCTGTGACTGGATGCGTTTTTTTGTTAACTCATTATACCTTCTCTTTGCTTCACCTATCACGGCCTTGCAATTATTTCTTGACTCTATGAATTTATTTCTATTAGTAGCTGACTTATGGCGGCCGAATTTACGGAATGCTTGTGTCTCTCAGAAATCGCAGCTGCACATTCCGAGGTGAACCATTGAGGAGAGTGAGGCCTGCTAAAGAATTTTTGCATGGGGACATAGGCTTCAATGCCTGCTTTGACCCATTCAGTTAGTTCGTTTGCACACTGGTTGGCAGGGAGTGAGAAGGTTTCCCTCCATGGAGCGTCGCTGATGTGATCTCTGATTGACTCAAAATCAGCCTGCTCGTAGTATCTCGTTGTTTTGAGCAACGGTTCATCAGCTTTTGGACGACTTTTTAGGGTGATATGTACCATTAGCACAATGTGATCAGCATTCCGAAGTGGGCTATGAGCTTTCGTCACACAAGCCTCGGGCATTGAGGTCAAGAAAAGGTCTAGAAGTGAGGCTTGTTGGTCTACTCGATCGGGGATGCGGGTCGGAAAATCGACAGTCTGAGAGAGGGAGTGAGCTAAGGAGAAATTATACGTAGAGTTGCGGGCTGCGTCAGTAATGCTGGAGAATCCCAACCAGTCACGGTGGTGGGCATTAAAATCCCCAAAAACATGTATCTGGGCATTCGAGTCAATTAAGAGTGCTCTATCTATGCTTACAGAGACAGAGTTTAGCAGAGTACAGTCCTGGGTTGACGGGGAACGGTATAAGAAATATAAGTAGCTGACGCTGTGATGTAAAGTCAATCTAAAGCACATGTAGTGGTGGTCATCCGATTCTAGCATATGTTCTCTAGTCAGGGGGAGGGTGTTCCAAACAAAAACTCCTAGCCTGTGCATATGTCTGTCAGAGTCTTTATGGTATAGTGGGAGGTAGTCAGTCATGTCAAAGTAGTGAGAGGAGATTGAGGATTGAAGATTAGTTTCACTTAGAGCTAGGATATCTGGGGAGTTTGTCAGGAGAAAGGTTTCTACGTCGTTGATGTTGGTTCTAACATGGTTTATTTTCATTACCTTTTATTATATTGTGTTCAGTTTATTCACTAAAGTCATATTAAACTGGAATGAGGCCAAATTGTTAAAATAAAGTAAACAATATTTTAAATTCAATGCACAGAAGAATTAGATAAAATAAATATGTAATTATAAATTATGAATTTCCAAAGTTATTTTTATATGAAACTATATTCATAAATAGGATGTATTTTTTTTAAATGACTGGATTGGAAAAAAAAATGACATTAAGCAAAGTGTTAGAAAAATGTGACTCAAATGTAATTATTATTGCAATATTTTGTTCCAAAATCTAAATTAAAATATTTCACATGGAAAATGAACATAAATCAAGAAATAATTTTTGTTTTTCATTTCATACCTGCTGATTCGTCACTCTGTCCAATGTTTCTCAAACTTTTCTTTGATCTTCTCTCAGCAGAAGACAGATTTGGAGAGGGATGATTAAGATATTCAGTAGAACTGACCTGATGACTATTATTTAGTAGATGATGAGATGCTTCTTGTACTTGTCTTTCCTAAATGTAAATCACAGTAAAACAGGAATATTATATCACAATAACATTTATGGAAATTGTTACCACATTTTGCTTTTTAAATATATCTAATGTAATTTAAAAAATATAAATATTAATTTGAATATATAACTATGAGCATAATCACTTTGGTGTCATCCCTTTTTGATACAAATATATGGCTGAAGAAATTTTCATTATTTAACTCCATTATTGTAAACAATTGTTTTAATAAGAAGAATAAAACTTTTTGGAGATTTTCATGTAATCTTGTCTGGAATTTATTGGCCAATTTGTTATCTTAAGTAAAAAATAACTAGAGCTTTGATTATAATAAACACATTCTTATTAAATTTCAATAGAATTCACAGTATCATTATCCATAATTATAATAAGCAGATTTCTTTGTTTATAAAATAAAAACTATTGAATGATAGAAACGTTAAAAATTGTCTTTATAAAATTTAACATGAATGGTTATTTATGTTTTGTCAATCAGGAATAAATGAAATTTTAGTATTTTTACCTAAAAAAGATAATCATAAATTCACATGGAGGAAATAACAGATATCAATTTGAACAATTTTCCTATTTCTGTTTTTTGAAAAGTATTCATATGTCAATTTGTCTCCACATTTTACCCCCCCCCCCCCCACCACCACGACCTTGCAAAACAAAGAAAAGAATCCTAAAATAAACATATTTTAATTTTCGCATCAATAATAAAAAGAGGCTAAGGCATTCAATCTGTGACTCTGAAACTCAAGTTTTCTTGAACTGAATAATATTTTTTAATTACTTGATTAACACAAAATGTAAATGAGAATTTTTACCAACTAAATTAATAAGCAGCTGAATGACAATAGAACATAGATTTTTTAGATCATAATGTAATAAAAAGGATTTCAGAAAATCAAGTGAAATAAATAAATAAATCAAAACATATCTACCTTGTTTTGTGAATTTAAGGCAGATGTGGTCTGTGGCAGAGAAGCTGATCTTTGCTGCTGGCTGGGAATCTTTTCTGTAGGTTGGGATTCTCTGCTGGTTTGGTTGATATGTGCACTTCTGATTTTATCTGCTTGACTTTTGTTTACATTGACGGCAGTCGGCCAAGATATTCCCTGCTTTGAAGGACACATCAAATGCCTCTGATCACTCATATATCTGCTACTTGGACCAACAACACCCACATTAGTTGGTGCCATTGCATGGGCATATGTCACATTTCTCTGATCATTACAGCGAATGATACACACCGAGATTGAAGCAGTAATGATCACTGCTATGGTCACTGCTACAACCGTAATAATAATCACTGATGTAAGATCAACTTTATCTTCAGTGATTGTATGAATAGCACTTAGCATTTCTGATGTCTTGTTGCTTACAGTGACAGTGAAAAACATACTAGTTGTTGCTGATAGAACTGGACTACCACTATCCTTGACAACAAACACTAGCTCATAGGAACCAGCATCTTGTTGCGCAAGCACCCGATTGAAAGTTAACAAACCAGTGTACTGGTTGATGGTGAACATCTGCTTGTCATTGCCTCTGATTATTTCATATTTTAGAAATGCATTCTCTTGACTATCTCCATCAGCTGCCTTTACACAAGTGATATTCTTTGAATGATGCCGGTAATATACAACATCCATGTTATAAGGATTGACACTGGGAAATGTAAAATACGGAGCATTATCATTTTTATCAGTCACTTCAACAATGACGTTGACTGTATTATTGAGAGACGGGATTCCATTATCTTTCACAAATACTTGAAACTTGTAAATGTTTTGAAACTCATGATCCAGTGACATAATGGCTGAAATCATGCCATCATCTTTGATTTTGAAAGGTAAAAACTGTTTGTTATTTGTGAGCAGAGAATAGGTGAGTTTCCCTCCAACTCCCAGGTCTGGGTCTGTTGCATTGATGAAGCCAACAGAAAATCTTGACTTCTCATTCTCTTCAATCAAGAACTTAAATGTCTCCATAGAGAACTGTGGCCTTACATCATTCACATCGGTCACTTTGATAGAGAACTTACTCTTACTTTGCAGTGGAGGAGATCCTTTATCTTGACAGCTGATGATAATTTCATGCTTTGCCTCTCTTTCTCTATCCAATGCTTTTTTCACAATTACTTGGTATTTCTTAGTGTCCAGACTTTGTAGTTTAAATTTATCATAATGCAGATTGCAACTCACTTCTCCATTTTGTCCAACATCATGATCAGTCACTTTTACATATGCAATGGAACTGCCAATTTTGATTCCTTCAGAAACTGATGTTGAATCTTTTCCTGATGCTGACAAGAACTTCAGATGAATGAGTGGGGGATTATTCTGTTGGTTGTTTACATTGACCAAAACCATTGACTTTGCTGTTAATGAAGGATTTCCTTGATCCTGAGCTTCCACATATAAATTATATGTTAATATATTACTTAGTGTAAATTTCTTTTCTAAGAAAATCTGTCCAGTTTGTTGATTGAGTTTAAAATGGCTTTTAGCAACATCAGTTGTTTTTGTACTGAAATGATAAGTGACTCTTCCATTTTTACCAGAATCTAAATCTGTAGCTGATAAAGTTGCAATGGAAGAAGTTTCACTTGGTTCATTTTTGATTGTGACATTATAAAGATTTTGGGAGAAGACAGGAGGATTATCATTCACATCTGCAACTGAAATGTGAACATCCAAAATACTTTGTTTAGAAGGAGATCCACCATCTTTAGCAATTACTTTTACCATGTAGCTTTCTTTCACTTCTCTGTCTAGTCTTTTTTTAAGAATAATATAGAGATCAGCTGTTTGATCTATGTTTTTGGAGACTGATAAACCAAATGGTTCATCTTTATATTTTTTTAGTTCATAAGTAATCTGAGAATTGATAACTCCGATATCTTTGTCTACCGCATTAGGAATCATTTTTTTGGTACCAGTAATAAAATTTTCATCAAATGTTATACTGATTTTTTTATCAGGAAATTCTGGTTGATGATCATTAACATCTTGGATTTTTACTTTCACTTCTAATATCCTGCTTATTGTACTTTCTCTTTGTACAGCAATATCTACCATCAAAAAACATTCCTTGTTGAATGTGCATAATGATTCAGCATCCAATGTCTGTGCTGTATAGAGTTTCCCTGTCCTTTTAGAAATCCGGAATAATGGAGAGCTGCTTGTTCCATCCTGTTCCATAAGACTAAATGCAATGAGATTGTGATCTTGTATGGCCACATCGTCCATCACATTAGAATCAGCAGCAATGTCTCCAAGGTAAGTGCCTGAACTTTTCCCTTCTTCCACAACATATGTCACATCTACACATGTACAGATATTTATAACAGATAGCAGTAAGCCGATTTGTTGTATCATAATTATTTTTAATATTTTTCTTTTCTTTATAGCAGCTGAAAAACAAAAAAAATGTTGGGAAATATTTCATATCTGCAGATAAAATTTTCATGATTCAACATAACACATGTATATATCTATTTTTTTAAATAGATTTATTTTTTAATAGCAAACATAACTATATTTTAAGTATCTTAATAATCACAGAAAATCCTTTAAGTAATATGTATAATTAAATATCAATAGAATTTTGTGTAATTACAAAATTAATTTATTACATTAATGATATTTAGAAGATTTACATACATAAAATTAAGTGATAAACTGATACAAAATTGATAAAACAAACACTTTCACTTTACACTATGAGTTCAAACACACAATTCCCTTTTTAGCAGAGCAGCCATATTTGCTGTGTTGACAAAGCAATGCTGTTCATTGTTACCGTGTACGAATGGAGATTTTCTTCTTTGTGTTATCAGATATTTAAAATATTACCAAATTGACTGAATTTATTCTGGGAAATTTTATTTTAAAGTTACAAAATTACCAATAATAGGTGTGTATTAGAAAATCGTATGCTGTTTGTATTTTAATATGTATTAGGTATTATTTTACCAAATAAATAAGTGAATGGTATACAAAATATTCATTTCAAAATATTTATTATAGAAACAAAAATATACAATAACTATATAGATATATATAAAATTAATGTAAAACAGGTAACTGATGCCTAAAATAAATAAATAATTTAAGAATTAAAAGTTTGGTATAGAAATGTTGTAAATTTTTTTTGTATGTTCTAGACTATCATTTGTCTGATAATAAACGCAAAAAAAAACAAATATAAAATTATCAAATGTCCTTACCTTTAATGTTAAAACATCTGAAGTTTGTGATAAAATTATATTATATCCTTGTAATTGTTCTTTTTATTTTGGAATTTATTGGGAGGTGAGGGTTAAATGTGGATTATTTTGCTGGTTAACCAAGAGAAAATATACCAATCCTACTCAGCATGTTGTATGTATAATGGCTGCCACATTCAGTGATTACTGCTATATTTCTTACTGCATTTAAATTCAAATTATTTTTAATTTCATTTTATAAAATGCAATTGACTTATTAGAAATAGAGAAAAATTTAAATGATTTCGATTTTTTATTTATGCAAAAAATATTAAATTATCAAAATTTAATCTATTTCCCATGATGCAACCAACGAAAATCTTATTCATCCATTGTGATTACCTAATTTCTTCCTTCTATTAATAAAATAATTTTCTTTAAATATTTAGTATCGTTTTAAGAACTATATTATTCACTTATGAAATATAGGTAAGACTTGAGATATGTATAAATCTGTTTAAAAATAATTATAATTATTCATTCATTTTTTTATTATTTATTATTTTCTATGTATTCGTTTATTTATTTTATAATTCTTTTTTTTATGATTTTATTAACCGTGTGATAATGTATTTTACGGCTCTGATGAAAGTATTAATATTGTAATACTATAAGTTATAATTTTCAGATTTTGTGTATGTATGTATGTATGGGTACTAGATATTTTTTCAGTAAGTGAATTATAAATATCCAAAGTCAAGTGTATAACTATATACTGTCTTCTGTATACACGGATATGTTACTATTAAGCAAGCATTGTCTGCAAGTGATTAATCTAACATAATATTTCCCAGTAGCATGTCTGTCTCATGAATCGTTTCAACTCTTTTTATTTCTTGTTGAGAATATTTTATTATCATTATTAGTTTTGTTTCTATTCGGACAAAGCTTTTGACAATTTACTTTCTATTAAATAAAAGAGCAATAAGCTCATTTTAATTGAAACATTAACATTTTGATAGAGGAATGAATATTTTAAATAGATAAATTTATTTTGCTGTGTTTAGTCATTTAGCAATGTTGATGTAAGCCATTATTATTACATCTGCTTTACTTTTCATAACATTGTGCACTTTTGGATTCAATACATGCTATTTATGAAATTTACCAAAAACAACCAAATTTGGTAATATCCTTCATTAAATGTGTGTATAAAATTATGATATTTGTTTAAGAAAATGCTAAAAATCCTCAATGGAAAACATTTCCATTGAATGCTAGCATTGCAAGTTATGATTATTTTATAAAGTTAATGATTTCTTAAAGGTTCAAAGGAATACTTGTATTTCGTTCTATTGTTTATCTCGATATTAAATTATTACCATTTCTCATGTGTGTGTTTCTTGCCTCTACACGACTTCGAATTTTTAAAAAATTTATTTACTATTAAGCAATTATTAAAATTAAAAATTCCATAGTGTAAAATAAAACAATTTTTTTTAATCCTATTTTCTTTGTATAGAATTACCAAATAAATTGAAAATAATTTTTATTAATATTGTTATTTTACGGTGCATGTAAATACATTATTTGTATTGTCATATGTATAGTATTTTGTACATTGTAAATTTTGTGAGGTGTTTCATTGAAAATTATTGGATTTATGATGATGACTATTAGTGAGGTACTGGGGGTAAGGGTCTTGGGTTGCGATATATATTTCCCACTGACTGCTGACTTATATCGGAAGAATTACTATCTTCTGTCACAGAGTCTTTATTGTCACTGTTTTGTGAAAGGCTTGGTGTATAGAATCCCCTCGCTACAATGGTTGTATCACTTGGGTAGTTGACAGTTTGTCCCAATGGCCTCATCTCTGTCTCTTGTGATGGCTGTCCTCTTCGTTTCGATGGAGAATTGCAGTACTGGGAAGTGTAGACTTCTGGAATAGAAAAATAATTACTAATCAAATAAGTACAAACCTAAAAAGAAAATTAAATACAATAGTATAGATTTTTGAAATATATATATATATATATATATATATATATATATATATATATATATATATACGGAAGATAAAATAAAGACATTTTCTGATATTATTTGTAAATGAAATCAAATTTAACAAATCAATTTAGTGTGTATATTTTATCATCATATTTGTCTTTCATAAATCGAATACTTTTTAAAACCCCAATTACATATCATGTAAGTTTCTTTTGTAAACATCTGCTAAAGATTAACTTCATAGAGATCTATGGATTTAAAGAATGTTTGTTTCTCATGTTAATGGTAATACTGTAATTTTATCACTCTTGAAAAAAAATGTCAGTGAACATCAAATCATTGTAGATTTAAAAAAAAGTTAATTTATTAAATTTTAATTAATGTAATTAAAATAACTAAATATTCATTAAATATTTTTATTAAAAATATGTATTCTTTTAACTTATAAAAATTCAAAGATGTCCTAATTACTTACCGGCTACTTGTTTACTTGATTCAGAGTTCTCTGTATTTTGATTTGACTCAATATCAATTCGAGACATTTTAGGAGATGGATGATTGTGGTATTCAAGAGAACTAACATGATGTTTATTCTTTAAACTATTTTCCTGTTCAAAATAAAATATCAGTTATTACAACATAATAACAAAAAAATAATAGTCTATTATTTATAAGGTATGAATATTTATTCATTAAACTAAAACAATATTAATTAAAAAAACAAAAGCAATGATAATTAAAGATCCAATGATGATCAATGTAATGAAAACCGCTTGTTCAACAAACAAACGAAAGATTTCGTTTGTCTTTTTTACAGTATATCAAACTGTTTTCGGTTATTGAATGCTTAAGACAATGCCTATTGTAAATGATTCATTGTATATCATTAATTGAATAGAAACTGCTATTTTATCCATCGCTGAGAGGATTTGTGGGTTCATACCTTTCCAAACAGTATTAGTATGTGAATGACCACAAAATATCTGATTTGATTTGAATGGGGCACATGCACACAGAACCAAATGAATGTTCTATTCCAAAGTAAATTAACAATAAACTATAAATATTATTTCATAAAACTCCTGTTCAAAATTATCTATCATAATAATATGTGATGTTTCTGTTTTAAAGTAGATATGTATAAATAGCTATTTCTTTGTGTCTAATACTAAAGAAGGTAATTCATTCACTATATATTGAAGCAAAATAGTAACAACAGCAGCTGATTCGAAATATTACAATTATTTAATCTTTACAATTAAAAACACATGTGTAGTTATGAATTAAGTAATAAATGGAAACAATAAAAAAAAAGTATGCTGTCATTTTTTACTGTACAGACACATTAGTATAATAATACTAGAACTATTTAATAGTTCATTATTTATATTCTAAATTAATATTAGTTTTTTTTAAATTAAAAAAAAAACTTTGGTAATTTGACATCCAGTAATTAGCAATATTGTGAAAAATATTTATTCAACAAACAACTAAATGAACTGTCATAATCAGTTAACAAATATTTATATCTAAATGAATAAATGCAAAAGTTTTGTTCCTTTATCACATCTATATTTCAATCTCACTGTTATTTAAATCAATAATACAACATATTTATTTACCTCCTCTGCAGGAGGTTAGACAAAAGGCCAAGTGAGGTTTTGAAAAGCAAGTGTACGAGAAGTGCACTTTGGCCTACAAAAATGCCTGAGCAGCCCTGTCAGCATTTCTCGATAGGGGCACCTCGTGAGATTAGCAATGAACTAATTCCTTCTCAAAGAGAGACGGTAAAGTTTAGGTGGGCGAACCTGCTAGGATTTAACAGAACCATACCTCAGCCCTGTAGAAGCAAGGCCACTGTTGAACTGATTGTTAAGAACGTATCCTTAACTGGTTCAATGATACAACATAGTGTTTTGAAATACTGCATATATAGTAGAGAGCACAGACCTAAACACAACTATTTGTATGCCTAATTAGCATAACTATTTTTTAAACAGTTTATAATTAATTAATGTTTGGTGTTATTCATTTGTATTTTTATTATCTCATTTTCATATATATGTGTACTAGTTTTGTTGATAATAACAGTAATTAATTAAAGTAATTTACTAAAAAAAAGGATAAATTACAAAACATATGTTAATTAATATTCTAGGGAGATAATTTAAATGAAAAGTATTAGTTTTTTAAATTACAATAAATTTATATTATAGATATGTAATGTAAGTTATACATTTAAATAGAATACTTAAAGGCACATAAACTTTTCTTATTTCATAAAGGCATGAAAGTAAAGCAAAAGATAATTTCAATATAAAAATATTTGCAATAAAATTTTAAATCATTACAAAATAAAAAGGTAATCAATGAATATCAATGAATAATTATAAAAATTACAGTATTTAACAGGTGAAAAGTATATTGTATTCAAAACAAAAATACATCAATATCTAAAGATTTAATTCAAAGGTTAAGTAAAATAACATTTTTAGGGTTTGATTTAGATAAATTTTTTAAATGCTTATTTAGTGTTTTTAAAATAAGTTAGTCTGACAAAAGTAGTATTAACTTACCTGAGACGTTCTTTCTGGCAGAGAAGCTGATCTTTGCTGCTGATTGGGAAGCTTTTCTGCAGGATGTGCTTCTCTGCTGGTTTGGTTGATATGTGCACTTCTTATTTTATCTGTTTGGCTTTTGTTTACATTGACAGCAGTTGGCCAAGATATTCCCTGCTTTGAAGGACACATCAAATGTCTCTGATCACTCATATATCTGCCACTTGGACCAACAACACCCACATTGGTTGGTGCCATTGCATGGGCATATGTCACATTTCTCTGATCATTACAGCGAATGATACATACCGAGATTGAAGCAGTAATGATCACTGCTACGGTCACCGCTACAACCGTAATAATAATCACTGATGTAAGATCAACTTTATCTTCAGTGATTGTATGAATAGCACTTAGCATTTCTGATGTCTTGTTGCTTACAGTGACAGTGAAAAACATACTAGTTGTTGCTGATAGAACTGGAGTACCACTATCCTTGACAACAAACACTAGCTCATAGGAACCAGCATCTTGTTGCGCAAGCACCCGATTGAAAGTTAACAAACCAGTGTACTGGTTGATGGTGAACATCTGCTTGTCATTGCCTCTGATTATTTCATATTTTAGAAATGCATTCTCTTGACTATCTCCATCAGCTGCCTTTACACAAGTGATGTTCTTTGAATGATGCCGGTAATATACAACATCCATGTTATAAGGATTGACACTGGGAAATGTAAAATACGGAGCATTATCATTTTTATCAGTCACTTCAACAATGACGTTGACTGTATTATTGAGAGACGGGATTCCATTATCTTTCACAAATACTTGAAACTTGTAAATGTTTTGAAACTCATGATCCAGTGACATAATGGCTGAAATCATGCCATCATCTTTGATTTTGAAAGGTAAAAACTGTTTGTTATTTGTGAGCAGAGAATAGGTGAGTTTCCCTCCAACTCCCAGGTCTGGGTCTGTTGCATTGATGAAGCCAACAGAAAATCTTGACTTCTCATTCTCTTCAATCAAGAACTTAAATGTCTCCATAGAGAACTGTGGCCTTACATCATTCACATCGGTCACTTTGATAGAGAACTTACTCTTACTTTGCAGTGGAGGAGATCCTTTATCTTGACAGCTGATGATAATTTCATGCTTTGCCTCTCTTTCTCTATCCAATGCTTTTTTCACAATTACTTGGTATTTCTTAGTGTCCAGACTTTGTAGTTTAAATTTATCATAATGCAGATTGCAACTTACTTCTCCATTTTGTCCAACATCATGATCAGTCACTTTTACATATGCAATGGAACTTCCCACCTCAATGTTTTCAGAAACTGATGTTGAATCTTTTCCTGATGCTGACAGGAATTTTAGGTGAATTGTTGGAGGGTTATTTTGTTGATTAATTACGTTAACCAAAACCATTGCAAGTGAATTTCGTGGAGGATTTCCTCCATCTTGCGCTTCAACATATAATGTATGTGTAAGCAATTTATTGAATATAAACTTTTTCTCAAGGAAAATCTGTCCAGTTTGTTGATTGAGTTTAAAATGACTTTTAGCAACATCAGATGTTTTTTTACTGAAATGATAAGTAACTCTTCCATTTTTACCAGAATCTAAATCCGTAGCTGATAAGGTTGCAATGGAAGAAGTTTCACTTGGTTTGTTCTTTATCGAAACATTGTAGACATTTTGTGAAAAAATAGGTGGGTTGTCATTAACATCACTTACAGAAACATGAACTAACAATACATTTTGTTTTGATGGAGATCCTCCATCTTTAGCGATCACATCTAATAGGTATGAATCTTTTACTTCCCTGTCAAGCATTTTTTCTAATTTTATATTTAGTTCAGATGTTCCATCTACTTTTTTAGAAACCGATAATGTGAAAGGCTCATTCTTATTCCTTTTTAATGCATAGGAAATCTGAGAATTAATCTCTCCAACATCTTTGTCAATTGCATTGGGGATGATTTTCATCATTCCTTTGCCATATCCTTCTTCAAATTCTATGGTTACTTGTTTATCAGGAAATTCTGGTGCATGGTCATTAACATCTTCAATTTTTACTTTTACTTCTAGAATCTTCATTATTCTTTTGGATTTTTGTACAGCTACATCAACCATCACAAAACATTCCTTGTTGAATGTACACAAAGATTCAGCGTCCAATGTTTGTGCTGTATAAAGTTTTCCTGTATTTTTAGAAATCCGGAATAATGGAGAGCTGCTTGTTCCATCCTGTTCCATAAGACTGAATGCAATAAGATTTTGATCTTGAATTGCCACATCATCCATCACGTTAGAATCGGCAGCAATGTCTCCAAGGTAAGTGCCAGGACTTTTTCCTTCTTCAACTTTGAATATCAGATCTACACTCAGACATGTATTTAAAAAGAAAAGCAGGAATAGCAATTGGACTATCATATCTGTATTTTATAATTTGTACTTGAATAACACGTAATCCCGTAGATTTCTTTTATCTAAAAAAATCAAAGAAAAAGAAATAATTTGGTTGGGTAAAACTGAAAGATCTTTTTAATTATACAACTATGATATACATTTATGATTCAAATGATAATACTTCTTTAAAAACTTGCATAAAACTATGTTTTCAACAGTTTATTCAGAATAGCAAACAACAATTATATATTTTAAAATATCTCAATCATATATATATATATATATATATATATATATATACAGGGCTTTACAGAGCCCTCCAAAAAGGAGCGCGCTCCAGGAGCACGCTCCTTTTTGCTGGAGCGGAGAAGAGGGCTCATTTTATATTCAGCGGGATTGGAGTGTGAGCAACTCCATTTGGGAATAAAGAGCGTGGTTTTATCGCTCCATGCTCCTCACTTCAAATTTTTTTTTTTTTAAAGATTAGTTTTTTTATTCAGCAATAAAAAGGAATAGAAAAGAAAGTCTTAATAAACTTTTGAGTTATTTTTTTAAATTATATCTCTGGTAAATGTATATGAGATAGGGAGAGAGAGAGGAAGAGGGAGAAAGAACGAGAGAGTTACGCATGAAAACAGAACATTTTACATCTACATGTTACATTTTTGATGGGACAGTTTTCTTAAGACAGGAGACAATTTGGCAACAAATGTCTTCAAATGCGCTAGTGAGTCTATAAATGTCTTTAGAAGTTGTTTTCTTACATATTTTAACTTTTTTTGTATTTATGACAAGGATGTTTATTGCTGATTGAATAAATAAGCCAATTTTTCTTTTCATTCGTGTTTTTAAATAAAGAATTTTAGGTTCAATTGTACTATAGGAGCCGTCGGATTTTCTCGCCCATTTCACTCGGTATTCGCCCAAATGTTCGATAAAATCGATTTTTGGGTGAAATAGTACATTTTGTCATCATAAAAAATTCTAATTTATTTTTTAGCATATATCAAATTTAACTTTTATGCCACATTTTTACCCGTCGTCCTTTTGGCGACATTTTGTTATTCTTAAATTCACGACTAGTATGGTCTAACCTTTTCATGTTTGCTTTTAAATTCGTTAAATTCCATTAAAACTTGCTTTTGTAAATAGAATATTCAAAGTTTGTTTTTTGTGTATAATAAAATGTTAGAGTAGTAAAAATATCTTTAGTCCAATGAAAAAATATATTTATCCCAAGGAAAAAAACAATAAAAACCAACATGGCCGCCAACGATTAAAACCGGGAGTTAGATTCTGAACACTTTAAAATGTAAATGAGAATTTTATTTCAGGACCAAAAATACAATTAAGACCAACAATCAGTTTAATCCAAAATTTGGGTGAATACCAAGCGAAATGAGTGAAAGAAAAAAACAGCAGTTCCTATTCTACTATTAAACCGATGTTTAAACTTAATTAAATTAAAGAAAATGTCTTAAATTTTAATTTGAAAAAGCAAATAATTAGACTTTCTGACTAATTTGTTGTTTTTTTAGAACCGAAAGTAGATTAGATATCTTTTTTTATCTTAAAAAATCTATTATCGAATATTAAAATTGTAAACAGTTTGTTTTTATTAGAGATTTCAAATATAGACGTTTTCACCTTTTTTATTCAAATCTTTAATTTTAATAAATGTTTTCACCCAACCTAGGAAAACTTGCTCCAGTTAATTTTTCGGGGGAGGAAAATTTGACCCGATATTTTTTCAACTCTCAAGGTCTAAGCCAGATATTTTATATGAAATTTTAAGACATTAAATGGATCTCTGAATTGTTTATTGACAATTTATTGATATTTTTTGCCCAACTTATGAAAAATACTTTTTTTTATTCAATCTTTCAAAAATAAACTTCATTGTTTTTGGGGGTTTTTTGCCCCAAATTGTACTATTGAAAAAAAAAAAAATGGATAAATCGATTTGTTTAAAAGTACTTTCTCGTTTCTCTGTGGTAAATAATAATATACATTATACAATATAGTTACGTTCGTAAAACAAACAAATATTAAACAACAACACGATGATTAATGTTGCCCTGGCTGTCTCTCTTCTCCCAGAAAAATGTTTTCTTTAAAAAGAAAATAATCACTAATAATGTTTAAAAGTAAAACGTTATTTACTTAAAACAAATCTAAATTCCCTTCCAAAATATAAAGAAAAAATATCGGGTCAAATTTTTCTCACCTGAAAAAATAGGTTGTTAATGTAATGAAAATAAAAATTGTTTTAAAATACTTCAGGGATTTTTCCATTTCTATTTTATACCTCAGGAAACTTTACGTATAATCCTATGCTTCGTCCGACATGTTCTCCTATAACCCTTAGCACATCTAAAAATATTAGCGAGATTTTGTCAAATATTATCTTACGGTCTTACACTTAAAGTGATATCCCCACCCATATTGACAAGATCCTTTGACGCCCACCCCTATCCTTTGACCACTCATTGGCAGAATAGAACGTTTATGAAAGAAGGTACATTTTCATTATGGAGCACTGAAAAAGAGCCACTCCTTTTTTATAGGAGTTTGAGCTGGAGCGGCTCCTTTTTAAAAATGGGGAGCATGAGAAGAGCCAGCTCCAATTTTGGGCGTTAGAGCAGGAGCAGGAGCAGCTCTGAAAGTCGTGGAGCGCCTAAAGCCCTGTATATATACACGAACAAACAAGAAAACAAACCTCTCAAAATAACAAAACTGAATTAAGACAACGTATCTTGAACAAATAAATTATTAAGCTAAGTACATTTTATTATCATATATATATGTATTTATATATATATATATATATATATGTGTGTGTGTACACATATATGTGTATGTGTGTATATTATACATATACAATAAAAAATGTATAGAGTAAAATAAAATTGGATTAAGCTTCAATAACAAATATTTTGAAAACACAAATTAGATAGAAGCACAATGCTTTCTGGTAGCCATGTTTATTTTATTATATAAAGTATTTTTTCCTGACCTACATGAAAACCAAATAGAATTTTTGTAAATTATTGAAGATTTTTATTAGCATTTCTTTAATATGATGAATTAAAAAAATATATGGAAACGAAAATATAGAGATACTTTAAAAGAAATTGAAGCGAAACAAGAATAATATTTGATAATCTACTCTATATACCTTTAAATTATACCATATTCTATACATTAATATATTATGAGTCTTTATATTTTTCTCATTTTATTACTTTGTTTTATGAAAATAATTTACTCTTCATGAAGAATCAATCTAATCTAACTACAATGCTTGACATTAAGACAATGGCTTCAAGATCCTTCAAAAATATTATGTAGTATTCCTTTGTGTGTTGGCTCATGTCAACTACATCTTATATTTAATAATGAAGAAAAATAAATTTAGTATATGCACTTACCTTTGTAGGAAGATCTTATGAACTCAGTTAAAACAGAAACTACATCCTTGTAATATTTTGTGATGTGTATAATAGAGAGAAATTAGGTGTAGGGTTGTAGTATTTCCTTTCTTTGGCAGATGTGAGAAAGAAAGCAGTAGTCCTAGTGAGTATGATGTGTGCGTAATGGCTGCAACACTATAATGATGGCTACTTTGTTCCTTAAGATACAATCAACCGATGAAAATTTTTCCTCTAAACATTTTTGTTTTAATTGAATTAGCCATTAATTTTAACAATTAAAAATTTTTTTTTAAAGATTTATTAAAAAAATGAATTAATACAAAAAAAATAATTTAACACTCAAAATGCACTTTATTCTCTCTCTCTCTCTCCCTCTTTCTCCCATTCTCTCTCTCCTATATATATATATATATATATATATATATATACTACTACTACTACTACTACTACTAAAACTCTGTTGGTCTTGTTTGTCTCCTTGCACAAAGGGATGATATCATCCACTTAAAGAGGTTGAAGACATCAGGAAGATGCTTTATGGTCTCATGAATGAACAAGTAATAAAAGGGTACATCATCTATTTAAACAGAACATAACCAACCCGTGACCATAGACGACTTGTCTAGTATATATATATATATATATATGAATCTTATGAATTTTGAAAAAATTAATAAAGACTTGGACATTGGAATATCCAATATCCAGTAATATTTGCTCTGTTGTTAAAAGTTAACATTTATCGAGCTTTCACTTTTAAAAGTTTTGACTACTTATTAAAAAATATATGCACAAATATATATTTTTATACTCTTTCTCTCTTTGTATATATTTATATATATATATATATATATATATATATATATATATGATTTCATTCTCATTTATGGTCTTTTATCTTTGAATTGATGCAAAAATTAAAATTTCTTTTCAAGTGGAACTTAAAATTGTAGCTTTTCTTTAAACATCAATGATTTTTATTTGTACAATGTTGGATAGAAAAAATTGTTATTTATTCATTTAAGATAATATATTTCACTTTTTTTTTAAATTAATAAGTGATTCATTGGAAGTAAACATTATTTAAAGCGATTATAATTAGTATCTTCTTATGCCTTATTTTATACATATGTCAAGAAATGTTAAAGTCTATACTATGATTTTATAACAACAACTCCGAGGAAATCCAATTATTTATCTGTTTTGTTCATTTATTCTTTAGACATTTATTCAAAACTTTAGTACTGATATATCTATCAAAATGTTTTACTTTATATGTTATATATTTACCAGTTTAAACTTTTATAAAAATAAAATAACACAGATGTATTAAGAAATATTAATAGGGCATACATAATACTTTTTAAAGATTCATTTTCTAGTTAAAACTCTTGCTTCTGAGTTGATTCTGAATTTTCTTTTCAGAATAATAATAAGAAATGATTACCCAGGTATTTAATGTGACTTTAAAAATCCATCTCAATAACTGAATTATATTTTACTACAATATATATTGGTAACACTTTATACAATGTAAGTTTTAAAAACGAACTTTACGAAAAATGTATTATTTATGTTTATGATTAGAATTATTAGATAGGTACTGGAGGTAAGGGTCTTGGATTTCTATAAATATTTCCTGTTGATTGCTGACTTATATCAGAAGAGTTACTATCCTCTGTCACAGAGTCTTTGTTGTCATTGTTTTGTGGTCAAATAAAAAACCAACGTTTTTTTTCCAATTACTCTTTTATTCTAATAAATGTTAGTATAATATACAAGTGTTATAGCGTTTGTGTGAAGACAGTATTGTAAGCATAGAATAACTTGTTTTTATTTTCTCCTGAAAATTGAACCATTTTAGTAAGCTGTTTTGTTAATTGACTTTCTTTTTTTTTTTAAGTCTAACACAGTAATGCTAACCCATTTCTCTTTGATTACTTTCCATAACTGCTCAGTTTTCTCTGTTAAAAGATATTTGCTCAACATTTGATAAACATTACAACAATGGAAAAAGAAGATTATTGATGATGCTATCTGGTTATAAAGAAGAGGTTCAGTAGGAAGGTAAGAGGGAGTAAGAGTAGGTTCAAGGGAGATATTTTTGTCCTACCAAAAAAACATTGGAAGTACTGATAACTGACATATCACAACACAATATTTGCTCTTGATCTTACTTTCTCTTGCAAGTATTAGCATGGCAAATAAATTCAAGCTGCAGTCTACTATGTTAAGGAAATATAATAAAGATATCCATGTTTTTTTTCTTCTTTTTTTGTTATATCCTTTGGCTTTGCAGACTTTAAGAGAGGAAACCAACTTGCTATCGGTACACACAATATCTCCCTTACAGTAACATGGGTCCAACCACACAATGAAGGCCAACATCACCAGATAACTTTTTTGGTAGGGCACAACATAGTAAACCTATTCCTTGTGGCATTGTGATAATGCAACATTAATATGTTCTAATAGGATGAATATTCTGTAAGTTGAACTTGACATGGTATGCATGGCATAACACATGTACTTTAGCTTAATCAATTAATAGATAGATTTTTAATTTGATCTGTCTGCCTTCATGATCATTGCAACCACGTCACTGGCCGCAGACCAATACTGTCGACATAACATCCAACTACAAATTCAGAGATACAATTGATTTGAGAGTCGACTTCAAAACCAACAACACCCACAAAAACTGAACTCCAGATCGCACAAAGGCTCTTCTAAGAAGATGCAGCAGCGCCTGATCAAACTCAAACAGAAAGACAGTGTTGTCAGCCTCAATGCTCAAATCACCAAAAACATCATCATTGTTGACTTATGTTGGATGGAGCCAATCAACAACTACGTCTACCTCGGCCAGGAATCACAGAGTACAGGATCAGCCGCCATTTTGGATTGGTATATTTGATCTACTACCATCATAAAATTTATATGCACGCAAACAAATATCAACATACAATCATCTCATCATTTTCATTTGTTGCTGATGTACTGTGTTATTAGCAATATAATAACATACTTAGCTACAATTTATTTCAGAAAATAACTTAGTCGATCACAGACAACTGCGAATATGAAACATTTTTAAATAGTCACTTACAAATAAAAATCAGCAAAGGGGATACACCATTTTAACTTGAGTTGTCTACCTTGAGATTTAAAATGTGCAAACAAATAAAAATTAAAAATTAAAATGAATTAAGTACATCCCGGGTAATGCCGGGTAGATACAGCTAGTTTAGAATAAATTGGGGCTAGTTTAATGGCTATATTTGAAGACAACTAAAACATTACTGTTTCGTAATCAAATAAGATGATTTATTTATTATTAGTATGCAATTTTGTTTTGAATTATTGCCAATTAGATATATTTAACAACAAACAAACATTGCAGAAGATAAAATGTACTGCTTATGACAATGCTTTCAAGCTAACAGTTATTGAGTATGTTGAGAACAATAATAATTGTGCAGCAAAACATGAAATAAAGGTAAAACTGGAGAAAGTTTAAGGACAGAATCAGTGATGGTGAAACGATGCAGAGACAATGTGTAAATCCTTATGAAGGATTAACAAATACAAGCCGACTTATGGATGAACCTGCGCAAAATCCTTCCTTCCAAACTTAAAATTACTGATTGCAGAAATTATCGTATAACTAAAGCAATACAGTAATTTAAAAGAACTTTTTTATATTATTTCAATTATTCGGTCTATTCTGATCATGGATGTTATTCTTACAATGTTTCAGCCGATATAACCTCCAAATTTCTTCAGGTGCATCTCGTCGAACTCTAGAACTCATGCAGAATTTAAAACTGAACCCGTTATTTAATCCACATTGACACATGGCACAAGGGATAAAGGTGCTAAGTGACAATCAGTTTAAAATGACAGTCCTATGGATGTTAAAGATTCAATTCTCAATACAGGTGATACTAAGAATATAATTAAGAATTACTTCTACCCGATTATGGCTGATGCAATGAGAACAATTTACCCCCATGGATTAAATAGAATGTTCATTTCGAAATTCCATATAGATTCTTTAATTCAACATACACGATGCACGTGAAGAAGGTCAGAGGTTACATCAGCCAAAACGTTGTGAGAATAACATCCAAGATGAGAATAGTAGTCCAAATAATACAAGTTATCAATCCTCATCTGAAAAATTCTGAAATATTTTTTTATTACTAGCTAAATATTAGTTTGAGGAAAAAGTCTGTTCAACATATTAAATAACGATTTATTATACAAGAATTTATTAAAAAAAATAACTATTTTTCAAAATAAAGGCCATCATTTTCTATGATCTGCCAATGATCAGCAAGTTTTCAGATTTAGTCAAAGTACTAATCTTTCAGCTTTGAATAGAAAACTTGTACTCAAATTAGCAACCCTTCATAAAGTGCTATTGATGGAGGAACGTCTGAACTATGGTTAGATACGACAAGACTTCCATACAGTACAATTATTTTAAAATAGCACACAGACTTTTTCCTCAACCTAGTATTTGTCCCATGGACAGTGTTAAATTCTTAATTCAAACAACTGAATAATTCTGTTAAATAAATTTGTTATTTTTAATTAATTTAACAGATTACTAAATTATTTCAACTAATAAAAATAATGTTTAATATTACTAATAAATTTAATCCAACATATATTTTTTTACTAATTTGAATTGTTTATCAAAATTGAATATTCTGTTTTCATAAAAAAAATAGTTACTAATTATATTGGGTGTGAAAAGAATTGTTCTAATAAAAATCTTTGTGAAATGTAATAGTTTATTTATTTACTTAATGTACACTTTAAGAAAAATTATCTTTAGAAGCAAAAACTGAGCTTAATCTTTAAATTTAAATATGCTAATATTTTTTGTTTTGAATACAATTAAATTTAGAGTAGGTTATTTAATTTTCAAACTTTAAAAAAATATTTTTGCAGAAACATTGTTTATATATGAATATTAAATAAATTAAATTACAAATAAATAGCATGGTATGAACATTTATTATATTTAAGATTAAAAATTATTATGTAAATTGAATATCACTACCTCTGTTGTAAATTGCATTGAAAGTTTGTAAATATGGGTTTTTGCATTGAAGAAGGTTTAAAATGAGTTAAAATAAGTGGCGTGACGTAAACACAAAATAGTCTAGAGGAATGACTAAACCACATTTTATGTATATCAACTTTATTTTCTCATATAATTGATAAAAGATGACTAATCTCTATCTGGGTCATTATTATTAAGCTGCATTAAATAACATATAATTCAAATGTGTTATAAATGTGTAATGTTGGAAACACCCACGACACCAATGCATAGATCCAGAAATGCTGAACAGCCTCTGACACGAAATGCTATAACTGAAAACTTTAAAAAGCCTACAACATCATGCTATACGCTGACACCAGTGGCATCTCCCCTGCCCCTCTTACACCACGTTCCTCATCTCCTTCGTGTTTTATCCAGGGAATGTAAGTCACTTGTTAAGCCTCACTCTTAGTGAAAACGACTTTTAATTTTTTTCTAAAACAGTCAAAGATAGACAAACAAGTAATTCGTGCGAGAGAAAAAAGACACATCAGAATCTCAATTTATAAACATGTAATAAGACACTTGTAAGAATCAACAAAAAAGGCGATATTATGCAAGCATAACAAGTGTTTTTATTTCAAACGATCAAATGAACAGTTCTTCTCTGACTAGGGGAGTTCTTAATAGAGGGGCTGGATTTGATGAGACTGTGGTAGTTGATCAAATATGAGATCATCTATGAGACAAGATTGGAAAATACAAAAGTTCAGAGTTAGGACGAATAAAATATGGAATTTTTTTTATATAAAACACATACCGTTTACACGTTGGGCGAGTAAAGAGAGCTTCCGGCTACCCCTCAATTTCAGAACGGCAAATGTTAGTTGACGGCTGTGGAAAAGATATTTTCACAGAATTTTAGATTTTGCTGTTCGTTTTCCGTGGACCTGTTTTTAGCGTGGCTAGATATATGTAATCTCGTATCCAGAAAATAAAATGTTGACTCCCTCTGTTTTGGTATTTATCATCAACTTTGTCCGACTGGGTTTTTCCTTGTTAACGCTCGATAGACAGTGGTAAGTTTGTCGCTGTAATTTTTAGGCCAATAAATTTTGAATCCAACTGTTTTGTGTATGGAGATATATTGTTTTCGATTTGTCTGCTTTGTGAGCAGCAAATCCTGGGAAGTGCTGTTCCCTCGGTCGCTTTAATCCATCTCCCTGTGTTTCTTGCCAGGTTCTTGCTCTCCTTGTCTAGGGCCTTCCGTTCCCATAGCAACTGTTTATGTCAACTATTGTTAGGCTATTAAATCTAGACCTGAAATTTTGGTTTTGTCCCTTACTATGAACCCCAATTGAAATTTTTATTTTATTTTGATGTAAAACAATCTTATTGTATTTCAGAAAGTATATTGCATTGCAAAATTTAATTAATACTGATTAGAGTACATCAAAATTTCCTAGTCAGTGAAAACTTATCAAACCCATCAGATTGTGACGAAAGAGGTTTTTCTTTTCTTAGCTTGATTCGTTGGTGAGTTAAAATCTTAGGTGTACATTGCATAATTACAGAGTTTGGGGACTTCGAATACCATGTTGTTAACATTGTAAACTATACCTCTTGGACTCTTGAAATTGAACTTACAATACCGATTTCTGACAGTATTATGCTCCCCAGATTTTTAACAGGATCTGTACCTCATTTCACTGACAACTTAATTCAGCCTTATTATTGTATTGTATGGTAATTCCTTTAACACATCTAATTAAAAACTGAATACACCCCCTAAAACTGAAAATAAATGATATAACTATATATGCATTTGAATATATTTTATAAGGTTAGAGACATAAATGAGGTATGAACAGTTGTCCCCTTTTGTAACTACAATATTAAATATGATTGCTAAAAAACATAGAAATATGCATGGAATATTGAAAGTGCTCATAATTTTAGCATACCAATCAAAGCGAATGATTTGGTAATTCTCATCATGGAAAACTTCACAAATTTTTCTCCACAAGTTCTGATTAGTCACCATGAATGTTCATTTTTGTGAAACAACACTCAGTTCACCTAAGAACATGGCACTAAAAATCTGTATCTCACTAAAAGACTCATGAAGAATTTGCAGGGCTGTTTATTATGATACGATAAATCACCACATTTTTTACTACACTCTACCTAATCTGATCTTGACCCTGGTATTTTGTCTTAGTTCTGTAGATGAGTTTTCTACCAAATAACCATCAGACAGATCAGGCTCTGAGCTTTCCAGATGCATTAAATGTACTGAGTCCAATCACACTTGTTTACTCTTCACGAATGAATCCTGGTGCTACCAGATCAGGCTGTCTGAAGATACCGGCTTCCTGATCAAAAATGCACCAAACATTAATGTTATTGTTTTTTTTTCCTTTCCCTTTGGAAAACGCAATCATGTACTGCAAAAACAAAAACATTTTTTCCTCTACAAAACAACCAAACCAAACACCATGAATAAATACTTTTACAAATAAAGAACTTAAAACATAAAAACTTTTACCAAAATGACCTGATTTAGCATTAAATAACCTGAAAAGGGTGTATATGCCATAAAACAAAACAACCAAACCAAGACTGAATCATTGATATCACACATCAAAGTACCAGAATCCAAGAATTTGTAAAGATCTTTTATCTGGCATGGCATTCCATCAAATTTAATTGTTAGCAAACTGATAATATTAGTCACGTTTTCTATTTGATATTTGGATATACAATCGCTGAGTTAAGCTTTTATCCATGTTCTCCCACTTTGTACATGATGCTCTCCTTTCTATATTTAGGTGGGACTTTTGTATCAATTCCCTTTACTCTGAATTGGAATGATCAATCATATTAACTGTTAACAGTAGTAGATGTGCCATTTTTTGGTGTGACATTGTATCAATACATTGCCAACATTATTGAACGTTGCTTCTTGGCTGCAATTCCTTTTACGTTCAGATGACTTTTTTCAATTATGGTATTGCCCGCAGGAATGGATGCACACTGGAAACTAACTTCTAAGAAATGAAGGGTTTTGAACTTTTTGGAGGGGTTGGGGGTATTCTGATCTGAATTTGAAAATATGTGTTATATTTTGTTTGTTTGGGCAGGTGTTGTGTTTGATGGACATCATTTATGTGTCATGATGAATCTGTTCCTTTCAGTTGCCAATATAATTGAGTGCTGAATTTACACTTGGTCTGAAAAATTAATTAGATTTTTTAAATCACAATTTACCATATTTTCTGGTATATAACTTGACTCAATGGAAATGTATGTTCAAATTATCTATTCTTGAATAAAGTGCACTTTCATATAAACTACATTTTATCTTTCAAAAGCTATTTATGACGATGAAATTACAGTAGTAAATTCATTATGTCTCATTGAATTAACATGCATATGCAAAAAAAATGTAGTTTTAAAAAATTAATATCAGTAGTTAAACTAATAAAATAGTCACTATCTTGAGTTACTACTGATGTATAAGGTTAAGTTAATGTTCTAATTCCGTCATATATTTGCTAAGTTATAACAACTAGGAAAAATACCCATCCTGAATCTCCCAAATCCAAGTTCTTAGAGTAACTCAGGGCTCGGTTTTCAATATGATTATTTAGGGGATTTTTTTTTTCAAAAACGAATATGCCAAAAAATACTCTCTTGAGATAAAAGATACATTTACAGTAAATTTCATATATTTTTGGCGAGTAGTTTTCTCATTATAATCACTTTTATGTGTTAAAGAGAAAACTTACATGTTCAAAATTAGGTTGAAAAGCTATAGAAAAAATGACCAGTACTTCTTAAAAAAGAAATAGTTCAAATCACTATATAAGCTGCAGCTTATATATTAGAAGATACAATAAATGGACTTTCAATACTTGCAATGCAACATTAGAATATGCAGATGTTAATATATTTTGATATCCATGCAGTCAAAAATGCACACTTTGCCAAGATTTTCGTTACATACTACTATTGTCACACATCTTCAATTTATTATCAAGTGGTCATATGACTTAAAATATCATACATGCAAGAAAATTGTTTTTAAGTCTCAAATAAAATTGCACAAAAAAAATAAATGTGTTAGCCGAATCAGAGACGATTTTAAAATGTTATGAGCTGAAGCTAGACATTCTGTGTTCACCTACCATAGACTTGTTGATGTATTTCTCTCTTTCTCTGATTCTTATTAATCATATTCTCATATTCATGAATTTCAGTTTCACTCAAATGGTTTTGAAGACAACAACCAACCAGAAATCTTTCTTTATGGACTGTATTAAACATTTCACAAATCACTGCAATAAATGGTCAGAAATTCAAGTTGGCTACATACACAATTACTTTTGTTTTTCTGATTTTTTACAAAATTAGTCATCCTTTAAACGTAAATCTGGTTAAGTAAAATAGATACTTTCTGATATTTTTTATATAAAATTCATATCTATCATCATGTTCCATGTATTCATTGTTTTCAAAAACTAATATGCCTAAAACTCTCTCTCGAGGATAAAAGATACATCTACAAAAAAATTATACATTTTGAATAGTTTTCCCATGATTGTTACTAATGTGTTAAACTTGAATAAAAAAGATTAATGTGTTGTTAATTGCTGGAGATGTTACAGTAGTCAATTAACTAATATTTACCTTTTTTCAAAATCATGAATGTATTTTTAAGGACATAGAGTGCAATGGATGTAAATCATGTTCCTTTTATTTAAGTATATAAGAACATGATTATATAAATACTTCAGAAATATTGATTTTTATTGCCAGGCTGAAAGACAAATGTTTAATTAAAAGTTTTGTCAATCAACCAAGTGGAAAAATATTTTAAATTATTTTAACAGATTAGAAATAAGCAAGAATCAAGTTAATTAGTGTGGGGTAGCATTTATGCTTGATTTCTTTTTAAAAGATTGCCTGTAAAGTAAACTTGCAAATAGCTTTTTTGAAAAATAATGTTCTTCCATTAAATATTGATAGCTTCAAACAATTAATGTTTTATGTTTAGTTTAACTCTTAATATCCTGTTGAGAATTTTCTAGGTCCGGAGGTCCAGTCCTGTAAGGATTAATAATAATAAAAAAATGACTTAAAACGTTTTTCTTCTTTTCATTTAACTGTTTATAATACTTTTACTTTTGGACAGATTGTTATGAAACTTGATAGTATGAATGAAAGACTTCTTTAATCTTTGTTGTGATTAAAAATAATATTGTCATTGAACAAATTATTTCAGTTATCGTCAAAAGCAGATATTTTGGAAGATATTTTGGAAGATATTTTTGTTGTAATAAAACACATGGCAGAAAGTCATCTCACCATTATGAAAACGATGAGATACTTTAATAAATTCAGCACCTGGATGTAAGATACACAAGGACTGGTAAGAGTTATTTCCCTTTAATTGTAAACTGTTAAACATATTTACAAATAGATTTTTAAAAAAAGATGATCATTTTTCATGCATTGTTGAATGGATTGGGAATACAAACATCACTTCTGGTCAGTGTGATTTCACACGTTAAGAGTTAATGTAAGCCCAATAAATCTCTATGAAGGTTTAAATCTGGACTTTAACCAGTTATGCACTTTTTGACCGTCACTTTTGTAAACTATTTTGTTTTAGGGTGGAATTCTGGTCAGAATTGTTTCTTTTTTTTACTCAAGAGTATATTGCTTTTTGTAATTAACTACAATCTTGCATTAACCAATATTTATTAAAACTTTTTCCAAATCATGAATATCAATTATTTTTAAGAAACAAAAATACGAGTAATTTATTACTGGGCTCAGATAGCATTTTGTACTGATTTTAATTGGATACTCTCAATTTAAAAATGGTAATAAATAAAAGTAGAACTGCATCTTTGAAACAGAACCAATGACCACATGAAACCTATCTCTCTGTTAGCGTTTTTTAATTTTTATACTAGTTCGAATACCTACAGGAAAGAAAGAAGAGACATGAGTCGTAATAACTTAATAGTGTAATCTGTTCAAAATGTCATAGGATGAGAATGAATTTATGTCAGAGTTAAAAATTCAGTTATTGTCATTTTTGTTTTTGTAAATTAGCAGACAATTTTGCATATTATGTCATGTGTAATAAACACAGGTCCATTCATCTGCTCACAAACATTACAGAAATTGAAAACAGGCAACTGTATTTATTCTCAAAACAAGAATATTTTTTATTCATCAAAAAAACTTATACACATATTTGCAAATATATAATATGTATTAGATATATATATAAACACACACACACATACATAAATATACTGAACATTAAATAAATAAATAAAAGTTGTCACTAAATTCATTTTTTAATCCAAGTCTGTTGTTTTTCTTTAATTATATTTTGTTTTAATGAATGAAAAATACTCACATATCGAAGCATAACTGAGGGGTCATTTTTTAAGAATGTTACTTTTAATGTTTTAAACATTTTCACTCAAAGCCGATGCAAGAAAATTACATATCTTTTATAATATTTATCATTTCAAAGGTTTGACAACAATGAAACCTAATCTTTCAAATGACTCAAGTTGCTTGTCAGCATTTATCAAAATTAACCATTTATTTTGGAATCCTATTGCCATTTATTTTTAATTTTTATATGTTTAGATACAAAAGTTACCCATCAATTAAAAACTATTATGATTAGTATCACTAAAAAGTATCTAGCAATAAACAAATATGGATGATGGATGCATCATTGAACTTCTAGTTCTGGTTACAAGCATAATAGAAAAATAATGTATCTTGAAAGTTTTACTTATGCTATTTCATTTTTTAAGTATATTCTTTAATACGCTGAGGAGATGATTTCAAACTTTTGATACATTTTAAAAGATATGATATTCTCACAAGCATTTTTAGTATTCCAATCATTTATTTGTATGTGTTTTTATGCAAATTTAGCAAAAGAAGTCTCTGGTCATGATTGTTGTATTAATCTGAGAGATATCACTTTATCCCAGTCATTTGTTGGCTGCAGTGAAAAGCTTTGTGAAAGAGGAAAATTAACAACTGGGAACCATAGACACCTGCAATATACAAATGAATAAGAGATTTTGTTAAATTTTACCTGAATTCAATTAATTTAAAAGAATATCGACACATAAAATAGAAGAAAATAATTGCTTTATTCCTTAATTATTTATGAATGTTTGTATCAAATTGGTAAATGATTTTATTTTTGTAAAAGATAAGGCATGAAATAGTACTTTAAATAGCACTTGATTGAAATAATTATTATTATTATCTAAAGAGAATCTCACATAATGAATGAAAACATTTCTATTATAATTTTGCTAAGATAGGTTTATAATGCTCATGGTAACTATCACGTTTTATATTAAATTAATGACCGAATCAATATGAGAAGAAAGATAAATAAAATAAACTGATGTTGCTAACATTTACAATGAGGATTTTAGTAAAACATTGTTTTAAAAAACTATTTCCAAATAATAAACTGCTTTGAATACATATTAAAAATAGAAATTTTCATTTCAAATTTGTTCATGAATGTTTAAATAGATCATGTTGAATAAAATTATTATGTTAATGTTTTAAATCTTATGACAGACAATATTGTTTTATAGCTATAGATGACATTCATTTCACAGAAGAGGGATTAAACATTGAAGTATAAAATAGTCTGATGAGTTTAATTACGAAATTAAGTAAACAAAAACAAAAAAACGTTTAATTACAGTCGTGACATTGTGAGATATCCCTGTCACTATAAGGGGTGGGGGTTATATAGCAGCCATTAGGTGTGCACTGCTGGATGGATGTGAGTGCTAAACCTTCACTCAGTCGTCACTTGCCCATCTTCAGTGTAATGACAGAGCAATGATCAGATGGATATGCAACGTTGGGTCAGATCAGACCTGGCATATCAGCTCTGTTACCCTGTTGTCAAGGCTGAATATACCAAAGCTTGATGAACTACTGACAATCAGTCAGCTACATTGATTTGGTCACATTGAGAGGAATGACTCTTGAATAAGAAAATGCAGAGACCTTGAGGTGGAGGCCCAAAGAAATGTTGGATGCAAACCATCAGTCAGACAGTGCAATTTGAACGGAATCAATTCTCAAGACCACCCAGTTTGGAGAGAGATTGTAGGCTGTCAAAAAACGTCAGACCCCTGACCAAGAGAAAGGACGATAATATGGGGGAGAAGGGAAAAAAAACGGATAAACAGTTCAAAAGAGAAGAAATAAAGTTTTCTGGTATGTTTTCAATTTTTGCAATGATAATAATATTGTGCAATTTAAGCTAGTTATAAATATTTTAAGCAATTCTATTTTGAAAACCAAATCATATACAAATCAAGAACTTACCATAAGTATTCATAAAAGGTGATGAAAAATCCTTTTCTGATGTCAGTGTTTCTGATGAATAGTGTGTGGTGAGCAAAAAAAAAATATTAATCCTATTTAATTACTTTTTATTTAAGAATTAGGTGATATTATCAAATAGTTTTTCAATGAGACAAAATGTTCAAACTATTTTTCAATCATTATAAATATAGAGATAAATAATATATGTGAAAGGAAAAACTATGTTTTAATTTATTTTAAAATATCATTAGAAATTAGCTATGTTTTTGATTAGTTGTTCCACTTTTTGAGAATATATGTGACATATGTTAAATTATTATGAATTTTTCAGCAGAAAACAATTAATATTTCAAAACTAACATTCAGTTTAAATGCCAAGCTTTGAATACAGTTTATGAACTAGCTAAAGATCCCAAAATTGAAAATATAATCCCCTCTTCCAACAAAATTGCAGGATCATCTGCAACTTACTACTTCTTTGTTATTTAATTTGCTGTAGTTGATTGAAAAAAGTTCACAGTAATAATTTACAGGGTGTCACTTGAAAACAATTCCCAACAAAAAATAACATTCTTTATAACTGATAGATCATAAATAAATGTTATTAAAATTTCTTAATTCTAATTACAGGTGGTTTGAGACAAATTTGATAAATTTTTTATATTCCTTCATTTCAATACCATTTGAACTATTTAATAATGGTGAAGTGCAACAAATAGTTGTTTCTCTGTACTATTTGTGGCTTTGAGAACTGGCAACCATAGATAACTGAAAAGAACTGGAATATTTGAAGAAAATGACCCGAATCATGATGCATTCGCGCTAGATTATTCAGAAATCTTAGCTGCAGCTCAGTGCTACTTGAATACTTTGAAGGCTGTGTGATGTGAGCTTGAGAATTACGATGGAGATGTGGAAGCAAGAAGGATCATAGCAGACATTTTTTGTCTGCACAATGAAATTCATCGAGAAGTTGTAAAAAAAAAAACAGCAAGATCCAGGCAAGGTAATGCGAACCTTGACAATAGAGATGAACCTCTGAGTGGCAACTATGAAGAAAGCGCTGAATGAGGATCTTCACTACTCCTCATATAAGAGTTACAAGGGCCAACTACTTACTGCCAAGGCCCACGAAAACCGTCTTACAAATGCCAAGAAACTCCTCAACAATGTTAAACACTTAGTGAAGCCGAGGATTCTGTGATTCTTACAGGAGCAGTTACGCAACATACAGAACAACAAATGAATAACCTACAGTCTGCACAAAGTCCCGCATGTCATGAAGACCAAGTTTCCTCAAACAGTAATTGTCTTTGGGTGTGTTTCCAACAAAGACCACGTCATGCTGCTGTCCCAGATCTTTGAAAAAGGAACTCAGACTGAATTCAGATGGCTATATTGAGTTGCTGTCCACTGTTAGTTGCTTCGGGGAGGCCATACGTGTGACAGCAGGACTCAGCTCCATGTCACACTTCTGGGAAAATCCAGAAATGGCTGTCTGAAACTTCCGCGACTTCACCAGTCCTAACATTACTTCCAACTTGCCTAATTGCAACCTCGTGTGTGGGGCACAGCTGAAAAAAGACACTATCCATACCACATGCAACATGAAGGACAAGCTGATTTCCAGGATCAACTGGTGTTCAGGCCTTTTCAAAGGACACTATGAAAACAATGTGCTTCAGGTTCAGGTTTTGTCTGAAGGCCATGGTGATTGTTCAGGTTGACTTCTTTAAGTGAGCTGTATTCAGCAAAAGCTCTTCTAAGAGATGCACTTTGACTTTTGAGAATACATCAATTATCGGGCAAGATGTGACGTTTTCTTTCCTTCTCAGCAAGTGTCAAATTTGTCACAAACACCTTGTAGTTGCTACAATCCAATACGAGTTTAGTATAGTATGAATTACAAACAAATAATAACTTGAATCGTTGTTGTAGAAGCATCTCAAAGCATTGCTTTTAAGTGACCACATATTGTCAAGTACACTCGGAAATGTCTGAAAATGTGAAAATTAATTCATAATTTTTTTTTTTCCAATGTCTTTCAAAGGTAATTTGGTCAAAATATGTCATTTTTAGTTTTACATTAAGATTTTAAGGTATTTTTCTGAAAATCTTTTTTCTTTCTACACAGTGAAACAAGGAAATAAAATATGACGAATATGTTTGATTTTGATGTCATATAAGGAAACTTCAATCAACACTTCTCAAAAAAAAGTGGTAATTATTTAGATCTAAATCTTTGTTTTCTTAATGTTCTTTTTTATTTAATTTTTTAAATGTTTCTATAAAAATTAACTTTTCATTCTTATGTAAATAAACATTTATTAACTAAATCCAATTGATTATTTTAAATCACTAAAAAAGATGTGTATTGAATAAAATAAAAACATATATAAATTTGTATTCTTTTTATTTGAGGAAAGATTGAAACTAAAATAAATATACCTGAATATTTATAGAATGACATTGTTAAAACAAACAACCCTGATTTTACAGTGTATAACCTGAATGACTGCATTAACAATTTAAGATACTCATTAAATACGTTTATGAAAATAATTTCAGACAATCATTTATATTTCACATCAAAAAACAATGCCTATATATACGTAGCAGTCACAGACAAAAAAGAATGAGAAATGAATGAGTGCACACATCTAACAATTAAAAATATGTCTAAGTATTTAGACTTCATCAGAAAAGTATGAAAACATCCGAATTATGAATGATGATTACTACAAAAATATTTTTTCTAATTTCACATTAGAATTATTTAATTATTTAAATTAAATTCTGAGACGAAGACAAACTTATTTTACATTTAATGGTCCCAATGTTTATCAAGTTTAGGAATGAAACAAATTTATGGATGAAACGCTACAAAGAATATTATTTCTATATAGGTTTGCATCTGAGAAAAATTAATATTTTTCTTAGACTGGTACCGGAGGCAATGGTCGAGAATTATGGTAAGTGTTTCCTATTAAACTTGTTGGTTGCTCTTTTATATCCTGAGTGTCATTGTCTTCAGTCAGTGATCTGGAATGCGTCCATTCTTCTTTATCAGACTTGCGTGCATGTGAACCTTTAGCTCTAATTGTTGAGTCAGTTGTGTAATTGATAATCTGTCCAGCTAGCCTAGTATCAGTATTCTTTAGGAGATCAGTGTGTGATGATGGAGGAGGATTGCAATATTGGTGTGGATACATTTCTGAAAAAGACATACAAAAATAGACTTTAATTGATAATGAAATTATAATTTCCATCAATAATAAATATATAAAAATACAGAATATGAAATATAGAAACTTATAAAGCATCAATCTTCAAAAGAATAAAAATTAAATATAATACAAATAATAAAGTGTAATGAGAAGATGCACAAATGATGTTTTCTGCAATATGTATGACTCATTTATAGTTTTTAAACTTCAGTAGACATGTTTAAAACAACATACCTTCATTTTGTCCTGATACTGTATCATTACATCTACGATATTCATTGTCAGTGTGTGACACCTTTGCTGAACGCCTTGTAGAATAGTCTGAGGATCTGACAGTAGTTTGTCCATACTGTTTCCGACTATTGGGTACTGATATTTCTTTCACATATCTCTGTTAAAAAATAAATCATAGAAATAAGAAAGAATCAAAGCCATTTACGTCATAATTGAAAGATTTCTTTTTTCTTTTTAATTGCAATTCTCTGAAGAATGATGTCAATTTTGACCTAACCATAATAAGTATATACTTGAGAGTAGTAGATATTCTGATAACATAGTCACTTGGTGATTTCATACTTTTTATACGAGTTGGTTGTGTCACAACCAACCAATTATCACTTTCTATTTAAGTATATTGCAATTGACAGTTCAATTAAAGTCTTTATTCAAATTTCTCTGTAACTTTTTTTATCTTGATGCAGTTACAAAATATTATTCAGCAAAGTATACAAGATCCAACTTGACAAGTAGACAAAAAAAAATAGATAGTCCTTTTTAGTGGTATTTTGTAAATTAACTAATACAAGACTTATAAAATGATTTTTGTACAGCCATTAAACATTTGCTTTTGTGGTTAATCAGTAACTCAAAGAGAAATGTCTCTATACTTATTAAAATTCTATTTAAAAACTGCAAACAAACAAATCACATCATTTCCCATTAACATTGCTCGGCAGATTTTATCTCATTTCTGAATTTTTAAGTGACATAAAAAAAGACGAAAATTGATCTAAAACATGTACACCACATTCAGAGATATTAATGAGAGGAAAAACAATAATTGTAATTTCATAGAAAATATTCAGATATGAAAATCAAAGACATTTTCTAAAAATAATGCTAAATTAATTTTTTTTTTTCAGAAAGGTTTTAATTCATTTAATATAAAATAACATCAAATTATGCTTACCACATGTGCTTTGTCCAATGACTTGTAGGCTGTAGATAATTCTGCATATGAATCTGTTTTTGGTCTCTCATTTCTTAAATTTCCTATATTAGTCCAAGAATTTTCCAGGTAAGGTGAATAAATCAAATGCTTTTGATCACTATTCAGTCTTTTTGAAAGAGTATCTTCTTTGTATGAATCATCTTGAGAATTACAAAAACGTAGAGCACACACCGAGATTAAAGCTGTAATGATCACAGCTATTGTCACTGCTACAGACACAATGATAATTGCTGAAGTCAGGTGGATCTTGTTATCTTTTTTGATGTTAACAGCATTTAACATTTCTGATGTCTTGTTGCTTACGGTCAGTGTCAAATATACAGTAGTTCTGGCTGATAGAACTGGGCTACCACTGTCCTTCACTAGAAACTCCAGCTCATATGAGCCAGCATCTTGTTGGCTTAGGACATGAGTTGAACATAACAAACCAGTGTACTGGTTGATGCTGAATATCTGTTTGCTATTGCCTCTGATTATTTCATATTTTAGAAATGCATTCTCTTGACTGTCACTGTCTGATGCCTTTATCTGGCTGATGTTCTTTGTATGATGGGGGTAATATGTTACATCCATATTATAAGGATTAACACTGGGAAATGTGAAATATGGAGCATTATCATTTTCATCTCTCACTTCAACAATCACATTTACTGTGTTATTCAATGAGGGTTTACCATTATCTTTGGCCATAACCTTAAATGTATAGATGTCTTGGAAATCATGGTCTAAAGACATTAATGTTAAAATGAATCCATCATCGGCTACTTTGAAAGGTAGAAATTGTTTATTGTCATTAGGCAGTAAAGAATATATCAGTTTACCTCCAGATCCCAAGTCTGGATCAGTGGCATTTATATAACCAACAGGAAATTTAGATTTTTGATTTTCATTTATGAAGAATTTGAATATTTGCTTAGCAAATTGAGGCTGTTCATCATTGATATCCATTACTTTAACAGAAAATTTACTCTCACTTTGAAGAGGAGGAGATCCTTTATCTTGACAAATGATGATAATATCATGATGATCTATCGTCTCTCTGTCTAATGGCTTCTTTACTATAACTTGATATCTTTTGTTATCCAAGCTTCGAAGTTGAAACTTTTTATGATCCAGCTGACATGCAACATCGCCATTTTCTTTGATATCAGAATCAGTGATTTTCACATACGCAATGGAACTGCCTAATTCTATATTTTCAAAGACGTTCACTGTATTCATAGTTGATGAAGCGAAAAATTTTACATCAATTAATGGAGCATTATTTTGTTGGTTCATGATATTTACTTGAATCATTGCAAGGGAACTCAAAGATGGTATTCCGCTATCTTTAGCTTCCACGTATAAATTATGTATTAACTTAGTGGTTAGCATGAATTTTTTCTTTAAAAATATCTGACCGGTTCTTTCATTCAATCTAAAGTGACTTCTTGCTATACTAGATGTTTTTGTACTGAAGCAATACGTGATTCTACCATTTTCACCAGAATCTAAATCTGTGGCCGATAAAATTGCAATGGAAGAAGTTTCACTCGGTTCATTCTTTATTGTGACATTGTAGAGATTTTGCGAGAAGACAGGCGGGTTATCATTCACATCTGTTACTGCTATATGAACATTTAAAACACTTTGTTTTTGAGGAGATCCTCCATCTTTAGCAATCACTTGAATCATGTAAGAGTTTTTTTGTTCTCTGTCAAGTCTTTTTTCTAACGTAATACCCAGATCTGATGTCCCATCAACTTTCTTAAGAACAGATAAATTAAAAGGTTCATTTTCTAGCTTTTTCAGTTCATATGAAATCTTGGAATTTGAAAGGCTCACGTCCTTATCAATAGCACTGGGAATTGATATTTTGGTGCCGACAGAAACATCTTCATCAAATTCAATGTTAATCTGTCTGTCTGGAAATTCTGGTTGATGATCATTAGTGTCTTTAATTATAACTTTGACTTCTAAAATCTCCATGACAGTTGTAGCTTTTTTAATTACTACTTCAATCATTTTATAACATTCAACATTGTAAGTACAGAGAGACTCTGCGTCCAGGATTTCAGTAGTGTAGAGTTGACCTGTCTTTTCAGAAATGTAAAACATTTGGGAATTACTCTGTTGAATAAGACTAAATGTTATCAGATTTTGATCCTTTGCTTTTATTTTCTCAATTAACTGTGCATCAATAGCAATATTACCAAGGTAGATATTCGGACTGTTTCCTTCTGCAACATTGTAGGTGAGGTGAGCACAGTTGCACATATGCAGTATAAACTGCAAGATACTTATTCGTAGTAACATTCTTTCAATCCAAAATATTTGACATCCAAAGTTACCAAGGGTTAATTGCATCTGTAATAAAATGTTGAGTTAGTATTAGTCATGGTATAGAATGACAAACCATTTTTATCGTTTATACACAATTCTTTTTTATCGCAGTCTGTTTAAACTGTCGATCTTTACATTTACCCCATTTATATTTTTACTTTCTTAAATTGCAAATATAATAATCGTATAGAGTGACATATTAAGAGAATTTGGTGCATGCTTGTTTACATTGGGACCACGCGCTAAATTTAACCCTGTCGTTAGGGTTTAAGTCAAAGTGTGGGTTAGGTTAGCAGTAGAGTTAGGGTTAGGACCATGGTCAAAGTTAGCGCGGGTCCCAATGTAAAAAAGTACCATTTGGTGTTATGGTTCATTTATGCTCCTAAATCAAATAAAAAACGGTATTAATCCCCAACATTTTTTATTTATTTTATTGTCAATGTTGTTTTCGGTAACGATTAAATGATACGTTTTAGTTTGTTTTTTATAAAAGAAAATTACATTTTAGCGATTTACGAAAACGAAGTGAAAATATGATAATCATTTTAGGGATTATTCAAAGGGGGATAACCGTAAATGAATTACGCTTATCCCCCTTTGAATAAATCAAAATGGTTGTCATATTTGCACTTTGTCTTCGTAAATCGCTAAAATTTAATTTTCTTTTATAAAAAAAAACTACTTGATTAATTTACGTGCTTTTTGGTATAGGATATATTCAGCCTGTGACAGGTACGTACGTCAAACAGATATTCCTCAGTTTGTTTGTTGTTGTTTAAAAGCACCTGTATTTTGATCGAAGACGGAACTATATAGTTTTTCCATTCTTTGTTTGAAGAAATTATCTAAATTATATTTTTTATGATCTAGATTTGTGAAATTAAATAACTCTTCTTAATTAACATGCTTTAAAAAAACAACATTTTAGCCCAACTCTAAATAAGTAAAACAGTTATTGGGTATCTTTTACAATAATCAACACGAGAACAGGGTCCAAAAAAAACAAACAAATATACAACAAATAAATGTTTCAATGGCTTTTTATTAAATATCAAAATTTCTCTCCGTTTTACGTTTACGGAAAGTTGAAAATTTGCCGATATTTTGTCGCTTTGTTTTTTTTACTAAGACTCATAATCAAAACTGACTTTTTCCAAAACTTAAATACGTTAGTTTTGTTTTTGCGGGGGGGGGGGTGATTTTTAATGTAATTTACAATATATTTTAGTTTCGATGACTTAATTAAAAGTACTAGGCTGAGAAAAAAAATGTAGGCAGCCATCTTGTCTTGCCAAATTTCCAACTTTCCGTAAACGTAAAATGAAGAGACATTTTGATATCTAATAAAAAGCCATTGAAACTACTTAAAAATACAAGTAAGTCGGAAAACAATTTTATTGGCTACGGTCATATTTATTTGTTGTATATTTGTTTTTCGGACCCCGTTCTCTTGTGTTGAATATTGTAAAAGATACCCATTAAATCTTTTGGAATATGTTAACTTTGTTACTAATGTCATTTTTTAAATACGAGAATTTTGGACACTGAAAACGTACACAAACTAAAAGCACATTCTGCATGTGCATTTATTATTGTTTTTAATGCATTTCTGAACGAAAAAAATAAGTTTTCAACATTTTTGTTGTTTTGCTTTAAAGAATAAGAAGCGAATATTTAATTTAGTTTTGATATTTTTTAATGCAAGGTATTTTTTTAATGGTCCATAAATCTTGATTGAAACCCTTAATTTTTAAATAAAAATATATTATAGTATTAAAAATTAGTTTTGTTTTCGTAAAATTAACGAGGTTAGCATTTTATAATATAAATTATTTGAAATAATAATTTACCTACTTTCAATTAATAATTTTTAGCGTTAGTGAAATAATGAAATGTCTTTTTCGAGTAATAGCAACAAAAAAAAAAATGAAGTGATGAAAAAAAAAATTAAAATGAGGATAACGATATTTATTATGCCAGTATCTAAGATCTTTTATTTTCGAAAGAAAATATTTCGCGTTGAGTCACGACCATCGTTACGGTGGCCATGGTCGAGTTGAATTTTGCAACTGCAGAATGTAAACAAAAACAATATGGCGGTGTAACGCAATTATTGTAAGCAACACTTATTTGCGATTTTATTTATTAACAATAACCGATGATGACTGTTTCCGGAATGAGAATGAAAAAAACAAATCGGCGGGCAAACTAATTCCTCTGATGAAAAAATTCGCGCACTTTTTTTTCTTGCTTGTTCAATTTGGCCCTGTACATATCGTAGTCATGCGATGCGTGCGCATACTATACTTTTTTGCGCCATGCTAAACTGTCAGGGAAGAGGGGGCAGTAGCTGAACACATACGTGCCACCGCTGCTGTCAGCCTTCATTACCAAATGACCCCAACAGACACGCGCCATCATGAGATGAGAGAGAGAGAGGCACGCCTCCTTAAACGTGGCACGCGTACGAGGGCTGAGATAGAAATAAAACTGTGGCTCCCGCCTTCCTTAATAATGTAAACATTGGCACACTTCATGACTCAGGCTAAAAGACGAAACCCAAACAACTCAATCTTTCCTATTCTTTTTAAACTTATGAATTTCATTTTCATTCAGTTTACTACTTATCTCCGAAACAAAATGTTAGTTTAAAGTTATTTTTAGTTTTTAATTCTTCATTGAACAAAATAAAAACGTTGGTACTACTACGCAAATAATATAAAAATCTAATATGTTTACCCTCCTCTGTCGTGGAGAAACTTAGACACAAGGTCGATTGATGGCATTGTTTTATTTGAAACTAGTTGTATCTGTCCGGTATTGCTCGGGAGACTTTATACTTTTTTTTTTAACGAATATTTTTAAAGTTAAATTTTATTATTACGGTACTGTTAAAACTATAATTATTTCTGTTGAGTTAATGTTCTTGTAATCTATTTAGATTGAGACGGCTGTCTTGAAACTAAAATGCATTCTGGTAGATTTAATTTCGTTTCTTTTCAGAATTTAAATCTTTTATTTCAATAAATATATAGTAAATAATTGTGAGCTGAAGCTTCGGAGCACGGAAAGCTTCTTGTTTTCTTTTCGTTCTCAAAAGATTAAGGAAAATATAAATAATCCTAACTCAAAATGTGAAGTCGATTGTTCTTATTGATATTGACTGAATAAAGGTGGCCGCTTGAGTTGAGTTTTTGAATCTAATTCCGATACTGTAATTCCTCTGCCAAAAGAGGATTGTAGTTATTTGTTAGTGTTCTGCAATTTTTTTTAACATTATAAATAAATAATATACGATTTAAAAGTCAGTCTAATTTTTCACAATCATTGGTTTGGGATTTAAAATCTCATTTACTTTCTTACTAATTGCTTGAAATTGTGCTCGTTTTTTTTCCTTCTTGGTCGCACATTTCTATAGCGAGAAATGCATCATAGGCAAAAAAAAAAACACAGCAAGAAAATAAAGCTCGCAAGGCCAATATGAACTGCTTAAAATTCTGGATTATATGGTTCTTTGATACAATAGTGGTGCATGAGAAAATGTTTTTGTTTGGTTTTAGGAGCACGTGTTGAACAATGTTTGACGTTGGCCTTTAAACGTAAACTAGATTAAATGGCTGATTTACCTTTACCGTGACACTTCGAAATTAGAAAATAATTTTTAAAGCTTTTTAACAGCAGAATAATAGAAAATTTCTTGTTTTAATTTAAAATTAAAATTTAAAGACAAAAGTCAAGTATTACGTTTCTGTTGTGCTCCTAAACTAAAGAAAAACATTAATCTACTCTCGTGTCAAAGAGAACCGATATTTTTTTTAGATTTATTATCTGGGTGAAATTGACTTTTAATGGTCCCTAAGAATGTATTATATAAATTTACGTTTTTGATCAGAATTTATTATAAAAAAATGTCAGTGTGGAGGGTTTACAGGAAAAAGGTTTGCCATTATTAGCAAGTCACATCGTGCCAGGGGTAATAAATTGTTAAAAACACACACACTCAAATGCCCTCAAGTCTGGGTCGCAATACGAAAAAAAAAAAGACGGAAACGATGTGCGCACGCAGTGAACATAACGGGACGGTTAAAAGTTAATTTATCGTCTAAGGGACCATGAATAGTCAATTTCATCTATTATCTGACTGACCAAAAAAAAATCTTGTTAATATTTTTTTTTTCACAACACGTGTTTACTTGAATAATGAGATTAATTTTTTCCACGTGGTCCAAATTTTGTCAATAGTTAGTTTCTAAAACTGTTTTATTCAGAATTGAATGAGGAACCCTATGTCCTTCTGTCGTCAGCCCATACACCATATTATCTTTTTTATTCTTATTTACATTTTGTAATAATACATTTTTGACAAAATTAGTTATAGTTTTATAATAATTTGGTTCAATTAATAATTGAATGACCAAACAACACTAATAATTTAATTTTCAAAATACTATTTAATATATGCATATAAAAGCATAGTTAAAAAACAGAAGACCCCTGGGCAATGGCAGGTAGATTACAATACACCTAGTTGATTATATAAAGAGACGATCTGGTAATATTAATCCCTTAAGGGCTCATCAGGGGGAGAGTCAAACAATTACTTTCATTCTTACTAGTAGTTGTTTCAAAAACAACACTAAAACCGTCAGTCAGCCACTGATGACCTGCTATTTTTTCTATTATATTGAACCAGTTGCCAGTGTGTAAAAAGAGATAAGCAGTGTTAAAAAGTAACACGACTGGGAATTTGTAGAGAGAGCGAGAATTTTTTAAAGAAAGATGTCACACACACTTTTTTTGTTATCCATGTTCCCATGCAACGCTGGATAACCTTGCTGGTCTTAAATAAAGAAAGGGTTGAAAAAAATCCCATCTGGCATCCAGGCATATAAGTAAAGCAGGAGTAGACAGAAAAGGGGGCAGGGGACAAGCTTGGTTAAGTCACTTGTCACTACCCTTTTCCTTACTAGCAAGGACCGAGCCCTTTCCTTGCCTACCCAATGTTCCTTAGGGGTAGAAAATGGGAGGGGGACAGTCGCGTGCCAGCTGTGTTATCCATATCAGCAATAAAGCATCACTCACTTCTAAACCCCATTTCCCTTTTTTGTTACCACATGGAAAACGTTTAGCCTACATTTATAAGGTCCCTTAAAAAAGAAGAAAAAGATATAAGAAAAAAAAGGTCAGAAAGTGAGGGGACCTAACACTGAGAAATGTTCTTTGTTTGGCGCGTGCCAAGAGTAATCTGATATGCTTACCAATTTTCTCCCAAAAACGCAGTCCAAAGAATATTTTTAAAAATACCCACAATTTTTGGGTGATTTTATTTCATGTCACTTTTTAAAGTTTTGAAAACTTCAGATTTTGAAATGCTTACATAAAATTTATCTTTTAAAAGATTATCTTTTACTTTATCTGAGTTTAAATAAAATTTAATAAATGCTGAAAAATATTAGAATTTCATTTTTTTTTTAATATTGGAAATCATCCATAAATAAATTGTAAATATTTGCATTCCAATTTCTTTCAAATCAACAGTTTTCTGTAAGAGAAAGTTTTGTTATGTAAAATGTAGTTTATCAAAATATTGATAAATATTTGTTTTTAGAGTATCCTAACAAGTTATTAATTAAAAAAAAAAATTGAAAAAATAAATTATTTTAATATGAAATAGCTTTTTACATTATTTTCAGTTTAACTACTTTCACCTAATTGGATATGTAAAGAATAAATGTTAGAGAAAGAAAAATAAATCACAAAACTTTTTTCATCATGAGACAATGTTATGTAAAGATATTTAGGCATCATCACTACATGATATATGATATTATTTGAATGATTTCACATGCTAGCATTAAATATATTAAAACAAATTCATAAAAACTCACCTAGGATTCAATATGTAGAATATAAGTATGCCCTTTCTTTAATTCGGTCTTTTAATATCACTTGAGGTGACACTCTGGAAGGTGCTTGCTTTTGTGTGATTCATGTGAGCAGGTCCTACTTCATGTGCTGTGTGTCTGATCTCTACTGTAATCATAGATGTGTGTTTTTTTGGGGTGGGAGCAACAGGAAGCAACTCAGTACCTCTGGGGCAATTTACTTTGGTTGAGAGATTAAACAAATTAACACACACATACACACACATACATATTAACAGGAACATTTGTGGAAAAGGGACAGTTTTTATAAAACTCAGTAATTTATTTCTCAATATACATAGGTAATGTTAACTTTTCTCACATCTTTTTCTGAAAAGCTACTTCATATATAATTTAAGAATGGAATCTTATTTTTATAACTATGTGAGAGAATGCTTTTGTTAGACATAATTTTTACATGTCAGTAAGTCTTGCAGTAAGTGTATGTGTGAGTGCTTTGTTATCAAATAAATAATGTCCTTAAGTAAAACTTAAGGACATTATTTATTTGATAAAAAAGCACTTTTTGCTGAATAATTACAGATCATTTGTTTATTTTAATGTTATTTTTATTTTGTCAAGAAGCTTTATAAGAAAGAAAAAGATTTATGAATATGCATATGTGTTGCCTATTTCAGAATGTTATTTGACATTTTTTTATTTTTGCAAAGAGAAAAAAGCAAATATGTACCACAAAGGAATCCTATTTTTATGATTTAAAAGTAGGTATAAGACTACTTTGCCATACTTTTCATTGATTCATTAAAAGAATACTTAATCAATTTATACAAATATTCTCCCTGAAATAAAAAGTTTCATTAAAATGATTAAAAGTTATGTAACTTGTAGCTGGATTATTTGATAGAGCATAAAATGGATGAATATGTGTTACATAATGCATGCATTGAAGAGAGTGCTGAGGTGCAGGTGCAAATCAAAAATAAAACAGTATAAGATGGACCTTTAAAACAGGATGCAAACATACAAATCACAGAGTGATTACATTTGGACGCATGTGCATTCTTCGAAAAAAAAGTGAACAAAATAGAATCAGCCTCTTTCATCATCTATGTGATACAAATCAGACATCGAAAAATATGCATTCTCCTCGATTTAGCCGTAGGTCAGTAACAAACCAATGAAGATAAACTTACAGACAATAAAAAAGATATCAGTTTATTTTCTGTGAGTGATTATTTCACCCTACTCTAGGTAGAGCCGGTATTAAATATCATGATTTTCTGTGGTTTCTTTATTATAATTAGTTCGGCAGTAGAAGTGCTTACTATCTAGTTATTCTTCCATTGCAATGTAGTGTTTCTTTAAAAAATACTATTAGAGAATTACTGCTTAAACCTGAAAGGCATGATGAGTTGAACAAGAGCTATTGATAAAAACCTACAAAGATCATGATTACTCTTATTTAATATTTGAACATGTTCAATTAATTATCATTATCTGCAGAGTTGTATTAACATGAGAAATATATGCATTTGTGATGGAAAACCAAAATAACATTCTTTAATTATTGAGTCACTGTTTTAATTTGTATATTTTTGCATTAACCTAAACATTACTCTAGAAAAAGAAAACCCATTGTATGATTGAAGTATTAATATATTTATAACTAGCAGGTCTAACCGGTATTGTTCAAGAAGTAATGTTAACCCTGTTTACTAATTCTCCCAGCTCTGAACCCTATTTTACTATTTTTATCTTAATTTTTAATTTCTAAAATAAAGTAATATATTGTTTTTGCGCTTTATGGATGTTTTGCATAAATACAGACCCCACAATAATATTGTCAAATTTTAGTTGTGAAAAGTTGTGTTTGATCTTGGTATAGGTCTTTGTTTTGAGTTGTATCCCTGGTAAGTGATAATTAATCAATTGGACCCTAGTAACCTGAGATAGAATCTGAGGAAAATTTTAATGGTGTCATGAAATACCTTGAAAAATTTAACCCTTATAGAAACTAATTTGAATTTTCTGTTAGCGTATATATAATATTTCTATGTATAAAAGATAGATGGCTATTAAATTCCAACCGATTAATTAGAGTTTAGTACTCCACAATAAACACTACTGGATTTCAATAGATGAGTTTTTGTAAACAAATTTGTACAGTATATCAGCCTAGAAAATGGAAAATCTGTTTATTTTAAAGCGTACAATTGAAATCATTGATGGAACTCTTAACCTGCATGGCTCACCTAAGTCACTCTTAATTCGAACACAACTCTCTATGACCAGAGCTAACTGAACTCCAAGGTAGGACAAGAATACTCAGTTTTCAATTTTTAAGGTGATGTTTTTTGCAAATCTGCTTTTTACATGTTTTGAAAAATTTGTAATTATTTGAATATTGTACACAATATTATTAATGGCTTAAATTGACAATACTGAGGTTTTTACCTGATGGACTCTTCAGGTTGGGTCGATTACTGTTATTATTATAACTACTCTACAAAGTAATGAGTACTTTTGAATTTATACACATAGAGTTTACCAATTTTTCTACAAACGCACAAATTTGATACTCCTTTATTATATATACTAGCAAATATATGCTCCCTCCGGTCGCATATTTTTGCTACGCTGCCGCATCAGAAATGAAGGCTCACGCGTAAGCCAATGGAGCCCCAGTCATATTTCTGTGGTGGTTAGACATTGATTTTCTGTGTTTATGACCAAGAATATTTTTAGTTGAAAATAAAGAAAAAAAAAATTCGACCCTACCCCGATTTTTGTTGTACTCTCGCCCATAAATAGAAAGACCTGTAGTTTAAAAAGAAAGAAAAAAATTTTTTTGTACCCCCTCAATTTTTTTATATTACCAGTCATTGAAATATTTTTTAGTTAAGAAAAAAAACAAAACATTTTTTTGACCGCCTTCCCCCAATTTTTTTATCTCCCCCCCCCCCTATACATGTAAATATTTTTAATTAAAAAGGAAAAAAAACAAACCTAACCCTAACTAACGACGGGGTCAAAGTTAGCGTGGGTCCTAAAATGAAAAAGCACCAAAAAATCAAATACAGTGAACACAGTGTGTGTGTGTGTGTGTTTAATGACCCTTTTTTAATTAAACAATTTGATTCTACAATCAGTTGTATAGTTTTCCAGTACAATGTGTTAGTTTATTGTGTTGACATTAAAGAAAAAAAAAACACATCTTTTTTTTTTAATAAATAAAACATGGAATCATAAATTCTGTTGAGGTCGTGAAAAAATGATAATATTGGATATGAAAGTATTAAGAAATCAAATACAGTAAACACGAAAAGTTTTTTAATTCTCGGAAAGAAAAAGTTTACCTGAACTGTGTGTGTGGGTGTGTGCGTGCGCGCGTGCGTTTTTATATAGTAATTTTTAAATCAATTATTATTTTAATTAAACAATTTGATTTAATAAATTCGTGTTTTAAAACATAATGGCTAAGAATAAACAAACTTAGGACGGTTTTAAAAATGGAAAACTGAGCACGGTGGATACCAGCGTTGTTGTTTACATATTTAACGTGCCATATTAACATCGGCTGCTTAATCAGATCGCCATATTTAATTACCGGAGGGAGGGAGGACACTACTGATTAAACAGCCAATCGGCTGCTTAATCAGATCGCCATATTTAATTACCGGAGGGAGGGAGGACACCACTGATTAAACAGCCAATGACTTTGCAGTTTTAACAGTACTCGCGTTGAAATGGTTTAGAAAACACGCCGGTTATGATGAAAATGGCTTTAATTAATTGTATGAATAATGTTTATTAATATAACCTTATCGGAAAATATTGTAAATACATATGTAAATTTAATAATAGCAGTTATAAGTGTATATTTGTAAATATGAATTTAATTGAAGGTTTAAAGGAATGACTTATGTTAATGGTAACACCCATTTGGTGTCTGAACGACTTTTGATGACAGTATATAAAGAATTTCAAAAAGATTAGTTTCAGTAAAATAGTCATACTGGAGTTTCGGCTTCAGACAGACAGATACATAAACTCCATTATTAATAGATATATATATATATATATGTTGATGTATCCACATTATATATATATATATATATATATATATATCTAATATATAAAATTAAGTTTGTCTGTTTTTTCTTATTTCTCTATTAGTTAGACATTGGCCAAAAGTGTGGCATAGTTAACAACGAAATAACTGTTACCAAAGAATAGAAAATTTAATATTCTATCGACCTACATAGTTGGAAAATTTTGGAAAGGTTTGTTATTTCAAAATTTGTTTTTCTACTTTCACATAACCGATTTTGTCAAACAAAGATGGCGATCAACTTTTTCTTTTTGAGATGATCGCTTATTTCAGGCTTAAAAGATTAAAACAAAAAACTTTCCCTAATCTGACTGAAAACCACCCCTAGACTTATAGTTAGTGGTAACCTATTTGTTTTTATATATTTTATGTCTGAAATAATCAACCCTCTAAAAAAGAAAAATTGAACCACCATTTTGTTTGACGAAATCGATATTTGATTCTGATTAGCTTTTTTTTCTTTCACCATATTTTTGAAACGAATATAATGCATTTCTTTTAGTTTCTAACTGAAAATACTTATTTTGGCTAGGAATATTGTTAAAATGGAAATATTTTTCCTTGTCGATCTCAACAGAAGCGTGAGCTTACCACATTGATTAAAAAAATATCAACATTGTTATCTTTCGTAGAATTTGGTATATTTGGATTACTGTTCTCATCTTTTATCACAACATTTCGGCCAGTGTAACCTCCGACTTTCTTCAGGTGTACTTTGTCGAACTCGGGAATCTTTCTGTCGAACTCGGGAATATAAGAAATATATGCACGCAATGACTACTATTACTACAATAAGTATCTTTGGGCATAAGAAAGTTTAATACCTTTTCTACATGCTGAGAAATAGAAGATTTGTTCTTTTGAACAAAAAATCCCTTGTTAAATTTTGAAAAGTGGATAGGTTGTTATTTGTTCTGAAAGTAGTTAGAATAAGTGCGATCAACAGGTAATTACGCACTGCGACTGTTTATGACAAAGTTGTAAATAGTTTTTTTTAGTAAAATAATGTTAACTACTGTTATGATATGCAATTAATTTAAACAAATAGTTTTTAATATTTCTTGTATACACATAAAGTTCTCATAGATAGACAAATATAAAATTTGTGTTTTTTTATTAAGAATATAAGCAGCCATAGATGTGAAGATGATTAGCAAAAAATGACTCCATGTTAAAAAGTTCCGAACTGGAATAAGTGTTGAAAGAAACATAGGTGAAATACATTTTTGCAGTAAAAATAACATGGTCAAATATTAAAAAAAAAAAATTGGCTAGTCAGAATCAAATATTGATTTCTCAGCTTAATTGCTATCGATGACAAACACCAAAAAACGACAAGATAACTATATATATTAGACTATTTTGAAAATTATCACCTAAAAGCCACTCAAAGGATGGCTTTTAGTCTTGCTCCTGTAGAGAACTGTTAGAACTTTGGTGGAATATTAGCCAGTAGTTTTGAACCAATAAGTGTTCAATATTATTTAGTAGTAGTAGTAGTAGTTGTAGACATATCTTTCAATGGTCAATTACTATAGATTACTAACAAGCTGAAATATCTATGCGTACCAGTTGAGGCAGATGTTACAACTATAATCTTAAAAACTATATCCTACTTCATTTCTTAAAATAGCTTCACTAAAGTAAATATTAAATGTTTTTCTTTTTATTAAAAATAAATGTGTAATTCTTTTCTATAAAGAAAAGAAACCTCCTTACACTTTCTCTTACATTCTCTCCCCTCCCCTCTCTCTCTCTCATCCCCACTGAGCTATACTATCTCAGGTGAAGTGTGAAAAAGATAAAAATGGGACCTACTTTGAGTGCTTACAGTTTATACATATGTTAAATAGTGAGGACGGGGGGGGGGGGGGGGGGCAGAGAAAAAGCGCACCAAAAGGTGGGAAAACACTCCTAAAGGTGGTGGGAGTAGCAGGGAAATCAGTAGTTAATTAACTCTTTCTCTCTTTCTAGTGCAGAAAACCACTATGTGATTATTAAATCTTCTAAACTAAAACCCCGGAATCCATGTTATCGATCACAGCCAAAAGACAAGATATACCAACCGTAGAGATGAAGCCTGGGCACACACCCGAGAAGGTAAGCAGAGAATTCCAACATCTTCGATATGGAGAATACTACATATATACTTTTTCCTTTTATTAGATAAAAAACAAAAAAACTTGACAGCATTTGAAGAATTAAATATTTCTATTTTTCTCTAGATATAGTATCTTACAAGTATATCAAGTACACCAAATAAAAAGATATAATATCAATTATAAAACCATTTATGATCTCAGACACTATTTCATGAAAATAAAATAAATACTTGTTTTAAATACTTGTTTTATTAGGTCTGTGCCAAAGTTTGCAGCTGTGGATCCAGTCTCTAGCATTTTACAAAAATAATGGACACTTTTGCATACAAATATTATTGTATAATTTATGCATTTCATAATTTAATGAAATATTTATTTTCTGTTATTATTCAACTCCTTTTAATTTCCTTATATAAATGAGTAATAACTAATTTATCCAATGTAATTGATTGTTTGATGTTATCGTTTTATAAATTTTTGTGATGTATTATTAACACTAGGTTTCCTAATGCTTGGACTCATATTGATCAGAGCAGTTCTTTTATGAAAAGAATTATATTATAAATGTTAGCTAAAATAGTATCAATTGAGAAAACTACAAAATTTGAACATTTAATTGTGCATATTCATAAGAATTGCAACTCCATTTGACAATACGACTAGAGTTATCTCCCTTATATTAGTTTAAATAGATTTGGATTTTCTTCTTTTGAAAAATATGTTAGAATTAAATGATTAATATACTTTATATTCAAGGTCAAATAAGAAACAAACTTTTTTTTCCAATTACTCTTTTATTCTAATAAATGTGAGTATAATATACAAGTGTTATAGCTAATAGTGTCTATAGTGTTTGTGTGAAGAGAGTATTGTAAGCATAGAATAACTTGCTTTCATTTTCTCCTGAAAACTGAACCATTCTAGTAAGCTGTTTTGTTAATTTTCTTTCTTTTTTTAAAGTCTTACACAATAATGCTAACCCATTTCTCTCTGATAACTTTTCATAACTGCTCAGTTTTCTCTGATATTTTCCCAATCAGTAGGGACTTAATGTGACAATGTGCCAGAGTAAAAAAAAAAAAGGTTTTGTAACGGGACCCCACACGCCTCTTCTGCTTCACGGAACCACTTATAACATGGGTACCCCACTCGTGTCTGTCTCGCTGCTCACACCTCTGGTTCTCTACAAAGATCATGCCAGACCGTCGAAATTCTTTTCGGCCCGGATAACGACGATGATGATGATGGCTTCGTTGATTCTGTGAAGGCAAAGGTTATTCAAGCAGAACAAATTAATAACTCGGCGGGGTCTTTTCGTAGGAAAAGTAATTATTATCAAAGGTAAAAAAAAAGAATTTGTGTTACATTGAATTAATGTCTAACGTATGGTAAATGTCTTTTGCACTCAACTAGTTCGTTGTCTCTCTGTGAGCGAATACATTCGCAAATACCTATTAAAGTCATAAACTATAAGCGAACGGCGATGGCGAGAATTCTGTTTTCTCCGGCGATTTTTCCCGACTTTCTTTCTCGCCTGTCTTTGGGGAACTGGTTCTTGCGCTAAGCTATTTCGTCGTCTGTGTGTGTGTGTGTAAATCCATTTACAATCGTCATTTAGTCACAACTTATCTAAGGAAACGATGGTGAGAATACTTCAGTCGGCGCGTTTCATCCTCGGCACGCGAGGGCCGACCGTCACGTTCGGCGGTCTCCTGGTTCTCCTCCATGGTCGAACGAGCACACAACTGGCCCGTGTCGGCGCCCAGCTCGTTCTGTGTCCTGGCTCTGACTGAAAATCCTTTCTCTTACCGAGAATGTCCATCGCTACACTCTCTTCTTCTCCCCTCCCTTTCTCTGTGTCTCTTCCTCTCTCGGGGGGGTTTGGAGGGGGCACGCGCCTCTTTCAATGATACAGATAAATGGGGTTTCCCTTTCTGATTTTATTGCTATAAAAAAAAACTATTATTCTTAGTTTTCTCTCCGTGTGGTCATCACTCATCTGCCTCAAGTAATGAGGACAGGTTTTAGATGATTATCTTGCTAAGTGCTGACTTTTTATTAGTTTTTTTGGTGATAAGATTTTGCCCAAATCCTTGGTACATCTGTTTTATAGCTAACTTGCAACGATTATTAAAACTGACCATTACATGACTTTTCGTAGACATTTCAACGCTATTTTCTGGCCGTGTTTGGATAGTCGATTCGCGTCCAATATATGCAGACTTTGAAAGGAAACCAACTTCCTATCGGTACACACAATATCTCCCTTACAACAACATTGGTCCACCCACACAATGAAGGCCAACATCACCAGACAACTTTTTTGGTAGGGCACAACATAGTGAACCGATTCCTTGTGGCATTGTGATAATGCAACATTAATATGTTCTAATAGGATGAATATTTGGAGTATTTGAAGGTCAGCAAAAATGAAACAGCTACTCAAACTATAAGTTTGTTATTTGTTCATGGGTCATTATCTTGTGAGAAAATGGCTTTATTGCCTCACAACTTGCTTTAGATCGGAAGAAAACTATTTTCATCTTATATTTTTTGTAATTTCTTATACTAATGGAGTGGCTGTATCATACTGAAGATGTGATAATTATGCTTCCATTCTGTTTCAATGTGGTAAAAAGACATTCTGGGTATAATATTTCACATGATATTCAAAAGTGTACAAACGGTTGAAAAAAACAAATAATTTACTCACTATTTATCTGCATGAATAAAATGGAGTCTTTCTCTGTCTATTATAGACAAACTAGTAATTGGATTTCAACTAAACTTAGCATACAAATGCACAGTTGACCTAAGTAAAGGTGAGAAAAGTCAAAACTCGTGCAAGGAAGCTATTCCTTAGTTTAGTTGCCCTATAGTCATGAAATAAAAATGGAAAGAATTATCAACAGATTAAATATACGCAAAATATGCTTGAATGAATAAATGTTACCTGACAACATGAAATGAAAATGTAGAGTAATCCGAAAAATGGAGAACTGGATGAAATTGAAGCTAACTATAGTTTTATTATAATAATTATGTGTTTAAAAGACTATTTTGAAAGCCATGTTTTTATCTTTCTCATATATATATATATAACTTTTCAAGTTACGATATATAAAGTGAGTCATTACTTTAAAAATTCTATAAGCTCTATTATATATTTTTTATTTATAACATTGAACAATAATAATTCTAAACCTATTAGATATGACAAAAGTAAACGAAATAGTTTTATGTTCATTTGATTTTCTTCAAAGATTATTAACAATTTTGGGGAATGAGGAATTTATACTACGTTTTGGCTGATCTGTGCACGCTTTCTTTGGGTGTAGTGTTCATTTATACATTGGTAATGTTTCCCATATTTAAATAGGATCTATCTTGAATATTGTGTACGTTTGTTTTTTTTGCTTAAATAGACATAAACGTGTAGAAATATCAATGCTGATGAGGACAATAGTTTGAAGAAAAACAGCATCAATAAAGATTATTAACAACCTATAAACATAGCACATTTGCTTCTATTCAATAACACAAAAGAGTAATTGCATAAAATCTGATGAAAAGTTCTGGCCTAATTTTTCTTTATCCAGAGAGAATATTTAGAGGAAAAATTATCCTGTTTTTTTTTTTAATGATAAAACCTAATTTTCTTTCAGTATTTTTTTTAAAAGCTGATAGAAATTTAAGTAAATTATTGAGATTAGTAAAATATCGAGTTGACTAATAAAACATTGTTGCGATTAATTTTTTAGAAAAGCTGAAAAACTTAAAACTTCCTAAAATTTTCCTCTTCTTCAAAAGTGAATATATTTATGCAATTTATTTCGCATTCCTATGAATTTCTCAACGAACTGAGATTACTTACTTTTTATTGTTTGTAAATTTTCTGTTAGTTGAACCTGACATGGTATGCATGGCATAACACATGTACTTAGGCTCAATCATATCAATTAATAGATAGAGTTTTAATTTGTGTGTTTAGTGATGAAGATTTGATTTCAAACATCAATAGGCAGACAGAACATCTTATAGATAAGCATCTAAAATTTTGCCAGAGCAAAGAAAATGCTCATTCAAACTGAAGCGTGATCAACAGACAAAGGATCTCATAAAGATGTGATTGAATATTAATCAATAAATCATTTATATTTTCAGATGGAAACATCCAATACTTTAAAGAGTGGTGAAACTTGGGTATGTATTTTGAATTAAAAAAATAATGAATTAAATTTTTAATGTTGAAAAGATATTTAATTCTAATTAATGTTCATGTTTATGACTAAACAATGCATTTTTATGTAATCCACTTTTAAAAAGATTTCTTTGAAAGAATAATTTTCAGTAAGTCTCTGGCTCCAAGCGATTAATAACAGCATTATATCTATTTGTCTCATAGTAATTAATTATCCTCTTATAAAATACAACTAACAATAAGACTTTGAAATATAGCCATTCTTTTAATTGTATTGAGAAAACATTTGATTAATTCAAAAATTTAATGAAAATAATTATTATAAAAGAAATGTAAGAGTATAGCTGTGATATAATACCAAAGCTTCTGCTGTAATTTGTCTAGAAAGGAATAAATGTATTCAGAATATCTTATAATAATAATCATTGTGTATCTGGCATTGAAAATATTGCATTGACATGTGAAAGAGAGAAATACTTCATGTCACATTTTTCAATGCTAATAGAAAAATTCTATTTTTCACGTGTTAAAGAGAGAAACATTTTTCTCTTTTTATTAATTTAAAATTCAGCTTGTGTGTTTGGAAAGTATTTAACATAATTAAAATTAAATTCACAGTGTATTTTCCTTTGTTTATTTATTTTGTATTGGAGCATTTTCAAAGAAAAATATTATTTGTTTTTCTAATAGCAAAGGAATACAATAAACAAATCGATTATTTAAAGTTTACGATTATTTAAATATGTATTAAAATTTTATTTGAATGTATTAAAAACAAGGCAGCTTCAATAATTAACTATTACTATGTGCATATAGCACATAGTAATAGTTAATTATTGAAGCTCGAATAAATTTAATTTAAGCATAAAAATAATAAAGACAGACTGAGTTTGTGATGGTACACTAGTTGTTTTTTTTTCTTTGTTTTTTTTTTTTACAATGAGCCTGTTTCATGAACAGTCTACCCAGATCAGGCTGTCTGAAGATACTGGCTTCCTGACTTAAAATGCACCAAACATTGATGTCATTGTTTTTTCCCCTTTCCCTTTGCACAACTTAATTATGTTCTTCAAAGCTAAAACAACCAAACCAAACACCATGAATAAATATTTGAAGATATAAAGAACTTGAAGCATAAAAACTTTGACCAAAATGACCTGATTTGGCATTAAATAACCCAAAAATGGTTGGAAATTTTTTTTTTTTTAAACTTAGTTCACCCCAAACAAGACAAGTTGGCTACTTAGAATTAAACTGAAAGTTTTGGGGGTCATCCTAAATTGGGAGCTGTGCAGCAAGATGCTTGTTCACATTAGTCTTAAATTTTTGCATGTCGGTACAGTCGAGGAAACAGGAAGCAGTGAGGGAGTTCCAAAGGCAGGCAGCATGAGGAAAGAAGCTATTGAGAGTAGAAGGCTCTCCGGCATCTGAGGACCTCTACAATGAATGGATGGGATTTAGCTGATTGTCAGGATTGGTTGAGTGTATTTACATTGAGGGGTCATCAGAGCACATTCCATTGAAGTACTTGTAAAACAAGCGCAAGGATGCAACATTGCGGTGATGTGACAGAGGCTGGAGCTTGGTGGATAGTGAGGGATCTATCAGATTAGCGACTCTTTTTTGGACCTTGTCTAAGAGGAAGAAATTAGTGAATGGTGCACTAGCCCAGATCTGACAACAATAATCCATGCATAGCGGATTGTGGCTTTGTAGAGATATAGGATACTGTCAGGTGTGGGAAGTTTTCTAGCTCGGTATGCCATAAAACAAAACGACCAAACCAAACCACCCATGGAGAAGATGTTATTCTGTCTGCCAGTGCCTAATAAGTACACATTTGACCATTTGTTCTAATACTTAAACAAAAGAGAACTAAAAAAAACAACTTGTCATAAAAAAAGTAATACACCTAGTATGCACGCACGTCAAAACTTCCTAATACCTGAATATAATGAAAGATGGACTTACTAAACATTTGTAGAGGTCTAGTCTCTAAAAACATGTCAACAGAACTAGTCTGAATAGAGAGGAGATTAACTGCATGTTGTTTCAAAGGCACCTCGACAGAAATGGTCTGGATAGAGAAATGACTAACCACATGTCGACAGAGACGATCTGAGCAGATAGGAGTAGTGTAAAACCGTTGCTGTCAACTTGATGATCAAACCCAAAATTAGTGAAAAAAACAAGTAACGTCATGAGTCACACCATTTATATTTGTGACCAATGGTTGATTGCATCATTGTCACATGATTTGGGACTCCACATATTAGGAAAGAACAGCTCCAACAGATGCAAGTAAGGAAGTTAAATAACCTGTTCGCCCTTCCATATGGACATACAATAATCTAGCAAAATGATTAAATATGTGAAAATGTTCTGCTTAATATATAATACCCTGGCTAATTTCAGAGCACAAATTCACCTTTAATTCTGTAAGTATTTTGTTAATAAAGTTAATATCTTGAATTATTTGTGTTTTTGTTTGTTTTTATAGGAATGTGGTAGTTGTATTTATTTTGTTCATTATTTTTATAGAAATAGCTTATTTTACATTACATAACAAAATATACAAATATTATTTCAGTTCTATTATACCCTATCCAAATGTTTTTTTTTTGTATAAATATTTAGTTTAGATCTCTGGCTAGCTTATGGTCACATATATCGAACAATGAATAAAAGGCTGAATTTATTACATACTGGGATGTTTGTTGAGAATTTAAATTTTATTTGTTACGATCCAGTTCTCTTATATTTGTTTTGTTTATAGAATCATTTAAAAAATTATGTAGCTAATAACTTTAAACTTTAAGGAAAATTTCAATTTGAATACTTTACCAGGTAAACTCCAGTTAATCGGAATTTTATTTACCAGAGGTCAATGCTTTTTCTTTTTTTTAATAAATTTAAAAATAATCTTTGATGTAAGATTGTTTTTTTTTAATGACAAGTTAATTATATTAATTTTCACCTCAACTCATAAATAGTACATTGTATAAGGAAAAACTCAATTGACTTATTTTCGTTTTAGTAACAAGTTTAATAAAAAATCAGTGTAAACTGGCCGAATTCCACTATTGGTCTAAAAGGCTAAACTGCTAATCCTTCTTTTTGAGGAGGAAACTAGCAGGGATGTCTGACTTTATTTGTCGGGGGGGGGGGGGGGGATCATGAATAAAAAAAAAATTTAAAAATTTAAAAAAGGATGTTAAAAAAGTGTAAAGTCTTTCTTTTAAAACATCTCTCTCTACACATCTGTCATGTTATTTTTAGAATACACATCTACTTTGATTGCCCTCCTCTCACCCTCTCTTGCAACTGGTTCAATATAATAAAAAGTTAAAAGAAAGAAAAAAAAAGTCAGCAGCAGCTGACTGTTTTATTTAGTTTCACTGTTGTTTTAGAAACAACTGCCAGTGATAATGAAAGTAATTTTCTGTCCCCTCCCTGCACTAATTTAGTCCCTGGTAACCTCAATAGAATGAATATTACAGTATTTTTTGTTATAATCAGATCGGGGTCATATGGAATTCGATCATGTAACGTTTGTTAGTGTATCTTCAGTAGTTTCTGAAGTTTTAACCAAACGCACACATTGAACAGTGACCTTAATGACCACCGCCGCATCCTCCAAGATGTATTGGTCATTGGAAGGAAAGGTTCAACATTGGCAGTGATCACCAACCAATTAGTGTGAAGCTGGTTATCGATGCCAAGAGACAAAAATAATATTCTATATTGGCCAGCAGCAAACTGCAGTGCCAGTAACATCATCATCGATCTGTCTGCCTTCATAACCATTGCAACCACATCACTGGCCGCAGACCAATACTGTCGACATAACATCCAACTACAAATTCAGAGATACAATTGATTCGAGAGTCGACTTCAAAACCAACAACACCCACAAAAACTGAACTCCAGATCGCACAAAGGCTCTTCTAAGAAGATGCAGCAGCGCCTGCTCAAACTCAAACAGACAGACAGTGTTGTCAGCCTCAATGCTCAAATCACCAAAAACATCATCATTGTTGACTTATGTTGGATGGAGCCAATCAACAACTACGTCTACCTCGGCCAGGAATCACAGAGTACAGGATCAGCCGCCATTTTGGATTGGTATATTTGATCTACTACCATCATGAAATTTATATGCACGCAAACAAATATCAACATACAATCATCTCATCATTTTCATTTGTTGCTGTTGTTGTACCGTGTTATTGGCAATATAATAACATACTTAGCTACAATTTATTTCAGAAAATAACTTAGTCGAGCACAGACAACTGCGAATATGAAACATTTTTTAAATAATCACTTACAAATAAAAATCAGTAAGGGGGATACACCATTTTAATTTGAGTTGTCTACCTTGAGATTAAAAATGTGCAAAAAAATAAAATGAATTAAGTATATCCCGGGTAATGCCGGGTAGAGATAGCTAGTTCAGAATAAATTGGGGCTAGTTTAATGGCTATATTTGAAGACAACTAAAACATTACTGTTTCGTAATCAAATAAGATGATTTATTTATTATTAGTATGCAATTTTGTTTTGAATTATTGCCAATTAGATATATTTAACAACAAACAAACATTGCAGAAGATAAAATGTACTGCTTATGACAATGCTTTCAAGCTAACAGTGAAAACGTTTCGATGTTTCACAAATGGACGAGTTTTTTAATCTATAATGGGGAGGGTGGTGCTGTTAGATGAGGAAAAAAAACAAACAAACAATAAGGCTTGAAACAATTGTCAGAGAAAGAAAGAGAGAGCTAACAGTTATTGAGTATGTTGAGAACAATAATAATTGTGCAGCACAACATGAAATAAAGGTAAAACTGGAGAAAGTGTAAGGACAGAATCAGTGATGGTGAAACGATGCAGAGACAATGTGTAAATCCTTATGAAGGACTAGCAAATACAAGCCGACTTATGGATAAACCTGCGCAAAATCCTTCCTTCCAAACTTAAAATCACGCCCTCGACTGATTGCAGAGATTATCGTATAACTAAAGCAATACAGTAATTTAAAAAAAGTTTTTTTATATTATTTCAATTATTCGGTCTATTCTGATCATGGATATTATTCTTACAATGTTTCAGCCGATATAACCTTCGTTATTTTTAATTAATTTAACAGATTACTAAATTATTTCAACTAATAAAAATGTTTAATATTACTAATAAATTTAATCCAACATATTTTTTTACTAATTTGAATAATTTATCAAAATTGAATATTTTTACTTGAATTCTGAACAAATTTCTGTTTTCATATAAAAAAATTAGTTACTAATTATATTGGGCGTAAAAAAAATTGTTCTAATAAAAATCTTTGTGAAATGTAATAGTTTATTTATTTACTTAATGTACACTTTAAGAAAAATTATCTTTTGAAGCAAAAACTGAGCTTAATCTTTAAATTTAAATATGCTAATATTTTGTTTTGTTTTGTTTTGAATACAATTAAATTTAGAGAAATATTTTTGCAGAAACATTGTTTATATATAAATATTGAATAAATTAAATTACAAATAAATAGCATGACATAAACATTAATTATATTTAAGATTAAAAATTGTTATGTAAATTGAATATCTCTACCTCTGTTGTAAATTGTAAATTGCATTGAAAGTTTGTAAATATGGGTTTTTGCATTGAAGAAGGTTTAAAACGAGTTAAAATAAGTGGCGTGATGTAAACACAAAATAGTCTAGAGGAATGACTAAACCACATTTTATGTATATCAACTTTATTTTCTCATATAATTGATAAAAGATGACTAATCTCTATCTGGGTCATTATTATTAAGCTGCATTAAAAAACAATTCAAATATGTTATAAATGTGTAATGTTGGAAACACCCACGGCACCAATGTATAGATCCAGAAATGCTGAAAAGCCTCTGACACAAACTGCTATAACTGAAAACTTTAAAAAGCCTACAACATCATGCTATATGCCGACACCAGTGGCATCTCTCCTGCCCCTCTTACACCACGTGCCTCATCTCCTTCATGTTTTATCCGGGGCATGTGAGTCACTTGTTAAGACTCAATCTTAGAGAAAATGACTTTTAATTTTTTCTAAAACAGTCAAAGAGAGACAGAATCAGCAAAAAAGGCGATATTATGCAAACATAACAAGTGTTTTTATTTGAAACGATCAAATGAAAAGTTCTTCTCCAGCTAGGGGAGTTTTTAATAGAGGGGCTGGATTTGATGAGACTGTGGTAGTTGATCAAATATGAGATCATCTATGAGACAAGATTGGAAAATACGAAAGTTCAGAGTTGGGACGAATTAAATATGGAATTCTTTTGTTTTTTATAAGACACATACCTTTTACAACGTTTTCGTGTGGTAGTTTACACGTTGGTCGAGTAAAGAGAACTTCCGGCGACCCCTCGATTTCAGAATGGCAAATGTAAGTTGACGGCTGTGGAAAAGATATTTTTACAGAATTTTAGATTCTGATGTCCGTTTTCCGCAAACTTGTTTTTAGCGTGGCTAGATATATGTAATCTTGTATCCAGAAAGGAAAATGTTGACTTCCTCTGTTGTGGTATTTATCATCAACTTTGTCTGACTGGGTTTTTTCTTGTTAACGCTCGATAAACAGCGGTAAGTTTGTCGCTGTAATTTTTAGGCAGATAAATTTTGAATCCAACTTTTTTGTGTACGGGGATGTATTGTTTTCGATTTGTGTTCTTTGTGAGTAGCAAATCTTGGGAAGTGCTGTTTCTCGACCGTTTTAATCCGTCTTCCCGTGTTTCTTGCTGGGCTCTTCCCCTCCTTGTCTAGGGCCTTCCGGTCCCATAGCAACTAGCTTTTCTCCAATTTTATTGGTTGCTCTTCATCCGCCACCGCAAACTGCATGGGCTGACTCTACGGCTCTTGACCTAGCAACAGTATTTTCTTGTTTGTGATTGGCTGGCCAATCATTTGCTTCACTGTCTGGAATACATCCGGCCCCAATTTGTAATGTGTGTACCCTTTTGGTGAATTGCACATTACTTTTTTTATTGTAGAGGAACATGTGCCAACAAGTCCCCTATTCTTCTTTTCATGCGTTATCGGGCAAATATGTGGATATAACAAATATGATGACTGACAGACAAATAATATCGACTGAACTTCGTACAGAGGAAAAAAATATCAAAGGAAAGAAGAAAGTGTTTGATCAGGAACTTTTGCATGTCCAACTATTCAAGGATGCTTTTTGAGAAACAGCACTCGTTTTTCAGTGAGAATCTTTAGTTAGCTGTTTGAGATGATAGTAAAAAACACAAATGTAATTCTAAGAACAGGACTTAACATTTCAAAAGAATTAGGGACAAACAAATTATTTTTAGATGAATGATTGAAGATTCCTAAAACTTTGGGGAAGAAAAACATATTCCAAGATTGTCTATACTAATATGAGAGACATCTGTTTATGTCCACTACTTTTAGGCTGTCAAATCTAGACTTGAAATGTTGGTAGGAATCGTCCCTTACCAATGTAGTTGATGATATTTATTTTTAATTTTCTATTACTATGAACCCCAATTGAAATTTGTTTTTATTTTGATGCGATTTAAACCAGGTAAATTACATTAAAATGAACAGATTCTCAAAATTTGATGACATTTTGATTATTTTAAAACCCACTAAATTAACACTTTTGTAAACCCATAACTTGAGTCATGTAAGTTTTATTTTAACAGTTTTTGCTATAGTGATTGATCTGAAATATTTTGATGCCTGGCTTATTGAACTTTTTAAAGAAGACCCATGAAGTAGCATCAAAATTTAAACTGCAAATATCTTACTTCTGATTTTAATTTGATTTTAACAAATTTCTATCATTTTAAAAGCTCCCAATGAGAACTAAACTCTATAACTTCATATATAATTTTTATATTCATCAACTTTTTACCATCGCAGTATACTTTTGATTGCTTTGAAATATTTTTTTAGTCTTGCACTTATTAAAGAGTGTCTCATTATTATTAACCTGATGGGATGGCTATTCCAAATAACAATACAAATTTCCAATATCTATTGCATTGAAACATCAATAAGCTGTAAATTATTTCAGAATGGAACTACTTTTTCTTAAAACAATCTTATTGTATTTCAGAAAATATATTGCATTGCAAAATTTAATTAATACTGATTAGAGTTCATCAAAATTGACTTAATGTGAAAATCTTTAAAAGTTTTATTCATGGTGAAATATTTGATTTCAAAACTCATACTTCATTGCTATGTTAAAAATAAAATGTATTTTACTACATTCAGCACAGCACAGTACATGAATTACCTCCCTTTCATCATGATATAAAGGCTTCATTTTCATACCAAAAATATTTAGCTAATTGTTTTCCAGATAAGTTCGTTTTTTTTTACTAATAGATTGGTTATTTTTTATTATTTTGTCTGTAAAGACTGGTCATTGGCGATATTGATTTTTAAATAGATTAAACTAATTGGCAAATATTAATTAATATTGATATAGGTGTTTCCAATTTTCTACTAAATGTCCAATTCCATTTGTAAAATATCCTTTTCATATTTGTCTTTACTTTTGGGATAAGGAATTTTCATTATTATTTATTATTTAGGTGCTTTGTGTAGAACTTGCAAACCGTCATGGAATTTTGAATTTAACCCTTTACTGGAGCCATCGCTTTCATTTTCCAGGCCGTGTGACATTCTGTCAGTTAACATGTCAAATCGCCTTGCTGATATCAACAAATAAAGGTGATGAAATGTCAGAATACTCTGGAAAGATGGTAAACCTCATACAGAGATGTAAAACACCCCCAAAAACGGGACCACCTGTCACCGTAATGGCAGATATTTCGAAGACATGGCTTTATGATGAACACTCCTGAAACAAACTATCTGCCTAAGATACATTGATGACACCTTCATACTCCGGTCTCACAAGGAAGATGTCCAGATACTTCTGGGCTACATAAATACATTAAGACTATTTATACAGTTCACAATGGAGAAGAAAAAAAATATGATCAATCGGTCTTCCTAGATATAATACTATCATGCACAGAGTATGGGTAGAAGATGTTTGTACATCGAAAGCCACCTTCGTTGACAAAGCTTCAACAGACATGAAATCACACGTTGCTTACAATACAACAGACAATAAGTAGCGATACCAATACATGCCACTAAAAAATGATGAAGCTAAAAATACTTTTCTATGTAATGTATTTGGTAAAATACTCTTCACCCCAGGTAATAAAACAGATGAGAAGAAACTGAAATTGTAAAACCGTCTGATGATCTGCCTACCCGATAGAGGAAGCCTCTCCAAAAAGATTCAGAAAATATGTTGTCCTTACAATAAGAGGACATTATTCAAAAGCAAATCAACACTTCGAAGACATCTCGTCTGTGTAATCTATACTAGAAAGAAAATTACCAAAATCTGTATATATTCCATCCGATATAGTTATGGAAAGGTTTCCAGGTGTGAAACATGCCACCCCTTCAAAGTAAAAGTTGAAGAACATCAGCATGCAGTAACTCAAAGGAAGACATAAAATCACATATAGCTTATCATGTATTAAAATGATAGTGAGCATTCTTAAAGAAACTCAGATGCTAAGACTTAATAATCTACTCCGCAAGCCAAATATAGAGATCAACGCAATATAGGAGTCTATAATCAAGGAAAAATTTGAATAGGTTTTGTCTGAAAAATTCACTAATTTGTCACCGAGATGAATAGGACGTTGATTAAAGTGTGCATGTTATCTTGATATTCTGAGTTCAATCCTGAGCAAAGGCTGTAATACGAATTTGAACGTGCCTCTATCGTATCAAAAAAACGCCGAGTGCGATAAAATGATCACAAAGTCGTCTTTGTTGGGTGCTCTTTCACAAAAGTGGGGCTTCTTCAGAGGTGTGGGCTTCTTTGGGGCGTGGGCCTCTACTTCCATCTCGGGTGAATCATTTGCCTCTGTGTCGTTATCAGACTCTCTCAAGATGCTACGCTGTCAGAATCTTTCTCTAGCAGAAGAACACTGTAGCGGGGGCACAGGCCATTCACATGTCTGGGCATTCCATTCACCACGACAGACTGTGGACTGATTAGTTCTGTTACTCGACCTTGGCCCAATCTCGTGATGCAGCGATTCTCCGGTGACTTCATCCACACACAGTCTCCAACCTGGTAAGGACCATGTTCAGGACCTGCTGATGGTGGCACCACATAAACCCCTTTTACCCTCACTTCGTAACGGTAGATGGCATTAGCTGCTGCAGTCAAATGTGAGTCATCGTCTTTTGAGGTCACGTTGTGCCAGTAGACAGCCTCTTGTATGGAGCAGCACATTCTAGCCGCAATCCGTTTTACGGTACGGTGACACCGCTCTGCTATTCTATTCCCGGCCAGGGCATATGCGCAACGGAATCTCAGGTTCACGCCCCACTCATCTACGAAAATCCTGAATTCCTTGCTGCGAAAGGCTATGTCATTATCCGTGAGTAGCTCCCACGGTGGGCCACGCTAAAAAAAGACAACTTTCAATTGACCAATTACGCTGCTGAGTCCTATCGTGCCAACAGCCTCCACACAGAAAACCGCGACGGGCCACAATCTGTGATATAGTTAGGAAATGATAACCACCGTAATGTGTAATGTCCACCCCCAACCTCTGCCAGTTGCTGCTCACCTCCAGTTTTCCCTTTTCCCAGTGAACTGGTGCTGGATCTATTGATTGGCATTCCATGCACGTTCGTATAGCCAACTTAACTGTTACTTTCGCCGTTTCCGGACAAACTCTTCTGGCGAAATAAGTTGTGCGTCGCACTCCTGGGTGTCCACTGCATTTGTGAATAGCCATGATCCGGGCCGTGTCTAGTTCATCTACGTGTACAGCACCGATCAGGGGCTCAGGCCACCTTTCTCTTTTCATTGTGTCAAACGACCGCTGTGGCACGGGCGTCAGTTGGTCGACCACGTTTTGAATCGATGCAACCAACATTACATCCACCGAAAGCTTATACTTCTTGAGTCTGCTCAACTGTCTCCTAATTAACATATCACTGGCTGCCTTGGTGCGAACTCGTGCTTTCTCAGTTAGACTGTCCGACACCCAGTGGTACACACATGCAGAGTCTGTCTTTATGTGCAATACCTTCACCATAGTAAAATGCGGAAATAGCTTGAACGCACCTCTATCGTATCAAAGAACCACCGAGTGTGATAAAATGACGCCAAATTATTCCTTCCTTCCTTGAAAATACCGTTCTTTTCTTTACTTTCCTCTCTATTGACACGCATGTGAACAACGCAGTGTTCATCACCAAACTAACACCGTCAATCAAAAAACCCTCCTTTTATTTACCCTTCTTCGCCGCTAACCGCACTTACTTTGCATAATGCAACCCTCTCGTGATGCGGATATCGCTTCCCATAATTTAATGGGCGTCGGTTCGCGCCTGCGTGTGACAACTGTTTCCTTCCGTGCTATCACTACAGAATTAACAAGTAAACTGAAAGAATGCCACAAGGTGTGAAGAATGAAATGCGAACAGTCAGTAAACCCCAGGGATCAAAGAAAGTATTGAGTATAAAATTCGATGACGGTTCCCAAGTTTGATACAAGCCACCTGAAGAAGAAGGCTGGAAAGCAAAGCAACCAAAACATGATATTAACTGTGGAAGCAGACTTAACTACATGTGTGTGAGAGCCAGTACAATTTTTAGAGAGATAATTCTGATCGGATTATATAAGTGGGCATTTGGTGATAAGTATGCAAATCGCCCTCACCATGCGGCCAATCATAATCAACACAGGGCCTATAAAGCACAGTTACTTTTAGTTGTTGTAGATACGCTTGCTACCCCTGCAGAAATACATCTTGTTAGTTTTGCTCTCCATTGTGTTTGTGTTACATTGCCTGTCATCTTGTGTCATGTTGGTAAAAAACAACTTCGGTCAAAACAACTATAATAATGATTATAATGAGGAAACCAGTCCGAGGATTGTCAATGAAAATTCAATTTATAGTCTTTAATCAAACAAGTGAAGCATGTGTGGTCTCCTGTAATCAATGCTACTTGAACAATGCAAACAAAGATGACCTAATTTGTTGATTTTGAGCAAACAACTAATGAAGGAAATTTGAAATATTTGCAAAGAAAAATTGTCATTGAAAAATCTGTCTGAGTCAGCTTTTTGCATTCACACTCATATAACTTAATGTAAAATATTGTGAAAAAGCTAATGAATCAATTTTAAGAAAATCCATAGACTAAAAGAATAACGGACAGAGACAAAAGCTTAATGTCATTTCTGATTGACATGAGGAACCAAAAAGTAAAAGCCAATAATATTAATACAATTATTTTAGCTTTATTGAATAAAATATTTAGGAGTAAGCCTAGTAAAACTGATTAGAATTTATATTTCTTGCTTATACAAGTAGATTTTACAGTGAAGTCACGATGTATTTGAATTTACATCTTTTACTGAGAGTAAAATATTTAAAAAATGTTTCAAATATTTATTATCAATTTGACAGAAATTGATATATAAATAGTCATTCATTTTTTCTTTTCTGATGATATTAGAAACTAGTTTGTTCTAACAAGCAAATAAACTGTGGAAAAATGACAGTGCAGAAGAATTTTATATCAAATAAGATTAAATATTTCTTTTTTTCAATACTTGCAAATTTAATCAAATACAACAAGAGATCCTGAAAATAGCTTAAAATCACTTGAACAAAATGAAGTAATGAATATTTTCAAAATATTAAAGTTTACAAATATTTGACCAAAATGTTAGTCGTGAACAATTGCGTTACTTAAGAATGTAAAAGAAAATAAAAAAGCGAATTTAATTCAGAATTATAGCAAAGAAATGTATTTCTTTTGAATACAACAAATAATAGTCTAATCTTGTGGTGAAAGGGATAGTAATATCTTATCTAAAGAAGAATTTGCGTGCTGGGTCATCTCCCAATTGAGAATGAGACAATTTTAGTAATTCTGGAATAATCTTCATTTTTATCTTTCCTAGTCAGTGAAAACTTATCAAAGCCATCAGATTGTGATGAAAGAAGTTTTTCTTTTTCTTAGCTTGATTCATTGGTGAGTTAAAATCTTAGGTGTACATTGCATAATTACAGAGTTTGGGGACTTGTGATACCATGTTGTTTACATTGTAAACAATACCTCTTGGACTCTTGAAATTGAACTTACAATACCGATTTCTGACAGTATTATGCTCCCCATATTTTCAACAGGATCTGTACCCCATTTCACTGACAACTTACTTCAGCCTTATTATTGTATTGTATGGTAATTCCTTTAACACATCTAATTAAAAACTGAATACACCCCCTAAAACTGAAAATAAATGATATAACTATATATGCATTTGAATATATTTTATAAGGTTAGAGACATAAATGAGGTATGAACAGTTGTCCCCTTTTGTAACTATAATATTAAATATGATTGCTAAAAAACATAGAAATATGCATGGGAATATTTAAAGTGCTCATAATTTTAGCATACCAATCAAAGCGAATGATTTGGTAATTCTCATCATGGAAAACTTCACAAATTTTTCTCCATGAGTTCTGATTAGTCACCATGAATGTTCATTTTTGTGAAACAACACTCAGTTCACCTAAGAACATGGCACTAAAAATCTGTATCTCACTAAAAGACTCATGAAGAATTTGCAGGGCTGTTTATTATGATACGATAAATCACCACATTTTTTACTACACTCTGCCTAATCTGATCCTGACCCTGGTATTTTGTCTTAGTTCTGTAGATGAGTTTTCTACCAAATAACCATCAGACAGATCAGGCTCTGAGCTTTCCAGATCCGTTAAATGTACTGAGTCCAATCACACTTGTTTACTCTTCACGAATGAATCCTGGTGCTACCAGATCAGGCTGTCTGAAGATACCGGTTTCCTGATCAAAAATGCACCAAACATTAATGTTCTTGTTTTTTTCTTTCCCTTTGCAAAACTCAATCATGTTCTACAAAGCCAAAAACAAAAACATTTTTTCCTCTGCAAAACAACCAAGCCAAACACCATGAATAAATACTTTTACAAATAAAGAACTTGAAACATAAAAACTTTTACCAAAATGACCTGATTTAGCATTAAATAACCCGAAAAGGGTGTATATGCCGTAAAACAAAACAACCAAACCAAGACTGAATCATTGATATCACACATCAAAGTACCAGAATCCAAGAATTTGTGAAGATCTTTTATATGGCATGGCATTCCATCAAATTTAATTGTTTTGCTAACAATTAAATTTGATGGAATGCCATGCTATATAATAATAATATTAGTCATGTTTTCTATTTGATATTTGGATATACACTCGCTGAGTTAAGCTTTTATCCATGTTCTCCCACTTTGTACATGATGCTCTCCTTTCTATATTCAGGTGGGACTTTTGTATCAATTCCCTTTACTCTAAATTGGAATGATCAATCATATTAACTGTTAACAGTAGTAGATGTGCCATTCTTTGATGTGACATTGTATCAATACATTGCCTCCATTATTGAACGTTGCTTCTTGGCTGCAATTCCTTTTACGTTCAGATGACATCTTTCAATTATGGTATTGCCCGCATGAATGTATGTGCACTAGAAACTAACTTCTAAGAAATGAATGGTTTTGAACTTTTTGGAGGGGTCGGAGGTATTCTGATCTGAATTTGAAAATATGTGTTCTATTTTGTTTGTTTGTGAAGGTGGTGTGTTTGATGGACATCATTTATGTGTCATGATGAATCTGTTCCTTTCAGTTGCCAATATAATTGAGTGCTGAATTTACACTTGGTCTGAAAAATTAATTAGATTTTTTAAATCACAATTTACCATATTTTCTGGTATATAACCTGACTCAATGGAAATGTATGTTCAAATTATCTATTCTTGAATAACGTGCACTTTCATATAAACTACATTTTATCTTTCAAAAGCTATTTATGACGATGAAATTACAGTAGTAAATTCATTATGTCTCATTGAATTAACATGCATATGCAAAAAAATGTAGTTTAAAAAAATTAATATCAGTAGTTAAGCTAATAAAATAGTCACTATATTCAGTTACTACTGATGTATAAGGTTAAGTTAATGTTCTAATTCCGTCATATATTTGCTGAGTTATAACAACTAGGAAAAATACCCATCCTGACTCTCCCAAATCCAAGTTCTTAGAGTAACTCGGGCTCGGTTTTCAATATGATTATTTTGGGGACTTTTTTTTTCAAAAACGAATATGCCAAAAAATATTCTCTTGAGATAAAAGATACATTTACAGTAAATTTCATATATTTTTGGCGAGTAGTTTTCTCATTATAATCACTTTTATGTGTTGAAGAGAAAACTTACATGTTCAAAATTAGGTTGAAAAGCTATAGCAAAAATGACCAGTACTTAAAAAAGAAATAGTTTAAATCACTATATAAGCTGCAGCTTATATATTAGAAGATACAATAAATGGACTTTCAATACTTGCAATGCAACATTAGAATATGCAGATGTTAATATATTTTGATATCCATGCAGTCAAAAATGCACACTTTGCCAAGATTTTCGTTACATACTACTATTGTCACACATCTTCAATTTATTATCAAGTGGTCATATGACTTAGAATATCATACATGCAAGAAAATTGTTTTTAAGTCTCAAATAAAATTGAACAAAATAAGATTAATGTGTTGTTAATTGCTGGTGATGTTACAGTAGTAAATTAACTAATATTTAACTTTTTTCAAAATCATGAATTTATTTTTAAGGGCATAGAATGCAATGGATGTAAATCATGTTCCTTTTATTTAAGTATATAAGAACATGTTTATATAAATACTTCAGAAATATTGATTTTTATTGCCAGGCTGAAAGACAAATGTTTAATTAAAAGTTTTGTCAATCAACCAAGTGGAAAAATATTTTAAATTATTATTTTAACAGATTAGAAATAAGCAAGAATCAAGTTAATTAGTGTGGGGTAGCATTTATGCTTGATTTCTTTTTAAAAGATTGCAAATAGCTTTTTTGAAAAATAATGTTCTTCCATTAAATATTGATAGCTTCAAACAATTAATGTTTTATGTTTAGTTTAACTCTTAATATCCTGTTAAGTCTGGAGGTCCAGTCCTGTAAGGATTAATAGGAGAAAAAAAATGGTTAAAAACCTTTTTCTTCTTTATAAACAATACTTTTACTTTTGGGCAGATTGTTATGAAACTTGATAGTATGAATGAAAGACTTCTTTAATCTTTGTTGTGATTAAAAATAATATTGTCATTGAAAATTATTTCAGTTATCGTCAAAAGCAGATATTTTGGAAGATATTTTTGTTTTAATAAAACACATGGCAGAAAGTCATCTCACCATTATGAAAACGATGAGATACTTTAATAAATTCAGCACCTGGATGTAAGATACACAAGGACTGGTAAGAGTCATTTCCCTTTGATTGTAAACTGTTAAACATATTTACAAATAGATTTTTAAAAAAAGGATGATCATTTCATGCATTGTTGAATGGATTGGGAATACAAATATCACCTCTGGTCAGTGTGATTTCAGACGTTAAGAGTTAATGTAAGCCCAGTTAATCTCTATGAAGGTTTAAATCTGGACTTTGACCAGTTATGCACTTTTTGACCGTCACTTTTGTAAACTATTTTATTTTAGGGTGGAATTCTGGTCAGAATTGTTTCTTTTCTTTACTCAGGAGTATATTGCTTTTTGTAATTATTAACTACAATCTTGCATTAACCAATATTTATTAAAACTTTTTCCAAATCATGAATATCAGTTATTTTTAAGAAACAAAAATACTAGTAATTTATTACTGAGCTCAGATAGCATTTTTTACTGATTTTACTATCAATTTAAAAATGGTAATAAATAAAAGTAGAACTGCATCTTTTAAAACAGAACCAATGACCACATGAAACCTATCTCTCTGTTAGCGTTTTTTTATTTTTATACTAGTTCGAATACCTACAGGAAAGAAAGAAGAGACATGAGTCGTAATAACTTAATAGTGTAATCTGTTCCAAATGTCATAGGATAAGAATGAATTTATGTCAGAGTTAAAAATTCAGTTATTGTCATTTTTGTTTTTGTAAATTAGCAGACAATTTTGCATATTATGTCATGTGTAATAAACGCATGTCCATTCATCTGCTCACAAACATTACAGAAATTGAAAACAGGCAACTGTATTTATTCTCAAAACAAGAATATTTTTTATTCATCAAAAAAACTTATACACATATTTGCAAATATATAATATGTATTATATATATATAAAGACACACACACACATACATAAATATACTCAACATTAAATAAATAAATAAAAGTTGTCATCAAATTCATTTTTTAATCCAAGTCTGTTGTTTGTCTTGTATTATATTTTGTTTTAATGAATGAAAAATACTCACACATATCGAAGCATAACTGATGGGTCATTTTTTAAGAATGTTACTTTTAATGTTTTAAATATTTTCACTCAAAGCCGATGCAAGAAAATCACATGTCTTTTATAATATTTATCATTTCAACGGTTTGACAGCAATGAAACCTAATCTTTCAAATGACTCAAGTTGCTTGTCAGCATTTATCAAAATTAACCATGTATTTTTGAATCCTATTGACATCAATGCTAATTTATGCACATTAAATACCAAATGAATAATATACTTATACAATACTGAGTGCAGCAATTTATATAACTTTTTATTGTAATAAGGTCAATGATTATGGGAATAGATTAAGAAACTGAAATATAACCAAAGAGATTTGGTAAGCATGTGCAAAATGAAAATATATTGATATAACTGCTGCTTTTTTAAGTTTCTTTTTATAATTTTAGAGAGAAACTAAGTGTAAATGGTCAATATAAGTCTCTTACAATTGTTGCGACTATGAATGAGACGACGAATGAGTCAAAGAAATTCATTAAAACTCAGTTACAATACAAACAAAACCATTCTGTTTTCAGTTAGATCTGTATGAAGGTACTTTTCACTCAGTTGATTAACCCAACAATCTCCATTGTATATAAAATCAATTTTCTTAACTATCTCAGGTTTTTCATAGGACTAGTGAAAATGCTTTTTCAATTATCAATTATACACATGTATATATATTGATAAGTACCTTTTTAAATACCCAGGATTGTTTTATTTATTTTTAATTTTTATATGTTTAGAGACAAAAGTTACTAATCATAATAGTTTTTAATTGATGGGTATCACTAAAAAGTATCTAGCTATAAACAAATATGGATGATGGATACATCATTGAACTTCTAGTTCTGGTTACAAGCATAATAGAAAAATAATGTATCTTGAAAGTTTTACTTATGCTATTTCATTTTTAAAGTATATTCTTTAATATTTTCTAACATAGTTTTTAACAAATAAACATATTAGACTGAAAGTAAACATAAAAGCGTGTTGAATAGAGTTCATAAGAGATGTTGTCCAAATAATCATATTGTGTATTTACTGACAATAAGAAAAGGCAATGTTTTGATCTTAGCTTTCTGGACAATATTGCAAGAATATGCTGGGAGATGATTTCAAACTTTTCATACATTTTAAAAGATATGATATTCTCACAAGCATTTTTAGTATTCCAATCATTTATTTGTATGTGTTTTTATGCAAATTTAGCAAAATAAATCTCTGGTCATGATTGTTGTATTAATCTGAGAGATATCACTTTATCCCAGTCATTTGTTGGCTGCAGTGAAAAGCTTTGTGAAAGGGGAAAATTAACAACTGGGAACCATAGACACCTGCAATATACAAATGAATAAGAGATTTTGTTAAATTTTACTTGAATTCAATTAATTTAAAAGAATATCGACACATAAAATAGAAGAAAATAATTGCTTTATTCCTTAATTATTTATGAATGTTTGTATCAAATTGGTAAATGATTTTATTTTTGTAAAAGATAAGGCATGAAATAGTACTTTAAATAGCACTTGATTGAAATAATTATTTAGTGTACAACTTCTAAAGAGAATCTCACATAATGAATGAAAACATTTCTATTATAATTCTGCTAAGATAGGTTTATAATGCTCATGGTAACTATCACGTTTTATATTAAACTAGCTGGACCCGTAAAAGAATTAATTAAAATTTGTCAACATCCAACAGAACGTACAAATTTAATGTTTAGAATAATTGTCGGTTTGGAATTGTTGAAGTGTGAAAGAAAGAAGGAAGGAATGAAGGAAGGAGACGCGGTTGTAGGAGTCTTCCTGGCCATCCCATGGTACCGGTATTTCCCAAACACCCGCTCTATCTATGATAATGAGCACTTTTAGAATTGAAGAGACCTACAAAGCCCTATTAAATCCAATCCTCCTTCTGATATCTTTGTATAGAAATTCCATTTTTTTTGCGAGGAAAGAAAAAAGAAAAATGAGTATGCCTCCTGAACACTACTGAAACACACAAAGATAATTAAAGAGGTCTGCAGAGCACTAATAAACTATGTGTGTTCGAAGAGAAAGAATGATATTCACAATAGTTAATGTACTACCTATTACATTGATTTCTTTACAAAAAAAAAATCCGGCCCATAATCCTCCCTTTGCCTCCTCCCTCGTAGGCAAAAGTTTAACAATATAAAAAAAGGTGTGTGTCGTCTGGGGTCAAACCCTAAAGCTCTCGGTCTATGATCTACGGCGATAACCACTTAGCCACAAAACCGATTCAAAAATCTATTGAAAAATAGGTTAGTAAAACTAAGCATGTAGCTGACATGTGTTTTATATTACGATCCGATAGGCAACCAAATGTTGGGTCCACCAGTCACACGTTTTGGGTCATTTCTATACGAAGAAATAGATTTTTTTTTTCAAATGTTTGGATATTATGCGTGTGAAAGATGAAGGATTCAAGAAATGTCAACTTTATGCAAGTCTGTCTCGTAGCTTGGCGTATATTGACTTAATTCAGAAGTCGAATCACTGAAGAAATTGTAGTTGCCATGTTGAATAATGAAACACTGCAAGGAACTATGTTCGTTAATTGCATTCTCTAAAAACCGGAATGAGTATAAATGTATACGTGATAAGTAGAAATAACGTAATCTGATATTCTCGAAAATCAGCGAGATTAGCGGGAGCTTCTATTAAATGTGTGCGTAATATTTTGTATTATGTAGTAAATTAATAGCAGACAAATCGTAAATATTAACGGACACTTTTTTGAAAAGTAGACGTTGTTTATTAGTTCCCGGTGTCAGTACTGAAGTGTTAGGGAGAAAAGTTTTTGCTACCACCTATATGAAGTATGTTTTGAGGAGAATCGAAGATAGTGGGCTAAAAGTAATATGTAGTGTTAGCTCGAGAAAAATAATAACAAATTTACTAAAACATGCTCGAGTAAATAAGCGTAATATAGTGGTGAGTTTAGTTGCCTGTGATGCATGTGGTTATTTTCCTATTTAAAAAGGTACAGGGGGAATATCGTCTTAACTTTATATATTAGATTAATGACCGAATCAATATGAGAAGAAAGATAAATAATATGAAATAAACTGATGTTGCTAACATTTACAATGAAGATTTTAGTAAAGCATTGTTTAAAAACTAACATTCAGTTTAAATGCCAAGCTTTGAATACAGTTTATGAACTAGCTAAAGACCCCAAAATTGAAAATATAATCCCCTCTTCCAATAAAATTGCAGGATCACCTGCAACTGACTACTTCTTTGTTATTTAATTTGCCGAGGTTGATTGACAAAAGTACACAGTAATAATTTACAGGGTGTCACTTGAAAACAATTCCCAACAAAAAATAACGTTCTTTATAACTGATAGATCATAAATAAATGTTATTAAAATTTCTTTATTCCAATTACAGGTGGTTTGAGACAAATTTGATAAATTTTTTATATTCCTTCATTTCAATACCATTTGAACTATTTAATAATGGTGAAGTGCAACAAATAGTTGTTTCTCTGTACTATTTGTGGCTTTGAGAACTGGCAACCATAGATAACTGAAAAGAACTGGAATATTTGAAGAAAATGACCCGAATCATGATGCATTCTCGCTGGATTATTCAGAAATCTTAGCTGCAGCTTAGTGCTACTTGAATACCTTGAGGCTGTGTGATGTGAGCTTGAGATGGAGATGTGGAAGCAGGAAGAATCATAGCAGACATTTTTTGTCCGCACAATGAAATTCATCGAGAAGTTGTAAAAAAAGATGCAGCAAGATCTAGGCAAGGTAATGCGAACCTTGGCAATAGAGATAGACCTCTGAGTGGCGACTATGAAGAAAGCGCTGAATGGGGATCTTCACTACTCCTCATACAAGAGTCACAAGAGCCAACTACTTACTGCCAAGGCCCACGAGAACCGTCTTACAAATACCAAGAAACTCCTCAACAATGTTAAACACTCAGTGAAGCCGAGGATTCTGTGATTCTTTACAGGACCAGTTACACAACATGCAGAACAACAGATGAATAACCTACAGTCTGCACAAAGTCCCGCATGTTATGAAGACCAAGTTTTCTCAAACAGTAATTGTCTTTGGGTATGTTTCCAACAAAGACCACGTCATGCTGCTGTCCCAGAGCTTTGAAATGGGACTCAGACTGAATTCAGATGGCTATATTGAGTTGCTGTCCACTGTTAGTTGCTTCGGGGAGGCCATACGTGTGACAGCAGGACTCAGCTCCATGTCACACTTCTGGGAAAATCCACAAGTGGGTGTCTGAGAACTTCCGCGATTTCACCAGTCCCAACATCTGACTTCCAACTTGCCTAATTGCAGCCTCGTGTGTGGGGCACAGTTAAAAAAGACACTATCCATACCACGTGCAACATGAAGGACAAGCTGATTTCCAGGATCAACTGGTGTTCAGGCCTTTTCAAAGGACACTATGAAGGCAGTGTGCTTCAGGTTCAGGTTTTGTCTGAAGGCCATGGTGGTTGTTCAGGTTGACTTCTTTAAGTGAGCTGTATTCAGCAAAAGCTCTTCTAAGAGATGCACTTTGACTTTTGAGAATACATCAATTATCGGGCAAGATGTGACGTTTTCTTTCCTTCTCAGCAAGTGTCAAATTTGTCACAAACACCTTGTAGTTGCTACAATCCAATACGAGTTTAGTATAGTCAGATGAATTACAAACAAATAATAACTTGAATCGTTGTTGGAGAAGCATCTCAAAGCATTGCTTTTAAGTGACCACATATTGTCAAGTACACTCGGAAATGTCTGAAAATGTGAAAATTAATTCATAATTTTTTTTTTTCCAATGTCTTTCAAAGGTAATCACAGACAAAAAAGAATGAGAAATGAATGAGTGTGCACATCTAACAATTAAAAATATGTTTAAGTATTTAGACTTCATTAGAAAAGTATGAAAACATCCGAATTATGAATGATGATTACTACAAAAATATTTTTTCTAATTACACATTAGAATTATTTAATTATTTAAATTAAATTCTGAGACGAAAACAAACTTATTGTACATTTAATGGTCCCAATGTTTATCAAGTTTAGGAATGAAACAAATTTATGGATGAAACACTACAAAGAATATTATTTCTATATAGTTGATGAAGCGAAAAATGTTACATCAATTAATGGAGATTATTTTGTTGGTTCATGATATTTACTTGAATCATTGCAAGGGAACTCAAAGATGGTATTCCGCTATCTTTAGCTTCCACGTATAAATTATGTATTAACTTAGTGGTTAGCATGAATTTTTTCTTTAAAAATATCTGACCTGTTCTTTCATTCAATCTAAAGTGACTTCTTGCTATACTAGATGTTTTTGTACTGAAGCAATACGTGATTCTACCATTTTCACCAGAATCTAAATCTGTGGCCGATAAAATTGCAATGGAAGAAGTTTCACTCGGTTCATTCTTTATTGTGACATTGTAGAGATTTTGCGAGAAGACAGGCGAGTTATCATTCACATCTGTTATTGCTATATGAACATTTAAAACACTTTGTTTTTGAGGAGATCCTCCATCTTTAGCAATCACTTGAATCATGTAAGAGTTTTTTTGTTCTCTGTCAAGTCTTTTTTCTAACGTAATACCCAGATCTGATGTCCCATCAACTTTCTTAAGAACAGATAAATTAAAAGGTTCATTTTCTAGCTTTTTCAGTTCATATGAAATCTTGGAATTTGAAAGGCTCACGTCCTTATCAATAGCACTGGGAATTGATATTTTGGTGCCGACAGAAACATCTTCATCAAATTCAATGTTAATCTGTCTGTCTGGAAATTCTGGTTGATGATCATTAGTGTCTTTAATTATAACTTTGACTTCTAAAATCTCCATGACAGTTGTAGCTTTTTTAATTACTACTTCAATCATTTTATAACATTCAACATTGTAAGTACAGAGAGACTCTGCGTCCAGGATTTCAGTAGTGTAGAGTTGACCTGTCTTTTCAGAAATGTAAAACATTTGGGAATTACTCTGTTGAATAAGACTAAATGTTATTACCAAGGTAGATATTCGGACTGTTTCCTTCTGCAACATTGTACACAGTGGGCTGGGAGCGGCTTTTTTCGGACATTTTTAATTATTTCAATATAGATTGGTGCTCTGGCTGAATTTTTGGATTTGTGTGCTGATTATTGTTAGTAGAAAATAATGAAAACCAAAAAAGTAAAAAAAAATCTATTTTGGGGCCCTGGGGGCCTAAAACAAGGAATTTCAGAATTTAGGCCCGAATGTTAAAAAACAGTTTGTTAACATAAAACTAGCCTACAAATGATGCTGTGATACTGATTCAGGGCTTGTTGGAAGCCTATGAGTGAAGGGAATATAATATAAAATAAAAAAATCTAGAATTCCAATTTGGGGGCATTTTAGGCCTAAAAATCTTAATTTTCAAGTTTCGGCTCAAAAAACGAGAAAAACATAGTTTTTGGTTTATTTAGTCAAAAAATAACATTATAGTACTGGTTCAGGGCTCATTAGAAACACATTAGTGAAAAGAAAGAAGTGAGGTCCAAAAATAACCCATCAAATCTATTATTTTGGCCTTTGGGGACTAAATTACTTCTTGATTGAATATGGGCCTGGAAGCTATCTCAACATTTTTTCTCGGTCCCGTGCGATGTCATAGAAAATACTCTAACATAAAACTATACTATCAACATACTATCAAACAATGCATCATCATCAGTGAGTGGTCCAGAAACTGGTTTGTTTATGTTGCAGTATCGAGTAGAATGACCATGCTCCTTGCAGTGCTTACAATATGAGCGAGTTTTTAGACGAATGTTGTTGATCTTCGGATCGGATCCGACCCACATTCTTCGAATCGTGTCTTCCAAATTGGCTTCCTGTGATGTTTTTCTTGCAAGGTTTAATCGAATGGAACGGAGGATTTTGTTATTCCCTTCCAAGCCAGATTCATCCAAGTTTTTCAACCCTCGACTATCATTCGATTCAATCAACTCCCAGGAGTGTCCGAGAAGTTTATGCAGCGATGGAGTGATGCTGACCCAAGTTCCAGGCTGTGAGTTCACACGAGGGAAGCTTTCGAGAATGAACACATACAGATCAGTGCATAGTTTCTTGTACTCGTGGACATTGATAGACTTGGATGAACAGAACAAGCGAAGAATAACTGACAGATGTTGACCAAATCGATGCATAATATTCTGATAATTGTCAGGAACTAAATTGATTACAACATCTCTATGTTGGTGAAGTAATCGCCGTGCAGTGTTGCCTGTAGTCGTCGTTCCTCCTTTCCCTGTTCCGTCTGGGATATCCCACTTCTCACCAACAATTACTTCGATGTGGGCTTGAATCTGTGCCTTAGCTTCCTTCAGGAAGAGATTATTGACGCTGGTTGGACTCTCTGACCAATCAAACACAGCAGCTTTCAGATGAACAGCTACTTTCATGAAGTGGTCGAAGCACCGGAAAAGAGCGTGAAGGACCTGCACTGATTTCGTTTCGTTGGTTGGGACAGGTTTTGATGTCAATCCGGCTCTTTCTTCGTAATCGTTACGAGATTTGTAGACGGACCCATCTTCTTGGACCAAATCCTCAAAAAGATTGTGCAGACTTTCAACATGGCGGGATATGTCGAATCCTTCTTTCACTCGACTTGGATCATGTGCAAGTTCTCGAGGAGTGTCACAAAGATCACAATATGCTCCCCCAAGCCCGAGGTAGAGATGAGCAGCCTTCATGTCCATCATCGTTGATGCATTGTTGACTTTCAACAACATTTCCGCTCCACCAACTTTGATGAGACATCCATTCGTTTTCAGCTCTGTCTGTTCATCGTTGAATATTGCAAGGGAAACGATGGATTCATGGGATTCTTTCCCCATCTCTAAAAGAAGAGGGCGATGAGTCAACGGATTGTTAGGGGTCTTCTGTTCCCACAGCACATCACCTTCATCGGTTTTCAATTTCAACGGGCAAAACATTGTCATCACCATGTTGTTAGTTTGAGCGTTGTTAACTTGCCTGTAAATCGCATGACTTCCGCTTCCGTCACATCCAAACTTAATGTCCAACACAGCTGATGATGGCAACCTGCTGGGATCTTCATCCTCAACGATTCTCTCTGTGGTCAGCACCATGGATTTTGTGAATGAATAATGAACACCAACTTTTGGGTATGTCAACTGCTGTGTTTCTGGCGTTATTTTTCTCTCTTTCGCAACAAGATTCGTCCACGGTGGAAGGATATCATGACCTTGATTTTTCAAGTTCTTCCGAAGGTGGTAATACTTTTCTCGACCAAGTTTACAATCTGACTTGATGGAAAGGGCAGCATCAACGGAGATCAGTTTGTCCTTCTTGGTCGAATCATTACCTTCCATCCATACTTCTTTGCCGAATTGTCTTGCATGTTTGTCACCACATCGCTGAAGAAGCAAAGAAAGTATACGGAGTGGTGTTTCATTATTCTCTGCAGAGAACTCTTGGACCATGTTCCACAGATCATCAGTACGTCGTAGCATCTGTTTTTCACCAAGCTGATCAATGGATTTTGTCTTTCGTTTCTTTGGTGGTTCAGTAGCAATGATGGTGTCCGACGGAGACAAATCTTCACTCCTCAGCACAATTTCATCATTGTCCTCTGGATGATCTGCGCTCCACTTCTTTTGACTCGATTTCTTGAGTTTGAAATACCTCTCACGCAACAGCCGAACATTTTCATGAAGAAGTTCATTATTAGGAACACCCAAGCGCGTGGACAACTCCTGGTACACATCTTCCCACACTGGATGTTTGAATGGGCTGGGCTTCTTGTCGTTGCAAATTTGAACGAAGGCGTTCCATGTCACTTCACTCATCATGTTTGTTTTGCTGTTTGATCTAAGGTGAGAAACAGATAATGCTGGCAATGACCAAAACTGAAACTAACAGAACCAAGGAAACGAAACTGGAACTGAAAGAACAAAAGAAACAAAAAAGAAACTGATGTGAAACAGTGTAGTAAATGGCATTTGGATATATATTTCTTCAAATATGGCCTAAAAGTACTCAAGGATTAAAAAAAACACCTAAGGCAAGTTTTTTTGTTATCATGTTAGCTAAAACACTGATATCTTCTATTTTTTAGAAATGTATGGTGATCAAAATCTTGCTTTAGGTGTTTTTTGCAATTTGGACCAAGATTTCAAGTAAATGTCGGAAAATGTGGCAACATTTGGCAAAAAATAGGCCTTTTTCGGGAAAAGATTGTCAAAAAATGAGAATTTTAACCAGAAATATTAAATTGACAGCACTTTTTAGGCTGAAATACTTATTTTGGGCTAGTCCTAAGGCAAAAAGTGGGGATTTATACTATGAAGGTTCAATTAAACACACTCACAGAATGAAATCTTCAAAATCCCGATTTCTGTCCTTAATTTGGTTGTCTGCTGCGCGCGCAGTCCAAAAACCGAAAATGTCGGGTACGCAAAGTTGAATTATTTTTCCGCCGTTTTATCTTTTGATCTACTTTTTTTTTTGTTGAATCAGAAATTTAATCTACTTTCTAAAAACATTAATGTTAAGTAATTTAGAAGACTTTCTTTTTTGCCTGATGTCCACCCCCCAGCCCACTGTGTTGTAGGTGAGGTGAGCACAGTTGCACATATGTAGTATAAACTGCAAGATACTTATTCGTAGTAACATTCTTTCAATCCAAAATATTTGACATCCAAAGTTACCAAGGGTTGATTGCATCTGTAATAAAATGTTAAGTTAGTATTAATCATGGTATAGAATGGGAAACTGTTTTTTAGCAATATATAATTAAGTAATATAAGTGAATAATTTGTATAATTTTTATTTGTTAATCAAGTTAAAAAGAAGTAATCCATCTAAAAGGAAAAAACGACAATTATGAGAAGATAAATGAGAATAAGTGATTAGCTCCCCTTGAACGTTCACAAATCCACAAAGTATCCTATCATCTGTATTATACTTTTACTAACTACTTGATTTAGTAGAAGAAAAATAAATGACATAATATAAATATAGTTTTAATATTCATAATATTTGTATGAATCATGTATCAAGTTTAATCTCAACTTAAAGTTGTTTTTTTTATATTTCTTTTATTTTGATTGAACAATAAGCGGAAATTAGTGTACACAAATTATTTCGTTTTTCAATTGTCTTATAAAATGTGGGAGGATACTATTTTGTTTTTTTAATTTAAACAATAGAACTATAATTACAGTAAAACCAGAATTAAATAAGGAGGACTGAAATTAACATCTTCATTTGAAATGTTGATTGTTTTTAACGTCACAAATTTTATTTTCAAAAGGCGTCATTCGATACAATTATTCGATTTGTAGTTTTAAAATTTCACTACAATTTACACACGCACCTTAAGATCTAACAAAGTAAAACTATAAATAAAATATTTAATTTGATATCGATTCTTTTCTTTTCTTTTGACCAAGTTTTACATTTGGATCGGTAAATTTGTCGTTTCCCACCTAAAATACCGGACAACTCTGATGTCAATGAATCGTCTGCTATTTTTCGACCTCAAAAGTGACTAAGTAAACCCAAATAAATTGTTTTGGGCTAATTTCCCAACTGTATTTTCCTTTAAAATACAGTCAGCTAAATGTGAAATTAGTCCCAAACAATTTATTTGGGTTTACTTACTCACTTGTGAGGTCGATATATACAGACATTTCATTGACGTCAGAGTTGTCTGACATTTTAGGTGGGAAACGACAAATTTACCTAAAAACAAGTTCTAAAAAATTAAATTTTTTGGTTCCGTAAGACTCGATTTTCAAAATTTCGATTTTTCTCAAATATTTACACATTTCAAGCGCTTTTTTTCTTCAGAGCATGCGTAATACTAAATAGATTTTAACTTTAAATGGTTCCAACTTCCTTATTTAATAATATTGAAAAGAAAAAAGAAAAACTAGAAAAACAACAACATAAAACCATTTTTATCGCTTATTCACAATTTTTTTTCATCGCATTCTGTTTAAACCGTCGATCTTTACATTTACCCCATTTATATTTTTACTTTTTTATATTGTAATGTAATTTAAAAATTACAAATATAATAATCATATAGAGTGAATTAAGAAAATTTGGTGCATGCTTTTTTACATTGGGACCACGCGCTAACTTTGACCCCGTCGTTAGGGTTAGAGTCAAAGTGTGGGCTAGGGTTAGCATTAGAGTTAGGACCATGGTCAAAGTTAGCGCGGGTCCCAATGTAAAAAAAGTACCATTTGGTTCATTTGTTCTCCTAAATCAAAGAAAAACGCTATTAATCCCTAACATTTTAAAATTTTATTTTATTGTCAATGTTGTTTTGCTTTTTACTCCATTTCGGTAACCATTAAATGATACGTTTTAGTTTAATAATACTATTTAATGCGTTTATCCAACAGCCGAATATGTTAATCTCTCGGCAAGTTAATTTCTATCATTTTCGTGTCATAAATTTTCAATTTATGTCCCTTTTTACCACTACTTAATCCCTGTAGCTCTGAATGTACAATGACTGAATTAGTGCAACAACAAAGTCATCAATAAATATTTATTTATAAATATTTTGAAAATATGTACAAAATAAATATAAAATGGGAAATAAAGTCAAGTTTTCAGACGTTTTTATGTACTTTATTTACAAACAAGAGGCAGGCAACTTTTACACCGAAGAAAACGCCACCATTTTTATTGGGCACACATTAAAAAAAAGTCAAGGGGGTTTGTGTGTGAGAGTGTTTTTATGTTGAGTTAGGATATTTCCATTCTTAAATGACCTAAATTTGATTAACTCTTATGTTTAAGAAGGACAAAAAAGTGACTTTTTATGGGTGACGCAATAGCATTTATTTCTTCAGTTCTTTCTGTTACGATATCTTTTTCTTTCTTCCCGAACCCTTAAAGACCTCCATAACTATTTGATAATTATATTTCATTTTGATCGAAGACGGAACTATATAGTTTTTCCATTCTTTGTTTGAAGAAATTATCTAAATTATATTTTTTATGATCTAGATTTGTGAAATTAAATAACTCTTCTTAATTAACATACTTAAAAAAACAACATTTTAGCCCAACTCTAAATAAGTAAAACAGTTATTGTATGAAACTAGTTCGTTTTTTTGTCCTAAACCACCTTTTAGTAAAGTTGTTTGGGAGTAATGCTTAAAACTCATTTCACTCGAAATAATTTGGGTGACTGAAATAAGATTTTAACCAATTAACCTGAGAAAAGATTTCAGAAGTTATACAAGTATATTAGCCCTGCTTTTTCAAATTCGAATATTTTAAAAATTAAACGAAAATTATGACTCAATTACAGCAAACACTTTTATAGTGAATTATTTACATCAATTATCTAAAAAAAAAAATTCATCTTTGAACATTTTTATTTATTCTGTGGAACCTGACTTTTTCAGGATGCCGCCATTATGACGTTCTAAAAACTGATTGGTCCTCTAATGCAGTTCCTTGTGCTTTTTTAAGATGGATCTCGTCTTTCCAAATAAAGCTTTTAAATCAGATATTTTGTCCTTTTAAAACCTGATAACTGAAACGTTTCTCTTTTATTTACAGTTAGTTTATTACTGTTTTTAAGCTTTCATTCAAAAAAGCTACATTGGATTGTTTTTATGATTAAAAATAAGAAATGCCTTCGTATTGGTACGCATTTTGAGGAGGATCTCATAGAAATATAGATATTTTTTTATCGAAAAGTAAATAAAATATCCGCATATAGATGCGGATATTTGTTAAAGAACAAAAATGTTGAAATTAAGGTCTAAAGATCTACCTTTTTATTTATTCAAAACGCTTTTTTGTTCAATTTGTGGTTTTAAAAATGACATTACAATTTAAGATGTAACAAAGTAAAAATATAAAAGATTTAATTTAATACCCACTCAAGTAAAAAAAAAATGACAATAAATTCATATTTAAAACTTGCTGAAAAAGAACCGATATTAAATTAAATCTTTTGGAATGTTTACGTTGTTACTACATCTTAAATTGCAATGTCATTTTTTTAATACGAGAGGAGAATTTTGGACATTGAAAACGTACACAAACTAAAAGCACATTGTGCATGTGCATTTCTTATTGTTTTTAATGCATTTCTGAACGAAAAAAATAAGTTTTCAACATTTTTGTTGTTTTGCTTTAAAGAATAAGAAACGAATATTTTATTTAGTTTTGATATTTTTTAATGCAAGGTATTTTTTTAATGGTCCATAAAAAATCTTGATTGAAACCCTTAATTTTTAAATAAAAATAAATATAGTATTAAAAATTAGTTTTGTTTTCGTAAAATTAACGATGTTAGCATTTTTATAATATAAATTATTTAATTGGTTCAATTTTACAGTCGTACGTTATCGTTCGCATTGGATAACAAATCATGTTATGAAGATCGTTATTTATTAAATAAAACTAAAATTATTCAGCATCCACTGAATATTTGAAATAATAATTTACCTACTTTCAATTAATAATTTTTAGCGTAGTGAAATAATGAAATATGTCTTTTTCGAGTAATAAGCAAAAAAATTAAGTGATGAAAAAAAACAAACAATTAAAATGAGGATAACTATATTATGCCCGTATCTAAGAACTTTTATTTTTGGAAGAAAATATTTCGCGTTGAGTTGAATTTTGAAACTGCAGAATGTAAACAAAAACAATATGGCGGTGTGTTCTTGAAGAATTAAACGCAATTATTTTCAGCAACACTTATATGCGATTTTATTTATTAACAATAACCGATGATGACTGTTTTAAGTTCAGGAATGAGAATGAAGGGGAAAAAAATCGGCAAACTAATTGTATTGTGTCCTCTGATAAAAAAAATTCGCGCACTTTGTTTTGCTGTTCAATTTGGCCCTGTACATATCGTACTCATGCGTGCGTATACTATACTTCTAGCGCCATGTTAAATTGTGTCGGGCAGCAGTAGCTGAACACATATGTGCCACCGCTGCTGTCAGCCTTCATCATCAAATGAACCCAACAGACACGCGCCATGGAGAGGCACGCCTGCTTAAACGTGGCACGCGTACGAGGGCTGAGAGGGCTGGGGTAGAAATAAAACCCTGGCTCCCGCCTTCCTTAATAATGTAAACATTGGCACACTTCATGACTCAGGCTAAAAAGACGAAACCCAAACTCAATCTTCTTTCCTATTCTTTTTAAACTTATGAATTTCATTTTCATTCAGTTTACTACTTATTATCTCCGAAACAAAATGTTAGTTTAAAGTTATTTTTAGGTTTTAATTCTTCATTGAACAAAATAAAAACATTGGTACTACTACGCAAATAATATAAAAATCTAATATGTTTACCCTTCTCTCCCCGAGGGTTATTACGATGGTCGTGGAGAAACTTAGACACAAGGTCGATTGATGGCATTGTTTTATTTGAAACTAGTTGTATCTGTCCGGCATTGCTCGGGAGTCTTTTTACTTTTTTCTTAACCAATATTTTTAAAATAGGATTTTTAAAGGCAAAATTTAAAATCTCATTTGGGTATCTTTAAGAATGATCATTACGCTGAAAACGCTAAAAAAAAAACAAATAAAAGTAACTGTCGTCGATAAAAGTTAATTTAAAACTGACCTGTGATATTTGTTTGTATTTTTAAACCGTTCCAACTGCTATTTATTAGAAATCAATAGTTTTGTCACACGAACTTGCAAAAAAAAAAAAATGGCGCTTGCTCGTAAGGAAGTGAGCACAAGACGCCATATTGTCTAAAAAAAAACGAGTAAAAAATGAACAAGAAATTTTTTTTTTTTTTTACATCTAATAAAAACCCATTTATAGTACGTAAAAATACAAACAAATATCATAGGTAAGTAGACAAATATCTCTTCTCGACGTAGGTTAAACTCACTTGTTGCATATTTATTTTTATAACCCCGTTCTCGTTAGTTTTTTGGATCCCGTCCGCGACTGTACTGATCATTCTTAAAGATACCTTTAGAAAATAATTTTAAAGCTTTTTAACTGCCGAATAATAGAAAATTTCTTGTTTTAATTTAGAATTAAAATTTAAAGACAAAAGTCAAGTATTACGTTTCTGTTGTGTACCTAAACTAAAGAAAAACATTAACCTGCTCACGTGCCACTGTCGTGTCAAAGAGAACAGATATTTTTCTTAGATTTATTATCTGGGTGAAATTGACTTTTAATGGTCCCTAAAAATGTATTATATAAATTTACGTTTTTGATCAAAATTTATAAAAAATGTCAGTGTGGGACAATACACCTAAGGAGGGTTTACAGGAAGAAAGTTTGCCATTATTAGCAAGCCACATAGTGCCAGGGGTAATAAATTGTTAAACACACACACACACACACTCAAATGCCCTTCAAGTCTGGGTGGCAATACGAAAAAAAAAGAGACGGAAACGATGTGCACGCGCAGTGAACATAACGGGACAGTTAAAAATTAATTTATGGTCTAAGGGACCATGTCTAGTCAATTTCATCTATTATCTGACTGACTAAAAAAAAAATCTTGTCAATGTTTTTTTTTTCACAACACGTGTTTACTCGAATAATGAGATTTTTTTTTCCCCACGTGGTCCAAATTTTGTCAATAGTTAGTTTCTAAAACTGTTTTATTCAGAAAGATCTAGAATTAAATGAGGAACCCTATGTCCTTCTGTCGCCAGCCCATACACCATATTATCCTTTTTATTCTTATTTACATTTTATAATAATAAATTTTTGACAAAATTAGTTAGTTTTATAATAATTTGGTTCAATTAACAATTGAATGACCAAACAACACTAATAATTAAATTCAACTTTCAAAATACTATTTAATATATGCATATAAATTCGATAACAAAAAGAAAAAGCATAGTTTAAAAAACAAAAAAGACCCCTGGGCAATGGCAGGTAGATTACAATACAACTAGTTGATTATATAAAGAGACGATCTGGTAATATTAATCCCTTAAGGGCTCATCAGGGGGAGAGTCAAACAATTACTTTCATTCTTACTCGTAGTTGTTTCAAAAACAACACTAAAACCGTCAGTCAGCCACTGATGACCTTCTGACAATATTAAGGGGATACAGCAATATTAAACGGCCCTGCGAAGGGCAGGGCCTAGAATACAGCGCTAGTGTGAATTAGCCACGAGCTTATTCAAAGTCAAGCATCATATTAGGTTTCCAATATAAACAAAGAACAGGGTTAAAAAAAACAGTTTGATCGCCCTGGTAAATGAACTCCCCATCTCAATTTCAATCGATTCGAAATCGTATTTTGGTTTTAATTGTTTTCGTATTGACCTTTCTGCCCTCGAATGTTAATTGCAATTTAGGTCATATCGTTTTTCGGTCCAAATGAAATATACACTTTTTGTTAAAAATTATTATCATTTTTTTTCGCTTATGACACGTTGCTCTCTCGTTGTTCTCGTGGCGTGATCTTATTTGATGCTGACAAGAATTCGCCCCCCCTCCCCGTAGAGGTCGGCGCATTCTCAATAAAAGAGTAGAGAGAGTCGAGACAGAGTGAGTTCCCCAGAGACAGGCGAGGACGCCAGTCGCAAAATCAGCCCGTGTGCCGTGCGACTATGAACAAGAAAGCCGGACAAAAACAAACTCCACCATCGTTTTCTTAACATAGATTAATGTCTTAATTAGTCCAACTTGTGAAAATAATCGTTGTAAATGAATTCACGCACAGAGAGACAACCTAGGGAAGACAGTTTTTACGATACAATAGACATTGAGCTAATGTAAAATCAATTCTTTCCTTTAATTGTTTAATAATTATTTCATACAAAAAGAACTCGCCAAGTTGTTTACATTATTATTGTTGATTTGTTCTGCTTGAATAACCTTGTCTTCACAGAGACGAGATCGACAAAGCCATCTCTATCATCATCATCATCATCCCGACCGGAGGAAATTTGACATATTCTTTTTTTTTATTGCTACTACGACGATCATCGGCCAAAGAGTGTTCACGGTCTGGCAAGATCTCTGTGTAGAGAATCAGAGGCGTGAGCACCGATACACAGACGATGAGCGAGGTACATGTTTATAACTGGCTCCGTGACGCAGGATCAGAGTGAGGTATCTGTTATACTTGGCACCGCGACCACGATATCAAACAGCTGTGTGTGAGTGGCCGACAAGATACCCACGGTGTCGAAGAGTGTGGGGTACCTTTACAACCTGCTATTTTTTTCTCTATTTATATTGAACCAGTTGCCAGTGTGTAAAAGAGATAAGCAGTGTTAAAAAGTAACTCGACTGGGAATTTGTAGAGAGAGAGTGAGAATTTTTCAAAGAAAGATGTTACACACACTTTTTTGTTCCCATGCAACGCTGGATAACCTTGCTGGTCTTAAATAAAGAAGGGGTTGAAAAAAATCCCATTTGGCATACAGGCATATAAGTAAAGCAGGAGTAGACAGAAAAGGGGGCAGGGGACAAGCTTGGTTAAGTCACTTGTCACTACCCTTTTCCTTACCAGCTTGTAGTCAAGGACCGAGCCCTTTCCTTGCCTACCCTCAGGGGTAGAAAATGGGAGGGGGACAGTCCTGTGCCAGCTGTGTTATCCATATCAGCAATAAAGCATCACTCACTTCTAAACCCCATTTCCCTTTTTTGTTACCACATGGAAAACGTTTAGCCCACATTTATAATACTGGCTTCCTGACTTATAATGCACCAAACATTAATGTTATTGTTTTTTCCTTTCCTTTTGCAAAACTCAATCATGTTCTGCAAAGCCGGCAGCACTTTTGCACCCCGCCACACCATGCCGCCATGCATTTGGCTCACGTGACTCAATCTGTCATTTTAAAATAGAGAATCGTCTTCATTATTAAAGATAAGCATATAATTGTCATTTTCATTGAACCCCCCCCCCCCCCCATACAATTTTTTTTTCGGTTTATTTTTATTTTGTTACTTTTCCAAATAGAATTAATGTTGATGAATTTTCCGCACATTTCTAAGTCTGCTCTCGATTTAAATATATTGTACTTTTCGGTGTTTTATTGCCCGGGGTGGGGGTGGGGGGCAATAAAACACCGAAAATACAATACTTTTCTATATTAAAACAAATTCATAAAAACTTACCTAGGATTCAATATGTAGAATATAAGTATGCCCTTTCTTTAATTCGGTCTTTTAATATCACTTTAGGTGACAGTCTGGAAGGTGCTTGCTTTTGTGTGATTCATGTGAGCAGGTCCTACTTCATGTGCTATGTGTCTGATCTCTACTGTAATCATAGATGTGTGTTTCTTTGGGGTGGGAGCAACAGGAAGCAACTCAGTACCTCTGCATATATGCATTTGTGACAGAGAAAACCAAAATAACATTCTTTAATTATTGAGTCACTGTTTTAATTTGTATATTTTTGCATTAGCCTAAACATTACTCTAGAAAAAGAAAACCCATTGTATGATTGAAGTATTAATATATTTATAACTAGCAGGTCTAACCGGTATTGTTCAAGAAGTAATGTTAACCCTGTTTACTAATACTCCCAGCTCTGAACCCTATATTACTATTTTTATCTTAATTTTTAATTTCTAAAATAAAGTAATATATTGTTTTTGCTCTTTATGGATGTCTTGCATAAATACAGACCCCACAATAATATTGTCAAATTTTAGTTGTGAAAAGTTGTGTTTGATCTTGGTATAGGTCTTTGTTTTGAGTTGTATCCCTGGTAAGTGATAATTAATCAATTGGACCCTAGTAACCTGAGATAGAATCTGAGGAAAATTTTAATGGTGTCATGAAATACCTTGAAAAATTTAACCCTTATAGAAACTAATTTGAATTTTCTGTTAGCGTATATATAATATTTCTATGTATAAAAGATAGATGGCTATTAAATTCCAACCGATTAATTAGAGTTTAGTACTCCACAATAAACACTACTGGATTTCAATAGATGAGTTTTTGTAAACAAATTTGTACAGTATATCAGCCTAGAAAATGGAAAATCTGTTAATTATAAAGCGTACAATTGAAATCATTGATGGAACTCTTAACCTGCATGGCTCACCTAAGTCACTCTTAATTCGAACACAACTCTCTATGACCAGAGCTAACTGAACTCCAAGGTAGGACAGGAATGATCATAGTTTTCAATTTTTAAGGTAGTGTTTTTTGCAAATATGCTTTCTACACTGTTATTATTATAACTACTCTACAAAGTAATGGGTACTTCTGAATTTATATACATAGAGTTTACCAAATGTTCTACAAACACACAAATTTGATACTCCTTTATTATATATATATATATATATATATATAAAATTAAGTTTGTCTGTTTTTTCTTATTTCTTTATCAGTTAGACATTCGTCAAAAGTGTGGTATAGTTAACAACAAAAAGGGGGGGGGGCGTATACAACAAATAACTGTTACCAAAGAATAGAAAATTTAATATTCTATCGACCTACATAGTTGGAAACTTTTGGAAAGTTTTGTTATTTCAAAATTTGTTTTATTACTTTCACTTAACCGATTTTGTCAAACAAAGATGGCGGTCGATTTTTTTCTTTTTGAGATGGTCGCTTATTTCAGGCTTAAAAGATTAAAACAAAAAACTTTCCCTAATCTTACAGAAAACCACCCCTAGACTTATAGTTAGTGGTAACCTATTTGTTTTTATATATTTTATGCCTGAAATAAGCAACTTTCAAAAAAAGAAAAATTCAACAACCATTTTGTTAGACAAAATCGATATTTGATTCTGACTAGCTTTTTTTTTCTTTCATCATGTTTCTTTTAGTTTCTTACTGAAAATACTTATTTTGGCTAGGAATATTGTTAAAATGGAAATATTTTTCCTTATTGATCTCAACAGAAGCGTGAACTTACCACATTAATTAAAAATATATCGACATTGTTATCTTTTACTGCTATCAGATGAAGAATTTTGTGTTTAAATTAAATATTAGCCTATTTATTACTTAAAATTACTTTCATTTCATGCAAATAGGTAATAACACTATTTCAAACAACTACTTAAGATGTTGTTTCAGTGAAATGATGCAAGCAGAAATACTGTTGTAACAATGTCTGACACTTTCCTATTTTAACATGTGATTTTACTAACTATATAGAACTATTTTTGTTTCAATTTACAAAAAATCCATGCCTTCAGTAAACATTACAAAAATTAAAAAAACAGAATGTTTTCACAATATGTGATGTCCTTGCTGGAATATATATATATATATATATATATATATATATATATATATATTATATTATATCATTTTTCTTTTTGTCACAAACGAAAAATATAAATTATATATATGAAAATTGATTTTCACTCCTATGTATGCCTTTTTACAAAACAAACATTTTGTGTTGTGTTAATCTTTACACATTTTTTTTTTGTAATAAAAAGGAGCAAAATTAAATACACCATACTTACATTCTATTTTCATTTTTTTACACATAAATTACGAATCAGCGACCATTATTCAATTTGAAACTTTTGTATTTACAGTTTGTTTTTTTAATTTACCCGTTGTTGTTGTTATCGGTAGAGATCATTCATAAACAGCAATTAAATCATTGTTCTTTATTTCATTTATAATTTCATAATTGATATATTATAATAAAAAATGGTAAAATGGAGTTCATGGTTGGGGGCAGGAGTTTCTTGGGTTCCTTTTCATCTTAATTCAACACTCTAGCTTTACATCAGACTACTCCTGTCAATATTTATAAAAATAATAAGTTGTGCCCGAAAATTTTGTTTTTTTAAAAAAGAAATTGTGTTCTTACACGTCACATGATGATGATATATATTTACGTATCTTATTCGCTATCTTCTCTTTTCAAATTGGTTATCGGGTTCGGCTATTAACCGATAGATTGGTGGTTTGAATGCAACTGGGACAGATTATTTTTTTCTTTTAATAATCGCCTTTTTAGAGTCGAACCAAACACTGACGTAACTTACACATTTTTTTAAATACAACAAACTTTTTAAAGATCTTACTTAAAAAATATTAAATTACAAAAAATAATCAGATAAAATAGTAATGTTTGCTCCCCCTAATACTCCTTGCCTAAACGTACATTCCTTAGACATAAGTTGAATACTAAATGTTAATTCTCTTATATGTATCTTCATAAATAAAACCTAAATACCGAAAACTGTTTCATCAATAATTTTCGACCTATGTTGTTCAGTGTCAAGAAAAAATGAAATTTCATTTTCATATTTAGTTCACTTTCCCATTTCTCCTTTACTTATTGATGTCAAAGATGGAGCCTGAGGAGATAATTCTCTCTCCATCAAAGCTACTATTACAACAACCCATTACACCATAATTAGCATCATCTTTTCATATTACACTGTACGTTCACTAACTTAAGATGTATCACTACTCCCACCTAACGATAACCGGCTAATGAACAAAAACTTTAACAAACCTACTTCTTCCTATTATTAACACTAAAAATAACCAAATATCTTCCTTCCGAAAAAGAAACTTTCAAAAATTGTTCATTGTTCCCCTGCACAAATTAAATAGGTAATGTTCTCTTTTTTGTATGTATTCACTTTTAAAATATGATCATGGCCAAATGTCCTTGCTTCCTGTGAAAAAATTTCTTTACTGTTTGTTTAACACTAATTTAATTCTCTAACCATATTTTTTCATCAATACTAGGTGAACAAATTTCCTTTTTATTTAGTTTAATAAGCCGCCTTCAAATAATATTTACTTTCCATAGATGGTTTACATATTAATCATATTCGTATTCCTTTGTAGACAGCAGACACAATGCTGCTGCTTCTACAATTGCCGACTAATTCAATCATGCAGTTTCATTCTCAACTACTTCTTAGACTGGTTGTGACAGCTCAATTGTTTACATATTATTCATATTCTTTTTTCCTTTATAGACAGAAGACTTAATATTTATCTGAATATATATTATTAAACAGCATTTACTTTTTATTAGACATTAGAAATAATTAATTACATTGAAACATGCATACATTATCTTAATTACGTGATTTCCAGTCATCATAAACACATTTTCTGCTACTAAAACTACACTAGAAGCATGCAATACTGCTGCTTCTACAATTGCCAACAAATTTGGCTATAAGTCTTCCTTTTTAATTGACAGCTCAGTCGTTTGCATGTTAGACTAAAGGTTCCTGGTTCTATACCAAGTTTGAACACTCAAGTTTTTTTTTCTTTCTTTTTTTTATTATTATTTACAGACTTCAACAATACAATAGAATAGAATAGAATGTATTTTCTTCTTCAACCTATTAGTTATTTATGAAATCCACCAATATGCATTTCAGCTTATTTAAAAACAAGTCCACCATTTCAGTAAATATACATAGTCTTTACATGACTTAAACATTACTTCATTTTCATTATTAAACAATTATTTTGATATCTTACAACACCAGGCCATTTCCATTACTCCCACTCCCCATATTTAAAAACACAAAAAACTCCTCATTTCTACATACGTACAAACATTGCTGCAAAAATGCTCTTAGTTACAAAATTATACAAACGATTAATTATAAATTTAATGATTAAAAAAGAGAATAATTAATACTTATAGATAGTTAAAAATTTGATTGAAAATACTTATATGGGGTTCAGAGGTGGGAACAGGATTTTCTTCTCTACTTCAAATGTCCAGGGTAACACCGGTGCATGGATCTCTCTAGTTATTTATCAAATTAATAATTAAATAACAGATTAATTAGATAAGATAGTAACTTAAATTTAGTCTTTTGATTGCTGGAAGTTATGATGTCTTCAAACAATTTGGACAAAATAGGTGAGGTATTCCAATGGTCCGATACTACAATTGAAATGTTTTCTTTAAAAATTTTGGAGTCAACCAAAAGAATCCCAAGGAATGCTGGATAGGGACAGCTTATATTCAATAAAGTTTATATTGTGCTTTGGAATTTTTTAGATGAGGATTGATGATTTGGATTGTTCAGACCACTATTCTCATCTTGGTTGTTATTCATATTTCAGCCGATGTAACCTCTGACCTTCTTAAGGTACACAGAATTTTGAAGTTCCATATAGGTTCCTCAGTTCAACATGAAGATTCTCATGTTCGACTAGAAGAGTGCCAAGTAAGAAAAGATGCACCATAAGAAGGTTGGAAGTTACATCAGCCGAAACGTTGTGAATATAACAACCAAGATGAGAATAGTAATCTAAATAAATTTGGTGTCATTAGATTATCAAAATATTTCATCAATGCAATATTTCTCATCTGATTAAAAATCTAAAACTGATTTTGATTTTCAAACTTTCTTTTGACATTTCTTTGAATACAATGTTATTTTATTAAATCATCAGTACAGAATTAAACTTTTTTTTACGGATAGTCACCACTAATCAAGGCCCGGAGGCCACTCAAGGATAAGGGTTAGAGATTGTCAGTTGGATGCTGATCGCCACTACAGGAGAACCAGAAACAATGGGTGGAAAGGGCAGAAGATTACTTAAGAGGAATTGATTATCCAAGAGGACGGCTCAACAAGAATTTGTTTACATTAAACTTAAAGATGACCCTACTGTAGTTGGTTGGGAAGCAGACTCCTGGTCTCTCAGTCCACAGATGGGATGTTCTAGGAAAAAAACCTTGTTCATGGAATTTCTGTTTGGTTTTGGTAAAGTTCTTTGCTATGGTTGTAGCGAGACTCTGTGAATGTTTTACAGCAGGGTGGGGTGGGGATAAGAGCTCAGTCAAGCACCTACCATGAACATAACGATATAGTAGAGAGAGGCTAGCAACATCTCTTCTATATAAAAGATGTTTTAGGGACGAGAAAAGATCATCCTCCATTAGAAGTCGATTTTGTACTCTGTCAAGACAAGAAGGAATGCTCCAAGCGGCACCTCCCCAGATATGACAGTAGTACTCTATCTTAGGACGTATCTGGTAGAGGATTGCGCGAGGAGTGCGGTACTTTCTGGAGCAGTAGAATGATCCAACCAATTTTCCAGCAACCTTAGTAATTTGATGTAAATTTTCCATTTCAGATTTGAGGTGAAAGTCAGTCCTAGATGCTTATCAAAGAAGGGGACTTACTCGAGGAAAAAGCTATTCATTTTGACTGGGGAGAAACGAGGATCCGAGTGTTGGTGGTGAAAAGAGAGAAGCTTGGTTTTAGAGGCATTAAAAGTAACAAGCCACTTTTTACCCTGGTGCTCCAAGTCGGAAGAGAGAGAGAGTCATAAAGATCTTGATCATTAATGCTCTTCGGAGTGCTGCCATAAATAGTTGTCTGTATAGATGTCATCGAATGATCTCAGAATGTGATTTGGAAAATTGGAATACTATTAAAATTTCAGTACTTAGATATGAAACCAAAAATTGTCTAAGTTGATATGTAGATAATGATAGAAAATGAATGTGTACTTACCTTGTAGGTTGAATCTTTTATTTTTAATTTCAAAGTCTTGAAAATCTCTCAAGATGTGTCCAAATGTTTAAGGACTGTTTATATTATCAACAGGAAAAGAGTTCCAGATCTTGGGATATTTAACCAATATCCTAAGTAGTCACTTAAATATTTGCTTCTTAAAAATATGCAAACTCATTTATAGATTCTTTCTTCAGTGAACCAGTATTTGTGTTTCTAATCTATACTGTGTGGCATGAATTGAGAATGTATGAGAACATCATTATCTTCTGTCCCTAAGTTTTGATCTGTTTTTCCTCTGGTTGGTGAATTTTCATTGCTGTCAGATGTGTGAGAGCCTCTGGCTGCCATTGGTAAGGGGAGTGTCCCAAGCTTCTCATTCCTGTGTCAAGTAGCTCTTCATTCTTTGCTGATTGATGATTACAATAGTGAGAAGTATATGTATCTAGAACACAAAATGAGAAAAAGAATAGATTGTATTTAGAACGAATAACAGTGGATACAAAAGTATCCATCTAACAAAAATATATGTTCTAAAAATATAGATGAGAAGTGTAAAAAATAGATGTACATTTATGACAAATTATATAGTTGTTGAGATTGATAAAATTCGCAAGCTCTTAAAATGTAATATTGATAGTGTTTTTTGTCTTTTATTTAAAAAGTTAAACATTTGGAAAAGAAGAAATTAATTTACAAAATACTGAAGAGAATAACAGAAAAGATAAATGGAAGAAGCTGAATGCATGTATGTCCTAACAGCATTCACTTATTTTGACTTTTTTAGTTAGCCCAACTATGATATAATTAATTTCTCCAGTTCTCCTAATCTAGTTCAATCTAATAATACCTAAACTACGTATACTATCCTAGTCTTTTTCAGTCATTCCTTTTTATACAGTTTTTTCTCTTGATTCCTTGTTCTGGCTTTTTGACACTCATTGATTTTTTATCTCACACATGGCAACCTCGTAACTCCTGCTTCCTTTATTTTGTCCTTTAGTCCTCACATTTCACAAGCGATGTTTCTGGGAAAAGGGGGAAAGAATTGCTGTTTTCTGGGTCAGAATCTATCCATCTAACACTTATCGTTGGTTAGTTTTTTACCTTGAAGTGGTAATGTTTTGTTTTTTTAGCTCCTTACATCAAGTGGCTTCATGCTTTGTCTGGAGCGATTTCTATAAAAAAAAGTGTATATTTTATATTCTATACCTATAGCACCATCGCTGTCATAGTACTATTTGACTGGGATAGTGTTCAGGAGAGATGAAGAAAAGTCTGATTGTCTTAAATGTATGTATTGGTGCACTACAACTGTATCAATGCTGATAAATTGTAATCATTACTTTTATAGCTTATGACTGCGATATGGAAGCCATCATATTACTCGGGTGCATGCAATAGTTTATGATCCTCTATATCCAATTGCTATCAGATTCGGTTGTAATTTAATAATTTTTGTATTTACTGATGAACCTCGATGAGTGGATGCACTCTATTTATTGCTAGCCTTGATCATTTTTGTTTTAATTCCATTACTGACTAGATGAAGAAATTCTAAGGAATTCTTAGAGAAATGCAGAGACCTTGAGGAAGTCTAAAAATGCTTACAACCGATTAGATTGTGTAAAAGCATATTGTACATGATTATTTTGAACCTATTTTTAATGTGTTTATTTTACTGTTCATTTATTGAATAGTTTCACATATTTCATTTGTGCATTAACTTAATTCATTTATGATTACTGCTGTTGATAAATATTGCATGATTCATTTATTTTTTAAATTTTATTTATGCCATTGGACTTCATATCTCATAGTTTGCATGAGTTAAATTGTATATGATCCTTCGTTTCTTGCAAATCTAGGTTCAATTTATAACTTTATATATTTTGGGTTTATGACCATGAGATACATACATGCATACACTGTGTATAAACTCTATTTTATATATCCATGAAAAGCTACAGTGAAAGATTGATTATTGTATATTTAATAGATAACTTGACTGATCTATGATAATGTTTTCCTTTTTTTTCTCTGAAGAATTCTCACTATTTACACAAAAACATTATAAGAGCAAATAAACATTTTAAAAATAAGATCATTCATTCATTGTTTTAGAATATTCATATTTTGTAGAGAAAAAGGTATCAAAATTTCGAGCCTATCAATTTGTTTTTATGTTCTGTAGTTTTCAAAAATAACTTTGTAGGATACATTTTTGATATTTGATTAAGATATAAAAAAAAGGTCACAATACTGACAAACATTTAGTTTTGACATGTATGCTTATTGATGTTCATATTTACATTTTTTTTCGTGTTAGTAACATTTGGATATATTCATGTCTTGTTTTTTTAAATAGTGAATTAAATGGACTATTTTAAATTATATTTATATTAAGAAATAAAAAGCAATATCTGATAAGTTTGAATAGGCAAACATCTATTGTCAAAACTAAAACTGAGTTAATCAAGGTTTGTTTCCCTAAGGCTTTTTTCATATATATTTTAATCACAAAAAATACATGCTAAAATATTCCTTGGCCTTGAGAGTGAGTCTTGTTTTAAAAAAAATCGATTTTAATTGTTCTAATTGAACGTAATTTGCAATTTACTCACCAAGAGACCCATCTTTTACTAAGTTTCTGCCTATTACTCTCAACCTATGCTGTTTGATTCCCAACCGTTTTTATTTCACACTATTTATCTCCTTCCCTCTGTTTATTAAGAGTCAAAGGTAATAAAACTAACTATAAAACAAGATTGGAATAGTCCATTATAAGCAATAGTGAATATAATCACAAGTATTAATAATATTTAACCCATAGCGGGAGAGAGAAATATAATGAACGGAAAGACTAGTTTTGGATTTTTTTTTTAATGTTTTTAAAATTTAACTGGCTTTGGAAACTGACTTTTTCTGATTCAAACAATCTAACCCAGGCTCAGTGCGTGATAGTATTTATCAAAAATAGTATTTATTAAGCAACTTCATAAATAAGCAATACAAGGCATTTGTTGAAAATAAAACAAGAAATTGAAAATATTATATTTCTAATTTGAAAGTATAAATATATTGCATGTGTGTATGTTTCTTTTTAAACTTTTACATAAAATTACAAATAAAATTAACCAAATTATAATAAACTTTGAATATTAAAGCATACCTTGCACTTCTTTAAACAGCATATTTTGATTCCATTTCTGATTATTACTTATTCGCAAGATGAAGAGAATACCGAGACTTTGGGGAGAGTCTTAATTGATGCATGATGTTTGGAAGCATCTTGTTGAAAATACATCTGTGAATTAAATTAAACATTCTTATTCAAATATATTCCATTACACAATGTTTTACATGACATTCTTTGTAATAAAAAAGTTGATAGATTTTTGTATACTTATGGTATTTTATGATAGCATAATACAATAATCTAATGTTTCATTATCAATGCTTATCAGTAACATCTGCATCAAGTTTCTCTTGTTCAATATTAATCTGTTTCTAATCATCAATATCAGATTCTGACTAATTCCTATCATGGCATAAAGTAACTTTTAAATTATTCATACTGAAACATTCATGTTTCATTGTTTCAGAGAAAGAGAAAAATAAATCAATATTGCAGGAATAAAGATCTCATTAAGAAATGTATTCAATATGTTAAAATTTGAATAATTTTTTGTCCTTTTGCTTGTGACTTAAACTGCATTAATAAACATTGTTAGTTAAAGCATTTTATGACTCAAAGAATGCCTTTTTATGAAAGAAAAAGATATATATATTAATGTAAATTTTGTTTAATTATATTTGTTTGATTATATATATATATATATATATATAAATGAATAAATGCAAGCGTTTTTTCATTTATCACTTCTATATTAAGATCAAAATGGGTTATTGTTATTTAAATCAATAATACAACAGTATTTTGAAATACTCTCTCTATTTTTTTAATGGAAATCGCTCCAGACAAGGCATGAAGCCACTTAACGTAAGGAGCTAACAAGAACAAATATGATTATCGCAAAGACAGGAGATGCCTATAGGCCTTAGTTGAAAAGACCAAGATTATAGATAGGAGGAAAACAGTCAGCAGGAAGAGAGTTCCACAAGCCTTCGGTTCTTGGAAAGAAGCTACTGGAATAGGAAGCTGTATTACAATGAGGTATCAAAACAGCAAATTGATGGAGACCACAAGACCAACGAGTCAAATGAGCGGAAACAAAAGAAGCGAGGAATAGATCACATAATTCTGAATAACACATGCCATAATAATATTTATAGAAAAGACTAACAACATCACGTCTGTGAGAGAGAGGGTGTAGAGAAGAAGAAAGGGTAGGGCCAATCAAATTAGAGATACGTTTCTGCATCTTATTAAGAACCCTCAAATGGGACAGAGATTCAACAGCCCAAATATGACAACAGTAGAGAGAACCGACTTTACGAGAAGCAGAAAGAACAATGGATCTAATTTATGAATTACAAGAAAGATTTGATGAGAGAAGTTTCAGAATCGATTTCTCCTTAAGAGCAGAGCCATCCATGAGAATCTCAGGAAGAAAAAGGACACGCCTACGATTGAAAGACACGAGCTGAGTCTTAACTGAATTAAATGAAACAAGTCATTTTGTACCCCAATCCACAACTGAACCCAGGTCAACTTGTAGATCAGCTGCATATTTCGACTGATCCGAGGGAGATGGGCGAGAAGCAACACCAGAATAGAGAGTGGTATCATCAGCATAGATGTTCATTTTCTGAACAATATTCTTTGGAAGATCATTTATATAGAGAAGAAACAGTGTTGGGCCTAGAATAGAGCCCTGAGGAACACAAGCATTGATAGGAAAAGAGAAAGAAAAGACACAGTCTAAAGTTACTCGCAAGCTTCGATCAGAAAGATAAAACCTAATAATGTCAAGAACCTCACTACCAATACCATAACCCTGAAGTTTGTGTATGAGACCAGAATGACGCACTCTGTTAGATGTCTTTGAAATGTCAAGTGCAATGGCTCTACCCTATATATAGTACAGACGAACGAGCCAAAGAAAGTTATTGGAATTCCTAATTTGCATACATATTTTTTAAACAGTTAATTTTTGGTGTTATTCATTTGTAATTTTATTGTCCTATTTTGTCTATATATATATATATGCAATAGTTTTGTCGATATTAATGATATCTAATGAAAGTGATTCAATAAAAAAATGGATAACTTACTAAAAACCTTTCTTAAATTTAACTAATATTGCTTGCTAGAATTATTACTGGTAGACATAAGCAAAAAGATAAAAGAGAGGGTGGGTAGCTGTCTGTGTTGCTCGCTTTCTCTCTTCCCCCCCCCCCTCTCTCTTCTTTTGCATTAACGACACCATTTTTTTATGTTTTTAAATCCAATGATTGTTTTGATCCCATAGACAAAACGTTTCGCATTTGTGTTTAAATGTTATTTTTCAGACTTTAGAAGGATTGGCTTGATTTTCAGAAACTAAATTGTAAGTTAAAAAAAAAGAGCCCCTTCCCCACACACAGACTATCACTCAAGCGAATCAATTTCTTCTTTCTTTTGATTTCATTACAGTCTTATTTAGAGGATAAATAAATTTAATAATTCAATTCTTTAGAAATGTCTGTCAATATAATATTTTGATTCTGTTAAGAATCTGTAGCAGGAGCTACAAAAGTTCCAAACGGATATCAAAAAAAAGCAAAAGGCGTTTATTTCAACTCATTTTCTTTCTCGGTTTTGATTGATACACTTCTGATGTCTTGTTGCTTATAGTCAGTGTCAAATATACAGTAGTTCTGGCTGATAGAACTGGGCTACCACTGTCCTTCACTAGAAACTTCAGCTCATATGAGCCAGCATCTTGTTGGCTTAGGACATGAGTTGAACATAACAAACCAGTGTACTGGTTGATGCTGAATATCTGTTTGCTATTGCCTCTGATTATTTCATATTTTAGAAATGCATTCTCTTGACTGTCACTGTCTGATGCCTTTATCTGAGTGATGTTCTTTGTATGATGGGGGTAATATGTTACATCCATATTATAAGGATTAACACTGGGAAATGTGAAATATGGAGCATTATCATTTTCATCTCTCACCTTAACAATCACATTCACTGTGTTATTCAATGATGGACTTCCTTTGTCTTTTACAAACACTTCAAAATTATAAATTGTTTGAAATGGCATGATTGTTGAAATCATTCTCTCGTTATTAATTTTGAACAGTAAAAACCGTTCATGATGATTTTGAAATGTTAATTTACTTTGTGGTCCTAAGTTGCATTAATAGAACCAACAAATCTTCACGGATGAAGCACGAGAAAACATTTTTTTGAAAACTTGGGTGGCATATTAATATCTATTAGCTTAATAGAAGACATCATTTTATTAGCTAAAGATCGTGATCCTTCATCCTAACAGATGAATTAGAATGTCATAATTATCTTCTGATCCTCCATAGTAGTTTTATTTTTTGACAATCTCATGGTATTTTAGTGCCCAAACTCTGAAGTTGAAATTTACTATAATGGAGCTAACTTTTCCATTTTATCCAATGTCATAATCAGTTACTTTCACATAAGCAATAATATTTTCAATTTCAATTTCAATATCTTAAAAAATTTCCACTATATTCCTATGAAATGTTGAAACAAAATTTACTTCTATTGTTGGAACAATTAAGTTTACCAAAACAATAGCAACAGAAGTGAGACCCTTATCTGTGAATTTTTCATATAATGGTTTATGACAAAAAGTTAGAAAATCTCTCCAGTAATTTCATTAAGATAAAAAATGTTTAAGCATTACTTATTTTATATCTTACTATTATCTCCAGAATCTGCATCTTTACCCATAAGAGGTCGATATGCCGTAAAACAAACCAATCAATCAATCATTACCTAATAACAATGTAATAATTATGGATGTATTGGGTTCAATTTTTGATGAGAACATTATAAACCTTTTGAGAGAAAAGAGGAGGATTATCATTCATTTCAGTGACTGTAATTTGAGTTTTTAAGATTCAATGTTTTGTTGGCACTCTCCATCATTTTCAGTTTCTGGTCTAACATCTTTTCAACATTTTATTCAAACTTAGCTGTTAGACATATTTTTTAACCAATAGTGAGAATGGTTCATTCTTATTCTATTTCAGTTTATAAATAATTTTGGAATTTGAACACCAACATTTTTATCAAAACATTGAGAAGAGACACATTTATCCCAATTCTATAATTTTCATCAAACAGGAAATTCTGGTTGATGATCATTGACAGCCTCTAATTATTTTCATTTCTAACAATTTTATATAAAAGCCGTTTGCTTTTGAACAGCAATTTATTAACCATTATAAAAACATTCCTTTTCACATGAAAAATAAGATTCATTATGGAGTGTTTTGAGCTGTGTATAATTTACCCATTTTCTTGGAGATTTGAAACAACTGTTTACTCGTAGACACACCCAAGTGAAATAAGCTAATTCTTCAACTACAACACACTCCATCACATGTGAATCATTGACAATATCTTCTAGATAACCATCTGAGCGATTTTCTTCTTCTACCCTGAATATGAAGTCCAAATTCAGTTGTTTTTGTTGATATCAAAATAGCAAAAAGAGGAATTAAGAGTTTTTTCTGTTGATAGCATCATATTTATACACGTTTTGTTTATTTCAGATGAGCTGTTTCATCTGAAAAAAAAAAGATAAAAATATAAAGATATTTATTTTATATAAAACATTTTAATATACAATGATTTCTCTATGACGGCACAACTTGATGTAATAATGTTATACATATGGTTTGATTATTTTTCTACTTATTTAGTCATTTTTAGAATTAATATGAATTTCTTATTTAAAAAAATAAGAAATCTTTAAGATAAATGCATTCAAGTGAAGCATTGTTCATTTAATTCCTACTGCCTATTTCAATGATTGTATAGAGTTAAGAATGTACATAATGTCAGTGCTTTTAAGTTGAGCAAGACTTTGAACATATGAATATGGAGATGTATAACAATAGGACGCATACTATAAGTCACGTCCACCAGCATATAAATGCAAACTGCTTTTTAACCAATTTTGCAATTTATCTGTTTGTCACTGATTTTCTCAAAATTGGTTAATTATTATTTCACAAATTTTTTCCTAAATTTATATGACCATAAACGCAGAAAACTGACAGAATCAGAATTCTGAAGAAAACTATGGTTTCTCCCACAGGGGGCTAAATTGCCCCAATATGGCCCAAAATACTTTCTTTTTTTTTTTTTTTTTTTGCAAATATCTAATATTTTCTGCTTTTGCTCAAAATCAACCAACATTGTGCTATTTACATGGTTATTTACATGGTTTAATTTCTGCCGATCACGAGAAAACTATAGGTTGCCGCAGCTTCAGCCATTTTGGAGCAAACCAGAATTTTAATGGGTCAACTCGTACTTTATTCATGTAAATAATCATTAATCATTTGGAAGATTTGTGGCGAAAACTAATGAAGGATTTTTCAAATATAAAAAAAAAGATTGCCATTATAGAGAAAATGTGTTTTTTTAACATCATGAACAGATGTCTAATAATAATTTTCATATTTTTTTTTACCATTTTCAGCAACAACCATTAAGTTTGGGGTGATAACAAATGAATGAATTTTCAAGTATTAGAAAAAGATTCACGCAAAATGGAGGAAGTACATTAAATCATGTGTTCAAACTAGAAGGCTGGCAATGATTTAGTATAGTTAACAGCCAATAAATCGAAAGCAAACAAAATATACAACAAATCGCTTTTACCAACCGCAATAAAATTTAATTTTCTATCGACCTGCATAGTTTTACAGTTCTGAAATCTTTTGTAATTGTTTCTTTATTTCAGAATTTGTTTTGGAGTCTCGAAGGCTTGTAAAAACAATGGGCCCAACACATGTGGCAATGAGTTCAAAATACTTATTTTAAAAAAAAAGAAGAAAAACTTGAAAACAGTTTCAGCAAGTTAAAAATATACAGATTGGTCGAAAATTAAATTTTAATGCATTTGGTGACAGTTATTTTTAATTTTCGATTTCTCTGTTGTTAACTGTACAACATAGAAACTAAATTCAAGAACTGACGGCAGCCATCCTATGCACTAATTCACCAACGGCATGTGCAAAAACATATAAGCCATGCCCAAAAATTTTATCTAAAAAAAAAATTATATTTTTCGTACAAAATCGTCTCCCAAAGAAATATCTTATTTTGTCTGTCTGTCTGTTCGTCAGTCACAATTTTTTTAAACGTAATAAATACATTGCAGAATTTATTACATTTAAAAATATCAGAGATCTTTACTACTTTTGAAATGGAGAATATTGCATTAATAGTAAACTAGCGGAACCCGTGTAAATTACACGAAATGATGTTTTCAATACGGGTCCTAATGTAACAAAGCACCCTCTATTTGTTAGTAAGTTACGCTTGCTTTATTATGAGCCCCCCATCCCCCACCCTTCTGGATAAGAGTGAAATAATTGTTTAAAATAGTAACTCGTGTACGATGGACACTGCGCATATCTACTAAAAAAGGTTGATATGCAATCCGTTCAACAAAAAAAAAAATAATAATAATACTGGCTGATACCCTACTTTTTAAGCAGTCAACGTAATTAAATAGACAATGGCATTAAAAACACCAACATAAAAACAAAAAATGTATTATTTCTTCCCCTTCCCCTTCCCCTCGAAATGTAGAATAAAAATCTTAGAGATTGGTTGGGATAGAACTATAAACCAGTCGGGCCGAAGTAAAAATACTACGTCGCTAACCATTGTGCCAGAGAGAAACACATGTAAACGCAGGCTAATTGAATACTTTTAAAAATTTAGGTGCGGCACGCATGCGCAGAGCTTTTGCCGGAAGCGTGACACACGAACACACACGCTATCGTATTAATATATAGATAATAAATTCTCAACAAATAAAGCGGATGCCATGACCAGAAATCGAAATCGAAACCTTGAGATATTCAGTCTGAGGTTCTCGCAACTGACATATTTGGAATTTCTTATAAATAGAGCTTAAAACATTATCTTAACAAAATAATTATAGCTTTGCGTGACATCATAGATTTGATTTACGTCGTGTTTCAAAACGAATTCAAACATAAAAAATAACATAAAAACATAAATAAATGAATGGGTAAACATTATCAATAGCGTTGGAAATTATTTTAATAGTCCAAAACAATTTATTTTGCTTTAACTAGGTATCGTATTAAAAACAATTTAATATTGATATACTAGCAATAATATACTCCCTCCGGTTGCATATTATTGCTAGTTTACAAAAAAGCTAAAATAGTCGTCACGTGACTCAGCTTACAAGTTTGTCCGCCACACATCAAATCACCTAATCTGCTCAAAATTACCTTTTCCACCTAAAGTAAAAATCACACTTTTCAAGCCGATGACTAAGTATTTAAGGACTAGAATTTCCAGCTGTCATGAGGTTGAGCCAAAAAACAGGACTATATCATGCTCATCTTCCCCTGCCCTTTTGGGAGCTTGGGAGAGAACCCACGATTTTCAACTTACACACACACTGTCACACATACGCAGAATCAGCACACACATAATGCTTACTGACATGACTAACACTCACTGTCATAAGGCGACACTCACAAAATGCCTAATTGACAGCAAACAAACGTATACACATATTCACTTATAACATTCATAACTTTTCTCACTTCTACAATCTGAGAACTCAACATTTCAAATTAATATTTACTCACATAAAATAACTTTCAACCAATTGTAATTTTGTATATACATATATATTTATATATTTATATATATATATATATATATTGTGTTAATTATCTTTTATCTCTTTTATCCAACATCCATGTTTTTATCTGTTTTTATCTATTTTCCAACATTTTACTAATACATTACTTGTCAGCATGGTTCTTAGCGACAAAATCAACATCTTAGCAAAGCTGCCACAAATTTGGTTCCACCGACTCTAAAAACAACTATGCATGTCGAGAGAAAAAGTGAATTTTCTTGCGTTTGATATTTTATTTGTTTTTAATTTCTTGGCTGTTACTTCATTGCCTGTAAGATTTGTTACCTATGAATTTCACTTTCCTTCCCATCACGTGTTCCTAATTTATTTTATCTGTCCACCATGTGTTTTTAATTTATTTTTTCTCTACGTGCATTCATGTATTTATTTTTATTCTGCCGCCCACCTCCTCCCTCCTTACATCTTCCTCTTCCTTTACTTCTCCACCTTCTCCTCCCTTCACATACCTACTACATACACTATCTATGCCCCCCCCCCCCCCCCGCTACTGTTTTTACATCCCTGGATTTTTCATTCTACAATGTATAAAATGTTGAGTTCTGTGAAATAAATCTCAATTTACTAAACAAATATGGTCGAACTTATCGACTGAAATATCTTGGTCCAGCTTTAATGATGTGTTTGTGTCCTTATTTCTACTAGCATGTTAACTTGCTTATCCACATTTCCATAAACTAATGTTACATTTTGTCTGAAATTTCATTTCATATTTATTCCCTTATAGATAGAAAAGTAATTTTTTTTTGCGTTTGGTAAAAATTAGTTGTTGTCTATTTATTTTTTACCTCCTTTTTTCATGTTAACTATACTGCACAGTGGCTAAATAAATTATTACGAAATTTGATAAAACATGTAAAATCTCTAAAAAAGAATAAAATCAACATGATTTTCTTTTTCATGCAGATACGATCGCTAATTGTATAAATTATAAAATACAATGTAAAAGTTTCATAAGCGATATTTTACTTTATTTACTAAATACGTGTGTTGGGAATATATTTGCATTAATAAAACTATCCGACAAGATGTCGTCTGTGTGTTTCTGTGTCATTATTGCTGTTAATAATGGAATATTTATTTAAATAAAAAATAAATTAAGAGAAAACTAAAACTAATTTTTTAAAATTCTATTTAAAAAAATATATATAAACATGATTTATTTTTCTCTAACCACTCCACCCAAGTAACGCCAGGTAAATACAACTAGTAATTGTTAAAGTTCCGGCAACCCGGGGATCAACCTGGTGGTGATTTTCATACAAGTCGGACGAGGATACATCCTCAACAATGTCCAACAGAATCTGGGTCATTTCGGCTAGATGGCCTTTTTTCTGTCGGGCTGATGTGTGGTTCTGTGCAGTTCTAGGGGGTCCATCCTCCAGCCTTTACTTTCTCTTTTTGAGAAGGAATTAGTTTACTGCTAATCGCCCGAGGAACCCTACCCGGGAATGCCGACAGAGCTGCTCAGGCATTTTGTATAGTCCAGAGTGCTCTTCCTCTTAGGTGCTGGCTTTTCAAATCTCCACCTCTCGACCTTGTATCACATCTTCCTGGTAAATATTAAATCCTCATTTGGAGTCGGTGAATGGTTTATTCCCTTTTATTGTTTGTCCCTGAGGTGCACTCATCCGTAATGGAATGTCGATGGGGCAGGCCAGGCTATTTTTGCGATCGGAACAGAGTGCTCTTTTGGGGCGAAGAGGATTCCCACTGACCTTGTGTCTAACCTTGCCACTATGGGAGGCAGGTGAACAAATCCTTCTGGACTTGAGATAATATTTATTGTTGTTGCAATCTAATTTGGGAATTTGAATTTTCCTCACATTAAAAAATGACATTGTGTCGTGGTAAATAGGGACACATTTTTATGTTTATTCCTCTCTACTTTCTTTTTTTAGGGCTACGAGTTGCAGGGAAAAAGAACATTTACTTGTGGATTTGTAGAGCAATTCATTCTCCAGTAGCCCCTTAAAATTAATTCTATAGCGGAAAGATGCTGATCAGTTGTTGGAATTCATTTCAAAGATAATAGTATTATTATTTTTGACATCTGGTCATTTGTAGGAAGGATGGCGATTACTACAGTACACACTTCATCAGAACATATCAAATGAAAAAGGAGAAATAAAAAGATATGCTATGAAGGGAGGATATTCTTAGGAGACCATAATCCCAGGCATTATCACCTCCTTTGGATGGAGAGTTAATTTTTTGCCTGAGACACACTGACGGGAAAATCATGGCCAATTATTATTTATTTTTCTCAGACATGTTAGATCTACCCTCCACCCCCCAGTAGAATCTCATTTTTCTTTTCGGGTGTACTAATACTAACATATAGTCTAATGATACAATAATATCAATATAAAAGCAGATTAATTGTACAACTGGGCAAGCAAATAAGAATACCAATTTCAGTAAAATTTAGCAGTTAAATATAGTAACAATATGCTACCATGACATCTTTGCAAAATAAATCTACATCAAACATAAATTCAATCATGGCAATGATAGAATATGAGGATAATATCAAGCAAAATATAAATTGATGATAAAAAGATGATATACTAAGTATATCCGGCATTTGGCTGAGCAATTGGATTTACCGTCCCACCCTGTTCACTTTCGAGGGCAGTATGTGTCACATGATCGAGCTTAATGTGGAATAGGCCATTAAGAAGTCGTTTTGTGCCCCCCACCTCTCCTTCGGGGAGTAGAGGGCTAGATGGTTGTAAAATTTCCGATGACCGGCAATACTCCCTCACAAAAGAGGTAATGCCTAGGAGGATGATCTCCTGGGAGTGAACAGGACCATAATTCACTCTAATAATAGCGCGAAGGTCTAAAAGTCAGGTAAGTATTCCCTGGGAGGGCACCTCAGGCAACCGGCAACAAGTCCTCTTCCCTTATGGCTGAAGACCACACTGGGTAATTTAAATTCAAGTTTTAACTTTTTTGTTAAGTGAATTAAAAATTTAACTGTGTTTTATCTATATATATAAAGTGGACTGTTTTTCCTCTGTACCTTTGACGAGAGTAAGAAAATAACCACATGCATCATACACAACTAAAATATCCACTGCAATTCTCGTATTCACTCAATCGTGTTTGCAGCAACTTTTGCATAATTTCTTCAACATACAATAATTACTATATTTATTCCAAGATCACTTACTCTCTCAAATATAACATCCGCATAGTGGTCACTATACTTACTAACTGCAAATTATCTACTCTACCCACCATTCAAAACACTGTCAGACTTTTATTTCATTTGGAAGTGTTAAACAAAAACACCGCCAATTACAGAAATATCATTCCGCCATTCCGAACACATAACATCTTTACGTTATGGAATAACGGATTACGTTAAAACAAACATATCACGTGCTGCATTATAAAATAACACAAACACACTTCCACGTGTAGTAAGTACACTTCTTAATTTTATCACATTAAAAATAAAGATTACATTATAAGAATCATAGTAATATTTTTATTTTTATTAAAACCAACAAATACATGTTTCATTCATCAACATTTAAAATATATTTCTTTAAATAACATTTCCTTCACGCTTATTCAATGATTTTATAAAATTTATAACTCGAACAAAGACCCCCCCCCCCCCCCAAAAAAAAAACTTAAAAACGATTTCTACCTTTTTATTTCTTGGTGCATATGAAATTACCAATGGCTTATTCAACATTATTACGGAACTCAGGGGTTATTTGTGTCATGGTGTTAACTTACGCTTCCAACTTATTGAACATTACATATAAAAATAATATAAGAATAATCATAGACATATTATTATTTAACAAAAATATATACATGTTTCATTCTTCAACTTCAAAAAAAGATTTCTTACGATACCTTTTTGGTATGGAAACTCAAAGTTTTCTTTTTTTTATTCTTTTACTCACAAAAGAAATCGGATATTCACAAGAAAACCTGTTTTTATTTTTTTTATATATATCAAACTTCACATCCAAAAAAACCCAAAAGAGATTTCCAGATTTTCTTTAATGGGCAATACAAAATAATCATTTGTTTACTGCATATTATTAGGGAACTCAGGAGTTGTTTGAGTCACAGGGTTAATTTAGGTCACCAACTCATTTTCACAGCGTGGTGCTGCAGTTATGGGATGGTATCAAAAAGTGCACCAATTAGACTGACTTTTCATTGAAAAGTCAAGTTTACTGACCTTGGAAAGCTTCATGCATATTCTTGGATCACATTTACTTTTTTTTTTTGGGGGGGGGTCAGTGGTTTTCCTTTTTACTAATAACGCATTACTTACAATCATGTGTGTGTGTGGGGGGGGGGGAGCACCCAAAACATAGAGAAATTCATTTGGTTTGATTAAAAAAAGTCCATAAAGCCTATTTTAATCACCTAAATTACATACAAAGTTCTTCACAACTTCTTTTTTATGAATTTATACTCTAATACTTCTATTTTTAAAATTTGATTTATATTTCCTGGTCCTGCTAGTTATAGTTAAAGTAACAATTATCAGCAAGGAAAAATATATCATATTTAAGCAAGTAATGTTGAGATTATACAATTATGTAAACAAAATGAATGTGTTCAATGAAAATTAATTAAAAAGTAAGTGAAAGTATAAAATGTAAAAGAAAATAATTATTCACAAATGTTTAAAGATAATATGAGAGTTTATATCTGATAATAATAGCTAGCATTTACTTGCTTTCCACACCAGAAAAATGTGGCACAAGGCTGGACATGCTGAAAAACTAGACCCCCACCCCTGCAGAGACTGTGTGTGATGGTAAGCTGTTTGTTCTACTGTTTGGCAGTAGCTCCGCGTTTTAGCGCAAAATGTGTTTTTATTTTCTTTGTACTGCAGCAGTAGCAATCCAACCCTGTTTGTGCCTGTTTCCAGCAATAAATTCGCACCTTCTCCATGTGTTTTCACCTTCGTCAATTCAATTGATTCAAAAACTGTATTTTGCTTCTTCACTAATTATTCTAATATGAATAACTTTACGGCTTTTGTGATGAGCAACGTTTCCAATAATTTAACATTTCGTTTTATTTTATGCTATTGCATTTTTATATTCGATTAATAGTAAATAAAAAAAGACCCATACACGTGAAAAATATCTACACAATTTGATTAATACAGAGATTAACTTTACGCATAGTAAACAATCAATTGAGTATTATTGTCACTCTTATACTATATGCTAGTTCACTCCCGCCAAAAAATGAGATTCTACTTTTTTATAGCGATTACATGTAAACAGCCTAAATTTGATCTCCTTTTTTAAAAAAAATATTGTTATATGTCCTTTAAAACGCGATCCAGTTAGGAAATGGGTTATCATTACCGCCTGGTGGCTCGGAAAAGGGTGATCGTCAAATTTATATGCAAAATTGATCCCCCCTCTCCCACTCCGTTAAATTAAAAAAAAATGTTGTTTTGTTTTATATTTTTACTGCTAAGTTTTTCAGGCTGTTTACATTTTTATTTTGTTACTGTTACAAAATCCTCTAAAACAACAATTTAAGTTTTTCTTTTAGTTTTAATTATAAAAAAAAAACGGAAGCTTTCATTTTTTTTTTTTTTCAATTAAAATTAAATTAAGATTTTAATTTACTTTTTATTTTTATTTAAAAACAGTGTTTTTTTAATTCAAATTATTTATTTTGGTTCTTTTTATTGTTTTCTTTTGTTCTTTTCTTTCTTCTATAGCTATCTTCTATCTATATAATAAAGTAAAGTCGGTCTTTCTCAACTTTTATCATTGATAGCTTTCATCCTATAAAATCAATATTTCATTCTGAATAGCTATTTTCTTTTTCTTTAACGTGAGTCCATGTTTTTAAGAACAAAGAAATTTAATCAATGCTTAATTGCATAATTATTTCAAGTCTCAAATTAGTATTTTTTAATTTGTTTCACCTGTCGAATAGAAAGTCAATAGTTAAAACAACATTACCATAACAAAATTATTTATAGTTTTATAGCAATTTGGTTTTAATTAATACTTTAATGACCAAACAATACTATGATAATTAAATTTAACTTAAAAAAATACCTTCTTAAAAAAATTGATAACGCAGCGAAGCCAAAGACACTTTATTTGAAATTGTTAATTAACATTACATTTCTGTTTTCGGAAGTTTTCAAATAATTATAAAAATTACATCTGATTTATAAATACGAATAAATTCTGTATCAGTTGAAAACGTTAAAATGTCATGGAAAATGAAAATATTACACTTTTAAATTAGAAAAGAATTTTATATATTTCAAATGTGAAATAGCAAAAGTCATTTATGGCTTTAAAGATTGAAAGTTATCCAATAATTTTATAAGTTATGGTAATATTTACTATAAAAATTTTAGTTTTATAAAAATTTGGTTTTAATTAATAGTTTAATGACCAAATAATACTATAATAATTTAATTTTAACTTTAAAAAATACCTATTTAAAAAAAGTAGAAAAACAATGGTATAGTTTAAAAATGCAGGCCAAAAATTAAAGTAAAAAATTCCTGGTAAACGCTGGGGTGGTTACAGCTAGTTTAAAATAAAATTCTCACAATAATCACATGGCTTGCCTGAAAGGAAACAAACATTAAAAAGATATTTACATTAATAAAAGAAAAGTTTTTTGTTTTTTTAAAGTTAAATAAGAAGAGTTAATTCCTATTTTAGTCACCTGAATTATTAAAAGTGAAATGGGTTCTGGCAGCTAAGGAACAACGATAACCCAAGTTCATAATTTTCTAGTTAAAGAACAGTTATGAACTTAAGTTATCATTCTTCCTTAGTTAACCTTTTTATCAACTTGTTTATAAAGATAGCGACTATATTTTTCTGGCTTGGTTTTTATTTCAGCATTTCATGTTTAATTTAGTGTTTTTAATGTTATTTTTCTTCCTTTTAGATTAATTAGATTTTAGTAAGTTATTTGGTAATTATGCCAAAACCATGTCGAAACCCATTTCACTCTAAATAATTTAGGTGACAGATATCTGAAGTAACCACAAGAAGAATCATTAAGGAAAAATGTCTCATCACAAAGCGAGTAAGTTCGAAATTCCCTTTCCAGTTACTATACAATATATTCACAGACATACAAGAAAGCTATTTTGTAAAGCAAAAAAATCATAATTATTTATTTCATTTTGTTGAACTCTTTTTTTCTTAAATTGTATTATTTAAAAAATATTTTAATTATTTACTTTTTTATTCAATGTAAGCAATTTTGTTTTACTGTTCTCTATAGTTATGCTAGTTTTAGTTTCTAAAAGTAATATTACTGTTCTTTTAAAATTAAGATATTAAATCATGAACATTAGATGCACTTCTGCAAACAAATACTGTAGTGAATAAAACTGATTTTTATGACAAAAACAGTTTTACAACTAATACGAAATTTTATTTCAGGATAAAACTCCTTAGTCGCAGGTGGTTTGCTAAAAGAGATGTTAGCGACTGTATGTGCTAGTTCAATTGATGGACTATTTAAGTGAGTAAACAGTTTTATTTTCGCCCACGAGTGATATACGTGAGCAGATATGACAGAGATGAAAGGGTGTGGATGAGTTAGTAGCTTTAAATAGATAAATTGAAATATTTTTGATTGACCCTATTTAACATGCCCCCTTGATGGCTGGATGCGAGAGAAGATCGGTTTAATGTGGGGGTATCTAGCGCCCCAAAAAATCCACTCAGCATGTGAAAAAAGACCTCACCTAAGAAGAGTATCTACTCCTCCAACTGAGGAAATACTGCACTTTGACAGGGTAAGTAATTAAAAAAATAATTTATTGATGATTAAAATTTAAAAATAAAATAATCTGAAATAAAAGGTTTAAGAAATTTCGGTACAATTGCAACGTAGGTAGTGATGTAGTTTTTATTACAGACACATAATCTTCATTATAATAAGATATTCAAGCAAGTCAAAATAAAATTGGGAACATTCTTACTTTGAAGTTAAATATACAAATTACATGCAACACATTATACATGTTTTTAGAGAATAAAATAAGTAAAACTAAAAAAAAATCAACTCCAACTTACTTTTATGTTGAATCCATTTCCTTGAGTCATGTAATGAAAGATCCAACATTTGTGTAAAACATTATCAAACTCATTCAAAAGAATTATAAAGCATCAATAATGAAGATGCTTCACTTGTGATACAGTTGAGTGTAAACTCTTGTGTAAAAATCACTTTCTCATGAATGAAGTAGAGTAGAAAGTGGACCTTGGGTTGACTTTCGGCAGCATCGTCATTCTGGCTTCACTTATTTTGTCCTTTAGTCATCACATTCCATGAGTGATGTTTCTGACAAAGAGGGAAGAATTGCTGTTTTCTGGGTCGGAATCTATCCATCTAACACTTATCGTTGGCTAGTTTTTGACCTTGAAGTAGTATTTTCTTTTAGCTCGTTACATCAAGTGGTTTCATGCTTTGTCTGGAGCGATTTCCATAAAAAAAAATAGTTTCAAATAATCTAAGAGTAACTTTTTGACAGATAAATTTGTATATTTTGGTTGAGCAAGAAAATTTCATGAACTGAATTTCAAAAATTACTTTTAAAATAAATTTTATTTGAACGTTTTTCTTTTCCCAGTCATTTTATATTGTTTTCTACATTTGCCTAATATTTTGAAAGTTATGTCATTTTCTTCACAATGAAATGTAAATATGAGCCACTACATTCAACTAAGAAATGATACTTTGAAACTATCTTACAGTAAGATTTAATGTGCTTAAAACTTCATTAGTAAATAAGAAGTATATTAAATGTAATAAATTAGTTTATAAGATTTAGTAATTTTGTGAGCCATTTTTCTTTTAAATAATTAAGAACTTCTTTATTTGTTATGAAAAATTACATTTTTATTTAAATACCTTTTATAGTATATAAATTTATTCTTAAAATAAACCTTTTTAGTTTCGCATTAGTGTAGTACATTTTAATGTTAAGAATTTAAACATTTCTATTTCATGATGGCAAAAAAAGGTGAATAAACAAAGCAGATGCAAATATTTAGAAATTAAGCTTTATCTGGAAAAATATCACAGACATTAAAAAATTTACAGCAATTAGTATGAGCATAAGACAATAGTTCACGATGACATAACATTATATAAAAGAAATTCACAAACATTTTACATGATGTGGTCTATATAATTGGTTTGAATAATATATTTTACAAGTGAAGGAATACTTTTTTTTAAATTTAAATAATACATGTACAAGTTTTTGTTTTTTTTGTGTGTGTATGCTGTAGTAGTAGCTGTCTTTTCTTTTGATAGAGGATAGGATAATAGAGGATCGGTAAAACAAACCATGAATTAAAAATGTTTTCTTAGATTGTAAACATGGATCTGATTTATTACAATCCTCTTCCAAAATATTTTCAAAAGTTTATGAATTCTCTGTAGTAAGCACTCCATAACTGCTAGTTGCAATATATCTTCTGTGCAGCTCATTTTTATACTAGTTATCCGATATATGCAAGGAGACCCACGAACTGAAAAATATAAATATATAATAATTAAATTAGGACATTATTTTATGATTTAGCCTAAAGTTAATTTGGTTTAAGCGGTTAGAAAAGATTAGGAATATTTAGTTTTAATAAACTTCAATAAATTATTCTTTATGTTCCTATGACAATTGCATTTTTTGTTGAGAAAATTGGTACATTTTTCTTTATTTTAACATTAAAGAATAGAAAATTGAACAATATTTTCAACATAAATTATGCTTTAAAGGAAACATTTATTTCTGTTTTTCTTTTGTTTAGAAGAGCATAAATGAACCAGTATTATTTTTACCTTATATAAATAGAAACTTTGTCTGTCAGTCACAATTTTTAAAAATCTAATAAATACATTGTGGAATTTGTCTCATTAGAAAATAGTGCATTAATAGTAAATAAATTCCTAACAAGAAAAGTGGATGCCGTGACCGGCAATCTAAACCGAAACCTTGAGATCTTTTACCAATTCACCTATTTGGACTTTCTTATGAATAGAGCTTAAAACATTACCTGAACAAAATAATTTTAGCTTTGGTGTGACGTCATAGATTTATAATTTACGTCATGTTACAAAACATGAATTCAAATATAAGCGATAATCAAAAATAAATAAATGAATGGATAAACATTATCAATAGCATTTTAAATTATTTTAATAGTCCAAAACAATTTATTTTGCTTTAACTACGTATTGGCGTTAAAAACAATTTCATATTTAATATATACTAGAATTCTAGTTCAAGTAAATTTTAATTCAAAACAGGAATAACTTTAAATTGACAGTTTAAATGTGACAAAAATAATTTTTGATTTTCCTACCGTAACGAAGAGATAACTATGTGAAATGTATAACACCGGTGGGAAAATGGCTGGTAACGCTATTTATTTTGTAACGTTTGATGTTCGAAAGTGATTTTGCAGAATTTAAATTGTGGAATAGAAAGTAGTTTTTGTCTATGATTAAAGTTTACAGACAAAAGTCAAGTAGTATGGCTAAGTGATTATATCAACAGAAGTCCTATTAACCGAAAAGCATATGGAAAACAAAATAAAATGGTATAGTTAATGAAAAAAAAAAAAAAAGCAGAAACAAAAACAACTGTAAAAAGAATCTGAGCCAACGCTGAGTAGGTATAGATTGTTAAAAAATATTAGGATAATTTTCTTTTTATTTTCGCCAATTCATTTTATGTATTATAGAAACAAATATAGAATCTCCAAATGACTTGCTTGTAGTGTAGTATTATAATCGTACAAAACACATACGAATTACATTCATTTATGTTTCGGTTATTGATTATTACAATGTAAAAATCTCTTCTATTATATAACAGAAAGTTGTCTGTTTGTGGGTCTGTCTGTAAGTCCAGCAAAAATTAAAAACTACCCAAGACACATCCACAAAGCTGGTATATTCTTTTTCAGCATTGCCTCAGACAAAATATAGGCACATTTTCTTTTTAAATATTCATTATTTTTGGGGGTCGACATTTAAAGCGAATTTTTAATGTTATCATGTAGTAATTTGGAAAGAAATTGTCTAGCCTTGAGAAACTCTAATTACTTAAGGATTATTTAGCGTTCAAGAAACTCGGAGGAGAGAGGGAAGACAAGAAACGGATTATTGCCAGGGAATAGGTTAAAACAAATATGTGTCTCATTATAGTGTTGAGGGGGAAGAAAATAAATATGGCATTGCCTATGAATACATTACAGAAGATGCTGTACATAATCAAAATAATTATTGAAGATAAACAGCATTTTTTATGAAAAAATGTGAAAAATATTAGTTGCCTTTTGAACCTTCAATCACTGTTTTACAAGATTGCTGCAGTTTTATTAATATAGAGATTATATAAAATATTCATTTTTAGTCTCCAATCGTACCCTATTCGCCCCAGAATGTCAAAAATGACTGTCTAATTGACAGTTTAAATCCTTCGAAATTCGTTTAAGGAAATTATTTGGTTTATAAAATTTCATGAAATAAATGACTGTCTAATTGACAGTTTAAATCCTTCGAAATTCGTTTAAGGAAATTATTTGGTTTATAAAATTTCATGAAATAAATGACTGAATAAAAAAATTGAATGAAGAAATGAATGAAGATATTGAATGAATTAAATGAATGAAAAAACCAATAAAAATATTAATGAAAAAAAAAACATATGAAAAAATGAATGAATAAATGAGAAAATGAATGGAAAAACTAATAGGTGTGTATCTTATGTATTTTGTGAGCATGTATCTTCTATAGTTTTTGACTTTACCAAATGTCATACTATAAACTTACTTTTATTTTTCCCGGGCAAAACAGTTTTTTGTCTAGTATAAACACTATATAACAAAACAGAAGTTGTTGCTCCCGTCAAATGCGGCATTAAAAGACACCTGCCCTATCTACTTACTAAATGTAATGCTGTGTTATTACTTTTATTGCTCCCTAGTAACACTAAGTTTCTGGTCTAGTATACAAAATTAGAACAAAACACAATAAAGTTATTGCTCCCGAACAAGTGACATTTAATTACACTTAATCTATCTAATATATTGAGTACTTTTGGATTAACATATACCACTTACCACATGTAATACTGTATTATAGATTTGATTATTTCCGGGTAATGAGTTTCTTATTTAGTATACAACACTATAACAGAACATTAAGAAGTTATTGCTCCCGGGTAATGCGTCGTTTAAAGACAACTACTCTATCTAGGATATTGAGCACTTTTTGATTAACATATACTACTTCAATGAATAAAAAATAAATGAATGAAATAATGAATGAAAAAATGAGGAAATTAAATGAAAAAAAAAATAAGCTGCACTTAAACACACCTGCTCTTTCAAGATTCTTGAGCACTTTTGCCATAAGATATATCACTTACCAAATGTAATACTGTATTATTACTATTATTGCTCCCGGGCAACGCCAAGTACAATTTTTATATGCAACAGTATAGCAAAACACATTGACATTCTTTCTCCCGGTCAATGCAGCATTTAAACACACCTGCTTTATAAAGGACATTGAGCACTTTTGGATTAATATGTAACACTTACTAAATGTAATACTGTAAACTTATTTGTATTTTTCCCGGGCAACATCGAGTTTCTTCTATAGTATACAACACTATAATAAAACGAAATGAATTTCTTTCTCCTGTGCAATACAGCGTTTAAACACACCTGCTGTATGTAGGATATTGTACACTTTTGGATTCACATGTACCACTTACCAAATGTAATACTGTATTATTATTTCATTGCACCCAGGCAACATCCAGTTTCTTGTCTAGTATGCAACACTGTAACAAAACACATTGCTCCAGGGCAACGTGGTGTTAAAACACAACTTGTCTATATCGGGTATTGAGTACTTTTGGATTAACATATACTGTATCATTACTATTATTCCTCCTGGGCGACGCCAAGTATTTTGTTTAGTATACAATACCATACCATAACAATACACATTGAAGGTCTTCTTTCCGGACAATTCCGAGTTTCTTGTCCCCTTCTTCCCCACTCTCTCAGAATAATCTTAAGAGAAATGAAGTTGATAAGGACAATAGTCTGAATAGAACCTTAAGAAACGTTAAATAAAATTTGAGAAATTAGCATAAATCCACTTTATCCATTCATCTCTACATATTTAGGAAATGTTTTTTCCATTCACTCTACATATTTCGTAAATGCGTTTTTTTCACTTGTCTTTACATATTTGGTAAATCCTCTTTTTTCATTTATCTCTACAAGAAGTTCCAAAATAAAATGAAGGAGTCCTCCAGAGCGCTACTAAAACCACCCAAATAAAATTATTAAGGAGGCCCTCAGAGTACTACTAGCACCACCTTGTCCGAGTCTTACCCCTTCTCACAATAATTTGAAGAAAAATGATGTTGATAATGACAATAGTCCGAAGAGAACCTTAAGAAATGTAAAATAAAATCCGGAGAGTTAGCAGGTAGTAATTTAGAAATAAATGAGTCATTTCTCAAGATTTTTTCTTACTATATAAATACATTGTAAAATTGATGAAAATATCGACCTCCCCTCCAACGAATCCTGCTCTAGTTGACCTCCAAAGAATGAATTGTTTTTATTTTAATTTTGGATATTAATTTTCGTAGGCAACACCAATTAATAATATACCAGCTTTATGGGTGTTTCTTGTGTACTTTTTGACTTTTAGCTGGATATACAGACAACTCTCCTTTAAATAATAGAAGAAGATAATAATTCAATGTGTAATTAGGTCAAATAATGTTAAAATTCTATAATTTGCAAGAAATGCAGCAAAACACTTGAAATATGAATTAATACCAGTGAATCACCAAAAAGTGTCTGTTATTAAATTTGTTCTGGAAATTAATGGCCAACAGGAAGAGGACTTCTGATTATGAAAGAAGATTTCCACTATAATATAACTAATCAAAATAAAATATTGATGGGATTAAATATGTAATCAATAAAATCGATTTGAAAAACATTTTCTTAGAAGAATATTGCCCAATGTTTGCCATAAATTACTGCGAAATAGAATTAAATATTGATTTTGTATGGCAAAAGCTATTAATCTTTGGCTGGTTGTACTTTATATAAATGAGAAATATTTACAGTCAATCATGTTTCTTAGTCATCGTGATCCATGTACCTACAAAATAAGTAATGAGCGAATATAAAAGTATAATTCCAAGAAATAAATTATATTTATTCGGTTGAATAATATTTATATTAATAATCAAAGCTGTCAGAAATATTAATAATATTGTACTTAATTTATTTCATCATCATCATCATACTAAGTTTAACATCCTTTTTACATGTTGGCATGTGTTAGACGGCTTTTAAAAATTGACTTCCTAACTAACCTATCTCTGGCTAGGTCTTCATTTTCCCCCCTTTCTCTCAATTCCACCTTTATCACTTCCTGCCATGTTTTCCTTGGACTTCCCCTGCAAATTGACCCTGCTACCCCCACTGTTCTACATCTACTAACCCAAGAACTCTCATCCATTCTTTCAGTGTGACCATACCATCGAAGTCTCCTGTTCTGCACACATTTTCCTATACTGTACAGATTTCATTTGAAAATATTCTATGCTAAAATAAATAAATTCCAGAGATGACTATAAATAATAGTCATTAACTTTTTGTATAATATTTTTACGTATTGTACAAATGTTGATAAAATTTTATTTGATCAAAATCTGTATGACTTTTTCTACCATGTCTCCTTAGATATCGTCATTTGGTAGTAATAAACACTATTCCAATTGGTTTTCAGCATACAAGAGAAACTGGAAAACTACTTGGTAAAACCGCCAATCTCTACCATTCTATCAAGCGTTAAATATATTCCATATGTTTTACATATAATAATATAAAGTCACAATAGAAAACTCATTGTCAATTTAAATGTGAATCTACTGTAGTTGTATCAAAGATTCATTCATTTTAACCATAAAAATAGGCACAAAGCATTTGTAGTTTTTAAATTATTTACAAGTCTATTCTTCGAAAATAGTTTTATCAAAAAAAAACATGGGAGTAGCAGAATTAAATGCATTGATATAACATTAATATAGTTTTATATAAATATCTTGAGAATTATTAAAGCCAAGTATAATATATAATTTAACAACTTGTCCAAGAAATAACAGTATATGTTTAAAAAAAAAACTTTATTGAAGTTATTTTATTAACTGAATAAAATTATAAATAAAAATATGAATACATACCAACATTGATTTTCGGACTGATCCAATAACTATCGACTTCTTATATATTCATAGGAATCAAATACTGATCAGTATTTTAATATTTTGGGGTTGATTTGAGCTTTTACTTTGTCATTCAAGCAAATTTGTCTGACTCGGAGTTGAATTCTTCGTAGATACAGAGAACATACACCAGGCATTTTGTCTGTAGTAAATCAAAATATAACAAATAATAATCACTTATTTGATTTGATGTTAACATTTATTTTTCTAAATTTAAAAAATTTTGTTACAAAAAATTCTAAACCTTTGCTGACAGATTTAATAGTTCAAGGTCTTGTAACAAATAAATCGGTGACATAATAATGAAGCTTTAATTTTTACATAAAACTAATTCGATATATCATAAATTTGAAGTATTTCAAGTATCCATGTTGAAACATGTCATCTCTAGTTGATTGTGTTAGTGAATTTATATCAATGTAACATGTCATAATTATAATTCCTTTATATACTATAGATAACTTTTCATTTATAAGTCATATTCGTTATTTACTGGCAAATAATAAATATTCTGACCATAATAATTGTATAAATACTATAAAAAAATAATGAATAGAACATTGAAACAAAAAAATGTAAATAATTTTATCATTAGTAGAAATGGAACAACAATGATAACTCACCTTCAGATGACAAAGGAGCTGTGATTAAATCAGATGGATATCTACATGGAAAGTTCCGATGCAATTCATTTACAACATCCAAACAGTTTGTTTTGAGTGATGGTTCCAACAAGAGAAAGAACCAATAATTCTAACTAGCAAGTTGTTATAAAGGCCGCCATGGTTAAAAAGAGAGTATTCTTTGGAATGAAGATATTCTCTGTTTGGCCTTTAAACAGATTCTCATTGATAAACATGTTAATATGTACACTAAAGTAAACAAAATATATATGCAAATAAAAATCACATCCATACATCAAAGAAATAATTCCTTACTCTTAAAATGCAGTGCACTGATGAAACAGTTCATCCGATCAGATGTAAGTTTTTAAAGTTCAAGTCAAATATTCTAGCACTGCAACATTATAACATTAAATAGTAACGACAATAAAAATTTATAGTGTGTGTTTTGAAAAAAGAAATTAATGAATATCAATTAAAGATATAAAAATGATATTTTAAATAACACGAAGGATAGTTAGTCTATACAGTAAAGCACATTTTAAAAGAGCCTTTTTACAACAAATTTCATCCACAACAAATATCTACCAAAATCATTTTTTGAATATAATAAATACAGAAATAAAAAAATTGTTTTTAAAAGAACAATTTTTCAAACTATTTATGTTTATAATTTACCTCATAATTTATTCCTAAATTAAGAATTAATTAATTAGGGTTTGATCATCGTACTAACTTCATAGGAACCACTTTTCTGAAAATCATAAAGTGAAAGAAAAACTATATTGTTTTATATCTTATCAATCCGAGGAAACATTTGACAATTTGAAATATAAACAGAAATTTAGAATAATTAGATATTGAACAAAACATTCTACCTATCTTTTCTCTCTTTATCTAAATAGGTAGACCACACTCAGAGATATCTTTATATGTTAATTCACTTGACAGCTCGCCATTACTTATTATTTTGACCGATTAATAATAATTAATATTGAATATATTTCTAAAAAAATTCAACATGGGAATGGATAATTGTTATGTGCATTTCATTTTTCTCAGCTATATTTTATCCTTTTTTTTTTCAAACTGTTGGCTAAATTATTTCTTGTGGAATCACGAAAATAACCAATGATCTGTTCCAGAGTCCTCATTCTTGTAATCAACTTTTGATTGATTTTAGGGAAGGATTACCACAATGAGCTGCATATATATCTAAAAAAAAGAAAATGAATATAAGCATGAGAAAATTAATTTAAGTTGTTCATAAATTGATATATTTAAATGTAAAAATAATAATGTGAAAATAACTATCAATTATTTAATTAAAAATAATCCTGTTTGAAACCCTTTTTATGTTCTATTCAGTTATTAAATACAATATGTTAATAACATGCACAAAATATATTGGCATATTAAAACGAGATGACAAAATTTAATTTTTATTTTATAGTCGAGAATAATTACAATTAATCTCAAAGAATATTTTCATAGTTAAATAAAAATAAAATGGTTATTATTTAATGCATTCTTTACTAGGAACGTAAGTTTTGTTATTTTTAGATTATTCCCTCAGTGGCCTTTTTCTCAGTGGTATGTTGTATTTGGTAAGCATAAACAATTTAAAACAATGATTCTCAACAAGGGTCCACATGGACTCTCAGAGTTCAATATAATATTACTAGGCCCACATGTAAAAAAAAACGTTTAGAACCACTGGCTTAAAATAAAACCCATTTTTCTTTCTTCTTGGAAATATGTTGTCTTCTTTGAGATAAGAAATCATGACTTATTTCTACCAAGCTCTGCTTCTTTTTGAGTACACTTTTCTTCTATGAAATGTATATCTTTCATCGCATAACTAAGTGGCAACAACTAGTGCCTTTATTCACCAGGTTGACTCATCAATTAGAGTTGCTGAAGGTAAAAAGAACCCTAAGCCTCAAGTGCCCTAAGTTGGTTTTCACTCAAGACTGATGAGTAACAATTACAAAATCTGCCTCTGTCGCCAACGCTACCACAGCTATTATTATTATTATTATTATTATTATTAGTTTGCCAAAATACTTCTCTGCTGCTTATCTCAAAGAAATAGGTCTGATTTCAGATCACTTCAAAGAAAGCTGGACATGTCAAAAGACAAGCTATTAGAAAATCTGCGATTGAATGAAATAAAAAGTTACAAAGAAGAGGAAAAAGACAGTAGAGTACAATGGCTAAATTGTTCCCATAAAAGCAAATGTCCAAACAAATTAAATAAAATGATTACATTTATTTTTATTAGCATAGAGTAAGAACAAATTCAAAAGTTATTTAAATAAATACATTAAAAATAATTGCAAATTGTAATTTTTGGATCCCTGATGATCTATTTTTGTATTCTGCTTATTCTAGTCATATTTTTCCAACATTAGATTTTTATTTTTTGATCTACATTTTCTAACTGATAGTGCTTACTGTTAAATAAAGTGATCTCATATAAAAAGAAGGAAAAATATATTAATATGAAATTAAAAAAAAAAAATGAACCACCACACAATCAATAAAGTAAAAAAGTAAATAGAATCATTTTTATGAAAAACATTGAAAACAAATAATTTTTGTAAGTAGCAAACAATAATTAGCCAGGTTTATATAATGAGCAAATCTTACTGGCTATATTTAATTATATGAATATAATGAAAACAAAGCATTAAAAATAAAAGCAAGCAATTACATGTCTGTAAAATTTAGAAGAGAAGATTGAAGTAACATTAATCAAAAATGTATTTTTCAGGTTTACTTTAGAAATAAGGAAACCTATGATTTTGATTAGATACGGTTTAAAAAAAATAAACCACAACATCAATCGATTTGAGATTCTGTACAATAGTTTATGCTTTGGCAATTTAACTGGATATATTACTGAATCATAAATAAAACAGGATGACTAAAACTAACAGATGTAATTGTAACATATTTTACATGTATACATGAAATAAAAGCTTTATAAAAATGAAATAAGATTCTTATGCAGAAAACAATGAAAATACAAATAATAATACGCTTGTACCTTCATTTGTACATACATTACACCCATTCAAAAAATGAGATTATCTTATCATCAAAGATAAAATGTATAAAGGAATTTGGAATATCTGTCAAAAACCTAGACATTACTTATTTTTAAATGAATTGTCCCAAAATCGAATATAACCTCATAAATAGAATTCTGTTGTGATAAAAAAATATGGATACTATCTGGCCTTCAAACTAGGATAAATGTGTATTTTTTCTTTCCTCAGTTAAATATCTGTATTGTCCCGTCGGCATTCCCTCATGAAAGAGGACCCCTCAGACAATACCCCCCCCCCCCAATAACATATTTATGTACATAACAAAATAAGATTAAAGTCTATTTTTATTAATAAGTCATGGAATTTCCATGTGTTCCACAACTACAAATAATAATATGTATCTTATTTACATTGTTATAAAAAGTGTTTTAGAAATTTTCTATTTCTTACCTGCTCTCTTGGTTGACTGATGCAATCATCTTCATATTGGCTAAACAGCATCAGTTGGGTAAAAATGACTTATGAAATGTCTCTGACCACTCATAACACTAGAAATCTTTAAGGATTGCAGAAACAAAGAATACAGCTACTTTCACTAGACATAATGGTAATGGGCCATTGTATATATTCCAATGTAGAAATTGTATTCAAATATGGTATCTAAAAAATACATTTTCGAAACTTGTTTGATTCTTCCAATATTCTAATTATATGTATTTTCATACTCATCAATTATGCGTAAAAGAAGTGAATATTGTATATTAAAATCTAGAATTAAATATTTACTATTGATAAATGAAAACGCATTCAAGCAACTTGTCAAGTGTAAATACATATTATATTCATATGTCTATAATAATATTAAATGTAGTCTTTTGTGTGCTTCAGGCAAGTATGGAACCTTTCTTGACTTTTAAAAGTTAAATACTTCTATAAAACAATGATGATGTAAGTACTAATATGGTACTGGTGGTAAAGGTCGGGAGTTGCAGGTCTGATTAATATTATCAAAATTATTTGCTATTTCTACATGTTGAGTATGAGTGTTCATGTCAGAATGAATGTCAGTTTTTTCATCAATTACTTCTTTATGGGGACTGTTTTCATTCATGTAAGGTGTAGAAAATCCCCTGGCAACTATTGTGGTATCACTGGGATAGTTAACTGTCAAACCCAAAGGTCTCATCTGTGTGATCAGTTGGTCATGTTGCAATGGAGAAGGATTGCAATACCGGGAAGAGTAAGCACCTGAAACATACAAGATGAAGTAATAATCATTTAGTAATAGATTTCGCAATTAAAATAAAACGAAGAATTAATGATATATATAGGAGGTGTGTCTGAAAAGTAATGGGATTAGTGTCACTTTATTTCAATTCCAAACAACCAACTATATTGTTTCTCATTCAAATCTAATGCACTTGCCCTTGCAATGCTTCTAATATACTATTAGAAAGAATTCTTCTGGATGCCCTTCAGCTCCGTCATTACGGCCCTATTGACAACTGCCACATTTTCAAAACGGGTTCCCTTGATGAACTCCTTAAGTTAGAAAACATTACATGGAGCAAGTTATGTGAAGATGGAGATTGTTTAAGTACAGTGATTTTCTTCTCGGCATAGAACTGCTGGATGCTCAGATCATTGTGAGGAGATACATTGTTGTGGTAAAGAAGATGAGTTTTAAACATAAGTATGTGAAAAAAATGCAATGGTTGCAGAAAGTTAAGATTGCACTTATATATTCTCAACATATCATGTTAGGCAATGTAGCCCAAAGCTCAAAGCTCAGATGGGACAGCAAGCATCCTTATCGATAATATAGAAGTAAATAGCACACCCAGTCCGATTATGTTTCAGACACATTTTGTATGGTAATAATATGATAATAAATTTTATTAAATTTCTGTTAATGTATCTAAAGCTTTATTTTAAGTTAAAATACAAGATTGATTGATTAGTGTTAAAGGTGAGAATATTTCATTTTTATCATACTAGAATTATGGGCACTGTGGGCCCAAATTATAGTATATATTAAATTATTTTTACGCAAATACGTAGTTAAAGCAAAATAAATTGTTTTGATCTATTAAAATTATTTTCAATGCTATTGATAATATTTACCCATTCATTTATTTTTTATTATCATTTATGTTAAATTCATGTTTTGAAACATAACATAAATCATAAATCTGTGACATTATAATTATTTTGTTAATGTAATGTTTTAAGCTCTATAAGAAAGTCAAAATAGCTCAGTTGGTAGAATATCAGACTGAAGATCTCAAGGTTTCGGTAAATATTTCTGGTCATGACATCCACTTTATTTGTTGGGAATTTATTATTTAGTATTAATGCAATATTATCCATTTCTCTGATATTTCGAAATGAGACAAATTCTGCAATGTATTTATTACGTTTAAAAAAGTTGCGACTGACGTACAAATTGTGACTGACGGACGGACAAAATCTCTATTTATATAAGGTACTAGACTACCACTATTTATTCCACTCATAAACTGTTACATATATGTTAAAACATTCTTCTTGTATAACTAGAAATAATAAGTCTCTATCCTTATCAATAATGTAGAAGTAAATAGATTTATTATTTTGTTACCTAATTTACATACATGTTTACACACTACGTAAATTAGATGGGAAAATAAAGCAATTAAGAAAAAATGCTAAAAAAAATCACATTTTTTTCTAAATGATTACAAAGATATTAAAAATCTAAGAGTGGTTGAATGAACATACAGTGCGAGAGGGTGAAAAAAATACATAGATATCTAAGTGAGAGAGGGATGATTTGTTAAATTAATGACAAATTATGATTAATTAGAAGAATTAAAGTCGAAGATTCTTAAACATAACTCAATTCCATAACTAAGAAATATTTTAGCATGTATTTTGTGTCATTAAAGTATGTAGAGAAAAAAAACCTTTTGGAAACAAACTCAGCTTTTTAGTATAATGATAGATTTCAATTTTTGAATTCATCTTTTTTTATGTTAGAAAGATAGATCCAATGATGGGTGCATTTATAAACTTAAACAAAGCAAATAATAATAATGAACTGATATACAATTAAAAAATATCTGATAATTTTACGATAGACAGAAATTGTAATTTTCTAATTAAATTTCAAGCTAAGAACGGAAAATCAAAATAAGATCAGTTCAATATGAAACAGTATTGTTTTACTATTTGATTACATATATCTAGTGGTTCAAAATGGTTATTTTTAATGCAGAAGCATTACAGCCAGATAGTACCAGGGAATAACATTCTGATGGATATAATGGAGATGCTAGAAAAGTTTTAAGATCAAAAGTTGTAATACTAGAATTAAAAATAGAAAATGAATGCAATCAAGACAAGATATCATCCATATTAGTAGGGGTGGGACGTAATGGGTGAAAATTTCAGATTCATGCGAGTAGTATTTTTTGTGTTCATTTATACATAAATAACACTAAACAATCAAACATTTTGAAAATTTTGCAAAATTCAGAAGGTGCAGGCCACTAGTTTTTGGCTACTTTACATTCATGAAAACCCTTTCACAGCATGAAAATGGTCCTAAAATAAAGTACTATATCAGATTTAACCATCTATATCCATTCATAGCTTTTGAGGATGTTTTAGAACCTGCAATGTCGCATGAAACCACTTTTTCACCGAAAAATGATGGATTTTGAGTCCTGTGGAGCCCTAACGGATATTTTTGGCCTGCACCTTCTGAATTTTGCAAAATTTTCAAAATGTTTGATTGTTTAGTGTTATTTATGTATAAATGAACACAAAAAAATACTACTGGCATGAATCTGAAATTTTCACCCATTACGTCCCACCCCTAATATTAGAAATTATGAGCCTTTAAAACTTACCTAATATATCTTGTGATTTTATTGTATTTTCTTCACCCCAATCTTTTCTATTTTCATTGTGAGTAGATTTCATTGAACCTCTACCAGAATAGTCTTGATTTCTGACTGCCCTTTTGCTTTTGTCCCTGCCAGATGATAATGCTATGTCTTGAATGTACATCTGAGAAAAATAAGACACAAAATTATGAATACAATAATAGATTTAACAATAGAAATTGGTAAATTATCTTAATATCAAGAGTAGAAATTTTAGAACAATAAATGCTTTATATTAACCAACACCAAATTATTTTGCAATATGAACAGATTCCATATATTTGGCTAGACAGGAGGTCGGAGAGGCCCTATCTGATCAATCGGCTGGTGACGTCATGCCCTAGTATCTATAAGTTCATTCCCAACTGGATTATTCAATCTGATTCTTCAAAAAATCAAAACTTTATTATTCCTTTTATTTTATTTTTATTTTTCTCCCCAAATAGATACTAGAATGTGGTGACTGAGGGTCAATCACGTTGGGAACAAAGAAGATTATTAATGCCAAAGAGTAATGTTTTTCTTGGAATGGTGTTTTCTGAGAGTAATACTGCCCCTTCCCAGTGAAGATCCCTTCTAAGAGGAATGTTTCCACTTTCATTGTGAAATTTCCTTCCGAGAGCAATGTATTTTGAGATAATATATTCTGGTTATCTAAAAGCTATTCTGGTTATCTAAGAGCAATGTATTCTTGTTATCTAAGAGCAATGTATTCTAGGAATATAAATAATTACTCTACTTATGGGATTATATTTGACAACTATATTTAAAACAACACCAAACTAATGGTATAGGTATGTTGCTTGTAGGATTGTCAGTCTTTTCCAGTTTGGGTGTGGTTATTCTCAAGGAGTAATGTATTCAAGGAGTAATGTATTCGAGGAATATAAAAAATTAGCATTAAATAACTCACAGATGGTTGATATGTTGTATAACAAACCAAACCAAATCAACCGAAATACAGGGTGCTCCCTTCAACTACACTTCTTTCTTCCAGATGTTTGGAATGGCTATTCCAAATACCTTTTTTTACATTTCTGATTCACAGAGTAAATGAATAACAAATTGGTATTCAAAAAACAGAGAGTGGTCTACAATAGTCACTTACATTATTCATACTTTTAACTATTCATTTCTTTTTATTCAATTTTCTTGCACATTTTTCAAATCATATGTACCAACAAAAAATAATTCCTGGGTCATGTTGTGTACATTATGCTATTTATTTTGATTTCTATATTTCCTCTTCAGTTCTCAGTTTTTTGTGCTATACCGGATTGTCGGAATAGCATTTCTTGAATAAACTACAGGCGTTAACATGATTTTCAACATGGCTACTTGACAGTTATTTTGATTACTCTGACAACATAATCCTGCTTTCTTTGTTTCTTTTTCTTTAAACATTTCATTTCATATCTTTTGCATAATCACAAACTTGAACTTCCCGGACAATACCTGTCATATTTATAGCTTATTATGCCACGTCAACTTCCCATTCATGATGTCACTTCCTTCGAACATGTTAACTTATTTACTATTCTTATGTAATCTAATTTCTAGTGGAAATTCCCTCTTTCTACATAATCTAACGCATTTCTACCATATTACTACAAATGGAATTAGATGAATTCACAAATAATGAAAAAATAAATAATGGGTGCATTTTAGAGACTATCAGCTTGAATATTTAACAGAATTTGGTTTGAATAATGATACTGTATTGATAGTGGCAATGAAAACAATTTTTAAGGGGTGAATTGAGAAGATAGTTAAAAAGGTAGATGCCAAAGGAGGCATGATAAACAAATAAATATTAAATATATAGAGAAAATAATTGCATTTGCAAATTATGACAATATTTTTATAAAATAATATATTAAGTAAACTTACTGGTGAAGCAGAGTCTGTAGGTGTCTGTGATGAGTGAGAAGACAGCATTTGTTGTGCATTTGAGTAAGGATGAGTTTGCATTGTGGGTGTTGGTGGTTGACTGCTTCTTCTCATACCGACTGCATCACTTGTAGGAAGAGCAACATTAGACCAAGGATTTGCTGGGTAAGGAGGACTTATCAAATGTCTCTGACCACTACTCACATATCCGCCTTCTGCAACTGGAACACTTCGAGGATTGCAACAGCGAAGGATACACACTGAGATTGAAGCTGTAATGATCACAGCTATTGTCACTGCTACAGACACAATGATAATTGCTGAAGTCAGGTGGATCTTGTTATCTTTTTTGATGTTAACAGCATTTAACATTTCTGATGTCTTGTTGCTTACAGTCAGTGTCAAATATACAGTAGTTCTGGCTGATAGAACTGGGCTACCACTGTCCTTCACTAGAAACTCCAGCTCGTATGAGCCAGCATCTTGTTGGCTTAGGACATGAGTTGAACATAACAAACCAGTGTACTGGTTGATGCTGAATATCTGTTTGCTATTGCCTCTGATTATTTCATATTTTAGAAATGCATTCTCTTGACTGTCACTATCTGATGCCTTTATCTGGCTGATGTTCTTTGTATGATGGGGGTAATATGTTACATCCATATTATAAGGATTAACACTGGGAAATGTGAAATATGGAGCATTATCATTTTCATCTCTCACCTTAACAATCACATTCACTGTGTTATTCAATGATGGACTTCCTTTGTCTTTTACAAACACTTCAAAATTATAAGTATCTTGAAACTCATGGTCTAAAGACATAATTGAAGAGATTAATCCAGTTTCAGTGATTCGAAATGGTACAAATTGTTTATTGGTGGTCAGTAAAGAAAAAGACAGTTTACCTCCAAGTCCCAAGTCTGGATCTGTGGCATTGATGGTACCAATAGGAATTTTTGATCTCTGGTTTTCATCAATGAAGAATTCAAATAACTGTTTTGCAAACTGTGGCTGCACATCATTGACATCTGTCACTTGAACTGAGAATTTACTTCTACTTTTCAATGGAGGATTTCCTTTATCTTGACAGTCTATGGTTACATGATATAAATCTTCTGTTTCTCTATTTAATGTTTTCCTAACAACAACTTGATATTTTTGAGTGCCCATGTTTTGGAGATTAAAGTTATTATGTTTAAGGTGACAAGTGACATCACCATTCTGTCCAGTATCATGGTCAGTTACTTTTACATAGGCAATAAAGCTTCCAACTTTAACATCTTCTGAAATAGCAACTGCATTTCCTGTTGAAACTGACACAAAATTTACATTTATTGTAGGAGCAGTATTCTGCTCATTGATCACATTAACCATAATCATTGCAATGGAAGTCAGTGGAGGGCTCCCCTCATCTTTAGCTTCAGCATATAGTTCATATGTTAAATGATGTTTATTTTCAAAATTTTTGCTGACAAAGATCTCTCCAGTTTTTTCATTCAACTTAAAAAAATCTTTTGCCATATCAGATGTTTTTGCACTGAAATAATACAAAATGTTACTATTCTTGCCAATATCTAAGTCAGTAGCAGATAAAATTCCAATAGGTAAAACTGCATCAGGCGTATTATTAATCGAAATATTATATACATTCTGAGAGAAAACTGGGGTGTTGTCATTAACATCTGTAACTATAATGTGAACATCTAAAACATTTTGTTTAGGAGGAGAGCCTTTATCTTTGGCAATTACTTGAATCATGTATGAATCTTTGATTTCTCGGTTAAGTTTTCCCTGTAGACGTACACCTAATTTGGAAGTTCCATCAAGATTTTTAATGACAGATAAAGTAAAAAGTTCTTCGATAGACATTTTAAGATGATATGTAATTTGAGAATTCAAGGTTCCAACATCTTTATCTATAGCATTTGGAATTGATATTTTAGTTCCTTTACCATCACTTTCAGAAAAGTGAATGTTCACTTCTTTATCAGGAAACTCAGGGTGATGGTCATTGACATCTTTTATTATTACCTTGATTTCCAATAATTTAATAACTGTGGTTGCTTTTCTGACAGCAACATCAACCAATGCAAAACATTCTTTTTTAAAAATACAGAGTGATTCAGCATCTAAAGTTTGAGCTGTATAAAGTTTGCCAGATCCTTTTGAGATACGAAACAATGGAGATGCGCCACTTGCACCTTTGTGTAAAAGGCTGAAATTAATTAAGTCGGGGTCTTTAAATGTAGAATCTTTCGTAATAAGTGAGTCTACAGCAATGTTACCGAGATAAGTATCTGGATTTTTTCCTTCTTCAACATAGTAAGTAAGATCCACACATAGGCATCTGTAGAAGACAGAGACATTTAGCAAGAAGTATAGAATCCGTCCTTTAAACAGGAGTGAAGTCCGCATTTTCTTGTAATGTTGAAATGTCTCTCGAGATTTTTACGTTCCTGAAATTTCAAGCAATTTTTTCGCATCAGTTTTGTAATCATAATGCATTCATACATCAAATAATATTTAACCTCTAAATAATAAATAAAGTCTCAGAAATCTAATTGTTTATTTTCATTTTGAAGAATAATTTTTATCTAGCATTTGAAATTTAAAAAATGCAAATATTTAAACTCTAATATGTTATAACACATGACTTCTTTTTTTTAAATAAAAATAAATGTAGTTTTGTATTAATGCATTGATTAAACGAAGAAGAAGAAGAATGAAAAATAAAACAAAATAATGTATGGAGCATACAAACGTTGTTAATTTTGAAATAAATAAAATCAATTATAATTGAATTTTTTATTTTATTTTAAACTATTTTATCAATTAATGATTTACTTTTTTTTTTCGTGTCAACTCAATGAACACTGTATTTCTTCATCTACATATAATTAATCTGACATTCTATACAATCTGTGGAACATTACAATTACACCATCATAAAAAAGCGTCTTATTATTTTTTAAACCAGACAATTTTGAAAGTAAATACTCCTAGAATTTCGGTAAATTTCAGTAACATACAAGTATTTTTTAAATTTATTTATTTTTTATCATAAGTTTTATTTACTACAAAGTTACCATTTTGGATGTCAGCCATTTTGCTTGTCTTTGTTTTAGATTATAGTAGCACAAAATACTATATTAATGTTTGAGGCAATATGGCTAACACTCATAATATTATGTTGCAGTAAAGAAATATATATATATATATATATATATATATATATATATATATATATACTTGTTTGTTATTGAAATACACTAAGATTTTATTACTACTGGAGTACCCCCACCCCCAAATTGGTCTATTTAAAATAATAATGTACCTTTTCCATGTTGGTGTGGTTTTAAAGAAGTATTTGATCTTTTATCTAAATATGTTGATGTAAAACGTTGCAAACTGAACGAAAGTTGTAAATATAAATTTGTAATTATATAAAAGAATATTGGATTATTTGGATTACTATTCTCATCTTGGTTGATATTTTCATAATGTTTTATCTGATGTAACCTCTGACCTTCTTCAGGTACATCTGTTCGAATCTGAGCTTGAACAAATGCATCTGAAGAAGGTTGGAGATTACATCAGCCGAAATGTTGTGAAAATAACAACCAAGATGAGAACAGTAGTCCAAATAATCCAAGTTATTAATCCTCATCTAAAAAATTCCGAAACATAAAACAATATTATATTGCATAACATTTCTAAAATAAAAAATAATATAAATGTAATAGATATGAGTTTTAAATTAAAAACAAACAAGCTATTAGATAGTATAAAGGTACATGAACACTGACAATAATTTATTTGGTTATTCTTTTAACCAATGAACAGTAAACTCATTAAATATAAGAAATTTGACACATAAATATTTAATTTGGTGATGCTAGATTTTATGCAAATTTCTGTTGGCAAAACAGCAGAAGTGCTTTATTCTTTACTTCCATTTCTATACCTTAACTCAGAAGAAAAAGCTAAGAAAATTTGTAAAATATTTAGGACATCAACTTACCTTTGTTATTATATTTTTTAAAACCAAATATAGGTTATGTAACTTGGAATACTTCTAATATTGTAATTACAATTCAATTAAAAGTTTCTTTTTGTATTTTAGATTATTCAAACCAACAGTCTTACCTAGTGTGTTGTATGAGTAATGGCTACTATGTTGTTTTTTTTTGTTTTTTAGATAAGACTCTAGTTGGATCAATATTATTATAATGGTTTAAAATATTTATAATAATTTTCTTAATACATAAATAAAGAATAAACAAAAATGATTGAAGTTTTAATATAAATAAAAATGTTTGTAAAATAATCTCCCAAAATGCAATAGGCAAAAAGAAAAAGCTATTCTTCCATCAAGGACTAATTTCTTCTTTCCATTCTTAATGATTTATAATGGAATATATATAAGTTTACATGCAAAATGTCTGTAGTCAAATTAGTAGCATATTTAAAATTTATTTTTAATCTAAATATATCAGTTAATTCTAAAAATTGACAAAATTTTTAAAAAATAATTTTTTTCAATATTCAGAATTTGGCTTAAAATATATTATTAATTTTAATAAAAGCAAAACTTATACTTTTCACATTTTTTTTTAAATTTAATGTGGAAATTATTGAAATTTTATCAAAATCAAATACGTATAAAGTTATTAAAAATCTAATTTTTATAATCAACCCAAAGTTATTTAGAATATAAAATAAATGATACAAATAAAAAATTGTTTTTTAATTAAATGAAGACAATTTAATTTACTTTATAAAATAATTAATCCTTTATTTTTTAGTTCTCAGAATAATTATATAAAAAAGGATTGGTGTTCAGACTATATTTACATTGTATGAGTGTAACATTTATATAACGTGTTTTATGGAGAATAGCTCCCATTTAGTTGGGAACGGGAGGTAAGGGTCTTGTATTAGAAATAGGACTACTGCCTGATTGTGAGTGTCTACTGGCATTGTAATTATCAGCACCTGCATCTAGCTTTGGACTTTTGTGGAGGATGTTTTCATTCATATAAGGGGCATAGAAACCCCTTGCCACAATTGTTGTGTCACTTGGATAGTTGACAGTCTCTCCCAAGGGCCGCATTTCTGTATTTTGCTGTTGGTTACTTTGTGAAGGAGACGGATTACAATATTGCGAGGGATACAAACCTGAAAATCAATTAGATGGAATATGCATAAACTGTAAGAAATTTACACAGAAAATTGGACTTAAAAAAAGAGTTTCTTTAAATTGAACACATCAGTTTTGAATAGCACAAAATTACTTAATTATATATAAATAAGTCTGTAGCATAATTGCAGAAAACATTATATTTATACAATAGCTATTTTCATTTACTTCTGTTAATCACATAGATCGAACATTATACAGAACATTTCAGATCAAAATTTAGGCTATGAACATATTTAATCAACACATTAATAATAATTAAATAATGAATTAATTTCAAGTTAGACGAAATCCCAATAAAATGTAAACAATTTTTTATGACTTACTCATTTCATCTTCTTGTCTAGTGTTTTCTTGCCATTGACTGTTATCACTGTGAGAAGACTTCATAGAACTTTTACTGGAATAATTCTTTATTCTATCTCTACTTTTTTTGTTTCTGTCAACACCAGAAGGTAATGCTATGTCTTGAACGTACAACTAATAAAAAGAAAATGAAGAAATGGCATTTTAATCTTAAAATATATACCAAGAAATTATGTACTGTGATCAACAAATGTGCTTTAATGTACGTTTTTATGTACAAAAGCATTTAAAAATACTCTGAAAATATACAGTAATCATCTATTGATTTCTCATTAATATCTTTTTGAACAAGGATGATAAAAATGTATATATTCAAGAAAATACATCACACATATAAACGACAAATCTAAGATTAGTAAAATATATGAGAAAACTTAATTTAAATTCATAAAAAATAAGAGTATATTTATTGGTGATAGTTTTCACAAATAATAATGCAACATCTTTTTGAAGACTTTTTCTTCTCTATATGTGTATAAATTTAACATGTAAATAGGAATGAGCTGAGCTGTAGAATGCTTGATATTTAAGTATAATTTCTTGTTAGCATTAGGTTCTCATTTTATTTTAATCTATTTGCTGATTATATATGTCCTCTTTAAATTTTCTTTTCGCAATCAAATAAACATATTGTCTGAATCTTGTCAGCCAATTTGAGTTCATGAATTGTTAACATAAATGAAAGTAATAAAATTTATTCACGCTATATAAAAATATTTCATTATTTCCAATGAAAAATATATTTTATTGAATATTAGTTTTTTTTTTAATAGTTTGAAAACTTTAATGTGATAATGTTCTATTTTGATTATGAAAAAATTAAAAACTTGATGTTAGAATCCAAGAAACAGGCGCTAAGAATGTGATTTTATAATGTTTTAAAACAAGTTTAAATAAGTCTCAAATTTGATTGATTTTTCTTTCATAGTCATTTATATTTAAGGATTTAGTTAACATTGAAAAATGTATATATTACAGGTGGTTTATTTTTTATTCTTACTTTTTATTAATTAGTAGAATACCCATCACAGACAGTGTTTGCCCTATTCACTTCCCTCCCCAGGAGGGAAAAGTAGACACAAGGTTGTTTTTAATGTCAAGAATATCCAGCTCCACAAAATGGATTGGGACAAAAATAAAAATTGCCCTAGTCGAAAAAGATTTTTCCTCCTCTGACCGAGGACAGAACAGATATCATACTTTGATCCCAGCCTGAAGGAATATCTTTGCTTATATTTGATTGTTACAGCTTCAATAATTAAATATTACGGTGTGCATAACAAATCTGTTTTCTTTTTAATACATTCAAGTAAAATTGTAATATATATTTAAATAATTTTAAAATATATATTGAGTGTATCTGTTTAGTACTATGGAAAAATACATTAACACCTGAATCTGTTGATAAACTCATTATTATTATGTTATGTTTCTCAGGCAATCTCATATTTTCTTACTATTATTTTCACTATATTAATATTTTTTGTAAACTTCAGATAAAACTAAATGTAATCAATAAATGAAAATACATTGTGAATTAGATTTATGACTTTCCAAATACACAAATATTTGATGTTATCCACCAAATGTTAAAAATAAAACAAGGCTCAATTTTTAATTAAGAAGAAACAAAAGGAATTTTCTTTTCTTTTTCATATGTGAATTATTTTATTATTAGAATTTAAAAAAAATGAGACACACAATGTTTCTCTCTTTCTATTTCAAATATTTTTAATGTTACGGACATAAAACATTTTTTAAACCGACACACAATGATTAGATGATAATTCAATTTTTCTATTGAATAATGAATTAAACATGAAGTCAAAATGTCAATATGATTTTTCAGGAAATAATAATTATGTTATTTAAATACTTAAATACAAATAAAGAGCATTATATTTAGCCAAAATTAAATTAAAACACATGTATAATACACAAATGAACTTTTTTTAAATATTAGACAAAGCAGAAAGCTGTATTTTAATGTTTCAGAAAAATAAAACAAATATTTTGACAATCTTTATAAGAAAAGTAAAACAAATATTTTGAAATAAACACTACACAAGTAAAAAAAAGCAAAAAACTGGACTGTATTAAATGTAAAGTAGACATTTTTTATTCAGTTTTTAAATTGGTTATTTTTTGGGTGGAGGGGAGTAACCATTACTTCAGAGATGATTCCTAAGGAAATTCAGTACGCATGTAAGACAGATTCACACATTAATATTCAGAGGAAATAATATCTAAAAATAAATTAATATTATCTAAAAGAGGTTTGCTTAAAACATAGGAATATAAAAAAATGTTCTGTTTTTGTCATTAAATGACAATAGGAATATCTAATAAGTAACTTAATTTAAAAGATTGTTTTTCAATTTATTGTGATAGGTGAAAGATTGGAGCAAAAATAATGGTGCATTTATATTTATTAATTTTAACACTGAATATGGAAGGAAATAAGCATTGTCATGAAGAGATTATGCTTTTTTGTTTAAATAAAGGTAAAATAAAATCGAGCATACAAGAAAAGATATGTGAAGTTTACATAAAGGATATTTTGAATGGTCGAACATTTCAAAAGCTTTCCTACTGATTAATGCTTCATGATTGTATAAAACATGAAAGCATGAAAAATAATAAAAATTGTATAATATGGAAAATAATCAACATACAGAAATATCAATCATTAAAAAACACTTGCACCAGCTTTTAAGCAATTTTTTTCAGATCAGTTGCTTTAATACAAGGAACATTGCATAAAAAATGCCAACATAAAAAGGTTGATCATGTTGAAATATTTTTGTTGAAACAGATTTTCAATGAACAGGTATGTTTTATAACAATGGTATAAAATGTTAAATGAAGTAATATTGGTTGGATTAACAGTAAATAATTTAAGAGTTTCATCTGGAAAATAAAAGGATTTAATTAAAGAAGTACTTCTCTTAAGACTTAAGTCAGTTTAAAGCATAAAACAACTAAGGTAAGTAAAGAGAAATACCATCATATTCCAGAAAAGAAAAACTACATTGCATATTTCTATGGTTGGTGAAAAGACACATTTTCTTGAAGCTTGGGTCAAGAATTTTATTCAATTTGTTCACTTGTAGTTCTATATGAGCATTTACCTTCCACTTAATATAAAAACAAAGGTTTAAATGACTTGGAAAACTGCAAAAATCATCGCGAGTAGTTAAAGATGATATAAAGGTTGCACAATTTCAATGAAGATATTAGCAATGTAGTTAAAGAAAAAAGGAAATATGTTGCAAAGTTAATGCTGAATATAAAATATTTGATGTTAAAACCTTTTGGCCAATATATTATACAACAGTACTGATTTAAACAAATTGAATATAATAAAAATGAAAAATACCCTACCTGTGACACATAATCTAGGGCTGGTTGTGGTTTTGGTCCTTGGGAAGATAACATTTCTCTAGCACTTGCGTAAGGATGGGTTTGCATTCTGGGTGTTGGTGGTTGACTGCTTCTTCTCATACCAGCTGCATCACTTGTAGGAAGAGCAACATTAGACCAAGGATTTTCTGGGTAAGGAGGACTTATCAAATGTCTCTGACCACTACTCACATATCCGCCTTCTGCTACTGGAACACTTCGAGGATTGCAACAGCGAAGGATACACACTGAGATTGAAGCTGTAATGATCACAGCTATTGTCACTGCTACAGACACAATGATAATTGCTGAAGTCAGGTGGATCTTGTTATCTTTTTTGATGTTAACAGCATTTAACATTTCTGATGTCTTGTTGCTTACGGTCAGTGTCAAATATACAGTAGTTCTGGCTGATAGAACTGGACTACCACTGTCCTTCACTAGAAACTCCAGCTCATATGAGCCAGCATCTTGTTGGCTTAGGACATGAGTTGAACATAACAAACCAGTGTACTGGTTGATGCTGAATATCTGTTTGCTATTGCCTCTGATTATTTCATATTTTAGAAATGCATTCTCTTGACTGTCACTGTCTGATGCCTTTATCTGGCTGATGTTCTTTGTATGATGGGGGTAATATGTTACATCCATATTATAAGGATTAACACTGGGAAATGTGAAATATGGAGCATTATCATTTTCATCTCTCACCTTAACAATCACATTCACTGTGTTATTCAATGATGGACTTCCTTTGTCTTTTACAAATACTTCAAAATTATAAGTATCTTGAAACTCATGGTCTAAAGACATAATTGAAGAGATTAATCCAGTTTCAGTGATTCGAAATGGTACAAATTGTTTATTTGTGGTCAGTAAAGAAAAAGAAAGTTTACCTCCAAGTCCCAAGTCTGGATCTGTGGCATTGATGGTGCCAATAGGAATTTTGGATCTCTGGTTTTCATGAATGAAGAATTTAAATAATTGTCTTGAAAACACTGGTTCTACATCATTAACATCAATGACATGTACAGAAAATATCCATTTGCTTTGAAGAGGAGGAGATCCTTTGTCTTGACATTTGATAATTATACTGTGGTGCTCTTCAGTTTCCCTGTCTAAAAGGGTTTTCACTATCACTTGGTATTTCTTGGTTCCCATGTTTTGCAATTGAAATTTATCATGTTTAATTTCACAGTTCACCTCTCCATTCTGACCAGCATCCTCATCACTCACTTTCACATAAGCAATGAAACTTCCAACTTTTATGTTCTCAGAAATATCAACTGTATTTTCTCTGGATGTAGAGAAAAAGTTCACATCTATCGATGGAGCCTTATTTTGTTGGTTCATAACATTTACAAGAACCATTGCTAATGATCGTAGGGGTGGATTACCTCCGTCTCTGGCTTCTACATATAATTCATATATTACTTTTTTTTGTAGTGTATCTTTTTTATGTAGAAATAATTCTCCTGTAATTTCATTTAAATCAAATATCCTTCTTGTAATTTCATTCGTTTTTGTAGTGATGTGATATTTTATTTTACCATTTTCTCCAGAATCTAAATCTTTAGCAGATAATATGACAACAGGTTTGGCTTCATTGTGTTTGCTATTAATAGAAACATTGTAAACTTTTTGAGAAAAGATTGGTGTATTATCATTTACATCTGTGATTGAAATGTGAACAGTTAATACACTTTGTTTCGGTGGAGATCCTCCATCTTTTGCAATTACTTGAATTGAATAAGAATCTTTGATTTCTCTGTTTAACATTTTTTCTAATTCTATACTCAGATCAGATGTTCCATCAACTTTCTTCATTGTAGACAATATGAACGGTTCATCTTTGGTCTTTTTTAGTTCATAAGTAATTTGGGAATTAATTATTCCAACATCTTTGTCTATGGCATTTGGAATTGATCTTTTCATACCTTTACCGTTTCCTTCTTCAAATTCTATAGTAATTTGTTTATCAGGAAACTCTGGCTGGTGATCATTAATGTCTTGTATTATTACTTTGATTTCTAATAACTTGAAAACAGTTGTTGATTTTCTAACTGCAACATCAACCATCTGAAAGCATTCTTTCTTATAAATACAAAGAGATTCTGCATCAAGTGTTTGTGCCGTGTAGAGTTTTCCAGTTCTTTTTGATATTCTAAATAATGGAGAATTCACAGTAGCTCCTTTATGAAGAAGGCTGAATCCAATTAGATTATGGTCAGACTCGGGAATATCCGTCATCACATGTGAATCAGCAGCAACATCACCAATATAAATATCTGGACTTTTCCCTTCTTCCACATCATATGTAAGATCAATACACTGACAAGCCTTTATGAACCAAATCAGCACAAATAGTTTATTTAGCATCCTTTTGAATAATACAACTGTTTTTTTTTTCTGATCAAATGATATACTGTGAATTGTTTCTGAAATATTAAATTAAAATATTGTTTAAGGAAAGTATTCACTCATATTTTTTATTTAAAAAATTTTTTCTGATTAAACAATGAACAATTAAAAATATAATTATTGTAAAAATTACAAAATGTTTTTATATAAGAACATATTTATTTTATTTTGTTTAGAAATATTTACTGCAACCTATATATACATTTGTGTCTGTTTATTATATGGATTTACCATTATAATTTGGACCAACTTTATTAGAACAAAAATGATATCAATATATTTTTTAAATATTTGTTTTAAATGTAAATGATATTTGGTGTAAGTATTTTATGAATACTTTTGTAATTTTTCAACCGTACATTTTTATATCATAAATTGAAAAGAAAAAGACAATAAAATTAATAAAATGAGGTTAAATTTAGATGAGATTGAAAAAAAAATGATATCAATGAATATTTCTGCAAACGTCAATCATCATTAAACTTACATAATCTATGTATATTTACACGCATTTATAATAGAAGGATAAGGAAACTGGTATACTTTTTTATGAAATAGAGAATGATAGATGACGATTTGTTCAATATTTTTAGATATTTAAAACAATATCTGTTGGAAATAGAAAGTTGGCTTTCTTTTTAAGCAGTATAGCACAAATAATAAAAGGCCAGTAAATGCAAGAAATAAAAATGGGGAAATTACCTTTGTTATAAGTTACAGCAGTCCTGAGTAGTGTGCCGTCTGTATAATGGCTGCTGCAGTTACTTCTCTCCCTTTCTACTCCCTTCCTCTCTCATAAAATGTTAAGTCAGTAAATAGCCTCCTTTTGGATGAACAACTCGTTTATATTTTTAGAAATATTTTTTATTTTCAATTTATTTCTTAAGACACATGAATAAAAATAAAAGCAGGAATTGACACTTATATCAATTTAATTATAAAAAAAAAATGAACTCCCAAAATGCAATTTTCAGATGATTCTATTCTTCCTTTCTACTTTATATTTTTCTTTCTATCTCAAGTTGCATTGAAGAATAACATTGTAACTTTAAATATTTTAATGCCGATATTCTTAATAGCTGAGTAAGTTTATAGCAGTATAATTTAATATAAAAATTTATTTATTATTTTATGCATATTTTGATCATTTAAAGTGAAAACTAATAGATTTGAACAATTTTAGTTCTGTTTAATTGTATATACAGAAACATTATTTAATAAACTATTTTATATTGGTAGTAATTTATAATTAAAGTATATTTACGTAATTCATTAATTTACATTTGAATTAGATGTATTAATTCATCATGCTTTAAAGTATATTAGAAAAATGCATTAAAATCTAAATACATAGACTTTTATTAAAAATATCAAATACAGAACTTAATATACCTTATATTATAATCACAATTTAAAATAATTTTTCAAAATACTGAAATTTATGAATTAATGTAGTTGAAACAAAAAATAACTCATTTCTATAAGTGAGGAATGTAATATTTTAAAGGTATTTATTTTTATCGATTCGTTAAATATTGAAAATGTTAGATTTATATTTAATTTTTTAATTTTTATTTTTGAACTAAAAGTAAGAACGATAAAGATTCCTGACATTGATTTAAATGTTTGGTACAGGAGGCAATGGTCTATTGATTGAAGTTTGACTACCACTTATAGAGATATTTCTTGATTGTAAATGTCTATTAGAAGGGTAACTGCTATTGGTATCTGTATTAGGACTGTTTTCATTCATGTAAGGTGTATAAAATCCTCTGGCTACTATTGTAGTATCACTAGGATAGTTGACAGTCTGTCCCAACGGCCTGATTTCTGATGTTTGATGTTGGTCTGTTTGTGAAGGAGGAGGATTACAGTATTGGGAAGGATATACATCTGTAAAATATAAAATAAAAAAATAAATTACCACAAAAAACGAGAAAACTATAAACATTTTATAATGCTCTATTATATCTATCATAAACAATTTACAAGTTTACATTTATTGGTAAAAGATATACATTTTAGTTTATATGTAGCGATAAATTGTAAATAACAAATCTAAAACAACATATCAAACTATCAATGATAATCTGAGTAGTTTAAATTTAAAACAGTGATCTGGAGAATTTTTATTGGGAAAATATAAAATATATATATATATCTTAACATACAATGTCTGATAGTGTGTGCGATACCCTGTCCTCATCAGCCGCCAACCAGGGTTAGTAACACAGTTTGGGTGGCTAAGACGGTGTGCTACCGGTATCTTTTGCCACCGGACAGCATATAAAAAAACACAACATATGTTAATCTTGCAATTTCATAATGTCTTATTCAAACATGTTTATTTTGGCCATTACACACGCAAAATGGTATTGTCGAGTATGTTTTACCATTGGGCCAACAGATTCTTGGTTTCCCTAGAATTTCTCCAGTAATGGAGTCCTCAACACTGTGGTGTAATTTTGATTTATAATCTTATCATTCAATTTGCATTCTCTAATAGAGGAATTAAGTTGTTTGCGCCAGTGTGCCTGATGGATATATAAACTTCATATGCCATGAAATTTTCTACAATCACACATTGTAGCTGCGTAAAAGTCATATTCATTTAAATCAGTCTTACAGAGGTGACATATTATCCCTCTCTACTTACAATCACCCGGTGGACATTCTCTGTTTTATTATTTATAATTTACATAAAATTCTTTATACATATATTATACAAATATTTGTCTAATTGCTTTTGTGATATCCTTGGTTAATATTTGAGTCACTGAAATAATCTTAGTAAGATATTAAGTGTGCAAAAACACAAACTAAGTAGTAATGTTATTAATATTCAACATTATTGGTATAAAACATTTACAAAATATGTATATTACCTGATATAACTTCAGCTTGACTTATGCTTGCATCATTCCAGCCTTGTCTGTCATCATGGTTAGAAGACTTTATTGAACTTCTACTGGAATATTCTTGTATTCTGCCTGTCCTTTTGTCTTTTCTATTACTATTAGATGGCAGTGCTACGTCTTGAACATACATCTAAGTGCAACAATATACATAAATGAATAAAAAACAGTATAACATATATAAAGTATAATAGAAAATATACATAAGAGTATTATCATCGATCTTAAAAGTCAAAATGCAATAGTTACTTTTATATAATTGAATTAGTATATCTATGCCATCAATAATGTAAACATTTTTCCAATTTTTTAACAGGAAACACATTTTTAGAAAGTATTAATACTTTTAATTCTTTTAAAACTTGTTAGCACACCAAAACCAAGAATAAAATAAATTCAATCTGCTTCATTTTTCAAAGAATTTATCTTTAAATTATGAAAAAAAAATCTCATAGTTGATTTTGTTAGAATTATAAAGTTTTTGTTAATATTGTGAAATGTGTAAACATATTTTAAATAAGAATGTTATACAATTGCTTTAAATGTTCCATAAACTATCAATAAATAAATGTACTTTTAAAATGTCAACCTAATTTACCTTCGCAATCGGTTCAGAGCACTAAATATATACACTAATGTATAATTTACCAACGTTGACCCAACTGGTCACTGGTCGTCTAATAATAAAAATTGTATCATAAATAAAATAATCTTAATTTTAATAAAAAATAATATACTCATCACAGATCAGAAACTCAATAAAATTCAAATTTTGTTAACAGTAACACATTTTTTTCATTGATAGACGCTGATTGAAATTATAAATAAACTAAATAGAAGTGGACCAAAAATAATGTTTTCTTTTTAGGTTTGATGAACCAAAACAGAGTAAAATTAAATAAAATAATATTTAAAAAATATTATTTACAGCAATATTCACCCGGCGTTGTCTGTGTGGAGATATATTGCTGGTCGGAAATAATTTCAAATATAATCATGTTTACAATTTTTGCCTTGAAAGAAAAGTTAAAAATAACATTTGGAATATGAGGTTAAGTAAAAATAAAACTGTTAACCCGATGATGTTTTCTTTAAAAAAAGTACTTGTTGACGCTGCGTTTTTGTAAAATAGCAAATGGCTTCAACGAATCAAAATGAATTTGTTATTATTTAATCTTATATAAATTGAGATTTCGGCCGTCTGTCTGTCCATCAGTCACAATTTTTTAAAATCTAATAAATACATTGCTGAAATTTTTAAAAATGTAATAAATACATTGTAGAATTTGTCTCATTTCGAAATATCAGAGATCTTAACTACTTTTAGAAATGGAGAATGTTGCATTAATAGTAAATAGCCTGCTCGGAAACTCTGATCACATTGTAGTAATGATTGCCATCACCTTAAAAACTCGTCCAAAAGCTGATGAGCCATTGCTCAAAACGACGAGAAACTACAAACAGGCTGATTTTGAATCCCTCAGAGATCAGATCAGGATCAAAACTTTCTCACTCCCTGCTGATCAGTGTGCAAATGTGTTAACCGAATGGGTCAAAGCAGCCATTGAAGCTTATGTCTCCATACGAAAATTCTTCAGCAAGCCCCACTCTCCTCAATGGTTCACCTCGGAATGTGCAGCTGCTATTGCTAAGAGACGGCAAGCATTCCGAAAATTTGGCTGTCATAAGTCAATTGCGAATAGACAGAAATTTATAGTCAAGAAATGATTCTAAAGTAGTGATAGGTGAAGCAAAGAGAAGGTATACAGAGATAACCAAAAAACGCATTCAGTCACAGAAACTAGGTACACGTGATTTCTGGAAAATCTACAATAGTGTGGTGAACAGTGGACAATCAACAATTCCCCCGCGATCAAACCACAACAATGTCATTTGCACGGCAACTGATAAGCTGAACTACTTTCCCAGCATTTCACCTTAAACTCCACTTTGAATTCAACAAACAACCCCCTCCCTAAATTCCAATTGCGGATTGAAGCCACACTTGAAAACCTGGTCATCACCCCAACTCATGTCAGGGACATCATAAAAAACCTTGACACCTCCAAAACTTGTGGGCCTAATCTTAAACCAGTAATAGTAATAATGTTATGTATTTTATATTTTAATCCAGTAAATCTATTTAAATGAAATGAATACATGAAATAAATTAAAATGCATATGTTAATTTTATTTTCAAAAGGTAGTAAAATAAAAAATGTTGTCATATACTTGAAGAATAAAAACGTAGCATCAAAGATTTATTTATATAGTTTAAAAACAAGCTCATTTTTAATAGTATTTATGTAGTACAGTCAATTAGAAAGGTTAGTTTGAAAGCAATACTTTAGAGATTAAATGCCAACACTGTACATTTGGGCAAACACAAAGTTTAGCTCAATTGTATAATTGATTTATGTTTTATTTAAGTATGTTTAATTTGTTAGTATTTTCAATTATTCCCAGTTGCTTAATCAGAGTTTCAGTCTCTCATTGTTAATGTTTGAGATTCAAATTGATCCTTGGTATAATATTGTACTTGTAACATACTGGTGACAAGCAAAATATACAACCAGTTAGTACTACCAAGGCAACTTTGGATTCCTGCCCCAAACTCATGAAGACAAAGTCACACATGTGTTAACAGTAATTATATTGTAGCAGCGCACAGGCAAAATGTGGAACTCCAGGATACAGCATTAGTTTATTGACAAAAGCCGGCTGACCTATCAACTCTCTTTTTTTTCCAGTGTTCCCTTCGAATAAAAGTTGATTCATATTTTAGTGGAGGAGTTTGGTGTTATTCATGGAAGATGCTGACCCTTTTCTTATTCCATATTCTATTTCAGTCAGATGCGGCCAAATATGACTAACTCTACCAAGTTACGTTCTTCTCTTTAACAAACCAACCAATCATCCTCCAACTAAAATATATATGTAATGTTAATAAGAGTTGCTTACTATTCTCCACTTTTAGGTTAGCACATAACCATAATTCTACTCTTTTAAAATGTTATACATGTATCTACTGAATTATATTTTACTTACATATCCACTGAAGTATTCAGTTATATGTATCCTTTATGAGCATATTTATACATTTTTAAATTATACTCCATTTTCTTTTTATTTATCCCATCTATCCTACCTTACTTATAATCCTCATAATAATAATAATTATTATTATTGTTGTTATAATTTTATTATTATTATTGCATTCCATGTATCACCATTATATTTATTGTTGTTTTTATAATTATTATTATTTTTCATTTTTATTATTCTAATTTTTATTATGTACTCTGTTAAGCCGTATAAGTTCCTAAGAAATTTTACTCAAAATATCATACTTTTTAACTTAACTTAAATATTGTGTATCACTGTGTAAATGCTACATGTATGCGTATTTTCCATTCAAAAGATGTGTATGATTTTTGCGTGATTTTACTAGACAACAGTATGATTCCTTTCCCCGACACACACACCAAGTCATTGTGTCCACAATCTGGTAATCACAGACAGTAGAAATCTCATGTTAACTTATTTAATTTTGATTTGATGACGTTGGAAATTTAAATACATGAAAATTTAAACATAAGTATGTTAAAAAAAATATCTTGAATTTAGTCACGTTAGTTATAGATAGTAATTTTGACTCATTCTACCATATAAAGGCATAAATGATCCATCGGGGTGAAATGGGCCAGGAAATATTATCCCTATTTTCTCCCAACTTAGTTTTTCCCAGAGTTTGATGCTTCCATTATGGATTGCATCAGGCATTGTCTATTATATAGCCATTGAAACTGTATCATTATTTCTGCTCTGCACTGTGATGAAGAAGGAAGTGTGAATACCAAGGTATTCACTTTTTCATTATCTAATAAAATTTTTTAGTGATTTATATTTATATCACTTGAGAACTCTAGTGTATGATATTCTTGAAGTGAAAGGCCATATAAGTATAATTGCAAAGACGTTTTAAAATTTTTTGATGGGAAGCAAGATTTTTCTTAGAATTAAATGACCGGGGTAAAGTGGGGCACCCTGAATTTTTACATATTTATTGAATCTAGCAAGAGAGTGGTATACAACTTGAAAGCTGCATAATGATTCCCAACCAAAACTCTTTTGGTTGTTGTTTTGGAATATTCCAGGTGTGACAGTGTCTAAACAATGTATTATTTCATTTTATGTTTGTTTTACATTTGTGACCTTATAATATGAGTTGGTTGATATGTGACAAGTATGTGTGCCCTGTATGTTACTAAGTGATACTGATCTTTAACAGGACTTTTATTGTAAAAAAATGTATGCAAGAGTAAAGTAATTTCATCTAATATACGTCTGTTGATGAAAAAAATCTTAATGCTCTTCTTTACAGTGATTTTTAAACTCTTAATATAAATGCACCTATATTGATCATTTAGAGATGAAATATTAAAAGACAACTTTCTGATAGGAAAAATAGTAATCCCCAAAAGGTAACGTGAAGTAACTCCTGCAGCTTCTGAACTGAATCAAATTCAACTGCATGAAACTAATCATAACTGAGGGAAAACAATCTATAATTCCTGAGAAAACATCATCATCATGAAGTTGGGTGAAAATGGCATCACATTATACAGACTTTATGCTAACCAACGTTACTGCTAGTGCTGAGAACTAATACAGTGGATGATATGCTAATAACTACCAACTAACGTATTGGAAACAAGTATAATTCACAACTGGAGACACTGGTAACTTCCACCAAGCCTCATTTTGGTTTCAAAACCAAACCACTTGTGCTAACAGTAATATATACATATAGGTATCTCAAACCAACATTTCAGTTTTATTATATCTAAAATGAGCACATAGGTCTTTACAGAAACTAAATTTATTTTGGTAACAAAATTAACCACAGAATTATGACTATTCAAAGTTTATTGCAAATTAGAAAATTTGCCGTCTTGTGTGCTATTGGTCCAGAAGCAAATTTTCATAGTGTATAACTAACAATGCAGACTTTGAATAAGTGAAGAATCCTTACAAATGTGATGTAGTCTTGCAGTAAATGAAAATTAATCATAATGGAAGCAATAATTATTAGATCAAACTAGCCTTTAACATTGGGCACCCTCCCCCCAAAAAAAAGAGCAAAAATGACACAAAAGCGGAATTTGGACTGTTCATAAAAGATTAATTTCAACAGCTAACACATTGAATATTCTTAATATGATACATAGCACAGTAGAGATCAAGCTAGATTTTCTTTTAATAGTAAATGAATAAATAAAACTCAGATTTGGACCATGTAAAATCACAGAAAGCCAATTTGAAAATAAGGCAAAAATTTCATTCATTTTAGTTTTCAACTTGGATTTTTTTGTTAAAGACAACTTAAAACTATATATTAACCCCATGATATTGACGAGTCGTTCTTTTTCTTTAAGATAGGACTGTTTTTATATGCATAGAGACCCACGACATCGTGCGCATTAAGTTGAAAAACATCAACGTTAAAAAATATATGGCCTGTTACTGAAAATAGTTAACTAACTAGAAGTAGCATGGGAAAAAAAACTATAAATGACACAAGTGAAAGAATTGTATATTAATAAAGAGAAAAATTGCTTACATCCAAATTTTATGATATCAAAGAGAATTTCACTACATTTACCCATTTTCGTACATTAAAATGACTGGTCTGCCATACCTAATATATGTATATAGATACTAGTGTACACTCTCTGTCAAAAATAATGGAAAACACAAAATTCTTCTTCATCAGTGTTCGCACTGTTTTCAGTTAGAAAAAGGCACAGTTTTTACTCGCTAACTTTTGTTTGATGAGACAGATTTATATTTATTTATATACAAATAAATACACATTAGTCTTTATTATAGACTGGAAGATATACTTTTATACTTGGGAGTTTATATCTTCACAACTTTGGAGTGTGAAAGAGAAAATATATAGATATACACACCTTGCATATTATAAGAGATGAATTCTCTGAAGAATAATAAAATAATAAAAACAGTAATTCATATGGAAAACATGAAATTTACTTACATCAGATGAGTCTTGAAACAATTGGGGTTTTGGTGCTTGAGAGGACAGCATTTGTTGAGCACTTGCATAAGGATGGGTTTGCATTCTGGGCGTTGGTGGTTGACTGTTTCTTCTCATACCAACTGCATCACTTGTAGGAAGAGCAACATTAGACCAAGGATTTGCTGGGTAAGGAGGACTTATCAAATGTCTCTGACCACTACTCACATATCCGCCTTCTGCTACTGGAACACTTCGAGGATTGCAACAGCGAAGGATACACACTGAGATTGAAGCTGTAATGATCACAGCTATTGTCACTGCTACAGACACAATGATAATTGCTGAAGTCAGGTGGATCTTGTTATCTTTTTTGATGTTAACAGCATTTAACATTTCTGATGTCTTGTTGCTTACGGTCAGTGTCAAATATACAGTAGTTCTGGCTGATAGAACTGGGCTACCACTGTCCTTCACTAGAAACTCCAACTCATATGAGCCAGCATCTTGTTGGCTTAGGACATGAGTTGAACATAACAAACCAGTGTACTGGTTGATGCTGAATATCTGTTTGCTATTGCCTCTGATTATTTCATATTTTAGAAATGCATTCTCTTGACTGTCACTGTCTGATGCCTTTATCTGGCTGATGTTCTTTGTATGATGGGGGTAATATGTTACATCCATATTATAAGGATTAACACTGGGAAATGTGAAATATGGAGCATTATCATTTTCATCTCTTACCTTAACAATCACATTCACTGTGTTATTCAATGATGGACTTCCCTTGTCTTTTACAAACACTTCAAAATTATAAGTATCTTGAAACTCATGGTCTAAAGACATAATTGAAGAGATTAATCCAGTTTCAGTGATTCGAAATGGTACAAATTGTTTATTGGTTGTCAGTAAAGAAAAAGACAGTTTACCTCCAAGTCCCAAGTCTGGATCTGTGGCATTTATGGTACCAATAGGAATTTTTGATCTCTGGTTTTCATCAATGAAGAATTTAAATAATTGTTTTGAAAAGACTGGTTCTACATCATTAACATCAATGACATGTACAGAAAATGTCCTTTTGCTTTGAAGAGGAGGAGATCCTTTGTCTTGACATTTGATAATTATACTGTGGTGCTCTTCAGTTTCCCTGTCTAAAAGAGTTTTCACTATCACTTGGTATTTCTTGGTTCCCATGTTTTGCAATTGAAATTTATCGTGTTTAATTTCACAGTTCACCTCTCCATTTTGACCAGCATCCTCATCACTTACTTTCACATAAGCAATGAAACTGCCAACTTTTATGTTCTCAGAAATATCAACTGTATTTTCTCTGGATGTAGAGAAAAAGTTCACATCTATCGATGGAGCCTTATTTTGCTGGTTCATAACATTTACAAAAACCATTGCTAATGATCGCAGGGGTGGATTACCTCCATCTCTGGCTTCAACATATAATTCATATATCACTTCTTTTTGTAGTGTATCTTTTTTATGTAGAAATAATTCCCCAGTAATTTCATTTAAATCAAATATCCTTCTTGTAATTTCATTCGTTTTTGTAGTGATGTGATATTTTATTTTACCATTTTCTCCAGAATCTAAATCTTTAGCAGATAATATGACAACAGGTTTGGCTTCATCGTGTTTGCTATTAATAGAAACATTGTAAACTTTTTGAGAAAAGATTGGTGTAATATCATTTACATCTGTGATTGAAATGTGAACAGTTAATACACTTTGTTTTGGTGGAGATCCTCCATCTTTTGCAATTACTTGAATTGAATAAGAATCTTTGTTTTCTCTATTGAGTAGTCCTTTTGATTCTATACTCAAATCAGATGTTCCATCAACTTTCTTCATCATAGACAATATGAACGGTTCATTTTTGGTCTTCTTTAGTTCATAAGAAATTTGAGAATTAATAATTCCTACATCTTTGTCTATGGCATTTGGAATTGATACTTTTGTGCCAATTAATACATCTTCATCAAATTTCACATTTACTTGTTTATCAGGAAACTCTGGCTGATGATCATTGATGTCTTGTATTATTACTTTGATTTCTAATAACTTGAAAACAGTGGTTGATTTTCTAACTGCAACATCCACCATTTGAAAACATTCTTTTTTATAAATACAAAGAGATTCTGCATCAAGTGTTTGTGCCGTGTAGAGTTTTCCAGTTCTTTTTAATATTCTAAATAATGGAGAATTCACAGTAGCTCCTTTATGAAGAAGGCTGAATCCAATTAGATTATGATCAGACTCGGGAATATCCTTCATCACATGTGAATCAGCAGCAACATCACCAACATAAATATCTGGACTTTTCCCTTCTTCCACATCATATGTAAGATCAATACACTGACAAGCCTTTATGATGAAGACCATCACAAATAGTTTCTTTAGCATCCTTTTCAATAAGACTGTTTATCTGATGATCAAATGACGTACTGTGAATAGTTTCTGAAATGTTAAATTTAAACCTTATTTAATTAAAATAGAATTCACATATTCTTTAATTTTTTAATTATTATTTTGATAATAAATGAAGATGATATCAATTACTATATAAAAAAATATTGTAAAAATTGTAAATCGTTCAGAGTTTACATAGTTTATAATGTTACTGATGTTTACATTTTATTTGTGTATTATTTACATTTACAAATTTATATCACAAATATCATTTGGACAAAAATTATATAACAAATTTATATCACAAATATCCTCAGGACAAAAATTATATACAATTTTAAAAATATTCTTTTACATCCTATTTGGTGCATTTAAGAAATGCATCAATCAGAAATTTTGAAAAGGAAAATACATATTTTTATATAAATAAAATGAAGAATTTGAAGAAAATAAAAAAAACAACATAAATTCTTCAAATTTGCATAAGCTATAAGAATTATATAATCTCTTTATATCTCTATAAGAAGGATATGCACACTCATATAATTTTGCAAAATTTAGAATGAAAGATTTGTTCACTATTTTTCTTTCTTTTTAGGTATTTCATTAAACAATGGCTGGAATAACAACCAGCAATGGAAAAAGAAAAAGATTGTTTTCTTTTTATTGATTGTATCACAAACAACAAAAGCCAGTGAATGCAAACAATAACAATGAAAAATTACCTTTGTTCTAAACTCTGTTCCCTTCAAATTTCAGCCAACTGGAATATATATGATGTTTCTATATTTTAACATTATGGTTGTACGTTTTGTGTTACAGCAGTCCTGAGTAGTGTGCCGTCTGTGTAATGGCTGCTGTAGTTCACTTCTCTCCCTTTTTACCCCCCACCCTCTCATAAAGCATTGTCAGTAAATAGCCTCTTTTTGGATGAACTTAACTCGTTTATATTTTCAGAAATATTTTTCTTTTTCAATTTATTTGTCAAGACACATAAGTAAAAATAAAAGCAGCAATTAATACTTATTTCAATTTAATTATTAAAAAAAAAATGAACTCCCAAAATGCAATAGTAAAATGATTCTATTCTTCCTTTCTACTTTGTGTTTCTCTTTCTATCTCAAGCATTGAAGAATAACTTTTAATATTTTAATGCTAATTTTATGCTTAATATCTGAGTAAGTTTATAGCAGTATAATTTAATATAAGTATTTATTTAGTAGTTGTTAAATATTTTGATAATTTAAAGCAAGTGAACCCTAATAGTTTTAAACAGTTTCAGTTGTGTTTACTTGTATATACAGAAATTTTATTTAATATTTTTTTTATTATTTATATAATATGCAATAGAAAAAATTCAAAACACTAAAAAAAGATTGGTAGTAATTTATTCCTAAATTTTATTTGTATAATTAATTTGCATTTAAATAAAATATATTTATTTCATCATGCTTTAAAGTAATTGAAAAATTAATTGCAATATAAATCCAGTTTAGTCTTTCACAAAGTTAAAATATAAAATTTAAAAATTTCCTATATATAATCACAATTTTAAATAATTTATCAAAATACTGAAATTTATGAATCAATGAAAAATAATAACTCTTTTTTATAAGTGAGTAATGTAATATTTTTTATTTTGTATTGATTTATTAAATATCAAAAATGTTGCAGTTATTTTTTTTTTTTAAATGTCTAAACTAACAATAAGAATGATAAACTATTTCTGACATTGATTTAGATATTTGGTACAGGCGGCAGTGGCCTATTGATTGAAGTTTGACTACCACTTGTAGAGATATTTCTTGATTGTAAATGTCTATTAGAAGAGTAACTGCTATTGGTATCTGTATTAGGACTGTTTTCATTCATGTAAGGTGTATAAAATCCTCTGGCTACTATTGTAGTATCACTAGGATAGTTGACAGTCTGTCCCAATGGCCTGATTTCTGATGTTTGATGTTGGTCTGTTTGTGAAGGAGGAGGATTACAGTATTGTGAAGGATATACATCTGTAAAATATAAAATAAAAATTAATTAACTATAAAAATTAGAAAACTATAAACAAAAAAACTCATATCTAATATGAACAATTGATGAGTTTATTTTTACTATTAAATACTATTTATTTCAATTGCAGAAATACATTTTCAGTAGCAAATGTAAATAATTATCTATCCATGATACTCGCAATACGAAAGGTTGAGCAAAATTAGCAGAGGGATCTTTACTTGAAAACATATCTATCATATCTGTATATATATATAAAGCTGTAGTTTCTGTTTGTTTGTTCACAAACTCCTCTTAGAATTTTGGAAATATTTCATTTTGATAAAAGACGGTACAACATTGTCGTGGGGGGGTTTGCATTTGTGCTTGATATTAAAAAAAGAGGAAATACAACGTTTTACTTTATTTTAGTTTATTTATAACAAAAATTATCTAAGTTAAAAATAACAATAACAATGTTAAGAAGTTAAGGACTTGGGACAGGAGTACACATGGTTCCTAATTGATTCTCGAAAAATGGTGGCTGTGCCTCAAGGAGGTTAAAGACTATAACGACTGAAATGTTTTTCAATTAATATAGTTTTACTTATATCCTTTCTCATTGAATCAATGTTGTGATTATTCTTGGGTCAACCCTAAAAGTTAAATATTATAAAATGTGAAACATAAAAATAAAAAAAGATAATATGATATTATGTGCTGGGTGCAAAAGGACATAGAGTTCCTAATCCAACCTTTGGCAACACCGGGTCTTACTGCTAATATATATATAAGTAAATAACGGTCTCTTAAATTCATCGAGTTTTTACATTGAACAGTTTTAATAAATTTTCTTAAACAATATATACACAAATATATATTTTCACATATTAATAACATGAAAATAAAAATTGAGTTAATATATGTAGGTCATAGTTCTAAAATAAAATAGTCATTTTCAGTTTTCAAAAAAAGGATTAAGAACAATGGATGAAATGAAAAATAATCATTAAAAGTATAAATGTTTTAAAATTAATTCTCTCATGTATGGTTACTAAGTTAAATATATTTAATAGTGCATACAAACTTTATAAAACCACTGTATTTCGTCCTGGTGTTGTTCAGAATGAGCAAAAAGTTTGACAACAACAACAAATAAAACCTTAATTTTGAATAAAAATTTCGTTTTCATTTTTCTGACTGCTTAAGTGAAATCCTTGATTAATATTTAAGATATTATAAAAAATATTCTGTATTTTTGCACAAGTAATAAATATTCAGCATTACCGGTATACACATTTGCAAAATATGCATATTACCTGACACAATTTCTGCTGGTCTTGTGTTTGCATCATTCCATCCTTGTCTGTCATCATGGTTAGTAGATTTTATTGAACTTCTACTGGAATATTCTTGTATTCTGCCTGTTCTTTTGTCTTTTCTATTACTATTAGATGGCAGTGCTACGTCTTGAACATACATCTAAATGAAACAATATTCATAAGATAATAAAAACGGTATAAAATATATAAAGTATAACAAAAAATATTCACAATCATAGATTTTCAAAATAAAAATGCAATAATATTATGTACTTAAATATTAGTATTGCATGCTAAAAACAAGTAGTTACTGTTATATTACTTGTATATTGATTCAATTTATTTAACTCTTTCAAAAGATAAACACTAAACAGATTTTTAAAAGTATAAATCATTTAAATAATCTTTTAAAAACTTAACTAATAATAAAAACAATTCCATAATCCTGCATTATTGTAAGAATGTTTTATCTTTTTTTCTTCATGAAACTTTATGTAAAAATTTATTTTTCATAAGTTATCTTTAAAATGTGTAAGAAATTATTTTACTTTCTCCAACATTCTTTTTCTTTATAAAACTGAATGACAAAATTTATTTTTCTAGTTTTATTTATTTCAAAAGCATCTACAAGTTAATTGAACTAGTTATAAAAATTGTATATAAAAAATAATTTTAAATAAAAAATTATTCGATGAAAAAATAATATAACCATCACAGACCAGAAATAAAATCTTATATTTTTCTGAATGAAACTCAGATGTTTAATTTTTTTAACAATAATGTAGATTTTGTCATTGATAGATGCTGATTCAATTTTAGAAAAGAATTACAAAGAAACTAAATTGAAGTTAAAACAAAAATAAGTTTCTTATAGGTTTAATGCATGAAAATAGAGTAGAATACAATAAAATATTTTTTTGAATATTAATTAAATACTTTCTTTAGTTCTGTCCTTACATCTCTGAGAGGTTTTGTCTGTCAGGCGGTCAATTCAGTGTCATGCTTAAGTTTGAATTAGCATTTTCATCTGTAAATGTGTAGATTAAATAGAGTTACTTCAACACACACTATTTCTTGAAAATATGACAGTACAATAGTTCAAAGTCATGTTTCATGTTTTAATCCATTTTACTAAAACAAAATTTCAATTAAAATGTTCTTCAATCTTACTTTTTAATTGATTACAAAAGATTTTGCAAATAAAAAATCAATTTTATTGGCTCTTTCTTTCGATAAGTTTTTAAATAAAATAAGCATTACTACTTGTTTTAACATAATTGAAAAATAATCTCTTGAATTTTAAATAAACTTTTTTTTAAATTATAAATTTATGTTTTCTTTAAATATGTTAAATTTATTATAATCTTAACATATTCTCACTATTTGAGTCAGAGTTCCCATCTCTCATTATTAATGTTTTAGGTTTGAATTGATTCTCAAGTATTTATATCTTCAGAAATTTCTTTCAATATTTCAATATTTCAATTGATTAGGTTTTACAGAGAAAATATAAATATATAGAGATACACATGTTGCATATTATTGTAATAAATTATGTAAATAAACATAATTTATTTAAAAAAACATAAAATAAATGTATATACAATTTATTTGGTATTACAATAAAAATATGAATATACTAGCAGGAACTACCTAGCATTTGGTTGGTGTCAAATATGCTTATGCAATAATAACTTTATTGATGTATAGTGGCATAACAACAGAACAGATACTATACTACCCCCTCCCCCAAAAAGGAGAAGGTAGTCCCTGAGAAAATGGTCTCATATGACAAAAGAACATATAATACATTACCCCCTCCCCAGAGGAGGATGTAATACCTGGGAGGATTCCTCCACTCTCTTAAAAAAGGATGAGGTAATTTCTGTGAGGACTGTCTTATGAAAACAGAATGGATACTACACTACCCACCCCCATTTAAAGATATTCCAATTAAATTAGGGGTTCTTTGTTTTTTCATTCATTTAAAAATGCCTAATCACAAAAACATTATTTTTTATGGTTCCTTGGCCTTTTGGGTAAGATCAAAGTGTAATATCTGTTCTCAACATCTCAGCAACATCAGATGTTTTACTAATGCCGTAAGTTTAAACTGAAAGTTTTCATGTAAATCATCTCCTTTTAAAATAAAATTTTAAGAAAGTTTTTTTAAATACTATCCTTTTTTTTATTTACTCGCTTTGATTAATTTTATTAATAATTATAATAATATTGCTATCGACAAAACTATTGCATATATATAAGAAAATTAGACATGTATATTACAGAATGTTTAGTTATTAGAAACTCTTTATAAAATAAATATGCAAATGAGGAATAAATACCTTCAGATGTTTGAGGGTATTTGGAAATTACTATATATACAGTATTTCAAAACATTGTTGTATTATTAGACCTAAATAAGCATAAGCTGTCTGGATGTTAAAATAGATATGTAAAAAGTTTTGCATTTATTCATTTAGATTATAAAACATTAATTTTTTTATTAAACTGAAAGTATGGCATTTAAAGTATTTATTAGTGTAGAAATAAAAAATATAAAATCTGTTTATTTATCTTTGCGGTAAACGTAATTCAAAATAAAACAAAACGTATTCTTTACATTAATAACATAAATATTACAATTTAAATTCTGTAGATATTTTCAAAATAAGTTATGTATAATCAATTTTATAATAATTGTACCATATATTTATATACATATATATACATGAACCTATTGCAATTATCTCCGTTTTCTCCATTTGCTTACACCCTGTCAAAATCTAAGCATAAGAAAGTATTTTTCTGTTTTACAAATATTTTCTGTAGGTGTAATGGACAAAAAGAGTATTCACTTTCTCATCGATTCCAAATATGGTATTACTTTGATTGCGGGGCATTCTGTTCTAGAGATATAAGCGAACATTTTCCTACATGAACATTCACATACAGTCATATTATATATATATATATATATATAGAGAGAGAGAGAGAGAGAGAGAGAGAGATAGAAGGATAGATATACAAAGGGGTGTTCAATAAGTAATGCCCCTGACCCACTTCCAGTTGTCTGATCTAGATGAAATTTTGCATGTGTAATGATTTATATCTGTATGGGTTATGTTGCAAAAAACAGCTCTGAACTAATTGTGGTTTCTGATTTACAGGTGTTTGAACTGAGTCAGGTGTGAAATGGAGCCAGTTGAGTGTCGCGCAGTGATCAGTTTTTGTATTTGAAAGGACGCACACCAAAGGAGATTATGATGAAATGAAAGAAACTTATGGTGATGATGCCCCATCATATGACCTTGTAAAACGCTGATATCGTTAATTCAAACATGGCCGAAAGTCTGTGGAAACAGCTCCCAGACCTGGTCGTCCCTCTTCTGCCATTGATGAGGCATCTGTCGATCAAGTTGAGGCTGCCATTTTGGAAGATCGACGCATTACTATTCGCCAAATAGACCAAGAGGTCAAGATTAGTACAGGGTCTGTGAAAACTATAATTTATGACCATTTGCATATGCATAAGGTGTCTGCCAGATGGATTCCCAGGTTGCTCACACCTTTCCAGAAGCAAGAACGCGTCGAGTGCTCGAGGATGAATTAGTCAATGAAGTGGACGCACTTGGACTCACCACCTCAAAAGAAGGCAAGGGTACATGCTCACAGTCTTCTTGGACCAGGACGGAGTAGTGATGACAGATTTCCTGGCAAAGGGTACCACAATTACAGGAGCCTATCACCCTTCACTTTTAATTAAATTAAGAGAAGCTATCAAAATCAAGAGGCAGGGCAAGATCAGCAAAGGTATACTCCTCCTGCAGGACAACGCTCCGGTCCACAACTCGCATGTCACTAGATCAGAAGCACAGGCGTGTGGCTATGAAATCCTCCCCCATCCCCCTTACTCTCCTGACCTTGCACCCTCTGACTTTCATCTCTTCCCAGCCATGAAGTTGTTTTTGAAAGGAAAGCGTTTCCCAGATGATGCAGCCTTGATTTCTAAAGTTACGACGTGGTTGGAGAACCAACCTAGGGTGTTCTACAAAAACGATGTCCAGAGCTGCATCAAACGATGGAAGAAATGCATAACTCTGGGTGGTTCCTATGTAGAGAAAGATTAATAACTGTGCCAAGTTTCCTTAATCTACTGCTATGGGAAATGGGTCGGGGCATTACTTATTGAACGCCCCTCATAACTAGATAGAGATTGCATGAATTCTATCAAAAACAAAAAAATTGCACAGATTTTCTATATCTAAAAGCATATAGAATAAACAAGAATTCACAAAGAAAAGATAAAATACACATATTTCTATAAGAACTCTGAAGTAATTCTAAAAAAATATAACAGCATATAAAATATCCGAAATTGAAAATATAAAGATTTAAAACTACAAATTACTGAACCTACCTCAGATGAATAATTAAGCAATTGAGGTTTTGGTGCTTGAGAGGACAGCATTTGTTGAGCTCTTGAGTAAGGATGGGTTTGCATTCTGGGTGTTGGTGGTTGACTGTTTCTTCTCATACCAATTGCATCACTTGTAGGAAGAGCAACATTAGACCAAGGATTTGCTGGGTAAGGAGGACTTATCAAATGTCTCTGACCACTACTCACATATCCGCCTTCTGCTACTGGAACACTTCGAGGATTGCAACAGCGAAGGATACACACTGAGATTGAAGCTGTAATGATCACAGCTATTGTCACTGCTACAGACACAATGATAATTGCTGAAGTCAGGTGGATCTTGTTATCTTTTTTTATGTTAACAGCATTTAACATTTCTGATGTCTTGTTGCTTACGGTCAGTGTCAAATATACAGTAGTTCTGGCTGATAGAACTGGGCTACCACTGTCCTTCACTAGAAACTCCAGCTCATATGAGCCAGCATCTTGTTGGCTTAGGACATGAGTTGAACACAGCAAACCAGTGTACTGGTTGATGCTGAATATCTGTTTGCTATTGCCTCTGATTATTTCATATTTTAGAAATGCATTCTCTTGACTGTCACTGTCTGATGCCTTTATCTGGCTGATGTTCTTTGTATGATGGGGGTAATATGTTACATCCATATTATAAGGATTAACACTGGGAAATGTGAAATATGGAGCATTATCATTTTCATCTCTCACCTTAACAATCACATTCACTGTGTTATTCAATGATGGACTTCCTTTGTCTTTTACAAACACTTCAAAATTATAAGTATCTTGAAACTCATGGTCTAAAGACATAATTGAAGAGATTAATCCAGTTTCAGTGATTCGAAATGGTACAAATTGTTTATTGGTGGTCAGTAAAGAAAAAGACAGTTTACCTCCAAGTCCCAAGTCTGGATCTGTGGCATTAATGGTGCCAATAGGAATTTTGGATCTCTGGTTTTCATCAATGAAGAATTTAAATAATTGTTTTGAAAACACTGGTTCTACATCATTAACATCAATGACATGTACAGAAAATGTCCTTTTGCTTTGAAGAGGAGGAGATCCTTTGTCTTGACATTTGATAATTATACTGTGGTGCTCTTCAGTTTCCCTGTCTAAAAGAGTTTTCACTATCACTTGGTATTTCTTGGTTCCCATGTTTTGCAATTGAAATTTATCATGTTTAATTTCACAGTTCACCTCTCCATTCTGACCAGCATCCTCATCATTTACTTTCACATAAGCAATGAAACTGCCAACTTTTATGTTCTCAGAAATATCAACTGTATTTTCTCTGGATGTAGAGAAAAAGTTCACATCTATCGATGGAGCCTTATTTTGTTGGTTCATAACATTTACAAAAACCATTGCTAATGATCGCAGAGGTGGATTACCTCCATCTCTTGCTTCTACATATAATTCATATATCACTTCTTTTTGTAGTGTATCTTTTTTATGTAGAAATAATTCTCCAGTAATTTCATTCAAATCAAATATCCTTCTTGTGATTTCATTCGTTTTTGTAGTGATGTGATATTTTACTTTACCATTTTCTGCAGAATCTAAATCTTTAGCAGATAATATGACAACAGGTTTGGCTTCATCGTGTTTGCTATTAATAGAAACATTGTAAACTTTTTGAGAAAAGATTGGTGTATTATCATTTACATCTGTGATTGAAATGTGAACAGTTAATACACTTTGTTTCGGTGGAGATCCTCCATCTTTTGCAATTACTTGAATTGAATAAGAATCTTTGATTTCTCTGTTTAACATTCTTTTTAATTCTATACTCAAATCAGATGTTCCATCAACTTTCTTCATTGTAGACAGTATGAATGGTTCATCTTTGGTCTTCTTTAGTTCATAAGTAATTTGGGAATTAATAATTCCGACATCTTTGTCTATGGCATTTGGAATTGATCTTTTCATACCTTTACCGTTTCCTTCTTCAAATTCTATGTTCACTCGTTTATCAGGAAACTCTGGCTGATGATCATTAATGTCTTGTATTATTACTTTGATTTCTAATAACTTGAAAACAGTGGTTGATTTTCTAACTGCAACATCCACCATTTGAAAACATTCTTTCTTATAAATACAAAGAGATTCTGCATCAAGTGTTTGTGCCGTGTACAGTTTTCCAGTTCTTTTTGATATTCTAAATAATGGAGAATTCACAGTAGCTCCTTCATGAAGAAGGCTGAATCCAATTAGATTATGATCAGACTCGGGAATATCCTTCATCACATGTGAATCAGCAGCAACATCACCAATATAAATATCTGGACTTTTCCCTTCTTCTACATTGTATGTAAGATCTATACACTGACAAGCCTTTATGAACCAAATCAGCACACATAGTTTCTTTAGCATCCTTTTGAATAAACTGTTTTTTTGATGATCAAATGATGTACTGTGAATATTTTCTGAAATGGTAAATTAAAACCTTGTTTAAAGAAAGTAAACTACCCTATATTTTTTATTTAAAAACAAACAAAAATTATATGAATTCTAATATAAAAAATTATTATGAATAATTGCAAAACGTTTTGAGATTATATTTATTGATAGTTTTGAATATTTAATGTAACTGATACATACTTTTTGTTTCTTGGTGATATGCAATTACAAATATCATTCTCAATTTCTTAAAACAAAAAATATATTAACAAGTTTTAAATATTGTTTTGGTTTCAATATTTTACGAATACTTATGAAATGCATCACCCATAAATGTTTATCTAGAGTAAATTAAAATGGTAAAACCAATATTGATGATATAAAGAATGAGAGTTCTTTAGAAGTAAATAAGAAACACCATAGATGAAGAATTCTTCAAATTTGTATAAATTTTAATAATTATATAATCTTGTTATATCGTTATAAGAAGGATATGTAAGTTGGTATCATTCTGCAATATTTAGAAAATCCAATATTGATAATATAGATATTAATAAAATGAGTATTTATAAATTATTCTGGAAATGAAGAGTTCAACTGCAAAATGTGATAAATCCATTTTCTTTAAATTAAACAATAAAATGACGAATATATCAAATCCAGACATCATGAAAAGCTTATTTTGATTAAAAGCAACAAAAAAAATTATGCCACTATCATATGATGCCAAACATTGTTTTGAGGTGTGGTAAAGTGTTCAAATGCATTTATCTCGTTTTGCATTTAAACTCTTTAAATATAAATAATCATTAAAATTATATAATCTTCATATATTTTTACAAGTATCTATAATAGAAAGATAAGGAAACTGGTATACTTTTACGAAATTGAGAATGATAAATAAAGCTTTGTTAAATATTTATCTTTTTATGTATTTCATTAAACAATGGCTAGAACAACAATGAGAAATAGAAAGTTAGCATTACAAATAATAAAAAGCCAGTGAATGCAAGAAATAACAATGAGAAAATTACCTTTGTTCTTAAATCTGTTCCCTTCAAATTTCATCTATATTAACTGGAGTATATATGATGTTTCTATATTCTAACATTATGGTGGTACGTTTTGTGCTTCAAGTTACAGCAGTCCTGAGTAGTGTGCCGTCTGTATAATGGCTGCTGCAGTTTATTTCTCTCCCTTTCTACCCCCACCCTCTCTCATAAAACGTTAAATCAGGAAATAGCCTCTTTTTGGATGAACATAACTAGTTTATATACTTAGAAATATTTTTCTATTTAAATTTATTTCTTAATACACATAAGTAAAAATATGAACAGAAATTGAGACGAATATCAATTATTTAAAATTATTAAAAAATCAAAATGAACTCCCAAAATGCAATATTCTATTCTTCCTTTCTATTTTGTGCTTATCTTTCTATCTAAAATAACATAGAAACATAATATTCTAACTTTTAATATTTTAATGCTGATTTAATGCTTAATATCTGAGTAAGTTTATAGCAGTAGAATTTAATATAAGTATTTATTTAGTAGTTTATTTTTTGATAATTTAAAGCAAGGGTAAACTGATAATTTTAAACAGTTTCATTTGTGTTCAATTATATATACAGAAATTTTTTTTTTAATTAACTTTATATTTTTAATATTTATGTAATATATTAATTAATTTGCATTTAAATAAAATATATTTATTTCATCATGCTTTAAAGTCTATTAGAAAAAATCATAAAAATATAACTCCAGTGAAGTTGTATATTTTTTCCCAAATTTAAAATATAGAATTTCAAAATTTCCTATATTAAAATAACAATTTAATAATTATTTTGAATACTTAAATTCATAAATCAATGAAGTTTAAACAAACAAATAATAACTGATTTCTATAAGTGAGTAGTAATGTAATTATTTTAATGGTGTTTACTTATTTCTATTAATTTATTAATTATTAAAAATGTTAGTTATATTTTATTTTTATTTTTTAAATGTCTAAACTAAAAATAAGGATGATAAAATATTCCTGACATTGATTTAGATATTTGGTACAGGAGGCAATGGTCTATTGATTGAAGTTTGACTACCACTTGTAGAGATATTTCTTGATTGTAAATGTCTATTAGAAGAGTAACTGCTATTGGTATCTGTATTAGGGCTGTTTTCATTCATGTAAGGTGTATAAAATCCTCTGGCTACTATTGTAGTATCACTAGGATAGTTGACAGTCTGTCCCAACGGCCTGATTTCTGATGTTTGATGTTGGTCTGTTTGTGAAGGAGGAGGATTACAGTATTGGGAAGGATATACATCTGTAAAATATAAAATAAAAATTAATTAACTATAAAAATTAGAAAACTATAAACATAAAAAAACTCATATCTAATATGAACAATTGATGAGTTTATTTTTACTATTAAATACTATTTATTTCAATTGCAGAAATACATTTTCAGTAGCAAATGTAAATAATTATCTATCCATGATACTCGCAATACGAAAGGTTGAGCAAAATTAGCAGAGGGATCTTTACTTGAAAACATATCTATTATATCTGTATATATATAAAGCTGTAGTTTCTGTTTGTTTGTTTGTTTGTTTGTTCACAAACTCCTCTTAGAATTTTAGAAATATTTCATTTTGATAAAAGACGGTACAACATTGTCATGGGGATCTGCATTTGTGCTTGACATTAAAAAAAAAAGGAAATACAACGTTTTACTTTATTTTAGTTTATTTATAAAAAAATTATCGAAGTTAAAGATAACAATAAAAATGTTAAGGACTTGGGACAGGAGTACACATGGTTCCTAATTGATTCTCGAAAATGGTGGCTGTGCCTCAAGGAGGTTAAAGACTATAACGACTGAAATGTTTTTCAATTAATATAGTTTTACTTATACCCTTTCTCATTGAATCAATGTTGTGTTTATCCTTGAGTTAACCCTAAAAGTTAATTAACTATAAAAATGAGAAAACTATTACATTTAACAAGTAAAAAAAAAACTCCACTGCAATTACTACTACTTGAATAAACATTTTTCATAACTTTTGGTTGATTTTTGGGGAAAACTAATACTTAAGTATTATATCTTCGTAAAATATTGAAATTTTTAACCATTTTTTAGCGGGTGGGGCATATATTTTATCTCCCTAAAGTTTCCTCTGATCATAAGTACTTGAATCATGTAGATAATTATTTATCAGAAATTTATGGTAAATTTGGTGAAAAATTAATATTGCATTGTGTCACAAAAATTAGGAACTCGCGATTTTTGGAAAATCTATATTAGTGGGGTGAACAATGTGCAATCAACAATTTCTCCACTAACCACCATGAAGTCACTTCAACAGCAACAGAGAAGGTTGAACTGCTTGCTCAGCAGTTTGCTCTAAAGTCTGTAGCGATCTCAAAAAAGCAATGCGAGAAGGCAAATGGTGTTCATTCGAACCCCTTTTTCTTCTCTCTGTGTTGACCAACCCTTTCTTCATCTCTGAGATAGAAGAAGAGGAAATCTCATTAAAAATGCTGACCGAAAACTTCGGCTAATCCAAACACGATACGCCAGTTTTGAAGCAACAAGTCGCAATCTCTCTTTTTCCCCCTTTTGGTCCAGGCGATAACGGCTCAAAGGGGCGCAAGTCAAAAAGAAGGTAACATCTTCCATTTCCCATCACCATGAACAAAGAACTCTTACCCATACACATACACATACACATTACAATAGCCAAAAATATACATACATAACTTTACATCAACCACGCTCTAACATACACACGCATTCATACAAACACGAACTTTCCAGCGAACATTTCACTCGTGTAACAAACTGAACATTTCGCTTGTGCGACAAACTCGAGTTTTATTATCCAAAAATAAATTGTTTTTGTGTAAATGTTATTTTAGTAAATGCTATTATTGTCTTTTATCATTTCCTTTCCTTCGTCGTTCCAATAATAATGTTTTGTTTCTTCCCTTTTGTTTACTCTGTTAATTTTGGTTTCACACGTGGATGAATAATTTTATATTTTACATTCTGTGCGTAACGCAAATAGGTCACAAATCGCTAAGTAAACACCAATTATAAGCTCTTAATAATATTTCCTTTCAAAATGATTTGTGACCCGAATAACAATATTTATCCCAATAAGATAAGAATTAAAAACCTTTTATTAATCAAGGCCCCTCTAATATAAACGCACCATACCATGTTGGATCCCCAAATAAAAATGGCGCCCCAAGCGTTGGAAGAACATACCACCATAAAGGCACCTCTTAACCTTTGTTCGGGCCACCCGCCATAACTTCACCTGGACTCCGCAAACCACTCCGTCACTAATTTTCTACTACAGACATAAACCGTACTAGATGATCTGATCATCACCACTTTCCATATTCTGGCTACATTAAAAACCTCGACACCCCCAAAGCATCTGGAACAGATCTTATCCCTGCTATAGTAATAAAGAAATGCTCTGCTGAGTTGGACCCTATCCTCTTCAAATTCTATTATAAATGCCTTGTAGAATCTTGCTTTTCTGATAGTTGGAAAAGTCTCTCTCTGATATCAGTTTTCAAGAACTCTGGCGAAAGAACTAACCCGCAAAATTCTCACCCCATAAGTCTCCTCTCATTTTTCGTTAAAAGATTCATTATTCAATCTAGTGATAGTTCATCACCTCGAAAATGGCAAACTTCTCTCTGGCCAACAGTATGGATTTAGGCAATCATGTTCTACTGCAGAAATCCTAACAGTCATCTCTGAACATACATACTGCACATTGTTAGTTGAAACTAGGGTGGCATTGTTAGATATCTCCAAGGCCTTTGTTAAGGTCTGGCACAAAAGTTTTTTCAGGAAAATGAACTTGCCCAGTATTATTGAACAAATATTTAATATAATCAGATTTTTCTTAGCTAAGAAAAATATCCAGGTAGTTCTCGATAGCCGTACATCCAAACAACATCACATCAGGGGTCGATACTTGGACATATATTATTCTTAATCTACATAAACGACCTCCTTGATGCAATCGTGCCTGAGATCGATGTATTTGCTGATGACACCATGCTCTATTCCTAGCATGAGGGCAAATCGAATGTCCACACAAGCAAGTCAATAGCTGAATCCTTGGAAAATGACCTCCAGTCTATAGTAGAATAGGTCCAAAAATGCATGGTCATATTTAATGCTATCAAGACAAAGCTCCTTTCCTTTAACAACTATAAGAAACCTTTACGATCACCGATTGTCATGGTTAATAGCACCCTTCCCGAGAGTTCAACGTTTAAACTCCTCAGCCTGACATTCTTGCGCACATGAAATGGAATAAGTACATAGAAGATGCTGACAAGTTTGCCACAATGAAGGTAAGCTAGAAAATTTCTCACACCTGTCAGTTTTCTATATTTCTATAAAACCACTATTCACCGGTGCATGGAGTATTGTTGCCACATTAAGCTGTACCACTAGCCTCTCCCTCTTGGACAGGGTGCATAAAAGAATTTTTAATCTAATACGTCCCACACTCGCTGCCAAGATCCAACTTCTGTCACATTGCCGCAGTGTTGCATTTTTGTACTTGTTTTACAAGTACTTCCACAGAATGTGATTGGACGAACTTACTGCTCTTGTACCCCCTCAGCGTAAATAGCCCAGACCCACCCCACTAGCAGCAAAACCACACCCCTTCTCTGTAGAGGTCTCAAGATACTGGAAGATTTTCTACTCTAATACCTTCTTTCCTTGAATAGCTTGCCTTTGAATTCCCTCCCTGCTCTCTGTTTCCCCAACCGTATCAACATGCAGAAATTTAAATGTAATGTGTATTAACATCTTGCTGCCCAAGTCTACACCCAGGTTGACATCACTATAAATCTTGCTCCTGTCACAGTAGCCCCTTATGCTTCAGTTGCAATATGCCTGGTTTGGGGTGAACAAAAGTTTAATAAAAAATGGATGTTTAGATATTTGCCAAAAATTGCAAATTTTTCCAATGCTTGGCGATTTTCACTCTATTTGAATGGAAAACCATATTTTCTCTAGGATCACCAGTGTCTGATTTATATAAAGAATCATTGATCACAAATTTTGGTATATTTTATAAAATAATAAAAATAATGAAGGAAATTTCTTATAATTGCAAGAATTTAAAAAATTCTTTTTGTCCATGAGGGGCAAACCAATAATTTCCTCGAGTTATGAGTACTTGAATCATATAAATAATCATTAGTCACACTATTGGTCGATTTGAGTAAAAAGCTAATGAGCGTAATTTTAGATATTTGTAAAAAGATTGTAATTTATCCAATTTGGTGGACATTTTAAGTCTTCATAAAAAACAAACCAGAGTTTTTATGGGGTCACCAGTATTTGATTTATATAAATAACAAATAAGTCTCGGGGGAGGGGGGGATTTGTGTGCCAAAAATGCACAGTTTTGACACATTTTAACCCTTTGGAGGACAAATCAGACCTTTCCTGAAAAAAAAGCTCAGTCGGTTTCTGTGCTCATGATCATATAATATTCATGAAAAGTAAATTAACCAATTTTGACAGAATTAGAAGATGAACAGACTAACGAACAACGACAAAAGGATAGGTTCTTTCCGATTAATAACTTCATATGTATTATGAACAATTTACATGTGTATTTTTATTAGTTAATAATCCACTGCTTCTAATAAGTTAACAAATGTAAATAAATCTATAGTGAGGGATAAATGTTCCTTCATCTGCAAAAATTATATTTTCATAAATTTCCTATCCACATACTTAAAAATTACATCAAACATGGATATTGTCATGCAAGTAACAATTATTAAATAAATGAACCAAAATGCAACAACATTTAAAAAATTTAATTTTTAAATTAGTAAAAATATTCATACAAATCAGTTTTCATAACTTAATACTTAGTCGTCAGGCCATTGTTGGTCATAATAAGCCGGAGATGCTTGTCATAATTGTCTACAAGCTCTTTGCAACTTCTTGCCAAAATTTTAGCCTACAGTTCTGTATAAATTTTTAATTCAACTATGTTTCTCAGGCTAAATTAATTTGAATTTTCAGTTGGATTCAGATCTACCATTTGAGTAGGCCATTGTAGTACGCTCATCTTATTCTTAGTAAACCATTCTTAAGCAAGTTTATTTAAGAGCAGTATGTTTTAGACCACTATATTATTAAAAGTGAGCTCAACTGTTGGGTAGAGGTGAACAATTTTTTTTCTAAAATACTGCGATACATCGCTCTATTCATAGTACCTTCTATCATCTGAATTGCTGCAGTACTATGAAAAGAAACCCGCCTCCATACCATGATGCTTTCACCACCAAATTTTACACTAAGGATGGTATCCTTTGGATAATAGCTGGATCCGTCTTCCCACTGCATCTAATAAGTTTAAATTTTTCCAAATAATTTAATTTTTGTTTTATCTGACTAAATTATATTATCCCCAAACTCTTTTTGTTTATCTAAATATTCGTGGCCGAACCTCTATCAAGCCTCTCTATACTTTTTTCTTTAGTATAGCATTTTTTTTTTTGACAATCCCACATAAGGTCATACCTGTGTAGTTCATTGCTGATAGAAGTTCCTGCAGCCATGAATACATCTTTAATCTCCAGATGAGCCGTAATAGGAGTTTCTTTGACTTTCTTCTTCATTTTCCTTATAACCCTTTAGGAAATCTTTTTAGGAAAACCAGTTCAAGGAATATTTTGAGTAGTTCTTGCCTTCTTCTATAACAGCAATTGCCCTGCATCAATGTTTTATTGCATGATTAGATCAAATAGTGAGTTCAGGTAAGCGTAATGTGAAAATAGAGTTAAAAAATAGGATAGAAAATTATAAAATAATCCTATAGATTTAACTTATGATATAGATTAACAAGTGATGCATTATTAGTATTAATGAAATTAAGAAATTCCCAAAGCTTTTTTTTTTTTTCTACCTCTTCTCACACTTGGGTTCCCAGTCCTGGTAACTGAAACTGATTGATAAACCTCCCATGGTGAAGATACTCAGAGTTGATATCTTGATCAGAATGATCATAAAGGCAATATGGTTATTAAAATGTAAAATAATCGGAGACAAGATTGTCTTGTGAAATCTAATTTCTAAGTAACAATTAATATTTTGTTTAAGCAGAAACAAGCCACTGGCTTTTTGATAAAATAATTTTATGGAGATTTTTTAATTTTATTTTTCCCTTTATCCAAACATAAGTTGCATCTTCATCAGTGAGAGAACAAATGGATGAAGAAGATTAGTCGGGGTGAGGTGGGGGCTGCAAGAAAGGATGGGGGAGATCTTTTTATATGTGTCAAGTGGACATTTTTCGATTTAGTGAGTCCTAATTAATCTGCTAAATACTAACTTATTCATCACTAACATTTAAGGAAATAGATAGAGATGGACGTCTGTTTTCTAGCAATCTCTAAGCTCATATTAACTACAAGCTATCTTGACTTACTAGATGATATTATACATCTGAAAAGGGGAGACAAATGTTGCTACAGCTCTGTGAACAACTATGATTATTCACAGGGTACAAAACAAACATTGGTCATTAAACTTTCTTTTTTTTTTTTCTTTCCTTTTCTTATTTATGTATTTATTTTATTTTTTATTTATTTAATTTTATTTTTTATTTTTTCCTCATTTTCCTTAATTTTGAGTTTCAACTATCTTCTCTAGCGATTAATCTATAAATAGCAAACTAGTGTCCCTTAACTGGCTGTAAATCTCGATGTCGTCCCCCCCCCTGTTTCAAAAGAAAGTTTAACAGTGTAAATACTAGCACGTTTGGTAGCATTGTTTGAAATTAGTAAAAATGCCAAATACATTTAAGATGATCATGGTCTAAGGGTTACATTTCCATTTCAAAACAAAAATACCCTATTGTACTAAATGAGGCACTTAGTCCCTTTAAAATGTTTCTGTACCATAACACCTTATCCCCTGCTCAATTTCAAATACTGTATTTGATATTTGAAGTTATTAAATTGTATTTTCTGTTGTTTTATTAAATAACTATTTTGTAAAGAAGAACACAGTCTATGGTGTGATCACCTGATGGAGACACCAAATTTTTTTAGGTTACTGCTGGTGTTCTTCAGAGTGATACTATAGTTCCTTATCTGTTTATAATCTGTCTTCACTACATCTGCCGTATGTCAATCGACAGGTTGAATAAAAATGGCTTTACATTGGTACCTGCGTGAAGCAGAAAGAATCCTGCAGAGAAAATTACTGACGCAGGCTATGCTGATGACCTTGCAATTTTTGCTGACATAACTAAACAAGCAGAATCCCTACTACACTGTCTTGCATTGGACTTTTTGTTGACACAAACAAAACAGAATACACTCTCCTGAACCAACATGGAAATATCTCTTTCCTAAGTGGGACTTGTCTAAAAAATGTTGACGAGTTTACCTATCTTGGTAGTAAAGTCGCAAATTCCACAGAGAATGAACTAAAAGTGTAAATCAGCAAGGCCTGAGCTGGACTAGACAAAATGAAAGCAATCTGGAAACCAACTCTTCTTACCAACATGAAACGCGACTTCTTTGGAGCCATTGTTGCATCAGTTCTTGGATATGGAAGTATCATCTGGACTTTCACCAAAAGATTGGAGATGAAAATTGATGGTGTGTACACTAGAATGCTAAGAGCTTATCTGAACATCTGGAGACAGCACCCCATGAGAAAGCAACTCTACAGATACTTTCCTCAGATCTCAGCCTTGATCAGAAAGAGAAGAACCAGATTTGCTGGGCTAAGGATGAAATCATCAATGATGTTTTTTATTGATGCTAAAACAGAGATGTGACTCAGTGAGGAGACCGCACAGAACTTACTTGCATCAAGCAACTAACAGAAGACTCACAATGCACCTATTAAGATCTACCAAGTGTAATGAAGGATAGAGCGAGATAGCGTGAGAAAGTCAGGAGGATCCGTGACACTACCACATCTAGATGATGATGATGATTTAATAACTGTTAATTTCATATGTTATATAATATTTAAGTATTTATATGGATAGGAAATGTATTTAAAACATTTTTTTTAGCTGCACCAATATTTATTTCCTCTTACTGTACTTTACTAATAATCTGAATATATGTTTGTTTCTAACCGCGTCAGTAATATCCTGAGTTCATACTTATTATAGTGCAAGAATCTTAGTAAAATATTTTGTATTTAACCATTAATAAGTTGTAATATTAATAATATTCAGCAACATTAGTACAAAACATTAAGCAAAATGTAGAAAAATATGTATATTACCTGACACAACCTCAGCTTGTCTTGAGTTTTCATCATTCCATCTTTGTCTGTCATCAAGGTTAGATTTTATTGAACTTCTACTGGAATATTCTTGTATTCTGCCTGTCTTTTTGTCTTTTCTATTACTATTAGATGGTAGTGCTACGTCTTGATTATACATCTAAAATAAATAAGAACCATTATTTATAAAGTGATAAAAGCAGTTTAACATATAAACTATAACAGAAAATATAACGGTCTAAGTGTAATATTTTACAGAGCTAAAATAACAACATTACATGTTTAAGATGCCGAGTAGGACTTTCAATATAAATAATCGATTTTGAGCAAGAATAGAAGATTTTATAAAACAATTAAGATTTAAAAACTAGAATAAACAGAAATACAGACGTAAATCTAAGACATGTATATATATACATATTTAAATAAAGATGCTAAAATAAATATAAAATATAATATAATATACCAAATGTAAAAAAATAAATATTAAAAAATGCAAATGAATGAACATACCTCAGATGAAACCGAAACTTGCTGCGGCTTTGGTATTTGAGAGGAAAGCATTTGTTGAGCTCTTGAGTAAGGATGGGTTTGCATTCTTGGTGTTGGTGGTTGACTGCTTCTTCTCATACCAGCTGCATCATTTGTAGGAAGAGCAACATTAGACCAAGGATTTGCTGGGTAAGGAGGACTTATCAAATGTCTCTGACCACTACTCACATATCCGCCTTCTGCTACTGGAACACTTCGAGGATTGCAACAGCGAAGGATACACACTGAGATTGAAGCTGTAATGATCACAGCTATTGTCACTGCTACAGACACAATGATAATTGCTGAAGTCAGGTGGATCTTGTTATCTTTTTTGATGTTAACAGCATTTAACATTTCTGATGTCTTGTTGCTGACGGTCAGTGTCAAATATACAGTAGTTCTGGCTGATAGAACTGGGCTACCACTGTCCTTCACTAGAAACTCTAGCTCATATGAGCCAGCATCTTGTTGGCTTAGGACATGAGTTGAACATAACAAACCAGTGTACTGGTTGATGCTGAATATCTGTTTGCTATTGCCTCTGATTATTTCATATTTTAGAAATGCATTCTCTTGACTGTCACTGTCTGATGCCTTTATCTGGCTGATGTTCTTTGTATGATGGGGGTAATATGTTACATCCATATTATAAGGATTAACACTGGGAAATGTGAAATATGGAGCATTATCATTTTCATCTCTCACCTTAACAATCACATTCACTGTGTTATTCAATGATGGACTTCCTTTGTCTTTTACAAATACTTCAAAATTATAAGTATCTTGAAACTCATGGTCCAACGACATAATTGAAGAGATTAATCCAGTTTCAGTGATTCGAAATGGTACAAATTGTTTATTGGTGGTCAGTAAAGAAAAAGACAGTTTACCTCCAAGTCCCAAGTCTGGATCTGTAGCATTGATGCTGCCAATAGGAATTTTAGATCTCTGGTTTTCATCAATGAAGAATTTATATAATTGTTTTGAAAACACTGGTTCTACATCATTAACATCAATGATTTGAACTGAGAACTTACTTTTACTTTTCAATGGAGGGGATCCTTTATCTTGACATATGATTATAATATCATGATATTCTTCTCTTTCTCGGTCTAAAGGACTTTTCACAATAACTTGATATTTAAGGGTTCCCATTTTCTGAAGCTGAAATTTATCATGTTTAATTTCACAGTTCACCTCTCCATTCTGACCAGCATCCTCATCACTTACTTTCACATAAGCAATAAAACTGCCAACTTTTATGTTCTCAGAAATATCAACTGTATTTTCTCTGGATGTAGAGAAAAAGTTCACATCTATCGATGGAGCCTTATTTTGCTGGTTCATAACATTTACAAGAACTTTTGCTAATGACTGTAGAGGTGGATTACCCCCATCTTTCGCTTCCACATATAATTTGTATATCATTTCCTTATTTAATGTGTCTTTTTTATGTAAAAATAGTTCTCCAGTAATTTCATTTAAATCAAATATCCTCCTTATGATTTCAGTTGTTTTAGCTGTGATGTGATATATTATTTTACCATTTTCTCCAGAATCTAAATCTTTAGCAGATAATATGACAACAGGTTTGGCTTCATTGTGTTTGCTATTAATAGAAACATTGTAAACTTTTTGAGAAAAGATTGGTGTATTATCATTTACATCTGTGATTGAAATGTGAACAGTTAATACACTTTGTTTTGGTGGAGATCCTCCATCTTTTGCAATTACTTGAATTGTATAAGAATCTTTGATTTCTCTATTGAGTAGTTGTTTTGATTCTATACTCAGATCAGATGTTCCATCAACTTTCTTCATTGTAGATAATATGAATGGTTCATCTTTTTTATTGTTCAGTTCATAAGTAATTTGGGAATTAATAATCCCTACATCTTTGTCTATGGCATTTGGAATTGATACTTTGGTTCCAATGACAACATCTTCATCAAATTTCACATTTACTTGTTTATCAGGAAACTCTGGCTGATGATCATTGATGTCTTGTATTATCACTTTGATTTCTAATAACTTGAAAACAGTTGTTGATTTTCTAACTGCAATATTCACCATTTGAAAACATTCCTTTTCAAAAAGACAAAGTGATTCTGCATCAAGTGTTTGTGCTGTGTAAAGTTTTCCAGTTCTTTTTGATATTTTAAATAATGGAGAATTTACAATAGCTCCTTTATGAAGCAGCCTGAATCCAATTAGATTGTGGTCAGAATCAGCAATATTCTTCATCACTTGGGAATCACTTGTGACATCACCCACATAAGTACCTGGTTGTCTTCCTTCTTCCACATAATAAGTAATATCTATGCAGAGGCTAATATGTATGATTATACATATTAAGCATATAATCTTCAGCATTTTTTTAAGAAATAAATTTCCTCAACCATTCATCAGATAACCATCTCTGAAAACAAGGTATTCAACAATACATATTAATTCTATAATATTATAATATAAATTTCTGCATATATACTAGTTAAATTGTAAGTTTTCAAGTATTTCAAATTGAATTTATAATATTTAGTTTTTTTATAATCTGTTTTGATATATTAGACATTTATAATTATTTTTCTGAAACACCAAGTGTATCATTTCATTAAAATTAAAACAAAGCATTTTTTAGTCAATGATTAACAGATAAAAAATATTTCTCAGATAATTTTTTTATGATTTGCGAGCTTTGTAATTACTTTGATGCAAAGTAATTTAAAACTTTGAAAGAAGTAAATTATATATTAACCTAACAAAGGATATTAATAGGAATAATTTGCTTTAGAAATATATCAAAGAATTGAATATTAGTTATACAAATAATATCGATATCAAAGTAAATTTCAAAATGAATGCATTTGTCAAAAATGATAAACAAATAATTTATAAAATGAGCAATATTAAAATGATAATCCAAGTTTTAAAAGCATCATACGTTTAAGTTTATAACAGATTTTTTTTAATAATGATATAAATCAGGTAAAATGTGTTCCATTATTTACAAGGAAAAAATGAAGAAATTATTCATGACAAAAATCAATCTATTATTATTCGGATATTCAATTATTTGTGGACAATTTGTACTTTTTGATGCTATTTCACATTTTATTATAATTCAACTATAACAGTAATAAATAATACATATTATGTACAAAAAATATAACTATGAAATAAATATAACAAGTTCTTATAACCAATTTTTAATTTAACAAAATAAAAATATTGCATAAATCAACCATTATTAGATTTATCAGCCTGTCCAATTTAAGACGGTTTTCTATTATTTATGTGACAAAAGAAGCAAAAAGTATTCAATATATATCAACTTACCTTAGTCTTTATTTTTTCATGCCATCTAAGAGCTATTTTAGCTCTGTTACTATATTTCTGTAATACGTATTATATTTTTTTTTAGAGTTGTACAAAGTCCTACCTACTGTGTTGCCTGAGTAATGGCTACTATATTATTTCTTGGAGTATGGGGAGGAGGTGATTTTTTTTTAAAGTAAAGAATGTATATTGGGTTTCATATTTTTAATATTTTTTAAAAATAGAAGTATCTGCATATTTATACATTAAAAAAACAATTGCTAAATTTTGAAGAAAATATAATAGGTTCCCAAGATGCAATAGGCAGATGGGCCTATTCTTCCCTTACAGTCTACTTTCTTCTTTCTATCACTCTAACAATGAAGTAAAACGATTTAATGTCATATGAACAAATTTGAAGTCATTTGTATTTTATATTATTAAATCAATTTTAGTTTATATATTATAGAATTAATACGTATTGCATATCTAAATTTTGATGGTCTAAGCAAGTTATAATAAATTTATAGAAGTAAATTAAATAGTTTTATATATGTTGTGTAGAGGAAAATATTAAGGAAAGATTGTTAAACCAATTTAGGATTTTCTAATTTTCGTATAAAATTTACAAAATCTTTAAAATTAATTTTAAATTACATTTTGACATATTATTTTCAAAATTAAATATTAAGACTAAATATAAGAAGGAATATATTATTAAAACAGAATACATATATAAAAAAAAGAAGGATTTTATCTAAATTACAATCTAAAAATTTAAATATAATATAACTTCATTATGTAAAAAATAAAAATAATTTTACTATGTATGATAACACACTTACTCCTAATGCTAAAACTATCAAAGTTATAATATTCTCAAAAAAATATTTGCATTTACTATTTATTATATAACTATTACTTTATGCAAGGGAAAATATGTAACAACATATGATATAACTAAAAAATATTTATTGAAACATAGTTTAGTGAGGCACAGGAGGCAGTGGTCTGTTGATAGAAGTTTGACTACCACTTGCAGGTAAATTGCTTGAGTGTATAAGTCTACCAGAAGTGCCACTGCTACTTTCAACACCTGAATAAGACTTTGAATCTGCCTGAGAAATATTTTCATTAATGTAGGGTGTATAAAAGCCTCTAGCTACAATAGTAGTATCACTGGGATAACTGACTGTTTGTCCTAAGGATTTCATCTCTGTGGTCTGCTGAGGATAACTTTGTGAAGGAGGGGAATTACAGTATTGTGAAGGATATATCTCTGAAAAAAAAAAAAAGGAAATATAGTTTTACAGATGCCTTAAAAAAAGGCTTAAGCAACAAACCATAATAAAAAATTAAAGCATACTTTGTATAATTGTCCAAATCAAGCTGTCATTTACTTTTAAAGTTTAGTTTTTTTTCAGTGTCAAGAGACAATGGATACCCCTTATAATGGTTTGTTCCCGAGGAGTCTATAGTATAGCAAGGGTTTCACAATTTTCAACAACACCTCTCTTGAAGTGGTATTGCTTGAGTTCAGTGGCAAGTAGAAGTCCAAGCTTGAGAGTTTAGTCTACCTTACTATTTAATCCATATGGATTCATATTTTCCCAATGGTATTAGTGAAAGTAATGCAGTAGGTCCGACAGACTGAGCCCAGTCCACACCTATAATCACTATTACACACCATTTCCATTACTTAAAAAGACAGAAAAGAAAAACATCCATATGCTTTAAATGAAGTTCATTACACTTTGAAGTATAGCACTAATAACTAGAACGAAGTCTAAAAATAAATGTAAACATTCTCAAAAATATACACATTTAATCAGGAAACTCAGGGTTTTGATCATTGACATCTTGGGTGATAACACTGATTTCTAATAAAAAGTATTCTAGCAATGCATAGATGCATGACAGAGAAGGATTAGAAAGTGCATTAGACTCAAAAGATGGTATTTTGAATAGTAAACTATAATGTTCATTGCTTGGAATTTAACTAAAGATTTTGTGACACCGGTTCCTTAACTTTTACAACACCTTATATATATTGCCATGATAATACTGATACTGAGTAAGGACTATTTTTAATTAGAAATATTATAAGAAATACCTGCGGTAACAGGCATACTAAATTATACCCCCCCCCCCCCCCAATCAAGTACCATATTCCTCCTTTTTCAAGTGAAGAGGTTGGTTTTCAATGAGTATATCGTTGTTTAGCTTTCAAAAATTAGTATGCATAAAACAGCATCAGGGATCAAAACGACATCAACAGAAAATTTCATACATATTTGTCCTATTTTCATCTGGTCATTGATTTTATATTTCCATTTTAGATAAGATCTAAAAATGACATTTTTTGTTTTAAAGTAAAAAATTCTTCCTTAAATTGTAAAACATCCACTCTTCTTAATGGGAGTAAAAAACACTGACAATAAAAATGTAAAAATAATATACATTTCAAATCGTTCATTGTCATCAATATAGGTTTATACTAGTTTAAATAAACTTGATACAAATATTTAAGTATATCTATAGAATACTAAAACTTAAATAATCTTGCTTGTTTGTTTGCACATTGAATGTATTAGATTGTATGAGGAAGGGTGAATGAGACAAGAAGTGAGAGGATGGGAATAGTAGTAGTAGTAGTAGTAGTAACAACATAAGAGGATGACATTAATAAATAAATAATGTAAATAATGAGTCAACCTGTAAACAGTTGTCTGTCTGATCAGTCACCATGTCAACAAAGGTTTTGATTGGATGACGTAAATATATTTTTTATTCATCAACAGCATGAAAAATGGTAAAAATGTGTTTATTTTTTTTATTGTAACTAACATATCCTGCTACTTTCCCTTAAATTGAAAGCAGACAGCAACTTTATTCTCTCTCTGGATGTACTTTTAAAATATCTATTTATTTACCTTCGCAATCGATTAAGGGCACAAATGTATACACTAATGAACAATATATCAACGTTGACCCAACAGATTATAAGTTGTCTAGTTTTATATAAAAATGTAGTATATAAGGTGTGTCTGAAAAGTAATGAGACTGGGTGTGCCATTTGAGCTACATGTGAAAGAGGCATGAGCAAATTATATTATCATCTAACTTGATATCTTGGGAGTATATAACTGTCATTTTAGTTTTCTGCATCCATTATATTTATTTCCACATGTTTTTATTTACACCTCTTCTTCTTCATCATCATCACAACAATACACTGTCACACAACACCTTGAGCATCTGATTCTTCCTGACCAAGAAGAACATTACTGTATCAGAACATCCTTCGATTCACCTGATTTTGCTACATGTGACTTTTTTCTTTACCCAAAGGGAATCATCAAAGATACCCATTTTGAGGGCATGGAGATAATTAAGAGGGTCGTAATGAATAATTATTCATAAGGGCATCCCAGAAGAAAATTTTACTGCAGTACATAGGAGTGTGGCAGGGAAGAAAAAACATGTAGTTTGTTCAGACAAATCCCATGTCTATTGCCTTGATAAACTTGATAGAATTATAAAAATGTACATATATTACCTGAAATATTTTCACCATGTTCTGCATCAGCCCAACCTTGTCTATTATTAGTGTGAGAAGACTTTACAGAACTTTGTCTTGAAAATTCTTGTATTGCCTTATCTGTCCTTTTGCTTCTGTCACTGCCACTTGGCAATGCTATATCTTGAATATACATCTAAAAAATAAAATAGAATTTAATGACTTTATAGAACTCAAGATAATTCCTTGATGAAAACCATACCATATAGTTATCCTTCATTACACTAAGCTTTTAAATATACAATTCAGTGAAAAAGATTTCAAACAAGCAAACATCTGTATAATAATATGATTATTCATTTTTGTATATATATTATCACATTTCACATCCATTTAAAAAAATGACATTGCTTGATCACCAAAAACAAAATGCAAGAAAGTAATTAAAAATTAACGAATGTCGCTAAGGTAAAAAAATTTCAGAATAAATTGTTCCAAAATTGAATTTTGTTGGCCAATCGCTTTTAAAAACCTACTCTTTTCATTCTAATATAATTTTAATATAATTTAATTCTTACAATTTTAAATAAATTCAAAAAGTGACATTCGTTTAATTTTATTTCAAGAATATTTATTTGACAATGATAATTATTTTTATGGAAGAAGGAAGAGAAAAGATTTTCTTAATAATATTAAACCATACATACATTTATTATTTCAAAAAATTATTCTCATTAATAGTAAATTACAGGACCGGCTGACAGTTATAAAAGTGTGTGTGTGGGAGGGGGCGGTTACACACATGCATATATAACTTCCTTATTGATGACCGTAAACTGGGGGGGGGGGGGCGCCGTCCATGCATTATAGAGATAGATGAAGAAAGCAACCATTGAATTCAATGGGATTCCACTAGTGTGTGTGTGTGTATATATAAATATATATAAATATATATATATATATATATATAAATTAATGTGTACACATTTATTAGTGATAAAATGTCTCAGTAATTCTGGCACGGTTCCATAACTTAAGGGTAAGAATGCTGGACTACAGTGACTGTTGTCGCAATTTTGAATCTCATTAAAATACAGCCATGCTGAAGTGCCATGTAGACGATGAAACGTGCGTGTGTAGATAATTATTTTCTAAATAAAATAATATATAGACATCCCCATATATAGGGCATGACACACAGTGTAATGAAGGTGACTCCCTCTTAGCATTTAGATAAATGCTACACCGTAGATAATTGAACTCGTTTATTTGTCTCTATCGCCCAAAACAATTACAAATTTAATGTGTACACATTTATGAGCGATAAAATGTGCCAATAATTCTGATGAGGATCCGTAGACTAATGGTAAGGGCGCCAGACTACAGTAACTGTAATCCTGGTTTAAAATTTAGCCAAAATTAAGCCATGCTGAAGAGCTGTATAGACGGCAAAATGCACATCCATTATTTTATGAATATATATATATATATATATATATATATATGACAATAAAAGGATAAAATAAATCCGACGATATGAATTAAAATGGAATATTGGAAGACCTAAAACTCAGCGTTTCACCAAACTGTTGTGTGCAAAAGAGAGAAAAAGGCAAAAGTGGCAAAGAACGAGAAGATCTTAAATTTTGGGGGATATATATAGTGATAAGGTATAATAAATTTAAATCTATGTAGAGAGGGAAAGATATACAAATACATACATACATATACATATATAAAAAAATAAAAAAACATATGGATATATATGTACTCAAAATATATATATAAAATATACACAGAAGTTTATATTAGCAAAAGGAAAGAAGATAAGAGCAGAACAGAAAATAAGAACAAAAACAGAAAACAAAAGGGGAATCCAAAGGACCTAATTTAAAAAGCGGGGACTCCAATGTCTATATTTATAGTAAAAGTGTGTGTCTATTTGATTTGTTGATCCTTCTTTCTAAAATTCTAACATATGTGTGTGTGTATATATATATATATATATATAATATAACAAATACACTGTTCTATATGTATAAAGTGGATTGGTTTTTCTCCTGTAACTTTGACAAGAGTAACAAAATAACCACATGTACCATAGGAAACTCACCACATCATTTATCTACTTCACTCAAGCATGTTTTGACAAACACTTTCATTTAATATCATCCTCAGTCAATAAATACTATTATTAGACCCCTATGCCTGACTCTCCCAAAAACGTAATACAGAGGGTAGCTTACTCATTTTCCCATATTACTGTAGATAATATTAAATAAGGAACTAATATTCGTAACACTGATTATTATTTCATTTTTAAATCATCAAAACATAGTACTTATAACAAAGGTATCATAAACGGAATAAGAAACCTTAACATGGGGAATCGAGAAGGGGGACACGGTCTGGATCCATAAACTGCAGAAGTATCCTTTTCTCTCATCGATCAGTGTAGGAGAAATCCTTCTAGACTGCGCAAATTTTTCTTTTGGGCCCAATTCGCAGGGCTCCTTTGGGCAAGGACATGGATTTCCCCCAATTAAGTATGTTAACTATTTTGTACTTTCACCGTACAATTTAATAAACATACGATATTGTAAACAATCTATTTTAACTTTAATCCTATTTACAAAAAAAAAATAGGCCCGGGTCCATAAACTCCTCGATTAATTGGGGAAAATACATCTCCCCATAAAATGGGGCCCTTCGCATTGGGACAAAAATTACAATTGTCACAATCTAGAAGGATTTGTCTTTCTAGAAAACCTTTCTGTCCTAAGAGAGAAAAAGGTACTTCTGCAGGTTACGGACCAGGATCGTGCTATTTTTCAGATATGCTTTTCGGGTAAAATTAAATTTTTCTCATTCTTTTATATTTCTCCCAGGCAACGTCGGGCAGGGGGTCCTGCTAGTGCATTTATAATTTGATAAGAAGAGAAAGTTAAAACAAATCTGTGCATTGATATTTTTTCATAAATATTCGAGATCTCATATCTACAAGACACAAAAATTGCCAGTTTTAATATTCGATGATAAATGTAACTCAGATTCATTATGAAGGTTATATGAATAAAAAAAACTAAAAACATTATTTACCTGTGATACAGAATCTGGGGCTGGCTGTGGTTTTGGTGTCTGAGATGATAGCATGTGTTGAGCACTTGAGTAAGGATGGGTTTGCATTCTGGGTGTTGGTGGTTGACTGTTTCTTCTCATACCAACTGCATCACTTGTAGGAAGAGCAACATTAGACCAAGGATTTGCTGGGTAAGGAGGACTTATCAAATGTCTCTGACCACTACTCACATATCCGCCTTCTGCTACTGGAACACTTCGAGGATTGCAACAGCGAAGGATACACACTGAGATTGAAGCTGTAATGATCACAGCTATTGTCACTGCTACAGACACAATGATAATTGCTGAAGTCAGGTGGATCTTGTTATCTTTTTTGATGTTAACAGCATTTAACATTTCTGATGTCTTGTTGCTTACGGTCAGTGTCAAATATACAGTAGTTCTGGCTGATAGAACTGGGCTACCACTGTCCTTCACTAGAAACTCCAGCTCATATGAGCCAGCATCTTGTTGGCTTAGGACATGAGTTGAACATAACAAACCAGTGTACTGGTTGATGCTGAATATCTGTTTGCTATTGCCTCTGATTATTTCATATTTTAGAAATGCATTCTCTTGACTGTCACTGTCTGATGCCTTTATCTGGCTGATGTTCTTTGTATGATGGGGGTAATATGTTACATCCATATTATAAGGATTAACACTGGGAAATGTGAAATATGGAGCATTATCATTTTCATCTCTCACCTTAACAATCACATTCACTGTGTTATTCAATGATGGACTTCCTTTGTCTTTTACAAACACTTCAAAATTATAAGTATCTTGAAACTCATGGTCTAAAGACATAATTGAAGAGATTAATCCAGTTTCAGTGATTCGAAATGGTACAAATTGTTTATTGGTTGTCAGTAAAGAAAAAGACAGTTTACCTCCAAGTCCCAAGTCTGGATCTGTGGCATTGATGCTGCCAATAGGAATTTTTGATCTTTTGTTTTCATCAATAAAGAATTCAAATAACTGTTTTGCAAACTGTGGTTGTACATCATTGAAATCTGTTACTTTAATTGAAAACCTGCTTTTACTTTTCAAAGGAGGAGATCCTTTATCTTTACAAATGATGATAATATCGTGGTGTTCTTCTTTTTCTCTGTCTAATGTACTTTTTACAATTACTTGATATTTTTGCTTGTCCATGATACGAAGTTGAAATTTATCATGGTTTAGTTCACATTTTACTTGCCCATTCTGTCCTTCATCTTGGTCGCTCACTTTCACATAAGCAATGAAACTTCCCACTTTGATGTCTTCAGAAATCTGCACTGTATTGTCCAGTGATGTGGAGACAAAAGTCACTTTTATTTTTGGTGGATTATTTTCTTGGTTGATCACATTGATGTGGACTATAGCAATAGAACTTAGAGAGGGGTTGCCTCCATCTTTTGCTTGAACATACAGCTCGTAAGTTGATTGTTGTCCTAAAGTTGGATTCTTATTCAAAAGGATTTCACCATTCTCTTCATTTAGTTGGAATAACTGTTTTGCAAAATCCAACGTTTTTGTGCTGTAATGATACAGGATTTTGCTGTTCTTACCTGAATCTAAGTCTGTAGCAGAAATAATAGCAACTGGTTTTGTTTTGTCATGTATATTCTGAATAGAAACATTATAGATATTCTGAGAGAAGATTGGTGGATTATCATTGACATCGATAACAGAAATGTGAACATCTAAAATGCTTTGTTTTGGTGGTGAACCACTATCTTTAGCAATTACTTGAATGTTGTAAGAGTTTTTCGTTTCTCTGTCAAGTCTTTTTTCAAGACTGAAGACTAATTTAGATGTACCATCAAGATTTTTGGAGACAGACAATGAAAAAGGTTCGTTTTTTTCTTTATTCAGCTGATACGTTATCTGTGAATTTATTGATGACACATCATGATCTACAGCATGAGGTATGGATCGTTTAACTCCTTTACTATCATCTTCAGAAAATTCTATATTGACAATTTTATCAGGAAATTCAGGTTGATGATCATTGACATCTTGGATGATGACTTTGATTTCTAATAATGTAATTACAGTTGTTCCCTTTTGAATAGCAACATCAATCATTTGAAAACATTCTTTCTTGAAAATACACATTGACTCAGCATCCAGAGTTTGGGATGTGTACAGTTTTCCTGATTTCTTTGAGATATCAAATAATGGAGAAATACCAGTTTCAGCTTGTAATAGAAGATTGAACTGAATAAATCCTTTATCCTCAGTTGGGATATCTTTTATCACTTGAGAATCTGAAGAAATATCTCCAATATAAGTACCAGGGCTTTTTCCTTCTTCTATATGATAAGTAAGGTCCACACAAAAACATAAATGTCCAATTGAAATTAAAATAAATGCTGATGCCCACATTATCTCCAAAATAATATCTTTTATTTACTGTCTGATATCCTCAAAAGTCAAATTCATTCTTCACAATTTCTGAAATTTTAAGCAAAAATAGTAAATATCTAACACTTTTTATGATTTTAATAATTTTCATAAGTAAATGATAATACAAGTATATCACATAAATATGTTTACATTTCAATTTAAGTTTATGAATATGGTTTTACCTGAATTAAGAATTAATATTTATATAGAATTGAAAATGCAGAATAAACACATCTAAATAAAATAAGGACTAATTATATTGTACATATTTTTGTTATATAGAGAAACAGATTTAAAATGGAAATCAATGATAATAACAGTAAAAAAAATTGAACCTGTGAAATAAGGAAGAACTAATAGACATTTCAACAAAAATGAAATTTGAAGGTGCATGAAATGAAGAAATAATGATTTAAGGCTATTCTTTATGCTTTAATATATCGTTATCTGTTTGTACTATCTAATGAATAAATTGGATTTGAAAAAAAAATTAATCCATTAAGAGGTGTAATTTAAAGAGCAATCTTGTGCCACTCAGTAAGATATCTTGTTAATTAATGAATATGTATCATTAGAAAATATAAATGTTTGCATTATATAACTAGCAATATACTGTAAATAATATATAAACATTGATTCAATGTGTATTATTATCCTTATCTAATAGATCATTATTTTTGGTTGCAGATAATGTGTATGAAAGAGCATGTACATGGTAAGTCTTCCAGATAAAAAAAGCTAAAATGAGCCAATGAAAAATATTTAGGTACAGGAGTTTACAATAGAATTTTAAAATTAAATACCACTTTTTTTTTAAAGCAGCACAAAAAGTAAATAAAGAAACTCAAATTAATAATGATAAAGTCATAGGTAGATTTTAATCAATAAAGCATAAAAAAATACCAGGATTTAAAATAAATTCACAACTTTAAATGTATTTCAAAATACCCTGTTAATTCTATCAAGTTAATCAACTGATTTTTGTATTGAATGCATTTTTACAATTGAAAAAGTTCCTCACAGAATATTATTAATAACTAGATAGATCAAAATAGAAATGAAAATCAAATGTAAAAAATGCTTTTAAAATAAAACATTTCAGTATGCATAATTAGATTTAAAGGATAAAAAATATATTATTAAAAAAAAACTACACTTACATGAAATTTGGTAATCTTCATAAATATTGTTTTGTAAGTCAGTAGTCTCTCTTAATCAAGAAAAAATAATAATAATAAATCATTGTTAAGACAGCAACGATTTAGTATTATTTTTTTTAATAAAGAGAGACTTCTGACTTAGCGAATATGTATAGCAGTAAAATCACAAAACATTGACACACACACATTTTTATTAAGTATTAAACAAATAAAATAACTTTAAAAAATTTAAATATATTATTTATTTTAACCACTTAATTTTCAAGTTTAATAAGAGAATTAGAAACCCCAAATAAAACAAAACTATGACAATCGTCTCGTGCTTTTTTGTTATATACACTGGAAAATTTCATTCACACACAATCATAACAAAACCATTACACTTCCATCATTGTGCTACCGTCTTCATCCATTTCAATTAACAAAGAAAATGAAGGAAAACAAATTAATGGCAAACTCACCTTTGTTGTTAGAACTGCTCATGCCAAATATCAGCTACATCAACTGGATTATTTCTGATACTTTTATATTTGAATGTTAAAACATGTTTATTTTGTATTTTTCACACGAGCCAAGTATCCTAAGTATTGTGTAGTCTGTGTAATGGCTGCCAAGCATACTGAGTTATTTTAGAATGAATGTACGCAGTGAATACATTTTTAATTTCAAAGTAATTTTATTTTTTATTTTTAAAAATATATTTGCTTGTATATAAATAAAAAAGTGAGGAAAATATTTTAGTTAGGAATTTAACTAATAAAATAAAAAATGTATCAAAACATTAAAATTCAGCTATTCTTTCATTATAAATTACTTCCTTCATTCTGTCAATGTCTGTATAAATTAGTATCTCAATGTATTTTTATCCCTATATCTGGACTTGCATACAAACTTTTGGTAGTATATAAATAAATTTGATATTATATATATTTCTTTAGTTAATACTAATATTTGAGTTATTTTTATATTTTAATTTTTATCTAATTTTTTTTAATCTCTGAAATGCTAATAGAATAACTACTATAATCATTAGACTATATTTACAATAATATATAAAAGTGTCATTGAAATTAATATGAAGGAAACTTTATATTAATTTTAAGGAGAAATATAATGTATAAGGCTCTAAAATTAGATATCATGTTAGATAAATAATACTTTAATGATAATGATTTGAAATGTATTGTACAAAATATATTGTTAAAACTTCATAAAAATTACTGTATTTACCTAAAAATTGTATCATCATATGGATATAATGATTAACAATATTGTCTTGTAAACTCTCTGACAATGGAAAAAACCTTAACCCTTGCTGGGTACCTCACTAATATGGTTATGTTACAGATCAAACAAAAACAAAATATGGTTATGTTACAGATAAAAAAAAAACACATTATTTGGTTTAAATAAACTAAAGAAAATATAGACAGTGTTTTTCTATTTTTTTATATAAACTTTGAGTTGAGCATGACGAACCAGTGTACTGGTTGATGCTGAATATGAGTTGCCATTAAAAAAAAATAAAACAAAACAAACAGAAATTAGCTCATGTGTATGTCAAGTGAGACACATATATATCTATTACTTAACAGGGTTAAAAATGTATGAAAATGCATTAACAATGTTGTTTTAATGTGGCACAGGTGGCAGAGGTCTGCTGATTGAAGTTTGACTACCACTAGCAGATACATTACTTAATGGCAAACGTCTATTAGAAGAACTAGTAATATTAGCATCAGTATAAGGACTGTTTTCATTCATATAGGGTGTGTAAAAGCCTCTAGCTACTATAGTAGTATCACTGGGGTAGTTGGCGGTTTGTCCCAAAGGTCTCATCTCAGACGTCTGTTGTTGTTCATTTTGTAAAGGAGGTGGATTACAATATTGAGATGGATACATATCTGAAAAATATAAAGCAAATGGAAAGTTAGACACAAGGTAACTTTTTAATGTAGGGGGGTCCTTCAGAAAGAAGCTCTCTTGATTTACTGGGAACAAGAATATTAATTGCCTCAGTCTAGGAGGATTTCTTCACTGACAAAGACAGGATAAATTTGTTTATTTGCTTTATTCTCAGCACCAAAGTTAGACACAAGGTCAGTTCATTGTAGGGGATACTAATCTCCCCCCTACCCACCACAAAAAGGGCACTGTATTTGTAACAATAGAGTCACTACTCAGCGTTGCCTGGGAGTCTTTTTTTACTTACATTAACAAAATTACTATTTTTTTCCAAGTAAACAAAACAAATGCAAAAGTCAAATCACACCCAGCCAATGCTGGTATGGCACTGCTACTATATATATATATATATATATATATATATATATATATATATATATATATATATATATGGTTGTGTAGAGTAAACTGGATTACATTTAGTTTTATGCAAGGGGGGGGGGTCCTTTGTCAATTTTCAGATACCTCCTATTTTGATGAAATTTTAACCATAGGTATTAGACTTCAATTAATAAATATTCTTGAATTTAATGGAATTTGAGCAAAATTTGAATAAAAATTCTGGGCATAAGGTTTAGTAGCATATATATCTTGATGTTAATTTTCATAAGGGGACATAAAAGTGGTTCAAAACCATTCTGTTTGGGGTCAATTAATTCTATTATTAACTAGTAGAATACTTGTTCTAGTTAAATATAAATCTAAGATGAAAAATAGGTCAATGGTGCCAATATTTACAATTATTCCGTAATCAGTTTTTCAAGGCATCTAATAATAGTAAACTTTTAGCAGCGTTTAGATATTTTGCCATACTGATACAATAAGCCTATTTGATAGTTATTTATATATTTACTTATATATCAATGCAAATTGAAATTGTAAATATAATATATTAGAATAATAATAGAGAAAAATACTCTAATAAATTAGTCACCTGCATATCAAATTTATGAATTAGCTTAAAGCAAGATATATGAAATTATGAGAAATATATTAATACGGATATTCAGTTAAAAAACTAACAAACCTGATACTTCTTCAGTTTGACTTGAATTTTTTTCATTCACTCCTTGATGATTTTCATTGTGTGAAGACTTCATGGAACTTCTACTGGAAGATTCTTGTGTGTTGACAGTTCTTTTATTGCATCTATTGCTGTTCGATGGCAGTGCAATGTCTTGAATATACATCTGAGAAAATTGAAATAAGAAAATTAGACCTAACTGACAAATAAAGACCAATGTCAATGTGGAAAGATATTAGTATGCAACTTTTCAATATTACAAAAGATTGTTTTCATTATATGAATGAAAATTTAAAATATAAGTAACAAAGTCAAAGAAATAAGGGTACTTACTTGAGATACAGAGTCAGGAATAGGTTGTGGTTTTGGTGCTTGAGAAGACAGCATTTGTTGAGCACTTGAGTAAGGATGGGTTTGCATTCTGGGTGTTGCCGGTTGACTGCTTCTTCTCATACCAACTGCATCACTTGTAGGAAGAGCAACATTAGACCAAGGATTTGCTGGGTAAGGAGGACTTATCAAATGTCTCTGACCACTACTCACATATCCGCCTTCTGCTACTGGAACACTTCGAGGATTGCAACAGCGAAGGATACACACTGAGATTGAAGCTGTAATGATCACAGCTATTGTCACTGCTACAGACACAATGATAATTGCTGAAGTCAGGTGGATCTTGTTATCTTTTTTGATGTTAACAGCATTTAACATTTCTGATGTCTTGTTGCTTACGGTCAGTGTCAAATATACAGTAGTTCTGGCTGATAGAACTGGGCTACCACTGTCCTTCACTAGAAACTCCAGCTCATATGAGCCAGCATCTTGTTGGCTTAGGACATGAGTTGAACATAACAAACCAGTGTACTGGTTGATGCTGAATATCTGTTTGCTATTGCCTCTGATTATTTCATATTTTAGAAATGCATTCTCTTGACTGTCACTGTCTGATGCCTTTATCTGTGTGATGTTCTTTGTATGATGGGGGTAATATGTTACATCCATATTATAAGGATTAACACTGGGAAATGTGAAATATGGAGCATTATCATTTTCATCTCTCACCTTAACAATCACATTCACTGTGTTATTCAATGATGGACTTCCTTTGTCTTTTACAAACACTTCAAAATTATAAGTATCTTGAAACTCATGGTCTAAAGACATAATTGAAGAGATTAATCCAGTTTCAGTGATTCGAAATGGTACAAATTGTTTATTGGTGGTCAGTAAAGAAAAAGACAGTTTACCTCCAAGTCCCAAGTCTGGATCTGTGGCATTGATAGTGCCAATAGGAATTTTAGATCTTTGGTTTTCATCAATGAAGAATTTAAATAATTGTTTAGAAAACACTGGTTCTACATCATTAACATCTGTAACTTGAACTGAGAACTTACTTTTACTTTTTAACGGAGGAGATCCTTTATCTTGACATATGATTATAATATCATGATATTCTTCTCTTTCTCGGTCTAAAGGACTTTTTACAATTACTTGATATTTAAGGGTTCCCATTTTCTGAAGCTGAAATTTATCATGTTTAATTTCACAGTTCACTTCTCCATTCTGACCAGCATCCTCATCACTTACTTTCACATAAGCAATGAAACTGCCAACTTTTATGTTCTCAAAAATATCAACTGTATTTTCTCTGGATGTAGAGAAAAAGTTCACATCTATCAATGGAGCCTTATTTTGCTGGTTCATAACATTTACAAGAACTTTTGCTAATGACCGTAGAGGTGGATTACCCCCATCTCTGGCTTCCACATATAACTTATATATCATTTCCTTATTTAATGTGTCTTTTTTATGTAGAAATAATTCTCCTGTAATTTCATTTAAATCAAATACCCTTCTTGTAATTTCAGTCGTTTTTGTAGTGATGTGATATATTATTTTACCATTTTCTCCGGAATCTAAATCTTTAGCAGATAATATGACAACAGGTTTGGCTTCATTGTGTTTGCTATTAATAGAAACATTGTAAACTTTTTGAGAAAAGATTGGTGTATTATCATTTACATCTGTGATTGAAATGTGAACAGTTAATACACTTTGTTTTGGTGGAGATCCTCCATCTTTTGCAATTACTTGAATTGAATAAGAATCTTTGATTTCTCTGTTTAACATTTTTTCTAATTCTATACTCAGATCAGATGTTCCATCAACTTTCTTCATTGTAGACAATATGAACGGTTCATCTTTGGTCTTCTTTAGTTCATAAGTAATTTGGGAATTAATTATTCCGACATCTTTGTCTATGGCATTTGGAATTGACCTTTTCATACCTTTACCATCTCGTTCTTCAAATTCTATTGTGATCCGTTTATCAGGAAACTCTGGCTGATGATCATTGATGTCTTGTATTATTACTTTGATTTCTAATAACTTAAAAACAGTGGTTGATTTTCTAACTGCAATATTCACCATCTGAAAACATTCCTTTTCGAAAAGACAAAGTGATTCTGCATCAAGTGTTTGTGCTGTGTAGAGTTTTCCAGTTCTTTTTGATATTTTAAATAATGGAGAATTCCCAGTAGCTCCTTTATGAAGAAGCCTAAATTCAATTAGATTGTGGTCAGAATCAGGAATGTCCTTTATCACTTGTGAATCACTTGCGACATCACCCACGTAAGTACCTGGTTGTCTTCCTTCTTCTACATAGTAAGTAATATCTATGCAGCGTCCAATGTGTATGATTATAAATATTATGCATATATTTTTCAGCATCTTTTTGAGAAAAAACATTGTTCAGATAGTCACTGGATACAAAGACTTCTGAAATGAAATATGAAAATTATTTTTCACATCATGTCTAAACGTTATAAATTCAAGTTATTTAAAAACTGTTATGCGTCAGTCTAGCTTTAAAATGTCTTGTAATATTTTTATGTCTATGTTTATAATTGTAAATATTAAATCATTTTTTAATAATAATAATAAGCAAATTAATCACTTTGAAGATAAAAATCAACATTTATTTTTAAATGTCATAATTTACAAGATTTTATTTTTTAATTTTGTTTTGACTGTTAGACCAGGAATAATTTTTTAGCTGTTGAAATTTTTCATGATTTTTTTTTGTAAATCGTTCTTTAATACACCATCCAATAAAATAAATAAAAAAAGTAATGAATCATTATTTTTTCTCTTCAATAAATGGAAATATAAGTATGTTAATAAATTAAAAATATACAAAAATTTTAAAGTGTAGAAACCGTACAATTTGAATATTCAATATTTATTTAAAATAATAAATGATTAAAACATCAAAAGATATCCTAGAAATATTTAAAAAATCATTAAAAACGTTTAAATACTTAACAAGTCATTCTTTTTCATATGATGAACAATAAATACATAATAAAACATGAGATTACAATGGAAAATTATGCCATATGCAAAATTATAGAGTCATAAAAAATGGTGATGAAATTAATCTATCAGTTTACACATTCCTTTGATTACAGAAATAAAAAGCAGACTATTAAATATGCAATTTCAAAGGAAGTTAACTTTTTAAAAATTAATAATAGTTAAAATAATTTTTAATAAATTACTTTTTAAAATTAGAAAAAGAATTGCATGAAGTAGATATTTTTATATTCATCTGCCTGTATTTATTTTCTATTTTTCATGTTAAGAGACAAAGAAAATAAATATTTACTGTTAACTTACCTTTGGTGTTACATTTGCTCATGCTAACTGACAGCTATTTAAACTGGAATACTTTTGATGAGGTTCTATTCTTGCATGATATGTTTCTTTTTGAGTAAAATTAGACAAAAGCCAGTAGTCCTAAAGAGTGTGCAGCCTGTGTCATGGCTGCTGTATTCTTTCTGTTTGACAGCAGAGCCTTGGATTTCGTATTGAAAAGGGAATATAGGCCAACATTCTATTTTTTACATAATTAATAAAAAAACCTATGTATGAGTATAAAACACCAAATAATCAAATTATTTGTAAAATATTCAAGTTTTTGTAAATTTATAAATAAATAAAATACTCCCAAGATGCAATAGGCAAACGAATCTATTCTTCTTTTAAGATTTACTTTCTTCTTTCTATCTTTCTAACAATTAAGTAAAACACTTTGCTGTAATATAAAGACATTTCCAGTAATTCTTATTTAATACTTTTATTTCTTAATAAGATTAATGATGCCTTCATAGCATTAATTGTTTTATCAATATATGATTTTGATCTTAGAATAAACTTGCAAATATATACTAAATAATTGAAATATATTTTTATAGAAAAATTGTCTTCAAGATATTATGTGAGAAAATGAATTTAAAAAATGTCAAACTTTAATTAAGGATTGAAGTGGAATAATATAATCAAAATAGGAAACAAACCTTTAAAAAATATTTTATTTAAAACTGGAATTAATTTTGATCTAAATTTGACAAAGTAGTGGCTGAAATTTAATTTTAAATAAATATATTTAATAATATACCAATGGACTATTGATAAAATAATAACTTAATAGTTTTTTGAATAAATGTGCAAAAATTAATATGTAATATTTAAAAAGTCACATTTCCATTTATCAATTGTGATATAAATCCGAGTAAATAATAAAGTATTTGTTGACACATTTTACTGAGGTACAGGTGGTAGAGGTCGGTTGATAGAAGACTGGCTCCCACTTGTAGGTACATTCCTTGATTGTAATTGTCTATTCGAAGAACTACTACAATTAGTATCTGTGTGTGAACTACTTTCATTCATGTAGGGTGTGTAGAAGCCCCGGGCCACTATAGTGGTATCACTGGGATAGCTGACCATCTGTGCCAAGGGCCTTATATTAGTGGCTTGTTGGTCACTCTGTGAAGGTGGAGGATTACAATACTGTGAAGGATATGCATCTAAAAATATAAAAGTTTTTAAAATTATAGATCATTCAAAGATATTTCAAATGATAGCAAAAGATGCATATCAATTTATAGAACAACATCACTTCATCTTAAAAAAAACATATATAAAAAAGGTCAATCAACACAATAATCAATATATTTGAGAAGAAATATTTTTATAAAAATCATATGTTTTTATATAATCAATGTCCATATTTGTTTTAATTAAAATGTAACATTTAAAACATTTTATTTTAAAACTCTTAAAAATTTTAAATTAAGAAACATTTCAGTCACAGTACTAGAAAATAAAAAAAACTGTAAGTAAGATCAATCTTATACAAACTTCCAATAACTTATTTTGGATATTTTTTATCTGATCTTTTCTAAAATGCATATTCTTTGCATTTATTGAAACAAATTACTAGCTCTATTTTATATTTTCTTGGCTGTACTTCAGAATAATCTGTTTAAATTTTAAAGTCACATATATGAATTTGTACAAAGATATAAACAAACTAAGTACATATTATGGACTCTGTTCCTAATCACCACCACAATTGATGATGAAAATGTTAAATTGGTGTGTGTGTAAATATATATATATATAATATATATATATATATATATATATATATACTAGAAGAAAATTGGAGCTGTTGGGTCACCCATTGAGCTTAGGTTAAATTGTTTAAATTAGGAAAAAGTGAGTTGGAAAGCTAGTTTAATTTTTTTTTTAAATAAAAAATTAGTCTTTCTGTTCGCTATATCTTCATCTCTCTCCAGCTATAAGTTAAATAGAATTAATACTTGTGGTGATATTTTCTATGTTTTATAATGGACTATTTCTATCTTCTGTTTTATAGTTAGTTTTATTAGCTTTGACTGTCAACAAAGAGAGAGAGATGGAAGTGAGAGTGAAAGATACTGTATAAATTAAAAGGGGCATGGCAAACAACACACAGTGCGGGTAATATACAGAAAAATAGTAAGAAATGTAAGACTTGATCAGTAAATTGCAAATTATTGCTAATTAGAACAATTCAAATAGATTCTTTCAAACATAACTCAATCCCATATCCAAGGAATATTTTAACATATATATTATCTGATTAAAATATATCGGAAAAAAGCCTTATGGAAACTTTAGTATAATATATATATATATATATATATATATAAAATATAATAACACGAAATCACATAATTGTCGATGCAATAATTTATTTCAACCGTTCGGTTTTTTCAAGCATCACTCAGACAATTACAATTTTGAGACTGATAGAAAATTGAATTTCCCTACCACAGTTCCAATACAATCATAGATGGTGGTAGTAGCAACCAATTTGATACATCTTTTATAGAGAGGGGGAAAATTTAAAACTTATATTTAACTATGGCGGGCGAAGGGGAGGGATCTTTAAGTTAATCAACTAAAAACTGCCATGTCAAAATTATGACACATACGACTTGGCGATATCAACCATATAGTCAATTTTACTCCCGCGCATACACAAAACTAAATACGCACACATCATATGCGCACTCACATACATAATCTCACTCGCACATTATCATAACTAAACATAATCACATACGCAACTTTTATTCATCTCTAGCCAGAATGCGTCCGGCGAAACTCGTGTTCTCAAATTCGGTTAGAGAAAAGAAAGAAAGAAACAATTAACAGGTACAGAGAAGATATAGACAGACCGCGTGTCATAAATTCTCAGTCCGTCTGGGTTCCAAGAAAGAGAATCTAATTGAAATAAGATTACACGCACATACAAATATGTATACATACAAATCCATACGCACATACACACACATATATACACATACACACCCACACATATACATATCTATACACATATACATATACACACATATATACATATATATATATATATATATATATATATATATACATACATGAATACACCTATATATATCTCTGAATCTATTTGAAATATTGACTAAATGCATACGCATGTAGTTGTTCACACATGTAAACATACATACACACACACATATATACATATACGCACATATACACACATATACATACGCACACATACATATATATCCACACACCTACACACAATATTTACATAACACTCTATATTCTTACTGATGTAATATGAGTTCTAAAAATTAGTCTTACCTTATTTATATTTTAGATTAATTTGATAATCTATTATTATAAATATCATGCGGGGGGGGGGTTATCGTACCTAATGTTATTCAATTTGGTATCTTCACCGTTGTAATTCTAGAGGCCCATCGGATTACTAATTCAAGTCTAATAATGTCTATTGGTAATATTTGACATTTATACTTATATTAATTCAAAAACTAGTGTATTACCTGCAGAAAAAATTTTCATACCACTATCTTATTTTAAGTAAATAATAAATATCCGCGTACACACAAATACTATATATCACCAAGTCAGTAAATCTGTGTCTATCACAGATATTATTATAAATATTATGGGGGGGGGGGGGGTTACCGTAAGTAATGTTATTCAATTTGGTATCTTCACCGTTATAAGTCTAGAGGTCCATCGGATTACTAATTCAAGTCCAATAATGTCTAGTGGTAATATTTGGCATTTATACTTATATTAATTCAATAACCGCAGAATTTTTTTAAAAACACTATCTTATTTTAAGTAAATAATCTGAATAAATAAATATTTCAAAATACCATTATATACGCATACACACAAAAAAACATCGGGAGAGTATTCTTGAACCTGGTAGATAAACATTTTAGCATAAATAATCCACTTAGGAAGATATTTAATAGAAAAACCATTAAAATCAGCTACTCTTGCACCAAGAACATGGACAGAATTATCAGCACCCATAATCGTAAATTACTTAACAATCCTAGTAAGAATAAGGTCACAGTAAATAAATGTAATTGTCAAGTGAAAAATAACTGCCCACTGGACGGTAACTGTAAAGTTGAGTGTGTGGTTTATAAGGCCACTATTCATCCGGAAGATAACAACAGGGATAAAAAGGTTTACATCGGCATCTCCGCGGGAAACTGGAAACAACGTTTTTATGACCACAAACACTCTTTCAATAACCCAGAACTCAAGAGCAAAACGGAGTTAGCTAAACAATGGTGGCATCTGAAAAATGAGAACAGGTCCCCGGTGGTTTCGTGGTCAATCTTATGTTTTTCGAATATTCCAGATGGATTTAGACAAAGATGCAACTTATGTCTAGAAGAAAAAATAAGAATCCTAAAATATGATCGAAATAACCTCTTAAATAAACGAGATGAACTTATGGCTAAGTGCAGACATAAATATAAATTTAAAATAATCAACGACTAGTAATCCGATGGACCTCTAGACTTATAACGGTGAAGATACCAAATTAAATAACATTATTTAAGGTAACCCCCCCCCCCACCACCAACATAATAGTTATAATAATATCTGCTATAGACACAGAATTGCCGACTTGGTGATATATAGTATTTGTGTGTATGCGTATATAATGGTATTTTGAAATATTTATTTATTCAGATTATTTACTTAAAATAAGATAGTGTTTTTAAAAAAATTCTGCGGTTATTGAATTAATATAAGTATAAATGCCAAATATTACCACTAGACATTATTAGACTTGAATTAGTAATCCGATGGACCTCTAGACTTATAACGGTGAAGATACCAAATTGAATAACATTACTTACGGTAACCCCCCCCCCCCCATAATATTTATAATAATATCTGTGATAGACACAGATTTACTGACTTGGTGATATATAGTATTTGTGTGTACGCGGATATTTATTATTTACTTAAAATAAGATAGTGGTATGAAAATTTTTTCTGCAGGTAATACACTAGTTTTTGAATTAATATAAGTATAAATGTCAAATATTACCAATAGACATTATTAGACTTGAATTAGTAATCCGATGGGCCTCTAGAATTACAACGGTGAAGATACCAAATTGAATAACATTAGGTACGATAACCCCCCCCCCCCCCCCCGCATGATATTTATAATAATAGATTATCAAATTAATCTAAAATATAAATAAGGTAAGACTAATTTTTAGAACTCATATTACATCAGTAAGAATATAGAGTGTTATGTAAATATTGTGTGTAGGTGTGTGGATATATATGTATGTGTGCGTATGTATATGTGTGTATATGTGCGTATATGTATATATGTGTGTGTGTATGTATGTGTATGTATGTTTACATGTGTGAACAACTACATGCGTATGCATTTAGTCAATATTTCAAATAGATTCAGAGATATATATAGGTGTATTCATGTATGTATATATATATATATATATATATATATATATATGTATATATGTGTGTATATGTATATGTGTATAGATATGTATATGTGTGGGTGTGTATGTGTATATATGTGTGTGTATGTGCGTATGGATTTGTATGTATACATATTTGTATGTGCGTGTAATCTTATTTCAATTAGATTCTCTTTCTTGGAACCCAGACGGACTGAGAATTTATGACACGCGGTCTGTCTATATCTTCTCTGTGCCTGTTAATTGTTTCTTTCTTTCTTTTCTCTAACCGAATTTGAGAACACGAGTTTCGCCGGACGCATTCTGGCTAGAGATGAATAAAAGTTGCGTATGTGATTATGTTTAGTTATGATAATGTGCGAGTGAGATTATGTATGTGAGTGCGCATATGATGTGTGCGTATTTAGTTTTGTGTATGCGCGGGAGTAAAATTGACTATATGGTTGATATCGCCAAGTCGTATGTGTCATAATTTTGACATGGCAGTTTTTAGTTGATTAACTTAAAGATCCCTCCCCTTCGCCCGCCATAGTTAAATATAAGTTTTAAATTTTCCCCCTCTCTATAAAAGATGTATCAAATTGGTTGCTACTACCACCATCTATGATTGTATTGGAACTGTGGTAGGGAAATTCAATTTTCTATCAGTCTCAAAAATGTAATTGTCTGAGTGATGCTTGAAAAAACCGAACGGTTGAAATAAATTATTGCATCGACAATTATGTGATTTCGTGTTATTATATTTTATTATTGCTCTGTTTACTACATTGAGCTCTCATACCCGGATTTCCTCCTGGAATTATTCCACTATAACACAAATATATATATATATATATATATATAACAATAATAGATAATAAATGTGGCTTATCTTAATACTTTATCACAGTTCCATAAAACATCCAATCATCAAAAGTTTATTCATAGAATCCTGAACATCCGTATATATTTTAATACAAATTCTGATGATCGGATGCTCCGTAAAATACTGTTAAGTACTAAGATAAACCACATTTATTATCTACTACCTTACCTGTGTCCTAGCGTTGCCCAGAAAAGTATATTAACTCAAGAAATTCCAAGCCCCAACGTTTAACTATTAAATTATTTGTTACTTAAGGTTGTCTAGCGAGAACGCAAACTCCACAAACCTTATGTAAAACATTGGTGAAAATTGGGAAAATTTAATTGCCAACTCAGACTTAAGGTTAGCGTTGAACTAAACGAATACATTTTTTGCATCTTTATGTGGAACGTTTAAAGTCAATTTCATCAAATTAAAAAAGAAAAATGAAAAATTAAATTGATAAGAAGACCGTTATGATGTTTATTTGTTATGTTTTAGTGAAAAAAGAAACAAGAAAACGTGTGTGTCAACGAATGTTAGAAACGGCTAGTGATAAAACAGGCTGACAAAATGATGTCTACAATTTTTTTTTCTCTGTGGGTGAAGTATATCTCCAAACAGAAGCTGTGAAATAGATTTTTTAAAGAAAAAACATGGAAAATAGGATTTAGGAAATAAATTAAAACAAAATTATCAGCCATCTTGAATAGACGCATTTCATTTCGTTATGTGTTCATGAATTAGATTCTGATTATATTTTTGATGATCCTTAATTCTTGAATGTCTGTAAATAGGTGAAAATCTAGAAGGAAAGATGAAAAAAAAAATGCAAATAAATATCTAATGTGATGTGGGAATGTAATTGTTATTGTGATGTGAAAGAAAATTCAAGTACTTTTAATATGAAAAATGTAAGATTGTTCTGTGTTTTATTTTTGTAATGGTAAACTTCTATTTCAGTATTCCATCATTCTAAAATACGCCCGGAAAGGAGAAAGAGTACATAAAGGGAACGATCTATATTAAGATTTAAAATCTACTGTAATATATAGGAAATAGTAAGAAGGAAAATAAGAAATAATAGCAAAAAGTCACCCTATTAAGAACAATCCCTGGTGACTCTAGGGGCTGTTGGAATAGATATTAGCATGATAGTGAAAATGCCTGTGATTCTCCTCCATAAATAACTGTGTTGAAAGAAGAAACTGACCTAGAAAAAATGTAAGAAATTTTGAAAGGGAACGAACGAATGTATATTTTCTGGAAACATTCATCAGGAATTGGCCTAAGTGGCTGGCAGAACAGATTAGCAAATGAAGGTTTTGATTCGAAAGCTATAATAGTCATTGAAATAGGAGAAAAACTGACTTTACTTTATTATATAGATTATTATTATAAAGCTCTATCTGAAAGGAGACCGAGGCGTTTGTGTGTGCAAGATCTTCTATTTTGAAGTTGAATTAATTTTTTTACTTGTTATCCAAGTTTAATGCACCTCACAATATTAAAAAAAACACAAAAACAATTTTCGTTTTGCTCTTGGTAATGTATGCTATTTAGATTTCAAATTTCTAACTATTGTTATTCAATTAGCTAATATATAAAGTAAAGTCGTTTTTCCCCTTTATCTTTGGCAATTATAGACTTCACACCAAAGACTTAATACGCTACACATTTCAGCTAACCACCTACAGCAATTCATAATGCGCGTTTCACAAAAAAATAATTACATTTCGTCTCTTTAAAAAGATCCTTATATTTATTCCGATTCATTTGCTTCTAACAAATACATCTACCACAAAGAAGGTAGCGAATCTTTGTACTCGCTTATATTTATCTCCTCCTACATAACTCAAATGCACCGGGTCCTTTCATAATACAAGGGAAATAATTTTAAAACACCGAAATTATTTCATTTAAACCTCCTTACTATCTTCTACATAACATATAAGCTTCTAAATCAAAATAATAATCGCTTCTTGACGAAGAATATAGGAATATCGGAATTCAAACATTCGTCTGTTGGGAATGCTGTTTCTTATAGTTTCTGCAACTCTTTCGCTTCTTCGGTTTAATTATCAGGCACATAATCGCTTTCAAATGCCACCGTCTACGTGATTCTTTCACACATAAGTAATTTTCTTGTGTTCGAACAATCCCTCATTCTTTTATAAATAACTAGCAGGACCCGTGCCCCGGCATTGCTCGAGATAGATATAAATTAAATTAAAAAATATAAGTATTAGAGTATTAATTTGTCAATTTAGGTGATTGAAATAGGATTTATCCATGTTTTCAATCAAACAAAATAGATTTCTCTATGTTTTGGGTGACTCCCCCTTACGATTGTAAGTAGCGGGTTATTCGTAAAAATAAAAACCACTGTCCCACCTACCCCCAAAAAAGTAAATGTGATCCAATAATATGTGTGAAGTTTTCCAAGATCAGTGAAGGAAAAATTCTTCTAGACTGAGGCAATTTTTATCCTAATCTGGAGTGCACATTTTGATGGGAGATTGAATTTACCAACATTAAAAATCGACCTTTCGTCTAACTCTAACCTTGATTTAAATATATGACGATTGATGTAAGGCATCTGTTGTTATTTTATTTTCGATTTCTTGACTGTTAACTAATTTGCACTTTTACCATTGACTATGTTGTTGCTATTTCGTTGCTTCCCCACGAGGGGACTGTTATACAATGGTGGGTTTTAATGTGTTGAAAATCCATCTTCTGGGAAAAAATTTTTAATTGCCGCAGTCTAGAAAGATTTCTTCTAAAATCGACAAATAGCTAAATAGAGGAAAAGTAATAAAAAAATAAAAATTGCTACAGTCTAGAAAGATTTCTCCTTCACTGACCGAGAAGAGAAAAGATTAAGTAACAGATACTACACTTTAAGTTTAAGTATATTTTGAAAAGTAAAAATGAATAAATAAAAATAAACCGAATAAAAGAAACCTTTTTTAATGTAATATATAAATAAATAAATAAAATGAGAGAGAGAGAGGAGGTCCCAGACGTAGAGAGTGAATGTTTAGAATCGGTAAATTTTAGCAGAACTCGTGGCCTGGCTTTGTTTGTGAGAAATATGAAAGAATAATTTAACGTTTGTAAACAACCGACAGAACGCAAATAGGTCACATACGGCCCAATTTTTTGTGTTTTTTCGAAAATTTTAATGTTTACTATAATAAATTAGTGTTTAGCCACTACATGTCATAATATTTATGTTGTTTCTGATTGTCTTCGATAATATTTATGTTGTTTTCGTCAATATTTATGTTGTTTTCAGTTATTGTAGGTAATATTTAGGTTGTTTTCACTTAATTATGGTTGTTTTCGGTAATAGTTAGCTTGTGGTTGCTTTCGATAATATTTAGGTTGCTTTCGGTAATTAGTGTAACCCGACTGAAGCAAGTATTTTCATTACTTTCATATGCTGAGAATATTTTTTTGAATATCATTAGAAGTTTTAGTATCGAAGAAAGTATGTAAAAAAAAGTTATGAAATAATTTTGAATAATGTTTGGTATGAATTAATTTCGAATAATGTTCGAAGAAGAGGAAAATCTACATGAAATTAATGATTTTAAATGTTACGCCGGTCTGTGTTCGAAATTGATTTTGAAGCCTTTAAACTGTCGTGAATTACAGAAATGAACGTTATTCGTAACTAACATATAATCATGATAATAAAAATAAACTTGAATAAATCGATGAATGCAAATTTTAATCGAATGTGAGCAGAAAAATTGTATGTATCTGTTTAATGTGTATTGCTTCGACGGTGCTGTTGCGTGCGGCAAATTTTGAAGTCGTCGAAAATGTAAACATGTTTTTCTTAAATTGTTGCGAATGAATAGAGAGAAGGGGGAATGGATGGTTAGAATAGGTAAATTTAAAATAGAAAAAAAACAGGAATTGTATGTTAATAGAAGACGTCTTATGTAAAATAAAAATCCCCCAATAAATCACGTGTTGCGATATTTGTTAAGAAAAAAAAAGAATACCTAACATAAAACTGAAAACTTGAATGTTGGATTAATGTTAGATATGTATGGATGGTCAAAATTGAAACAATGTACTTGTGTTGTGTGTTAATTATTAGTAGAAGCTTCGTAGGAAAACTGATATTACGGCTTCCATGAAATTTTCATCAACAATTGAATGAATGAACACTGCAGTTCGTTTTCTGCTGTTAGTATTTTAGAAATGATTTTTAAGCCTTAAAAGTGTTATGTATTGTCTAAGTGTTTAAGTTAAAAAATGAAATTATACCTGAAGCATTCGAAGATTGCGAAGGGAAATGTCTTAAATCAATTCGATTAATAGATGGTAGCCATCATTTTGAATCAATGTACGTTAGAAGTGATAAAGTTCATTTATTGTATTCCATAAATTCTGGAATGAGATGAAGTCTATGCGTAATAGTTAGAAATAATGTTGTCCTTGTATCTGATATGTAATCCGATATTCTAGAAAATAAGTGGAATATGAGGGAGTTTCTATTCATTTTGTGTAGATTGTAATGTATTAAATTAATGGAAGATGAATAGAAAACACTTATGGTTACGTTTTTCTTAAGTATCTGTTGTATATTACTTCCCGGTGATAAAAGGGAAGGTACTATTTATTTAGAATTGAACGAATTATTTATTGCACGTAAACCTTATTATTATGGGTTTTTTCATTATTACAATTTCAAACTTGAACGACTTTTATTCAAAAAATATTTTTTAAATCCATACATTGCTCGTCAGCGATTAAAACACTGAATTAACGTTCGATTTTCATGGCATTATAAAGTAAATTAGAACTTTATTTCATGACAATACAAACCATATAAGTCTGATCATTAAAATGTAACCTGTCACTATTGTAGAATTGAACAAATTATTTATCATATGGAAACTTTAATATTTGTTTTCCTTAATGACATTTTCACATTCGAGCGAAAGTTTGTTTTGTTTTTGTTAAGCCAACACATACCCCCATGCTTTTCTTTTTTTGGGGGGGATGGGGGACAGGGATTTCTGTCTTGCTGACATGAAATATTTTTATAATAGTCTCTATGCTACGATTGCCACATCCCTCCTCTCTTTGTCTGTCTGTCTCTCTGCCCTAGTCTTTCCTCTTTTTATCCAATTTAAACTTATGGCAAAATGTCTGATGTCGCTGTTATGTAGAGCACTTTGAAATATTTTTTTACCAAAAATATTAAAAATTTACATTTAAAACAAATTAGGCAGAAGGCTATCAAAAGTGTGGAGAAAAAGTTGGTCATTCTTGGTCTTAAGTGATAAAAATGTCTATCCTACTCATAACTAGAATCATCTCAGTCACCACAATATCACATTTACTCTCGGGGACGTCTTAGTTAAGATATCCCCAAATTTGTTGGACATTTTATTTTCCAAAATTCAATTTATGTACAAAAATTCATTGGAATACCACATGGAGTGGGGAAAAATAAAAAACAAAATATTTGGTTAGTAAGACCCTCCCAACCCTTGCTAAAGAATAGACTGCCCACTGTTTTCCGGTTTGTACAGAACCGAAAAATGTAGGTCACTCTTTAAATAGGAGTGGGATCTAAGTGGGAGAAAAAGAAAACGGGGATGAAGAATTGGTGGTGTCCTTCCAAGATAAATGCAATTTGACAAAGGCAGAGGACAAAAAATGAAAGTCGGGAGTGGGCATCATGGAGGATTTCCATTACCAGAAAAGGGGGGGGGGACTCATTCACTTTACTAGGTAAGAAGCTAAACTTAGCCAAAACGCTGAGGTCCGACAGGACCAGGAACACGCACACTTTGACCATAGCTAAAAGGCCAACTAAACATAAAAACCCATAAAAATGACTCAGATTGGGTTGCTTGAATCTCTAATATTTACTTTTTAAAGTTAAATAGTTCTTTTTGATTTCCCCCGGACAACGCCGGGACACGGATCTTGCTAGTCTATATAATAAAGTAAAGCGGATTTTTCCCCTGTTGCTTTAGTTATTATAGATTTTCAACTAAAAGCTTTTTATGCTAATCTGTTTCATTAATCACTTAGAGCACTTCCTAATATGTGTTTCCAGAAAATATGCGTACATTTCGTTTTCTTTCAAAATATCTTACATATATTCCTAATAAGCTGCTTCTCAACTACGTTTTCCACAAAGAAGGTGGCAGACATTTTCATTCTCCTACAATTATCTACTCTCACGTCCTTCACATTCACTGTGGCCTAATTTTTCATAGAATAATAATGAAATGAACACTGTTTATTCCAGAATACAAACATACTCGCTTTATTATTACTTCTATACATATTGACTACTTTCTTTTTACATTCACTTTGCATTTTATACATCATGCGATTAATGTAATAGCGAAATCTTATCAGTATTGGGGCTCTCCAAAAACTTAATACAGATTATTTCTTCAGAACTTGGAATTCATTCAGAATAGATTACACGTATTTACAAACGCTTCACATTTGCATTCCTGAAAAACAAATGTCTGGTAAGCTTTTTCGATTATTTTTTCTTTACAGGTACTTCTGTTTTTTTACAGCCACAATATTTCTGTGAATAAACTATGAAATAACACTCTCGTCATATATTACATTTGGAGTTAAGTATTTTACTGGGTTATACAAATATTTCATTTACAATGTTAAATAAAGGAATATCGGATTGGATGTCAAATACACCGACCATTATTCATATTCAGCACAACAATTCTTCCACTATTCATGTCTTCTTCAAGCATTCTTTCAAAAATATTTTATAACTTTTCATTAAAAACTTTCTCTTTGCTAATTACCTCAGTCTAGAAGGATTTCTCCTTCCCTGACTGAGGATAGAACAGAGATGACATTTTCTTAAAGCAAATAAGTCACAGTTTAGTTGTTCCTATTTACTTGCATCCCCACGAGGGCAAAGTTAGACACAAGGTCGGTTTTTAATGTGGGGGATATCCAGCTCCCAAAAAGGGGCACTCTAGATTGGAACAAAAATAAAACTTGCCTCAGTCTAGAAGGACTTCTCCTTCACTGACCGAGAACGGAAAAGACTAAGTGTATATTTTGGTGACTAAACTAGGAAATAATACTGTTGTTATATATTACATTTGGAGTTATTTATTTAATTTCAGTATTTTAAAATCAATATTTTATATTTTCTCCGGGCAATGTGGGGAGGACACAGATCCATGTTAAATCCTATTTTAATTACCTAAATTACTTACAATGAGATGGTTTATTTTCTGATTTTTTTCTTTTGATACTCTACTATTTTTTAAAATATTTATTTATAATATTTATATTATTTATTTTTTAATTAAAATCAGTATTTTATATTTTCTTCAGGCAACGCAGGTCCTGCTAGTTGTCAATATATAAGTTATCCATGTTTGATCAACAATTATTAGAAATATTAGTAAATATATATTTTTGGATCCATATTTCAATATTAATTTGTATCTACTTTTTTTCTTGTTTTTTTTTCTTATTTAAATGCTATTATTGCTTATTTATTATCTTGACAAACAGTAATTCTGTTAAATATTTTCTCTGTAGGGAATTATTTTTCAATTTTGTTTCACTTTACTATTAGGGTCTTTATTTGTTTATTTCAATTTCCAAATATATTTTGATAATGTAGTTGAGTTTTCATATATTTCTTTCTTAAATGGATAGTGTATCTGTGTTTAAATTGTTTTTCAGTAGATTCTATATAAATCATACGATATATTTCATCTTTAGTATTTTCTAAGGCTTTTACTTTTGCTTTATATATTGTTTATTTTTTCATTAGTTAATCATTCATTAATACCTACATTCATTTTCTAAAGAAATTAATATATATATTTAAACATTTAAAAAAATAAAGAACACACTAAGAGATAGTATAACTCACCTGCCATAATGTCAGTATGTCTTGTATCAATATCATTCCATTCTTGTCTGTCATCATTGTGAGATGATTTAATAGAACTCCTAGTAGAATAATCCTGTGTCCTCTTCATCCTTTTCTTATTTTTATCAATACCAGGTGGCAATGAAACATCTTGGATATATAACTATCACAAATGAAATATCAAAATATCTTTGTTATAATTAGACTGGACATCTTGTAACAATAAAAGAATATACAGGTTTATTGATCTTTTTATAGGTATTAATCGTTAATAATGTTACATTAATGATATAAACTTGTACAAATGAAATGAAATGTATTTTGGGGTGGCAAGTAGGTTACATTTAAAGTTTTTATGTGGCAATTTTCAAAGATGTTAAAAACACATGTAACACAAAAGAAATTGATAAATAAAATGGTGCAATTCGATACACATATGTACATTTTAAAACATTATCTGTTAAAGAAAATAAACGAACTTACTTGTGAAACAGAGTCTGTGATCTGTTCTGGTTTTTGTGCTTGTGATGAAAGGATTTGTTGTGCACTTGAGTAAGGATGGGTTTGCATTCTGGGTGTTGGTGGTTGACTGCTTCTTCTCATACCAACTGCATCACTTGTAGGAAGAGCAACATTAGACCAAGGATTTGCTGGGTAAGGAGGACTTATCAAATGTCTCTGACCACTACTCACATATCCGCCTTCTGCTACTGGAACACTTCGAGGATTGCAACAGCGAAGGATACACACTGAGATTGAAGCTGTAATGATCACAGCTATTGTCACTGCTACAGACACAATGATAATTGCTGAAGTCAGGTGGATTTTGTTATCTTTTTTGATGTTAACAGCATTTAACATTTCTGATGTCTTGTTGCTTACGGTCAGTGTCAAATATACAGTAGTTCTGGCTGATAGAACTGGGCTACCACTGTCCTTCACTAGAAACTCCAGCTCATATGAGCCAGCATCTTGTTGGCTTAGGACATGAGTTGAACATAACAAACCAGTGTACTGGTTGATGCTGAATATCTGTTTGCTATTGCCTCTGATTATTTCATATTTTAGAAATGCATTCTCTTGACTGTCACTGTCTGATGCCTTTATCTGGCTGATGTTCTTTGTATGATGGGGGTAATATGTTACATCCATATTATAAGGATTAACACTGGGAAATGTGAAATATGGAGCATTATCATTTTCATCTCTCACCTTAACAATCACATTCACTGTGTTATTCAATGATGGACTTCCTTTGTCTTTTACAAACACTTCAAAATTATAAGTATCTTGAAACTCATGGTCTAAAGACATAATTGAAGAGATTAATCCAGTTTCAGTGATTCGAAATGGTACAAATTGTTTATTGGTGGTCAGTAAAGAAAAAGACAGTTTACCTCCAAGTCCCAAGTCTGGATCTGTGGCATTGATGGTGCCAATAGGAATTTTTGATCTCTGGTTTTCATCAATGAAGAATTTAAATAATTGTTTTGAAAACACTGGTTCTACATCATTAACATCAATGACATGTACAGAAAATGTCCTTTTGCTTTGAAGAGGAGGAGATCCTTTGTCTTGACATTTGATAATTATACTGTGGTGTTCTTCAGTTTCTCTGTCTAAAAGAGTTTTCACTATCACTTGGTATTTCTTGGTGCCCATGTTTTGCAATTGAAATTTATCATGTTTAATTGCACAGTTCACCTCTCCATTCTGACCAGCATCCTCATCACTTACTTTCACATAAGCAATGAAACTGCCAACTTTTATGTTCTCAGAAACATCAACTGTGTTTTCCTTTGATGTTGAGAAAAAGTTTACATCAATAATTGGGGCATTATTTTGTTCATTGATCACATTTATTAAAACTTTTGCTAATGAACTTAAAGGTGGATTTCCCCCATCTGAAGCTTCAACATACAATTCAGAAGCCAAATCTTTTCTTAAAGTAACTTTCTTGTTTAGAAATAGTTCACCTGTTTGTTCATTTATTTTAAAAGTATTTCTGGTTATTTCATTTGTTTTCACACTGATATGATATAAGATTTCACCATTCTTTCCTGAATCCAGATCTGTAGCAGACAATACAGTAACAGGTTTTATTTCTTCATGATCATGTTGGATTGAGACATTGTATATTTTCTGTGTGAATACAGGTATATTGTCATTAACATCTGTGACTGTGATGTGAACACTTAAAGCACTTTGTTTAGGTGGGGAACCTCCATCTTTGGCAATCACTTGAATCATATAAGAGTCTTTCACTTCACGATCAAGAGATTTTTCTAATACTAAATTCAGCTTCGATGTTCCATCAACACTTTTAGATACAAACAAAGAAAAAGGTCCCTCTCTGTCCTTTTTTAATTCATATGTAATCTGAGAATCAACAACTCCAAAATCTTTATCAATTGCATTAGGAATTGATTTTTTGGTCCCTTTACTATCATTTTCTTCAAAGTCAACTTTGATGAGTTTCTCAGAAAACTCCGGCTGGTGATCATTTATATCATTTATAATTACTTTGATTTCCAGTAACTTGAACACGGTTGTTGCTTTCCTAACAGCTACATCTACCATTTGGAAACACTTCTTTTTAAAAAAACAAAGCGATTCAGCATCTAAAGTTTGAGCTGTGTACAATTTTCCAGATTTTTTTGAAATCTTGAACAATGGAGATGAGCCAGTAGCGCCTTTTTGTAAGAGACCAAAACTAATCAAGTTATGATCTTCAGTTGAAATGTCATTCATGACATGCGAATCTGTAGCAATATCGCCCACATATGTATTTGGACTTTTGCCTTCTTCTATATTGTAAGTGAGATCAACACACAAGCAGATGTTTAATAGATTGAAAACAACAAATATTTGGAGAAGCATCATTCCATGAAATATGTTCATTTTTTGAAATCTTTGAGTTGTTTTTTTTCCCTGAAATATAAATGCAATTACAAATCATTAAACATTTATCAATAATAAAAACACAATAAAAAATTTTAAACGTTTTCAAAATCGTTTTAATCAATGACATTTTCAATTAATTAATTATTTAAACGTCTACTAGAACTAGGTAAGTTTTAAAAACGTACACAAATACAATATCAGGATATTGGATATGTTATGAATAATAAAGAGGGTGTCATAGCTATAACAATAATAGCATATTTACTCGCATTTTGGCTAACAAAATATTAACAAAGAATAATTTGAAAATGAAAGATAGTAAAATCTTTAACAGGACACATAATTTTACCCCAATTAAATGATAAATTAAAAAGAAAATAATTGTGTTAGAAATCAAAATGTCCGTTTTAATCAAAATGGTTGATTCTTTGCATCAAAATTATTTTTAATTTTTTCTTGCATCTTTTTTATAAAAAATAATATAGAAAAAATAAAATTGAAATTTTTACCTTTGTTCTTCAACCCAGTCAGACCAAATAGCAACGTTATCAACAAAGACACTTTTGATGTCGTGATAGTCCAATTTTATAATGTATTACATGTGTGCTCTCTCTTACACACAAGGCAGCAGTCCTACGTAGCGTGTTGACTATGCAATGGCTGCCACTCACTTCCTCATCAGCAAAAGCTAATATTAGTATTGAGTATATATGATGAAAATAAAACCGAGTATAAATTTCTTTTTTGTACAATTAAATTAATCTAATATATACATATATCTCTCAAACTTAGTATTTGAAAATGTTAAGACAAAATTAATTTTAATAATCCATCTATTAAAACATTGTAAGCAGTTAGTTATTGTTGTGTGATCTACTTCCTTTTTGACAGCACTAGTGTTAGAGGGAGGGGGTGCTCTTTCAAACAAAAACGTGTAAAGAATTCTCTTATTCAATAAATGTAATTTTTTTATTATAAGGAATGTCCACACACCAAAACAAAATTTAATTTAAAATAAATTGAGAAAAAATATTTTAATTTAAATATTTGTGCCCAGAATAAAAATATTAACATAATTTCAACCGTTTTAATTTTCTGATTTCTTTAATTAATAAAGAAAAAAAAAGATATCACTCTTTTGTCAGAAATATAGAGAACATGTATTTATAATTGGATATTTGCAACACAAATATTGAGAGAAGATTTAATAATATTTAAATTTTTATTTTTAATAAAAATCAAAGATGCTTAGAAAACAAAAAAACTTTCTGATGAAATTAGTTACCAAATCTTTATATATATATATACTAGCTGAATACTTGTTCTGGGACAGGTATTCTGCTTGTTAATAATAAAATTAATTCAGCTAACTGTTTTGTACAACTTTTATGTTCCCTTATGAAGATTAAAATCAAGATACATATGCTACTAAACCGTATGTCTAAATTCCTTATTCCCATTTTGATTAAAATCTATTAAATGATACTGTGATTCTAGAAAATGTTTAAGATTTGGAGTTTGGGCTTAAGGGGTCTTAAAAAGAAATTGAAATTCATGGAATATTGCTTAATTGGTGTCTAATTACTATCAATCAAATTTTAATGCAAATCGGAATTACTTGAATTCTCAAATGGGAGGTTGTTCTCATATTATTCTCTCTAACAAACTTTGAAAATATTCTGATGAAACTAAAATATTCTTTAATTGATGTCTAATACCTATGATTAAAATTTCATCTAAATCAAAGGTATCTGAATTTTAATGAAAGCTATTAGCCTCTGCCCCCAGTGTGCATAAAACTAAATATATGGCCCACATTACTCACCCTTACGCTTAGCAGCTGTCTGTCAAAATTCATAATGATCAGTTAATTAGGTTTGGAGTTTACACTACGCAAACATATATAGATACCTAATTATATGTATGGATGCCTATATTCATATATATATATATATATAAATATTTTTATTTACTAAATGCTCCTTATTTTGAACAACTGAAGATACTGATTTGCTTCCATTTGCAGGTCTAATTATTTTTCAATGACTCATCATATATATATACATATATATATATATATATATATATATATATATATATATATATATATATATAATTATTAATGACAATATATGTATTAGCATATAATATCAGTGCCCTTTTACTTTGCAGTCTCCTTAAAAGATTCAGTTCGATGAATGTCAATTATATATATATATATATATATATATATATATATTATAAAACTATGAAATATTTTTGATACTATTTTAATTTAAAAAAAAAATTGAAACCAAATGTAGGTTGAAAAATAAAATAAATTCAATAAGTTTGATTTAAATGGACTTTCTTAGATTATAGATATCAAAAACAAATACACAGGCCCTCTTCATGAAAATTTGGTTATATATTAACTGGTAAAACTGTTTTTAAGAAAAAAAATCATTCTAATGAGGTAATGCAGGCAGTGGTCGATTGATTGAAGACTGGCTACCACTTGTAGGTACATTTTTTGATTGTAAACTTCTGCTGAAAGAACTACTATTTTCACCACCAGAGTCAGACTTTGCATCTGCATGAGGACTGTTGTCATTCATGTAGGGTGTGTAGAAACCTCTTGCTACTATTGTTGTATCACTGGGGTAGCTGACAGTCTGTCCTAGGGGTCTGGTTTCTGTTGTGCGATGTTGTTCAACTTGTGAAGGAGGGGGGTTACAATATTGGGAAGGGTATATATCTGAAAAAAAGTTACAAGATTATTAATTTTATATGTTAACATGTTAATTCTTACGTAATAAAGATTGTATAGAAATAGTAAAATGGAAAAGTGGACGAACAATAAAATATAAAGGACAAAATCATATAAAATAAACATCAGTAGACTAATAATTTGTTTTTTTTATTAAAAGAGACTTCTTCAGAGTGTATTGATATGACAATAGTAGCAAGAAGTTTTTACACACTCTACATGAATGAAAAACTGCAGTTCACCTTGAAAAAGTTTCTGTTAATACTAGAAACAAAATATTAGTCTAATAATGTTTTTATTATGTGATTTTGTCTTTTATATTGTGTGCTTTGTCCCCTTTTCCATTTTACTTTTTCTATACATTGTCGGACTTTATTTTTGTATCAATCTTATAATAAAGATTATCAAACATTAATCAATCAGCTTATGTGATCTTATTAGGCTTATTTGAATAAAACATTTGTTTATCAAATACTGATATCAGTAACTTAAAATAAAATAATATTTACAACAAAAAAAAATATGTAGAATAAAGAAAGAAAATTAAAAAATAATTTCTATTCACAGAAAAATGTTACATTCTATTTCTAGAAAAAGCATTTCACTCCCGACATTAAAATGACAACGACATCTAGACTAACACATTTAAATATTTTTCATTTAAATTTGAAAAATTTTTTAGTCACAATAGTAGTGATCATTTCAAAATGAATATCTCATAAAAAAATTTTCTAACACTCTTTAAAAAATTAAAATCAATAGTACGAGGTAAATCACAAACATCCATTTTCACATGATAGCTACAAATAAAAAATAATTGATAACATCCAAATAGAAATGTAATTAAAAATGTTAACTTATGAAGATTAAAATAATAATTTACAGTCTAAAACTAAAGAATAAATATTAATGGAAACTTAAAATTCATATTTTAATGTTTAAAAAATTCAGAATTTAGAAATGAAGCAAACATGTTTATCCAAAGCCTTTAGGGTGCTTATAAAACATCTGAAACAAACAAAACCAACCATCAAAATATGGGAATAACCATATGCTTTTTAAATTCATGTGAGATTATCTTTGCTTTCTATTGTTATATTCACATATTTTGCTCCATAAACTTAAAAATTATAATAGGGGACTTGTTGGCACATGTTCCCCTATGTTAAGATTAAAATATATGGCAAACAGACAGTTCAAATATAAGAGGGCCAAGTTTCCCAAACAGGAGGGGAGGAAGGCATATCAAAAAGTCAGCCCACACATTTTTGATAAGAGAGAGATGAGTGAGCTAATCAACTGACAGAAAATATTTAAACAAAAACGTGGGAAGAAAAAGAGTCAGCGCCTAGTTTTCTCATAGACTCTATGCACATGAGAAGGTCCTTAAAAAAAAAAAGGGCAAAAAGCTTGTGCCACACACACTGAAAAACTGTGATGAACTACCAATAGCAACAGCTTATGCACAGGAAACCTCTGCCAACATGTACATAAAATTCAACAAAAATATTATCTCCTTTCACCAAAAGAATTAAACAAACTTGTGCCATATGTATTGAGAAACAGTGATTAACAAACAGCTTACACCGAAGAATGCAGATCAAAGTAAAAAAAAAATATTATCTCTTTTCAACAAAAGCGTTGAACAACAATTTTATCGGTTGTAAAATTAGCTAATAATTCAAAAGGGATCAGATCAATGAGACCCGAATGATACAGAAATGATACATGATAGAAAAGAAGATTCATCAGCTTTCACAAAAAAGGTATATAGTACATTTTTATCGGCTGTAAATTCAGCTAATGATCTTAAGATATGTGTCTAAACTAAAACAGCAATAAAGTGAAAAAGATTTTTCCTACTGGTATAAATTCCATGTCTCATCTCCCTTTTACAACAAAACAAAATAATAATAATAATAACTTTTAACTAGCCACATGCAACAGAAGTAAAACAAAAAGATGGAAGGAACATCACATAAATCCAAGGGGAATGAAACTGCAAGAAATCTTATAAACTGTGACCCCCCCCCACCGCCCCCCAAAAAAGGCATCAGCCTCAGTTGATACCACACAAAATAGTTGTGCATGGTCAAGGAGAATGGAAGAACCAAGGAGGGAGAGCACTAACCATACCTCCACTGGATGAGTGCGAAGAGTACTGGGACCTTGAAAAGGCTTATTGTCACTCAAATCTTAGTGAAGACCAATGATCGTTGCCAGCGAGAAATCAAAAATCGGAAAGTGGCTGTTGCAATAATGCAAAGTGATTTGCAAAGGTTATCGAAAGAGATGGAGAGTACTGGAAATCTGGGGAGACTTGTCACCGAAACTCCAGGGAACACCACTGGTTATTATCAGTGAGTAATCTCTGATGATGACCTGTGTGAAAACTCGTAGTAAATATAAATAATAATAATAAATCTTAATTTAATATTCCAATTTTCGTCTTCAAGGACTTTTTATTTTAGCTTCACAAACTTTCATGTTCTAAATTTTGTCTGCAAAAATTGGACATTTAATTCAACCAGCCGGTCAATTTAATTCCAGCACATTTTTCCAAGAAGTGGTTTAGACTTTTGTATTTTTTACATAATAAATGCTTGTTATTTGTTAATTTAACTTGCCTCATGGTTTTCTATTCATGTTCAAATTTGTTTTTGATAAAAAATATCGCGCAAGGAATGCCTACTTATTCCCCTTAGGACAGTTGTTAATATAAGTCCCTATTTATGTGCCTCCCCACGAGGACAAAGTTAGACACAAGTCTCGTTAATATAAGGCATTCCATGTGATTATAACAGTATCTATACTTTTTCTGTTTCAGCATATATACACGTTTATCAAACTGCAAAAATCTTTTTATAATTATTTAAACAGTTTACTATCATTGATAAAAATAAAAAATCTCAATATTAATAAAAAATATCAGTCAAGATCTTATGTGTCTGATTTTCGCTTATGAATAACTTTGATATATAGCATTTAATTATTTTTTATTTATTATTAGTCAAAAATTTATTGAAATCAAAAATAAAACAAGGAAAAACTGAAATGAATGTTTACAAATTCTATTTAAAAAAATGACTATATTTTGGAGTAATATTTTCTAGGCCCAACACCAAGCAATATGTGTCTACTCGGGCAACATCAGGTAAATACAAGTTTACTATACGGAAGTTAAACAAAAATATCAAAACCTTTCCATTCATTTCCAATTAAGATAAATACATTTTGTAAAAAGTGATAAATTAAATTGAAATATAAAATAGGGTTTAAATCACAATTATAGAGACTAGTAGATTCTAATAATTTTTTCTTTGTAAGATCAAGTGTTTGAATTGATTCTAAAGAAGCAATTAAATATAATCAATGTATTATGAAGATCAAAAGTTAAACAAAACAAGGCCAAATATTTGGTGTCAAACCTGAATATATTCTCAGAAACAATTGTTTGTCATGACTCACCTGTCAGGCCTTCAATTGGTCTTGTGTTTCTATCATTCCAACCTTGTCTGTCATTATTGTAAGATTTTATAGAATTTCTACTGGAATAGTTTTGCATCCTGCCAACTTTTTTCAGATTTCCGTCACTACCAGATGGCAATGCCACATCTTGAATATACACCTAAATAGAATAGTAAAATATGAATCCAAATTTAAACAAAAATGATAAATCAGGTACATATGCAATAAGAAAAAACATAATACAAAGTGTAAATTAAAACACACATTTTATTTCTTAAAAAAAATATTAAAATATTATTAGAAAAATTAAAAAAGATATGTGAAATCTTAATTGAGATACATTTGAATTAAAATCAAATGTACAAAAAAGTACAAATAAAAAATGCAAATCAATGTGTAATATTATGATGAATATTTGACTTACCTGTGAAATGGAGTCTGAAGGTGGTTGTGGTTTTGATCCTTGAGATGATAACATTTGTTGAGCATAAGGATGTGTTTGCATTCTGGGTGTTGGTGGTTGACTGCTTCTTCTCATACCAACTGCATCACTTGTAGGAAGAGCAACATTAGACCAAGGATTTGCTGGGTAAGGAGGACTTATCAAATGTCTCTGGCCACTACTCACATATCCGCCTTCTGCTACTGGAACACTTCGAGGATTGCAACAGCGAAGGATACACACTGAGATTGAAGCTGTAATGATCACAGCTATTGTCACTGCTACAGACACAATGATAATTGCTGAAGTCAGGTGGATCTTGTTATCTTTTTTGATGTTAACAGCATTTAACATTTCTGATGTCTTGTTGCTTACGGTCAGTGTCAAATATACAGTAGTTCTGGCTGATAGAACTGGGCTACCACTGTCCTTCACTAGAAACTCCAGCTCATATGAGCCAGCATCTTGTTGGCTTAGGACATGAGTTGAACATAACAAACCAGTGTACTGGTTGATGCTGAATATCTGTTTGCTATTGCCTCTGATTATTTCATATTTTAGAAATGCATTCTCTTGACTGTCACTGTCTGATGCCTTTATCTGGCTGATGTTCTTTGTATGATGGGAGTAATATGTTACATCCATATTATAAGGATTAACACTGGGAAATGTGAAATATGGAGCATTATCATTTTCATCTCTCACCTTAACAATCACATTCACTGTGTTATTCAATGATGGACTTCCTTTGTCTTTTACAAACACTTCAAAATTATAAGTATCTTGAAACTCATGGTCTAAAGACATAATTGAAGAGATTAATCCAGTTTCAGTGATTCGAAATGGTACAAATTGTTTATTGGTTGTCAGTAAAGAAAAGGACAGTTTACCTCCAAGTCCCAAGTCTGGATCTGTGGCATTGACGGTGCCAATAGGAATTTTTGATCTCTGGTTTTCATCAATGAAGAATTTAAATAATTGTTTTGAAAACACTGGTTCTACATCATTTACATCAATGACATGTACAGAAAATGTCCTTTTGCTTTGAAGAGGAGGAGATCCTTTGTCTTGACATTTGATAATTATACTGTGGTGCTCTTCAGTTTCCCTGTCTAAAAGAGTTTTCACTATCACTTGGTATTTTTTGGTTCCCATGTTTTGCAATTGAAATTTATCATGTTTAATTTCACAGTTCACCTCTCCATTTTGACCAGCATCCTCATCACTTACTTTCACATAAGCAATGAAACTGCCAACTTTTATGTTCTCAGAAACATCAACTGTGTTTTCCTTTGATGTTGAGAAGAAGTTTACATCAATAATTGGGGCATTATTTTGTTCATTGATCACATTTATTAAAACCATTGACAATGAACTCAAAGGTGGACTTCCTTCATCGAAAGCTTCAACATATAATTCATACGTCATATCCTTTCTCAAAGTGATTTTCTTTTTTAAAAATATCTCTCCAGTTTGTTCATTTAGTTGGAAGGCATTTCTCATCATTTCATTTGTTTTCACACTGATATGATATAAAACTTTACCATTATTTCCTGAATCCAAATCTGTGGCATACACTACAGTAACAGGTTTCGCTATTTCATGATTATGTTGGATTGAGACATTGTAAACTTTCTGTGAGAAAATTGGGAAATTATCATTATCATCTGTTACTGTGATGTGGACATTTAAATCACTTTGTTTTGTTGGTAAGCCACCATCTTTAGCAATGACTTTGATCATGTAATTATCTTTTATTTCTCTGTCAAGAGGACCTTCTAAATTGATACTCAGTTTTAAAGAACCATCAACACTTTTTGATACAAACAAAGAAAAAGGTTCATTTCCTTGTTTTCCAAGCTCGTATGTAATCTTAGAATTAATAATCCCTACATCTTTATCAAAAGCATTAGGTATTGATATTTTGGCTTCTTTTTTGTCACCTTCATCAAATTTTATGATAACTTTTTTCTCAGGAAACTCAGGTTGATGATCATTGATATCTTTAATATTTACTTTGATTTCTAATAATTTGAAAACAGTGGTTGCTTTCCTCACTGCCACATCAACCATTTGAAAGCATTCCTTATTGAAGAGGCAAAGTGATTCAGCATCTAATGTTTGGGCAGTGTAGAGTTTTCCAGATTTCTCAGAGATTCTGAATAATGGTGAAATGCTTGTGGCACCTTTTTGCAAAAGACTAAAACTAATTTGGTGAGAATCTTGAGGTGATATGTCCTTCATCACAAGTGAGTCAGTAGCAACATCTCCCAGGTAAGTACCTGGACTTTTTCCTTCTTCTACATAGTAAGTGAGATCCACACACAGACAACTATTTACAAAGGATAAAATGATACAAATTTTGACTAGCATCTTTAAGATGATCAAATAATCTGAAATATCTTGTTAATTTCTGAAATTAAAATAAAAAAGAATAATTAAAATGAATTTATAAGAAGGGAAAATTAAGTAAATAAAACAGACAAAATGAAAAAAATATAATTGAAAATATATATCATCACCTTGACAGAATTTATATATGATATCTTTTATAACATGGAATGAAAACTAATCATTATTATCATAAATTAGTTAAGATTAATTTTTGATCAATATAAAATCAAACTTTATGAATAATACAACTATTTTCAAATTTTACGAATAATAAAAATGAGATAGAAATGGTTAATAAATAAAATAAACATCTAAATTATTAGAGCATATTCCCAAGAATGGAATAATAAATTTCTAATAATAATAATTATTTTATTAAGTAAAATAACAATCTGTTTATCACAGACACACACACACACCCACACACACACCCACATATATATATATATATGTTCATATTCTTTAATGATGAGACTTGCCATATCACTGGATTTTCTGTATATTTTTACATAATATAAATTTTAAAGTTCTTGTTTCCAAAATATATATGAATTAAATGTAGGAGTAGTTAATTATATTTACTCATCTTTTTATTTGTAAAAATATTAAAAGAGGTGAAAATGTGTTTATTTTAGAGAACAATAATATCCATACTAAAGAAAAGATTATTTTCTATTTCAGAATAATTCATAAAAAAAATATGAGTTCATTTTCTTGTCATACCCTCAACAAAGCCAACAGTACTCTGACACGTCCCACTCCCATCTCTTATAGCATTAACACTATTAGACATTTTACATAAAGAAAATAAATAAACACTTGAATATCAACTTACCTTTGTTGTTAAGACTGCTATTCAGTTATCAATTACATCAAATGCAGTATTTTTCCTCATAGTGTTTGATTTTCATTGTCTCTTAGACTTTATTTTATATAAAACGAACTATCCTATGTAGTATGCTGCCTGTGTCATGGCTGCTACATCCTTTCTTTATTAAAGACGAAATTAGTAAAAACTGCAAAATTAAGACTTAAATTATTTTTCATAAAGAGAGTAATATTAATTAAAATTTTTAAAAGTAAATTAAACTATAATCTATATATATAAAAATAAACAGTGCCAATGATAACTAAGTGAACAATAAACTCCCGAAATGCAATATGCAAATAAAGCTATTTTTCCCTTAAGTCTGCTTTCTTCTTTCTATTTCTGCTTCAGTTATTACTATCATCATTATTATTATTGTATATCATGTAAACAACTTATTTTAAACCTATTCTTTTATTTCTAGATTAAATATTTTCAAATGATTAAAATATTGAATTAATATAGAAATAGTTTTGAAATTGTAAAATTAAACAAAAAAATATTGTGAAATAACAAAATTATTACGAATATAGTTTAAAAATTACATTTTTGGCTGTTTAAATTTTCTCTTCTGTTAGAATTTCATTTGAAAATAAATTAGTAAATTTACTAATGGTTTCTAAATTATGTTATAACAAAGATAATCAATTAAACATAAAATAGTAAGTATTAAACAATTGACAGTTTTCATATGTTTTTGGTAAATATTTTAAATATGATTATTGTAATTATTTTGTAGAAAATAGTATTTTAAAACAAGCAATTATTGATATAAGGGCTATAATTATAACTGATACATTTTAAAAAGTAAGCTGAAACGATTAATTTATAACTAAAAAGCAAATTAGTGCAAGCAGAATATAATTAATGAGGTACAGGAGGCAGTGGTCTGTTGATGGAAGACTGGCTTCCGCTAGTAGGCACATTCCTTGATTGTGAAAGTCTACTGGAAGGGCTTCTATTTTCAGCACTTGAGAAAGCCTTTGTTTCTGTGTGGGGGCTATTTTCATTCATGTAAGGTGTGTAAAAGCCTCTAGCTACTATTGTGGTATCACTAGGATAACTGACAGTTTGTCCCAAAGACCGCATCTCTGTTGACCGCTGTTGGTCATCATGTGATGGAGGTGGATTGCAATATTGTGAAGGATATATATCTGACAAATTAGAAAACAAAATGAACAATCAATTAGCATTATTATTAAGAGAATAAAACAAATTGTTATTTTTTCCTGTAAATCATACTAATATATAAATATAAATACATATATACATTCATGTACAGACAGTTGTAATGAAATAAATGGCATAAATATTTAAGTTACATAAAAATATAATCTTCTAGTTTTCTCTCAATCTATACGAATTGTTTAGTAAACAAACATACAGTTGATTTTCAATATTTTTTTTTTTTAACTTTTTCATTTTAATTTCATTTGTTCACTGAATAACAACTGAATTTGTGATACCCAAAAATTTGTGATAATGTCAAAGTTATCACTTCAATTTCTCTTTGAAATTAAAAAGAACAAGCCGTGCATGTGTGGTCGCTCTCTGTATGTGACTCAATATGGCGTGTAAAATGCAATAAATTTGGGCAATTTAGGGTTTTTTTGACCTCCTGGGGGCGCGAACCAGACTTTTTCTGAGATCAAGGATGCTCATTTTATATCCAGAACAATTGCCTCTACATTTTGACTAAGTTTTAAAAAAATTGAATGGATGGATCAAACGTTATGGGAGAAAATAGTCAGTTTTTGCAATTTTGGGGGCTTTTGACTCCCTGGGGGCGCGAACCAGATTATTTCCAAGGTCAGCAATATTTATTTTATATTAGGAACAATTGCCTCCACAATTTGACCAAGTTTCAGAGAAATTGAATGGATAGATGAAAAGTTATGGGGCAAAAAATGTCATTTTTTGCCATTTCGGGGCCTTTTGACCCCCTGGGGGGGCTAACCAGATTTTTTTTTTTAAATCGGAGAATGTCACTTTCTAACCTGACCAAAGTTACAACTTCATGCAAAATTTCAGAGAAATTCAATGGATGGTTGCATAGAAAAATCCGGACCGACGGACGGACGGACGGAAATGCCTCAAAACATAGGTCCCCCGATTTTATAAATCGTGGGACCAAATAGTCAACTCTATAGTACCTGACAAAATAACATAAGTCTTAATTTACTTTTAATTTTTGATTTCTATCGTCTTCACGAATCAAACTGTTATGAAATATTTGTATTTTGTTTGTCTACAATGATCTCAAGATGTAATGAAAAGAGAGAAATTGTAGTTTATATAACAGTTTTGAGCATGTGTGTGAATAAAACTGAGGAAAATACAATTAAAATCTAATGAGAAAACATCTTTTTTATACTTTTAAAATTTAATGAACATTTTTTGGACTATGTCATTTTAAATCAGCAAAGATATCAACTTTTTCTGATAAGGTTTGTGACAGTACATTGACCGACACAACACAAGGGAGATAATTGCAATGAGATATTCTCTGAAAAACTATATAATAAACATTTTTATGAATTTATCTGCTAATATAAGAAAAACATTGAATAAAAAATAAATTTATTTTCAATTACCTGTCATGTCTTCTGTCTGCCTTGGATCTTGTTCATTCCAAACTTGTCTGTTATCATTATGAGATAACTTTATGGAAGCCCTGCTAGAATATTCCTTGGCACTTACTTTCTTGGCTCTATCAGTACCTGGTGGTAATGCAATGTCCTGAATATACATCTGTTAAAAGAATAAGAACAGATATTCTTAAGATACATCCATTCAATCGTCTCATTCAACTGTTTCAAACAGAAACATGACAGACTAATGAACTAACTAATGAACGGAGCCTCTTATTAAGATGCGTGGATGCATGTAAAGATACTATTTCAATCTTAAGCATGACAAACTGACAAAAATGCTATTTCAAACTAAAGTATGACACACAGACTGACTGATTGAACCTCTTATATAGATTTTTGGATGCATTTGACATTCATCAAATCTGTGTGTTCAGCGATTAAAATGTTATTTCCAACTGAAGTGTGACACACCAACCGACGAACACATCTGAAAAGAAAAGGTTATAAATTTCCAAAAAGAAACATTGACACTATTTATATTTCAGTGAAATATTTTCATAAATTAAGATAAAAACATCAAATAGAATTAATATAAAACTAATCGTAAGTAATAAAAAAAATTATATTAACTTTTATCAGAATTATCATTAATTATAAAATAAGTTGCATCAACTCAACTGAATTGATGTAAAATCAATTGAAAATATATCACATATAAAATTTCAAGAGGTGAAAGTGAGACAAATGAATCTTTTCAAAAGATTCGATAGGAAAGCAAACAGCTGATTAACAATATAGAGATGCTCCTATTTAAGAAAACTATCTTTTGTCTTCTCATAAAAGGCTTGATGTGAAGTACTTTGAGTTTTATTTCCAATTTCCCTTAAAAGTGAAAGACTTTGAGCTCTGTATCATTAATATGTTACATTATGGAGTATATACTAAAAGAAAAAGTAATAATCATGAAGCAACTTCCAGCAAGCAATGATGATGTGTGGAAACATCAATATCAAAACGTTTCATCTGAAACATATGGTGAGAATTACCTCCCCTACAATTATTATTTAACTAATTGCAGTTATTTTTATGGATAGTCTTATTACAAACTGCCTGTACCTTTATACTACTCGGGTGTCTTTTTACTTTCATTTTTGTTTCGCGTTTTAACATTTATAAAACTATGCAGATTTTTGTTTTCATATTATTATTTTTTTTAAATGGGATTTTAAAAATTAAATTCAATTAAAGATTTAATGACCAAATAATACCTTACAATTAAACTAAATTGTAATAACACTTAATAATTTTGTTAAGATAAATTGTTTCAATCTCTATTTAAAAAAGCACTGGATATATATAGCTTCCCAAACTTTTATATTTTTAATAGATAAGGATTTACTAAGAATTTTAAGGCCAGAAATGATTTTCTATTTGACAGTTTAAATTCTTTTAAAATTCAAAGGGTAACAAAGTAATTAATTTCTTTTTTTATTTTAACTATTAACAAAAGATTAAAATGGCTGACTTGGTTACAAATAAACTGGAATGCATTCTGGTCTATTTAATTTTGCAGTTAAATTATGTTTTTAATAGGGATTTTTAAAATTTCATTTTATTTTAAGCTATTTCATTTTGTATTTCAATATATGTTTGATTAAAATTAAATAAATAAAAAATATTAATTCAATTCTTATCGTTGTGTGAAAACACATACACAGGCATATGAGCTCTGGTATTATTACTTTGTTAATACAGAGATGAGAAATTTAAAATATAATTGACAAAAAAAAATAGAATCTTTTAATTCTCATAATTTAAATTTTCTTAAATAACTGGTTCCGTGATACAAAGTATATATAAATTTGATAAAAAGCAATTGTTAAAAATTCATAATGATTTCATGACAAATGGATGCAAAAGGGAACAATTTGTTTTTGTTAGAAATAACGCAATGTACTAACATGAAAAGCTAAAGATGATGACAGATCGATTGAATTCTTGAAAGCGCTACACATTCAAATAATAAACAAATTTAAAAGGAGTTGTATGTCAAATTAATCGTAGATACACATTTCAAAATAAATAACCTGATGTAACACAAGTAAGCGAAATATGTATAAAATCATCTTTATTCTTTACTTTTCTAATAAAAAGAATAAAATAAAAGGATATATCGTGTTATGTCATGGAAACCAATACATAATACATGTAATATGCATAATAAGATAGAAAATATTTTGTTGGCCTATTCTTGAACTAGATTTAATTATAAATTTATGTCCACATTTATAATAAATTTCCTTATTTGGGAATAAGATACAAATGTTGCTCATTTTAAATTATTAAAAATATTAACTCATCACAGAAATTAAGCAATTATTTACTAAAACTATTAAAATGTAATATTAACAAATATTTACATAAGAATTTTAATTCACCTTTTCCAGTGATTAACTCATTTGAATTTTGCCGTGATTAACTTATTCTTAAAGATATTTATTTATGTGAATCAAGTTTTTATATTTATGGATGTCCCAAATATAATATAATTTCTCTCTGTATATTTTAAACACTAGCACATTCTAATAATATTATAGCACAGTGACAATGGAAATATAGGCAAAGAATCTATATATATAATTTAACCATTTGTGAATATTATCCTTGACAAAAAACAGTTTTTCACTGGATAAAACACGTCCCAGCGAAAAAGCAAGACCATATTTTGATTGGCAAGGAAAGTGGAAATAAGTGGACACCCTTTTTTCCACTAAATCCTTCACAATACTTTAAATCATCAAAAATATCAACTCTTCTGATAGGGTTTATGACAGTATATAAACCGACAAAGCAAAAGGGAGATAATTGTAATGAGATATTAGTTACAATTTTTGAACCGGTTTCCTCATCTTGGTTGTTATCACAACGTTTCAACCTCCGGCCTTCTTTAGGTATCTTGTATCAAACTCAGGAATCATTATAAAATTTTGAATGCAACCTTTTATTATAGATACGGTGGGTACACTGTTTGCATTCCAATCTCCAGGCTTGATGACATTCTTTCAGTTAACTTCTTAAATCCTCTTTCTACCTTTGCTTAGGATTGAACTCAGAGCCTCAAGATTACTTACAAACTTTAACCAACGTTCTGTTCATCTCAGCCATGCATCTTTTTCCATAAGTTTGAGTGAATTTTTTAAACTTATAAACCTATTCAGTTTCTCCTTTATCAGAGGCTCCCATATTGTATTCGTCTGTGTACTTGGCATGCTAACTAAATTATTATGCCCTGCCATGTGAGCTGTTTTATTTCAGCTTCTTCACTTTTCAGTACCTCTCACTGTATATTATCTTAACTTCATCCCACAGAAGACGATGGTCACTCTTTTCCTTCCAACATAATAGAATATACACGATTTTTTCTCTTCTCTCTAGTTACTGCTTTCCTATGTTCTTCCACTCTTAGATTAAGAAGGCATTTACTGCCTACATTTGCAATATAGACCATAAATCAGTGAAGTTATTATTTATATTCAACATATCTGACACAAAGTAATAACTGCTAGTATAAAATATTAAAATAAACATTTAAAAAAGTGAAGCTAAGAGAGGTTTACCTGACTGTGTTTGATAGAAAAACAGAAGAAACATGTCAAGAAGACAGTTATAGATAGAAAAATTAGGAGAAAAACAGTGTGAAAAGAAACAAGTGAAAAAGACTATGGTAGCACATTGCTACTATATGTATATGCCATTCTTAATACCTAGTTGGGCTAGTTTTAAGGGAGCTGTAAAACATAAAAAATATTGGTTATAAGGGTCTTTTGTAACTAAAAAATGCGGATTTTCATAAATAGATGTTATTAAGGATCTGACTTATCCAATGATTCACACATTTTATTTTTCAGTGCATAACTTCAGTACTACAATATCATTCTCTCTATATTAATAAAATAACAAGCAATATATATATATATATATATATATACATGGACGGCGGCACGGGGGGGGGGGGCAGGGGGCTACAGCTCCCCCCCACACACTTTTTCACTTGCCCCCCCCCACTTTACGGTCATCAATAATGAAGTTATATATGCATGTGTTTAACCGCCCCCCCCCCCCCACTTTTTAGGAGAGCCTCCCTACTTTTATAACTGTGTCGCCGGTCCTGATATATATATATATATATGAAGCAATATAATAAAATAAATGTAAAAAATATCAATCTTTTTATACATCATCATAAAATGTGATAGTCTAATTAACAAAATGTATAAAATAAAATCACTTACCTGTGAAACAGAGTCTGATGGTGGCTGTGGTTTTGGTCCTTGAGAGGTCAGCATTTGTTGAGCGCTTGAGTAAGGATGGGTTTGCATTCTGGGTGTTGGAGGTTGACTGCTTCTTCTCATACCAACTGCATCACTTGTAGGAAGAGCAACATTAGACCAAGGATTTGCTGGGTAAGGAGGACTTATCAAATGTCTCTGACCACTACTCACATATCCGCCTTCTGTTACTGGAACACTTCGAGGATTGCAACAGCGAAGGATACACACTGAGATTGAAGCTGTAATGATCACAGCTATTGTCACTGCTACAGACACAATGATAATTGCTGAAGTCAGGTGGATCTTGTTATCTTTTTTGATGTTAACAGCATTTAACATTTCTGATGTCTTGTTGCTTACAGTCAGTGTCAAATATACAGTAGTTCTGGCTGATAGAACTGGGCTACCACTGTCCTTCACTAGAAACTCCAGCTCATATGAGCCAGCATCTTGTTGGCTTAGGACATGAGTTGAACATAACAAACCAGTGTACTGGTTGATGCTGAATATCTGTTTGCTATTGCCTCTGATTATTTCATATTTTAGAAATGCATTCTCTTGATTGTCACTGTCTGATGCCTTTATCTGGCTGATGTTCTTTGTATGATGGGGGTAATATGTTACATCCATATTATAAGGATTAACACTGGGAAATGTGAAATATGGAGCATTATCATTTTCATCTCTCACCTTAACAATCACATTAACTGTGTTATTCAATGATGGACTTCCTTTGTCTTTTACAAACACTTCAAAATTATAAGTATCTTGAAACTCATGGTCTAAAGACATAATTGAAGAGATTAATCCAGTTTCAGTGATTCGGAATGGTACAAATTGTTTATTGGTTGTCAGTAAAGAAAAAGACAGTTTACCTCCAAGTCCCAAGTCTGGATCTGTGGCATTGATGGTGCCAATAGGAATTTTAGATCTTTGGTTTTCATCAATGAAGAATTTAAATGACTGTTTTGAAAACTGTGGCTGCACATCATTAACATCTGTCACTTGAACTGAGAATTTACTTCTACTTTTCAATGGGGGATTTCCTTTATCTTTACAATGGATGATAATATCATGATGGTTATTTTTCTCTCTGTCCAAATAATCTTTTACTATAACTTGATATTTCTGTGTACCCATATTTCGAAGCTGAAATTTTTTATGTGTCAGGTAACAACTCACCTCTCCATCATTGCCAATATCCGGGTCAATGACTTTCACATATGCAATGAAACTCCCAACTTTTATGTCTTCAGAAATATCAACCGTGTTGTCCTTTGATGTTGAAACAAAATTTACTTTAATACTTGGAGGATTATTCTGCTGGTTAATTAAATTTACTACAACCATTACAATAGAACTGAGTGGAGGGTCACCTTTATCTTCAGCCTTAACATATAGTTCATATGTTGATTGCTGCATGAATTCTATTTTTTTACTGAAAAATATTTCTCCAGAATGTTCATTTATTTGAAAAATGTTTTTCCCAATATCTGAAGTTTTACTACTGAAATAATATGAAACCATTCCATTTTTTCCTGAATCTGAATCTTTTGCCGATAATGCTGCCACAGCTTTATTAGTATCAACCATGTTGTTAACAGTAACATTATAAACATCTTGAGTAAAGATTGGAGCATTATCATTGACATCTGTCACTGTAATAAGAACATCTAATGTACTCTGTTTCGGTGGAGAGCCACCATCTTTTGCAATGACTTGAATCTTATAGCTATCTTTTACTTCTCTGTCAAGTTGGCTTTCTAAATTTATATCCAATCTTGATGTACCATCCACATTTTTTGCAACTGATAATGAAAAAGGTTCATCTTTGTTTCTTTTCAGATGATATGTTAATTGAGAATTGAGAACACTAACATCTCTGTCTATTGCATTAGTGATAATTTTTCTCATTCCTTTGCGGTCACCTTCATCAAATTCGATATTGACTTGTTTATCTGGAAATTCAGGTTGATGATCATTAATGTCTTGTATAATCACTTTCACTTCTAACAACTTAAAAACAGTTGTTGCTTTTTGAACAGCAATGTCAACCATTTTAAAACATTCTTTTTTAAAAGTACAAGTAGTCTCAGCATCCAGAGTTTGGGCTGTGTAGAGTTTTCCTGATTTTTCTGAAATTCTAAACATCGGAGAAGTACCAATGAGACTTTGTTGCAATAGGCTAAAAGTAATTTTGTTCTGTTTGTCTGGAGCTGTGTCTTTCATCACTTCTGAGTCAAGACCTATATCTCCTAAATAGGTACCAGGACTCTTCCCTTCCTCAACATAATATGTAAGGTCTATGCACTCAGACAAATTCAATAGAGAGAGCAAAGTAAATGCAGTTAACATTATTGTAATTGATGATGAAAATTGTTTCTGGGTAATTACATGGTAATTAATTATCATTATGATGAAAGATTGCAATCACTGAAATATGAAATGAAAAATATTTTAGAATCAAAATATATATTTTGACTAGGTGAACAGTTCTTAAGAAGAACACCATTCATATATAAAATTATAATACTAAACAAATTTCAAGAAATATTTTATAATTTTGCATAGTATAATAAATAAATTAATATATATATATATATATATATATATATATATATATATATATATATATATATATATATATATATATATTAATAGATAAAATAATTGAACAATAACACATATGAAACACTATAAAGTGTAATGGTGTATTTGCAATAAGAACAACTACAAGCAAGTTGGTTAGAATTATTAAAGATTTATTTGTTAATATTATAATTATTAAACGGCTCAATTTACAAATATTAAATAAATTGAATAAAGATTTATGTAAAACCATGATAATAAAAGTGACATAATTTAAATATATATATGTATATATAATAATTGAAAATAAAAACAATAAATGTTCAATTTCATTAAATATTCTAGAGATATTCAAACATTCAAGTATTTTAATTTAAAGTCATCAAAATTTAAGTTAATTTATGACAAAATAGCTTAAAAAATATTCATCATGAGAAAAAAATATTGAAACAATACAATGTTTACCATAAAGAATGCTAAATGAATAGTAAACATCATACATAGTGAATATACTGAATAGTTACTTTGACTAAAATCATATGGAGTATGCATTTTCTGTACGTTTTGGCCGATGATAAATATCTCACTATTCATTTTTATAGTTTTTTCTGGTCTTTTTGTACTAGAATATATGAAAAAATTAGTAAAATTAGATAAAAGCAACTTACCTTTTTTCTAAAAACTGTTTATACTATATAACAGCAACACTGAGAACACTTCATATAATACTACTTTATTCCATCATGGTGACATGTTTTCCTTTGTTTCATGCTATATATTATCCAGCAGTCCTATGTTATATGCAGTCTGTAAAATGGCTGATATAAACACTCTTGAGAGAATAGAGCAAGGCATTATTATCTACGAAACCAAAACAACAGATTTTTATTTTAATTATTTATTTTTAATATACTTATTAATGTGTATTATTTTGATAAAGACAAATAAAAATTGAATTAAATATAAATTAATTAAGGAAAAAAAGTAAATCCCAAGATGCATTAGAAATAATTCTATTCATCCCTCATAATCTACTCCTTTCTTTCTATCATTGCTGGCATGTTGTCTTTTTAACAAATTCTACAAGAAATACATAATGTATGTACTTATATTCTGATACTGCTTTAAATTTCACTAAATTTAGTTTAATTTATTGCATTCATTTTTTTTTTTAATTTCTTTTTTTGGCATTAATAATGAAAAGAACATTATGATACCAATATTTTAAAAGGATGTTACAGGCCATCATTTGGTTATGATCATTCATTTAATCATCAAATCGTATAAATAGAAGCTATATCTCCACAAACTGAAATTTAAAGCAATGCTTTCCTGGAAGTTTTTTATGAAGTATGTGGATATTCAATTATCTTGTAATTTGCAAAATATAAGATTACAAGAAACATTCAGTAAAAGAAAATAAATGATTTTAAGTACTAATTAAACAAAAACTGATCTCAAAACAAAGGTAAATAAGGCAGCATAAAAAATTGTATAATACTTGATAATATAAAGAAATACTTTAACAAATAAAGATAGAAATATCTAATTTTAATAGGTATACAAAAGAAGCAATGCTTTTATCCAAAAACATTTAATCAAGTTTAGATTTTTTAAAATTAGTTTCGAATTAATTTTGAAAATCATAGAAGTTTTGTTTAAATATATATGTATGTTAGTGATTGAAATAATGGCACATTATTTTTAGGATGGTAAGGGTGGTAGTGGTCTGTTGATTGAAGACTGACTACCACTTGCAGATATATTTCTTGATTGTAACTGTCTACTAGATAAACTATTGTTGTCAGCACCAGAGTCAGACTTTGCATCTGCATGAGGACTGTTGTCATTCATGTAGGGTGTGTAGAAACCTCTTGCTACTATTGTTGTATCACTGGGGTAGCTGACAGTCTGTCCTAAGGGTCTTGTTTCTATTGTAGGACATTGATCAATTTGTGATGGAGGAGGATTGCAATATTGGGAAGGGTATATATCTGAAAAAAAAAAGTAACAGGATCATTAATTTCATGTTTGAGAAACTTCAATTTTGGAATTTACATATAAATATCATCTAATGCTACTAAAGTCTTCTGACATCACGATGGGTCTTATTGTAATGTAAAGTTTTCTTAAATAAATACTGAATATCATTTATTTAAACCTCGAATAAAATGTAGCTATAAAAAGGACAATGCATTTATTTTTACTTTAAATATTAACAGACGATGTTAAGGTATATTTTTCTACTAAAAAATAATTTAATTTTAAATTGATCACAGTGTCAAGCACAAGAAAACTAATATACTTATTTATTCATATTTAAAAAATTAACATTTCCAAGAAATAATACAAATTTTCAAAATTAGTACAAATTTTGCAGAATTGATTACATATATACAACTTGACATAAAAAAGTAACAGGAAAAATCAGAAATATGTAGTTATAGCAGTGATAAACATTGACATTTCTTTCCTCTGGCAGAGAGCAGCTCTAGCAAGGGTGTTTGGCCAGGTGATGATTAGTCAGACTCCTGAGCATATTAATTTCAACCGGACCTTTAAAGGACTACATCCGAACATTTAGGGAATTGCAGGTCAGGCAAAGAACTTCCAGGCACCCATGAAGAAATACATCCTCTCTCCTACCCCTGTCGGCTAGATACTGAGCAAGGCTATCTTCTACTGCTCCAAAGAAAAGACTTTAGGCAGTTGACCTGTATTGTTACTTTTCCTTTCTTCACTGTTTTTAACTTCTAGCAACCTACACCCAATGGTGTAGGTCACTTAAATATATCATTTCTCATTTATAGAAGGGCTTGTTTCTTTGATTTGACGATTCTTTTATTAAGATTATTATAAGAGATAGTCTGACACTTGATGTCAAGATTAGTTCCTATATAATTGCAACAATTTAAAGCAAACATTAACAAAAAATAAATTATAAATAAAATAGTTATTAATAAATGCTGATAAAAATATTTCAAATTAAATAATTTTTTAAAGAATTATAATAATCATGTATTATACAAAAACTGTTACATAACAAAATAAAGAAATATAAATAAAAACTTGATAATTTTATTTCTGGCTATTATAGGTCATTACACATACAACTTCGTGTTGCACTTATTTTAATAAAAGACATTAAAAATAATCGTTTGCTAACATCTTTCTATTAATTGCAGATGCAATCTGAATGCATTTATAATTCAATATTACTGTTCAACTGAAATTAACAGTGGTTAACACCCCATAAGTAAGGCCCATTTTAAAACATGAATTTAGGTTGGAACTTAAATCTTTTGGCTGACTATTGTGCAAAAGCACCTGCAAAACAACTTTTCTCACACATATCTATTCTTACGGTTGGCAGTGCCGAGTTTACATTTTGTCCAGAGAGGAAGTTGGGGCATAGCTGTTGTCCTCTGACTCTTTTCCTTTGGGCAGTCCTGATAAACATGGCCCATCTACCAAATTAAAAACAATGCATACCAATTTTCTGAAGTCCACTGTTTTTCTTCTACCATGTCAAATGAGAAAATCTCTGGCTTTAGAAAATCTCTGGCTTCAGGGTTTAGTCTATTGCATTCAAAACATCTTGTCTTGGTGTTTATCATCTGGTCTTTCTTGATGCATCCTGCCTCACATCATTGTAATTAATGCAAGTTAGGGCAAGTGATCTTTTAACATGATTCTTGCTTTGTCAAGCTAGCAATGTTCATCTCATTCAGAAAGAATTGTGTAGAAGCTGTTGGATATGGTCAGAAAGCTTTTGCAGATCTACCAAGAAAACATCTAGTCCGAGGCCACAAACTGTGCATACGCTGCATAGGAGTCCAAGGCAAATGCTGTAAATAAGTCTACCTTAACAGCGGCAAAATCTCCTTTTCTTTCCTCAATCAGTTGCTAGTAGACATGTGAATGCACAATCTGTAAGATGTATGGGAATCACACACTATGTTCTTCATCTTGCATAGCTGAAACATAAGCTTAACTTTCTCATTCCATTGAATAATGAATTGGCTGGATTCAATCTGTACAGAACGAGAACAAATTGCCCCAATGGATTAAATAAAGCGTTCTATACGAAATTCCGTACAGATTCCTGAGTTCAGCAGAAAGATTCCAGAGTTCGACAAGATGCACCTGAAGAAGGTCGAAGGTTACATCGACTGAAACGTTGTGAGAATAACATCCAAGATGAGACCAGTCATCCGAATAATCTAAATAATGCAAATATATATATCTCAGTCAAATAATCTAAAAATATAATATCAAAATTATTTTTATAATTTATAAATAGGGAAATCTATAAAACAAATAATAAACCTATTGAAATAAAATTACTTTGAACATTAAAAAGAACGTTTTTGGTAGTCTTTAAATTTATTCTAAAAAAAATGAATGGCATGTACTAATATTTTATTACATGTGTTGATTTGTATAAAAAAACTATATGAGGTAAAAAAAAGCAAAGTATATAAAAGCAATTATCTTTCATGACTCACCTGTCAAGCCTTCAATTGGTCTTGTGGTTCTACTATTCCAAGCTTGTCTGTTATCATCGTGAGAAGATTTTATAGAATTTCTACTAGAATAGTTTTGCATTCTGCCAACTTTTTTCTGGTTCCTGTCACTACCAGATGGCAATGCCACATCTTGAATATACATCTAAATAGAAAGTAAAACATTAATAAAATAAAGACAGGGATGAAAATCATACTAAAAAGCCTAAATTAAATCATTTACAAAATAGTACAAACAAAAAATGCAAATAAAAGGGTAATATAATAATGAATATTTGACTCACCTGTGAAACAGAGTCTGCAAGTGGCTGTGGTTTTGGTGTTTGAGATGATAACATTTGTTGAGCATAAGGATGGGTTTGCATTCTGGGCGTTGGTGGTTGGCTGCTTCTTCTCATACCAACTGCATCACTTGTAGGAAGAGCAACATTAGACCAAGGATTTGCTGGGTAAGGAGGACTTATCAAATGTCTCTGACCACTACTCACATATCCGCCTTCTGCTACTGGAACACTTCGAGGATTGCAACAGCGAAGGATACACACTGAGATTGAAGCTGTAATGATCACAGCTATTGTCACTGCTACAGACACAATGATAATTGCTGAAGTCAGGTGGATCTTGTTATCTTTTTTGATGTTAACAGCATTTAACATTTCTGATGTCTTGTTGCTTACAGTCAGTGTCAAATATACAGTAGTTCTGGCTGATAGAACTGGGCTACCACTGTCCTTCACTAGAAACTCCAGCTCATATGAGCCAGCATCTTGTTGGCTTAGGACATGAGTTGAACATAACAAACCAGTGTACTGGTTGATGCTGAATATCTGTTTGCTATTGCCTCTGATTATTTCATATTTTAGAAATGCATTCTCTTGACTGTCACTGTCTGATGCCTTTATCTGGCTGATGTTCTTTGTATGATGGGGGTAATATGTTACATCCATATTATAAGGATTAACACTGGGAAATGTGAAATATGGAGCATTATCATTTTCATCTCTCACCTTAACAATCACATTCACTGTGTTATTCAATGATGGACTTCCTTTGTCTTTTACAAACACTTCAAAATTATAAGTATCTTGAAACTCATGGTCTAAAGACATAATTGAAGAGATTAATCCAGTTTCAGTGATTCGAAATGGTACAAATTGTTTATTGGTTGTCAGTAAAGAAAAAGACAGTTTACCTCCAAGTCCCAAGTCTGGATCTGTGGCATTGACGGTGCCAATAGGAATTTTAGATCTCTGGTTTTCATCAATGAAGAATTTAAATAATTGTTTTGAAAACACTGGTTCTACATCATTAACATCAATGACATGTACAGAAAATGTCCTTTTGCTTTGAAGAGGAGGAGATCCTTTGTCTTGACATTTGATAATTATACTGTGGTGCTCTTCAGTTTCCCTGTCTAAAAGAGTTTTCACTATTACTTGGTATTTCTTGGTTCCCATGTTTTGCAATTGAAATTTATCATGTTTAATTTCACAGTTCACCTCTCCATTTTGACCAGCATCCTCATCACTTACTTTCACATAAGCAATGAAACTGCCAACTTTTATGTTCTCAGAAACATCAACTGTGTTTTCCTTTGATGTTGAGAAGAAATTTACATCAATAATTGGGGCATTATTTTGTTCATTGATCACATTTATTAAAACTTTTGCTAATGAAATTAAAGGAGGTTTTCCCCCATCTGAAGCTTCAACATACAATTCATAAACCAAATCTTTTTTTAAAGTAACTTTCTTGTTTAGAAATAGTTCACCTGTTTGTTCATTCAATTTAAAGGCATTTCTTGTCATTTCATTTGTTTTCATATTTGTGTGGTAATATATTCTGCCATTAATTCCAGAGTCCAAATCTGTGGCAGACAATACAGTAACAGGTTTTGCTTCTTCATGATTATGTTGGATTGAGACATTGTAAACTTTCTGTGAGAAAACAGGAATATTGTCATTAACATCTGTGACAATAACGTCAACATTTAAAACACTTTCTTTAGGTGGAGAACCGCCATCTTTAGCAATCACTTGAAGAATATAAGAGTCTTTTACTTCTCTATCAAGAGGTTTTTCTAAAATTATAGTCAGCTTTGATTCCCCATCAACACTTTTAGATACAAATAAAGAAAAAGATTGTTTACTATGTTTTATAAGTTCATAGGATATTTGAGAATTAATAATTCCCACATCTTTGTCGATTGCATTAGGAATTGATCTTCTAGCTCCTTTTCGATCATCTTCACTAAACTTGAGATTTACTTGTTTTTCATTAAATTCTGGTTGATGATCATTGATATCTTTAATATTTACTTTTATTTCTAATAATTTGAATACAGTGGTTCCTTTCCTCACTGCTACGTCAACCATTTGAAAACATTTCTTATTGAAGAGGCACAAAGACTCAGCATCTAATGTTTGCGCAGTGTAGAGTTTGCCAGATTTCTCAGAGATTCGGAATAATGGTGAAATGCTCGTGGCACCTTTTTGCAAAAGACCAAAACTAATTTGGTGAGAATCTTGAGGTGATATGTCCTTCATCACAAGTGAGTCATTAGCAACATCTCCCAGGTAAGTACCTGGACTTTTCCCTTCTTCTACATAGTAAGTGAGATCTATACACACACAAAGGTGTAAGATATAGAAGTTCATACAAGTTTTCAGAAATATCTTCAGCATCTTAAATAAAAAATATAAAATAAAAAATATGCAGAATGTTAGCATCTGGATTTTAAAAAGTATAAATCATCAAAAGTTACTATGGCTATGATAAAACAAATATATGCAATTTATTTAGATAACATTGCCAAAGATCTCCAGCTGTAAAATTTGATTATATACATGTATATATAAAGTATATGCATGTGTGAAATCCAAGTTGTCAACTAAGAGGCCCAGAAATGTAATGTATTTAGCCGGATCTTCTGTAAATACCAAATACTACTTTGACAATATTAAACCAAAAAAAATACTCAATCTATTTTTCTTTATTTTGTAAATAAATAACACACTTATTTTTTAAATATTAAAAAAATGAATAACAATTGTCATGAAAACATTCTAAATATTTGGCAGCATACAACATTATTTTGTTATATTATTTACATGTCAATATTAACATGGCATTATAATTTATGAAAAAGATTCCCAACATGGATGCACGAACGATATTCAAATATTACTTATATTTGACAAAATATATGTATACATTTTTGATGTTTTATCTATTGTAAACATAAAAGAGATTGTAAAAGAATCAATTTTAACAAAAAAATATTTCAAAATGTTTGAAAAATATTTCAAAATAATCTATCAAAGATAAAGTGCTTTTCTAGTTATAATCAAATAGATTTGTCAAGATAACAATGGTCGATCATAGTTTTTATATGTATATCTCTTATATTCTTTATTATAGAAAATAAATTAAATAAAATTTGAATTTACCTTTGTTTTTAAATCTTCTCACACCAAGTAGAAGTTATAACAATTGATGTATACTTTATAATAATCTGATAATTCAACATTTTAGTGTCTTTTACAAAGAAACTACATGTCCTATGCACTGTGATGCCTGTGTAATGGCTACTATACGTTCTTTGTGGTAGGCCAGTCATTTCTAATTGAAGACTACGAAATAGCTATATAACATTTTTTTAAATGCTGATAACTGAAGAATTTCATAAAATAAAATTTTCAAAATTCATAAAAGTAATGGAAACATATATATGTAAGAAAAACTATTTGATTATTAATTAAATATTAAAAACACCAAAACACTAATTTACAATGGAAGCTATTCTTCTGTCAAGATCTGCTTTCTTCTTTCTATTGCTGCTTCAGCAGACTCTTATAGTTTGACTCTATGTAACAAAGAAAAACGAGACAATGTTATTTTAGTTTTTTCTCCCAATAAACTATATTATATTTTAAAAATTTGAAAATTTTTTTAGTGAAAACAATATTATTATTAATTTGTTAAGTTTCTAGTTAAAACAATATTATTATTAATTTGCTTAGAAAAACGTCTGTATTTTTCTGCATATTTTAACATTTTAAACAGTGCCACTTAAAAAAATCACATCAGTTAATCTATATTAATTTTGAGAATATATGTTACGGTTACTAATATTTACTGAATATATTATTTTTTAAATTAAGTAATAGAATTAAATACTGTAAGTAAAATTAATTATTAATTATTTGTAAAATGTAGTTTTACAAAATTAATCTTAATGTTAATTATCTAAATGAATTTGCAGTAATAAAAATTTTTTAGATGAAAAATAATTATTTTTTATTTAAAATGAGATATATAGTGTTTTGATTCAACACTCATTTGTATATTATAGAGTTTTTAAATAATTGTATTAGACAACCATTAAATGTAAGCATCTACGTAGGGTACAATTAGTGAGGTACAGGAGGCAATGGCCTGTTAATAGAGGACTGACTACCACTTGCAGGTACATTCCTTGATTGTGAATATCTCTCAGGGAGACTGCTACTATCAACACCTGAGTAATTCTTTGAATCTGTTTGGAGATTATGTTCATTCATGTAAGGTGTATAGAAGCCCCTTGCCACAATTGTAGTATCACTTGGATAATTGATGGTCTGTTCCAATGGCCTCATCACTGGTGTCTGTGGTAGGTCACTTTGTGATGGAGGTGGATTACAATATTGGGAATTACTCGGATCTGAAAAATAAGAAAATAAATTAAAATGAAAAGGAACAAAAAAAACAATAACACAATTTTAACGTAGTGTGAATAAGTAAAAGAAATGTTAATGTTTCAATGAACTAGAATAATTGTTTACTTTAATATACTGAACAATTTGTAAAGCAGGTTTATCTCTATATTAATAAAATTGTGTGACCTCTTCCCATGTGTTTGTGTATGTTTCTTGCCTCTACATGACTTAGACAATATTTCTTTTATTTACTAATCAATTATTTATTGAATTACAAAATGCCATAAGGTTACTAAAACAAACTTTAAAAAAATCCTATTTAAAATAAAATAATTTCATTATAAAATTAAATTCACCATAATGCATTTCTGTTTCTTTGTAAACAAGTCAGCCGTTTTTATGTTTTGTTGATAGTTGAAATAAATGAATGACCTTTCGAAATTTGAAAGGAATTTGGAAGCATTTAAATTCTCTAATAGAACATAATTTCTGGCTTTAAAATCCTTTGCAAATCCTCATAATAGAAAGTTTTGTAATCTATTTGCATTCAATAATTTTATAAATAGGGATTAAAACAACATTAACGTAACAAAATTGGCTATGGTTTTATAACAATTTGGTTCAATTAATAATTTAATGATCAAACAATGCCATAATAATTAAATTTAACTTTCAAAATCCTATTTAAAATGTCACTTTCGGTCTGTTATACATTGTTAAATAAAAGGAAAAATAACACTAAAATATTCATTATACATTTTAAATTTCAACTTAAAATTTGAAAAATAACAAAACAAAAAAAACAATTTCTTTTCATTAATATTTAACAGAAATAAAATATGCTAGAATAGAACTAAAATGTTTTTTTGGTTAAATCTTTTAAAAACTTACCAGTTAGATTTTCTGTTTGTAATGCCTCTTCTTCACCCCAAACAAGTCTATTTGAGTTTTGTGTAGATTTCATAGATTTCCTACTTGAATAGTTTTGTGTCCTGTCAGTTCCTTTCTTGTTTCTGTCCCTACCAGCAGGTAAAGCTACATCTTGAAGATACAGCTAACAAAAAGAAAGAATTCTACATAAGTCATGCAACATTACAAAATTTAGTGAGATCTGTAATCAGAATTAAAAATAAAGAAGCTAAAAATTTCTCTGACATAGCGGAGATTAAAATAGCTCTCTTAAATTCTATACCTTGTTTTGATTTATTCCAATGTAATTGCATTTTTGTTGCTGTTAATTATTCTGCTTTCCATTTATTTTTCACACTGATCAATTCATAAATGTTTACAAAACACTAATTTCTAATTCATTTAATGGATTTCAAAGTAAGTTATTTTGATCATATGTAAACTTGATAGTTTTTTATTACGTAAAACAAAATAAAAACCTTTAATATGTTTATAAGATTTGTGATGAAAAAAAGACAATAAAAATGATTTGGATTACAAAAATATATTGTAGTATTTGAAAACTAATTTGTTTAAATAATGCCAGCAAGAATTCACAAATTGAACATTCTAAACTGACTATATTCTTTAACTAGATAATCAATGTTTATATAGACCTTTGTAAAAGAATAATGTGCTTCCAATATTGTAAAATTAGTAATTATACATGTAAGGCATTATGAGTTTTCTCCCCTACACCAGTGTATAAAAACACAATTTGCTGGAATAGATTTGTAAATTTGTATCTTATTGAAAAGCAAACATCATAATTCCTTGTGTTATCTGGATTATTCGATCTACTATTCTCATCTTGGTTGTTATATTCACAACGTTACAGATGATGTAAACCCCAACCTTCTTCAGGTGCATCTTTTCAAACTTGGGAGTCTTTTTGTCAAACTCTGGAACCTGTACAGAATTTTCAATTGAAACCTGGACATATGGCCTAATGATTAAAAGTGTTGATTAACAATCAGTTCTAAATGACAGTCTTCGGAAGATTAAAGCATCAGTCCTTACCACGAGCGATAACAACTAAGAATCACAAAAATTAACACTTCTACTCAGTCATCATCATCATCATCAACCGGTTTATTTGTTGAATCAGGCCACAATTAATCCTCTGATGAGGGTGGGGCCTGATTGTCTAGTCTCGAAATCTAAGTCTTCTTCTCCACTCCTGTCTTTGACAAGGCTTGATGGAATCCATATCCATGGCCTTCCTATCACGTTTGACTACGTCCTCCCAAGTCAACTTGGGTCTGCCAGTGGTGATGTTCTCTGCTGGCACATTCAACTGTCGGACTTTAGCAATCCAGCCATCGCTACGCTCAATGTGACCCAACCAACGCAGTCTGTTCTTTCGCATGATGTCCGCAAGGCTTTTCAAGTCGACCTGTGAGAGCAGGGATTCAAAAGAAACGTACTGTTCAGGCCTCACCAAACAGATCCATCTGACCATTGCCCTGTCATTACGGCGCAGCTTCCTTAGTATGCCAGCAGAGACAGCCCAAGTTTCTGAGCCATACAACAGCACACTTCTGACACATGAGGAGTATACACGCCCTCTCGTAGTTGTTGGCAGGTGTTTGTTTGTCAGGATTGGTAGCAGCTCTCTAAACTTTTTCCAGGCACACTTGCAACGTGTAGCTGCCGCGAGTTCACAGCCTCCACCTGATGACAACACATCTCCAAGATAACAAAAGTCTGTCACTACTTCCAGCTTGTTGTCACCAGTATCCATCTCCGTCAGTGGTCTGCCATCTATTGGTCTTGCCGTTCCGGTGCAACGAAAGATAGTCATGGCAGATAAATAAGAACAATAGACTCTCATGGATTAAATACAGGTTTCTGTTCAAAATTTTGTACAGGTTTTCCCAAGTTTGACATAAATATTCTCCAAATTCTAAAAGATGTACCGAAGAAGGTCAGAGGTTACATCAGCCGAAACGTTGTGAATAAAACAATTAATATAATAGTCTGAAAAATTATCAATCCTCATCTTAAATTTTTTGCATTGTTTTCAATTAATTTCATCCAGAAAAGCATATAATATGAACATTTAAAAGAATTACTGAAATAAATAAGTTATTACAACATCATTTATTTTTCATATAGTCTGATAAAAATGTTCATTAAAAGGATCCAAGATAATTATATAAAATATAAAAATATTTTTTGCTTCAATATTTGAATTGAAATATTCACATCCTTATTTTATTTTTGATTGACAATACAGCTTTATGAAATCAAACAACTACAGGGTGTTTGGAAAGTCACTGTGCACTTTTCTAATAATTTTTGTTATATTTCAGATTTCGAACTCAATATATAACGTTAGTGATTCGAACAAGCACTCTTCAGAGTGTGTTACAGAGCACTCACACCAATATGAAACATCATTTATAATTGTCATTCATATTTACCTCCTGTATTTTATAATGAAACATGTATGTTAATAAATATGTAAGTGCACAGTGACTTTCCGAACATCCTGTATATTGAAACATTTGAACAATAATCCTTTATAAATTTTACTATGAAAATGAAAGATTAATTTTTAATATTAGTAAAGTTGTGATAAAAAATGTGAATTTCAAGATTTTTATATTTTTATGCAGAAAACGTATATTGATATTAACTTTTGAATATTTACATTTATATTCATATAAAAAATATTTAAGGAAAACATATTACATACGAAATAATATGCAGTTGATGTAAAATGGGGAAATTATTCAATATACCTGTGAAACAGAGTCTGATGTTACTTGCTGCTTTGGTATTTGAGATGACAGCATTTGTTGACCACTTGCGTAAGGATGGGTTTGCATTCTCGGTGTTGGTGGTTGACTGCTTCTTCTCATACCAACTGCATCACTTGTAGGAAGAGCAACATTAGACCAAGGATTTGCTGGGTAAGGAGGACTTATCAAATGTCTCTGACCACTACTCACATATCCGCCTTCTGCTACTGGAACACTTCGAGGATTGCAACAGCGAAGGATACACACTGAGATTGAAGCTGTAATGATCACAGCTATTGTCACTGCTACAGACACAATGATAATTGCTGAAGTCAGGTGGATCTTGTTATCTTTTTTGATGTTAACAGCATTTAACATTTCTGATGTCTTGTTGCTTACAGTCAGTGTCAAATATACAGTAGTTCTGGCTGATAGAACTGGGCTACCACTGTCCTTCACTAGAAACTCCAGCTCATATGAGCCAGCATCTTGTTGGCTTAGGACATGAGTTGAACATAACAAACCAGTGTACTGGTTGATGCTGAATATCTGTTTGCTATTGCCTCTGATTATTTCATATTTTAGAAATGCATTCTCTTGACTGTCACTGTCTGATGCCTTTATCTGGCTGATGTTCTTTGTATGATGGGGGTAATATGTTACATCCATATTATAAGGATTAACACTGGGAAATGTGAAATATGGAGCATTATCATTTTCATCTCTCACCTTAACAATCACATTCACTGTGTTATTCAATGATGGACTTCCTTTGTCTTTTACAAACACTTCAAAATTATAAGTATCTTGAAACTCATGGTCTAAAGACATAATTGAAGAGATTAATCCAGTTTCAGTGATTCGGAATGGTACAAATTGCTTATTGGTGGTCAGTAAAGAAAAAGACAGTTTACCTCCAAGTCCCAAGTCTGGATCTGTGGCATTGATAGTGCCAATAGTAATTTTGGATCTCTGGTTTTCATCAATGAAGAATTTAAATAATTGTTTAGAAAACACTGGTTCTACATCATTAACATCAATGACATGTACAGAAAATGTCCTTTTGCTTTGAAGAGGAGGAGATCCTTTGTCTTGACATTTGATAATTATACTGTGGTGCTCTTCAGTTTCCCTGTCTAAAAGAGTTTTCACTATCACTTGGTATTTCTTGGTTCCCATGTTTTGCAATTGAAATTTATCATGTTTAATTTCACAGTTCACCTCTCCATTTTGACCAGCATCCTCATCATTTACTTTCACATAAGCAATGAAACTGCCAACTTTTATGTTCTCAGAAACATCAACAGTGTTTTCCTTTGATGTTGAGAAGAAGTTTACATCAATAATTGGGACATTATTTTGTTCATTGATCACATTTATTAAAACTTTTGCTAATGAACTTAAAGGTGGATTTCCCCCATCTGAAGCTTCAACATATAATTCATAAACCAAATCTTTTCTTAAAGTCACTTTCTTGTTTAAAAATAGTTCACCTGTTTGTTCATTTATTTTAAAAGCACTTCTGGTTATTTCATTTGTTTTCACACTGATGTGATACAAAATTTTGCCGTTCTTTCCTGAGTCCAAATCTGTGGCAGACAATGCAGTAACAGGTTTCACTTCTTCATGATTATGTTGGATTGAGACATTGTAAACTTTCTGTGAGAAAACAGGAATATTGTCATTAACATCTGTGACAATAATGTCAACATTTAAAACACTTTCTTTAGGTGGAGAACCTCCATCTTTTGCAATCACTTGAAGCATATAAGAGTCTTTTCTTTCTCTTTCAAGAGGTTTTTCTAAAATTATACTCAATTTTGATGTTCCATCAACACTTTTAGATACAAGCAAAGAGAAAGGTTGCTCTCTATGCTTTTTAAGTTCATATGTTATTTTGGAATTAATAATTCCCACATCTTTGTCGATTGCATTAGGAATTGATCTTCTAGCTCCTTTTCGATCATCTTCACTAAACTTGAGATTTACTTGTTTTTCATTAAATTCTGGTTGATGATCATTGATATCTTTTATAACTACTTTAATTTCTAATAATTTGAAAACAGTGGTTCCTTTCCTCACTGCTATGTCAACCATTTGAAAACATTTCTTATTGAAAAGGCACAAAGACTCAGCATCTAATGTTTGGGCAGTGTAGAGTTTGCCAGATTTCTCAGAGATTCGGAATAATGGTGAAATGCTTGTGGCCCCTTTTTGCAAAAGACCAAAACTAATTTGATGAGAATCTTGAGGTGATATGTCTTTCAACACAAGTGAGTTAGTTGCAACATCTCCCAGGTACGTACCTGGACTTTTCCCTTCTTCCACATAGTAAGTGAGATCTATACACACACAAAGGTGTAAGATATAGAAGTTAATACAAGATTTCAGAAACATTTTCAGCATCTAAAAAAATAAATAATTATAATAACATTTATAGGATGATATGCAACTGGATTTTAATAAATATAAATCATCAAAAGTTACTATGGCTATAAAAATACATAAATATTACAAAAAATTTCCAGCTTTGAAATCTGATTATATGCATGATATATAAAGTGTGTGTGTGTGAAGTCAAAATTGGTAATTAACAGGCTTAAAAATATCTTTTATTATTCGGTTGAACTACCAAATACTACTTTGAAAATATCAAATAACATAAAAAGTGTATGTTTTTAGTAAAAACAAGAATAATACAAAATTATTCTTAACTTGGTAAATAAATAGACTTAGACTTTGTTCAAATTATCAAGATTTTAAATAATTAATAATTGTCATTAAAAAATTCTAAATATTTAACAACATGCATTATTTACATATCAATATGAACATGGCATTAGAATTCATGAAAAAAAAATTCACAACATTGATGGGCAAACGATGTTCAAATACATTTATATTTGATGAAATATATATATATATATATATATTTTTAATGTTTATCTATTATAAAAATAAAGAAGATTGGAAAAACTAACTTAAACAAACGAATAAAAAAAATGCTAAATAATATTCCAAAATAATTTATCAAAGATAGAGGAGTTACAATCAAATGGATTTGTCAAAATAACAATGGTTGATCATATTTTGTATTTGTATGTCTCTTGCATTATTTATTATAGAAAATAAACGAAATTTAAACTTACCTTTGTTCTTAAATCTGCTCACACTAAATAGAGATTATATCAATTGATATATCCTTTATAATAATCAGATGATCCTACATTTAAGTGTCTTTTACAAACAAACTATATGTCCTATGTAGTGTGATGCCTGTGTAATGGCTACTATACTTTCTTGGTGGTAGGCCAGTTATTTCTAATAGAAGACTACGAAACAGCGATATGACATTTTAAAAAAATACTGATAACTAAAGAATTTCATAAAATAATATTTTTTTTAAATCATAAAAGTAATGGAAACATATATATGTAAAAAAAACTATGTGATTATTAATTAAATATTGTTAACAAACTGAATACTATTGTACAATGAAAGCTATTCTTCTATAAGATCTGCTTTCTTCTTTCTATTGCTGTTTCAGCAGGCTCTTACAGTTCGACACTGAGTAACAAAGAAAAATGAGACAGTGTTATTTTAGTTTCTTACTCTCTATAAACTATGATATAGTTAAATAATATTTTTAAAATTAAAATCAAAGTTTTTAATTAAAACAAAGAATAATACAAAATTATTATTAATTTGCTTAGAAAAATGTCCGTATTTTTCTGCATATTTAGATTTTCTAAGTACTGTCACTTAAAACGATAACATCAGTGAATCTAAATTAATTTTGAGAATATATGATTAAGGTTATTAATATTTTACTCAATATATTTTTTATTTAAATAAATTAACATAAATAAATATATATAGTAATTAAAATTAAATATAGATATGTTTTGTAAAAACGTATTTTTACAAAATTATGCTTAATATTAATTATCTAAATGAATTTGCAGTAATGAAAATAAATATTTTAGATGGAAATAATTTAATTTCTAATTTTTCTTATTTAAGATAGGATATAGAGTATTTGGATTCAACAACCATTTGTAAATTATAGAGAGTTTTTAAATAATGGTGTTAAACGATCATTCTATGTAAACATCTATGTAGTGTACAATTAGTGAGGTACAGGAGGCAATGGCCTGTTAATAGAGGACTGACTACCACTTGAAGGAAACTTCCTTGATTGTGAATATCTCTCAGGGAGACTGCTACTATCAACACCTGAGTAATTCTTTGAATCTGTTTGGAGATTATGTTCATTCATGTAAGGTGTATAGAAGCCCCTTGCCACAATTGTAGTATCACTTGGATAATTGATGGTCTGTTCCAATGGCCTCATCACTGGTGTCTGTGGTAGGTCACTTTGTGATGGAGGTGGATTACAATATTGGGAAGTACTCGGATCTGAAAAATAAGAAAATAAAATAAAAGTGAAAACAAAAACAAGATTTAAATGTATATACAGATCATAGTCAGATGTGCAGAAAAGCCATTTTGATAAAAATACTGTGAAGAAAATAACAAATGTAATGTTTTGATGAACTAGAATAATTGTTTACTTTAATTTGATGAACAATTTGTACATTAGGTTTATCTCCATATATATTAAGTTAGCTATCTGTATAAATTTATACATATATATTTCTATGTATAGGATTCATTCCTAAATGAATAAACCGTTATGAATTATGGAATATATATTCTAGGCAACAAGATGAGTAACATGGGCACATTATTTTTCTTTGTAAACTTTACCATTTAGGGAGCGTTTTCCTCAAACTTGCCCCCCCCCCCCCCCTAAAAAAAGCCAATCTTTATTCCTGCACAACATTTATCATAATACATGCTGTTATTGGCCTAAGCTTCTAAGGGAAGCTAACAAACATTTCATAAGCTGAATAAAATAAGTAATTACCTTTTGTTCATCATAGATTTGTCCGAAGTAAACAAATATAAATTATGTTCAGTTACGTAAGCAGACAAAAATAAATAATGTCAAAAATAAATTATGTTTGGTCTCTTACAGGATGGATAGAGTACACATGTATCTCTTATATATCTCTAAGTATGAAAAACGTGTAGTTCAAAATGCTATACATATTGCTTATACACGATTTGGAACAGGTATTATTATTATTTTATTTTGTTTCAGCATAAAAATTAAAATGAATTCCCCATTAAAACTGGTTATATAATGAAATGAATAAACATAAGGGTGGAACGTCAATTGGTCAAATACTCCACTTTTATATTACTTAGTAATTCGAAATGAGTACTTTGTACTGTTCACCTTTATTATAAATAAAAGAAAGAAAAAATAGGTAAAGAATATTTAAGAAAAATACTTTTTTTGTGTAATTTAGAGAGGAGGTTTATTTCTTTTCTATGACAATTTTTTTTATCTATCATCATCATCATCATCACTACTAACATGTTAACTCCTTGGCCTTTTGGCTAGGAGCAAAATGTACTGAATCTGCACTTAGTTTTTATGTTCTCTGTCAGTGAATGAGAAATCCTTCTAGACCGAGGCAACTGAAATTTTTGTTCCAATTCAGAGTGCCCATTTTGGGGGAGCTGGATTCTCCCCATGTTAAATATTGACATTGTGCCTAATTCTGCTCTCGTGGGTGGAAGTAAATAGCAACAACAACAACAAATGTATTAAAAAAATTATAAACACATGTATTTAATTATAAACAGATTAGAAAATATTAATTCATTAGAAACTTAAAAATAAATAAATATGCAAATGAGAGGCTGAGAGGATGATATGATGAACGAACTACACATACTGACCCCTCCTCCTCCCCAAAAAAGGAGGGGTTAATGCCTGGGAGGAGGATATTATGACAACAGAATAGATAGTATACTAACTCGCCCCACACACAAAAATGGTAATCCTGAGGAAATGGTATCGTACGGAACGAATGTATACTGTATGACCTTACCTCTGAAGAGGAGGTAATGCCTGAGAGGAATATATCATGACGAATGAAAATATACAACAGAGAATTAAATAAGCATACACCGTTTTAATGTCAATATAGTTAGAATAGGTGGAAAAAAACTTTTGCATTTATTTATTTAGATAACATTAAAAACCATGACAAGTTTCATTGTTCACATGAAACGCTTAAATAAAAATTAGCTGGAAAATATAGTCGCCATCTTTATAAACAAAGATGAATATGCTGGCTAAAGAAGAACGATAACTTTCATACTTTTCTAGTTAAAAAAGACATGTTTATTATAAACTTAAGTTATCGTTCTTCCTTAGTGTTATATCCACATATTTTTCCCCATAAAGCATGAAAAGAAGAATAGGGGACTTGTTGTCACATGTTTTCCTACAAAAAAAAGAATGGTGCAATTCACCAAAAAGGGAACACACATTAAAAATTGGGACCGGATGTAGTCTAGACAGCGAGAGGCCAAGAGCCGTAAAGTCGGCCCACGCAGTTTGCGGGGGCGAATAAAGGGCAACAAATCAAATATGAGAAAAAGAAAAACATGAGGAGTTGGTTCGCGGCAGTGGTCAAGTCAAGACGTGTCGGGATTTGCTGCTGGCGGGACAGACAAATCGTTGACAATATATACCCGCATAAAGGGATGGATTTCGGCAGTGATGGAGAATTGGCATGTCTAGATTTGAGGCTCAAAGAGCAGTCAATCCAAAACATATATCCCCACACATGGGACGGATTACAACGGTGGAGGAAAGATGACTTTTCCAAGATTTGCTGCCGACCAAGCAGAAATCGAAATAATAGATCCCCACATAGAAAAAAAACAAAAGGAGATTCACAAGGAAAAATTCAATCTGACAAAGTTAGCCATATAGACGAAGGCAACAATTTCCTTTCTGTATACAAGATTACATATATCTCACCACCTAAAAACTATCCACGAAAGACGGACATCAGAATCAAAAATTCTGTGAAAATATCCTTCATATAGCCGTCAACTCTACACCCCAAAAAAACTATCCGCAAAAGACGAGACAGTCAGATTTCAGGAGCGGAGGGGTGAAGTAGTGTCAAGATTTTGTGCCGACCCAGCACTTCAAATCAAAAGCTATACTCCCGTATACAAGGAAAGACAAGGTTTACGAGATAACCTAAGCTCACCACATTAACAAAACTATCTGCGAAGAGACGAACTTTGGATTTAAAATTCAATAATAATATCCTTCAACAGTCGACACTTAACACTAAAAATATCCAAGAAAGAACAGACCTAAAATCCTGCGAAATATCTTCCACTCAGCGTGTCAATTAATACACAAAAAAAAGGCTATAAAAAGGTATGTGCCCTATGAAAAAAAAAGAAAAAAAAAAAAAGGAAAACAAATTACTTATTTTTAACTTTCATTATTTGCCAATTTTTATAACTTTGGACTGATCAACCATTCTTGATCTTATCTAAACCAGCCCTCATATCAAAAACTCCCCAGAGCGGGGCAGCAGAACTTTTATTTGGTCTTTTTTTGATTTAATAAACACTTGTTATGTTTGCATAATCTCGCCTTTTGTTAATTCTTACAAGTGTCTTATTTCTTATTTTATGTTTATAAATTGTGATTCAAATGTGTCCCGTTCTTTCTCTACTATGATTACTTACTGTTCTCCCTTTTATCGTTTTAATGAAAAGTCGTTTTACTGCCGCGGGTCTTAACATGTGACCCGCAGGGCCGATTAAAACATGGAGGATAGGAGACGCGTGGTGAGGGGAGCGAGGGTTTCCAACCTTACACATAATTAACATTCGATGCTAATTTACACGTTTATAAAATTAGTGCCATGGTATCACGTTTATAACATTAGCTAGTATTATGGTGAACGGACATATACTACACTGACTCCCTCCTCTGACAAAGGATAATATCATGATGAACAAACATTACTTCTCTCCACCCAAAAAGAGGAAGTCATTCTTGCGTAGACGGTCTTATGAGAACAGAACCGATACTACACTACCACCCCCTTAAAAGATATTCTGACTAAATCGAGTCTTGGTTTTTTTTTTTCCTTCTGGGAGGATTCCTCTCTAACACCCTTAAAAACGGAGGTAATTTCTGTGAGGACAGTCTTATGACAACAGAACCGATACTACACTACATCGCCCATTAAAAAATATTCAATTTTTTTTTTTTTTTAAATTTAAAAATGCCTAGTCACAAAAAAATATTTTTTATGGTTCCGTGGCCTTTTGGCTAAGATCAAAGTGTAGTATCTGTTCTTGACACCTCAGTGATATTTGACACTTTACTAAAGCCGGAAGTGAATTATTTCCCTTGAAAATGAAAATTTTAAATAAGTTTTTAAACGTTATCATTTTTTTTTTATAAAATCTCTTTATCTTATTTTATTTATAATCATAATAATAGTACTATCGATAAAACGATTCCGTATGTAGGAGAAAATGTGACAATACAAAGTAGAAAGGTATATTACAGAATATTAATTTATTAAAAATAAATAAATATGCAAATGAGCAAAATCGAGATTTGAGTGAGTTGGAGATGCCTGCCTTCAGGTCTTGATTTACGCCGGTACCCCGCCTAATAAACCGGTATCGTTCGGGCCTTCGGGTCTGGATTTACGCCGGTCTATTGGTTGTCGGTCAATGCAGTTCTAGGAGGTGCACCCTCCCAGGCTTTGACTTCTCACCCTTTGAGAAGGGGTTAGTTTATTGCTAATTGCCTGAGGCGCCCCTACCGGGAAATGCCGACGGGACTACCCAGGCAATTTTTAATGGCCAGAGTGCTCAAATTTTCGGGCACTGGTTTTTCAAGTCCCACTTTCCCGACCTTGTCACATCTTACCTTGTGGGAGGAAGATAAATAAAATCATTAGAATTAAATAATCCTAATGTGTTTTGATGTTAATATAGTTAAGATAGATGGACAAAACTTTTGCATCTATTCATTATGATATATTTTACAATTTGTAATAAAATCTGGAAGCCGGAATAACTTACTGATAAGCTTCATTTAACTTTTTGTTACCTACCGTCACAAATAGGATAAAATATCCACTCTTAATATACTACAGAAATGTAGCATATTCCATTATTAACAAAGGGGTGAGAAGGGTATCAATTATCTTTAGTACTACACAATTACAAGTTAAAATTTGAAAAAAAAAACAATTTCTTTTCATTAATATTTAACAGAAATAAAATATGCTAGAATAGAACTAAAATGTTTCTTTGGTTAAATCTTTTAAAAACTTACCAGTTAGATTTTCTGTTTGTAATGCCTCTTCTTCATTCCAGACAATTCTATTTGGGTTTTGTGAAGATTTCCCACTCGAATAGTCTTGTGTCCTGTTAGTTCTTTTCTTGTTTCTGTCCCTGCCAGCAGGTAAAGCTACATCTTGAAGATACATCTAATAATAAGAAAGAATTCTATATAAGTCATGAAACATTGCAACATTAAATGAGATTTGTAATCAGAATTCAAAATAAAGAAACTTTTAAAAATTATTCCAATACAATTGTATTTTTACCATTAATAGTTATTTTGATTTCCATTTATTTTCACACTATTACCTCATTGGCCAATTACATATTTCTACACAATTTGATTTTGAATAATTCAGTTAAAGGATTTAAAACAGAGTTATTTTGAACATAGAAACTTTATCAGTTTTGTATAGACAAAAAAAAGTAAAAGGCTTTACTATTGTTTCATTTATTAGCTTAAGATATAAAATACTCAATTCAGAAATTTAAAATTCACAAAATTTTACATTATTCATAGATAAAATATATTAATCTTTTGCATCAATATTTGTATGATAAAAAAGTATAGAAAAATAAAAATGATCTAAAAACAAAAACAATCATTACTTTCAATAAAAGAATACCCCCCCCCAAACTGTAATTTGTTTAAATCGTACAATAGAGACTAGCAATTATTCACTAATTGAACTTTCTAAACTGACTATATCAGTATAGTCATGCACTTTTTAACTAAAAACTTAATGTTTACATTTTTTCTTTATGGAAGTCGCTCCAGGCAAGGCATGAAGCCACTTCATGTAAGGCGCTAAAAGTAAAAACTACTTTAAGGTAAAAAACTAGCCAACAATAAGTGTTAGATGGATAGATTCCGACCCAGAAAACAGAAATTCTTTCCCCTTTGTCAGAAACATCGCTCGTGGAATGTGAGGACTAAAGGACAAAATAAGGGAGGACATAAATATAAATATGATAAAATTAGTATTCATACATTTAAGGCAAGAAAACATCATAAGTTTTCTCCTTTACATTAAAGTTTTAAAGTGTAATTTGTGAAAGGGTTTCATGATTTCTTTTCTTTAAGAAAAAATAAAACAAGATAATAATTAGTAAAACGTAAAAAAATCTTTCATTTTTTCTATTCCTTTCAATTACTTTTGTCCCCATGACAATTTACAAGAATTTAAGAATTACTAAAATAAAGTATTTCATAAAGGCAAAAGTAAGCACTATTATTTTTATTTTTTTCATATGTTCAACAGTGCAAAAGGATCTGTAGAAGCTTGTTTCATTAAGCAGCAGAAACAAGCAACTGTTGTTTAAAAATATCGACTGTTGATTAAATAAGATCTTAGTATCAATATCTTTTTGAACCAATCATCATCATATTTAGTTTAACGACTGTTTTACATGCTGACATGGGTTGAAATTAAATGCAATTGGTGTTGCAGCATTGACGTTAGAATATTTTGTGTTTAACGCTAGGAGCCACCCAGTTTCATATTAAAACCAAATACATCAACTTTTGGTCTCAGTCTCTAGTTTCTCTCAGACCAACCACAATGGAGCAGGAACATAAACACTCCTCATCAACTAGTGGTGGCAGCTGATGCACACACAACAAGAAACTATCACAACTTGTGAAAACACAGCGACAGCAGACAAACATGTGTACACCACTTGTTTTACACAGACTAAATCAGTCCTTCTTACTTTAAACATTCTGCAGAACACTGTATTCACAATTACTAACTTCATACACACAACTAATCAAATACACCCATCAATTTTGGTTATTTTTCCAAGCTGTTATCTGTTGTCAATAAATAGACAAAATATATTTTTGTATGGATTGACTTTGTCATTCTTTTTGCTAATTTCGTTTCCCCACTACAGATTCAATGAAAGCTGTGATAGTTATAAAAAATATTTTTTAGTATAATTAGATTCAACTAATAATATCTTGTTTTATTTTTTATTTTCAACATAATGTTATAAAAATTTTTTTAAAGAAATTTTTTAATTATTAATTTCACTATAAAAATTTTAAGTCTTTTTTTTAAAACAAAATGAAAAGTTGTTTACAATAGATGTGAATGTCAATAAGTTCATTGTATATTGATATACAAATATATGGTTTACATATATTTAATTTGAAATATATTGCAGTTTTGAAATTAAAAAAAAAACATAAGGAAAGTGTGATGTACACAAGTATCTGTAGTACAGTAATACAGTTAAAATGATCAAAGTAATCAATATACCTGTGAAACAGAATCTGGGGCTGACTGTAGTTTTGGTGCTTGAGAGGACGACAGTTGTTGAGCGCTTGAGTAAGGATGGGTTTGCATTCTAGGTGTTGGTGGTTGACTGCTTCTTCTCATATTAACTGCATCATTTGTAGGGAGAGTAACATTAGACCAAGGATTTGCTGGGTAAGGAGGACTTATCAAATGTCTCTGACCACTACTCACATATCCGCCTTCTACTACTGGAACACTTCGAGGATTGCAACAGCGAAGGATACACACTGAGATTGAAGCTGTAATGATCACAGCTATTGTCACTGCTACAGACACAATGATAATTGCTGAAGTCAGGTGGATCTTGTTATCTTTTTTGATGTTAACAGCATTTAACATTTCTGATGTCTTGTTGCTTACGGTCAGTGTCAAATATACAGTAGTTCTGGCTGATAGAACTGGGCTACCACTGTCCTTCACTAGAAACTCCAGCTCATATGAGCCAGCATCTTGTTGGCTTAGGACATGAGTTGAACCTAACAAACCAGTGTACTGGTTGATGCTGAATATCTGTTTGCTATTGCCTCTGATTATTTCATATTTTAGAAATGCATTTTCTTGACTGTCACTGTCTGATGCCTTTATCTGGCTGATATTCTTTGTATGATGGGGGTAATATGTTACATCCATATTATAAGGATTAACACTGGGAAATGTGAAATATGGAGCATTATCATTTTCATCTCTCACCTTAACAATCACATTCACTGTGTTATTCAATGATGGACTTCCTTTGTCTTTTACAAACACTTCAAAATTATAAGTATCTTGAAACTCATGGTCTAAAGACATAATTGAAGAGATTAATCCAGTTTCAGTGATTCGAAATGGTACAAATTGTTTATTAGTGGTCAGTAAAGAAAAAGACAGTTTACCTCCAAGTCCCAAGTCTGGATCTGTGGCATTGATGGTGCCAATAGGAATTTTTGATCTCTGGTTTTCATCAATGAAGAATTTAAATAATTGTTTTGAAAACACTGGTTCCACATCATTAACATCTGTCACTTGAACTGAGAATTTACTTCTACTTTTCAATGGAGGATTTCCTTTATCTTTACAATGGATGATAATATCATGATGGTCATTTTTCTCTCTGTCTAAATAATCTTTTACTATAACTTGATATTTCTGTGTACCCATATTTCGAAGCTGAAATTTTTTATGTGTCAGGTAACAACTCACCTCTCCATCATTGCCAATATCCGGGTCAATGACTTTCACATATGCAATGAAACTCCCAACTTTTATGTCTTCAGAAATATCAACAGTGTTGTCCTTTGATGTTGAAACAAAATTTACTTTAATACTTGGAGGATTATTCTGCTGGTTAATTAAATTTACTACAACCATTACAATAGAACTGAGTGGAGGGTCACCTTTATCTTCAGCCTTAACATATAGTTCATATGTTGATTGCTGCATGAATTCTATCTTTTTACTGAAAAATATTTCTCCAGAATGTTCATTTATTTGAAAAATGTTTTTCCCAATATCTGAAGTTTTACTACTGAAATAATATGAAACCATTCCATTTTTTCCTGAATCTGAATCTTTTGCCGATAATGCTGCCACAGCTTTATTAGTATCAACCATGTTGTTAACAGTAACATTATAAACATTTTGGGTAAAGATTGGAGCATTATCATTGACATCTGTCACTGTAATAAGAACATCTAATGTACTCTGTTTGGGTGGAGAGCCACCATCTTTTGCAATGACTTGAATCTTATAGCAATCTTTTACTTCTCTGTCAAGTTGGCTTTCTAAATTTATATCCAATCTTGATGTACCATCCACGTTTTTTGCAACTGATAATGAAAAAGGTTCATCTTTGTTTATTTTCAGATGATATGTTAATTGAGAATTGAGAACACCTACATCTCTGTCCATTGCATTCGGAATTAATATCTTCGTTCCAGGAACAACATTTTCTTCAAACTCAATATTGACTTGTTTATCTGGAAATTCAGGTTGATGATCATTAATGTCTTGTATAATCACTTTCACTTCTAACAACTTAAAAACAGTTGTTGCTTTTTGAACAGCAATGTCAACCATTTTAAAACATTCTTTTTTAAAAGTACAAATAGTCTCAGCATCTAGAGTTTGGGCTGTATAGAGTTTTCCTGATTTTTCTGAAATTCTAAACATTGGAGAAGTACCAATGAGACTTTGTTGCAATAGGCTAAAAGTAATTTTGTTCTGTTTGTCTGTAGCTGTGTCTTTCATCACTTCTGAGTCCAGCCCTATATCTCCTAAATAGTTACCAGGACTCTTCCCTTCCTCAACATAATATGTGAGATCTATGCACTCAGATAAAGAGAATGTAAACATAAAAATATATACTTTCACTATCATTTTCGTTCCAGATGAGAATATGAATAATTATTTTCTATGAGAGGATTCTGTTATTACTCTGAAATATAAAAGAAAAACGATTATTATAGTTTAAAAGTACACACTCATATTTATAAAAGATATGGAAATATTAACTTTCATAGTGTCATGATAAATAAAGTATTCAATGATTAGTCACAACAAATATTGATTTATTTAAGAAAACAAATTAAGACTCAATTGTTTTGTGTGTTTAATGATAACATTAAATATGCAAAAATTCATGAAAGAAAATAAATTAATTATAAGGAAAATAAATTCTAGTGAAGATCATTTAGAGACAATAAAAATCTTGAATTAAAAAAATTTGGCAAAATATTCACGATATAATAAAATAAAAAAATAAATCAATGGAATTTTTCATGTTTCTTCTTTTTATTTTAATAAACATAGGCAGCAGTATAAGAATTTTAGATACATGATATGTTTATTTTTAAATTAAAATGACAATGTTTAATTAAATCAAATGTTAATTGAAACTTAATGATTACCTCACATTTATAAATTAATAAAATTGTGTGACTACTTCTCATGTGTCTGAGTTTGTGTATGTGTGCTTCTCACTCTTATGTGACTTACAATTTTTTATTTATTATTAATTGATTATTTATTGAAATCAAAAAATGCAATAGTTAAAACTACTTAAACAAACCTTTTAAAAATCCTATTTAGAAAAATAATTTAATTATGAAATTAAATCTACCAGGATGCATTTTATATCACCCATTTGTGACCCTTCAAAATTTGAAAGGAATTTGGAAACATTTAAACTGTCAAATAGAAAGTCATTCCTGGTTGTAAAATTCTTAGCAAATCATCATGTATTAAAAGATTGAAATAGAAGCTACTTACATCCAATAAGTTTATAAATAGAGATTAAAAGCCATTACCGTAACAAAATTCGTCATAGTTTTATAAAGATTTGGTTCAATTAATAATATATTGATCAAACGATACTGTAATAATTAAATTTAACTTTCAAAATCCTATTTTTTAAAAATAATTTGGTAAAAAAAAGAAGAAAATCCAAAATGTAAGTCAAAAACTCCCGGGCAACGCTGGGTAGGTACGGATAGTTTAGCATAAATTTCTATTTATTTACCAGCAACATGAATAAGCACATACAAATGTTACCACAAAAAGAAATGCTGGGTAAACAAGAATAAACATCATGGAGAAATTATCTTGCAACAAATCTTTAAAGCTTTTTCTCTAGTCTTACAAGTATTAGCATTATCTGAATAAAGATTTATGAAAAATGTTCCAAATGTATAATTCAAAACAAATTTATAAAAAAGCTAAAATGTTACAATGAATTGTTATATTTTTAGGTAAAATAGCTTTAAAATATTCCTCATGAGCAAAAATCATTGAAACGAATTTTGATAAAATTTTTATCAGAAAGAATGCTCTATGAATCGTACAGAAATACTGAATAGTTTATTATTTTGATAAAATTCATATGAAGCATACATTTTGTGTACATTATGACTGATGATAAATATCTCAGAATTCGTTTTTACAATTTTCTCTCTAGTCTTTTTTGTACATATATAAAAATAGTAAAATTAGATAAAAGCAATTTACCTTTGTTTTGAAAGCTGTTTATACTATATAACAGCAACACTGAGAACACTTCATATAATACTGCTTTATTCCATCATGGTGACATGTTTCTCTTTGTTTCAGCTATATATTATCCAGCAGTCCTATGTTATATGCAGCCTGTAAAATGGCTGCTATAAACACTCTTTAGAGAATAGAGAAAAACATCATGGGCTACGAAACTGAGTAAACAAATTTTAATTTTATCCATAAAAATGATTTTTTTTTAAAATATACTTATTATTATTTTAATAAATTAAAAAATAAAAATAGGTGCAAATATTGAATTAAATATAAATTAATGAAAGAAAAAGAAATTTCAAAATACATTAGAAAAAAGGCTATTCTTCTATCATAATCTACTCTACTCTTTCTGTCATTGTTGATGCACGATCTTTGTAACAGATTCTATAAAACAATTTAACCTAAAATCCTTATGTTGTCCTTTTATTCTGTTACTAATTTAAATTTCAAGGGATCAAATATAATCGCCGCAGATTTTTAAAATTTTTATTTTGAGAAGCAATGATGCCAAAATAAAATTATAATAATAGCAATTCTTAAAGGTATTTTACAAGCTGTCAGTTTGTCATCATCATTCATTTGTTATCAAATCATACCACAGAAAAGAGAGCTTCACAAACAAATTTTAAACAATGTTCAATGGAAGTGTTTATGAAGTCTGTGGCAATTTAAATTGTTTAAAACTTTAAGAATATACACTTAAAAAAATTAAGTAAAAGAAAGGACATTTTATACATTTATTTTAAGTATTTATTAAATAAAGACCGATTTAAAAACAAAGGTAACTTATGTGCAATAAAAAAAAATGTTTACGACTTGGTCATGAATAAAAGTAGCAACAAACTTTTCTTTAAAAACAAACAATGTAAATGTATTATTGTTCTTAGCAAGAATTGCAGACAAAAGATTTGACTAAAAGTTGAAGTAAAAGCAATTCACTAGTTTGAAATTAAAAGAAATCTAACTAGTTAATAAATTCATTTTTAAAGTTTTTTTTAAATATACATTTATGTTAGGGATTAAAATAACGGCACATTATTTCTAGGATGGTAAGGGTGGTAGTGGTCTGTTGATTGAAGACTGACTACCACTTGCAGATATATTTCTTGATTGTAACTGTCTACTGGATAAACTATTGTTGTCAGCACCAGAGTCAGACTTTGCATCTGTATGAGGACTGTTGTCATTCATGTAGGGTGTGTAGAAACCTCTTGCTACTATTGTTGTATCACTAGGGTAGCTGACAGTCTGTCCTAAAGGTCTTGTTTCTGTTGTAGGACGTTGATCAATTTGTGAAGGAGGAGGATTGCAATATTGGGAAGGGTATATATCTGAAAAAAAAATTAAAAGAAAAACATCATTAGTTTCATATCTCAGAACTTCAAATGTAAACCTTACATTTAAAGATTAATTAATATTACTAAAATAAACCAATAGCTGTGATCTAGATAAGACTTATTTGAATTGAAAATGTTGTATAATAAATTCTGAATATCATTTACTAAAAACTACAATAAAAAAGCATAATGCATTTACTATGAATAAAACTATCAGACAAGATCTTCTCTCTTATACTTGATTTTGTTAAATATATTATATTCATATTCACACAGAATGTTAGACTTTTTTCCAGAAAAAGACCATTTGATAGAACAATATAAAGTCGTCATCATCATCAAATACAATTTAACATCTATTTTACATGCTGGCATGTGTTGGATGGCTTTTAGAAATTGACTTCCAAACTAACCGATCTCTGACCTGGTCTTTATTTATCCACCTTTCTCTGAAGTTCATCATTATTACTTCCTCCCATGTTTTCTTTGGCCTTCCCTGCTGACTGACTCTGTTACCTCAATTGTTCTATATCTACTAACCCAAGAACTCTTATCCAGTCTTTCAACATGACCATAGCAATGCAGTCTCCTGTCATGCACACATCTCCCTATATTGTTCGGATTTAATCTTCTTCTGAGGTCATCAGATCTAAACCTTTCTTTAAGACTCACATTACACATCTACTGTATCATTCTCATATCCTTTCTCTCCATGCAACATATATCCTCAAACTTCACTGGCCAGGCTTCACTTCCATACACATACATATGCCTGATAAACTTTTTCCTTAGTTGATAATGGTAACGCTCTGCTGGTTAGTAATGGCAGAAGTTCTCTGAACTTACTCCATTAACTCCTAACTCTTGCAATCACACTAGCACCAGCTCCCCTACCCCCTGTGCTCCAATAGTATTACCAAGGTAACAAAACTTCTGAACGACCTCAATAAAAAACAGATGGAGTTGGTATTTTTATTGCAGAGAGATGGGTAGATAAAATGATAGAATTTAATTGTGTAAATGAGCAAATCATACTGATGAAATTGATGGTTGGTGAGAAAATTTCCATAGCTATATTTGTTTATGCACCACAATGTGGCTTGAGTGAAGATATGAAAGATGAGTTTTATGACAGGATTATCAAAGTAAATAGTAAGGTTGATGAGAAAGAAGTACATGCAGTAGGAGAAGATTTGACTGGTCAAATCTGGTGGTTTTGAGGGTGTACATGGAGAAATGGATATGGTGATAGAAATGCAGAAGGAGAAAAAATTTCAGAATTTCGTTTCACCATGGACATTTCTTTAATATATTTATACATTTTTAAAGCTCTTACTATATATATATATATATATATATATATATATATATATATAATGTTTTTTTAAGTTCACATTGAGAAAAATGTTTTAAAAACAATTGAAATGATATTTATTTTATATTGCTTAAAAATATATGATAAAGCTGACTTGAAGAGTGGTGTAGAAAATTTACTACTCCCTCACATATACGGTAAAACAAGTGGACAGGTATATGCACACACATATATGCATATGAATATGCAAGAAGTAAGGCACATGTACATGCACTTTATTGCTCCAGTATAAGTCGATACGCATGCATGTGAATGGGCCATACAGAAAATATGACTGCACACATACAAATCAATGAAGTGCCTAAGGCATGTACATGATTATGTGCGCACACACATATCCACATGTATATACACTATTTGAATTTTGAAAGTTTGAATTACCTACTAGACACCATCCTCGAGTGTCTTCGGTCACTCTGTACAAGAGTTTGTCAGGAAAACCTGACATGAGGATAGCTCACTCTACAAGTAAACCCTGAAATATAACATAGTATTCAAAGCCCAAATAAGATCCCCTCGACACGGCTATACACTGGCTCATATGAGGAATGGTGCACCTTCTCCAAGTAATGTTACCTCAAGTAACACAACTTAGCTGGATACTCCATCAGACCAGTTGAATTCTTGTCCTGGAATCCGGTAAGACCAAGAGACCACAAGAAAGATATGCTATAACATAGTTAACTGGTCAATTGGGGAGAGGAAAATTAATATTCATAACTTCTTTACTAACTCAACGTTTGACAGGTAAAGGAGAACTTTAATTGAATATTCGAATATCTATGTATCTCATATAGAGATCAAGTGTTAGCGCCAGGAAGGGGCCCCTTGATTTCTGAGAACTTTGACTGAAGTAAAATGAAGCAAAAAGTGAAAATATACACTGAGGTCAGCATCGGCACAGTATTCGCTCGCACAAAGATAAAGATTGATTTTAACTTTTTACTTCTGGTGACCTCAAATTACAGTAGCTCATAATAAATATATTATATTTATTACTAGCTGTTCCTACTCGGCGTTAAAATAAAGTTCAAGTGAAATATAGGACGGTTGGAATATCTCACCTATTTCTCCCAAATTGATTGAAAACATCATGACCACCAGCCATTAAAATTATAAAATATAAGTTACTATTTTATTTGACCAATCTGGTATTTAATGATTAATTTTATAAATAATAATAAACATTTAAATGTGTGATTATCAAATTTACATTGAGGTGAGGAGTATTTTTCTTGGGTGGGGGGTAGTATGTTCAATCCCCCACCCCCAGAAATTGCTACATATATTTGTTTTTTCAATAATATTTAAAAAATGTTTTACTCAAGCTCAATATTGAGGCAGGGGAGCAAGAGCTAAATAATTTCCCAAACTTTCAATCTTTTAATACATGAAGATTTTCTAAGAATTTTAGAGCCGTTTGAATTACTTTATATTAAACAGTTTAAATATTTTTAAATTCCTTTGAAATTTCAAAAGGTCACAAAGTAATTCATTCGTTTTTTTAACTATTTCCAAAAGATCAAAATAGCTAAGGAGGAAAAGAAAGAAACCAGTTTGTCTGTGTCAGGGAGCGGGGGGGGGGGGGGGGGGTAATATCCAACTTCGAGTTCCCTGAAGAAATGGTGGAAAGGAACATTTGAACACAAATGTTAAACATTTATCCATGAAATAAAACAATATTTCTAAACAGAATTGTGTGTTATATTAAAATAAAAACGATCAATAACAAATAGTTAATTAATAAAATTTCATCTTGAAAAGCAATATGCAAATTGGTTAACCTTACGACTCAAATTGCATATACATAAGCAGTATATAAAAAGGAAAGAGCGCCTCTATTGTGTGAAGTTGAAGAAATATGGGCCCAACTTTCTAGATATATATACAGATGAGTGTTCAGATAATATATTACAACAGTAAGCTAAGCCTTTTTAGCATGAAAGGGTCATGTCTCAATGTAAACACGGCTCACACACACACACACACACATATGTATATATATATATATATATATATATATATATATATATATATATTAGCAGAGAGATTAAAATGGATAGTTTGTGTTCTGTACTTTTAATTATATCTTATTTTATCCAACATATAAAATTAAGTGTTCCGGATTTCATATTTCAGACTTAAATAGCATCTAATACAAAAAATCAATATTTGATTCTGTCTAGCTTTTTCTTTTGTGGAACATTGGTGAATGTTATTAGGAACAATAAATATGTTATTATAGTTATTTTCTTTGCAGATACAACTTATCTTGCTTGGAATGGAATATTTTCCACAGAGGGAAAAAACTTCCAGCAGCCAATGTAAATTTGGGCTGGAAGCCAATTCTCTCAGCAGCAAATCTAACATCTTAATATTAATTAATAATACTAATACATTTCCTTCTTTCATTGATGATACATAAATGTTTAAAAAATTATGTTTTCTGTCGTGCTAAGAAGTATGTGATACTTTAAATCTTTTATATTTATAAAAAATATATTTTACCTCCAACGTCTACAGCGCAATGACAGAGCAATGGTTGGACAGATTTGTAACATCAAGCCAAGAGATGCTTTCACCATGCAGACAAGTGAGTTGCTGGGGAAACGTGGTCTTGCAGACCTTGATCCCATCTTGAGGGAGAGAAGACTCTGCTGGTATGGCCACGTGGGCAGATCCAGCAGTGCAATCAACTGTGCACTAAACCAACAAGTCTCTGGTAAGCGCAGAGTTGGCCGGCCAAAGTTGTCTTGGAGGGAGCTGACAGAGAGAGACCGCAGAGACTGGAGGCTCTTAAATGCTGACCCTCAGGATCGACAAAAGTGGAGATCTGCAGTGAGGACTGCCATGCATGCAGCTAGCCAGCTGCCTGGAGGGGGATGCACTGGCGTGGACATTGCCCCCAATCCTGCACGATAATCAAAAGACTGATGATGATGATGATGATCGTTTAGGTTATGTGACTCGCCCTTCATAAACAGTGTCTACAAAAAAATAACTGACAGTTTATCTATCTTTGTTTCCATCAGCATAACCAAAGAGGAGGGGAGATTACTCATGTAGCTCAGTCGGCTCTAGTCAAATCAAATTAACAATTAACAAAACTAATGCTTTTTTATAAATCGCTTTTAAATAACAAACTTTGTTACTGTGACTACATTTTTTATTTTTCTTCTGGGAATTTCTCCTCTGTCAAATCCATTATAATTACTGTTATGGTACTGTACCTATAACGGACTTTGGACTAATTAACAGTAAAGACAAAGAACAACGCCGGGAACATGTCAACAAAGTGTTTTCGCGAATCTGGGACTACGGGTTTAAAGTTAAAGAGGTAAAATTTGATTTTTTTTTTTTTTTTTAGAAAAAATCAAATATCTGGGTCATGTAATAGACAAGGACGGCAGAAAGCCGGACCCAGAACGGGTCACCATAATTAAGAACATGTCGGCGCCGGAAAACGTCACAGCACTAGAGAGCTTTCTGGGACTGGCAAATTACTACCAGGCTTTTATCCCAGAGATGCATAACCTCCGTGCTCCATTAAATGAACTATTAAAAAAGGATAAGGTTTGGAAGTGGACGCTCAAATGCCAGGAGGCATTTGACAAAACTATTGAGATGCTGACATCAGATTTATTCCTTACGCATTACAACCCAGACTTAGATATAATAGTGGCTAGCGACGCTAGTTCATATGGATTAGGAGTGTGCATTCTTCATGTAATGCCGGATGGAACGCATAAACCCATCATACATGTATCAAGGATCCTGCTTCTTGCGGAGAAGCAGTACTCCCAAATTGAAAATGAGGCTTTAGGAATAATTTTTGCTGTAACTAAGTTCCACCACTATATACACAGTAGATTGTTCACATTATAGATGGATCATAAACCGTCAATTACCATTTACGGTTCAAAGAAAGGTATGCATGTGTATGGGGCGAATAGATTACAGAGATGAGGAACAATTTTACTGTATTATAATTTTAAAATGGATTATTTGCCATCAAAAAGATCTGTCACGCAGATGGATTGTCTAGACTTATGCTGAGACAGAAAGAGCCACTAGAAGACACCGTGATTGCTTCCCTGCGAGCAGAAGAGGAGATAAAAGCTATGTTATGCAACATGGTAAGAGAGATCCCAGTAACTCAACATGAAATTAAAAAGGAAGCCTCTAATGATGAATTCATCATCAGTACAAAAACTAAAATGGCTAATAAAGGCCAACATTTTGCAGTTTTGCATTATGCGACAATGTACTCTTGTACAACAAGAGAGTCATCATTCTAAAAAAATTACAGAAGAGAATCCTGAAGGATTTTCACATTGGCCATCCGGGCATAAATAGGATGAAAAGTTTGATGCGCAGCTTTGTGTACTAGCCTAAAATGGATCAGGACCTTGAGAACATTGTAGATATGGCAAAGGCATCTCATATCAAACATAGTCCATGGCCAAAGACATACCGAACTTGGTCAATGATAAATATAAAATTTGCAGGCCTGTTGGAGGGATTTTACTATCTAATTGTAGTCGATAGTTTTTCCAAATGGTCCGAATTGTTATGAGGTAAAAAGCCCACTACAGAGGTAACAATAAGCTTCCTGCACGAATTGTTCGCCCATTTTAAGGTTGTCGATTGTTTGGTCAGTGACAACAGAACGCAATTTACGTCCTCCGACTTCAAAGAGTTCTGTGAGATTTTCCAGATCAGACACATCACGACTACCCCGTATCAACCTTAGTCAAATGGCCAAGCACTCCTACAGAAACGGCCCTGCAGCAGTTTTTACAAGTGTACTCGATCACTCCAAACGTTAACACACCATCCTCATTATCTCCTGAGGAGATGATGATTGTGCGAAAAGTGAGATCCGTTTTTGACAAATTACTGTCTAAACAGACCAAACAAGGTTGAACCTCTATTGTATCAAAAACAACGATACATCCCAGGGGACAGAGTATATTTCAAGATGTTTAAAAATAACACGTCTTTCTGGGAACTTGGTACGATAGAAAAGAGAATTGGAAATATGGTTTACATAATCCAAGGACATCAGTTCTCTTATAAGAGACACCTAAATCAAAGTAGAAAACGACTGTCATATGACACAGGCAGCATTCCCCAGGTAGAAGAAAAAAGAAGTTATGAACATCATATACGATACTTTCGACATACCAGTACCCCAAGCAGCCTCAGAAAAGCAGCAATCTAAAAGGAAACGAAAGTCTCCAGATCTTATCGTAATTAATCCAAAAAGGAAACAATATTAATACTCCTGAGCAGGTAAAGCTTGGGAGGAGGGTATGGTACCGTACCTATAATGGACTTTGGACTCTTCCATTCGCAATAAATACTGGAAGCATATGCTTCTCAGCATTGAGTAAATCCCAATCTATACTGGCAGTCAAGACTGACGTACCACTACTCTTGTTTCTCTGTTGTATTATACTTTTCTTCAATATACTTGTTTTTGCTAAGCCCTGTGTTCGTGTGTTCATTCCGGACCCTAAACAGGTCCACAACACTTACGCTAAGAATGTTGTTATTATCATGATTTAATTAAGTAAAGAAACTAAATTTTTACTTTCAATTATCCATTTATTTTTCATTTGTTTTAATAATTCAAATCATAAGTTATCATTTCTTTTCAACTAATTATTTTAACTGATAATATCCATGGCTACATTACGTAAACATTTCATCACTGACTAATCCTAACCCTAACCTCCCACTAGACTTTAATTCCCTTCTCTCTCTCCAAATTACATGTACTTTTAAAAATTCTTCTGAGGTGAAAGACACAGGAGGGGAGCAAGATAGAGGGAAGAGGGGCAGCTACTTTTTATCCTTTTTTTTTTTTTATTACATCGCAACCAGAAATGACGTTTTTTAAATTTTAAATAAATAGTTAAAGTTTAACCTACCAGTGTAGTATTAACAGCAATCCTGTCTTGATTATCTCCCAGTAAACGAATGACAATTTTCTGAAGTTTACTTAAAAAAAACATAATGGAAACAAAGAGAACTACTCCAGGGAAACACCAGGATAATAGGGTGAATGACAATACCTTACACGAGTGTGATTTTTCTTAATGTCAACTTTTACTCATTTTTTACTAGTAAACGAACGGAAATTGTATTAAGCGTATTTATATGAAAAAAAAAGAAAAACGAAAGTAACTACTCGTGGACAATTAGTGAATATAATTTTAAAGTCATGTTATTACTGAAAACATGCACAGACACACAATTATATATATCTAATACATAAAGTAAAATCAGTTTATTCCTACATTATATCTTTCGTAGCAAAAGTCTGTTCTATTAGTTCAATAGGGGACATATTGGTTCATCTTGTTAGAAACAAAAAATTTATTTTCGTTCAATTTCTTAGACTTTCTATATTTAGTCTTGATTAATATTTAATTTGTTGGCAGTCATGTATGAAGGAAGTAGGAGGACTAACCTCTCTATATAATATATACTCTTACCCTACCCATTAATACAGGGAAAATCATTTACAAGAGTACAGTTTTCGATAGTTACCGTTTCAGTATTAGCCTCGCTCCTATTACTACCTTTGCAAAATAGCAAACTTTTATTCATTGTACTAAAATTTAAAAAAATCATGTAATATTTACGCGTGTGGTTATTGTTGTGTATAAATACACGGATTATATCTTGCCAAAAACAGACGAGAGACATAGACACACAAATTTTCGTAAATCATACTTAAAAAAAAATTTGTTTATACATACACACACGTGAATGTTTCTTATGAATAGAGATGTGACAGATAGAAGGGAGGGAAATTCTTTCAATCTACAACAAGATTTATAAATGTCACAACAAAACTAAACAAAAAAGGTCCCACATTAAAAAAAAATACATTTTAACGAAGATGTTCAGCAAATATTACAGATTATAATTTTGATATGATTTTGAATCACACTCTTTTTTTTTACAGTGGGATTTCATTTCAAGACCCCGGAAATTAAAAATTGCTTTTTTTTCATACGTTTTCAGTGTTCAAAATTAGCTTTTCATATTCGAAAATAAATATCAATTTAATTCAGAAATTAGTTTTCATTTTGATATTTCCACTGGTGTTTTATAGTAAGATTGTGGGATCTGTGTTATGTGTCAGCAAAGAAAAACTTTTATTTTATTTTACTTATAGCTTCAATATTGATACTTATAAAATGTAAAACCTTTAAATAAAAATAGTAATATAGGGTTCGGGGTTGGGAACAAGAGTGTCTTTGTTTCCTCCATTTTCTCAGGTAACGCTGGGACACATGTCCTGCTAGTGTGTGTGTATGTATATATATATATATATATATATAACACCTTTTATGAAACTCAGCTAAATATTTGATAAAACAAACATATTATAACATGATTTTCACAAGTTACTATTATTAAGAAAATAAAAGACATTGATGAAATTATAAAGATAAAAATAGAATAAAACTATTTTTATAATTCATTTAGAAGCAATCTACATAACAAAGTGTAGAAGTCAGTTTAACATTGAAATAAAGTTGCTTTAGGTAATAATTATAAAGTATAGATCAGTATTATAATTTTCGGATCAATTAGGTTTTAAGGACCCCAGAAAAATGCAAAGACGAGAGGAACGCATTCAGGTCTACACCGGTTTTTCCCGGTTGACATTCGAACGCTGTAAACAAATGACTTTTCATCACAATGTGGATTTTTAATATAGGGAAAGATATATTTTAAGAAAAAAAAGAGCGTGTCCCTATTTACTTGGCTCCCCATGAGGGCGGAATGCATAATAAAATAAAACCTTATAGGGTGCGTCTCTTTCTTTATAAAATGTTTTAATAAACAAATGAATTATTCTCCCTATCTGTAAAAAACAGAAGATTCTATTTTTCGGGTTGTGTACGCTTTCAGCATCCTAAATTCTCGTTTTCAAATGACTTCATTTTCTACGATTTTCTGATTTATATTTAAATTATTATGATTCTAATAAATATATACATTTTTTTCTTTTAAAGGTCAAGAGCAGTTTTGAAAAAGATATTTTCTGCGTGCCTTTTTAATACAATCCAATATTTATGTAAATATTTTTTTGTAAAATATTTAGCTTTTGTCCTTGACTTTTTTGGCTAAGAGCAAAGTGTAGTACATGTTCTGATACTACATTTCATCTTTATTCTCTTCGGTCAGTGACAGAGAAATTCTTCTAGACTGAAGCAATTTTAATTTTTGTCCTAACTCAGAGTGCATCTTTTTGGGGAGCTGGATTTTCCCTACATTAAAAACCGACCATGTGTCTAATCTGCCCTAGTGGGAGGGCAAAAAGTTTGTAACTTTTTTCAAAATTATAAATTTATTATTTTATAAATTTCTAATGTCAATTTTTAATGTAGGGAAAATCCAACACTCAAAAAAAGGGGGCACTTTGGAGTGGGACAAAAATTTAAACTGCCTCAGTCTGGAAGGATTTCTCTTTCACTGACTAAGGACAGAAAAGATGGTGAAAAAATGATGCAAAATAGTTTTAATTTAAAAAAAGTTAAATGGTATTTCGTTTGTTTATACGTTTTGCTCACAGAAAAAAGTTTGTAAACTTATTTTTTAAATCTAACTCTGCCCTTGTTGGGAGACAAAATGGACGATTACTCGAGTCCACCTGTAATTTTAAAACTACAAATTGAATAACGAAAAGTGAATTCGATATGCTAAAAGTTAAAATGCCTACAAAAAAATAATATAAATATTAAAATATAAAATAATTATTCCTCTTTAAAAGAAAACAATTTATATATTTATTAGAATAATAATAATTTAAATATAAATCAGATAATCATAGAGAATATAGCTGAAAGTGTACACAACCCGAAAAATAGAATCTTCTGTTTTGACAAATAGGGACAATGATTCATTTGTTTATTAAAACGTTTTTTTAAAAAAAAAAGATGCACCCTATAATTTCATTATGCATTTCGCCCTCGTGGGGAAGCAAGTAAATAGAGACACGCTCTCTTTTTTCTTAAAATATATCTTTCCCTATATTAAAAATCGACATTGTGATGAAAAGCCATTTGTTTACAATGTGCAAAGGCGAACTAGAACAAACCGGTGTAGACCCGAATGCGTTCCTCTCGTCTTTGCATTTTTCTGGGGTCCTTATAACTTAATTGATCCCAATTTTCTTAGTAATCTTTCAATTCATTTTAACAAAGGTAATATTTCTTATTTTTGTTAGATTACATAAAATATTACATGTGTTAGATTAAAAAGACTATATATTAGGTGAAAAAAAAAACAGTATGTAAAAACAATTGTCTTTAATAACTCACCTGTCAGGCCTTCAATTGGTCTTGTGTTTCTATCATTCCAACCTTGTCTGTCATCATTGTGAGATTTTATAGAATTTCTACTAGAATAGTTTTGCATTCTGCCAACTTTTTTCTGGTTCCTGTCACTACCAGATGGCAATGCCACATCTTGAATATACATCTAAATAGAATAGTAAAATATTAAAAATCAAAGTAAATGCTAAAATATGAAAATTATTTACATAATTAATTTAATAAATTAATTGCAAATGTAAATATTATGAATGATTGTTAACAGAATGAGTATAGTCAAATGTACAATTTAGAATTAATAAAATCATTTTTTTAATTATATAAAAAAATAGAAAAAGACACTTATTATTGAAAATTTGATTTACCTGTGAAACAGAGTCAGGGGCTGGTTCTGGTTTTCTTGCTTGAGAAGACAACATTTGTTGAGCACTTGAGTAAGGATGGGTTTGCATTCTGGGTGTTGGTGGTTGACTGCTTCTTCTCATACCAACTGCATCACTTGTAGGAAGAGCAACATTAGACCAAGGATTTGCTGGGTAAGGAGGACTTATCAAATGTCTCTGACCACTACTCACATATCCGCCTTCTACTACTGGAACACTTCGAGGATTGCAACAGCGAAGGATACACACTGAGATTGAAGCTGTAATGATCACAGCTATTGTCACTGCTACAGACACAATGATAATTGCTGAAGTCAGGTGGATCTTGTTATCTTTTTTGATGTTAACAGCATTTAACATTTCTGATGTTTTGTTGCTGACGGTTAGTGTCAAATATACAGTAGTTCTGGCTGATAGAACTGGACTACCACTGTCCTTCACTAGAAACTCCAGCTCATATGAGCCAGCATCTTGTTGGCTTAGGACATGAGTTGAACATAACAAACCAGTGTACTGGTTGATGCTGAATATCTGTTTGCTATTTCCTCTGATTATTTCATATTTTAGAAATGCATTCTCTTGACTGTCACTGTCTGATGCCTTTATCTGGCTGATGTTCTTTGTATGATGGGGGTAATATGTTACATCCATATTATAAGGATTAACACTGGGAAATGTGAAATATGGAGCATTATCATTTTCATCTCTCACCTTAACAATCACATTCACTGTGTTATTCAATGATGGACTTCCTTTGTCTTTTACAAACACTTCAAAATTATAAGTATCTTGAAACTCATGGTCTAAAGACATAATTGAAGAGATTAATCCAGTTTCAGTGATTCGAAATGGTACAAATTGTTTATTGGTGGTCAGTAAAGAAAAAGACAGTTTACCTCCAAGTCCCAAGTCTGGATCTGTGGCATTGACGGTGCCAATAGGTATTTTTGATCTCTGATTTTCATCAATGAAGAATTTAAATAATTGTTTAGAAAACACTGGTTCTACATCATTAACATCAATGACATGTACAGAAAATGTCCTTTTGCTTTGAAGAGGAGGAGATCCTTTGTCTTGACATTTGATAATTATACTGTGGTGCTCTTCAGTTTCCCTGTCTAAAAGAGTTTTCACTATCACTTGGTATTTCTTGGTTCCCATGTTTTGCAATTGAAATTTATCATGTTTAATTTCACAGTTCACCTCTCCATTCTGACCAGCATCCTCATCACTTACTTTTACATAAGCAATGAAACTGCCAACTTTTATGTTCTCAGAAACATCAACTGTGTTTTCCTTTGATGTTGAGAAGAAGTTTACATCAATAATTGGGGCATTATTTTGTTCATTGATCACATTTATTAAAACCTTTGCTAATGAACTTAAAGGTGGATTTCCACCATCTGAAGCTTCAACATATAATTCATAAACCAAATCTTTTCTTAAAGTCACTTTCTTGTTTAGAAATAGTTCACCTGTTTGTTCATTTATTTTAAAAGCACTTCTGGTTATTTCATTTGTTTTTACACTGATGTGATATAAAATTTTGCCATTCTTTCCAGAATCCAAATCTGTAGCAGACAATACAGTAACAGGTTTCACTTCTTCATGATTATGTTGGATTGAGACATTGTAAACTTTATGTGAGAAAACAGGAATATTGTCATTAATATCTAAGACAATAACATCAACATTTAAAACACTTTCTTTAGGTGGAGAACCTCCGTCTTTTGCAATCACTTGAAGCATATAAGAGTCTTTTATTTCTCTATCAAGATTTTTTTCTAAAATTATACTCAATTTTGATGTCCCATCAACACTTTTAGATACAAACAAAGAGAAAGGTTGCTCTCTATGCTTCATAAGTTCATATGTTATTTTGGAATTAATAATTCCCACATCTTTGTCGATTGCATTTGGAATTGACTGTCTTGCACCTTTAGCAAATACCTCTAAAAATGTTATACTAACTTTTTTCTCTGGAAACTCAGGCTGGTGATCATTGATATCTTTAATGATGACTTTTATTTCCAATAATTTGAAAACAGTTGTTCCTTTCCTCACTGCTAAGTCAACCATTTGAAAACATTTCTTATTGAAAAGGCACAAAGACTCAGCATCTAATGTTTGGGCAGTGTAGAGTTTGCCAGATTTCTCAGATATTCGGAATAATGGTGAACTGCCAGTGGCGCCTTTTTGCAAAAGACCAAAACTAATTTGGTTAGAATCTTGAGGTGATATATTCTTAATCACAAGAGAGTCAGTGGCAACATCTCCCAGGTAAGTACCTGGACTTTTTCCTTCTTCCACATAGTAAGTGAGATCCGCACATAAACAAATGTGGATGACAGAGAGAATCAAATAAATTTTTGTTAACATATTTTGATAAAATTATAATCCGGAAAGTCACTGGTTTCTTGTACCTGGAATTTAATAAATTTTCTTTATTAATTATTATTTCAAGAAAAGAAAATTATCTATCACAATTATTTAAAGAAATCTTTTAATAAAAATATATGGTTGTAAGTTTAATTAGATGAGCTTATGAAATTAAAAACTACCAACCTAGAAATTGATAAAATAAATTTCAATTATATTAAAACGGATTTTCTTTATAAAGCTGGAGTAAAATTAATACCGTTTTCTTAATAAAAATGTCATTTCAAATCGGTAATAATTAGAATAGTAAACATCAATTGAGCTTTACTTAAACAAGGAAAATATAGTAGAATAATAAAAGCTTGAACATTACAAATAATTATAAGTGAACAATATATTCTCCCAGAAACTAAAAAAAAAACATCTGGTCAAATATGTTAAAACATCATTAATATAATTAAAACTTCATCCATTCGTAATAACTGTCTCTATTGTTGAGTTTACAAGCTTGTTTTCTTTAGATAAAAATTATGTATATCTAAAAAAATATAATTTCAAAGAAAATAATGAAAATGTATATAAACAAGAGATCAAAGATTATTAGACACTAGGTTATCATAGAAATAGGCGATGCCTTATTTATTTTTTAAATAATATTATAAGATGTAAGCTCAGACGGCCAACACATTGTCTTTGCTTCAACATTATGCCTTTTATATAACTTGTATTTGATGACAAAGACAAAGGAAGAAGTAAAATTATAGCTACTTACCTTTGTTCTTATTTCTGTTCATATATTGCACATTGGTAAAATTTGGAATTCATTGTAATAATTGTATTGTGGTATTTTTAAAATTCTTCTTTGTGTTCCACATAAGCTAGTAGTCCTACGTTGTGTGTTGCCTGAGTAATGGCTGCCTCATTCTTTCTTTATGGTAGGTCACTATACTATTGACAGAAATGAGGTCTTGGAACAAAAACTTAACAAAGAAATATTTTTATTTCAGTGATAATCAGTGTTAATTGTAAAAAAAAAAATACATTACGAATTTTAAAAATATATTTGGACATAAATTAATAAATACTAAATAAGCACTATACTAATGAATGTATTCCTCTGTCATTTTCTGCTTTCCTCTTTCCATTACTGCTGCTGATGATAATGATGCTGATGATGTTTACATAACTAAATGTCAATTTTAAAATAGTAAGTATTTTTATTTAAAGAATTTTAAAAAGGATTATAAGATTTATTTTCTGATGGAAATATAATTTTTTTAAATAAAATATTGGAAGAGAATACAAATAAACCAATTCAGAAATATGTTTTTATTTTTTAGAGAAATAAAAATTGAATTTTTCTAAAAATAAATAAAATATCAACTTACTTAAAATTTCAGTGATAAAACATAACGATATTCATTTATTTAAGATTTTGTAATGAAATTTTTTAAATAATTAAAATAAAAATGTAATATTAAAACTAACAAAATCTTTTAATATATTAATTAAATTAATCTTTTAATGAAGATTATGAATTTAACTAAATTAATTTAATTTAGCTAACAATTTGAATGGATATTCAAGGGTGATATGTTTTAATTTAATTTCATTTTGTGAGTACGGAATGTGGTAGTCTGTTTTATTTTTTTAAATAATTAAATAATGAATAACAAATCTAGAAGAAGAATTTAGATAGGTACAGGGGGCAATGGTCTGTTGATAGATGACTGGCTATCACTTGCAGACACATTTCTTGGCTGTGAATGTCTACCAGAGGAACTATTTGAGTCACATCCTGAGTAAGGTTTTCTATCTGTGATAGGGCTGTTCTCATTCATATAGGGTGTATAAAATCCCCTGGCTACTATTGTAGTATCACTTGGGTAGCTGACTGTCTGTCCTAAGGATCTCATCTCTGTGATCTGCTGTTGGTCACTTGGTGAAGAAGAAGCATTACAATACTGGGATGAGTAATTATCTGAAAAGTATGAAACAAACTCTTTATTATCATTTCAATAATTTGATGTTTTCAGACAATAGAGAAAACTAAGTACTCTAAGATAGTACAGACATTACTGAGAAAAAAATCAAATATTTATCCTAATTAAATTTAATTTCTCTGATGCTTTGTTTTATTTATTTAGTGCATGTTATTTTATAATCAAGAATCATTTTGACTACATGTTAATGTATGCAATCAATTTGTTCTAATATAAAATTATAGCATTTGTTTAGAAATACTAAAATAAATTCCATCTAATTAGATTTTAGAGATATTTAATTTATAAACACAATGTAAGAATTATGTTCAATAAGTTCTTTTATCAAATTACTTTCTCTCAGTCAGAAAGAATAAAATCATGCAAGTCCTGAGTATGACCATGAAGTGCATCCGGTGGTGAGATCCAAATTTGGGAGCTTTGGGAAGTGTATAGTTACCCCATAATTATTATTACTCCCAGGTCCACTTTAACCCGGAGTGGTAGTATCTGTCAGTCCCATCTATGAGTTAAATAGAATTTTTACTGGGCACAACACTACACTGCCCCGAACATCCTTGAACGAAGTATTCGTCACTACCTCACTAAGTCCTTTCTACCTCTTTTCCTACCTACCCTATTTCCCAACTACTCAAGCCCCCCCCCCCCCTCTTGAATATGACACAATACTTCATCCAGGAATGAGGCTCCAATTTATGAACTTTATGAAGTGTCGCATCATCCCTTAGTTACCACTATGCCCAGGTACATTCTGACCCGAAATAGTAGTACCTGTCAGGATCCATCTATCGGTTAAATAGAAACTATCAGTTACAGACTATTTGTTTACAAAATATATGCCTCCAAAATAAATTAATTTACAAACCAATCGTATACAAAATATATGTATAGTTTCGGAATAAAATGATCCAATGATGGAGCACATGCTATAAGACGTAACACCCAACCTAATATATATATCTATATAATGAAATTGTCAGACAACATATTGTCTGTCTGTGGCAATTCACGTCCAAACATAGCTTGTTAAACTAACTTTTTAAAAGTCTGTTATTTTAAACAATTTTATTTAATGTAATAACCAAATGATACTCTAAGTAATTCAATTAAATTTCACAGACATTTGGTTTAAAATAAATAGTGAAAAAGAGCGAGCATCCAACAGCTGTTTAACAATGTATTTCATACTATGCCTATTTCATCTTTAAAAGAAAAAATGTATTTATGGGATTTAAATTTCAACATTTTCTAAGATGTCCTGTACTTTTTATTGAAAAATGATTTTTTAATGAGATATATTGCTTCATTGATATATCTTTCCAAAATGTGAATAATTTCTTACAATAAAATAAAAGAAAAAAACAAAATTTAAAGTAAAAACAGAAACAAAATTTAAAATAAAAAGACACCTGGGCAACGTTGAGTAGATACAGCTAGTATAGGGTGTCCCAACAGTGACTGATGGGTTTCAATTTTTAATAACTTACTTAATTTTACAGAAAGATGCATGATATTTTGATATAATATAAAAGACATATTGGAAATTAATATGCACAAGTCAAATACCATACGAAAAAATGACATCGCTTAATTATTAAAAATTGAAATCCATCAGTAACTCTTGAGATACTAAGTAAGGGATGACAAGTTTTTTTTTGTCACAAAAATAAAGTGTTAAATATTTTTTTAATAGAACTAATAATAACATTTTTTGTCCCATATACTCTTGCAAACTGTTTTTATGTTAGCACATTTTTTTTCAGGTGGACACTGCAAAACATTTTGTCCAGCTAAAAAAAAATGTACTCACATAAAAAAACAGTTTGCAAGATCATAATGGACAAGTATTATTACAAAATGTGTGCTCCTGGGCCAAGGGAGAGCATTCATTTTCTCCCATGCTCTTGTTGTACCAAAGAATCATTTATTTTCTCATTCCTTCTATTTCAGTTTAAATTTCAATGTTTCAACACATCCGCATATTCCAACTATCCACCTCCCCATTATATAATCCCAAATGAAAGTTTATTATTAATAATATATAGGAAAATATAATTTGTAATTGATCTTAGTGTTTTCTAAATTTTCTTTGAATTCATTAAATCAGATATGTTTGAAATATGAACTTTATCAGATAACATAGAGGCGAATGTTCACAACTGTATAATTCCAAACATAAGAAAAGCAAAGAATATCACAAAATCTTAAGGCATTTTTATGACAAAAAACATAAATAAAGGGAGATAAAAATATTTTTAAAAGTGCAGTCCACTAACAATCATGTTATACATAAAAATTCAAATTAATCGAATATCTGACTTCTGAAAAAAAAATTAAAGCTTTCATTCAAATGTATCACATCGTTCAGAAATATATTGATAAACTTCTGAAAAATAGATAAACTATGAAACTGCAGTAAAGTATTCAGATGAGCTAAATTTATTATTATATATATATACATATGTGTGTGTGAGTATAATATATATTTATTTGTATATGCAGATATATTTAAATATACATGTTTAAATAAATAAATAAATATTATCTTGATAATCATCAAATTAGTTGTTCATAATTTATTCACTCACCAAACAATGTGTCCATTTATGCATAATATTGTTTTTGTAACCCAAGTATTAGGGTTAATAGAGAAAATAATATTGAAAATCTCCAAGATAGAAAAGATGGTTTATCAAACAAAAGATACTAGGTGAACAAAGTAATCTAGCAATCACAAGGTTGAGCTATCAAGTCCCATAAGATGTCATTAGTTCTTGTTTATTTATAGGAAAAATAGATGATTATATTCTCCTTATTTAGTTAATATATGACAATTTTACATATACATAAAGTTATTAAATTAGCAAAATTTAAACAAAATGTATATCATCTTAATCAAGATGTTTTGAAAAAAAATACAATTGAAGTAATTGTTCTTTTCTCAAAAATGTTTCAATACACTTGCTAGCATCTAAAATGTGTATTTAAATAAACAAAATATTATGCAAATATTTCAATACCATAATGTGCTCATATTAGTACTAAGTCGGCAAGTATTGAACTTTGAAATGGAAGAGTTATAGAAGACAATTTACAATGTGTCTCATTCGTTCAAATATAACTAATCAATGCTTTTATATGCTAACAAATGTGATGGTTTAATTTTAAGCTAGGAATAACATCACGAATATGCATATAACTAAAATTAGGCTTTGAAATCAAATTAAAAAATCTCATTTGACATGAATTTACAGTAAATAAAATTGAAACTATTACAATAAATTATACAATAACAAAAATGATATAATTCCCAATATTGTATATAAAAATATATATGTGTAATTGTTTTTTCTTTGTTTTTCCGAATATATATTTTTTTTTCTCATAATAGTGTTCACATATAAACAAAATTTATTTTAAAAACAATTTCCAACAATAAAATTTATATGATACAAATATAGCCTGTTTACCAGGCTTAATCCAAAATAATAGTTTATAGATTAAGCAATGTATTTGTTAAAATATGCAATTCTTCTGACTTACCTGTAATATCTTCAGTTTGTCTTGAGTTTCTTTCATTCAAGTCTTGTCTATTATCATGGTGAGGAGACTTTAGAGAACTAGAATAATTTTGTAATCTGTTTGCCTTCCCATGATTTTTACTACTACTGGGTGGTAGTGCAATGTCTTGAGCATACATCTGAAAATGTTCAAAAATCAAAAAGTAGAAATTAATAGTATATCAAGTAAAGAGCATACTTTAATATTCTCAGCCATTAAAGCCTATATTTTTTGTTATATAAAACACAATGGAAGAAATATATTATATTCAGAATTAATGTTATATGAATGAAAGAGTTCCTTCCATGTATATTACAGTTAATATTTGCTGGAAGTAGATATTCATGACGAAGATTTACAAAAGTTATAAATGAAAATATTAAAATTCCTGAATAGTGAGCTTTTCTTTGACAATTATAACTGTTTTCTTATAAAAAAAAAAGTTGATTATGAAAAATATTTTTTAATGATTTATTAGATTTATCAAACGTGAATGTAACTTTTGTTACAATTAAGAAAAATTATTAGAATAAAAAATAATTTTGACAATTACAGCTAATATATCATTATGAAAAATACAAGGAATAAAGATTGAAAAATGTCAGTCATAAAACATTACCTGTGAAATAGAGTCTGGGGCTGGTTCTGGTTTTCTTACTTGAGAGGACAGCAGTTGTTGAGCACTTGAGTAAGGATGTGTTTGCATTCTGGGTGTTGGTGGTTGACTGCTTCTTCTCATACCAGCTGCATCACTTGTAGGAAGAGCAACATTAGACCAAGGATTTGCTGGGTAAGGAGGACTTATCAAATGTCTCTGACCACTACTCACATATCCGCCTTCTGCTACTGGAACACTTCGAGGATTGCAACAGCGAAGGATACACACTGAGATTGAAGCTGTAATGATCACAGCTATTGTCACTGCTACAGACACAATGATAATTGCTGAAGTCAGGTGGATCTTGTTATCTTTTTTGATGTTAACAGCATTTAACATTTCTGATGTCTTGTTGCTTACGGTCAGTGTCAAATATACAGTAGTTCTGGCTGATAGAACTGGGCTACCACTGTCCTTCACTAGAAACTCCAGCTCATATGAGCCAGCATCTTGTTGGCTTAGGACATGAGTTGAACATAACAAACCAGTGTACTGGTTGATGCTGAATATCTGTCTGCTATTGCCTCTGATTATTTCATATTTTAGAAATGCATTCTCTTGACTGTCACTGTCTGATGCCTTTATCTGGCTGATGTTCTTTGTATGATGGGGGTAATATGTTACATCCATATTATAAGGATTAACACTGGGAAATGTGAAATATGGAGCATTATCATTTTCATCTCTCACCTTAACAATCACATTCACTGTGTTATTCAATGATGGACTTCCTTTGTCTTTTACAAACACTTCAAAATTATAAGTATCTTGAAACTCATGGTCTAAAGACATAATTGAAGAGATTAATCCAGTTTCAGTGATTCGGAATGGTACAAATTGTTTATTGGTGGTCAGTAAAGAAAAAGACAGTTTACCTCCAAGTCCCAAGTCTGGATCTGTGGCATTGATGGTGCCAATAGGAATTTTGGATCTCTGGTTTTCATCAATGAAGAATTTAAATAATTGTTTAGAAAATTGTGGATGTTCATCATTCACATCCATCACTTGGACTGAAAATCTGCTTTCACTTTGAAGTGGAGGATTTCCTTTATCCTCACAACTGATCCTAATGTCATGGTGATCTTCACTCTCTCTGTCCAGTGGTTTCTTTATAATTACTTGATATTTCTTTGTATCCAGACTTTGTAGTTGAAACTTATTATGATCAAGATTACATGTAACATCCCCATTTTGACCAAGATCAGGATCTGTAACTTTTACATATGCAATAAAACTTCCTGCCTTAATATCTTCTGAAATCTCAATAGACTTGTCTCCAGATGTAGAGGCAAAATTGATATTTATAGTTGGAGCATTGTTCTGTTCATTGATCACATTCACTTGAACCATGGCCAAAGAGCTTAAGGGAGGATTGCCTCCATCAGAAGCTTTTACATAAAGTTTATATTTTAGATTTTGGCCAGTTGTAAATTTATTGATTAAAAAAATTTCTCCAGTTTCTGAGTTTAAATTAAAATGAGTTTTAGCAATGTCAGTTGTTTTAGAGCTGAAATAATATAATATCTTGCCATTTTTGCCAAAATCTAAATCTTTTGCAGATAAAGTAGTAATAGGCAAAATAGAATCTGGTTTGTTTTTGACTGAAACATTATAAAGATTTTGAGAAAATACTGGGAAATTATCATTCACATCAATTACAGTGATCTGAACATTTAATATAGTTTGTTTACGAGGATTGCCACCATCTTTTGCAATTACTTCAATTTCATATAAACTTTTGATTTCTCTATCAAGTTTTTCCTCTAAATTCAAGGCCAATCGCGATGTCCCATCAACACTTTTAGAAACAAATAATGTAAATGGTTCTGTTTCTTTTTTTTTCAACTCATAAGTAATCTGAGCATTCAAAATTCCAATGTCTCTATCAACAGCATGAGGTATTAACCTCTTCACACCTTTCCCATCATCTTCATCAAATTGAATATTGATTTGTTTATCTGGAAACTCTGGTTGGTGGTCATTTACATCTTTTATTATAACTTTGATTTCTAATAATTTGATGAATGTGGATGCCTTTTTCACAGCAATGTCAACCATTTGAAAACATTCTACATTATAAGTACAAAGTGATTCAGCATCCAATGTTTGGGCAGTGTACAGTTTTCCTGTATTTTTGGAGACACGGAATAACGTAGTACTACCAGCAACACCTTCTTGTAATAAACTGAATGTAATCGATTTGTAGTCATTTGAGTCAATATTTTCCATGATATTTGAATCAGTGGCAATATTTCCCAAGTAAGTATTTGAACTTTTACCTTCTTCAGTTGTGTAAGTAAGATCTATACACACATATCCATAGAGAGTGAATAGTAGGATGTATGTTGACAATAATGCGTTTACTAATAGCAACATTCTGATCTTGTTTGTTATTGTAAAATGGGGAAAACCTCAGTTTATCTGAAAAAAAGAAAGAAATTTCTTTATTGCGTAAGGTTCAAGAAATAAGATTCTATTTTCAAATTCATCTATAGATATTATCAGAAGAAAATTATAATTCTGTAAAATTTCTTTCAAAAATATAGTTAATTCCTTTTTTTTGAATTAGTAATCAAAAGTCATAAAGAAATATCAATGGTAAAATATCTACATAGATACTATGTAATTGTAATTTAAAGGTAAAGCAGATTTAATTCACACATGAGAGAGGCAAAATATGTGACCCATTTTAATTACATTTCTAATTGTTCTTATTTTAAATGTTGTTTGAACTAATATTTTCATTTTTATTAAATTTATATCCATATTTTGAATGAAACAGCTTTTGTTCTTTCTTAAGTGTTTAATCTAAGATAATATTTTAATATCAATTAAAGTTGACCATATTTCAAAATAAAAATACCAAGTTTAATAAGGTTTAAATTAAAGATTGGGAAACACACTGGAGCATATGTTGAAGCAAGACAAAAGGAAACAAGAAAAAAGTTATCAAAAATAAATAAAATGGTATGCGTACCTTTACAACCAAAAATAAATACTGTCTATTCACTCATTTATATACATATTGATAAAAATAATATGGGCATTGGTTTACTTGATAATTATTGCCAAGTCTAACACTCTCTACTAGCAACTTTTTTTTCTAGATGAATATAATGGTCAAGGCAGAATATAGAGAAATGATTAAAAGAAAACAACAAAAAACAACAAGGATGAGAATATTAGACAGAACAACTGAAGTAATATTATAATGAAAACAAATATTTCTGCCTAATTTTAATTACATTATGCTTTATTACTGATCTAAAAATCTCTCGGTATAAAATTTAATCAAATAATTCTAACATACTAAAAATATTTAAGTTAGACTAAAAATTATGTTAATTCCTGTAAAACAAATTCCATATAAAATTTAACAACTGATTTTCATCATTAGTTATAATAACAGGGCAAAATTCAATGTCGATAGATGCAGTAACGTTTTAAGTAAAATTATGATTTTCAATGATTGAAAGATGAATTATAAGAAAATATTAAAAAATTGCATATAAATAGACATACTAAATAGTCAAATTTATTTTCTGATTTATGATACTTAAAAATAATTGCTATAAGAAAAGTTTATACAACTATTATAAACACATAACATAACTATGAAAATAAAAATACAAGAAAACGTTAAAACCATGATTTTCTTTTACAATAGTATAACACAATAGAATAATAAAAAAAATATGTTAATGAAAATGATTTTTTTTTAAATAAAAATTCGTTGTATGATAATTGAAACAAGATCCAGAACAAAATAAAATTACAAAGAAAAGAGTGAAAAACAAAGAAGGTATTTCTAAGCAGTTAATCTTCTAACAATAGCAATGGCGTCCTGTATATGTGACAATATGCCTTCTTCATCAAGCTACACATTTTAGAAATAAAAAGTATAGAGAATTGAGGTGAAAATAAACTTACCGTAAAAGTAAATTCTAGTAGGATTGATGTTAAAATGTTGATTTCATCATAAAAATAATAATTTTTCCAGCTGCTTTTATTTTGTCCCATCCAAGAGTTATTCTTTTGTATGGTCTGTATGAAGGGGTAACCAGCAGTCCTACTCTGTGTGCTTTGTGTATAATGGCTGCTGCTTATTTCCTGTTAGTTATATCTTTATGTTTTGGCAGTAAATAAACTAAAACGAGTCTAATAATAAAATATTCATCAATTATTTTTAAATTCATGATCATTTAGTAATTATTCTAGTAATACTGACAAAATATACATCTAAAAATAAATAAATTATGCCTAAAACTAAATTTTATTTTCATAAAATTTAGACATTAATTCATCCACTAGTGAATTTTTTCTTCTTCCATTCCTTACTTTAGTATAGCTAAAACAATTTTCTCACATTCATACATTTTGTCAGTTTTCTCTTATCCAAATAAGAAAAGGGGTTTACTTTTTATCAAATATCACATATAAAAAAGAAAGTTTTAATATATTAATGATAATATTAATATATTAATGATAATTATGAAAGTGATAAGTATAAGAGAAGTATATCTGTTTTATCAATATAACAGTACATATTTTTATAAAATGTCATAATGAAAAGAAAACTTAAATGAACTTAAAATCAGTAAACAAATACAGATAATAAAGATTATAAAATAATTTTAAACTTCATTGTTTAGTTTTTATTTAATTCTTTTTTATGTATGATATTCTTCAAAAAAAAAATTTTTTTAAATGATACTGTAATCTATTATTATATTGAATGTAAGTTAATCAACGTTTGTTTCTTTAAGGCTTCTTTCCTATATAGTTTAATAAAATAAAATATATGTTAAAATATTCTTTGTTCTGGGATTGAGTTATATTTGGAAAAAAATGTGTTTTAATTTTTTTAATTAGTTGTAATTTATAATTAACTGAATAAGTCACCCATCTTTCTCTTTGCTATCTACGTATTTCTCTTGCCCCCCCCCCCTCACACTATGTTGATTCAACCACTCATTAATATTTCTTAATGTCTCTGTGAGCATTTAGAGAAAGAGTAACTCTCTTTTTTACCATAGACATCTAATTTACATACGTGTGTCTGTATACACCACAAACATGTATGTAAATTAGATGGCAAAATAATAAGTCTCTTTACTTCTATATAAGAATAATAAACGATGATAATATTTTTATATAATAATAATAAGTAGAATATAGAAGTTAAGAGACTTATTATTTTTATAAGTAAGTTTTGAAATCCAGACAAGGCATAATTATTTATTTTTAAATAAATATTTACTTATTTATAATCAACTTAGTTTCGACTGTATAAAGTCTTCTTCAGGAAATAGTAACATTTTTTTTCTTTTTTCCTGACATGTTGTCATAATAAAAATTTGTTTAGTTATGCAAGAAGAATGTCTTAATTAATTAAATAAAAGTAGATTAAATAGTGATTGTGACCCAACAGTATGTCTATTTTTATACAATCTTTTATATCATTGAGAAAATTTACAATTGAAAATATTAATTATTATTGTTGATTTTAAAGATTAAATAATTAAATCTATCTTACAATCTACTTATGTTTTATTAAACTTTTGAAAACTTTTCTATGTGAGAGATATTTTTTTGTTAAATCATGTAATCTAGATTACAAAATATAACGTTAGTTCAATATATACATTTTTGAATGAATACCTAAATTCAAGTTTAAAACCATTATTTTCGGGGAGGAGGGATTATTGTGGTACAGGTGGCAGGGGTCTATTAACAGAAGATTGACTATCACTAGCAGACACAGTTCTCGATTGTGAATGCCTACCAATAGGGCTGCTTATATCAGCACCTAAATATGATTTTCCATCCGTTAGCGGACTATTTTCATTCATATAAGGTGTATAAAAACCTCTTGCCACTATTGTAGTATCACTGGGGTAACTGACAATCTGTCCCAAGGACCTCATCTCTGTGGTTTGGTCGTTTTTGGATGGCGGTGGGTTACAATATTGTGATGGGTATATGTCTAAAAAAGGAAAGAAAAAGCATTGTCATAAATGCCTAATAACATTTGTGATAATTTATGAACAATTTTTTATATATTTCTTTTATTTATGTTATACTCATAATCTCTATATTAAGAAAATTATGAGACTCGTTTTTCCTTTGTATTTCTCACTTCTACATGACTTCCACATTATTATTTTTATTAATCAAATATTTATTGCAATCAAAAATACAGTTGCATGAGATAAAACTAATTTTTTTAAATTCTATTTTTAAAATAATTTAATTATGAAATTTAATCCACCATAATTCATTTCGGTTTCTTTGTAAAAAAGAAAGTCAGTAATTTTAATCTTTTGTTAATAGTTGAAAAATAAAAGAATGAATTACTTCATGACTCTTCGAAATTTGAAAGGAATTTGTAAGCATTTAAACTGTCGAATAGAAAGCTTATTTTGACTTTCAAATTCTTATTAAATTCTTATGTATTGAAAGTTTTGGAAGCTATTTACACCCAATAATTCTATAAATAGACATTAAAAAACATTACCTTAATAAATTGGTTAAAATTTCATAACAATTTGGTTCAATTAATAATTTAATGACCAAACAATACCATAATAAGTAAATTTAACTCTTAAAATTTCATTAAAAAATAATAATTAGGTAAAAAAGACCAACAGCATCATTTAAAAGCAACAAGACTTCCGGGCAGTACCAGGTAGGTACAGCTAGTAATATTATAAAAAGACATCCTTATCAAGTTGCAATAGAAATATTACAAAATATACAAACTAAAGTTCTGAAATGTGAAACCGTTATTATTCTATGAAGTATCCAGACAAGTAACGAAAGGTCCTTCTAGACTGAGGAAATTTTAATCTTTGTCCCAATCCAAAGTGCCCCTTTTTGGGGAGCTGGATCCCCACATTAAAAATTGACCGTGTGTCTAACTTTGCCCTTATAGAAAGGCAAGTAAATAGTGATTAGTATCCCTTCAATCCCATCTGAGGAAGCACCAGCCTAAAATTCATGAATAAAGCAACAAAGATGAAGATGCGAGTTAAAAATAAATTTTGAAATAATTTTTAAAATTGTTTTCAAAATAGCTTTTGACAGAATTGAATGAAATTGGGAATTTTCTTTGAAGTTTATGCATAAAAACACATCATATTTCTAGATTTAAACATTAATATATATTTTTTCTTATCACTTACCAGATACATTCTCAGTCTGTAATGATTCTGCATCACTTAAACCTTGTCTATCATCATTATGAGAAGACTTTATCGAACTTCCACTGGAGTAGTCTTGCATTCTGGTTGTTCGTTTCTTGTTTCTATCACTACTAGACGGTAATGCTACATCCTGAACATACATCTAATGGAAAGGAAAAATCAACATTAGGGAACGAGAATAATACTTACATAAGTGTTTATAGATACAACATTTACATATAACATCAAACAACAGCAACAGATTTTTACATATTTATTTTCTGAAAGATTTCTTTCATGAATCTTCACCAGAGAAGAATATGTCGAATAGTTAAATTTGAAAAAATAGGCAAAGTGACAACATTTTTATATAAACAACAAATAAAAACAACATATATCACTAAAGGATTTTCTTTTTTTTTCTTTAAAGCTGACTAAAAACTTACGATTAAATCACTATTTACATCTATATCAATAAAATTATGTTCATGTGTTAAATCCACCAGAATGAATTTTGGTTTCTTAAATGCCCCTCCCCCCCTCCCTCCTTTGCTGACACACCAGAGCGATAGCCAGTTTCCTTCTCCCTACATTCATTACATAAATCTTCACTAACTTTCTCTATGAGCTTGCCTGCAAACAACTTGGTTTGTGCTTTGCCCAATCAAGAGTTTAAAAAAAGAAACTCAAAAGTATCTATGCGATTTAAAAAGAAAAAAAGTAAAAAAAAAACAAAAGTAAAAATCCTCTTGGGCAATGCCAGGTAGATACAGCTAGTAACTTAATAGTTTTTACTTCTGTTTTTCTTTCTTTCTTTCCATTTTTCATAACATTTTTGTCTCTTCACCCATTAACTTTAAACATTGTTTTTCTTTTTTTCTTCTTCACTAGCCTCCATCTTTATAACAGTGTTGTGATTAATTTTTCAGAAGAAGCTAGCTGTCCCTACTTGGCGGTGCCCACTTTTTTATCCTTTCTCTTTATTAATTTCTTGTATTGTAAGAAAATATGAAAAATGAAAGAATATGTTATTTAAAAAATCGATTTTACAATAAAATCGCTTGTCGAGAGAAAAATATAGTCAATTTTACAAATTTATTTTGAATAGGATATTTTAAAAAAATCATTTTAGTTTTGCCTTATTTTATTTACACATCTAATAGAAATTAATAATACGTTAATATTTTTGTATAAGGCAAAAGGATCATAAAAAACGCACACAAATTTGTTATTTTACATTTACATAACTGTGGGTGGGGGGGTTTTAAGTAATAAAATGAAAAAATAAAAGAAAGCCCATCTGATATAAGTCTCAAAAAGAAAATATATCAGACGTGACTATTTCCATGATAAAAAACAATTATGGAAATGTTTCAAGAAAACGTATGCAGTCAACATGATTAGCAAAGAAGGATAAGAACACAGAGTTATCTCCCTTGCCCTTATAGTACTTGGTTCTATGGTAGTTTTTCTTTTATTTTATTTTTTAAGGCAAATTGGAAGAAAAGAAAATCACAACACTTCTCTCATTATTTAAAATTTAATTCTTGTTACCATAAAGTTATTTTGTTGTATCTATGTTTATTTTTAATCTGGACATGTAATATATGCTGTAACAAGACAGAAGAAAATCTCTCTCTGTAAACTCTCTATTTAATTTTGTAGTCAGCAATTTTTTTCATCCCCCAGACATAAAATGTCCTGATTTGGAAAAATATTTATTTTGTATTTTTTTAGTATTTAAGTAGCTGTATCCACCCAGTGTTTTCTGCGAGTGTTATTAGTTTCTTTTTGTTTTCCTTTTTTCATAAACTGTGCCGTTTCTTTAATCAAAAATATTATTTTGTTTAGAAAAATCTCTCCATAAACATCATGTTCTTTTTTATTATTTGGTTGAATAATATCTCAGCTGTGATCAATTATTTATTTTGTTATTTTAACTTATAAAGTTATGAATAATAGTTGTATCTACCCGGCGTTACCTGCGAGTCATATAACTATCATTTTTCTTTGGTTTTTGTTTTAAACTATATTGTTTTAAACTATACCATTTATTTATTCCAAAAAGTATTGTTTTGTTTTGAAATGTAAGTTTTAAAAATAAAAGTAATATAATATTTTTTGTTTTTAAGAAAACGTAATTTGTTTTTGTATTTGTTTTAATGACATATTTTTGGAATGAATAAGTTAAATAAATAATAATACACTTATCCTAAAAACCCATTGTTTATGATTTATAAGTAGTCACTTGTACCATTTTAAATCCATTTTTTAGGATTAATAATAGGCCGCGTGTATCATTTAATGGAAACAACATTGTAAATAGATGTTCAAGAATAAGTATTTTATCTACTATTATGGCAGACAAGTAATTTAAAGAAATAAATAGGTTAATATTTCTTGGAAAGTAATATAATTGTTTATCTAACATATGATGTAGGTAGAGCAATGTAGTTTGATTTATTAATGTCATAAACTGGTTTTTCTGTTTAGAGTATCATTAAAATATATTTCCAATTTATCAATCTTCCGAGCCGGAATAAGTATTTTTTGACAGAAACTAAATCAAAATGTATTTTTCTTGCAAAGAAAATGGTGAAAGAATAAAAAAGGAAAATTGGCTAGGCAGAATCAAATAGTGATTTGTCAGGTTCAAAGCTATCGATTACAAACTTTGAAAAATAGACTGACTTCACTTTATTATATATATTGTTTAATATAATACTTACAGAAATTTACGCGCTCTACTACTTTTGAAGCTGCTTCAGCTCTCACCTACATGCCTCAAATTAGAGTTGGCTTCCCTCATGCTCCCCATTTTCAAAATAGAAGCCACTTAAGCTCCAGCTCCTTTAAAAATGAGCATTTTTTTCAGTGCTCCATAGGAAACACGTACCTTCTTTGATTAATGTTTTATTTCACCAATGAGTGGTCAAAGTATAGATGTAGGCATCAAAGGATCTTGTCTATATGCATGAGGATATCACTTTAAGTGTAAGACCGTAAGCTAATATTTGACATCTTGCTAATATTTTGAGATTTGCTAAGATTCCTTTGTGTTTTTAAGATATAAATTCATTTAAATCTTATATTTGAATGCCTATTTTCAATTTTTGCCCATTTAAAATAATGCCTATATGCAACATTTTGCCAGTAGTGTACTAAAAAGTGTATTAGTGTAAAAAATGCAATGAAAAGGTTTTTTTAATCCAACGTTTTTATCAATATATTTGGTAGAAATTAATCTTTAAAATGTATCTTCAAAATAGCATAAAATTCAATGATTGTCGATACAATAAACGTAATTTATTTAATTAGTGTAAAATCAACATATTTTAGTTATTTCCCTTTAAAATTAATATTTTAATAACTTTCTTTGAATAATAATAATAATAATAATAATAAAAATGATAATAATAATAATAATGGCAAAATTGCGTACAAAAATAAATAGTCAATAAATTTAAAAAAATCATTGTGTATATTTATTAATCTTATATATAAAGTGAAGACCTTCGACGAGAGTAAGAATATAACCACATACATCATAGGCTACTAAACTTACCACGCTATTCAGCTTATTCACTCGTGCATGTTTCAAGAAATTTATGATTATTTTCACTATCTAAGAATAAATATTACTTTTAGACCACGATCACAGACTCTTACAAAAACATACTCCATACAGAAAGTAGTAAACAGTTTTCTCTCTAACATTTCCTACTCCTGCCCTCCCACTTAGCGCTGGTAAATAAATTACATCAGATAATTTATACAATTATCACCATAATTGTTTCATTTCATTCTTCTAACAATTTCATACATAATATACCGGATTCATAAATCAAATAAACCCTCCCTCATATTCCTTGCTACTTCCAGAATATTGGATTACATGAAATTATTTACTGTTCTATTAATAATACACTTCAACTCTTTCCGGATTTTCAGAATCAATAAAGAACGTCTCAACTTTTAACCAAACTCGATTCAAAATGGTGTCCACCATCCACTACACTCAACTGCGAGACAATTTTATTTCCAATTATTCCATTTTTTTTACTTTATAAATTTTTTATCATAATTTAATTTCGTACATACAACCTTCAGTAAACATATTCATGACATTTTAAAGGCTCCGACATCTTCTGTGAACACATAACAATGTCACGACCAACGCAGCATTTAATTCCATTGTTTACAACACTTGTACGGTAGTCCGTAATGTCACTTTCTACATGACGTAGTCAGCTACGATTAATTTCTAAACATTATTCAGGATATGGGAGCTTCTAGGTTAACTTTCTTGAATAGATTACCTGCTAGAATTCGCATCATAACATTACTGTTAGTGTTCACTATTAACGACGTCTCAGTACATTCTTTCAGTACATTCTAAGTATAGCTTTTAGAATTATAGTTTAATAATTTAATAATAACACATTGCAGATATAAAATTCCGTAATAGCAAACATATTTTTATGGATTATTTAGATTATTCAGACTATGGTTCTCATCTTGGATGTTATCCTCACAGCGTTTCAGTCGAAGTGCTTCTTGTACCCGCATTGAGTCGTGTCGCAATGGATAAAAATGTTATATAATAATCAGTTCTAAGTGACGGTCTCCTGGAAGTTGAAAGTGCAAGCCTCAGTATGGGCAATACTAAGAATACAATTAAGTATTACTTAAGACTTCTATAAGGTCATGCTGATTGAACGAAAGCAAGATAACTTTGTGGATTAAATAAAGGGTTCACTTTGAAATTCTGTACAGATTTCTGAGTTTGACAGTAAGATCCTCGAATACAACAAGACGCACTTGAAAAAGGTTGGAGGTTACATCGATCGAAACATTCTGAGAATAACATCCAGGATGAGAACAGTAGTCTGAATAATCAAAATAATACAATTTATCAATCCTCATCTCAAAATTTTTAAAACATAATATATTTTTATATTAAAAAAATAGCAATCAATATTAGTAAACACGTATAACAATGTGAAATTAAATCCATTTAAATATATTACCTGTGATACTGAGTCCATAGCTGGCTGAAGTTTTGGTGCTTGAGATGATAGCATTTGTTGAGCACTTGAGTAAGGATGGGTTTGCATTCTGGGTGTTGGTGGTTGACTGCTTCTTCTCATACCAACTGCATCACTTGTAGGAAGAGCAACATTAGACCAAGGATTTGCTGGGTAAGGAGGACTTATCAAATGTCTCTGACCACTACTCACATATCCGCCTTCTGCTACTGGAACACTTCGAGGATTGCAACAGCGAAGGATACACACTGAGATTGAAGCTGTAATGATCACAGCTATTGTCACTGCTACAGACACAATGATAATTGCTGAAGTCAGGTGGATCTTGTTATCTTTTTTGATGTTAACAGCATTTAACATTTCTGATGTCTTGTTGCTGACGGTCAGTGTCAAATATACAGTAGTTCTGGCTGATAGAACTGGACTACCACTGTCCTTCACTAGAAACTCCAGCTCATATGAGCCAGCATCTTGTTGGCTTAGGACATGAGTTGAACATAACAAACCAGTGTACTGGTTGATGCTAAATATCTGTTTGCTATTGCCTCTGATTATTTCATATTTTAGAAATGCATTCTCTTGACTGTCACTGTCTGATGCCTTTATCTGGCTGATGTTCTTTGTATGATGGGGGTAATATGTTACATCCATATTATAAGGATTAACACTGGGACATGTGAAATATGGAGCATTATCATTTTCATCTCTCACCTTAACAATCACATTCACTGTGTTATTCAATGATGGACTTCCTTTGTCTTTTACAAACACTTCAAAATTATAAGTATCTTGAAACTCATGGTCTAAAGACATAATTGAAGAGATTAATCCAGTTTCAGTGATTCGAAATGGTACAAATTGTTTATTAGTGGTCAGTAAAGAAAAAGACAGTTTACCTCCAAGTCCCAAGTCTGGATCTGTGGCATTGATGCTGCCAATAGGAATCTTTGATCTCTGGTTTTCATCAATGAAGAATTTAAATAATTGTTTAGAAAATTGTGGCTGTTCATCATTCACATCCATCACTTGGACTGAAAATCTGCTTTCACTTTGAAGAGGAGGATTTCCTTTATCCTCACAACTGATCCTAATGTCATGGTGATCTTCACTCTCTCTGTCTACTGGTTTCTTTACAATTACTTGATATTTCTTTGTATCCAGACTTTGTAGTTGAAACTTATTATGATCAAGATTACATGTAACATCCCCATTTTGACCAAGATCGGGATCTGTAACTTTTACATATGCAATAAAACTTCCTGCCTTAATATCTTCTGAAATCTTCATGGATTTATCTCCAGATGTAGAGGCAAAATTGATATTTATAGTTGGAGCATTGTTCTGTTCATTGATCACATTCACTTGAACCATGGCCAGAGAGCTTAAGGGAGGATTGCCTCCATCAAAGGCTTTTACATAAAGTTCATATTTCAGTTTTTGCCCAGTTGTAAATTTCTTCATTAGAAAGATTTCTCCAGTTTCTGATTTCAAATCAAAATGAGTTTTAGCAATGTCTGAGGTTTTGGTACTAAAACTGTATGAAATTTTACCATTTTCTTCAGAATCTAAATCCTTTGCAGATAAAGTACTAATAGGCAAAGCAGCATCTGGTTTGTTTTTTATTGAAATGTTGTAAAAATTTTCAGAAAACACAGGAGAATTATCATTTACATCGGTTACAGTTATATGAACGTACAGAATACTTTCTTTTGGGGGAGAACCTCCATCTTTTGCTATTACTTCAATATTATAAGCACTTTTAATTTCTCTATCAAGCTTTTTCTCTAGATTTATCGCTAATTGTGATGTTCCATCAACACTTTTTGAAATAAATAAAGTAAAAGGTTCATTGTCTTTCTTTTTTAAATGATATGTTATTTGTGAATTAATAGTTCCCACATCTCGATCAAATGCATTTGGAATTAATCGTTTTGCACCTTGTGTAAATTCTTCTGAAAATTTTATGTTGACTTGTTTATCTGGAAACTCAGGTTGATGGTCATTTACATCTTTGATGATAACTTTGATTTCAATTAGTTTCATAAAAGTTGTTGCTTTCTTGACAGCAACATCAACCATTTGAAAACATTCCACATTATAAGTACAAAGTGATTCAGCATCAAGTGTTTGGGCCGTGTACAATTTTCCTGTATTCTTTGAGACGCGGAATAACTGAGTGTTACCAGCAATACTTTCTTGCAATAAACTGAATGTAATCAATTTATTGTCTTTGGAATCAATATTTTCCATGATATTTGAATCAGCTGCAATATTTCCTAAATATGTATTTGGACTTTTTCCTTCCTCAATGATGTATGTAAGGTCTGTACATAAACATCCTTGTAAAGCAGACAGAAGAATACAAGCTATGTGCAACATCATAATTTCTGTGATAAACCTATCACCACATAGTTCTGATTGTAGATGTGTTTGTGATGAACTATTCACTCTTTCTGAAATTAAAAATAATTATGTTAGTTTTTAGCCAATTTTGGAAAAGTTTAATTATTTATTTTTTTTGCAAAGTACTCAGATTTTTTTAAAGAAATGCTATTTAAAAAATATTAAGTTTAGATTTTCAATATTTCAAAAACAAGACAGAATTAAACAACTATCAGCAGACATTATTAGCAATTAGAAATCTATTTAACTTAGAAATCCTTTCAATGGATTAAAAATGCATTCATTTTGCATATTAATTCAGCAAATAATCAGCTTTATAATTTAAATGAATCTATTTTAAAAAAATGAATATTTATACAATGCCTTGGACTCTTGTAAATGTTCACTTACTATAAGGAATATTTGATGGCTGTCTGCAACTAAAACTATGTCTTATTTCTCAAAGATTTATTTTTAATCAGAAAATGAAAAAGTATTATATTATTTTAATATTAATACTGCTGTTATTATCAATGAACACAGTGAGTTAGACTTAAAAAAAAAAAACAGATTCTTTCATTAGAACATTATTAACATGCAATGGTTATCACATAAAAGGAAGAAATGATCATTACCAGAGTAAACGGGACATCTGACTTTCATAACAATTTAAACAAAAAGATTTTAATAAATCATTTCCTGAGATTATTAAATTCTCATTTCATCATTATACAACAACTTTAAGTATAAATAAGAAAGTTATTAAAAAAAGTGGAGAATAATAGTAGTCTCTTTATATACATTCATAAAACTATTAAATATTTGTCTACACAGGAAAGTGCATATATTTGCTAGTAATTATTAAAAAAATGTATTGTCTACAGTTAATTCTATTTCAATTGCATAAAGAAATAATTATAAAGAAGCCTATTGTGAGTGGGTTGGTTTTTTTTTGCTCAATAACTTAACATTAAATTTCATGTTGTTTGCATTTCATATACTCTAATGGCTATATTTCATTAAATTTTTCACTTGAAAAATGTCTACTCTCGGCAAAAGCTATTTTAATTCATTTTTATAGTCTCTAAAATGTGCATAAATACTATCTAATAGTGAACTATGAAGATCCTAAAGAATACAAATTTAATTTGTTATTGAAAGAAAAATTAAATTAAAAAGAGACACTTCTGTTTATATAATGTTAGTAGAATTTTAAATAATTGAGAAATAATCTCTTTAATTCAGATGGTTCCATTTATAAATTCAATAGTTTTTTATTCAGAAAATATATTTAATATTGCTTGTATTGAAAACGATCTTTAAAATTAAAACCAGTGAATGTAAAAATAAAAATGTAATAAAAATAATTTTTAATGAATTGTTTTTGTAAAATATGTTCAATCTTTAAGATTACTTAATTTTTTTTGTATTTTTTCTCACATTAAAATAAAGAAATCAGAAATTTCTAAATTCATCAGATCATAAATATTATCATAAACTGATGCCATAGTTGTAGTATCCTGTTTTGCTTTTTCTATAATAGTTTTCTAAGAATTAATAAATTTAACAGAAAAACAGGAAATAGATTTCAGTTTGTTCAAAGAACAAAAAAATAATATATTTAAGACTGAAACAGATTTTTTACAATGTATTAATATAACAAGCTAAACTTACTAGCATTAAAATGACAAATAAAGTAAATGTAACAAAGGCAGTGCCTTTTTAACGATTACTTTGCTAAACAATGCCAGTAGTGTATTAAGTATAAACAGAATGTTTCTTAATTGCTTTAAACAGCTTAACAAATTATTGATAATTAAAGTTACAATAAAATGAAAGAAAATAAACTTACATTTGAAATAAAATCCAATTGAGTCAAGGTTTAGATGAAATATAGATCCAGAGAAAGAAGAAAGCTCCAGCTTCAGCGGCCATATTGTGATAACATCCTTGTGTTTCCTTTGTACAGTTCATGTGAGAAGTAAACTAGCAGTCCTACTTTGTTTGTTGTGCGTTCAATGGCTGCCTTACAAAAGAGTCACTTCCCTAGGACTATATTTTTTAGAGTTAAGCAATAAACAGAATAAAATTGAAAGCTCTGTTGAAAACTTTTATCTGATATTTTAAATATATTTCACTAATTAAACAAAAAGAAATGTTTTTTTTTAATTTTTAACATTTAAGATGATTATATTAAAATAAAATATCTTTTACATATTTAATTCAGTAAGTGCTTTTTTCATCCATTATGATTACTTCCTTTCACTTTTCTAACATAATCCAAGCTAAATAGCTCAAAATATTTCATGGATTTAAATATTAACATGCTAAAGATTTTAATTTTCTTTAGTTTTTATAGATAAACATGTTTTATTTTATAATGTTAGAATAAATCTTCTAAATTTATTTAAAAATAAAATTAAAAAAAATTATAATTTGAAAAACGTCACATAGATTATTGTCAATATAGTACAATTTTGTTTATCTCTTTATTATATTTAATCTAGATAATTAAAATTAGAAGTTAACAGCATCTTCATTAACCAAAGTATGATTATGCTTTTTTATATTGTTAATATTACAGATATTAATAATTTAACGATGAGGACTGAACACCTGGGTTCGAATCTAGTTCGTTCCAGAGAAACACTTCCATCAATATCAACACCTGAGCTTGGAGAGGATGTAAATAAAATAATAAAAGTAGCTATGTGTTTTTGATATCACAACTATTACAAAAATATTGTATACATTAATTTATAATTAATAAACAAATAATATACAAAGTTTATATTCAAATTTTAGATATCTTTTTTACATTAAACATATTTTTAAGCTAAAACTAATTTGCCAATTATTAATTATGATGTGAAAATCATTGTTATTTTTAGTAACAATTTGTTTGTTGGAAATAGCTTTTTTTTCATTATAGATTTATTTAAAAACAAAAACTTTGATCTATAGTTTAATCCAATTTTAGTTTTAGTTAATTCATTATATAAAAATTTAAAGTGATAATAAAACACAAAAAAAATATCAGATATAATGTCTAATGTAAAAAATATATTTAGAGATCAGTTTCAGTTTGGTACAGGAGGGAGTGGTCTATTGATAGATGACTGACTACCACTCGTAGGTACATTCACCGTTTGTGCATGTCTGTTAGAGAGGCTACTAGTTTCTGTACCAGAATAAGATTTGTCACTTGTTTGAGGACTGTGTTCATTCATATAAGGTGTATAAAAGCCTCTTGCCACTATTGTGGTATCACTTGGGTAACTGGCAGTCTGACCTAAGGGTCTTATGTTAGTGCCTTGCAGTAGATCACTTTGTGAAGGAGGAGGATTACAATACTGGGAAGAATAAAGCACTGAAAAACAAAATACATAATAGAGTATAGAAAAAAATTCAAATAAAGCAAAGTATAGTGTTGTTTCCATAAATGAAAATAATTTTTTCCAAAGTCCAATTTCTTAATCAGTTTATTTGCACCATCAGAAAAACAGGTGTAAATCTACTCAAAACCTAATTTAAATCACACATAAACAAATATTAATATGTAAAATACTCAGATTAAAATAAATACCTAAATAAATATTTAAGCACATATAAATGACAACTACATAAATATTGTTTGGCCATTGTATAAATAATCAATTCACTTATACTATAAGCAGCAATTTATTTCTTTTTTAATCCATACCAAAATTTGATTGTCCCTCTTTGTTACAGGATTTATTCCTTTTAGTTATTTCTTTAACCATTTGAAGACATCTTTAATGCATCTTTGTATTTGAGTATGTGTTAAATATTATTTAGGAGTTGTATGCTTTTAAAGTAGAGATGTGATTGGCAAGATATGAACAGTCATTAGGTATGATTGACATGTATGAAATAGATCTATGATTGGCTAGCTTGATTAGGTGACAACAACAAAGAATTAAATTTGGATATTATTTTTTTTAGACATTTTTAGTGAAGGTAGATCATGGTGTAAATCCGGATAGATAAGTATGCTTAAACCGCCTGTTGGCGGATGGTTCAGCCAGAAGCAACTCGTAAATCAATGGATATCCAATAGTATAAGTTAAATAAAATTTATTTTGAACTGAAATAGTGGTCATTGTCCTTCTTCATGAATGAACTAGCTATGCAAGAAGAGGAAAAGATCACTACCACCTCAAGCCAATGAATAACATTTCCCCCTAAAATATAACATTTGATGGTTTTGTTGATTTCACCATTTGATACTCTACATGAAAATACTTCCTTCTTAATTTCTGTAGCAATTGTCATATTTTCTTACTCACCCACTTCCCTTGATCCATTTTCATGTACTTAGTAAAACATATGAAAAGTATTATTTTGAAAATAAAATATGAAAATTTACAAATTCAAAGTATAATATAAAGATTGGGTCAACATTGGTGAAACTTCCAACTACTTGCACACATGTGTAGTCTACTTAGAGTTCATTGTCTGAATTTCAGCTCATGAGACAAATTCAATTTTCTTCAGAAAAAAACAATCTTTTTTATTCTTTTCATTGATTTAGTTAACTATCAATATATGGATATCCTTCTGGACTTGGAATAACATTATCCTTACAATTATGGCTTGATAATACCCCATTTGATATGCATGGATATCATCCAGAAGTATGAATATTTATAGTATATTTTTCAACAAATACATATATTTTGTTGAATTAGATAGAAATTGTGTGTCTATTAGATCTGTTGATTGTTCTTTGTAAAATTCTAGATGATCAACAGATCTAATTGACACTGAATGTCTATCTTATTCAATGAAATATGCTTGAATGAACAAATGCACCCTAATATATATATGTGTGTATATATATATATATATATATATATATATATATATATATATATATATATCGCACGTTGCAAGTGCATCGAAAGCACTATAACACTTCCCTCATCACCCTCTACCATAAACCTCAGACTAGGATCTTATTCCTTAAGCAAACATTTGGCAAAAACCGCACTGGAACAATGCAATATATTGCGGCACTGCGATCCCAGTTAAAGTAACTTTTCTTTTTTACTACATTTCATCCTTATTTTCCATTTCTTCGATCTCATATTTTTACTGACCTGGGAGGATGATATCATGCTGAACGAACATATTCATAAAGGAGAAGCTATATTACTCCCTCCCCCAAAGAATTACCACATCCTCTTAAAAAAGGGAGGTAATTCCTGGGAGGGCGATTTTATGACAACAGAACCAATACTACACTACCCAACTCCATTAAAAGATAATACAATTATAGATTTAATTGTTTTTTTTTCATTCATTTAAAAATGCCTAGCAATACAAAAAACATGGTTATTTGGCCTTTTGGCTAAGATCAAAGTATAATATCTGTTCTCAGCATCCCAGCGATCTCAGACGTTTTACTATCGATGAAAATATTGCGTATATATAAGAAAATATGACAATGCAAAATTACAACTGTATATTACAGAATATTAATTTATTAGAAGCTGTTTATATAATGAATATGTAAATTAAGAAGACCTAAATGTATTTGAGGGTATTTGCATATATATGGTATTTCAAGAGTCTCGGGCGCTGGCTTTTCAACCCCCACTTTCCGACCCGACCTTGGATCACATCTTACTTGTGGGAGTAGGATAAAACTGGCCTTGTGCCTAACTCCTGGAGAGGAGTAAATATTTATTATACAACAATTACAACAATTACAATTAAATAAGCACAAACTGTTTTGATGTTAATATAGTAAGGATAAATGGAAAAATCTTTCGCATTAATTCATTTATATATATATATATATATATATATATATATATATATATAATTATTTTGCATAGAAAATCAAAGAATTTCTTTCTTCTCACCTGAAGCATTTCCTTCCTGCCATGTCTGCTTATCATCATTAAGAGAAGATTTCAGAGAATTTCTTCTGGAATAATTTTGTGTCATATCTGCCTTTTTATTGTTTCGGTTACTACCAGATGGTAATGCTACATCTTGAACATACATCTAATAGAAAGGAAAACAAAGTAACAGTTCAGACACTGGCAAACAAATATTTTCAAGAATTTTGTGTTTATGTAAATTTTAAAAAGGAACATAGAATTAAAGCTATATACATGGACGGCGGCACCGGGAGGGCAGGGGGGGGAGGCTCAAGCCCCCCCCACACACACACACACACACACTTAACTGTCATCAATAGTGAAGTTATATATGCATGTGTTTAACCGCCCCCCCCCCCACTTTTTAGGAGAGCCCTCCCACTTTTATAACTGTCCCGCCGGTCCTGATATATACATATAGATGGCATCAATAATAAAAATAATCCATACGATTTTTATAAAATACTATCATATAAATGGCATGTGTCAAAATTTAAGCCCAATCAGATTATTAATTTACAAATCAGTTATTTAAGTGAAGCTACTGTTGCGAATTTTGAAAACAATGGAAAAATCTGGATTTTGTGTATTGATTAAGCATTGCTTTCTCATAGGGAAAAATAAAAGCAATTACTTGATAAGTCTTATTTAAACTCTGCTCCATTGGAAACAATAATGGTTGTACAGACACGCATGATGCTGAACGCTGAAGTCACCCAAATTTGACAGTTATCATGGAAAACATAAAAAAGTCCCAAACCTGTTTTGCCGATGAGATAACAGAGGACTTGAAGATATCAGAGGGCAGTGTATTCACCATTTTGCATGAACAGTTATTTATCAATGAGAAGGCTGTGTTCAAAGTGGATGCCGTGTTTGCTCATAAAATTACCATGCGTTGACGATTCAAAGCATTGTTTGCAACTGTTTCAAGTTAACAAAAAGGAGATTTTGTGTCAATATGTGACAATGTACAAAACATGGAATCAAATCAGCAGTTAGCTAAGTGGACAGCAACAGACAGATGAAAGCTTTGCAAAGCAGCTAAAAATACTAGCATCAGTAAGCAAGGTTTTGGCCTCAGTATTTTGGGATATTCATCGATTAAATCAAGAAAAGAAGAACCATCAATAGCAAATATTATATTGCATTATTGGTGCGTTCGAAGGAAGAAATCCCCAAAAATGACTACAAAGAAGAAAATTGTTGTTTCACCAAGACAATGCACCATGTCACAAGCTGATCGCAATAATGGCAAAACTACAGGAATTGCACTTCAAATTGCTTCAGCACCCATCCTATTCTCCAGATATGGCCCCCAGCCACTATTGGCTGTTTGCAAACGTGAAAAGAATGCTCCAGGGAAAGAGATTTTGCTCCAATGCAGAAGTGATATCGGAAACTATGACATATTTTGAGGCCCAAGACAAATCGTTCTGCAAAAAATACATCAAATTGTTAGAGTGGTGTTGGAATCAGTGTATCACCCCAGAAGGAGACTATGTTGATGAATAAAATTGAATTTTGGCTAAAAGTTGTTTTATAAGTTAGGCCCAGGCCTAACTAATAAAGCAATAACTTTTAGGCAAAATTCACTTTTATATATATATATATATATATATATATATATATATATATATAGTTTATTGTAAACTGAAAAAAAAGACTTGTGTTTCGACTTATATACATTAAAAAAAAAGCTATATACACACAATTAAAAAAATCTACTCAAATAATCACAATAATGAATAAATTAACAAATAATTAAAAACAACAACAAAAAAATGCTCATTTATTTAACCTAAACATCTAAAATGATACAGAAGTCAGTAAGCTGCTGAAAATAAGTTATACATGGGTTTTGATCAAAGGTGCGAGACAATAAAAATGTTTTGGTTCCATAAAAAAAGATCTTAAAAAAATAATAGTTTGGAGAGGTAACATGAATTTCTTGACTGGCTGGCTAGATTTTTATCACATAATGTTTCCAGCTTGGAAATATAGTTTTCTTTGAGTTGGCAATCATTTTCGATTGAACATTTCTCTGGCGATGCTTCACCCATTATTAGCTTTAGCCAAACATGTATGAACATAAGAAGCCAGAAATGTTTGCATGAATAAAAATTTAGGTATTCATATAAATGTAATACTTTTTTCACAGAGACACACACTAATACATTAGGTGACAATATAACCATGTAAGATATAAAATAAAAAAATATTAAAGTTGATATGAAAAAGCAGATAATTAAAAATCATTGAACATTTACTTGTCCAAGAAATATGAAAAACAATTATAAAAATATAAAATAATATAGATACCTGAGATACTGAATCTCCAACAGGCTGCTGTCTTGGTGCTTGAGATGACAGCATTTGTTGAGCGCTTGAGTAAGGATGGGTTTGCATTCTTGGTGTTGGTGGTTGACTGCTTCTTCTCATACCGACTGCATCACTTGTAGGAAGAGCCACATTAGACCAAGGATTTGCTGGGTAAGGAGGACTTATCAAATGTCTCTGACCACTACTCACATATCCGCCTTCTGCTACTGGAACACTTCGAGGATTGCAACAGCGAAGGATACACACTGAGATTGAAGCTGTAATGATCACAGCTATTGTCACTGCTACAGAAACAATGATAATTGCTGAAGTCAGGTGGATCTTGTTATCTTTTTTGATGTTAACAGCATTTAACATTTCTGATGTCTTGTTGCTTACGGTCAGTGTCAAATATACAGTAGTTCTGGCTGATAGAACTGGGCTACCACTGTCCTTCACTAGAAACTCCAGCTCATATGAGCCAGCATCTTGTTGGCTTAGAACATGAGTTGAACATAACAAACCAGTGTACTGGTTGATGCTGAATATCTGTTTGCTATTGCCTCTGATTATTTCATATTTTAGAAATGCATTCTCTTGACTGTCACTGTCTGATGCCTTTATCTGGCTGATGTTTTTTGTATGATGGGGGTAATATGTTACATCCATATTATAAGGATTAACACTAGGAAATGTGAAATATGGAGCATTATCATTTTCATCTCTCACCTTAACAATCACATTCACTGTGTTATTCAATGATGGACTTCCTTTGTCTTTTACAAACACTTCAAAATTATAAGTATCTTGAAACTCATGGTCTAAAGACATAATTGAAGAGATTAATCCAGTTTCAGTGATTCGAAATGGTACAAATTGTTTATTGGTTGTCAGTAAAGAAAAAGACAGTTTACCTCCAAGTCCCAAGTCTGGATCTGTGGCATTTATGATGCCAATAGGAATTTTTGATCTCTGGTTTTCATCAATGAAAAATTTAAATAATTGTTTAGAAAATTGTGGCTGTTCGTCATTTACATCCATCACTTGGACTGAAAATCTGCTTTCACTTTTGAGAGGAGGATTTCCTTTATCCTCACAACTGATCCTAATGTCATGGTGATCTTCAATCTCTCTGTCCACTGGTTTCTTTACAATTACTTGATATTTCTTTGTATCCAGACTTTGTAGTTGAAACTTATTATGATCAAGATTACATGTAACATCCCCATTTTGACCAAGATCAGGGTCTGTAACCTTTACATATGCAATAAAACTTCCTGCCTTTATATCTTCTGAAATTTTCATGGATTTGTCTCCAGATGTAGAAGCAAAATTGATATTTATAGTTGGAGCATTGTTCTGTTCATTGATCACATTTACCTGAACCATGGCCAGAGAGCTTAATGGAGGATTGCCTCCATCAGAAGCTTTTACATAAAGTTTATATTTCAGTTTTTGCCCAGTTGTAAATTTCTTCATTAGAAATATTTCTCCAGTTTCTGAGTTTAAATCAAAATGAGTTTTAGCAATGTCAGTTGTTTTAGAGCTGAAATAATACAATATCTTTCCATTCTTGCCAAAATCTAAATCTTTTGCAGATAAAGTAGTAATAGGCAAAGCAGCATCAGGTTTATTTTTGATTGAAACATTATAAAGATTTTGAGAAAACACAGGAAAATTATCATTCACATCTGATACAGAGATATGGATATTCAAAGTACTTTCTTTTGTCGGAGATCCTCCATCTTTTGCTATTACTTGGATTTCATATAAACTTGTCACTTCTCTATCAAGTTTCTTTTCTAAGTTTAAGGCTAATTGAGATGTTCCATCAACACTCTTAGAAACAAATAATGTAAACGGTTCATTTTTTTTCTTCTTCAGTTCATAGGTAATCTGAGAATTCATAACTCCAATGTCTCTGTCTAATGCACTAGGAATTATAACCTTTGTTTCCGTAATGTCTCCTTCTGAGAATTTTACATTTATTTGTTTATCTGGAAACTCAGGTTGATGGTCATTTACATCTTTGATGATAACTTTGATTTCAATTAGTTTCATAAAAGTTGTTGCTTTCTTGACAGCAACATCAACCATTTGAAAACATTCCACATTATAAGTACAAAGTGATTCAGCATCAAGTGTTTGGGCCGTGTACAATTTTCCTGTGTTCTTTGAGACACGGAATAACTGAGTGTTACCAGCAATACTTTCTTGTAATAAACTGAATGTAATCAATTTATTGTCTTTGGAATCAATATTTTCCATGGTATTTGAATCAGCGGCAATATTTCCTAAGTATGTATTTGGACTTTTTCCTTCCTCAATGATGTATGTAAGGTCTGTACATAAACATCCTTGTAAAGCAGACAGAAGTATACAAGTTATGTGCAACATCATCATTACTGTAATGAATCTATCACTGTCTTTCTGATTGTAGATGTGTTTCTGATGAACTATTCACTGTTTCTGAAATAAAAGTCATTGTATAAATTTGTAACCAATTTTTAAACTCTCTTGCAAATCAATAAAATATCACATTATATGGTTTTACTATTTATGTACAACAGGCATGTCAATTGGCTACTGCTGATTCTCTATCAAAGCAATCTCGACACGTCATTCAAGCAACCCGATTTACATTGTCATATTCGAGCAACCTGGGCACATCAGCCTGAAGTAATTGAAATATTTCTGGCAGTATTATTTAAAATAAAAAAATAAAAAGATTTAATCACAACTTTTATCCAGGAATTTATTTTTGTAAATATATTTTTAGGTCCAGACTGAAAAAAATATTTACCAAAAATAAACACCTGATTTTTAAAAATATTCCTCCTTAAGCCTGAAAAAAAAGAATTGTTTGTTTACTTCTAACAAAAATGTTCGGACTAAATCTTAAATAAAATTTTTTCTTTAAAATTTGAATTTTTTAACACAATAACAAATTGCATTGTTATGCAGATAAATCTAGAACCGTAATAAGAAAATCTTTGCGAAAGTAAACAAAAGTAAATAGGAACACACGTAATTAGATACATCGTAATCAACATTTTCTACACACAAATATGTTGATATTGTAACTTAAAAATAATTATAATCGGCATTGCATGATTTTATTTTGATAAATATGTAAAGAAAAGTGTTATCAAATTGTTCAAAATCAAAATATACTTCATCTTTTCTGTCCACGGTCAGTGAAGGAGAAATCCTTAAAGACTGAGGATATTGTAATTTTTGTTCCAATACAGTGTGCCCCGTTTGGGGAGCTGGATTTTCCTTACATCAAAAACCGACCTTATGTCTATCTCTACCCTCGTGGGTAGGCAAGTAAATAACTATTCATTTTAAATTAATACTTTTTTTCTTTTAAAAAAAAATTATATTGAATAAAGTTCAGTTTTGTTATAAATTGGCTCTTGTTCCTTTCTTTAAAAAAAGTACAATTTTTAAAGTTTTTAAAAACCTATCATTCATTGCTAGTTTTTCTTTTCGGGGGTGGGGGTAATTTAATAATTTGTTGTAATTGTCAGTTAAAAAATTAAACTTGCATACCAAAAAATAAACAAATATTTTTCTTCAAACTAAAGTTTTTTTAAAAAGTTTGACTGGTATTTTGTTTGTTACTATTCCTTCTTTACGTCTGAAAAAAAATGTTTGTTTACTTTTTACAAAGATTTTCGAATTAGGGTTCTACTTTTATGTTATGCAGATTTGTTATTGTGTTAAAAAAAAATCAAATTTTAAAGAAAAAAGTCACTTGTTTTTATTTAAGATTTAGTCTGAACATTTTTCTAAGAAGTAAACAAATAATTTTTTTTTCAGTCTTAAGAGAGAATATTAAAAAAAATAGAGAATTTGTTTTTGGCAAATATCTTTTAAGGTTTTGCCAAAAATTAGCTCTCGATTTCATATAATCTTTATCTGAAAGTTGCAACTAAATCTGTTTTATTGTTTATTTCAATAATACCACAAGAAATATTTCAGATACTTTGCGCTGACGGGCCCAGGTCGCCTGAATGATGATAAGAATCAGTTTGTTCAAACAACGTGTCAAGATTGCTTTAATGTAGAATCGGACAGTGGTCATGCCTAGTTGAGCTGGCATCACAGGTTGCTTGAATGACATGCCTAAATTGCCCGCATAGAGAATCAGCAGCAACCAGTGGTCGTGCCTTAATTTGTACGATTAATATGTACGACAGATTAAGGCACGACAAAGTACGACCACTGGGTGCTGCGGATTCACTATTAAAGCAATCTCGACACGTCAATTGAGCAACTGGATTCCCATCGGCATATTCAGGCAACCTGGGCACGTCAGCCTGAAATATCGAAAATATTTCTTGCGGGATTATTTAAAATAAAAAAATAAAGCAGATTTAGACATTTTCTTTTAATAATATTCCCTCATAAGCCTGAAAAAAAATTGTTTTTTACTTCTAACAATCCGGTTGCTCGAATGATGTGCCGGGATTGCTTTGATAGAGAATCAGCAGCAGCCAGTTGTCATGCCTTAATCTGTCGTACATAAACATACAATATACAATATGTACTTTCAAATTCAAAAACAGATTCACAATCTATACTAATGAGTGACATGTGTACGATAATTACTTTTGGGCTATTAGATTTACAAGTTGTAAATTTGGTAGGAATTATATCCTACCTATATATATTGTCATAAATGGGTCATAATTATTAATTTCTTATAAAGGGGCACCTGAAGAAGCATGAAACCACCTACTAAAATAGTTTGACCTTGAATTTTAATGAAATTTCAAACATAGCTAAATTACAAAGAATTAAACAAGTTCTTAAAATTTTATTCTTTAAACGGGCTGTAACCCTACAACATTAACATTTTTCTAAACCAATAAGGGGGCATGGTCATCATTAACCCCATTGATTTTTATACTTCTAATTTTAATGAGATTTAACCATAATTAAAAGACATAAAATTATACAGATTTAAAAAATTGACAACATTTCAATCAGTGTAACCCTTACCCCCATAGAAGCTTTACAAAATTAAAATCATTCTTATCCCATAATTTCAGTTATGTAATTTATATTTTAATAGTTTTACTATGAAATACTTTTGCTTATTTAAAAAATATTTTTGGGGTTTTCTCTCTTATTCCAAGTGTGTCTTATTATTATGAACCTGCTCAGGGATGGGTATCCTGGCTAGTATTATTATACAAACAATAGAATTTAACAACTATTAATAAGTGCTATTAGCAAATTGTTAAAAGTAATTACTAAAAAAAATTCAAATTTTTTAAACATTGCTAAAAACTCTTAAATTATATACATTTAGCATATAAACGGTTTTATGATCTAAATGAGTTAATTTTCAATTAATAACGAATACGTAAATTTTTAAATATTTATAAAAACAAGATATATTCCTAATATATATATATATATATATATATATATATATATATATATATATATATATAGTGATTACATTTGTTAATGCTATTTCAACTGCATGAGAAAAAAATTAAAAAAGGTATATTGTAGTTAATTATATAATTTTTTGCCAGTAAATTGATATTTCATTTCACATTGTTTATCACTATTTTTTTATCAGAATTCAGTGGATCCTTGAGATCTTATACTCTAAACTGTTTTCTTGATAAATGTTTTCTGTGCGCAATAAATATTCTAATTCATTTCATATAGAATTTCAAAAATCTGCATGAATATTCTCTAAAGAGAAATTAAAAATTTAGAAATGATCTAAGAAGATCTTATAAAATAAAAAGTTTATGCTGTATCGAGGTAAAACAAAAAAATGAAGTTAAAAAATACTTATGTTTAAATAATGTTAGCAGAATTTAAAATAAATGATACAATATATTTTTAATTAATTTTTTTGTTTGATTATAAAACCAATAGTTTTTTATAATTCAGAAAATATATTATTATTATCAATTGTACTGAAAAATAATCCCTAACATAAAAATTCTGAGAAAATGTAAAATATAATGTAATTCGCATTATTTTGAATGAATGCTCAATATAAAATTTACTCAATATTTAAGACTACATAAATTTTGTATTTTCTTTCAGATTAAAACAAAAGAAATCAGGAATTTTAAAATACATAGAAACATAATATTTTGAAATGTGAAAATATTTTCCTTTTCATAAATTGATGTCATAATTGTAACATTATGCTTTGTTATATGCTATAATTAAATGTAATGGACAGACAAGAAATAGATTTCAATGAGTTAAAACACCCAAAAAATAATATATTTAAGACTGAAACAGATTTTTTACAATGTATTAACATACTAGCATTAAAATGACAAATAAAGTAAATGGAACAAAGGCAGTGCCTTTTTAACGATTACTTTGCTAAACAATGCCAGTAGTGTATTAAGTATAAACAGAATGTTTCTTAATTGCTTTAAACAGTTTAAAAAATTATTGATAATTAAAGTTACAGCAAAATGAAAGAAAATAAACTTACATTTGAAATAAAACCCAATTGAGTCAGGGTTTAGATGAAAGATATATCCAGAGAAAGAAGAAAAGTCCTGCTTTAGCAGCCATATTGTGATAACATCCTTGTGTTTCCTTTGTACAGTTCGTGTGAGAAGTAAACTAGCAGTCCTACTTTGTGTGTCATGCGTTCAATGGCTGCCTTACAAAAGAGTCACTTCCCTAGGACTATATTTTTTAGAGTTTAGCAATAAACAGAATAAAATTAAAAGCTCTGTTGAAAACTTTTATCTGATATTTTAAAATCTACTCCACTAATTACACAAAAAGGAATGTTTTTGAATATTTTCAACATTTAAGATTAAGTAAAAATAAAAACATCTTCTACGTATAGAATTCAGTAAGAGTGTTTTTTCATCCATTATGATTACTTCCTTCCTCTTCTCTTATCTGAGCTAAATAACTCAAAATATTTAAATGCACTTAATTAAATATTAACATGATTTTAATTTTTAAAGATTTTATCAATAAACATTTTCCATTTTAATAATACTAGAAAATACATTTATCAGATTAAAATAATAAAATAATAAAAAATTTCACACACATTTCTGTCAGTGTAGAACAAGCAAGTTTTTCTCCTTATTTTATAAAGATAATTACAATTAGAAGCCAACATCTTTAATAATAAAAGTAATTATTACAAATATTAATAATTGATCATTTTTAAACAATTTAAATTCTTATATTTATTATATAAAACCTATTTTTAAACTAAAACTAATTTGCCAATTGTCATTAAGATGTAAACAAATCATTGCCATTTTTTTAGTATGAATTGTTATGTGGAAATGGCTTTTATGCTAATTATAGATTTATTTTAAAACATTGTTTTATATTTTAATCAAATTTTAATTTTAGTTAACTCATTATGTAAAAATTAAGAATTATAATAAAACACAATATATATATACATATATATATATATATATATATATATATATATATATATATATATATATATATATATAAATGTCTAAAAAATCTTTTGAAATTAGACATTTTTATATATATATATTATATATATATATATATATATATATATATATATGAAATGTCTAATTTAAAAAAGATTTTTTAGAGATCACTTTTAGTTTGGTACAGGAGGGAGTGGTCTATTGATAGATAACTGACTACCACTCGTAGGTACATTCACCGTTTGTGCATGTCTGTTAGAGAGGCTACTAGTTTCTGTACCAGAATAAGATTTGTCACTTGTTTGAGGACTGTGTTCATTCATATAAGGTGTATAAAAGCCTCTTGCCACTATTGTGGTATCACTTGGGTAGCTGGCAGTCTGACCTAAGGGTCTTATGTTTGTGCCTTGCAGTAGATCACTTTGTGAAGGAGGAGGATTACAATACTGGGAAGAATAAAGGGCTGAAAAACAAAATACATAATAGTGTATAGAAAAAATTCAAATAAAGTAAAGCAAAGTACAGTGGATTTCTTTAAATGAAAATAACCAAATTGTTTGTAACATGAAAAGGATATATACAATGAGTTAATCTATTCTAAATTCAACCTAAACCTCAAAAACAAAAACATAAAATACTTAGATTAAAATAGTAAATATCTAAATAACCATTTAAACACAAATAGATATATAAATAAATAACAAATACATGAATATTGTTTGGCTGTTACATATATAATCAATGCGTTTATACTATAAGCAACAATTTATTTTTCTTTAATCCATACCAAAATTAAATTGTCTATCTCTTCAATAAAACTATTGCAGGATTTACCATGTTTTGTTATTTTCTTAGCTTTTAATTCATTTTTGTTCTTGCATATGATAATATTTACTTCAACCATACACTACACAAAGTTAGTTAACACTTGTTCTATTTTCATGTTAAGAAAATTATTTCTTTCCAAATTTCTGAAGTAATTGATTTTCCTATTCATTTCTGTTGATTTATGTTCATGTTCTTAAAACATATGAAAATTATTATTATTATTATTATGAAAATAAAACAGAAAATTTATAAATTCACAGCTTATGACAAGAAGTAAGTACAATATGGAGACTAAGTTAACATTCCCATCTTCTAGCACACTTGTGTAGTCTACTCAGAGTTTATTGATTGAGTTTCAGCTCATGAGAAAAATGCAATTTTCTTACAAAGATTTTTTTTTTTAATTCTTTTTAATTGTTTAGTGAAATATTGATACATGGCATCCAGCTGTAATCAAATTATCTTTACAATTGTGGTCTGATAATATTACATTTGATATGTATGGATATCATCCATAAATATAAATATTTACTGAATTTCTCAACATCTATAAATATATACACTATATATTTGGGGCACCTTACATTAAAAAACAACAACAACAACAACAAAAATAAATACCATTACATGAAATATTTTTGTACTTTTTTCTAAATAAGATACAATTTCAGTAACCAAAATGTATTTCAATTTTGAGTCTCCAGACTTTCTTCTCACACTCTCCTCTTTCAACCAAAAAGTTAAAATTTGAATTCATCTGTCTCCAGTAGATTTTGCTAAATTATGAATATTTTGTATGAGAAATATTTACCTTCATAACACCCTCCAAGTAGTCTTTTTAAGATTATCAAAAATGTTCAACTAAATTAAATGTTAACTCAGTACTGACTAATGTTGTAATACTGCTGTTCACAAGGAACATTCATTTTGGCCAAAGCATAGCTGCGTGTGTTAGAAAAAATTATTTTCATAGGTCTTTTAATTTATATTTTAATTTTTAAGTACTTAGCACAAAATCATAAAAGCAAAGCAGCTTCAAAGATTGGTACTCTTAAACACTAAGGATTTTGAAACACGGGGTTCAATATTTGTTAAGACAGTTAGAAACTCGTGCAAATGTTGGCAGAAAAAGAAAGCTGGGACACAAACAATGAAAACATCTGCTGGAGATATGCATTTAATTATTGAGAGCAAAAGACATAGAAGGAAAACTGCTCCAGTGTTGACAGCTGAACTTAATTCCTCTTGACAGCAACTAGTCTCATTCTCAACTGTGAAAAAACGACTTAGATCAGCAGGGGTGTAAGGGTGTATAACCATCAAGACACTACTTTTATGGGAGTTAAATAAGCATAATGAGTAAAAAAGCATAAGTGGTGGACATTGGAAGGGTACCAAAATGTATTGTAGACAGATGAGTCAAAATTTTAACATTTTGGTAATAAGAGTGTATGTTAGAAGAAAACCTAGAGAAAGACTGAATGATGAGTGTGTGGTTCCAACAATTACACATGATGGTAGGTCTTTTATAGTGAGAGAGGGGTGGAGAATTAATTCATACCAAGAGAGACATTAAAAAGACACAATAACATTCACTTTTGAAAGGACCTACTATACCATCTGGTTTATACATAATTGGGAAAAATCACCTTTCAACAAGACAATGATTAAAAACAGTCTTGGAATTAAAATTATGCTGATTAAAAAAAAAAAAACAGAACATTTCCAAAATTTAGCATTACAAGGTTTTTCTTTTAAACTAATTGTTATTTTATCAACTTGGGTGAATGGAGTTGTGTAAAAGAAGCTCAAACCCGTTTGAATTATGCAAATATCATCAATGGTTCAAAAGAATTTAAAGAGCTGAAATTTGTGTTTTTCATTGGACACTTTTTCTTATAATCTTTAAAAACAAGTGGGCTAAATTACGGACCTCATTATTTCAAGAAATTTAGTAGTTTCTTCACCATTTATTTATTTATTAAATCATGAAACTCGGTACTCTTATGTAAAATTATGTGCTCTTTCTGATTATGCATTCAAATTTTATTTATCGCTTTACTTTAAGCTATGAATTATAAATTAACTATGTAAATTTCCAAGCTTTTAAAACTGGTAAAATGTATCATAGAGATTGTGAGGTATTTCAATACAGCTTTAATTTCTTGTAAGTCACAACATAGTGTCAGTATAACAGTAACCACACCATTAATATCTGTTTTAAAGAAATTGTGTAACTCAAGAACAAAACAATTTTTTAAAGATTACATGGCACTAAAATGTGCCTTTTAACAAAGTTGTGGCAGATCAATTTCAGTGCTTCACAGTAAAGTCCTTTATACATTTCCTCCATAATATACTGGAAAAAAAACAAGATTGGATACAATTTTGAATCCTAGCACTGCCACTCAGATCCGGGCGGCAACAGCAAGAAGAGGAAAAACAAGGACATGACTAATAGTTAACTGAAAAACTTACACGTCGTTCAAACGCTATCTGGTCGGAAAGTGGATGATCCTCTTCCACACAGGATTATGCTTGTCTCTTACTTATACAGCCAACAACTATTAATATATAAATTATAATAACAAATATTTGTAGTTCTGTTCGATAATCAAACCATTGACAGCAAAACCACTGACAACTGAACTAATTCATCTTCCACACAGGACAGATATTTATTTTGATTGTCCCTTTTCTATGTTCATGCTTTGTAACATTTTTTCCTAGTTATTCACTTGTGCCAGTTTACCATGCACCATTACTAATAAGAAAATTTTTTTTTTGTCCCAATCCAAGGTGCCTCTTTTTGGAGAGCTGGATTTGACTACATGTCTAATTCTGCCCTCGTAATCAAAATGAGCTTTAGCGATGTCAGTTGTTTAGAGCTGAAATAATGTAATATCTTGCCATTTTTGCCTAAATCTAAATCTTTTGCAGACAAAGTAAGCAGCATCAGGTTTGTTCTTGATTGAAACATTATAAACGTTTTGAGAAAATACAGGAAAATTATCATTCACATCTGATACAGAGATACTTATTTTTACATAGAAAATCAAAGAATTTCTTTCTACTCACCTGAAGCATTTCCTTCCTGCCATGTTTGTCTATCATCATTAAGAGAAGATTTCAGAGAATTTCTTCTGGAATAATTTTGTGTCATATCTGCCTTTTTATTGTTTCGGTTACTACCAGATGGTAATGCTACATCTTGAACATACATCTAATAAAAAGAAAAACAAAGAAACAGTTCAGACAAATATGTTTTTATGAGTTTTATGTTCATGAAATAAATAAATTTAAGCCATACACTTAGATATGCATATAAATATATTACATCTATACAGACACACACTAATATATAAGGTGACAACATTGCTACAGTAAAATATTAAATAAAAAATTTTGATTAAATAAAAATATTAAACTTAATATAAAAAGAATTTCTAGAATAAATTATTAATTTAAAAATCAATATGAAAATAAAAGTAATTAAAAATTATTGAACATTTACTTGCCCAAGAAATATCTTTACAAATGAAGAACAATTATAAAAATATAAAATAATATAGATACCTGAGATACTGAATCTCCAACAGGTGGCTGTCTTGGTGCTTGAGATGACAGCATTTGTTGAGCGCTTGAGTAAGGATGGGTTTGCATTCTGGGTGTTGGCGGTTGACTGCTTCTTCTCATACCGACTGCATCACTTGTAGGAAGAGCCACATTAGACCAAGGATTTGCTGGGTAAGGAGGACTTATCAAATGTCTCTGACCACTACTCACATATCCGCCTTCTGCTACTGGAACACTTCGAGGATTGCAACAGCGAAGGATACACACTGAGATTGAAGCTGTAATGATCACAGCTATTGTCACTGCTACAGACACAATGATAATTGCTGAAGTCAGGTGGATCTTGTTATCTTTTTTGATGTTAACAGCATTTAACATTTCTGATGTCTTGTTGCTTACGGTCAGTGTCAAATATACAGTAGTTCTGGCTGATAGAACTGGGCTACCACTGTCCTTCACTAGAAACTCCAGCTCATATGAGCCAGCATCTTGTTGGCTTAGGACATGAGTTGAACATAACAAACCAGTGTACTGGTTGATGCTGAATATCTGTTTGCTATTGCCTCTGATTATTTCATATTTTAGAAATGCATTCTCTTGACTGTCACTGTCTGATGCCTTTATCTGGCTGATGTTCTTTGTATGATGGGGGTAATATGTTACATCCATATTATAAGGATTAACACTGGGAAATGTGAAATATGGAGCATTATCATTTTCATCTCTCACCTTAACAATCACATTCACTGTGTTATTCAATGATGGACTTCCTTTGTCTTTTACAAACACTTCAAAATTATAAGTATCTTGAAACTCATGGTCTAAAGACATAATTGAAGAGATTAATCCGGTTTCAGTGATTCGAAATGGTACAAATTGTTTATTGGTTGTCAGTAAAGAAAAAGACAGTTTACCTCCAAGTCCCAAGTCTGGATCTGTGGCATTGATGCTGCCAATAGGAATTTTTGATCTCTGGTTTTCATCAATAAAGAATTTAAATAATTGCTTAGAAAATTGTGGCTGTTCATCATTCACATCCATCACTTGGACTGAAAATCTGCTTTCACTTTTGAGAGGAGGATTTCCTTTATCCTCACAACTGATCCTAATGTCATGGTGATCTTCACTCTCTCTGTCCACTGGTTTCTTTACAATTACTTGATATTTCTTTGTATCCAGACTTTGTAGTTGAAACTTATTATGATCAAGATTACAAGTAACCTTTCCATTTTGATCAGCATCCTGATCAGTAACTTTCACATAGGCAATAAAACTTCCAATCTTAATATCTTCAGAGATATCAACTGTATTTTCTCTTGATGCAGATCCAAAATTCACATCGATTACTGGAGCATTGTTCTGTTCATTGATCACATTCACCTGAACCATGGCCAGAGAGCTTAATGGAGGATTGCCTCCATCAGAAGCTTTTACATAAAGTTTATATTTCAGTTTTTGACTTGTAGTAAATTTTTTCATTAGAAATATTTCTCCAGTTTCTGTGTTTAAATCAAAATGAGCTTTAGCAATGTCAGTTGTTTTAGAGCTGAAATAATACAATATCTTGCCATTCTTGCTAAAATCTAAATCTTTTGCAGATAAAGTTGTAATAGGCAAAGCAGCATCAGGTTTGTTTTTTATTGAAACATTATAAAGGTTTTGAGAAAATACAGGAAAATTATCATTCACATCTGATACAGTGATATGGATATTCAAAGTACTTTCTTTTGTCGGAGATCCTCCATCTTTTGCTATTACTTGGATTTCATATAAACTTGTCACTTCTCTATCAAGTTTCTTTTCTAAGTTTAAGGCTAATTGAGATGTTCCATCAACACTCTTAGAAACAAATAATGTAAACGGTTCATTTTTTTTCTTCTTCAGTTCATAGGTAATCTGAGAATTCATAACTCCAATGTCTCTGTCTAATGCACTAGGAATTATAACCTTTGTTTCTGTAACATCTCCTTCTGAAAATTTTATGTTTATTTGCTTATCTGGAAACTCAGGTTGATGGTCATTTACATCTTTGATGATAACTTTGATTTCAATTAATTTAATAAAAGTCGTTGCTTTCTTGACAGCAACATCAACCATTTGAAAACATTCCACATTATAAATACAAAGTGATTCAGCATCCAGTGTTTGGGCTGTGTACAGTTTTCCTGTGTTCTTTGAGACACGGAATAATTTAGAATTTCCATTGGTACCTTTCCGTAATTGACTGAATGTGATTTGTTTTTGTTCATTGAGTGTTACATCATTCATCAGGTGAGTATCTGCCACAATGTCACCCAAATAAGTATTTGGACTCTTTCCTTCTTCTACATAGTATGTGAGGTCAATGCACATACAAATATGTAAAACTGTCATATGCAAATATAATTGTATCAACATGATCTCTGGATGAATAAAATAGCTTAATATTTTGTATATTTCTGAAATACAAAAACAAAAATAATTGTTACATTTTTAAACTCTTTTCTCTGTAAATAACATCACTGTATGCCTAACTACAATTTTTCTTGCTACAATGTTAAGCTAATGGAACGTATAAGGTAAATTCAATTAAGCTAACTAAATAAAATATTAGTAATTTAGTATTATAGTTGTCGATATGTAATTGTGCCTTCAGAATAATAATAATAATAATATTTCTGATAAAAAAATGTTTCTTTTCACATTCATACAATAAAAAATATAGTGCAGTTTGGACAGGAATGTCTTACATATTCTCAACAATATTTGTATTCACTTTATCAAATAAGTTCATTATATCTCTTCAAATTAAAGAACTCGAGATACATTTAGAGTTACGTCCCTTGCATTATTAAATCTATGCACACAACGTACTATATGCACAAAAGCACAACATATTTCACAAGGACTCTTGTCTTTAATTAATTCACAAACGAGAGACGGTTACAGGAATAAAAACATACATTTAAAAACATTACATTTTCTATTTGTATGTCTGAATAATGCGATTTAATAACAATGCAGTTGCCTAACATGTAACAATGTATAAATTGATCAGTATGTAGTAAAAGGAGAATTGTATGAATAAAAATATAAAGATAGAACTAATGCATAAAAAAACTTGTAGTAAATTTCTCATTAATCTGTAGCAAACAAGCACCATATTACCAAAACTTCACAAGGTTTCATCACTCTGAAGTAAAAACCAATTTGTGTCACAAGTTGAAATTTGGGCAGAAGTAAATGTCATTTTCTAAAATTTTTGTTTTGTTTTTTCTTTTTTTCTTCATCAATGAAAAAAACTTTGCAGTTTACTGTCAATTAAGCACTAAATTTTTAGATTATAAATGTAATTGTTTAGGGAAACAGAGCAGTTTGTGATGTAAGTTAAATGTAAATTTATATCTTTTGAGTTGATATTTCTCAAAGAACGTTTTACCCACATGCGAAAACTTTTGTTATTTATTTTTTTAAAAAAGGTTTCGATAATCATAGCAATTAATATACTGCTTAAACAGCAAATTTTCAGATTATAAAAACACATTTTTAAAACCATACTCATTCATTTTTAGAGGGATTTCAGTTTTCTATTCAAGCTTAACATAAAATAATTTTCATTGCTTAAAATTCTGAAAAGGTATTTGTAAACAGGGTTAGTGTGGTTGAACTCAATAAAAATTAGTAGTGACTATTTAATGTTAAACCTACATAGAAAAATTACCACTCCCAGCTGAAAATTGAATAAGTAATTTTTTTCAAGTTATTTTTTTAAAGAATATGTACATTTGGTGATAATTGGATAATCCAAATATATTTTCTTTCTTTTTTTAAATTGAATAACACACATTTTAGAGCTAGGGTCACTGTCATATAATTTGCACAAATTCGCATAGTGTTTGTGTCATTAAGTCAAATATAGGATACATAACTTTTGTAATCAATAATATACCCATTATTATTTTTATTATCATGCATTTGCCAATATACTTACTCAAATGGGTACAAATTTGTACATATAGAATATTTTTAGATTTTGTTTAAACATATAATTCAGAGTGATTAAAAACAAAATAAAAAATTATGGCAATTCATGTCAAAATAATACCATTAAAATAACATAAAGATATTGAGTTTAAATTTATTAAAATTTTATTATTAAAATTATTAATTTTGATTACTTTGATGCATTTAGTTCTATTTTCAAATATCACTTGAAAATCTTTTTATAAAAATCATAGATAACAATCATTCCATTTGGTATTTGGAGATGATGTTCTGCTAGATTTAACAGTGTCAATAATACAATGAAGCATGTGCATGATTCAACTGGAAATCATATTTCTAAGATGTGGCATTGTTGATATTTACATTCTGTACATGTTTTTGACTGTTATTGTCATGTTCACAAAACTTCAGCCATTGTATTCTTTATTCTATAGTGAATTCTATCTTGAAGTTGTAAATTCAATATCTCGGGCTATTTTTCACTAGTTTTTGGCTATTTTACATTCATGAAAACCCTTTTACAGCCTGAAAATGGTCCTAAATTACAGTACTATATCAGATTTAACCATCTATATCCATTCATAGCTTTTGAGGATGTTTTAGGACCTGCAATGTCGCATGAAACCACTTTTTCACTAAAAAATGATGGATTTTGAGTCCCATGGAGCCCTAACGGTTATTTTTGGCCTGCACCTTCTGAATTTTGCAAAATTTTCAAAATGTATGAGTGTTTAGTGTTATTTATGTATAAATGAACACAAAAAATACTACTTGCATGAATCTGAAATTTTCACCCATTATGTCCGGCCCACCCCTACTTAAACAAGATATTTAAAAGATATGAAACGTTGGAATGAGACTGTTTACCCTTGTAATTTAAATAAAGGGTTCAGCCTGAAATTCATGGAAATGAGTATGGCAAAAGATACCTGAAGACTGGAGAGTATAATAGCTGAAATATTTTGAACATAACATAACTCAAATGAGGATAACAGTCCGAAACATGTAGTGTATGAAAGTAAATGTAGATTTGAATATAAATATTTGCATTTAAAAATACATATGTAAATGTTTCTAGAGTAAATTAAATAAAAATATATATCAACATAAAAAGAAAAAATAACATTCTATCTAAAAATAAAACATATCTTTAACGTAAAACATTGAATAATTTTTTTTATTAATTGTTATCTTATTTGAAATAACATCACTTTGTCTAATACTTTAAAAATCATGCAATTGTTCTTTTATAACCTAGAGATTTCTATTTTACGATTAAAATTGAATATTATTGTAATATAAGTTTTCCTATATGTATGTGTGAGTGTGTGCTGTATATATCTATTTCTATACATATCTTTTTAGATGAAAATTATTTTCAAACCATATTCCAAATAAAGAGTAAACACAATTGTATCCAAGTTGTTACCAGATGTTTATTTTTAGTTAGACAAAATAAAATAAAAATAATTTTCAATATCGTCCTTCTTTCGAACAGACTTTAGGAACAGTCTCATTAGAACTCAGGAAAAATTCAATAAGGTCCGAAAAAAAGCATTTTCAAACACAAACTTCAAGTGTGTGTGTGTGTATAATATATATATATATATATATATATATATATATATATATAATTTTAAATTATATTCTTAAAATGATTACCTTCAATGATAAAATGTATAAAAATATTATCTAGATATAAGAATTTTATCTCTATATATGAATGTATATGGACCAAAACATCTGAAAAAATTACTTTCTTGTTGTTTTGTGATGTAACTTTCTATAGACATATGGATCTGTGTTTAAAAAAATGATGGCAATAAAAATATATTATAAACAAATAAAATAAATTCCTCTTTTTAAAACTCTCAGAAAAACAATAGTTATAAAGGATTTTTTGAACTTGGATATTTTCATATTTCAATAAGTGAGAATTATAAATTCTCACTTAGTGAAATATGAAAATATCCAAGTTCAAAAAATCCTTTATAACTATTGTTTTGATATAAAAAATCCTTCAGAAAGATTCACTCTATTAGTTCTTATGTGAGAATAAAGAAGATATTTATTCTTAAAATGTCTAATTCTTTAAAGTTATAATTCACAGTTAACAACGTTTTATCATGGAAGGAAAGCATTTTAAAACATGCAATATAAAATAAACGCAGACACACATACACACACACACACATATATATATATATATATATATATATATATATATATATATATATATATATATGAATACTAAAAAAATCATGTATGTTTTAAATGCATATATTAGCTATATGAAATTATGTATAGAAGAGTTACCTTCTGGTTAAATTATTTACAATCTGAAACATTTCATAATTTAAAAAACAAACTTAAATAGGATGGCATTTAATCTAGAAAAAATTAAAAGACTAAAAATCGTAATTTTGACAAACAAAAGCTTTTTACAGAATTTTACTTTGCAATAGTAATGCCAACTATTGAAAAGACAAAATTTAAATATTCTTGTATTTTGATAAACTTTTCAGAAAGAAAAATTATAGATATAGAAAAATTTCAAATAATCTTACCTTTATGATGAAATCTGAAGGATAGCAAACAGCAAAATCAGAAAGAAGTAAATCCAAAAAGAGGGGGAGAGAGAGAGATAGAGAGAGAGAGACTGCTGCAGCTGCTACTATATAACATCCCAGGGTGTTTCTTTGTTTAGTTCATATGAGAGGGAAGCAAGTCCTACTTTATTTGTTGTATGTGTAATGGCTGCTGCTCTGTCAAAAACGGTTTAGCAAATGTGTAGTGTAAATACTGAGATGTTAACACTAAAATATTTTAATGTCACTTTTTTATTCCTAAATTCATACAATGAATACAAATATATTTCACAACATTTATTAATTATAAATAAATAGTTTGAAAGGCAAGCAAGTGTTGTTATTTAACATGGTTGATTTTCATCCATTTATTCACACTATAAATATAATTAAAAACACAAAAAAATGGTTTAACTTACTTACTGATTTTGTTTGTATCTTGATGATATCCAAAAATAAATAGTTACTTTCATAAATTCTGAAAAAATGTGTAGATACGAACGAGGCAAATTAAATGTAAAATTAATATTAAACCAAAATGTAAAATTAATAATTATCAAGTTTTATTCCCCAAAATTGTATTTGGCAATTCATTTGGTGTACATATATTTTTTTAAATACATAAACAAATACAATTTGTATAACATAAAATACCACTTAGGAAAACAGACAAAATTATATGTGAATATAAATACATGGTTTTGAGTCTTTGGAAAACAACATATAAACAAATTTACTTACATTTACTTTTTACATCATATCCAGAAATAAATGATGAGAATAAATTTCTCCACAAACTAAAAGTCTTCATTTTAATCAATTAAAATGTCTAAATCAGCTGTATATTAATTTTCTTGGAATTGTAAATATTTTATTTTCTTAAATAAAAATTGTTTAATATTTTCAAAGATGGCACTTAAAACATTTCTATCAAATTTTCTGAATGATGAAAATTTTCAGATGTCATCTAAATATTTAAAAAAAACTTTTTTCTGTTTCACATTTTGTTATAAATTGAGTTACCTGAGAGGTAATGTTTATACAAATTAGATTTAATTGGGCACAGGTGGCAGAGGTCTGTTGATGGAGGACTGGCTACCACTTGTAGGTACATTCCTTGATTGTAAATGTCTATTAGAAGCACTATTACTATTAGCATCTGTATGGGGACTATTTTCATTCATGTAGGGTGTATAAAAGCCTCTAGCTACAATTGTGGTATCACTAGGGTAACTGACAGTCTGTCCCAAAGGCTTCATCTCAGCGGTCTGCTGTTGTTCACTTTGGGATGAAGAGGAATTGCAATATTGTGATGGGTAAATATCTGTAAAATATAAATTTAATTTAGATTATAAACTGCTTACTGTATACATCATCTACATTAAAACATTTTTTTTTAATACAAAAAAACATATTAATCTCATAGGAATCTATTTTCATTGTATACTAGCATGAAGACACAACATTGCCTGGGATTGAGTGAGGAACCCTATGTCCTTTTGCACCCAGCCCATAACACCATATAACCTTTTATATTATTTTTTGCATTTTATAATATTCATTTTGAGGATGTAACAGAAGGATGTCTTTAATCCCCTCAGGGCACATCCGGAATTTCCAGGGAATCAATGAAGATTGTTGTGCACTTCTCTTCCAATCCCTAAACTGTTTATTAACATTTCCATTCTTATTTTTTAATTTCTATAATTTTCATGTTATAAATAAAATAATTAAAAATGTCATATTTTCTTTTTATGGCTTTTCAAGAATAAACCCAGACCCCATAATATTGTTGTATCTCCTTTAATCAAAATTAAATATGCTTATCCAAGTAGCATGGGTAATGTAATTTCAGAATATATATGATTAAGGGGGGTTTAACTTCAAAACCTTGGAAGATGTTTCTGCACAAAAAAGCAGACAGGAACTACAACTAAATATATACAGATTTGGTATCAATCCTCATCAATAATCTTCATAAATAGATTTTAACAATATACAAAATTTATGCCATTAAAAATGACAACAAATTTAACATAAAAAATCAAAAGAAAGTCTGAATTGTCTGCTTGACCTATATGATGATGAATAACCAAGGAATATGCAATACTAATTGTACATTCTTTTTCTGTTTTCTTTTTTTTCTTACTTGCCTGACATATCTTCCGTTTGTCTTGTTTCTACATCACTCCACCCTTGTCCATTATCATTGACAGAAGATTTTGCAGAACTTCTATTGGAATAGTCTTGTGTCGTCTCTATTCTTTTTTTGTTTCTGTTACTACCTGGAGGCAAAGCTATGTCTTGAATATACATCTGATAGAAGAAAATGGAGGAAGATAGTTTATTCATAAAATTTTGGAAGAGTATTAAAATTACTCTTCCAAATACAAGTGTAATCATAGTAATCCAAATTGCAGAGAAATTAAATGTAATCTATATACTAATAAAACTCTGATGATGCTATTTGTTATCTTGCTTGCTTGTCACCATGCACGATTTTAATCTGTACATGAATGTTTTAGATGATGAGAGAATGGTGTAAATGATGAGCAAATGATAAGAGAAGTAGTGGAGGAGGCAAGTGACATAAGAGAGGAGAATAGAGAGAAAGGGAGAAATAGAGAAAAGAGAGAGAGGGAGAGATAAAGAAGGTATATTATGACATCACAAGAGAGTTTCATAAATATTTGTGTATGTTTGTTTGAAAGCAGTAACAGTCATAATGTGCATGTTGTTTGAAAGCAGAAACCTTAGAATTTCTTTAATTGTGGTAGTAGTAGTCGTAGTAGCATTAGTAGTAGATATATTTTTTTCTTATTTTTAACATGTCTATATTATGTCTATATTATGTCTATATTATTTATAATATTTTTCCTTCCTATGTAAGTTAGTCATGAATTACGAAAGTATTAAAAACTCATGAAAAATAAAATATAATTAAAATGCTTGCAATTTTATTTTAAATTATTCAATGCACACAAAGTGGATAATTTTTGTATTATAAGATAAAGGAAAAAAAAATAATAGTAAATTTGGCACACCTTAACTCGGAATCGAACCCGGAACTTTTGCTGTTCCAGTCTAATGTACTATGGTTATGTCTACGGTGAAGTGTTATCCAAATTTGTTTAACTAGATGTTGATATAAGTAAATGTATGCGGAGACAGCTGTAAGGAAGCATCTGCGAAAATGTTGCCATAACATTAACAAGACTTTATTAACTCTTGCTAAAGCAAAGTGTCTGATTCAATAAGGATCATATGTAAAAAGAAAAAGTAGTTCTATAAACCCCATAAAAAGGTCTAGCAAAAGAAGCAGTGTTGGAATTTTTTGTATACGTATTCTAAGAATTTTTGGTGGCAAAACTTAGATAACTTGATTCATATTGTATACAATTAGAAAACATATTTTACAATTTTGTCTATGTAATACTATTGTAATAGCTAGTGGGTGCATTGATTAAGGGTAAATAGTTCTTCCATATATCATGATGATGTTGTGGGTGGAAGGATGAGAACTTATTATTGGGTGGCGGGGTATTACCTCCTACACCAAAGCAAAAAATACTAAGGTGTAGTGGTTTGTTCGGAAAGCTGCCACCAGACCCCAACTGTAAATGTAAAAGGCATCTGGGGCACTTAACTGCTGACCTTGCACTGAAGTGAAACCTCTCGAATAGTGGACTCCTTTTGTTATATTGGGGATATGTTGAGTGCTGGAGGTGGTTGCGAGTTTAGCTCTACCATTAGAGTAAAATCGGTATGGGGTAAGTTCTGCAAACTATTGTCAGTCCTGATATCACGAGATATACTTTTCATTACTAGAAGGGTATATAGAATTAGGTGTATGATTCTGTATGAAGGTGAGTGATGGATCCTCATCCTGTTCTCACTCGTCTGTCTTCAGTGTAATGACAGAGCAATGATCAGATGGATATGCAATGTCAGGTCAGATCAGACCCGGCATCTCCACTCTGATACCCTGTTGATGAGGCTTAATATACCAAAGCTTGATGAATTCCTGATGGTCAGTTGGCTACATTGGTTTGGCCACGTTGAGAGGAGCAACTCTTCGATAAGAAATGCAGACACCTTGAGGTGGAGGGTCGGAAAAAAGTTGGATGACCCAAGAAAACTTGGATGCAAAGCATCAACAAGGATATTAACCAGTGGAATTTGAACAGAATCAATCCTCAAGACCATCAAACTTGGAGACTGAGATTGAAGGCTGTCAGAAAACGTTAGACCCCTGACCAAAGGAAATAAGATGATAAAACATATGATGATGAGAAAGAATAGGAGGCCAGATAATACAGAAACAGTATTGAAAGCGAATGAAACTAAATAATTTTTGCTTGAAGCAAGTATCGATAAGCATACAAAGTAGAAATGTATATGCAGCCTATAGATGGAAAGCTATAATAGTCAATGAAATGGGGTAAAAATTCACTTTACTTTATACATAAGATTTATTATTTATCAATTGTTTACTGAAATAAATTACTGCGAATATTTAAATTACAAAATGAAAACCACCAGAATGCATTTCTGGCTTTACAATAGTTAGAAAATCCTCATGCATTAAAAGATTGAAAGTTTTGGATGCTATTTACATCCAATAATTTTATTAATAGATAGTAAGATGGCTATAGTTTTATAAAAATTGGGTTCAATTAATAATTTAATGGCCAAACGGTGTCGCAGTAATAATATTTAACTTTAAAAATTCTATTTCAAAAAATAATTTGCTTAAATAAAAGGCATATTTTAAAAAAATTTTAAAAGCCAAACAGAAATGAAAGTAAAAAGACTCCAAGGCAAAGATGGGTTGAGACAGCTAGTTAATCATATAATTATACAGTAAATATTTACGTTAATTTGAATTTGCAATAATAACTGTGCTAGGTAATACATTTACTGATCCACTATTTTAAAATGAATAAAACGATTAAAAATTATAGATGTTTAATTCGTTTTTTTTTATGTAGAAATTGTGAAGTCTTATATCTACAAATATTCCTATGAATATTTTGTGATTTCTTAGTAAAATAAAAAAGATAAGTAAGCAAATTCTTCACACACTCAGCAAAAAAATATCACTTATCCTTATACAAATAAAAATAAGCAGGCTGATATCCATATCTATTATGCTAGAAAATGAATTAGAATAATTAAAAATTATTTCAGTGGGTTTCACAATTTATAAAAAAAAAGTAAATAAAAAAATGATATAGGAGTTCAAAAAGTGAAATTATATATTATTATTGCAGGGAAGAATTGGATAGCTAATTATGCACATAGTCACTAAGCATTTCATCGTTTAAATTGTCATAAGTCAGCTGAAAATAACCAAAAATTTGTAGCATCAAGAAACCGCTGTAAGAGTATATTAGCCGCAGCTAAGAGTAGGTATACTGAAATGACTATAAATTGGATCACTATAAAAACCTGTCATTTCTGGAAAATATAATAGTGTGGTGAAAAAATTCCCCCACTATCCTACCATCATGGAATCGCTACTACAGCAGCGGACAAGTCTGAATAGCTTGCCCAGCGGTTAATTCTAACCTCTTCCTAAGACTTATGCTTGTTTGGGGTGAACAAAAAAAAAACAGATAAAGAAACCAATCTAAATATTATAAATAATAAAGGTAATCTTGAATAAATGGATAATTAAATAGTAAAAGAAATGTCTTTTCTATCAAAAAAGACTGTTCTCAATTCTTTATAAACAAGCTAATGAAAAAATATATAAATTAAAAAAAAAACTTACACGTGATACTGAATCTGGGGCTGGCTGTGTTTTTGGTGCTTCAGATGACAGCATTTGTTGAGCTCTTGAGTAAGGATGGGTTTGCATTCTGGGTGTTGGTGGTTGACTGCTCCTTCTCATACCGACTGCATCACTAGTAGGAAGAGCAACATTAGACCAAGGATTTGCTGGGTAAGGAGGACTTATCAAATGTCTCTGACCACTACTCACATATTCGCCTTCTGCTACTGGAACACTTCGAGGATTGCAACAGCGAAGGATACACACTGAGATTGAAGCTGTAATGATCACAGCTATTGTCACTGCTACAGACACAATGATAATAGCTGAAGTCAGGTGGATCTTGTTATCTTTTTTGATGTTAACAGCATTTAACATTTCTGATGTCTTGTTGCTGACGGTCAGTGTCAAATATACAGTAGTTCTAGCTGATAGAACTGGGCTACCACTGTCCTTCACTAGAAACTCTAGCTCATATGAGCCAGCATCTTGTTGGCTTAGGGCATGAGTTGAACATAACAAACCAGTGTACTGGTTGATGCTGAATATCTGTTTGCTATTGCCTCTGATTATTTCATATTTTAGAAATGCATTCTCTTGACTGTCACTGTCTGATGCCTTTATCTGGCTGATGTTCTTTGTATGATGGGGGTAATATGTTACATCCATATTATAAGGATTAACACTGGGAAATGTGAAATATGGAGCATTATCATTTTCATCTTTCACCTTAACAATCACATTCACTGTGTTATTCAATGATGGACTTCCTTTGTCTTTTACAAACACTTCAAAATTATAAGTATCTTGAAACTCATGGTCTAAAGACATAATTGAAGAGATTAATCCAGTTTCAGTGATTCGAAATGGTACAAATTGTTTATTGGTGGTCAGTAAAGAAAAAGACAGTTTACCTCCAAGTCCCAAGTCTGGATCTGTGGCATTGATGCTGCCAATAGGAATTTTTGATCTCTGGTTTTCATCAATGAAGAATTTAAATAATTGTTTAGAAAATTGTGGCTGTTCATCATTCACATCCATCACTTGGACTGAAAATCTGCTTTCACTTTTGAGAGGAGGATTTCCTTTATCCTCACAACTGATCCTAATGTCATGGTGATCTTCACTCTCTCTGTCCACTGGTTTCTTTACAATTACTTGATATTTCTTTGTATCCAGACTTTGTAGTTGAAACTTATTATGATCAAGATTACAAGTAACCTTTCCATTTTGATCAGCATCCTGGTCGGTAACCTTCACATAGGCAATAAAACTTCCAACCTTAATATCTTCAGAGATATCAACTGTATTTTTTCTTGATGCAGATACAAAATTCACATCGATTACAGGAGCATTGTTCTGTTCATTGATCACATTCACTTTAACCATGGCCAAAGAGCTTAAGGGAGGATTGCCTCCATCAGAAGCTTTTACATAAAGTTTATATTTCAATTTTTGGCTTGTAGTAAATTTCTTCATTAGAAAGATTTCTCCTGTTTCTGATTTTAAATCAAAATGAGCTTTAGCAATGTCAGATGTTTTTGAACTGAAATAATACAATATCTTGCCATTTTTACCAAAATCTAAATCTTTTGCAGATAAAGTAGTAATAGGCACAGCAATATCTGGTTTGTTCTTGATTGAAACATTATAAAGATTTTCAGAAAACACAGGGAAATTATCATTCACATCAATTACAGTGATATGGACATTCAGAGTACTTTCTTTGGGGGGAGATCCCCCATCTTTTGCAATTACTTCAATATTATAAGTACTTTTAGTTTCTCTATCCATTTTTTTCTCTAGGTTTATTGCTAACTGTGATGTTCCATCAACACTTTTTGAAATAAATAGAGAGAAAGCTTCATTCTCTTTCTTTTTTACATGATATGTTACCTGGGAATTAATAGTTCCCACATCGCGATCAAATGCATTTGGAATTAATCGTTTTGTTCCTTGGGTAGATTCTTCTGAAAATTCTATGTTGACTTGTTTATCTGGAAACTCAGGTTGATGGTCATTTACATCTTTTATGATAACTTTGATTTCTAATAATTTGATGAATGTGGATGCCTTTTTCACAGCAACGTCAACCATTTGGAAACATTCCACATTGTAAGTACAAAGTGATTCAGCATCCAGTGTTTGAGCCGTGTACAATTTTCCTGTATTCTTTGAGACACGGAATAATTTAGAATTTCCATTGACACCTTTCTGTAATTGACTGAATGTGATTTGCTTTTGTTCATTAATTGTTACATCATCCATCAGGTGAGAATCTGCTGCAATGTTACCTAAGTAGGTATTTGGACTTTTTCCTTCTTCTACATTATATGTAAGATCTAAACATACATAGCCATGCAGAGCAAACAGGAGTATGTATGCTTGTATTAGCATTTTTCATTAAATTGAATTTTGGTAATAATATATCCTATATTTTTGGTTCAATCTGAAATTTTAAAAAACTATTATTAATTTAACTATTTTAAAATATTTTCCAGATATATTACATTTTTCTTCAATTTGTAAAAATTACAATAACAAAAATACTCTTATAAATAATAACAAAATAAATTGATTTAAATAAACAAATAACATTTAAATATATCTTGTTGACATGGAACATTTTAAACAGTTTAAAATTATGATTAATATAGTTAATTAATTATTTCTCTTCATAGAAATCATAATGCATGTAGTTATTTTCAATTATAATGCATAGTTTTTTTCTCTTTTTAATTATGCAAATTACTTTTATATATAAGAAAAATTACTAAGGAATTAATTGGATAAAATGTTGATGGGTACAATAATAGCTATTAAAATCGTTTAATTTTAGTAAATTGTCTCCTACTGAGTTCTTTTAACTAACATTCACCAGAGGAGTATTACAACCTTATAATATTCAGAACAGTTTTAGAGACTGAACAAATGTATACTTTTAATTCTGATGAATGTTATTTAAAAGAAGATCTTAGGATACGATTTACTATCAAATATTTAGAGTTAACTCCCTTTCATTCAGTGAACTATGAAATAAAACTTATGTGAAAATAAAAAGAATCTTAACCTATGGTTAAGCTAAATAGGGTACATTTTGCAAGTTATGTTTGATACGGTGTAAATAAAAGTAATTTTGTTAAAATTCATGAAGTAAGCACTCAATAGAAAGGATAACCCTAAAAAAGTAGTAAAATCTTCATACAAATGAATTATCTCTATCTCTACAAATCCACAATTAGACCATGTATGGAGTACTGTTGTCATATTTGGGCTGGTGAATTTCTGTCCTATTTGAGGGTTCTTGATAAGGTGTGATTTCTTCTTCTCTGCACCTTCTCTCTCACAGATGTGATGTTGCTAGTTTCAGTCTTTTCTATAAATACTATTATGGCATGTGTTCTTCAGAATTATGTGATCTATTCCCCACTTCTTTTATTCCAGCTCGTTTGACTCGTTGGTCTAGTGGTCTCCATCAATTCGCATATACCTAAGTATATATATATATATGAAACTACAAAGATAAATATTTAATCTTTATCTTAGATATAATTGTGATAAGATTTTTTTTCTTTCATCATTTATTTTATTTTCATCATTTCTTTTTTCTTACACCCATATATATATATTAAATTCAATATTTAATATCCTAAATATTGAGCTTTACTTAAGCTTTTGAAAACTGATTCCTAATCGAATAAATTGAAACTGTATAAACTTAGCTTTTCATGTATTATTAGCTCATATATATATATATATATATATATATATATATAACAATAATGATAAAATAATTCTAATACACATAATCATACTATACTTCTACCAATAATAATAATGTTAATAAAAATAATAATAATAATAATAATAATAATAATAGTAGTGATACTAATAATGATGATAATGATAGTAGTGATAACAATAATGATAATAATATAGTTAATAGCAATAATAATTGTAATAATAATGATGGATATTATATTATGACTATTATTATTATTATTAGTAGTAGTAGTAGTAGTAGTTTTACTATTATTATTATCAGTATCATTGATACGGTGTAAATATATATATATATATATATATATATATATATATATATATATATATTTCTTTTGTAAGATAATGGGAACGCTGCAATCACTAATAAAAACAAAATCTCTCTCTCTCTCTCTCTCTCTATATATATATATATATATATATATATATATATATATATATATTTGTTTGAGGAAATTTATTCTTAATATCAGTACCTTTAGCAAAATTGCATAATAATTTAGCTGTAAAAGTAATATCACAGTTAAATTGATTTAAGTACAAATACATTTGCATGTCTAATCTTACATATTTTTTATTACACTTTTTGTTTAATATTTCTATTTAAATCTTTAGAATACATCTGAATTTTGAATATATTATTTACAAAAACTTTTAAATTGATGGTTACATCATTATCAGAAACAGATAATTCATAGTTCTTTTTACATCTTATTTGACTGTAATCACCTTCCCCCTCTTGCAAAAATTAGAATGTTTCTATTTGTCATTAAATCAATCGATTAAAACTGCATGTATTATTACTAATCTAGTGTAAAAAATATATTTTTACTTATTTAAATGCTCTCCATATTTACTAATATTTTCTATTTTTACTTTCCAAAATTATTTTCAAAATATTTTATGTCTGATCATATAAAAAGAATATTTTAAAATGTGTATTACTTTTACAAATAGAACAAAAAATATGAATTATAAGTTCTCTTTAAATTATTCAACAAATCAAAAATAAACAAGGGTATGATGATTGTTGAACATTTTTACAAGTATTAGAAAATATAAAAATAAAATAACAATATGTGAAATAATTAAACAATTGTTTTTAAATTGCTGCATTCAAATGAGATAATTGTTAGAGATAAAAAAGAACAGTCACAAAATGTTTAATTAGTTCAAAACTAACACATATCAGAAGATTCAGGAAGTAATATCCTGCAATGTATTCATTTTTAATATAAATTGTCTAAGATTGTGTATGCTGAATATTTTACAATATAAAATTTACAAATAATTAATCTATAATTTTATTGAGTTATCTATAAATAATTAAAATATATGAAAGAATATATGCTTTTGAATAAAATTTACTATATATAAACTCATGAACATAACTAAATATACATGAATTCAATATTAATAGAACAAAAAAATTCTAAAGTCATTGCAAATTTGGATTTCGAATGTATCATATTAACTTTTTTATTTTAAAATGATTCAACTGAATTTCATGTTTAAGAGAACATAATATAATTGCACTTATTCTGAACTATTTATAATTAAAAAAAAGCAGATTGTTTTAATATTTCTACTTGTCAAATGACAAATCACAAACAATTCATGCTTACAAAAAGGATATATTTACCAAAAATGGCTACATTTAAAGAAAGACAAACAAAACAACTATGAATTATATTAGAATTTTAGAATGCTTTCACATTGTAAAAATGTTTACAGATATGTTTCTAATTTAACAAATTATAAAACACTAAAATATATGAGAATTATTTTTGAACAAATTAAACCTCAACACTACACAAAAATAAAATTAAAATATGGAAGACAACTGACCAAGGAGTCTTTTGTATCAACAATGGAAATCATATCCGACATATTACTTCAATATTCCGTTACTGCTGATAGTATACAAACATGGAAATAATTATTAAAAATAACTCACCTCCTTCAATGTGAAATCCAACTGGATTTATACTAAAATGAAAAATAAATCCAGAGAAAACATAAAGCTCAAGCAGCAGCAGCTATTATTTATCAACATCCCTTGCCGTTTCTTTTGTGTACTTCATGTGAGAAGGAAGCCAGTAGTCCTACTTTGTGTGATGTGTGTAAAATGGCTACTTCTTTGTTAAAATAGCTGATAAGCTTATTAGTTAAAGAAGCTATCTTTGAAATAATTTAATGTCATATATTTTATCTTTAAATTCACTAATAATTTATGCTCACAATTTTAATTTTTTTACAAAACTAAAATGAAATAAATAAAACTTTATAAATGAAATTAGGAATTTAAAAAAATACGTATTTATCCACTATGGCCTACTTATTTCCTTCTAATTTAACTCCTAAATATAATTCAATAATATATATTAAGTAAATTCTAACAATTTTTATTTATTTTATATTTTAGTAATTTTACATTAATAAGAATCTAATATAAAGAAAAAAGGTAAAATTTCTAATTTATTTCTTAGCAATGAATTCCCCAAATACATTTTTTTAATGTTTAAAATTATAAATGGTACGATGCATATAATTCTATGAATAAACATGTCATTTGCCATTTTCATACAAATCATAGCATCTTTCATATCTGAAAATTTAGCTTAATTCAAATTCGTAGAAATGAAATACACAATTATCTTTCAGAAAATTTACTAAGAAATTCATTATTTTCACTGAAATTATATTTTAAAAGCATGAAATCAACTAAGCAATGTAATTAGATATTCATTTGAAATTAGTTTGTCTTATAAAACATTATTTTCCATTATTAAATAAATTTTGTATTGGTTTAATTGTACAAATTAGCCAAATGTTTTGTAAAGATTAAAAATGTTTTTCTTTCTTGTTTTAATTGTAAAATAAGTAAATGAATTTTTTTTAGATATTATTAATACATGTTATTTCATTGGGGGACAGGTGGCAGTGGTCTGTTGATAGATGTCTGGCTCTCACTTGTAGCTACATTTCTTGATTGTAAATGTCTACCAGATAGACTATTGCTATCACTACCAGAGTGAAACTTGGTGCCTGGCTGTGGACTGTTTTCATTCATGTAGGGTGTGTAAAAGTCTCTGGCTACTATTGTTGTGTCACTGGGGTAACTGACAGTCTGTCCCAAGGGTCGCATCTCTGTGTTTTGCGTTAAAGCAGTTTGAGTCTGAGGAGGATTACAGTACTGAGAAGAGAACACACCTGAAATGAAATTGCGAAATTGTTTGATCTTACATGTTTATAAATAACTAAAAGAAATACAATGTCTACAATTGTTATATGCATTTTTTACTTCATTGAATAACAAACTATTTAAGAGTTTTTGAAAAATAAAATAAAATTGGATGACTAGAAATAAAGATTGGATAGAAAAATATATATGAAAAATAATTAAACTGAAGCAAGATTATTTAGTGTCGAGTCAAGATTTGCCTCCCTTTGCATATCGGACGTTAACAATACTATCAGGCATGCATATTGAGAGATACCGAAAATAAAGAATGCCCGGGAAGAACTAATCAGTTTAACTCTGGCCTAAATTGAAAACTTAAGTATAACGCTTCGTCTTTGTTCCTTTTTACTTTTTATATTAGTCTCGCGAGCCTAGTTTATAACATTACAGATTATAATAAAAGTAACTTGCAACAGGGGTGTAGCCATTTTCTAATGATTGGAGGAGCAAAAAAATAAAAAAGGCGCAGTGACATATAGCAAACCCATTTTTAACCCATTATATGTATACATTTGAATTTTGTGTTTAAAATCGAAACCAAGGAAAAATATAGTTTTAAAGAAAGTATATAATTGTTATTTTGTACTTAAAATTCAAAACAATGAAAAGTTTTAGAGTAATGTCATAAATCTCAAAACATAATAAAAACATCATAAATTAAAATTGAATTATTTTAATTTTAAACCTAAATTGAATAAAAAATGAAACATTGTGAAAAATGCACCATGAAAGAACTAACACACTCTTTTTCTTCTTCTAGGCTTCACTCTAAGGAGGTTATCAATAACTTTGTTATAATTTTCCCTTGCTCATTGCCTGTATTCCATACTAATATCAAACTTTTGAGTCAATTCAGTTGCTTCATTTTCAATCTGTTTGAACTGAAGTTCATACATATTTTACATATCTTTAATTTAAAAAAATCTGAATCAAACGAGATTTTATAAAAGGTTCTATTTTGTTAAAATAAAATAATTTTCCACGTGTTTGAAAGAAAAATTCGTTTAAAACGTTTAAAAAATAATTAGGAACATAATATTGTTCGAATGTTAAATACATTAAACATACACACCAAACCTCTCTAATAAAATTAAACTAATCATTTTTGTTTAACAACACTAGGAAAATCATAAATATAGTTTATGGAAATTAAATACAGATTATCTGCTAAATAAATACTGTATTTATTTAAATAATTTTATCACATACTACTATTCATTGCAGAAACTTTTTTCTTGAAATGCAATAAAACAGAGATCACACCTCAATTGAGAAGTGTTGTATCCATTAAATACACTTTCTACATTTTAATGAATGTTAAGTATCAGTTTTATTTGTTCTTAACATTGGTTTTAATAAGAAAATTTAATAATCATAATTCATAACTTGTTATGTAATATTTAAAAATGCAGTATTTGCAAAGTATCAGAAAAAGATTATAAATTAAAAATTCCTCTAATAAAAATCATTAAATGAATTTATAAAAAGAATTCCCTCCAAAATAATACTTGCCAGCATTATCGATTATTATAAAAATTTCATTTTTATTACTTTTTTGGTAGAAGAACAAAAATAAAAATGTCTAAACAAAGGAGGGGGTATTGATTTTATACTATACTAGCAAATATATGTTCCCTGCGGTTGTATATTTTTGCTAGGCTGAGAGGATGATATCATGAACAACTATTTACATACGCTGACCCCAAAGGAAGAGGTAATGTCTAAGAGGATGATATCATGAGAACAAACACTCCCCCCACCCATAAAAAGTTAATGCCTGGAGGCATGATATCATGACAACAGAATAGATAATACACTACTACCTGGGAGGATGGTATCGTGAGGAATGAACGTGTACTATACTGCCTCCCCTTCAAAAGAGGAGGTAATACCCGGGAGGAATGTATCGTGACGAATTAAAATATACTACACAGAATTAAATAAGCATAAACCGTGTTAATGTTAATACAGCTAGCTAAGGAAGAACGATAACTTCCTTTCATAATTTTCTAGTTAAAAAAGACATGTTTCTAAACTTGAGTTATTGTTGTTCCTTAGTTAGCGTCTTCCTCGACTTGTTTAGATGGCGACTATATTTTTCCGACCTAACTTTTATTTCAGTGTTTTACGTGTATGGTTAAACTTGGCACGACAAAAGAAAACATTAACAACTCTAAGTTGTTCCTTTTTACTAAAAAATGGTTTAAGTTAAAAAAAATGAGTTGTTTATGAATAATTTACGTGATTGAAATAGTAATTAACCCTAAATAAAAAGTATTTTTAGAGTCCTATTTCAGTTGCATAAATTGAACAAAAATAAGAGAAAGGCCAGCATGGCTGCTGTATTATTTATTGGGAGGGGGGATGTTGATAACAGGATTTATTAAGAAGTGAAAGAAAACTTTAAATAAAATAAACTTAAAACAGAAAATTCAATTTTATTGGTTTGCATTTTAAGTGAAAAACATTTTATTTAAGACTATGTATATTTATAATTTTTGAGGAAAAATGTTGAGCTCTTACAGAGGAGGTAATTCCTGGGAGGACGGTATTATGACAACAGAACCGATACTACACTAACCACCCCCTTTAAAATATTTTTTGGTGCAATTTTAGTTAAAGGCCGATGCAGTTAATTATTTTCATGTAAAAGCATTATTTTGTACTTACTCAGTCATATTTTATCTCTCACGCCACGAAAAAGAATTTAAAAATATCAAGCAGAACTTTAATTAAAACGATTTTTCCATTTTGATGTACAACCTGTATTTTTGCCCGAGCCGACATTTTGGGCTGTGAGCGGTCGGTAGAATAGACAAGGGCATTAACAGCGACACTTATCTGCCCTTAGTTAGCTAACCGGCCACTCCGAAAATGACAGACTCGACATTTCATATCGCCCTTATGAAAATGGAAAAATCGTTTTAATTAAAGTTCTGCTTGATATTTTTAAATTCTTTTTCGTGGCGTGAGAGATAAAATATGACTGAGTAAGTACAAAATAATGCTTTTACATGAAAATAATTAACTGCATCGGCCTTTAACTAAAATTGCACCATTTTTTTTTTGTTCATTTAAAAATGCCTAGTCACAAAAACATTATTTTTTAGTGTTCCTTAACCTTCTGGCTAAGATCAAACTGTAGTATCTGTTTTCACATCTCAGCGACATTTGACATTTTACTTAATATCGGAAGTAAATTATCTCCCTTGAAAATAGAAGCTCCAAAAAAGTTTTTAAAACGCTATTTTTTTAATAAAATCTCTTATTACAATTATTAATATCATTATATAGAGTTCTATCGATAAAACGATTATGTATATAGAAGAAAATTTTGCAATATTAATTAGAAATATATATTGCAGCATATTAATTTATTAGAAACTTAAAAAGAAATATGCAAATGAGTAATATCGAAATTTGTTTAAGGCAGTTTGGAGATGAGTATATATTCTGTATTCAAAGCATTCTTTTGTCTTTAGAATTAAATAACCATAACTCTTCATGTTAATATAGATAAGATAGATGGAAAAAACTTTTGCATTTATTTATTTAGATATATGAAATGTAATTACATACAACATTAATAAATGTTTGTTTAGTGATGACATTTTTATTTCAAACTTAAGTCTGACATTTTTCTGCAATATTCATAAAAAAAATTAGATCAGGGGAAGTGAACGGTATCTTTCTGCCTTAATATATTTTCATTTAAATTTTTAATTAAAATTTTATTTTAATCAAAGGTTTGTTTTGAAATTCTTTAATTTTTCACTGACTCCCATGACTTTGTTGGTTATTATCAATTAAGTTCCGTTTTAATATATGTTTATTTAATACTAATAATAAATAGTAAAAGTAGCAGATGTCATTCTTATACAGAATAGTATGTGCCAAAATATATGACTAAAAAAAATTAGAATTAAAAGTTTCATACTGACATTACATTAATTTATACACAATCAGAGAAATAAATTTTACTCACAAATTTTTAGTAGTGTGATTGATATGGTCTTTCCTTTTGATATTTATTTTTTAGTGTTTTCTTTACTTGGTAACTAACACATTTGTGGGAACTTACAACTTGGAAGTCAATTTTTAAAAGCCATCCAAATCATACCAGCATATAAAACGGAAGTTAAACCGAATATGATGATGCTTATAACAATAGTGATTTAAAATGTATGGAGTTTAATTTGGATTTCTCTTTACAAAAAAGTGTTTTCACATCTTTTTGTTAAAAATTTAAAAATGACCTCAGGGAGATCATCATGATGTAAGTGAATTATGTATTCTCATAGTTTCCCACCATTTTTTTTTTGGGTACACGTTTTTATTGCTTGATGAGTTTGTTTTAGCCACATAAATTCCATCATTTAAATTCCTCCTAAAATGGTAAACTTTTGTCCAGTCACCTTGTATAAATTACCCAAATGACGTCACAATCTAGAAAAATTTTTAATTCTAGTCAGTTGGACTTAGTTTAAAATGTTCTTTTGTACCAGCATGGACTCTTACTCCTAGTTCAAATACATTATTAGCGTGGTGACTTAACCTTGAAAAATATCAGCTTCTCCTTTTGATCCCTTACCTTATAACTATAAACTTCTAAATAAAATGAAAATATTCTTCCAAACAAAAGAAAAACAAAAGATTTTAACAAAAAAAAGAAAAGATTTGAGTCTTCTTCCACAAGTGAACTAAAGACTAAAACAAAAAAATAGTTGAAAAGTTGTCAATTTTGAAAAAATATGCTCAATGTAACAATATTGCTGCTGGGGGTGGGGAAAATGAGGTTTACAAAAAGTGCGCTGAACAGAATTTAGGTTAAGCTTGAAATTTAGTTAAAAATGGGTAGTGGAATTCGAATGTTATAACAATATTATAATTTCTGAATCGATTTGAAAAGTAACAAATTGTCATTTGTGTTTAATTTAAGGAATGCATGAAAAACAAACAATTTAGAGAGATGCAATCTGAGGAATGAAAAACGTTGAAGTGGATTTGGTCTTTGGGTATCACAAATGTCCTTCAGTGCTTGTTCTCACTGGAAGTTTGCTCCTGGGGCCCCCAAGGTACACAAAATAGAAAAGTGTGAGAAAAGGATGGTGTTGACATTCTAACATTAAATAAACTGAGCCATGAAAATTTCTTTTTGTGTTTTATTGAGTATTCATTTGTGAACTAGCCTGTGGGAAGAGATGTTTCTAGAAATTCTATGCAAATTCACCAATGGAATATGAACAAGCAAATGTTTCTTTTCTACTCTTATGTAACATGACATCCTCAATGAAAATATTGTCTTCAGGATACATAAAAAACAACATTGCACCTAACCAGTTGAAGAACCTTACATACTTTGACATGTGGCCTCCCACTAAAAATTATGGGGCAAAATCATTACATTAGGACAAATAGTCATCCCCCTACTATGCTATTGACTTGCAACTCTATATAGTTTTAATAGGAGAATAAAAATTATTTTATGGTCATTATAAAAACTTTTGAGCTCTTTATAACTCACCTGACTCATCTTTAGGAAGTCTTGTATTAGCTTCATTCCATTCTTGTCTGTTGTCACTAAGAGAGGACTTTACAGATCTTTGACTGACATAATCGTGCATCCGACCATTCCGCTCTTGACTTCTATTACTACCAGATGGCAATGCTATATCTTGAACATACATCTGCCATAAATAAAGTATAAACGTTTTTAATGATAAAGAACATTCAACTAAGTGATGTATTAATACTAAATAAGAATATAAGAACATGAGAGTATTTAAAACAATACTAAACCTATCCCAATTAGAAAGGTTTAAATATTTAAAAGGATATCTTGAATTTTTATATATATCATAGATATAAAGTGGATTGGAATAAAGTTACAAAAGTAATATAAATTATTACAAGAAAAGGAGTTATTTCATACAATTCATATAAGCTATCAAAGAAAATGTACTTATATAATATATGATTCATATTCTTTACTTAGCGGTTTATAGGGATTCAACATATTGGATGTCTTTTTTGATAAATCATAAACACTGTGTTAAAAGATCTAATATTAATATGAAAAGTAAAACTCTTCTAAAGTTTTATGAAGACAAAAATAATGAAGAACAAATCATACTTGCGATACTGTATCTGGAGGTTGCTGTGATTTTGGTGCTTGAGACGACAGCATGTGTTGAGCACTTGCGTAAGGATGGGTTTGCATTCTAGGTGTTGGTGGTTGACTGCTTCTTCTCATACCGACTGCATCACTTGTAGGAAGAGCAACATTAGACCAAGGATTTGCTGGGTAAGGAGGACTTATCAAATGTCTCTGACCACTACTCACATATCCGCCTTCTGCTACTGGAACACTTCGAGGATTGCAACAGCGAAGGATACACACTGAGATTGAAGCTGTAATGATCACAGCTATTGTCACTGCTACAGACACAATGATAATTGCTGAAGTCAGGTGGATCTTGTTATCTTTTTTGATGTTAACAGCATTTAACATTTCTGATGTCTTGTTGCTTACGGTCAGTGTCAAATATACAGTAGTTCTGGCTGATAGAACTGGGCTACCACTGTCCTTCACTAGAAACTCCAGCTCATATGAGCCAGCATCTTGTTGGCTTAGGACATGAGTTGAACATAACAAACCAGTGTACTGGTTGATGCTGAATATCTGTTTGCTATTGCCTCTGATTATTTCATATTTTAGAAACGCATTCTCTTGACTGTCACTGTCTGATGCCTTTATCTGAGTGATGTTCTTTGAATGATGTGGATAGTAGATAACATCTACATTATAAGGATTAACACTAGGAAATGTAAAATATGGAGCATTATCATTTTTATCACTGATCTCAACAACAACATTCACTGAAGCATTTAATGATGGCTTTCCATTATCTTTCACTAACACATGAAATTCATAAAGATCTTGAAATTCATGATCCAGTGACATAATTGTTGAAATCAAGCCAGTGTCAGTGATTTTGAAAGGTAAAAACTGTGTATTACTTGGCAACAGAGAATAACTTAATTTACCTCCAACTCCCAAGTCCGGATCTGTCGCATTGATTGAGCCAACGTGAACTCGAGACTTTTGGTTCTCATTGATCTTAAATTGAAATGTCTTCTTGGAAAATGCCGGCTTTTCATCATTCACATCCATCACTTTAACAGAAAATCTTTTCTCACTTTCCAAAGCAGGAGATCCTTTATCCTCGCAATGAACAATAATATCATGGTGATCCTCACTTTCTCTATCCAATGGCTTTTTCACAATCACTTGGTATTTCTTTGTGTCCAGACTTTGTAGTTGAAATTTATCATGATTCAGATTGCAACTAATATCTCCATTTTGGCCAGAATCAGGGTCAGTCACTTTCACATAAGCAATAAAGCTGCCGACTTTAATATCTTCAGAGATATCAACTGTGTTTTCTGTAGATGAAGAAAAGAATGTCACTTTTATAATTGGACTATTGTTCTGTTCATTAATCACATTCACTTGAACCATTGCCAGAGAGCTTAATGGAGGATTGCCTCCATCAGAAGCTTTTACATAAAGTTTATATTTCAGTTTTTGCCCAGTTGTAAATTTCTTCATTAGAAAAATTTCTCCTGTTTCTGAATTTAAATCAAAATGAGTTTTAGCAATGTCTGATGTTTTGGAACTAAAACTGTATGAAATTTTTCCATTTTCACCTAAATCTAAATCTTTCACAGATAAAGTTGTGACAGGTAAAGCAGCATCAGGTTTGTTTTTTATTGAAATGTTGTAAACATTTTGTGAAAATATGGGAAAATTATCATTCACATCAGTAACTGATATGTATACATCTAAAATACTCTCTTTTGCTGGAGGTTGTTTATTTTTTGCCACAACTTGAATTTTATATTCATCTTTAGTTTCTCTGTCAAGCTTGCCTTTTAAATTAATTGCAAGTTGTGAAGTTCCATCAACACTTTTGGAAACAAATAAATTAAATGGTTCAGTTTTTAATTTTTTGAAGTCATAAATAATTTCTGAGTTTAAGACATCTACATCTCTGTCAATGGCATTTGGTATTGAAACTTTGGTTCCCATGATGTCACTCTCTAAAAATTTAATGTTGACTTGTTTTTCAGGAAACTCAGGTTGATGATCATTAATGTCTTGAATGATGACTTTTATTTCTAATAACTTAAGAACAGTTGTCATCTTTTTGACTGCAATATCAACCATTTGAAAACATTCTGCATTGTATGTACATAGAGACTCAGCGTCAAGGGTTTGGGCTGTGTACAATTTACCATTTTCTTTAGACACATGAAACAAAGAAGTGCCCGTCACTCCTTGTGTCAATAAACTGAATGTGACTTCATTTTCGTCTTCAAATGTTATACTGTCAATGACCTTTGTGTCAACAGCAACATCTCCAAGGTATGTATGAGGGCTTTTTCCTTCCTCTACATAATATGTGAGATCTATGCAGTGACATCCATGAAGGAGAATAATTAATAAATATATTTGTTCCATCATCATTGAGTAGAAATCCAGTTGGTAATTTTAATAGTAAAGATGTAAACTTTGATCCAGAACTGAAAATTAAAATCACCAAAAATAAAAGTGTTAGATTGAATTTCATTTTGAGTTATATTTTACATAATTTTATTTGATAAAAAAAAAACACAGTGAATATTGTATTTTTAATCTCTATCCTAGCTTTAAAAGAATTATGTCTATTATCAGATTCATTCATTGCTTAAAATTATTTATTAAAATGCAGTTTGTAAATCTTTTGATGTTTAAAAGTCACCAAATCGCATCAGTTCAACTAAATGATAAACGATCTTCCATAAAATGCAACTAGAATAGATGATATATAAAATTGATGAAACATTTTGAATATAAAACTTGCTTCTTAGAATTCATTTATTTGTTTAACATATTATAGTAATGAAGAAACATGTAAGTAAATATATTAATTTTAAAAAGTTATTTCTTATCATTATTCACACTATTATTATTTATATTTCTTAAACATATTTTTTTTATATTTATGTTTATATTAATTTTCCATAATTTCTAAAACAAATCATGAAAGATAAATTATTATTTATATATTTTTGTCAAATACCATAATTTGTTTTTCTTAGTATTTAAAAACGTAGAATTCTTCTAATATTTTTTTATTAACTCAATATTTGTCTACTACAACTACCATGTAAATTTTCTATAGTTCAATGATGAAAATCAAAATAGCACACTCCATAAAATTAATAACATCTGTCATATGTAAGTGTTTTATATTTATAGTAGTGTAATTAAACTTAAATAAAATTTTAAAACTTTATTTCACTCTTAGCAAGGCATATTGCCACTGAGACATAAGGGATTATTGTGATTCGGGGCAAGATTTATAGTAGGCATCCTGAGTGGGGAGTTGTGCAGCATGATGTTTGTTCAGATTGTATCTGAATTGGTCTAATTATTTGTTTTTAATAAACCAATTATATATATACATACATGTCTCGTTTGCATTGATGAAAATGTTGTCTTTCTCAAAAAAAGGGGAGCATCTTTAACTTTTTAGAATTATTTTTTTGCCCTGAAGAAATGCCTTTTTCTGTTTATTTTAACATTGCACTTCAAATGTCCACTAACTGACATTGTGTTGCACACCTTTATTAAAATATATTCACTCAATATGTTACTACAATAGTTTTTTAATGTATATGTGATATTTAATTTATATTACTGAACTATCATTTCTAATATTATATATATTACTCAAACACACAGACTGCAGAATTATAACTGATTTAATACAACTCTACAAATGTTTAGACAAATTTAATTCAATTAAAATACATCATTTAAACAAAATCTCATTTTACATAAATGTAAAAATATTTCAATTTTTAAATGTTTTTACAGAAAAATGTTTACACTGTACATGTAAAATTATACTGATGAGCAATATTTTCATATTAACTAAATAAGAAATATAATACATGCAAACATTTTCTTTCAATGCGATTATGCACATCTTGTTTCATAGCATTTTAAATAAATAATTTAAATATAATACATGAAAATTAAATTTTATTTCAATCATAAATGCCATGAATTCATTGAAATAAGAGAAATAATGATTTTAAAGTATAGATTTAAAAATCTCACTAATTTTATAGATTTCCATTTAAAATGAACATGAAACTATATGAAACAAAGCCTTTCAAAGCAGCACTAACAATAACAATGGCGTCCATGAAGCATCTTATAGAATGTAATGTCAAATCATGAATCGTACTAAATAAGCAGTGAAAATTAATAAAGATAAAATGTGAAATAATGTTACCTTTTAAAATAATCCACTGGAGTTTAGGCAAAAATGGAAAGTCAATTTACAGAAAGAAAGAACCTTCTGTTGAAGCACTTAGAAAGTAACAACATTCTTGGGTTTTTATTGTATAGTTGATGCTAGAGGGAAGCTAGCAGTCCTACTTTGTATGGTGTATGCATGATGGCTGCCACTCTCTCCTAAGACTTAATATCCTTACGCTAAGTAAAAAGGCTAAAAAATAACACTGATCAAAAGCAAAAAATGTGATTCTTACATATTTTTAAGTAAATAAATATAATAGGATAATTATAAAAATGTACACATGCATAATTTCTAAATTTAAAATATTTTTGTCAACCAGCATTCTATATAATTATCGAGCCATGTTCTATTTTTATCTTTTTTTCATTGTTTTACTTTTATGATTAAATTTAAAAAACGCCTAATCATTTCTTTTTAAAAACAAGTTTCATTTATAAATAAAAAATTTTTTTTTTTAATTACTTAAAAAGCAAATGAAAATGTAAATCTACAAATAAAAAGAGAATAAATATAGAATCTGGAAAATATTTAAAAAATATAACATCAACATTAAGACATTTAATATTAGAAAATAAAACTATTTTTTAAAAGTTACAATAAATATGCAAAAATTTCATATGAATGTGTATCCCTGTGCATATCTATAAAAGTATGTACATCTAGAATTGCTATAATAATTATAATATTTTTTAAGTAATTATGAATAAGATTATTACGTGAGTAAATTTATTTATTTTAATGATAGTGACTATCCCTGTCTAAATATGAAAAAACTAAATTTTGAAAACAATAATCTTTTTAGAGATAACTTTTTAGCTTCATAATAGATAAACTTCTGACAAAAATATATAATTAAATATATTCATCAATATATTCATTAAATTTACCAATCTATTAAAATCATTTTGTATGTTAAAAAAGAAAAATAAGAAATGAAAACTTTCTGGAATGGGTAAAGAATAGAGAAATAAAATGAAATGATATTAGACAAAGAATTGGATTTTAATTAGGTACAGGAGGCAAAGGTCTATTAATGGAAGACTGACTACTACTGGCAAGAGCATTTCTTGATTGCATACGTCTTTCGGAGGAGTTACTGCCATCAACACTTGAACATGAATTTACATCTGTGTGAGGACTGTTTTCATTCATGTAAGGTGTACAAAAACCTCGCGCCACTATTGTTGTATCACTGGGGTAGCTGATAGTCTGTCCCAAAGGTCTCATCTCTGTGGTCTGCTTTTGATCTTTTTGTAGTGAAGGAGGGTTGCAATACTGAGAAGGATAAACATCTGAAAATCATAAAACCAATTGATTTTAAGATTGATATGTCAAAATGAAAGCAATGGCATTTAGAGAAAGTTCATTTTAATGGATTTTGAACAATTATCATTTTCTTTTAAATGTCATTCTTTGCAGAAATTCATGAAAGTATGATGGGTGCATTTCTTCTTTAGTGAAATTTTGGTTTTGAGATGAGATTTGTCGCGGAATAAATCACATTATTCTTAAGAACACATGCCATAATAGTATTTATAGAAAAGACTGAGACTAGCAACATCACGTCTGTGAGAGAGGGAGTGTAGAGAAGAAGAAAGGGTAGGGCCAATCAAATTACAGATACGTTTCTGCACCTTATCAATAACCCTCAAATGGCACAGAGATTCACCAGCCCAAATATGATAACAGTACTCCATATATGATCTGATTGTAGACTTGTAGAGATAGAGAATAGCCTCAGGTGTTAGAAAGTGTTTGAAGCGATAGAGAGAACCGATTTTATGAGAAGCAAAAAGAGCAATGGATCTAATGTATGCACCCCAAGAAAGATTTGATGAGAGAGAAAGACCAAGAAGTTTCAGAGTCGATTTCTCCTCAAGAGCAGAGCCATCCATGAGAATCTCAGGAAGAAAAGGGACATGCCTACAATTGAAAGACACGAGCTGAGTCTTAACAGGATTAAATGAAACAAGCCATTTCGTACCCCAATCCACAACTGAACCCATGTCAACTTCTAGATCAGCTGCATATTTCGACTGATCCAAGGTAGATGGGCAAGAAGCAACACCAGAATAGAGAGTAGTATCGTCAGCATAGTCTATGCTAAGCAATACCAGCCACAGCAATATCATTCTTCTGGAGCATATATTAACTCGAATGGTAAATAAATAAAATTGTATAAGATCTAGAAGAATGAACCTCTTTGTATTAATTTTATAGTTTTACAATGAGAGCCATACAATTTCTCCTTATCTTTTCAAACAGTTTTTCTCACTATTTCACACAAAATCTTGCATTGTTGGGATCCATATAATTAATAATACTTGTCCAACCATTTAATTATATCTAATTCATATGCATAATTAGTTTACTTATACAAGGTGTGAAAAGTTCCCTTCTTATCATGGATCAGTACATAAATCATCATGAGGTTGACAATAGGTAATTTGTAGAATTTGGATTATTCGGACTAAATTCTACAAATAATCAATCCTCATCTCAAAAAATCAGAAACATAATAGGTAATTTGTTTGAAACTTTAGAATTACATTTTTAAACCTTTGGGAAGTGGATGAATTCATAATTAAGAAATAATTCAATCATTATATTGTTATATTTCATGAGAGCTTATAAAAATAAATGAACAGAATTATGTTACACATAAATAATGTAATAAATAATGTTACAAAAATAATGTAATAAAGGATAATCATTTAACAAAATATATAAGTAACAAAGAAATGTTATATTCATTTTAAAAGGAAAATATAAAACATGAAATGTCTAACCTTTATGGTTTTACATTTTTTAAGTTAATTATTAAGCAAAAACATATTTTTATAAAATCTAATATGAATAATTTAACTCACCAGATATAACATCAGTATGGCTTATATCTTCGTCACTGAAGCCATGTCTGCTATTTTGTTGAGAAGACTTTATGGAGTTTCTACCTGAATAGTTTTGTGCTGTGATAGCTCTTTTATTATTCCTATCACAACCAGATGGCAATGCAATATCTTGAAGATACATCTGAAGATAATAAAATAAAATAGGAATATTTAATGCAACAATATAATTTGTATAATAATATAGTCAACTTCAATATCCAGTTTCTATGGTATCATCGACATGCATTTTACATTTAAATATACATTGTTCGGAACACAATTCAGAACCTGCTACACTATACTATTAATGTTTAAACTGTCTTGATAATTAGTTCATTAAAGCTTGTTTATTATGTTATATAAGGTGTTTATATTCTTAACAATATATATCATCATTATCATGCTAGTGTCATGTATCTTCTTGACTCCTTCACAACATTTTACTCTATCTTCCATGAAAAAAAACATTAATAAATTTTTCTATACTTTTTTAAATTTAAAATTTCTTAAATTTTTAATTTCTATTATGACAAGTTTTTATAAGGCTTCTTGCAAGTGCTTTATTAACTGATTCTCTCCACCTTTGATAGATTGCGAATTGAACTATTAACTACTTTCTCACTGTATATGATCATATGTTTCTAATTGTTTTTTTAAAATTCTTCCTTTTCCTTGAGATGTGTTTTTTCCTTACCTGTAATCTAACAACCATTTTTTCCCTTTGTATATCCATGTAATCTGATTTATACACTGTCTGAACAGGTTTGTTTTACCCACACCCCTACTCCTTTCTAATTTGCTGTATAACTGGGAGTGTTCAACTCTGTGGTCCTGATGCTGGTTGTTGGCTACTAAATTGGTGTCTATACCCTGCGCTGATAAAGAGACTCAATATTAATAAAAACCCATATAGTCTCGGTTTCTATCGTACACAAACTGTTGTTTATGTTGAATTCTTGGAGTGAAAATAAAAGATCATGTCGTTATTAGGTTTACGTAAAATCTATATTGTATATATATATATATATATATATATATATCGGTAGATCCAAGTGGGTTGGATGTAAGATGATTCTCACAGAGCCTTTTGCAGAGGAAATCCAAATAGAGAGCTCAATAAAAAGTATAGAGCAATATTAATAACAATAGGAATGTACAAAAAAGACTCAACAATCCATTACAGATATTTTGGTATTAATTTATTTCAACCACATGCTCAGCTTCTTCTGACTAACTACAAAAATTATAGCCTTGGGAATGATATGTTCTTATTTTTCTAGTTTATATATATGTATATTTATGACCAGAATGAGGCTTGAGTACAAAAATCAAAGATGGCTGACTTTGTAAACAGTATTTTCGGGCCATCGACATTGTGTTATCGTGAAATGAGACTTTTTTTATGAATTGTATAGATATAAATCTTTTTTTTTCTTGCGTTTCTGAAGATTCATCTTGTTTATAAAATTCAAACTTTGTTTGATTGTATAGCGTCGGTGATGAAGCATCTCTATATTGATAAAGTAATCTAGATTTTTCTCCTGCAACTTCAGTCACTATAGGACTTTAAACACAGGCACTACATAGAAATCCGATATGGTCACACTTTATGCCAATAATTGATGCATGTTTCCGGAAATTATCATTCAGTTGCATAATTTCCTACATTAAATCTGACATACCTGACTGTCTCAAACAAATCATACATACAGGAAGTCGGAGTAACTTTTACTCACACGCAAAAATCTACTACCACTACCACCATCTAACACCGGGACTTCATCTTCATTGGATAAATTTTCCAGCTTCGACTGTCATTGTTTCATTTTTTAATTCTGTGATATTGTCTTTCACCAATTATAACTTCTCTAAGTAAATACTGATCGCTTCCTTGAGATTCTTCTTCCTACTTTTACAGCACTTTGATTGGCTGGCTACAATCCTATTCTGGAATAATGGAATATAATTGCCAAATGCTAAACAAAAAGCAATTGAAATTAAAACATGGTGTCTCTAATTCCTCCATTCGGTAAACGCCTTCATTTACAAAAATAATGTTTTAACTACAATAATTTTCTTTTAACAAAAATATTCCTTTTAAGAAATACTTTATTTCATCATATATAAACCATGTTCAATCATTGATATATAGAATGAACACTCCCTCAATTTCTTCATTCCAGTCATTAGGATTATATTTAAATAATAAAGGAATATCGCTTTTAGTTTGAAGACAACTATAGGATATTTTCTTATTAACAAAAATACAACACACGTTTATTGAAAAAAAATTAACGAGGTTGGTTTTCTCCTGATTTATATAAGACATTTATTGTTAATTTTTTACGATTTACGATAAATTCTATTAAATATTTTAATATATATATATATATATATATATATATATATAAATATTTTAGTACTATTATTAAGTTTTAACACATGTTTTTTTTACCAATAAACAACCGGATACCGTATTTCAATGTTGTGACCTGCATTAATTGATTAAAACAAACAAAAAGATCCCTTATTAAGTTTTAATGCCCAATTTTCTAATTAAAATTTATTACAATTTGCTGGAATAATTTTTAAAATTATATTTAATCCCTAATATGAAAAGTAATGCTAATGAGAATATATTTTTTATCATTGTTGAATTGAATTCTGTCAGAGGAGGGGGTGACACAACACAACACAACATACCTAATTCTCAATAAAAGGAAAGTTTAACAAACATTGCTCGCCCATCGAATTCACGTCGGTGGAAGACGCCCCCACCCCTTACTGGACTTAGGGTTAAAATCGCCCAAAACCAAGATCGCTCAAACTTAGTAATATTGCCAGTCCAAAACACAGATATTAGAAGTTACAAGTTAGAAGGTTTTGAGCAAACATAGGCTTTTGTATTTTACCCTAATAATTATCTTTTATACAAAAACACACATCCGAATTTGTCCATTATTTTTTTTTTGCTTGAAATTGCCTTCGCCCTTCAGAGGTACAAACTTTGGAGACCAGTGCCAGCCGATTACCCTCTTGATCTAATCACAACGTGGGGAGAGTGGTAATCGAATGACCTTTCAACACCGACGGTCTTCATCAGTACAGCTACCTTTTCTGCAGACATGTACCGAGTGACCAACCAAAACGGACAACTTCGGGGATGTCACAAGAGGCTGGGGTACATTTTAATGTTGCAACAACCAGGAGTGCTGCATTTAATGGTGTCCTACAGAAGGAGGTACAGTTTAGGGGTCGGATACATTAAAACTAATTTAAAACATGTAGATAAATAGGGTAATCCAGTTAATTGATTTAGAGCTTTTGATTTTCAAGTTTCCTTATGTTTCAACCATTGTCAAAGATGTAATCTCTCTCTGTTATGGAAATCAAAGTATATAAAAGGATTAAATGAAGAGAATTTGAATATGATAAGAATTACATTTCTATAATTATTTTACATTTTCCCAAAATGGTATAAAATAGCAGTTAGAAATATCAAATATAGTTATAAGTGATGTACAAAACAAATTAAATATATTATTATTGATTTTAATTAGGAATATTTATTGTACACAGTAATAAGATAAAATACATGAGTTTTACTTTAAAACAAATGATTAATAATGAAAAGAAATAAAATCAATTACCTGTGAAATAGAGTCTGCAGGTAGCTGTGATTTTGGTGCTTGAGACGACAGCACGTGTTGAGCACTTGCGTAAGGATGGGTTTGCATTCTGGGTGTTGGTGGTTGACTGCTTCTTCTCATACCGACTGCATCACTTGTAGGAAGAGCAACATTAGACCAAGGATTTGCTGGGTAAGGAGGACTTATCAAATGTCTCTGACCACTACTCACATATCCGCCTTCTGCTACTGGAACACTTCGAGGATTGCAACAGCGAAGGATACACACTGAGATTGAAGCTGTAATGATCACAGCTATTGTCACTGCTACAGACACAATGATAATTGCTGAAGTCAGGTGGATCTTGTTATCTTTTTTGATATTAACAGCATTTAACATTTCTGATGTCTTGTTGCTTACAGTCAGTGTCAAATATACAGTAGTTCTGGCTGATAGAACTGGGCTACCACTGTCCTTCACTAGAAACTCCAGCTCATATGAGCCAGCATCTTGTTGGCTTAGGACATGAGTTGAACATAACAAACCAGTGTACTGGTTGATGCTGAATATCTGTTTGCTATTGCCTCTGATTATTTCATATTTTAGAAATGCATTCTCTTGACTGTCACTGTCTGATGCCTTTATCTGGCTGATGTTCTTTGTATGATGGGGGTAATATGTTACATCCATATTATAAGGATTAACACTGGGAAATGTGAAATATGGAGCATTATCATTTTCATCTCTCACCTTAACAATCACATTCACTGTGTTATTCAATGATGGACTTCCTTTGTCTTTTACAAACACTTCAAAATTATAAGTATCTTGAAACTCATGGTCTAAAGACATAATTGAAGAGATTAATCCAGTTTCAGTGATTCGAAATGGTACAAATTGTTTATTGGTGGTCAGTAAAGAAAAAGACAGTTTACCTCCAAGTCCCAAGTCTGGATCTGTGGCATTGATCGTGCCAATAGGAATTTTTGATCTCTGGTTTTCATCAATGAAGAATTTAAATAATTGTTTAGAAAATTGTGGCTGTTCATCATTCACATCTATCACTTGGACTGAAAATCTGCTTTCACTTTTGAGAGGAGGAGTTCCTTTATCCTCACAACTGATCCTAATGTCATGGTGATCGTCACTCTCTCTGTCCACTGGTTTCTTTACAATTACTTGATATTTCTTTGTATCCAGACTTTGTAGTTGAAACTTATTATGATCAAGATTACAAGTAACCTTTCCATTTTGATCAGCATCCTGGTCGGTAACCTTCACATAGGCAATAAAACTTCCAATCTTAATATCTTCAGAGATATCTACTGTATTTTCTTTTGATGCAGATCCAAAATTCACATCGATTACTGGAGCATTGTTTTGTTCATTGATCACATTCACTTGAACCATGGCCAGAGAGCTTAAGGGAGGATTTCCTCCATCAGAAGCTTTTACATAAAGTTTATACTTCAGTTTTTCTCCAGATGTAAATCTTTTCATTATAAAAATTTCCCCAGTTTCTGAGTTTAAATCAAAATGAGCTTTACCAATATCAGTTGTTTTGGAGCTGAAATAATATAATATCTTGCCATTTTTGCCAAAATCTAAATCTTTTGCAGACAAAGTAGCAATAGGCAATGCTGCATCTGGTCTGTTCTTAACTGAAACGTTATAAAGGTTTTGAGAAAACACAGGAAAATTATCATTCACATCTGATACAGAGATATGGATATTCAAGGTACTTTCTTTTGTCGGAGATCCTCCATCTTTTGCTATTACTTGGATTTCATATAAACTTGTCACTTCTCTATCAAGCTGCTTTTCTAAGTTTAAGGCTAATTGAGATGTTCCATCAACACTCTTAGAAACAAATAATGTAAACGGTTCATTTTTTTTCTTTTTTAGTTCATAGGTAATCTGAGAATTCATAACTCCAATGTCTCTGTCTAATGCACTAGGAATTATAACCTTTGTTTTCATAACATCTCCTTCTGAGAATTTTATGTTGACTTGTTTATCTGGAAACTCAGGTTGATGGTCATTTACATCTTTGATGATAACTTTGATTTCAATTAGTTTCATAAAAGTTGTTGCTTTCTTGACAGCAACATCAACCATTTGAAAACATTCGACATTATAAGTACAAAGTGATTCAGCATCAAGTGTTTGGGCCGTGTACAATTTTCCTGTATTCTTTGAAACATGGAATAATTTCGAATTTCCATTGGTACCTTTCCGTAATTGACTGAATGTGATTTGTTTTTGTTCATTGAGTGTTACATCATTCATCAGGTGAGTATCTGCCACAATGTCACCCAAATAAGTATTTGGACTCTTGCCTTCTTCTACATAGTATGTGAGATCAATGCACATACAAATATGTAAAACTGTCATAAGCAGATATAATTGTATCAACATGATCTCTGGATGAATAAAATAGCTTAATACTTTGTATATTTCTGAAATACAAAAACAAAAATAATTATTGAATTGTTTTCTCAATAAATAACATCACTGTATGCATAACTATATTTTTTTTTGCTACAAAGTCTAACTAATAGAACATTTCAGATAAATTAGATTCAGTTTGCTAGATAAAAATGTTGCTGTAATTTGGTATTATAGTTGCAAATATATAATTGTGCTTTCAGAATTGTTATAATAATATTTTTAAAAAAATTGCTTTTACATTTATATAATACAAAATATGTGGCAATTTGGACTGGAATTTCTTACATATTTTTCATAATATTTGTAATAACTTCATGAAATAAGTTCATAATTTCTTTTAAAATTAGAACTGGAGAAAATTTTAGAGTTACTTCCCTTGCATTATTAAACAACTTACTACATTGACAAAAGTACAACATATTTTACAAGAATTTTATTAACAAACGAAAGACGATTATAGAAATAAAATGCATATATTTAAAACATCAAATTTTCCATTTGTACTTCTGAATCATGTGATTTAATAAAATGTAGTTGATCAGTTGCTACTAAAAAGAGAATTGTATAAATAGAAATTTAAAGCTAGAACTAATGCGTAAAAGATGATAGGAAATTTCTTATTACTCTATAGAAAACAAGCAATATATTACAAAAAACTTAACACATTCTCATCACTCTGAGGTAAAATAAGTTTTTGCGACAAGTTATAATTTTTGTAGAATTGAATGAGTCTCTAAAATTCTTTGTTTTGATTACTTGTACAAAATAATTTTCAGATTACTGTTGATAAAGCTCCAATTTTTTTACATGTTTCAAACTGTTGTCCTCATTTTAGTGTACTTTATGTTCACAAACGTTACAACAGTTATATTCTCTATTCTAGCATGAATTCTACCTCGAGGTTGTAGCTCTGGTAGAGGAACCTAAGAAAAAGTAACTGTTACAAGATATTTAAAAGAAATGAAATGAGGATTGAAAGCTATCTACCATAGTCTTTATACTATTAGAATTATGTTACCACTTCTTGTTTGTCTGTGCATATGCTTCTCACCTCTATGTAACTTACACATTATTTTGTTTCATCTACTATTAATCGATTATTTATTGAAATAAAAATGTAATAGCATAAAATAAACTAAAATTTTTAAAAAATCCCATTTCAAAAAATAATAACAAAATTTAATCCATCACAATGCATTTCAGCTTCTTTGTAAACAAGTCATCCGTTTTAATCTTTTGATAATATTTGAAGAAAAAAATGAATTATTTGTGACCCTTCAACATTTGAAATGAATTTGGAATCATTTAAACTGTGATTTTTTGTTTTAAAATTCTTAGTTAATCCTTATGTATTAAAAGATTGACATTTTTTGAAGCTATTAGTATCCAATAATTTTATAAAAAAAAGATTAAAACAACATTAATTTAACAAAAATAGTTATAACAATTTGGTTCAATAAATAACATAATTATTAAATTTAACTTTGAAAATTCTTTAAAAAAAATATCATTTGGTTAAAAAGAAAATGCCATAGTTAAAAATTAATAAAATAGTGTTCCATTTTAAATTCCCTGAAAAGTTACTGATTATGATAAAAGATATTTGAAGAAGACTGGAGAATACCATGGCCAAAACAGTGTGAACATAACTAAGATGAGGACAACAGTACAAATCATGTAAATGAAAAACTGTACTTTTCAAGTAAAGACAAAATGAATATAAACATTTACATTTTAAAAAAATGTAAATGTATCTTGAGTAAACTTGAAGCAGTTTTAATGATCTTAATTAACTTTTACTCTTTGATTTCAAATCTTCATTTTTTTCTGAAGACATTTGTTGATCCGGACAGAACCAGTCAAAAATCTCTCGTTTGTATTTTTTTTTCTGTGTGTAACTGTTTTTTTCTTTTTGTCTTTTTTCATACATTCTGTCTCCACTGCATTTCATTTTATGATATATTGTGTATTTTATCCTTATATATATATATATATATATATATATATATATATATATATATATATATTAACCATTTTTTGTCATGGAGTTATTGCTTGTTAATGCACGATTTTAAATACATTATTGTTTACTATATATATATATATAGTAAACAATAATGTATTTAAAATCGTGCATTAACAAGCAATAACTCCATGACAAAAAATGGTTAATATATATATATATATATATATATATATATAAGGATAAAATACACAATATATCATAAAATGAAATGCATTAACCATTTTTTGTCATGGAGTTATTGCTTGTTAATGCACGATTTTAAATACATTATTGTTTACTATATATATATATAGTAAACAATAATGTATTTAAAATCGTGCATTAACAAGCAATAACTCCATGACAAAAAATGGTTAAGACCCGTATATTTATAAACACATGCAATTATTCACAAATGCAAGCATATTAAAGGAATGGAAGAATTTCAACTGATTTTCAATTTTCGCATTTTGTTAGTAACCGTTGAAGGACAAAGATTGTTCGAAATATATCACTCACCAAAAAAAAGAAAAAGAAAATCTTCATACATGATTTGAAGTGTCCCTCAAAATGCTGAGTTTAAAAATAAAAAAGCAGTAAGTTGCAGTTTTCTCTGATTAATTTGTTTTTATTTTTCTCAAAAGTCAATACTGCCAAAAATGGTTGTATAAATTAAAATTTAATATATATATATATATATATATATATATATTAATTTAAAATTATATTCTTAAAATGATTATCTTCATATATAAATGTATATGAGTAAAACATCTGAAAAAAGTACTTCTTTATAATTTTGTGATGGAACTTTGTAAAGATATATGCATGTGTTCATAATACAAAACATAATATATATAAAAAAATTAAATAAATTCCTTTTTTTAAAATCTCAGAAAAACAATAGTTATAAAGCATTTTTTTAACTTGAATATTTTCATATTTAATAAATGAAAATTTGTATTGTTGTGATATAAAAAATCCTTTAGAAAGATTTGCTCTATTAGTTCTTATGTGAGAAAAAAGAAAGTATTTATTTTTAAAATGTCTAATTCTTTAAAGTTATAATTCACAGTAAACAATGCACTTCAAAGAAAATTTGATATAATTCACAAAAATATTTTGAGTATGAGATACGTTTTCATTATGGAAGGAAAGCATTTTAAAACATGTAATAAAAAACCCAGACATATATATGGATACTAAAGCAATCATATATAATGTTTTAAATGCATATATTAGCTATATGAAATTATGTATAGAAGAGTTAACTTCTGGTTAAATTATTTACAATCTGAAACATTTCATAGTTTAGAAAACAAACTTAAATAGAATGGAATCTAGAAAAAATTAAGAGACTAAACATCGTAATTTTAACAAACAAAAGCTATTTACAAACATTTTTATTGCAATAGTAATGTCAACTATTAAAAAGACAAAATTTAAACATTCTTGTATTTTGATAAACTTTTCAGAAAGAAAAATTATAGATATAGAAAAATTTCAAATAATCTTACCTTTATGATGAAATCTGAAGGGTAGCAAACAGCAAAAGCAGAAAGAAGTAAATCCAAAAAGAGGGGGGAGAGAGAGATAGATAGATAGAGAGAGAGAGAGCGAGACTGCTGCAGCTGCTACTATATAACATCTCAGGGTGTTTCTTTGTTTAGTTCATATGAGAGGGAAGCAAGTCCTACTTTATTTGTTGTATGTGTAATGGCTGCTGCTCTGTCAAAAACGGTTTAGCAAATGTGTAGTGTAAATACTGAGATTTTAACACTAAAATATTTTAATGTCACTTTTTTATTCCTAAATTCATACAATGAATACAAATATATTTCACAACATTTAATAATTATAAATAAATAATTTGAAAGGCAAGCAAGTGCTGTTATTTAACATGGTTGATTTTCATCCATTTATTCACTATAAATATAATTGAAAGAAGAAAAAATGGTTTTGATCTAATCTGTAATATTTATACTTACTGATTTTGTTTCTATAATATTTATCTTTTGAATTAAAGTAGAATTTATCTTGATAATATTATCCAAAAATAAATAGTTATTTTAATAAATTCTGAAAAAATGTGTAGATACGAACGAGGCAAATTAAATGTAAAATTAATATCAAACCAAAATGTAAAATTAATAATTATCAAGTTTTATTCCCAAAAATTGTATTTGGCAATTCAGTTGGTGTACATATATTTTTTTTAAATACATAAACAAATACAATTTGTATAACATAAAATACCACTTAGGAAAACAGACAAAATTATACGTGAATATAAATACATGGTTTTGAGTCTTTGGAAAACAACATATAAACAAATTTACTTACATTTACTTTTTACATTATATCCAGAAATAAATGATGAGAATAATTTCTCCACAAACTAAAAGTCTTCATTTTAATCAATTAAAATGTCTAAATCAGCTGTATATTAATTTTCTTGGAATTGTAAATATTTTATTTTCTTAAATAAAAATTGTTAAATATTTTCAAAGATGGCACTTAAAACATTTCTATCAAATTTTCTGAATGATGAAAATTTTCAGATGTCACCTAAACATTTAAAATGAACTTTTTTCTGTTTCACATTTTGTTATAAATTGAGTTACCTGAGAGGTAATGTTTATACAAATTAGACTTAATTGGGCACAGGTGGCAGAGGTCTGTTGATGGAGGACTGGCTACCACTTGTAGGTACATTCCTTGATTGTAAATGTCTATTAGAAGCACTATTACTATTAGCATCTGTATGGGGACTGTTTTCATTCATGTAGGGTGTATAAAAGCCTCTAGCTACAATTGTGGTATCACTAGGGTAACTGACAGTCTGTCCCAAAGATTTCATCTCAGCGGTCTGCTGTTGTTCACTTTGGGATGAAGAGGAATTGCAATATTGTGATGGGTAAATATCTGTAAAATATAAATTTAATTTAGATTATTAACTGCTTACATCTACATTAAAAAATTTTCTTTCAAATGCAAAAAGATTTTTTTAAATGGACATTATTCTCATAGAAATCTATTTTTATTTTATACTAGCATGAAAAACCCGGCATTACCTGAGATTGAATAAGGAACCCTATATCCTTTTGCACCTGACCCATAATAGGATATTACCTTTTTATTCTTATTTTTTTTTACATTTTATAATATTCATTTTGAGGATGTAACGGAAGGATGTATTCAGCATTGACTGTATCATCTTTCATTGATTGAAATAAATTTATAGTCTTTAATCCCCTTGAGACACAAGAAGCATTTCCTGGGAATCAATGAGAACTGTTGTGCCCTCCTCTTCCAAGCACTAAATCCCTTATTAATATTTTCAATTATTTCTTCATTTTTATGTCATAAATAAAATTAGAATAATGTAAAACATAATATTTCATTTTTATGGATGTCAAGTGGGAATGCAGACACCCACAACAATGTTATACTCCTCTTTAATCAAAATGAAATATACTTATTTAATACCTTGGGTAATGTAGTTTCAGAATATATATGATTATATATATATATATAGAGAGAGAGAGTATCTTTTACAATAGCCCTCAAACTCGTGAGTCGGGTTCAAAAAAAGTTGTAGAACGTGGTCAAAAAAATGAATATGCAACAAATAAATGTGACGTACGTCGAGACTGGAGATTTTCCTAGTTAGCTATTCCATTTGTTTGTATTTTTACGTAGGATAAATGGGGTTTATTAGACATGAAATTTTTTTTTTTTTCCTGGGCACGGATTTTTACTGACAAAACATGGCGTCGCCGGTCTTGTTTTGCCAGCCTCGCTTCGGGTTCTCGTTGTTTTGTTTTTTTACCGGGACTCATAATCAAAGCGGCTTTTTTTTTTTTTTTGGGGTTTGCATTTTTGAAATTTAATTTTATGAAACGAACATTTTAACGATCATTTTGGTTAGGGTTAGGGCTGGAGTTAGGGTTAGAGCTGGAGTTAGGGTTAGGGCTGGAGTTAGGGTTAGGGAGAGCAAAGAGATCATCCATCCCCACTAGATTGTGAAGTCGGGTTAGGGTTTTAGGGTTGAATGAAAATAATATGTAAATAAAAGCACAATGACATGTAAATAAAAAGAAAATGATTTTATTCCTTTTGCCTGGCTGAAAAATGAAAAATTGCGCTTTGAATATGAGTCCCAGTAAAAAAACAACCTCGAAAGAACTCAACGAAAACGAGGCTGCGAAGACACAACTAAGGTGTCACCATTTTATTTTTACAATTTCCGTGCGATAAAAATATCGATTTATAAAAAATAGCACTTTTAACGGATTATAATCATTAATAAATGTCACAGGTATGTTGGAAATTCAGTTTTATCGACTACGGTAACTTTTATTTGTTGTATATTTTTTTTTTAGCGTTTTCGTTTGAGGCTATTGTAAAAGATACCCTATATATATTTAGTATCAATCTTCATCAATAGATTTTAACAATATACAAAATCCATGCCATTTTAAAGAACAAATTTAACATAAAAATATAGAAAACTTTCAAAAATAAAAAAAATAGAAAATGATTGTCTGTTTGATTTATATAATGAATACAAGGAATATGCAATACTAATTGTACATTCTTTTTCTGTTTTCTTTTTTTTCTTACTTGCCTGACATATCTTCCGTTTGTCTTGTTTCTACATCACTCCACCCTTGTCCATTATCATTGACAGAAGATTTTGCAGAACTTCTATTGGAATAGTCTTGTGTCGTCTCTATTCTTTTCTTGTTTCTGTTACTACCAGGAGGCAAAGCTATGTCTTGAATATACATCTGATAGAAGAAAATGGTGAAAGATATTTTATTCATAAAATAAACTTTGGAAGAGTAATCTATTAGTAATGGAGATTTGGTACCTGCCTGTATGAAGCTGAAACTATACTATTCCTTCTATTAATTGTACTATTGTATCATCTTTTAATGATCAATTCAGTTTATTATTTCAGATTAATGTATTATCTTTCAATGCTCAATTCAGGGGTGGGGTGTAATATCTATTCTGTTGTCATGAGATCCTCCTCCCAGGCATTACCTCCTCCTTGAGGGGAGTAGCATCCATCAACAATAAACTGTCACAATCTGCTGCTCATTAGCAATTCAACACTTACATTACCTATATACTAGCAAAAATATGTGACTGTTCAAATACAACAGGAAAACTCATAGTAATGCAAATAGCAGAGAAATTAAATAATCTATATACTACTAAAACTCTGATGATAATGTTTTGTTACCTTTCATGAACACTTTTCATCTTTATATGAATATTTTAAATGATGAGAGAATGGGTGAATGATGTAAATAATGGGCAAATTATAAAAGAAGTAGTGGGGGGGGGGGGGAAATGACATAAATAATAAAAAGAGAGAGAAAGGGGAAAGAGATAACAGAGAAGAAAGAGAAGGAAAGAGAGATTGCTCACATAACAAGGAAGTTTCATAAATATGTGTATATGTTTGTTTGAAAGCCGCAACAGCGGTCATATTATGTATAGTTTGTTTGAAAGCAGCAGCAGTGGTGGCTGCTGCTGCTGATCTATATAATACAACACTCTGTGGTGTGAACCTGTTTGTTTTTATTTTGTTTAATCAGCAGCAGCCATAACTTGGAATTTATAAAGATTTACAAAAATAGGATTGGAAATTTTAAAATATTTAATAATATATAACAAATACTGACCCAATGCATCACAGGTGGTCTAGTAAAATAGTAATTCTACAAATGTAGTTATCACAGAATATTAAATATACTATCTTTTTAAATACATTCTAATCCAATATTTTCCCATTAATCGTATTCAGTAAATATTTTAGTTAAAAATGTAACAATAACTGTGCTAGGTAATATATTTATTAATCCATGATTTTAATATAAATAAAACTATTAGAAATTAATGTTTATAAATAGCAAAACAGATTGTACCCATACATATACAAATAAGTATAATGTTAGAAAATGACATTAGGATGAATAAAAATCATTTCAGTTGGTTTCTCAATTCATAAAAAAATGGTATTTAAAAGTAACATTAAAATAAAGATGACATGAAAAATACATATCAATTAAAAGAGAAAATATATATTACTAGCTGTACCTATGTGGTGTTATCTGGAAGTCTTTTTATTTTCATTTCAATTTCGCTTTTTTTCTAACCATGCCTTTTTTTACCAAGTTATTAAAAAAAAAAAAAAGATATTTTAAAGTTTAATTTAATTATTACAGTATCGTTTGGTCATTAAATTATTAATTGAACCAAATTGTTAACTAATTTTGTTATGGTAATGTCGTTTTAAATTTCTATTGATAGAATTATTGGATGGAAATAACTTTCAAAAACTTCAATTGTTTAATACATGAGGATTTCTTAAAAATGTTAAAGCCAGAAATAACAGTTTAAATTTTTCCAAATTCCTTGCAAATTTTGCAGGATCAGAAAGTAATTTAATCTTTTTTTTTCAACAATTAAGAACAACATAACATGGCTGACTTATTTACAAATAAACAGAAATGCATTCTGGTGGATATAATTTCGTAATTAAATTATTATTTTACATAAGATTTTAAAAATTTCGTTTTATTTTGAGCTTTGCAGTTTTTGATTTCAATATATATCTGATTAATAGTAAATAAATAGAAAATAATTAATTTAATGTCATGTACTCAAGAAACAAACACACAGTTATTATTGTAGATTGTTGAATAGCTAATTGTTAATGTAGAACTGTGCTTATTAATGAATTTAATAATGAAATTACACTGTTTGCATGACATTCTCCAGACTTTTTAACATTCTTTTCGTTGTTACATCGCCTTGCTGCCTTTGCTAAGGATCGAATATAGAACCTCAAGATAACCTGCACACTTTTGCTAACATTTCAATCATGGGTCTATGGGATGACGGTTCCTGAGTTCTAGACAAAACAAGTGCAGAATACTGAAGTGAAAAATGGCCAAAACGTTAATGACAACCAAAAATGAGAAAACAAGTTAGAAATTGTAAATAAAAAAGGAAAGCAGTTTAACTAAAACAGATATGGTAATCTTAAACAGATGAATGATAAAAGTGTAAAATAATGTCTTTTTTTATCAAACAAGGCTGTTTTCAATTCTTTATGTACAACTCAAGGAAAAATAATATAAATGAAATACAAAAAACTTACACGTGATACTGAATCTGGGGCTGGCTGTGATTTTGGTGCTTGGGATGACAGCATTTGTTGAGCACTTGAGTAAGGATGGGTTTGCATTCTGGGTGTTGGTGGTTGACTGCTTCTTCTCATACCAACTGCATCACTTGTAGGAAGAGCAACATTAGACCAAGGATTTGCTGGGTAAGGAGGACTTATCAGATGTCTCTGACCACTACTCACATATCCGCCTTCTGCTACTGGAACACTTCGAGGATTGCAACAGCGAAGGATACACACTGAGATTGAAGCTGTAATGATCACAGCTATTGTCACTGCTACAGACACAATGATAATTGCTGAAGTCAGGTGGATCTTGTTATCTTTTTTGATGTTAACAGCATTTAACATTTCTGATGTCTTGTTGCTTACGGTCAGTGTCAAATATACAGTAGTTCTGGCTGATAGAACTGGGCTACCACTGTCCTTCACTAGAAACTCCAGCTCATATGAGCCAGCATCTTGTTGGCTTAGGACATGAGTTGAACATAACAAACCAGTGTACTGGTTGATGCTGAATATCTGTTTGCTATTGCCTCTGATTATTTCATATTTTAGAAATGCATTCTCTTGACTGTCACTGTCTGATGCCTTTATCTGGCTGATGTTCTTTGTATGATGGGGGTAATATGTTACATCCATATTATAAGGATTAACACTGGGAAATGTGAAATATGGAGCATTATCATTTTCATCTCTCACCTTAACAATCACATTCACTGTGTTATTCAATGATGGACTTCCTTTGTCTTTTACGAACACTTCAAAATTATAAGTATCTTGAAACTCATGGTCTAAAGACATAATTGAAGAGATTAATCCAGTTTCAGTGATTCGAAATGGTACAAATTGTTTATTGGTGGTCAGTAAAGAAAAAGACAGTTTACCTCCAAGTCCCAAGTCTGGATCTGTGGCATTGATGCTGCCAATAGGAATTTTTGATCTCTGGTTTTCATCAATGAAGAATTTAAATAATTGCTTAGAAAATTGTGGCTGTTCATCATTCACATCCATCACTTGAACTGAAAATCTGCTTTCACTTTTGAGAGGAGGATTTCCTTTATCCTCACAACTGATCCTAATGTCATGGTGATCTTCATTCTCTCTGTCCACTGGTTTCTTTACAATTACTTGATATTTCTTTGTATCCAGACTTTGTAGTTGAAACTTATTATGATCAAGATTACAAGTAACTTTTCCATTTTGATCAGAATCCTGATCAGTAACTTTCACATAGGCAATAAAACTTCCAACCTTAATATCTTCAGAGATATCAACTGTATTTTCTTTTGATGCAGAGACAAAATTCACATCAATTACTGGAACATTGTTCTGTTCATTGATCACATTCACTTGAACCATGGCCAGAGAGCTTAAAGGAGGATTTCCCCCATCAGAAGCTTTTACATAAAGTTGATATTTCAGTTTTTGACTTGTAGTAAATTTTTTCATTAGAAACATTTCTCCACTTTCTGATTTTAAATCAAAATGGGCTTTAGCAATGTCTGTTGTTTTCGGGCTAAAACTGTATGAAATTTTACCATTTTCTCCGGAATCTAAATCTTTTGCAGATAAAGTAGCAATAGGCAAAGCAGCATCAGGTTTATTTTTGATTGAAACATTATAAACATTTTGAGAAAACACAGGAGAATTATCATTTATATCAGTTACAGTGATATGTATGTACAGAGTACTTTCTTTTGAGGGAGATCCTCCATCTTTTGCAATCACTTCAATATTATAGATACTTTTAGTTTCTCTATCAAGCTTTTTCTCAAGGTGTATTGCTAATTGTGATGTTCCATGAATGCTTTTTGAAATAAATAGAGAGAATGGTACATTTTCTTTCTTTTTGACATGATAAGTAATCTGGGAATTAATAGTTCCCACATCTCGATCAAATGCATTTGGAATTAATCGTTTTGCTCCTTGTTTAGATTCTTCAGAAAACTGAATTTTAATTTCTTTACTCGGGAACTCAGGTTGATGGTCATTTATATCTTTTATTATAACTTTGATTTCTAATAATTTGATAAATGTGGATGCCTTTTTCACAGCAACGTCAACCATTTGGAAACATTCCACATTGTAAGTACAAAGTGATTCAGCATCCAGTGTTTGAGCCGTGTACAGTTTTCCTGTATTTTTTGAGACACGGAATAATTTAGAATTTCCATTGACACCTTTCTGTAATTGACTGAATGTGATTTGCTTTTGTTCATTAAGTGTAACATCATCCATCAGGTGAGAATCTGCTGCAATATTACCTAAATAAGTATTTGGACTCTTGCCTTCTTCTACATAATAGGTAAGATCTAAACATACACAGCCATGTAGAACAAACAGGAGTATGTATGCTTGTAGAAGCATTTTTTATTAAATTGAATTTTGGTAATAATATATCCTATACTTTTAGTTCAATCTGAAATAGAATAAAAATTATTCATAATTTAACTATTTTTAAATATTTTCTAGATATATTAAGCAATTCTTTTATTTCTTTGTAAAAATAACAAAAAGAAATGGTAAATTCAAAAATAGTGTCATAAATTAAGTTTTTTTTAAATGACTAAAATAATTGAAAAATATTTAAATATCTCTCTTATTCATGCAGAACATTGTAAAAAGTTTTTAATTATGACTGACATAGTTTATCAATTATTTCCTTTCATAGAAATCATAATGTATATAGTTATTTTTAATTCTTATTCATGCTCTTTACTTTTGCTAATTTTCCAATTATTTTTATATATGGAAATGCAAAATCAGTAAAGAATTAATTGGATTAAATGTTGCTGGGTACAATAACAGCTATTAAAAATGGTTAAACTTTAGTAAATTGTTTCCTACAGAATTATTTTAATTAACATTCATCATGGAGTATGACATCCTTATAATATTTGGAACAGTTTTAGAAAGTAAACAAATGTATACAATTTACTAAGGAGTTAATGTAATATCAAATATTTAGAGTTATCTCCCTTGCATTCTCTGGCTTCATGAAATATGAAATAAAAATTGTGTGAAGATAAAAATATATTAAGCCATCGTCAGACTAAATAGGGTACATTTTGCAACTTATGTTTGATATGGTGTAAGTAAATAAATGTAATTATGTAAAAAATCTGGAAGTAAGCACTGGATAAGAAAGGGGACACTTAAAAGAGTACAAATGAATCAAAGAATACATGTAGTTATACTGTGAATAGTCAGTATTAGCTACTTGAATTTTCAGAAATTATATCTAACAAAATATTATCCTTGTGTACGGAAGTAATGGATGACAGAAAAAAGGATGCTTCATATATAAAAATTCTAAACCTTTATATATATATATATATATATATTGCACGTTTGTCATGAAACATGTGTATCTGGGTTAATTTGAAAATATTATTTATAAATAATTATTAAAGGCTCTCGCTAGATTGAGCACTTTAAGTAAGTTAACAACAAGCAGTTATTTATAGGGTTAGGCTCCGCCTATTAAGTTCTTTTGACAGCTTGCTGACATGGCCGCTGAATTTGCCATTTAGACGTTAATTTACTCTCCCATTTCTAGGGCAATGTGTGGTGAACATATCGGTACGTGATCCGATTACTGAGTCAAATATGACTTTTGTATTTGGGTTCAAACCGTGTGACCGGCAGGGATTGTCTCCTCCCATACTGATGATTGCAGGTTTGGCATGAAACACATGTCCATATGGGTTAATTTGAAAATATTATTTATAAATAATTATATATATATATATATATATATATATATATATACTGGGTGTTTGAAACAAATTAGATAATTATTTTATATTATCTCATTTCAGAACCATTTGAATTATTTAATAGTGGTAAAATGTAACAGATAGCTGTTTCTGTGTACTATTGGTGAGTTTCAGAGATTGAGATCATGGACAACTGGAAAGCACCAGAATATTGGAAGGAATTGACCTGCATCATGATGATTCATGCTAGATTAAAAGAATTCGGAAAATTTAGTTGTGACTCAGTGCTACTTGAATACCTTGAAGACTGTGAGATGTGAGCTAGAGAATTGTAAAAGATGTGGAAGCAGTGGCTATCAGGAAGGATCATAGCAGACATTATGACTGTGTCCTTACAACAAAATTTGTCGAGAAGCTGTATAAATAAAGAGGTGCGCCAAGGTCCAGTGAAAGTAATATGAACCTTGCCGAGAGAAATGTGTATCGGAGTGAATGACTATGAAGAAATCGCTAAACGAAGATCTTCGCTACTCCTCATACAAAGTTTGCAACGGCTAATTACTAACTGCAAAGAGAATGCTTTATGAAAACCAAGAAACTCCTTAACAAGGCTAAGCACCCAGTCCAGCCGGAGATGCTCTGGTTTTTCTCAGGACCAGTTACACAACATGCAGAAAAAACAGGTGGCTAGCCTACACTCTGTACAAAGTCCCATACATCATGAAGACCAAGTTCACTTAAACTGTTATGTTCTTTTGGTGTGTTTCCAGCGAAGACCATGTCATGCCACCACACATCTTAAAAAAAGGACTCAGACTGAATTCAGATGGCTATATTGAGTTGCTGTTCATTGCTGTCAAGCGGTGGTGGAGTGGGTGACTGTGGGAAGGCTATATATGTGGGAGCAGGACTCAGTTCTGTTTCATACCTCCGGGGAAAAAGCCCTAAATAGTTGTCTTAAAAGGCGCATGACTTCATCAGTCCAAACATCTGGCCTCTAATGCAGCCCCATGGACTATTATGTGTGTGGCACAGTTAAGACACCAACCATACCACCTGTAACACCAAGGATAAGCTGATTGCCAGGATCAAACTGGTGTTCAGTTGTATCTCAAAGGATAATGTGTGGCCGCAAGTTCAAAGTTCGGGTCTCGCCTAGAGGCCATGGTGGAAGCTCAGTATGGCTCTTTTGAGTGATCTGTATTTGGCAAAAGATTCTCTAAAAGATGCATTTGGATTTGAAAAATACATCAATTATTGGCCAAGAAACGTTTTTTTCTTTCCTTTCCAAAAGTGTCAATTTTTATCTTGAACACCCTATATATATATATATATATATATATATATAGTAGTTTAAAAATATATTGATGACAAGTGAGCGATACACAAACGTTTCTGTTTCATTCTATCACAGAAAATCGTTTCTGTATACCTCATTTGCCACAGGTATATTTTTATACTATGTGATGACAGTTTTTAGTTAAGCTAATAGACAAAGTTCTTCCACCAAAAAGAATTGAATCTTCTAAGGTTACCAATATCATGAATAAAATTGAATACAAAGAAATTGTTTAAAAACAGTATATTTCTCCTGCATATATCAGTAGGCAAGTTTGCCGAGATAGCAAGGGCATTGGAGTTTCACGGTTGATAGCAACTGAATTAAAGGGTTAGAATCTTGAAGTTAATGTGTTAGCTATGTGTAGCCACACTGCTGAGTATTCATAAGACAAAATATGTGTCTGTGGATAATAATATTTATAAGTGCATTTTATTACCTATTATTGATATATATATATTAAATAAAGGTGGAGAAGTTAGCCTGAGAATTTCTTTCGATGAAATGAAACACAAACGTTTCTGTATAGCTCACTTGTCATAAGTATATTTTATGCTACTACTAAGTATTAAATACTGTTGGAGTAAATACTGAAACTAAACATATATACATAATGTATTATCCTATAATATAACTATATATATAAACTAGTATATATATATATATATATATATATATATAGTTGAGTCGAGGTTCGATCCTAGCTTGAAGTGTCCACCTGTCTAGCCACACTCAGGAGCTGTGCTATAGCGAAATAGTGCCTGTGAATTACTATATGTATATGTATATATATATATGTATATATATATTTATTTGGGGAAATATATTTTGAATATCAGTACTTTCACCAAAATCACATTATGATTTAACTGTAAAAGTAATATCAGTCAAATTGATTTAAGTATACATACATACATACATATAATCTTACATATTTTTTATGAAATAGAAAAACTAAGATAAAAATTAATTACACTATTTGTTTAATATTTTCACTTAAATCTTTAGAATACATCTGAAATTTAAAAGATTCTCTATATGAATATCCTATTTAAGAAAATGGTTTTAAAAATGGTTTTAAATTTGATTTAAAAGTTTATTTAGATTTTGATTTTGATTGTTATTCACATGAAAATGTATGTTTAGTCATAATATATTAATTAAAAAATCTTATTAATTTATGGTTGCATCCTTATCAAAAGATATAATAATTCATTGTTCATTTCATTAGACTGTAAACCTCCCCCCCCCAAATTGGAATGTTTGTTTTGTCATTACATTAATCAATGAAAACTGTATGTTATTAATCTAGTATTAAAGATAGTATTTTTTTTACTTATTTAAGTGGTTTTCATATTTACTAATATATTTCCTATTTTTACTTTACAAAATTATATTTAAAAAATGTGGCATCTGATTATATAAAGAGAATATTTTACAATGCATATTACTTCTACAAATATAAAAAAATATGAATTATAAATTCTCTTTAAATAATTTAACGAATCAAAGGTATGATGATTGATCAACACAAGCTTTAGAAAAAGTAAAAATAAAATAACAATGAGAAATTATTAAAAGATTGTTTTAATTTGTTGCATTAAAATGAGATAATTGTTAGAAAGAAAACGACAGTCAAAAATATTTAATTCATTCAAAACGAATACATATCAGAAGATTCAGAAAGTAATAACCTGAAAACTAACAGTATTACAGGTTAATATTCATTTTTAATATAAAATTGTCTCAGATCGAGTATGATGGATATTTTGCAATATAAAATTGTAAAGTATAATTTATTGATCTATCATATTATTGAGATATCTAAAAATAATGAAAATCTATAAAAGAATCTATGCTTTTAAATAAAACTATATATATATATATCAAGAAACTGATGTATATAATTAAAAATATTTAAATTCAATATCATTAGAAAAAAAATTCTAAATAGGAATCCTTGTGGATTTGGAATGTCTCAGATATTAACTTTTTTTGTTTTAAAATGATTTAACTGAATTTTATATTTAAGAGAATACAATATTTGCAGTTATTCAAAACTTTTCTTAGAAAGAAAGCCTTTAGATCATTTAATAGTTGTACTTGTCAAAGCAAATTACAAACGATCCTTGCTTACAAAAAGGATATATTTACCAAAAATGGCTACATTTAATAAAAGACAAACAAAACAACTATGAATTATATTAGAATTTTAGAATGCTTTCACATTGTAAAAATGTTTACAGATATGTTTCTAATTTAACAAATTATAAAACAATAAAATAAATGAGAATTATTTAACAAATTAAACCTCAATACTACACAAAAAACAAAATTAAAATATAAAAGACAACTGACCAAGGAGTCTTTTGTATCAACAATGGAAAATGATATCTGACATATTAGTTCACTATTCCGTTACTGCTGATAGTATACACACATGGAAATAATTATTAAAAATAACTCACCTCCTTCAATGTGAAATCCAACTGGACTTATACTAAAATGAAAAATAAATCCAGAGAAAACATGAAGCTCAAGCAGCAGCAGCTATTATTTATCAACATCCCTTGCCGTTTCTTTTGTGTACTTCATGTGAGAAGGAAGCCAGCAGTCCTACTTTGCGTGATGCATGTAAAATGGCTACTTCTCTGTTAAAATAGCTGATAAGCTTATTTATTAGTTATGGAAACTGTCTGAAGTATTTTAACGTCATATTTTTTTATCTTTAAATTCACTAAAGATTTATACTAACAATTAAATTTTTAACAAAACTAAAATGAAATTAATAAAACTTTATAAATGAAATTAGGAATTTAAAAAAATACGTATTTATCCACTATGGCCTACTTATTTCCTTCTAATTTAACCCCTAAATATAATTCGAATATTAAGTAAATTCTAACAATTTGTATTTTTTAATATTTCAGTCATTTTAAATGATTTTAAATCGAATAGGAAGAAAAAAAGGTAAAATTTCTAATTTATTTCTTAGCAATGAATTCCCCAAATACCTTTTTTTTATGTTTAAAATTATAAATGGTACTATGCATATAATTCTATGAGTGAACACGTCATTTGCCATTTTCATACAAATCACAGCATCTTTCATATCTGAAAATTTAGCTTAATTCAAATTCGTAGAAATGAAATACACAATTATCTTTCAGAAAAAATATACTAAGAAATTCATTATTTTCACTGAAATTATATTTTAAAAGCATGAAATTAACTAAGCAATATTATTTAATATTCATTTGAAATTATTTTGTCTTATAAAAAGTTATTTTCCATTATTAAATAAACTTTGTATTGTTGGTTTAATTGTACAAATTAGCCAAATGTTTAGTAAAGATTAAAAATGTTTTTCTTTCTTGTTTTAATTGTAAAATAAGTAAATGAATTTTTTTTAGATATTATTAATACATGTTATTTCATTGGGGGACAGGTGGCAGTGGTCTGTTGATAGATGTCTGGCTCTCACTTGTAGCTACATTTCTTGATTGTAAATGTCTACCAGATAGACTATTGCTATCACTACCAGAGTGAAACTTAGTGCCTGGCTGTGGACTGTTTTCATTCATGTAGGGTGTGTAAAAGCCTCTGGCTACTATTGTTGTGTCACTGGGGTAACTGACAGTCTGTCCCAAGGGTCGCATCTCTGTGTTCTGCGTTAAATCAGTTTGAGTCTGAGGAGGATTACAGTACTGAGAAGAGAACACACCTGAAATAAAATTGCAAAATTGTTTGATCTTACATTTTTATCTAAATGAATAACTGCGAAACATTTTTTCATTCATCACTTATTACCATCAAAACGGGTTACTGTTATTTAAATCAATAATTCAACATAGAATTTTGAAATACTCTCTATAGTAAAGACGAATCATGTAAAGACACTCATTTGAATGCCTAATTTGCATATCTATTTTTTAAACAGTTCATAATGAATTAATGTTTAGTGTTATTCATTTCTAATTTTATTGTCCTATTTTGTCTATATATGTTTTGGTCGATATTAACAGTAATTAATTAAACTGATTTAATAAAAGAAATGGATAACTTACTAAAAACTTTTCTTAAATTAAACTAACATCACTCGCTAGAATTCTTACCGACCGTTATAAGCGAGAAGGGAGAGGATGGTTGGCTGGCTGGCTAGCTAGCTAGCTAGCTGTCTGTCTTTCTTTCTCTCTCCCTCTTTCCTGTTAAAGACACCATATTATTTATTATTGTTTTTAAATTAAATGTTTTGAAGCAATCGTTGATAGTAAAATGTCTCATGTCACTGGGATGCTGAGAACAGATACTACCCTTTATTGTAGACAAAAGACCAAGGAATTTTATGAAATATGCATTTTTTAATGAATGAAAAAAAACCTCTGATTTAATCTATTATTGTATTATTTTTTATGAAGGTAGTGTAGTATCGGTTCTGTTGTCATAAGACCGTCCTCCCAGGAATTACCTTCTGGGTAATCCTCTCGGATATTACATCCTCCTTTGAGGGAGGGGTACTGTAGCATCTGTTCTGTTGTCATGAGACTATCTTTCCAGGGACTACATTCTCCTTTTTTTGTGGGCGAGGGGGCAGTATAGTATCTTTTCTGTTACCATGATACCATACTTGCAGGCATTACTTCTCCTTTTATGGGGAAATCCTTCCAGGTATTACTTCCTCTATTATGGAGGGGGTATTGTAGTATCTGTTCTGTTATCATGATACCATCCTCTCAGTCATTTCCTCCTCCTTTCGGATTCAGTGTATGTAGTTGGTTCATCATATCCTACCAGCCTCACAAAAATATATTTGCTAGTAGATAATTAAAAGAAATACAATGTCTACAATTGTTATATGCATTTTTTACTTTAGAGTTTGTGAAAAGTAAAATAGAATTGTATCACTAGAAATTGTAATAAAAACTGGACGCCGAATATAACTTAAGGATAAGCTTTATTTAACCATTTGTTGCTTACTGAGACAAATAGTGTATTAACATTCACTCTTAATATACACGAATGTAGAACATTCCATTATTACTTAAAGGGGTGAGACGGGCATCAATTATCTTTGTTACTACAGAAATAAAAGTTACATATAAAAAATAAATCTGAAAAATAATTAAATTGAATCAAGATTATAATAAAACTTGCAACAGGGTCGTAGCCATTTTCTAATGATTGGAGGAGCAAACACATAAAAAAGGCGCAATGACACATAGCAAACACATTGTTAACTCATTGACTATACATTTAAATTTGTGTTTAAAACCTTAGAAAGATATAGTTGTTATTTTGTATTTAAAATTAAAACAAAATAAAAATAAAGTTATAAATCTCAAAACATAATAAAATCATCTGCATTCTTGTAATTTTAAACAAAAAAATGAAGCATTGTGAAAAATGTATCATGAAGATTCTACAACAGTATTTTTCGATGTGTCTTCATTCCAATAAAGTTTACTATAACTTTGTTATAATCCATATCAGTAGCAAATTCTCTTTCAATGGAGAGCAAAGCTAACTCAGACAATCTTTCCTTGCTCATTGTTAAACAAAAGTAGGATTTTATCTGTTTCAGCTGACTAAAGAATTAATCGTCAATTATGCTAGTTCTTGGTAAGGTCAGAAACATGTAGTATAGTGTAGTCAGGTTAGGATAAATGGAACATGTGATTGGCGATTATGAATGATGTTGATGGTCTGTATCTTTACACTTGAATTTTCCTCACACCTCGTACTCATTATTTCTTTATGTTTATCTTTGAATGAAAAACATTTTTGAATGATTTCAGTTGGACTGTGAATGATGTATTAATATGTGTCTGCTAAAAAAAGCCCAATTTGCTCAACATTATCTGCACTGTCAAAATGATTTTGATATAAAACACTCAATTTTGAAGCCACATTTTTAAAATGTTCAAATCTTTTACACGTGCTACTTATAATAGAATCTAAGGAAACTAAATAAGTTTCAATTATGAATTACTTTCTAGCATCAGATATTCCTTCATCCTCAGAGATTTTGTGATGGAGTCCTTTACTTTTAGGTTTTCTCTGCTACCGATACTCAATGCTAATATCAGATTTTGGGCTAATCAAGTGGCTTCATTTTTAATCTCTTTGAACTGAAATTCATATACATTTTGTATAGCTTTCATTTATTTGAAAAAGAAATTTAAATCAAATGAAATTTAGCAAAAGATTTCGTTTGTTAAAAAAAATAATTCTTAATTTATTTAAAAGTAAAATTCGCTAAAAAAACATTAAAAAAATAGGAACATAATAAATGTAGTTTAAATATTAAGTACATTAAACATACACACGGAACACCCCCTAATAAAATTAAACAAATGTTTTTCTTTTAAATTAAGAAAATAAATACTGTATTTAAATTTTTTCACCTCATACTATTATTTATTGAAGAATAAAACAGAGATTACACTCTCATAAGGAATAATAATAAACTTTCTACATTTTAATGAATGTAAAGAATGTTTGTTTTATTTTACATTCGTCTTAATAATAACATTTAATAATCATATTCCATAAATTATGATGTACTATTTTAAAATGCAGTATTTACAAGAAAAAATACAAGAAAAAATTTTACACATTTTTTAATGTGTAAAATTTTTTCTTGTATTAAATTAAATTAAACAAAAAAATGTCCCCTCGCCTACAAATAATACCTGCAAGCATTATTGACAATTATAAAAAATTAAAATATGAATATTTATATATTTTTTTGGGGGGTGGAATAACAAAAATCAAAAATGTTTCAATAACAAAAGAAAAAAAAATGTATATATATATATATATATATCATCATCATCATCAACCGGTTTATTTGTTGAATCAGGCCACAATTAATCCTCTGAGATTATATATATATATATATATATATATATATATATATATATATATATATACGTAATTGCACAAGCACACACACACACACACACATTGTAATCCAGGTAAGTTTACATTCATAGGATAAAAAATCCAGTGAATGCTGACTGTGTTTATGTAAAAATGCTCAATAATAAATAGAGCTGTTTATTTGGTATAAAATTTTAATTCATACAAACATTACTTGGCTACACATTTGCAGACATGTTTCGATCAAAGCTAAATATAGCCAGACCTCTCTCTCTCTATATATATATATGTATGTAATATAACATACAAGTAAATGTTATTTCAAATTTAAGTGTTTAATTTTTCTGCAATATTCCTTTAAAACAAAATTAGATGGCAGGAAGTGGACAAAATCATTTTGCCCTAATGTATATTTTCATTTCATTTTTTAATTAAAATTTATTTTAATTAAAAGTTTATTTTAAAAATCTTGAATTTTTCGCTTTATCTCCCATGACTTTTGATTATTAATAACTAATATACATATACCATACAGAATGATGGTAAATATTTATATTAATACTAGCAGGGGTACCCGGCATTGCCCGAGGCTCCTCCTCATTTTCCCCTCCCTCTCTGCAGGCAAAAGTGTAACAATCTCTTTCTTCCCTGGTGGCCTGGGGTAAAAGCTGTCTTTTCCCCGGTGCCCGGGCAAACAGTGTAACAATCTTTCTCTTCCCCGGTGGCCACCTCTCTTCGTTGCCTGGGGCGGTCGCCCTCTCATACCCCCCCCCCATTATTAGTGCAGAGAGATAACATTGTAAAATATACGATTCCAACACCTCCCCCCTTGATATCTTGCTAAAACTAAAGAAAAATAATTGTTAGAAATGTATCATTTTTGAAAAAAATGTTATTAGGAGTAGCAGTAATTCCCCTGCTCCCCTATTGTCTGTACTATCAACATGCAGTTTTATACAGTTTCAATAGGAAATCAAATTTATTTAAAGGTAATTATGAAAACGTTTGAGCTTTTTATAACTCACCTGACTCATCTTTAGGAAGTCTTGTATTAGCTTCATTCCATTCTTGTCTGTTGTCACTAAGAGAGGACTTTACAGATCTTTGACTGACATAATCGTGCATCCGACCATTCCGCTCTTGACTTCTATTACTACCAGATGGCAATGCTATATCTTGAACATACATCTGCCATGAATAAAGTATAAAAGTATTTAATGATAAAGAACATTCAACTAAATCCAAGAATATCATAATTCTTGACAAAAATTATGAGAATTATATAAATATTTAAAAGGATACCTTGGATTTACATATATTTCATATGCACATAAGGTTGATTGTCATCAAGTTATGGATGAAATATGAAAAAAATATCAAAAGTAAAAGATATATTGCACAAAATTACTACAAATTAAGAAATAAAATGTACTTATATAATACATGGCCCACTCTTTACTTTTAGGTATACAGGGTAACAAAATATTGGCTATCTACTAGATCAATAAATTACGAGCAACATGTTAAAACATAACATTAATATAAAAAAATGTAATTTTTCTAAAATTTTATAACAATTAGAAATTATTAGACGAAAAAATTAATGAAGATAAAAAATCATACTTGTGATACTGAATCTGGAGCTTGCTGTGATTTTGGTGCTTGAGATGACAGCATTTGTTGAGCACTTGCGTAAGGATGGGTTTGCATTCTAGGTGTTGGTGGTTGACTGCTTCTTCTCATACCAACTGCATCACTTGTAGGAAGAGCAACATTAGACCAAGGATTTGCTGGGTAAGGAGGACTTATCAAATGTCTCTGACCGCTACTCACATATCCGCCTTCTGCTACTGGAACACTTCGAGGATTGCAACAGCGAAGGATACACACTGAGATTGAAGCTGTAATGATCACAGCTATTGTCACTGCTACAGACACAATGATAATTGCTGAAGTCAGGTGGATCTTGTTATCTTTTTTGATGTTAACAGCATTTAACATTTCTGATGTCTTGTTGCTTACGGTCAGTGTCAAATATACAGTAGTTCTGGCTGATAGAACTGGGCTACCACTGTCCTTCACTAGAAACTCCAGCTCATATGAGCCAGCATCTTGTTGGCTTAGGACATGAGTTGAACATAACAAACCAGTGTACTGGTTGATGCTGAATATCTGTTTGCTATTGCCTCTGATTATTTCATATTTTAGAAATGCATTCTCTTGACTGTCACTGTCTGATGCCTTTATTTGAGTGATGTTCTTTGAATGATGTGGATAGTAGATAACATCTACATTATAAGGATTAACACTAGGAAATGTAAAATATGGAGCATTATCATTTTTATCACTGATCTCAACAACAACATTCACTGAAGCATTTAATGATGGCTTTCCATTATCTTTCACTAACACATGAAATTCATAAAGATCTTGAAATTCATGATCCAGTGACATAATTGTTGAAATCAAGCCAGTGTCAGTAATTTTGAAAGGTAAAAACTGTGTATTACTTGGCAACAGAGAATAACTTAATTTACCTCCAGCTCCCAAGTCCGGATCTGTCGCATTGATTGAGCCAACGTGAACTCGAGACTTTTGGTTTTCATTGATCTTAAATTGAAATGTCTTCTTGGAAAATGCCGGCTTTTCATCATTCACATCCATCACTTTAACAGAAAATCTTTTCTCACTTTCCAAAGCAGGAGATCCTTTATCCTCGCAATGAACAATAATATCATGGTGATCTTCACTTTCTCTATCCAATGGCTTTTTAACAATCACTTGGTATTTCTTTGTGTCCAGACTTTGTAGTTGAAATTTATCATGATTCAGATTGCAACTAATATCTCCATTTTGGCCAGAATCAGGGTCAGTCACTTTCACATAAGCAATAAAGCTGCCGACTTTTATATCTTCAGAGATATCAACTGTATTTTCTGTAGATGAAGAAAAGAATGTCACTTTTATAATTGGACTATTGTTCTGTTCATTGATCACATTCACTTGAACCATGGCCAGAGAGCTTAAGGGAGGATCGCCTCCATCAGAAGCTTTTACATAAAGTTTATATTTCAGTTTTTGCCCAGTTGTAAATTTCTTCATTAGAAAAATTTCTCCAGTTTCTGAGTTTAAATCAAAATGAATTTTAGCAATGTCTGATGTTTTGGAACTAAAACTGTATGAAATTTTTCCATTTTCAGCTAAATCTGAATCTTTCACAGATAAAGTGGTAACAGGTAAAGCAGCATCTGGTTTGTTTTTTATTGAAATGTTGTAAACATTTTGTGAAAAAATGGGGAAATTATCATTCACATCAGTAACTGATATGTATACATCTAAAATACTCTCTTTTGCAGGAGGTTGTTTATTTTTTGCCACAACTTGAATTTTATATTCATCTTTAGTTTCTCTGTCAAGCTTGCCTTTTAAATTAATTGCAAGTTGTGAAGTTCCATCAACACTTTTGGAAACAAATAAAGTAAATGGTTCATCCTTTAATTTTTTGAAGTCATAAATAATTTCTGAGTTTAAAGCATCTACATCTCTGTCAATAGCATTTGGTATTGATATTTTGGTTCCCATGATGTCTCTTTCTGAAAATTTCATTCTGACTTGTTTTTCTGGAAACTCAGGTTGATGATCATTAATGTCTTGAATGATGACTTTTATTTCTAATAACTTAAGAACAGTTGTCAACTTTTTGACTGCAATATCAACCATTTGAAAACATTCTGCATTGTATGTACATAGAGACTCAGCATCAAGGGTTTGGGCTGTGTACAATTTACCACTTTCTTTAGACACATGAAACAAAGAAGTGCCTGTCACTCCTTGTGTCAATAAACTGAATGTGACTTCATTTCGTTCTTCAAATGGTACACTATCAATGACCTTTGTATCAGCAGCAACATCTCCAAGGTATGTATGAAGGCTTTTTCCTTCCTCTACATAATATGTGAGATCTATGCCGTGACATCCATGAAGGAAAATAATTAATAAATACATCTGTTCCATCATGATTGAGTAAAAATGCAGTTGGTAATTTTAATAATAAAGTTGTACACTTTGATCCAGAACTGAAAATTAAAATCAATAAATAAAGTGTTAGATTAAATTCAATTTTAGTTATCTTTTCCTTAATTTTATTTAATAAAAAATGACAGATAGTGAAAAGCGTATTTTTGGTCTATATTCAAATAAAAAAAACTATATTTATTGTTTCAAATAATGGTTAAAAGACTCCAAATTGCATTAGTTCAAATAAAAAAATAAATTATCTCGTATAAATTCAACTAAAAATACATGATATCACACAGAATTTATCAAACATTTAGTATATAAAGCTTACATTTTAGAACTAAAATATCATAGTAATGAAGAAAAATGTAAATAAATATATTCATTTTTAAAGTTATTTCTTAGCTTTATTCACATTAATATTTTTCTCCACAAATAGATTTTCTTTAATGTTTTGTTAGTTTCACATATATTGCTTTGTAATGGTAAATTATCATTTACATATGTCTATCAAATATGATAATTTGTTTTTCTTGGTAAGGAAAATTATAAACTTATTGGCATAAACAGTGATGCTCATCTGTATAATACTATGCTTGTACCTTCATTTGTATGTATGTTATCACCTTAGACACATTTAAAAACATTAGATCATTTGATCAATAAAGAAAAGTGATTGAAAAATATCTGATATTCCTGTGTGTGAAATTTAGAATTTGAACAATTGGCAAATTGAATAAACTGTTATGAATAGAATTTTGTCATAAAATTTTCAAGACCTTTTCTTTGTATTTTTTTATTTTAATGTAATTTTAATATATTTAATTGTTACAATGAAGAAAAGTGGAATTCGTTTTATTTATTTAAAGAATATTTAGCTGACAATTATTTTTATGGTAAGAGAACAGAGACTATTTATTTTAAAAGGATTTAAATTGTTACAATAAATGGATAAAACGTTAAAACATTCGTTTTATTTTTAAAATATTAAGCTGACAAGTATTTTGATGATAAGAAAAAGGCAAGCGTGGAATTTCCACTTGGGTTTTGATGGTAACTTTTTTACAAATTTAACAAAAACTCTTTATAATAATAGCATTTGCAAATATTAACCTCTAATAAAAGCAATATCGATCAAATATTTCAGTATACAATTTTTCTTTAAATAAGGACGCTTCAAGATCTTTTTAAATTTAACTTTTAAGTGAGCTGTAAAATCATGAAATCAAATTATTTTTTTCAAATCTAGAAAAACAATTTATTTTACAATACAAAACCACAGTGAGTTTAATTGGTAAAATCAATTATAAATATATTAAAAGTAATTTCTGTTTTACTTTTTTAGTGTCATATTTTCTCACTTTTATTTCATATGTTCAGATTGATATGTATGAGTAAAATATGACTAGTTTTCATTAGTAGTTAAGCATTCATATATAATGATCAGGTTCCATGATCCACAAATATCATTATTGTAACATAATAAAGAAGAAAAATACTTTATTGAAAAAAGAATTTGCCAGAGATTTAAAAATGTAAAAATTTTCAAAAGATTGTTTTATTTACTTAATATTTGTCTACTAGTAGTATTAGTGTATATATTTGTCTACTAATAGTATATAAATATTCAAAAGTTTTTATAGTTCAAAGATGGAAATAAAAGAGCACAGCCCTTAAAAGTAATTAAATCTGTAATATGGAAGCGTTTTATGTTTATAATAGTGAAATTAAACTTAAATAGGTCTAATTTGAATAAGCCAATCATATATATATATATATATATATATATATATATATATATATATATAGTCCCTTTTTAAGGAGTATTTTTTCATTTTAATATTTATTTTCCTATTTGTTTTAACATTATATTGACTGACATTGTGATGTACACTTTTATTATCTTATATTCACTCAATACGTTACTATAATAGCTTTTGAAAGTATATGTGATATTTAATTTATATTACTGAACCATCATTTCTAATATATATATATATATTACTCAAACTCGTAGACTGCAGAATTACAACTAATTTAATACAGCTGTATAAATGTTTTAGACAAATTTAATCCAATTAAAATACATCATTTAAACAAAATATAATTTATTTATAATTCAAATAAACAGTATAGCATAAGTGTAAAAACATTTCAATTTTTAAATGTTTTTACAGAAAAATGTTTACATTGTACATGTAAAATTATACTGATGAGCAATATTTTCATATTAACTAAATAAGAAATATAACACATGCAAACATTTTCTTTCAATACGATTATGCACATCCTGTTTCATAGCATTTTAAATAATAATTGAAATATAATAAATTAAAATTCAATTTTTTTCAATCATAAATGCCATGAATTCATTGAAATAAGAGAAATAATGATTTCAAAGTATAGATTTTTAAAAATCTCAATAATTTTATAGATTTCAAACTCCATTGAAAATGAACATGAAACTAGGTGAAACAAAGCCTTTCAAAGCAGCACTAACAATAACAATGGCGTCCATGAAGCATCTTATAGAATGTAATGCCAAATCATGAATCGTACTAAATAAGCAGTGAAAATTAATAAAGATAAAATGTGAAATAATGTTACCTTTTAAGAAAAATCCACTGGATTCTTGCAAAGATGGAAAGTCAATTTACAGAAAGAAAGAACCTTCTGTTGAAGCACTTAGAATGTAACAACATTCTTGGGTTTTTATTGTATAGTTGATGCTAGAGGGAAGCTAGAAGTCCTACTTTGTATGGTGTATGCATGATGGCTTGCCACTCTCTCATCAGACTTAATATCCTTACGCTGAGTAAAAAGGCTAAAAAATAACACTGACCAAAAACAAAGAAATTGGGATTCTTACATCATTTCTTTTTAAAATCTGTTTAATTACTTTATAAGTAAGTATAAATTTCTTTAAATTACTTAAGACAAATGAAAATGTAAATTTACAAATAAGAAGAGAATAAATCTAGAAGCTGGCAAATGGTTTCAAAAATAACATTTAAACCCATCAACTAACATGAAGGCATTTAATATTGAAAATAAAACTATATTAAAATAAAAGTTGCGATTGATCTTGCAGCGCCGATGAGATGTTTATATATATATACATATATATATATATATATATATATATATATATATATATATATATATTTGTGTTATAATGAAATAATTCCAGGAGGAAATCCGGATATGAGAGGTCTATGTAATAAACAGAGCAAGAATAAAATAAAATATAGTAACACGAAATTACATAATCATCGATGCAATAATTTATTTCAACCTTGTGGTATTTTCAAGCATCCAATTTAGACGATTACATTTTTTCAAAAATGTAATCGTCTACATCGGATGCTTGAAAATACCACAAGGTTGAAATAAATTATTGCATCGATGATTATGTAATTTCGTGTTACTATATTTTATTTTATATATATATATATATATATATATATATATATATATATATATATATATATATATGTGTGTGTGTGTATATTTCATATGAATGTGTATGCCTGTATGTATCTATAAAATTATGTAATCTAAAATTGCTATGATAATTATAATATTTTTAAGTTGTTATGAATAAATTATACTTAGGTAAAGTTATAATGTATTTTAGTTATAGTTACTCCCCTTTCTAAGTTTTGAAAATAATCATTTTTTAAAGAAATAACTTTTAGTTTCATAATAGATAAATATGTATAGTTATCAATATATTTATTAGATTTATCAAGCTATTTAAAATCCTTTTATAAGTTAAAAACATCTTAAGCTCTGTATTAGAAAAGTAAGAATGAAAATGGTAAATTTTCTGGGATGGATAAAGAATTGGATTTTAATTAGGTACAGGAGGCAAAGGTCTATTAATGGAAGACTGACTACTACTGGCAAGAGCATTTCTTGATTGCATACGTCTTTCGGAGGAGTTACTGCCATCAACACTTGAACATGAATTTACATCTGTGTGAGGACTGTTTTCATTCATGTAAGGTGTATAAAAACCTCTCGCCACTATTGTTGTATCACTGGGGTAGCTGATAGTCTGTCCCAAAGGTCTCATCTCTGTGGTCTGCTTTTGATCTTTTTGTAGTGAAGGAGGGTTGCAATACTGAGAAGGATAAACATCTGAAAATCATAAAACCAATTGATTTTAAGATTGATCTGTCAAAATGAAGGCAATGGTATGGTGAATGCATTTCTTCTTTAGTACTAAGGATTTGTTATATTTTTGGTCTACAAAATTCTCTGAATGCCTAATATTGGGTTGAGAAAAAAGTTTGTACACTGTGTTAAAATAATTGGATGGTGTAGAAGTACTGCTGTAACCAGCCTATAGTCCAGATGTTGCTCCATCTGACTAGTCTGTTTCAATTAATGCAAAATTGCCGGTTTGAGTCTTTTGATGCATTTGAAGTCTGTAAATAATTTTTTAATTCAAAGCCGAAGGATTGTTACTTAGACCAAGTGCAAAAACCTTCAGGTAGTAGGCAGAAAGTCATAGAAAATGATGGCCTTTAGTTTTAAGAATACTTGTTTTTAAATAGTTTTTGTATGATAAATCATTATTTTAATATGTCCCACAAACCTTTTTTTTTTTAAATGTTCATATTGTTTACAAGGAAATAGGGAGATATTGTTTAAAGACTAGTCATTGATAACAGTGTGAGTACCGTACCTGGTGAAATGAATTCTGCAATAGCAGCCTATAGTCTTGGTATTGCCATGATCACCAAAACAACGATTAATTGGTATAACAAAACATCACTTGCTTTGAAAGTCCTAAACAGTCATTGTCCTCAGTGCAGGCTTCTCTTAGAAAAATAGGTCTGATCAATTTAAATATCTGTCATTTATATACATAGAATTGCAGAAAAAACCCACAACATCTCTTTTTGAGCATAATCCATAATACCAGCCACATTAACATCATTCTTCTATGTATATATTAACTCAAATGGTAAATACATCAAATTGTATAAGATCTGGGAGAGATCCAAGAAGAATGGACCCATTTGTATTAATTTTATAGCTTTGCAATGAAAGCCATGCAATGTGTCCTTATCTTTACAAACATCCTTTTTAAGTATTTCACGATAAATATTGCATTGCTGGCATTCATATAAGTTTTTCAAATTAATAATACTTGCCCAACCATTTAATTATATTTAATTCATATGAATAACTAGTTTACTCATACACTATGTGAAAAGTTCACTTCTCATAAGTATATCATGATGTTTTCATCTTGGATCAGTACATAAGTCATCATGAGGTTGACGATAATTTTAAACCTTTGGGAAGTGGATGAATTCATAATTAAGAAATAATGCAATCATTATATTGTTATATTTCATGAGAGCTTATAAAAATAAATAAACAGAATTATGTTACACATAAATAATGAAATAAATAAAGGATAATCATTTAACAAAATATATCAGCAACAAGAAATGTTATATTCATTTTAAAAATTAAAAAAAACCACACTCAAAATCAATATAAATGAAAAGATTTTATTTCTTTTGTATTTTCAAAACTAATTATTAAAAAAAACATCTAGTTATAAAATTTAATATGAATACTCCTAACTCACCAGATATAACATCAGTATGGCTTGTATCTTCGTCACTGAAGCAATTTCTGCTATTATGTTGAGAAGACTTTATGGAGTTTCTACCTGAATAGTTTTGTGCTGTGATAGCTCTTTTATTATTCCTATCACAACCAGATGGCAACGCAATATCTTGAAGATACATCTGAATATAATAAAATAAAAATAGGAATATGTAATGCAACAATATATATATATATATATATATATATATATATATATATATATATATATATATATATATATATATATATACCAACAGATTGTTAGTACAACAAAAAGATAGGATTAATTTTAGAGGAAACATTTTATCAATAAAAAGAGTAAGGAAGAATAATAAGAGAAAAATAATAAAATCTCTTAAAGGCCTTTTTGTCTGATCCTCTCCAGGAGAAAAATGTAAGAAATGATAACAATAAAACTTATTCATGGAAGACATTGTATTACAGTGGTTGCTATATTTAAAAGTGTAATTTTTTTCTTGCCTTTTAATATTTATTTAATTTAGAACGTTTTTTAGGAATAGTTCATTAAGGTCTAAGGTGGGTAGTAAAGTTAGTTATTGAAAATTAGAGTTGGGCGGTTTTGAAATTTTGGTTTCGGTATCGGTTTCGGTTTTTTCCCCTTAAAACCTTGGTTTACGGTTCGGTTTTTCAGTTTTTTTGAAAAAAAATTTTTTACCATGGAAGCTATTCATTCTCTTGTGTGATGATTAGTTATTATTCAACGTTTAGTTGAATTATGCCACTGTTTCGATAATTTTGTGACTGAATCATTCTCCATGATATGAATCATATAAGTTTTAAGGTGTTGACTGTTGTAATCAAAGTTCTGATACCTTTTTAACAGTTAACTCGTTAAAACAGTGACCAAAGATTCATGAAAGATTTCTGAAGAATAAAACTGAGTTTGAATATACATTCTATCTAATTCTTTAACCCATCAGAAGCTAAAATATAACTCAGAAATGCAAGAAATTAAAAAACGAAAATTTATTTAAACAAACAAAATAATTTTACAAATAAAATTAAGCAAAAATGATGATGAAAATGAAATATTGTCAAAATTATATGACAGATAAAAATTTTAATTTTTTAATAGGTGAAAATGTTTGCAAGACGTTGTGTCTTGTCGCGTAAAATAAACACACCATATACTTCTCGAATTGCCGGTGTTGACTGTTGGGATGTCTGTCATTTTGTGTGCTCGAAGTTCTGTCAACTGGTGCGTGTTGGGGTTAATATTTGTTTTTAAGACAGGGTAATAAAACTTTATAGACATGCGTAAAAGACTAGTAGTACACCCGAAAACTGCGCCAAGGGAAAAGGAAGGATGGTTAAAAAAAAGTAGAGATTATTAATTCACCTAAAGTCATTTTTTAAGCTTTACGGTAATTTTAGTCATAGAATTCATGACTTGGATTAAAGTTTAATAATTAAACTTTCGAATAAATTGTCAACTCTAAATAAATACCATATTAACAATTTAGTAAAATATAAATCGTTGCATAGTCTACTTTTTGAATAACCCATTTTTGGGAGAGAAAACGGTATAGTTGAGAGATAGTTCTCTAGAAATTACAATTTATGTATGAAGTGGCTTTTCAAAAGTAAACAATGAAATGCCTAATGTTTAAAATAATTTTAAAAATCCGAATAAAGTGACACTAGCATTGGCAACTACTTTTTTTCTTTTTAAATGTTTATACTTACTCAGTACTTTTCGTTTATTTACTTTTACAAGTATTTTTTTTTAATTTCATTTTAATAACTTATTTTTTTAGATAACTCTGAAACAAACAAATAATTATTTTACAATTTTGAGTTGAATCAAATAGATTTTCGACATCATACGGAACGCGTTTGATTTTTTCTTTTTCATTTGAAAATAGTTTATGCTAAAAATACGATGTCATGTTGTCTGTCGTATTTCTCTTTTTTTCATTTGAAAATTCAAAATGTTAATGATAAACAAACTGTAAACAAAGATTTCTTCCTACAAGTAGCAATACACATGAAAAAATTTAAATTGCTTAAAATATCTCAATAATATATATAGAAAGAGCTTGATGATCTAAGAAAGAATCTTTTTAAATTTTTTAAATCTGACTAAAAATAAGGAAGTTATGACTATTTTTGTGCCTCGCACAATTGGATATTTTCCCCTCTTTAATACCATATGCGTTTTGTCACATTTTTTACACTAATTTTTCAGTAAAAGTGTTATATCTTTGTTAAAACACAAGATTAAGCAATGAAATTTACCATATAAGTGTATTTTTGTACAAGGAATCAGAATATGTCACTGAAAATCTCCAGAAATTAATGGTTTCCAAGTAATCTGCACTAAGTGCACATAAATATGCTGCAATACCTTAAAAATACCATGAATCCATTAAAAGAAAGAAGTTAGAAAACTCAAAGTTGAATTGTAATACATTTTATGTACAAGAAACTAAAATCTAATACTAGGACTGTTTAAAAATGAATATATTGCAAGATTTCTTTAGCATTATTGTAGATTTACACCTTCTGCTAACTCACCCCCTTACCTCCTCAAAATATGAGATTCTACTTTTTTTATTTAACACCCTGAAAAACTTGGCAGAAAGAAAGAAACAAAAACAATTATTTTAGAATTTAAAGTGGGGATCAGTTTCACATAAAATAATCCCCCATTTCAAGGCCATTCTAGCGTTTTAGGACAGTTAATTATTTTTCTATGGGAGATAAATCCTGTGCCTGTTTCTTGTTTTTTTTTTTTTCTTTTTTTTTTAGACGATTATAAGGGTTTTTGTGGGAGGAGGGGGGCTTACCACTTGAACTTCAGGTTAGTGGTAGGGCTAGGGGCAATTAAGTGTGAACACCCTGAAAACTTAGCAGAAAGAAAAAAAAACAATTCATTTAGAATTTCGAGTGGGGGATTAGTTTCACATATATTTAATGCAGAATAATTAACCATTTCCGGGCCATTCTAGCGTTTTAAGGCATTAATCAATTTTTTTCTATGGCAAATAAATCCTGTGCGTTTTTTTTTATGGGCGTCTGCTTTTTTTTTTTTTTTTTTAGACGATTATGTGTGGTTTTAATGGGCTTTTTTGTAGGATTAGGGCTTACTACTCGGACTTAGGGTTAGTGATAAGGTTAAGGAAGGGGTTTTGTTTTGGATGCAGGTTGCCATTCGGACTTAGTGTTAGGGTTAAGGGAGTTTTTTAGGAGTGGCTTGCCACTCATATTTAAAGTTTATGGTACGAGACGTTCAAGATGGCATTTTTAGGAGGTGGGCTTGTTAGTCGTATCTAGAGTGGATGGTAGAGTAATTATTTATTTTATAAATTTCACTAAAAGGCAAGAATGGCCGGGAAATCGGAGATCATTTTACATTAAATTTATATGCGAAACTGATCCCCCACTCTAAATTCTAAACTATTTTTTGTTTTTTCTTTTTTTCGCCAAGACTTTAAGACGTAATCGCCTAAAAAAGTAGAATCTTAATTTTTTTTTTAAATTGGCGACTAGAAATTCATTACTACTAGAAGTTCGAAAGTTGAGTGAAAACCAGTATTTTTTAAAAAAGAACCAAATAGGATTAACTTTTTTAAGCACAAAATGTATTTTTATCTTACTTTTAAAGAAGTTTATAAACGTATTTTACAAAGCTTTACAAGACGCTGCTGCTGATTGATTGTTATATCAGCAATACTAGCAGCCATTGTTGACTTTCGCTCAAAAAAAGGACAATATTTTTTAGGATAAGATAATTTAAAATTACTATTACCGAAAGACAAAACAACGTACAATTATAATTTTAATGCATAAAAAAAGATGAAAGATTAATTTATTTACTAGTTGGGTACGAAAAATGTAACAACATTTTCTATATTCATATTTTAAAATGTTTAAAATTCGTTCTAGAATGAAAATAAACAAAAATCGCCTCGTGTTTATAGCAGTAATTGCAGTAATATATTTGTTCAATCTGTCCTCTTACTAATATAACATTTTTTGGTAATATTCAATTTTATTCAAATCGGAAAATCTTTTCAACCGTGTTTCCTTGTATATGGTGGCTTACTGTAGTAAAAACACAATACCGAACGGTTACGGTTTTAAAAAAAAAAAACGATTCGGTATTCGGTATGGAGACGAAACCGAAAAACCGCGGTTTTTCGGTACTACCGCGGTTTTTCGGTAAAACCGCCCATCTCTATTGAAAATATTTAATATATTAGTGCCGGTATTAAATCCTATTTTATTAATGCTGGGTTTTGAGGATTTAATTGTAAAGGCTACCAGGATTTGAAGTCTTTCGTTTTCATTTTGCATATTTCGGAGGATTTTAATTTGTTGCTGCTGTGGGTTGTTATGTGGTTCTTAATGGCACTAGTGTCATTTAAGTGGTATGATAGTTGATGGGTGAGGGTTGTTGTGGTATAACCTATGTATGTACTAAAATTATTGTGCAAGAAACATTCTGAAGGTACCCATGTAAATTTATATACAACATTGGTTTGGTGGAGGAACTTTTTGGGGAGGGAGGGGCTAGGGACAATTAAGGTGGAGGTTTAAATTTGGTGTAGTATATTATTAATTTAATCTGTTTTCTTTGTTAGACTGGTTTGATGTATTTTTTTATTGTGTAGATTATAGCTTATTTATTTTGTTGGTAATTGCTATGTATTCGATTTCGATAGAATAAGTTAATAGTCTTATTGTTAGGTTTTTATCTCATTATTTTTGTGGATATTTGAAAGGTAGAGATTTATGTGTTTGTCAACAAGTTTATTAGAAAAGTTATTATTAATGAGTGTTTATTTTATGTTGGTTCTTTTATTTATTTTTATTTATTTTTTATGTTCGTGCATATACTTTTTATTTTTTATAGTCCAAATTTTCAACATTATACTGTGGAGATCTGTGTTTGTGCTAAACATCCATAAAAAAAAGAAACACAACATTTTACTTTATTTAATTTATAACTTGAAAATTAAAGAAATCTTTTAATAATTTAATAATAGAAATGGTAATAATTGGTTCAGAGCTTGCAGTAAATAATAGATGTTACAGTACTTACACAGCCTCTGGCCGAATCAATGAGGAGTACAGCGTTGGAACTTACCACAAAAATTGAATATCATAAGATATAAAAAATAATAAAGAAGGTAATATGGTGTTATGGGCAAGAGGGAAGAGGACACAGGGTCCCTCAATCTAATTTTTTGGAATGCTGGGTCTTCCTGCTAGTAAAATAATACTTTTAAACTTTTATTCAATTAAATATAAATAGAAAACATTTACCTGTGAAACAGAGTCTGCAGGTGGTTGTGACTTCGGTGCTTGGGATGACAGCAGTTGTTGAGCGCTTGAGTAAGGATGGGTTTGCATTCTGGGTGTTGGTGGTTGACTGTTTCTTCTCATACCAACTGCATCACTTGTAGGAAGAGCAACATTAGACCAAGGATTTGCTGGGTAAGGAGGACTTATCAAATGTCTCTGACCACTACTCACATATCCGCCTTCTGCTACTGGAACACTTCGAGGATTGCAACAGCGAAGGATACACACTGAGATTGAAGCTGTAATGATCACAGCTATTGTCACTGCTACAGACACAATGATAATTGCTGAAGTCAGGTGGATCTTGTTATCTTTTTTGATGTTAACAGCATTTAACATTTCTGATGTCTTGTTGCTTACGGTCAGTGTCAAATATACAGTAGTTCTGGCTGATAGAACTGGGCTACCACTGTCCTTCACTAGAAACTCCAGCTCATATGAGCCAGCATCTTGTTGGCTTAGGACATGAGTTGAACATAACAAACCAGTGTACTGGTTGATGCTGAATATCTGTTTGCTATTGCCTCTGATTATTTCATATTTTAGAAATGCATTCTCTTGACTGTCACTGTCTGATGCCTTTATCTGGCTGATGTTCTTTGTATGATGGGGGTAATATGTTACATCCATATTATAAGGATTAACACTGGGAAATGTGAAATATGGAGCATTATCATTTTCATCTCTCACCTTAACAATCACATTCACTGTGTTATTCAATGATGGACTTCCTTTGTCTTTTACAAACACTTCAAAATTATAAGTATCTTGAAACTCATGGTCTAAAGACATAATTGAAGAGATTAATCCAGTTTCAGTGATTCGAAATGGTACAAATTGTTTATTGGTGGTCAGTAAAGAAAAAGACAGTTTACCTCCAAGTCCCAAGTCTGGATCTGTGGCATTGATGCTGCCAATAGGAATTTTTGATCTTTGGTTTTCATCAATGAAGAATTTAAATAATTGTTTAGAAAATTGGGGCTGTTCATCATTCACATCCATCACTTGAACTGAAAATCTGCTTTCACTTTTGAGAGGAGGATTTCCTTTATCCTCACAACTGATCCTAATGTCATGGTGATCTTCACTCTCTCTGTCCACTGGTTTCTTTACAATTACTTGATATTTCTTTGTATCCAGACTTTGTAGTTGAAACTTATTATGATCAAGATTACAAGTAACTTTACCATTTTGATCAGCATCCTGATCAGTAACCTTCACATAGGCAATAAAACTTCCAACCTTAATATCTTCAGAGATGTCAACTGTATTTTCTCTTGATGCAGATCCAAAATTCACATCAATTACTGGAGCATTGTTCTGTTCATTGATCACATTAACTTGAACCATGGCCAGAGAGCTTAATGGAGGATTGCCACTATCAGAAGCTTTTACATAGAGTTTATACTTCAAATTTTGGCTTGTAGTAAATTTTTTTACTAGAAAGATTTCTCCAGTTTCTGCTTTTAAGTCAAAATGAGCTTTAGCAATGTCTATCGTTTTTGTGCTAAAACTGTATAAAATGTTGCCATTTTTGCCAAAATCTGAATCTTTTGCCATTAAAGTAGTAATAGGCAAAGCAGTATCTGGCTTGTTCTTAACTGAAACATTATAAAGATTTTGAGAAAATACTGGGAAATTATCATTCACATCAATTACAGTGATCTGAACATTTAATATTGTTTGTTTTGGAGGTTTGCCACCGTCTTTTGCAATTACTTCAATTTGATATAAACTTTTAAGTTCTCTATCAAGTTTTTCCTCTAAATTCAAAGCCAATCGTGATGTCCCATCAACACTTTTTGAAACAAATAATGTAAATGGTTCTTTTTCTTTCTTTTTTAACTCATAAGTAATCTGAGCATTAAAAATTCCAATGTCTCTATCAACAGCATGAGGTATTAACCTCTTCGCTCCTTTTCCATCATCTTCATCAAATTGAATATTGATTTGTTTGTCTGAGAACTCAGGTTGGTGGTCATTTACATCCTTTATGATAACTTTGATTTCTAATAATTTGATGAATGTCGATGTCTTTTTCACAGCAACGTCAACCATTTGGAAACATTCTACATTATAAGTACAAAGTGATTCAGCATCCAGTGTTTGGGCAGTGTACAATTTTCCAGTGTTTTTTGAGACACGGAATAATTTAGAATTTCCATTGGTACCTTTCCGTAATTGGCTGAATGTGATTTGCTTTTGTTCTCTAATTGTTACATCATCCATCAGGTGAGTATCTGCAGCAATGTCACCCAAATAAGTATTTGGACTCTTTCCTTCTTCCACATAGTATGTGAGGTCTGTACATAAGCAGTAAGTAAAAACATACAGAGCTATATACACTTGTAATATCATTTTGTGGATATAACAATCTTATAATTGGAGATGTGTGTTCTGTTGATTATTTTAGATCTGAAATTTAAAAATAAAAACTTTGTAATTTATTGTGGTATAGAAATATTTTCTGAATGAAAATAATTCTTAAGCAATAAAATTAAAAGTTAAATCAAATGCAAAATTAAATATTTTCCTAACTAACATAAGTCATCATAAAACTTGTTCATTTTATGCATTACTTTTATTATTGATTTGTTTAGGAAATTATAATTAAAATAATAGACACATATATGTTCTTGATATCTCAGAAACAACTTTCATTGCTATAGTATTTTAAACTGTAGAGATAAATTATATATATTTAGATGATTACATGACAAAGTTAATTTAAATATCAGGAGAAATTAATTTCAAGTAAACAGTGTTGCAATATATTTATTTTCTTTAAAACAGTTAATTCACATTAGTTACATGATTCATAATGTTAGCCTCATCATGTTTGTTATGTACACAATATTTCCGCTGTTGTATTCTCTGGCCTTCTTCAGATACCTTTTGTTGTCATGGTAACCTTCCAGAAATTTCAAACTGAATCTGTAGATAGTTTTCCCAGCCTTTTGTATCACAATGAGGATAACAGTCTGAATCGTGTAAATAATATAAAGAACAACATCTCATCTCAGTCGATTCTACTGCATGATTATCTTCCCTTCATTCATAAGTATAAAAATATTTCTATCTCAGAAAATGCTTCATAATCTTCTGTTGTGGATGATTTTTATTTATTTCAACAATAGCTTCTATTTAGTAAAATTCTTCAGCAAAAAAGATTAACAATACCTTTGACTTGTTATCAATGTGGTTATTTTTTATTGAATTGAAAAATATGTAAATATATTTTAAAGTTATTTCTATCATTCAACTTATTTCAATTTTATAGGCAACCTGGTGGTAGTTTTTAACTCATAACATACTGTTGAAAATTTTCTGTAAAAAAATAACAAAAAAATTAAGTAAAAACATAGTTTTTTTGTTTAAATGTCTATAATGCCTTTACTTTTTGACTGATTATTATAAAACTTAACATTTTGATGCTGTCATTAGGAATACAGATACCACTTCAAGTCAATGCAGTTTCAGGCAGTGTGTGTTAAGAGTTAATGTGGGGAAAATACAGCTACCCCCAAAAGAACACTCTGGATTGGGATTAAAATAAAAATTGCCTCAGTCTAGAACAATTTCTTCTTCTCTGAACAAAGACGGAACAGATACTACACTTTGATCCTAGCTCAAAGGCCATCAATGTCTAAGATTCAATTTTTCAAAAGACAATTTAGAAGTTTTTAAACCTTTTTCTTTTTCAAATTTTTCTTTAAAATATAAATAAATACTCAATATTTATATACTATTTAAATGTCTAAAACATCTTTTTTTATGTTTAGAGAAATTGTTCAATTAATAAGATATATTCATCTTAAAATATAGCTTGTCTACCAATTATCAATCCCATTTCAAACATGAGTTAACATTTTCGTTTCTTTTCATTTCATTAAAACAATCTTTAAAAGGTGCCTGTTTTAAACATTGGATTTAAAGTAATGTCCTTATTAATATACATTCATTTTGTAAATGAACTCTTTTCTTTTAGTTAAAAAAATTGTATATTTTTTACATGTTATATACAGGGTTGCCAGACAAATTTCAAACTAAAATTTCAGGACTTTCCAGGGTATTTTTCCATATATTTAAGGATTTATACCATATTAATTCCTGACATTTTAGGACACTAACCTAAATTTTAGGACATTTTTCCAAAATTTTAAAATTTTAGGACATTTTATGATTTTATGACAGTGTGAGAGGTCTGGTAATATAAATATAAAATTCTACTAAAAATACTCCTGAAATAGTTGGAAAAAATGTAAAAAAATCTGAAATACTAGGCTTTGATATGATGGATTTAAATATTCATATATTTGTTCAATTATTGGTATATTTCAAACCTACCGAAGCAAACAAAAGAAGAATAGTAAAGAAGAAAAATGCTAATAAAAACACATGAGAAAACTGCCCAGGTCCTCTAAATAAAACTCAATGTGAGAACAAATGAATTTGAAAACAGAGCAAAATTTCAAAAACATTTTTAATCAATGTACAAAAGTGACACTTAATGTATCATTTGCACAGAATGTTGATAATTGAGCAAGCTTATTTTATCTGTTTACGAAAATTGATGCCGAAATGGAAGGGCAAAAACAAAAAATAAACGTTTTATATTAAATAGATATAAACAGAAAAATAAATAGGTGTTTCAACATTTCTTTAAAAGATTAGTTTCAATGTCTTCCAACACTTTAATTTCCCTTTGCTTATCATCAGCAATCCCCATCTTTTGGTTGGATTGTTTAAAAAATTCAAAGTTCAAAAGTTTCTCAACTTTTGTTGCCAAAAGGTCAGCATCTACACATAGCACACTTATTTTGTTGGCTAATTTGAGCCTTTTTTCCTTTACTGCCTTAATTTGCCAGTAACAATTTTTTGCTTAAGCGATTTTTTTTACTGCTGTCTGCTTTGCTAGTTATGATTGGTAGTGGGAATGAGCTTCCTTTACACTCTGGATCATCTTGTTTGGAACTTTAAGCATTTCAGGGTCCTGTTCTGAATATCTCATATGATCTTCAATCCTTCCAAGAGCAACCAAAGATTTTTGCTTCAGATTTTTAACAAGCAATAGCTTGTTGATGCTGAAGTCGCTTTCTATTGCTGATATACTATGATACAGGATCAAAAAGATTTTCACAAAGTCTCAAACGTTTCATTTAAATTTCAGAATTTTTCAGAATAGTTTAATGTTTTTCTTATCAATTCCATGGTTTTCCAGGACTAATGTGATTTTCCGGGAATTTCCAGATGACTGGCAACCCTGATATATCTCCACGGTTCATTACATAACACAAAGAAATAAAATAATAACAAAATTTATAAAAAGATTACAGTAAATATAATGAAAATACTTATATGCAGTCAAAATATTGAGTGTGCAGATACAGATTCACAAGTTCAGAGCATTAAAAATAATAAGTACTAAAATACCAATCAGATGAGATTACAATTCTATCTATCAATTAGGATGCATCTGTTACAATTTTAAGTTTCATTCATAAAACTATTCAGTGAAAGTCATTCATAAAGAATTATAAAACATTTATTATCTCAGAATTTTGTTATACTCACATATTTTTTAATATTAAAATATTAAAATTTGAATAATATATATATATATATATATATATATATATATATGTGTGTTTGTGTCTTGAAAGTCATTCAACAATAAAACTATTCAACATATTATTTTTAAATATATTTAGTCTCAAGCCCTTTTGTTGGGAATATCCATTTTGTAAGTCAGTCAATTCATTGAAATTGGCATAGTAGTTTGCTCTCAAGAATTACGCCGGTCTTCATACAGAATGACAATTTTAATATTCATCAGTAGTTTACCATAAAAACTGTTTGGGGATTTAAAACCTAAACAGTAATTTTTTCATGACTATATATATATATATATATAAAATGATGGTTTCATAATGCATAATTATTAGTTGAAACTTGATCTGAATTTTTTATTGTATAACATTTGATTTATGTAATTAATATTCAAAATTTAATTAAGTGCATTGACAACAAGTTAGATTATGCTGATAATTATTTGATGTTTACAATAAAAGATTTTAGGTTATAGACTTTTGATAGAAAACCATAGTTATTTAACTGTCTAAAAACATCTTGTTGTAAAACAACTGCTATGAACTATAAATTGTAATAGAATAATATAAATAAATAAGTATATAATATATAAATATAGATTAATAATAGTTGGTTTTAATTTTATTTCTTAACTATGTATATTAGATTGTCAAAGCAAATAGAAAGCAACTTGATATGCATGTACTTTTTCATATCTTATTGAAAACAGAGAGGAAAATAATCATTTTTAAACATTCTATATATGAATAGTATTATCAGTATAAATCGTTTCTTAATTGTTAGATATAATTATTATCAATTTTTTTCCTTAGTATGAATGATCAAATAGTTTTATGTATAAATATTTTTAATAGATCTATTTGAACATTCTTACACATGAAAGAAATGTAACATCTATAATAGAATTAAAAATAAATTGAATAATAATTATCATTATTATAATTAGCTCTATTTTTAATTAATAAACTAAAATTACAGAGAATTTTATGCAAACGCAACACATAAAGAAAAACAAATAACAACGATATAGCAGTGATTATGGAGCATAAATTTCTGTAAAAATATATATGAAATTTAATATTGAAATAGGTAAAGACATATACGTTATTACACACTTAAAAAATTACTCATTCTAATTATCAAATATTTATAATCAATTGCAGTTTTTATATTTAGAATTTGTAAAAATTACAAAATTATTTTATATGAAATTAAAAAATATTACATACAATAATTATTTTGCATGTATCAAAAAAACACAACAAAAACAAATTAGTACAATAGAAATTACTTGAACATTTAAAGATAAAAAAATCAAGAATGACATCATCTCAATCATATAATGTATAATTTAATATTTTTCAATGTAAATCTTAAAGTTAATTCCAATAAAATTGTATTTTAAGTTATACAAAAAACAACATTAACAATACAATGATTGTGAAGGCTAAACAAAGGCTTTCTTCTTTACAACCATTAATGGCGTCTAGTAAATTACTGTTTCTAAGGTATTTTTAAATTTTAAGTTGGAAACATTGTTTCTGACACAGATAAAAGTATTAAAAGCAATTTTAGAATAAACTTACTTTTGGTGTAGATTTCACAGAAATAAAAATAGTGGGGATGATATCCAAATAAAGAAAAAATATCCAGCTGCAGCTGTATTTATGTGGCATCCTTGAATATTTCTTTTGTGTAGTTCATGTGAGAGTGAAGCCAGTTTGTCCTACTTTGTGTGTTGAGTGTGTAATGGCTGCTGCACATAACATAAAGCCAATGAGGCTTTTACTGAAATTATGGAACTTAATGATGAAATTATTTAAAAACCTTCTTGTCTAAATGTAAATACAAAAAAATGTAGATCTTTTTGTAATAAAAACTTATTTAAAGATAGCGCCATTTGTAAAAATGCAATAAAATGCTATCATTTATCCATTATTATCTACTTCCATCTTTCTCTTACAAAAGTCGTGGTAATTTTAAAGCATTTAATTCATAATTATATGTAATCATTATTCTAATGTATGAAAAATTTAAATTTCCTTAATTTAAAGATTACACTATTATTTAAAGCAACAAAATTATAATCTCTAAACAAAACATTTTCTTTTACTAATTGTATAAAGATATTTGGTTGGGGAAAAAAGACAATATTAGTGTAATCAAAAATTTATTAACAATAAAATAAAACACAAATCCACATTGTAGATGCAGATGCACAAAAAACTGTTCACATTTTTAAATTGCAATGAAAAACGATTTGAATTTGTATTAGATTTTATTTTTAGTACATTTCTGATAATGCTAAGATAATTTAGTGAAACATGTAAAATTCAAATTAATAAGTTTACAATATTGTCTTTTATTTTCAACCATTCTATCAGGTTTTATTTATCGCATAAGCACATTTTTAACTTATGTTTCTTTAGTTTAAATAAGTAAAAGCTAAAAGAAAACTAAATTTTTGGATTGTATCTGAAAGATTGTCAGAAAGAACTGGAACAAGTCATTTATACCCCACAGCTAGTCTGTTAATAGTGAAGTGTGTATGAAGTGCTCTAAAAATTTATGGAAGATGAATAAAAATTTTGGAATAATAAACATTAATATTTAAATAATATTCAAATATTTTTCTTTTAAATTAGTAAAATCATTTTTATCTGTTTTTTTCTTATTGAGGTACAGGGGGGAGTGGTCTGTTGATAGAAGACTGACTTCCACTTAGAGGTACATTACTTGATTGTATCTGTCTACTAGAAAGGTTGGTAGCTGTTAGAGAATTATTTTCATTCATGTAAGGTGTGTAAAAGCCCCGAGCTACAATTGTAGTATCACTTGGGTAGCTGGCAGTCTGTCCCAATGACCTCATTTCGGTTGTTTGTGGTTGAGCACTTTGGGATGAAGGGGGGTTACAATACTGTGAAGTGTACACATCTGTAAATTTAAAATAGACCAAATAATTATGTGAAAAATCTCATACATATAAATATATAAAATTAAGATTTTAAAATGAAACTTTTAATTCGCTGAATATAAAGAAATTGCATATTTCAATTTAAAAATAATTAGCATGTTTTTATTCTTTCCATTGTGTGTGTGTGTGCGCATGCTTACCTTAGTATCAACTAATCTTAAAAATTACATCCCTACAATCCTTTATACAGTTTTAATAAATGAGTATTAATTGCGATTTCTCCTGCTATTATTATTATTATTATTATTATTATCATGCTGGTAATGATGATAATAATAGTTGTACCTGTGAACATTCAAGGAGTTAAGATAGGTAATTTGGATAGGTAAATTGTTACAACACGAATATACATATCATTCTTCTAAATGTAATCCTTTAAGTTGATTCTTTAAAATATTTTTAGAATAAATTCAAGCCAATTTTGTTTACTTGCTTCCCACTGCAACAAAGTTAGACACAAGATCAGTTTATAGTGGAGAATCCAACACTCCCAAAAATGGAGCACTCTGAACGGGTGCTAAATTAGCTATGAACGACCCCTTTGACATTTTTTTGGTAAAGGTGCCTCAAACGATCAGCAATACCCACACCCTTCTCTTCTAAATGAAGAGATAATGCCTTGGATGATGCTCTCTTGAAACCGACCAGAACAGATTTTGATCCGGTCAGAAAACTCAAAGGCCTCTATGCCAGGTACAATGTCAGTATCTCTTGGTATAAATTGTGACAGCAATATTCCGTGCAACTCAAAGATAATGTGATCTGTTTCAAAAAGGTTTTAATGCTGAAAATATTACCATTAGTTGTCAACATGAAGTAATCTTGATGAAGAACGAGAACAATGGTTTAGAAACAATATAAGCTAAAAAATATTTAAAGGCTAAAAAGGTAAAAGCATTCCTAAATAACATTGTAAGCTGCTATAATTCAAGGATGAGATAAACATAATACTAAACTATTAATTTTACTAATTTTTAAAAATTTTTGTGTGCAGGGTTGTGTAAAATATATCAACATATGAAAAATAAAATACTTTCACATACAAAAATAATTGCACAAAATGATATATACAATATTTAAAAAAGTATTTTCATTTTAATGTGATTAGATATAATAAATTTGAAAATTTATTTGGTTTTAATTTTGAAAAATATTATACTTAAATATGTTGTCTCTTTTTATCACTAAAAGTTTAATACTACATAAAGCTAATATTAAGAGTGTGTGGATAATCATAAAATATACAAAATATAATATTTTAATGTTTTAAATAAGCTTTCCTTTTAAACAGAAATGGGAAACTACAAATTATAATAAATCCATATCATTTAAATTAATACAGTTAAAATATATCAATGTGAAAATTAACTGTCATTTTTCTTGTCATAATTCTACTGCAAGTATTTTCATAGTTAATAATTTCATTTGCTTAATATTAAAATAGTTATTTCTCATCTTTTTACAAAAATGGCTTGATGCCTTTTAATTATATTTTATATATTTTAAGAAATTGTCTGAACATGATTCTCAAATTTAGACAGTCATACAGACAAATACATATGTAATATATATATAAGTTACAACACGAATATACATATCATTCTTCTGAACAGAAGTTTTTTTCATTTATCACTCCTATATTACCATCAAAACAAGTTAGTGTTGTTTAAATCAATAATACAAAACAATACTTTGAAATATGGTATATATATAGTACTGACGAAAGACCCATAGACATTCGCATATCTGTCTAATTTGCATAACTACTTTTTAAACAGTCTATAATAAATTAATGCTTTGTGTAATTTTTCCTATATTTCTGCAATAGTTTTGTTAATATTAACAGTAATTAATAAAATAATTTATGAAAAGCTTTCTGAAAATATGCTTATTAATTATCAAGGGAGATAATTTGAATGAAACTAATATGGCTTAACTAGCAAGAAAGATATACTCATGAGGCATAAAGTTCACAGAGAGGGAGAGGTGAATGCTCTTGCTCTCTGTGAGTAGGGAGCTGTTTTAAAAATAATAAAAAAGAAAATTTCCTGTCGTTCTCACTCCCTCTCCTTCTTCACCTTCTCCCTCTAACACATTCTCTTTCTCTAGCGATGGCAAATTAAATTTTTTATCGTTTTCAAAAAAGCCCCCTCCCCCCCACACACACGTAGACACACTCCATCGCTCAGGCGAATTGATTTCTTCTTTCTTTTCAAATAATTTGGCTTCATTTGAAAAGTTAAATAAATTTGTCAAAATTACCAAAATGTTAATATTTATCTATCTATATGAATAAATATATGAATAAATGTGAACGTTTTTGTCTTGTGTCTACAAGAAACTTTTGAATGAAATGTTTATTATTTAAAATGTTGGTTTCAAGTAGCTTACTTTGCGAAGCAATAGCGAACTGGTAAAACCAGCTAGTATATTTATATATATATATATATATATATATATATATATATATATATATATATATATATATATATTATGAATTTTTGTTATCCATAACTCACCCAATCCTTCTTCAGAAGGCTGTCTTGTATTTCCTTCCCATCTTTGTTGTTCCTCAGTGTTAGAAAATTTTAGAGATCTTTTACTGTTATAATCTTGTGTCTGAAAAGTCTTTTTCCGGTTTCTTTCATTACCAGGAGGCAATGCCACATCCTGAAAATACATCTAACATGAATAAAATACAATTAAAATATATCAATAAAAAAACCTACATATTTTTTTCATGAAAAATTGAATGAAACTGATGTTTTCATAGTGAAATAATGATGCTAATTTTGAAGTATAAAAATATATCATATTTCCTTCAGTCTATGGAAAAGAGTAAAATATTGTTAAAATGTATACATTACTTTTTCAGAGAGCTTTTAAGCTCTCTGAAAAAGTAATGTATACATTTTAACATTCTGCTTTATTCTGATGAGATGCAAGACATTCCATGAATATATTATCAACCTATCTGTAATGATGAATATAATTTAATTCTGAAACAAAAACAAATATATATTTTTAACTTAGTTCACCCGAAATAAGGCAAGTTGCCACTGTAAACGTATGGAGCTACTGAGAATTTGGATGAAAGTTTGATGGGGCCATTCTAAATTAGGATATTAGATTGCAATACGTTTGTAAATAAAAAAAATTAAAAAATTAAAATCTCACCTGTGAAACAGAGTCTGCAGGTAACTGTGGTTTTGGTGCTTGAGATGACAGCATTTGTTGAGCACTTGAGTAAGGATGGGTTTGCATTCTGGGTGTTGGTGGTTGACTGCTTCTTCTCATACCGACTGCATCACTTGTAGGAAGAGCAACATTAGACCAAGGATTTGCTGGGTAAGGAGGACTTATCAAATGTCTCTGACCACTACTCACATATCCGCCTTCTGCTACTGGAACACTTCGAGGATTGCAACAGCGAAGGATACACACTGAGATTGAAGCTGTAATGATCACAGCTATTGTCACTGCTACAGACACAATGATAATTGCTGAAGTCAGGTGGATCTTGTTATCTTTTTTGATGTTAACAGCATTTAACATTTCTGATGTCTTGTTGCTTACGTTCAGTGTCAAATATACAGTAGTTCTGGCTGATAGAACTGGGCTACCACTGTCCTTCACTAGAAACTCCAGCTCATATGAGCCAGCATCTTGTTGGCTTAGGACATGAGTTGAACATAACAAACCAGTGTACTGGTTGATGCTGAATATCTGTTTGCTATTGCCTCTGATTATTTCATATTTTAGAAATGCATTCTCTTGACTGTCACTGTCTGATGCCTTTATCTGAGTGATGTTCTTTGAATGATGCGGATAGTAGATAACATCTACATTATAAGGATTAACACTAGGAAATGTAAAATATGGAGCATTATCATTTTTATCACTGATCTCAACAACAACATTCACTGAAGCATTTAATGATGGCTTTCCATTATCTTTCACTAACACATGAAATTCATAAAGATCTTGAAATTCATGATCCAGTGACATAATTGTTGAAATCAAGCCAGTGTCAGTAATTTTGAAAGGTAAAAACTGTGTATTACTTGGCAACAGAGAATAACTTAATTTACCTCCAGCTCCCAAGTCCGGATCTGTCGCATTGATTGAGCCAACGTGAACTCGAGACTTTTGGTTCTCATTGATCTTAAATTGAAATGTCTTCTTGGAAAATGCCGGCTTTTCATCATTCACATCCATCACTTTAACAGAAAATCTTTTCTCACTTTCCAAAACAGGAGATCCTTTATCCTCGCAATGAACAATAATATCATGGTGATCCTCACTTTCTCTATCCAATGGCTTTTTAACAATCACTTGATATTTCTTTGTGTCCAGACTTTGTAGTTGAAATTTATCATGATTCAGATTGCAACTAATATCTCCATTTTGGCCAGAATCAGGGTCAGTCACTTTCACATAAGCAATAAAGCTGCCGACTTTAATATCTTCAGAGATATCAACTGTGTTTTCTGTAGATGAAGAAAAGAATGTCACTTTTATAATTGGACTATTGTTCTGTTCATTGATCACATTCACTTGAACCATGGCCAGAGAGCTTAATGGAGGATTGCCTCCATCAGAAGCTTTTACATAAAGTTTATATTTCAGTTTTTGCCCAGTTGTAAATTTTTTCATCAGAAAAATTTCTCCAGTTTCTGAGTTTAAATCAAAATGAGTTTTAGCGATGTCTGATGTTTTGGAACTAAAACTGTATGAAATTTTTCCATTTTCACCTAAATCTAAATCTTTCACAGATAAAGTGGTGACAGGTAAAGCAGCATCTGGTTTGTTTTTTATTGTAACATTATAAACATTTTGAGAAAAGATTGGAGAATTATCATTCACATCAATTACAGATATGACAATCTCAAGAATATTTTCTTTCATTGGAGGTTGTTTATTTTTTGCTATCACTTCAAGTTTATATTCATCTTTAGTTTCCCTGTCAAGCTTGCCTTTTAATATAATTGCAAGTTGTGAAGTTCCATCAACACTTTTGGAAACAAATAAAGTAAATGGTTCATCCTTTAATTTTTTGAAATCATAAATAATTTCTGAATTTAAAGCATCTACATCTCTGTCAATGGCATTTGGTATTGATATTTTCATTCCCATAAAATCACTCTCTGAAAATTTAATATTGACTTGTTTTTCTGGAAACTCAGGTTGATGATCATTAATGTCTTGAATGATGACTTTTATTTCTAATAACTTAAGAACAGTTGTCAACTTTTTGACTGCAATATCAACCATTTGAAAACATTCTGCATTGTATGTACATAGAGACTCAGCATCAAGGGTTTGAGCTGTGTACAATTTACCACTTTCTTTAGACACATGAAACAAAGAAGTGCCCGTCACTCCTTGTGTCAATAAACTGAATGTGACTTCATTTTTCTCTTCAAATGGTACACTATCAATGACCTTTGAATCAGTAGCAACATCTCCAAGGTATGTATGAGGGCTTTTTCCTTCCTCTACATAATAAGTAAGATCAGTGCACTTATAACCATGTACTATGAAAACCAATATGCACACTTGTAATATCATATTTTTATAATAAAAAAACTCTATACCTTTATTCATTTCAATGTCTCTATAACACTGTTATCCCAAATGAATCTGAAAATAATCAAAAATAACATTCAATTATAAATAACTTTAAATACTTTATTTATTAATTAAATATGTTTATGTGATAATAATAGAAGGTTTGATAATAAAAAACATGACTTCTTCTTAATCAAACTAATCCCAAAATATTAAATATCAAAGACATTTTGAATAACCAGATTTTTTTTATTTTTAATACACTTGGTAGATGAAAAGAAAACACTAATTTGTTTTAAGATTAAATTTTCCAAGTTAATGTAATGGCTTTATTTAAATTACTTTATTTATTACATGTTTGACAAATGTACCAAATACCTAATATCTAATAAAGAACATTATTATTAATACTAATGAAAACAAAATATCTTTTAAATTTTCTATCCAAATTTTCAGTATTTTAATTTTTCAGTATGCAATAAATGAAAGTTTCTTTAAATATTCTTAATATTTATATTGTGATACATGAGAATAAGCATCAACTAAAAACAAAACAGTATTGTATAAAATTTTGTTTTAATTGATACTGGAACATAATATTATATGATTACATATATCTAGTTGTCGGAGGAAGAATCTAATATGCGTTGCATACAAAATTAGTTAAAATACATAGAAGATAATATTCAAATGTTAGAGCAGTGAATTTAGTAATTAGTAATATATAATTGTATTAATATTTTAGCTAAAATTTCAAATTAAATAAAAAATATTTTACTTATAAAGAAAAATAATTTGTCATGTTAGCCTTTAAAGAGATTCCCAAATTATAATTTGAAAACTAAAAAGAAAACTGACTTTTTATGGATTCATATAAGATGTATAGTTTTATACTATATCCCCATTCTTTAGTCATTAAAATGAAAAGATTTTATAAAAGAAACATTCTTTTGATTAATTTACAGTTCAAATTCTCAAACATGATATTACAACATATAAATGATTTTTATAAAAATATCATTAAAAAATTATAAACGTATGCATTCTATTCGTAATTTTAAGCTAATACAGAAAAATTGTGAAAAATATCCAGTAATCATAACTATCAAAAACAAGGAATATTTTTTTGCTGTGATTTAATTTTGAAATGTGAAAAAGATTGAAAAATTAGTTATAATTATTTTTATTAAAGAAACTCATCAGTAATATGTTAAATGAATTTTTAAAAATTCATTGCAGTTGAAAAGTATACATTATGATTACAAAGAAAATAAACGATAATCTTATAAATAGAAGCCACACAATATGTTTTACTAATTTATTATTATAAAGATATAAATATAAGATAAAAATAAAAACAATCTTATCATGAAAAGTAATACTAAAAGTTTTATTAAATATAATTAAAATAAAATTTTGGCATCAAAATTGTGTGCAAAATGAATAAGATAAGAAGACAAACTGAACAAAGCATTTCCAAGTAGTATTTAACTTGACAATAGTAATGGCAGCTGGCGAATAGAAAAATATAATAACGTTTGTATCACTGAAACACCAACACAATTATCAATAAAAAATATTAGAAATATAATATTAAAATTTAACTTACCTTTAATACATTGAATGCTTTGGAGTATACAACAAAATAAGTGAGATATCCATTGAAAGAATATTGTTCCTACCACAACGTCTGTTATCATCAAGCATCCTTTATGTTGCTTTAATGAGAGTGAAGCCAGCAGTCCTATTTTGCATGTTGTGTGTATAATGTCTGCTACTCTTTCTCTTAATGAACACTTTCATGTTATTTAAGAAACTAACAATATTGTTATAATTTCTGACAATTTTTACATATTTGTGTACATAATTATATTTATATTAGCAAATTGATATCATTTAAAAACATTAGTAACTCAAATAGTTTTTATTTTTTAATATCCAGTTACACTTATTTGTTCTAAATCTATTAGTCTTATTTTACTCGATGTTTTGTATATTTTCAGTGTAACTAAAGTGGGTCATTTACTTTTTTTACATTGGGAATTTTATCAAATATCTGAAGTAAATGCTATATTTACAGTTCAATTATAATAATGTCAAATAAATAGATTACTATCATTTTTAAAAGAAAAATGTGATTAAACAAATAATAAATAAATAAAACATTAGCATTCATATTTAAAAAACTAATTTGAAATCGTTAAATACACTTTTATCCAGTGGGATTCCATAAAATAAAAAAGTAATAGAAAGAATACAGCTTAAGATATTTGAGAAAATGTCATTATTTATTTATTATTCTTTAATTTATTGTCTAAAAATCATTTTACAATAAATAAAAAGTTAACTGTTATTTAAATTTATGTGCTCAAATTAAATTTAAAGAATAAAAATAAAAATGATTAAGCAATTTAAACCTGATATCGTTTTTATTTACATTTTTAATTTTCATTCATAGGTTTCTATTCTTATAATAAATTTTAAATAATTTATACTTTTACTAATTATACTTTATAAGTCCTAATTAACTGAAAAATTGTTTGCATGGTTTAAATTGTGAAAAATTAAAATAAATCCAAATATGACTGAATATGTTAGATTAAATGAAACATTTGATAGTTTATAAATATTATTAAAAAGAAAAGCCAAATATTTAAATTGTTAAGACATCTATATTGGTTCATATAGTTGATGCTTCAGTCAATGAGACCTTCTTCAGGTCATAGTATGTTGAGTGGTTTGAGCCAAATTTATGTATTTGTGAAAAAATATTATTTAAAGAAAATATTTTATACACTGACAAACTTGGGTTTTAACATTTTAGGAACAATTTATTTTATAATGACATCATATTTATGTCAAAAGTTTCTGTATTTTTGTGATTAAAAAAGAATTTAAGCAATTACTGACATACAGAGATTTGTGATGTCATTATAAAAACAATTGTTCAAAAAATATAAGAATGTGAGAATCAGAAAACACAAATTTTTCCATTAAAAAAAATCTTTCAAAATTAATATTTTTTCATTTAACCTAATTCATACGATATCATGAAAATGGTCCCATTGTATCCGAAACATTGACTATATAAAACAATAAAAATCTTAAGAATTTCAACATTTTCTTTCTTAATAATATTTATTACTGAATATCTTGTGCTCAAGTGCATTACATTTAGAACTGAATTTTAATGAGGTACAGGAGGCAATGGTCTACTAATAGAAGACTGACTGCTACTTGTGGGTACATTCCTAGATTGTAAATGTCTTCCAGATAGGCTAGTATTTTCAAGACTTGAGAAAGACTTTGAATCTGTATTGGCATTGTTTTCATTCATGTATGATGCATCAAAACCCCTGGCCACTATTGTTATATCACTGGGGTAGTTGACAGACTCTCCTAAGGGTTTCATGTCAGAATTTGGAAGAGGTTCATTTTGTGATGGAGGAGGATTACAGTACTGGGAAGGATATACATCTAAAAATAAAAATAAATAAATTTTATATATTTCTTCCATATGTAGAAATAAAATAATTTTACATATAAAATAAATTGATAAAATATAGCCATATATTGTCAATAACAGAAATTACAATAAAATTATTTTATAGTCTTCAAATTAACATAAATGTTAGGACATAATTGTATATCTACTTGCTGTAAGAATTATTTTAGATATAAAATGAATTTTATATCTAAAATAATTCTTACAGCAAGTAGATATACAATTATGTCCTAACATTTATGAAAAACAGCAAAAGAAAGAACTAATTAATTTTTTTTAAATCTGATAACTTAGAAGTAAAATAATTTACTATGAACTAATATTAAAACTTGAAACTCAGATAAAATTACAACAGTGAATACATACTGAGATTGTGCCATAATAATTCCAGCTATTGTTATAGCTACCAACATAATTATGATTGCTGAAGTTAGATTATTGTTTTTTTATTTTTAAGATATGTAAAATAAAAAAAATGTAATATTTAACATTTCTGGTATATTGTGCTTACGGCCAGCATCAAACAAATATTATTTGAATGATGTGGATAGTATATGATATTTATATTATAAGAATTAACAATGTAAATTATGAAGTATAATCATATTAGTATATTTGAGAAAATTTTCTTTTATTTGTATAATCGATAGAATGACATAAAAATATTTCTAAAAAAACCCACCTGAATGTTAATGATATTCAAATGTAAAAATTACATATTTTAATTAAATATAAGTGTATTAAATAATTAAATAATATTTTGAAATTTTTTTAGCTTAAATAAAAACATTAAATCGATTTTAGAATTTTTGATTTTTAAATTGAAGAGAAATATGGCAGAGCTTTAAAAATATCAGCTGTAAGATATTTAATATATACAAAAAAGTTAGTTGGATTCTTAAAGTTAGGCCTAAGTAACAGTATATCTGACTAATCGATATTTGATTCTGCCTAGTCAGTGAAGTACAGACATTTTGAGCATGTTCTTTACATAAAAAATGAAATTCCAATCAATTTCATCAATGACATATTTTATCCGATCTGATAATTCTTTCAGTAGTATACACTTAAAGAGATTCACTATTTATTTTATTGGATAATCAGCAGAGAAGATTATCCAATGAAAACAATGTGTTTGTTAAAAATGGAAAATCCAAAATGATGTCTAGAATTGCTGGGTACATAATTATTCCAATCTTTTACTTTATTTACATTAGGATTAACTTTTAAGAATGCAATTTAAACACTTATATATAAACTTATATATTCATAATTTCCCAACTATTCTCTGCTAAAAGTAGTAAAAATGTACACACAGAAACAATGCCTGAAAACTGCGAACATCCACCTTAATTTAATTCTTACAACAGTTCACATTCACATGTTTTTTTTACTATTTCCAGCAGTGAATAGTCAGACATGTTATCATTATGCTTTTAATTTGAAATATTTTAAATTTTTTATGTTTTGTTTTCTATTATTTTATGCACACTTGGAAATCGAAGGTCATTTGGAAAATTTCGATATCAATTTACGGACATTGACACACTCATGCAGTGGCGTAAAAAACAAAAAAAAGTTTCAGAATTATATACATTCATTACTTGTCATTTCCTTGTGACCGAGCAAAATTCTGAAAAATATTTATACATTACTGAGTAGGCTATACTGTATTAATTAAATTGAACTTTTTAAAAGTAGATATTAATGAAATAGATATTTTATTAAAAATAAGAACAAAAATTGGGGGTATAATGCTGAACAAAGATTGGAGTAAAAAGACTCCCAGGCAACACAATTCTGCAATTAAATATGGAATATTTTAGAAGACATCAAGTACATTTAAAATTAATACGATTTTATTTCATATTTCCTTTTAACGAAAATAAATATTCATTTTCTTCTTTAAACCCGGCCACATTTCATTTTTGGAAAATAAAAAACAGTTTACAGCGACAATCAATAAACTTTAAACATTCTTTATCAAAAAGAAAATGGTCATGACGGGTAATACTTTGGCATAAAAGTTCAATTTTATAGACTTTAATAAGTAACACGATCGATCTACAGTTTATTATTGTTCGATAGTGAAATAAATAATTTAGAGAAAACAATTACATTTATACTAAGTGAAGATATTGAAATAAAAAAACAAGGCTATTCTAATTGAAAGATAAAAGTGCAATTTCTTTCCTATTCATGTTTATTTCCAACACATATCGATGGGATAACTTATTTTCATTTCTTACTGTTTATACACACACTCTCTCTCTCTGTTTTAGTTTTCTTTTAGAGAGAGATGGTAATAGATCAAATTTACTCATTTTTTTCTCTCTGTACAATTCTTTTACTCTTTCTTTATCTCTGATGAAGTATTCTTCTAGTATCATTAGATTTAAAAATCTAATGATACTAGAAGAATACTTCCTAGATAGAGAGAGATTGAGAGAAAACTGTGTTAAACTGTGTTCTTTTTTCACGTAAGTTGTACGCACCTAATGTGGTCTGGGAATCTTTCTACGTTCATAGTTTTTCCTTTTTGTTATTTTATCTTTGTTATTTTGTCGTTTTTTTTTCACAATAGTTTCAGTTAAAATGGGTTTCGGCATTAATCACAAACAACTTATTTTTTACTTAAATCATGATTTAGTAGTAAAAACTAATTTTACATTAAAAACAGTAACTTAATACAAGTTTCATCATACATGTGAAATAACAATATTTACTTGAATACTATTTTTGTATTCAAGTAAATCACAATGTTTACAAAAATGTTTTTAATATAAAATATGACATCTACAATTATTTATAAATTTAAGAGTTAAAATCAACAGGGTTTAACGTAATTTTGCAATGATGTTCAATAGATTTAAAAATAATATTTTGGTAAGAAAAGCCAGATATTCACGGGCAATGCCTGGTCGCATCAGCTAGTTAAATAATAAATTGAAATTTAATAAACAACAATTATTATTGAAACTAACATTATTAAATAATAATATCAAATTTTTTTAACATCTCACTACAGTGTTGTCTGGGACTCTTTATTTTTTTTATTTTTGTTTCTGTATCTTAATATAACTTTATTTTGAAACATCTTGTTTTGAATGTTTGCTTTCCTAAAAATTGAACTTTTAATGTGTGTGTGTCTGTATTTAAAAGTTGTCTTTACTTTGGATGGATGTCAGATTAATATTTTTTTTAAACCGGTAGTGAATTCATCCTGGGTGATTTTTACAAAATTTAATTATTTTTTTAAAGAATATTTTTTTAAAATTTTGTTTTAGTTTATGTTATTGCCTTGCAATTTTGAATTATTTACTAATAATCCAATATGTAGCATTGATATAAGAAAACACACTCATGATTTTATTAATATAGAGATTATGTTATCTCTTAAAATATGACTCACCTATCATATCTTCTATTTGTCTTCTGACATATTGATTCCAATCGCCAACATGATGAGAAGACTTCACAGAACCTCTAGCAGAATATCCTTCTGTTTTATTGGACCTCTTGAGATTTTTATTGCTACAAGATGGTAATGCCACATCCTGCATATACATCTGATAATTATAAAATATAAAACATTTTTAGAGCATTATGTTAATGTTATTTTATCAACATTAATGAAATATATAGTCTTTCTAAAATCCATAAGACAACAAAAATTGAAAAAAAAGTAAAAATTTTAATAGAATAGTAGAAAAAAAAATCTATTGCCTATAATGCTTATACAATACATGTAAGAATTTGAAACAACCAGTTTTTTATAACAATATTTTTTCAAAACATAGTCAAATTGTAAAGAAATGAAAATCTTAAATTTTATAAATCATTCAAATACTTATAAGTAGAATATATTAAAATTCTTAAATTATCTTATGATAGAAATTGGGTGTTTATAAGAAAGTCATTATATTTATTAGATTTTAATCAACCTCCAATAGGTTATTTCATAATTTTATTAATTCATTATTTATTATTCATTCATCTATGTACAGGTGTAGTTATAGCATAAACTATTTTCATTTTTATACATATGCATTTCATTAAATTCTTTCATATCAGTTTAATATAATGTTTTTGAAAACAATAGTTTAACAATTCTTTAAAATTATAAAAAATTCATTGATACTATCTCCATCAATAGTGCATGAAAAGAGGATTAAAATATCTTATAAGGCTTTCACAAAATATATAAAATTCTTGTGCTCATATATTTGTAAGTATAAACTAACTGCCAGATCTTACCTGTGAAACAGAGTCTAGAGCTTGTTGAGGTTTTGGTGCTTGAGAAGACATTTGTTGAGCACTTGAGTAAGGATGGGTTTGCATTCTGGGTGTTGGTGGTTGACTGCTTCTTCTCATACCAGCTGCATCACTTGTAGGAAGAGCAACATTAGACCAAGGATTTGCTGGGTAAGGAGGACTTATCAAATGTCTCTGACCACTACTCACATATCCGCCTTCTGCTACTGGAACACTTCGAGGATTGCAACAGCGAAGGATACACACTGAGATTGAAGCTGTAATGATCACAGCTATTGTCACTGCTACAGACACAATGATAATTGCTGAAGTCAGGTGGATCTTGTTATCTTTTTTGATGTTAACAGCATTTAACATTTCTGATGTCTTGTTGCTTACGGTCAGTGTCAAATATACAGTAGTTCTGGCTGATAGAACTGGGCTACCACTGTCCTTCACTAGAAACTCCAGCTCATATGAGCCAGCATCTTGTTGGCTTAGGACATGAGTTGAACATAACAAACCAGTGTACTGGTTGATGCTGAATATCTGTTTGCTATTGCCTCTGATTATTTCATATTTTAGAAATGCATTCTCTTGACTATCACTGTCTGATGCCTTTATCTGGCTGATGTTCTTTGTATGATGGGGGTAATATGTTACATCCATATTATAAGGATTAACACTGGGAAATGTGAAATATGGAGCATTATCATTTTCATCTCTCACCTTAACAATCACATTCACTGTGTTATTCAATGATGGACTTCCTTTGTCTTTTACAAACACTTCAAAATTATAAGTATCTTGAAACTCATGGTCTAAAGACATAATTGAAGAGATTAATCCAGTTTCAGTGATTCGAAATGGTACAAATTGTTTATTGGTGGTCAGTAAAGAGAAAGATAGTTTACCTCCAAGTCCCAAGTCGGGATCTGTGGCATTGACGGTGCCAATAGGAATTTTTGATCTTTGGTTTTCATCAATGAAGAATTTAAATAATTGTTTAGAAAATTGTGGCTGTTCATCATTCACATCCATCACTTGGACTGAAAATCTGCTTTCACTTTTAAGAGGAGGATTTCCTTTATCCTCACAACTGATCCTAATGTCATGGTGATCTTCATTCTCTCTGTCAACTGGTTTCTTTACAATTACTTGATATTTCTTTGTATCCAGACTTTGTAGTTGAAACTTATTATGATCAAGATTACAAGTAACCTTTCCATTTTGATCAGCATCCTGGTCCATAACCTTTACATAGGCAATAAAACTTCCAACCTTAATATCTTCAGAGATATCAACTGTATTTTCTCTTGATGCAGATCCAAAATTCACATCAATTACTGGAGCATTGTTCTGTTCATTGATCACATTCACCTGAACCATGGCCAGAGAGCTTAAGGGAGGATTGCCTCCATCAGAAGCTTTTACAAAAAGTTTATATTTCAGTTTTTGCCCAGTTATAAATTTTTTCATTAGAAAAATTTCTCCAGTTTCTGAATTTAAATCAAAATGAGTTTTAGCAATGTCTGATGTTTTGGAACTAAAACTGTATGAAATTTCACCATTTGCTCCTGAATCAAAGTCTTTTACAGTCAGAGTAACAACAGTTTTGGAAGCATCTGGCTTATTCATAATGGAAGAATTATAAAAATTCTCAGAAAAAATTGGAGAATTATCATTTACATCAGATACAGAAATGCATATGCTTAGTGTGCTCTTTTTAATTGGCTGCTGTTTATTTTTAGCAGTCACCTTTATGTTATACAAATCCTGTACCTCTCTGTCAATATTTCCTTTTAAAATAATTGCAAGTTGTGAAGTACCATCAACACTTTGGGAAACAAATAATGTAAAGGGTTCATCTTTCTTTTTTATGAGCTGATATGAAATTTCAGAATTTAGAATACTAACATCTCTGTCAACAGCATTAGGGATTGATATTTTTGTCCCCATAATGTCACCTTCAGAAAACTGAATTTTGATTTCTTTGTTCGGAAACTCAGGTTGATGGTCATTTACATCTTTTATCATAACTTTGATTTCTAATAATTTGATGAATGTGTATGCTTTTTTCACAGCAACGTCAACCATTTGGAAACATTCAACATTGTAAGTACAAAGTGATTCAGCATCCAATGTTTGAGCCATGTACAATTTTCCTGTATTCTTTGAGACACGGAATAATTTAGAATTTCCATTAACACCTTTCCGTAATTGGCTGAATGTGATTTGCTTTTGTTCTTTAATATTTACATCATCCATCAGGTGAGTATCTGCAGCAATGTCACCCAAATAAGTATTCGGACCCTTGCCTTCTTCCACATAGTATGTGAGATCTACACATAAACTATAATGCATAACCAATAATAGCAGAACTATTTTAATTAACATTTTTCTGCATTGAAGAGTTTCCACTATGGTAGTATATCTGAAATAAAACAATAAATAGATTTTACAATAAAAACATCAAAGAATTATATTTTCATAAAAATTATATAACAAGTAATTATCAAATTAACAATTTCTGTACTTTATAATACAATAAAAAGAATATTCTGAAAGCGATAACAACTATGAAATTGAATGCTGGTATATTCTAAGAAATATGAAAATGTAATGATATATACGCTATTTAACAGTCTTATACTTCTTAATAGTTGTACATAGTGAAATCAGTGACAATGAAAAGCAAATGTTGTTCTTCTGTAAATATTAATAATATAAATCTTTCTTTTATTGATAAATAATAAAAATTCTAAAACAAAAATGTAAAAAAAGTCAGTCGTATTAATATTTTCAAAATCCAAAAGTTTTAGTAAATACGATTACATCAATCATTTTTTCATTAGTCAAACTTAGTAATGAGAGTTATCTCCCCTAAACTTGGAGCCAGATAGAATGTGTGCATGGAAAAACTTTTGAGGAAAAAATGAAATCAAAGTACAGTTTTCCCCTCATATCAAAGAACATTATGATAATAATGATATCAGTTAGTCATAAGAAAATATTGTAAAGAAGGTTAACCATAATGGTGGATATTTAAAAGGTAATCGCTGAACAATGGGAAACGATTGCTACCATGGAAATTCCCTCAATATCAGGTGACTTCATCTTGTAATATTGTAACATTTGGTAACCAGACACTCAGAAGTAAATTTGATATTTAAAAAAATCTCAATTAAATATGAGTCAATTTTTAAAAAAATAAATTATATAATGATTAAAGAAAAGAGTTAAACTGTTGTATTTTATTTTACACTTCATTGTCTTTGCTCAAAGAATATTTGGATGAGGTTTTATTTTTTCGTGGATATATAATAGAGACAAATTCTATTCTTTGGAGTATTCTACAGAAGTATAATTTTTCATCTGAAAATTTTTAATATTAATTTTAAAAGGAAAATAATATATTTTTGAGTCAGAAACATCCAATTACTTAATAAATAATAATTATAAATAATAATAATAAATAATAATAATAAATACATGATTAAAATATAGATCTTAGATCTTTAATTATCGAAATTTAATTACATAGCAATACCTAGTGTTAAAAATGCGATAATGTGATAAACTTATTCTTGTCATATTTGCAGCTAATTATAGAATGCTCAAAAAAATATATTAAAAATAATTCATAAAAAAATAATATAAACTGATAAGATCCACACTTAAGTAAATATCTGATAATTTTAGAATGCTTTCATATAAATGCAAACATTTTTGTTTTGATCAAATTCTATTTCAATCCTTTTATATATTTCATGCTATGCTACAATAATATCATATTATAATCACTTTTAAGTACACATATTTTTACACAACAAAATTGCACAAACTTCTAAAGTTCGGTATTGAACAAGAAAGCCTTTGGACTTTTTTGTTAGCATAATAAATGATAATATTAATCAATTTCACAGATTTATCTTATTTACTAAAATATCAAAATGTTAATATTAAAGAAAAACAAAGAATTACTTACAGTACAGCTTATATTATAAACACTTGTTTTCGCATTAAAACTTAACATTTTATGGTATTATTATTATTAATTAAAAAATATTTTTGCCAAAACTAGTTTAGCATTTAGGACAAACAGAATTTTTTATTTTTATAATGTTTTAGTTTAATGTAAAATAAATAAAAAATATATAAAGATGAAATAAGATAAAAGTTTTCTGTTGGATAAAAATACTTTTTGATATTAATCTTAAAAGACAATATCCTATTTAAAATTTATATATATAAAATAGGTGTTAAATCTTTGCTTTTGCACTACAGTCACTAACAAACTCCCAATTTTAAAATTAATTAAGAATGAAAAGTGCCGAATCAATGAATTTTAAACAATTTCTTTCAGTGAGGTTATTCATATTCTGTGAACAATATTTGCAAAGGGAAAGTATGATAATTATATGAAGAGAGATAATTTTTTAAATCTAGACACAAACAATTAGAATATGTATATATTTTTTATATATATATATATATAAAAGCGTTAATCCTTAAATTTTTATTTTTTATTTTGTTTACATTTTTTGTGTTTGATGTATAAATGTGATATTTGACAATTATTTCTTGCATTTCTCAGTCATCAGGCATTGTACTATTTCAAGCCATCTAAATATTGCATTCAGGCTGCAAAAAAAAGCTAGATATTTCTCATTTGATACTCCTTCTGCAAACTCACTTCTGAAATATTTCTCCCACTTTATGTCTCCCTTGTCAGTCCACTGTTAGAGTATGATGTCCAGGTCTCTGCTCCATATTTAATACATGATATCCAGCATCTGGAAAGAGTTCAACGACTGGCTACTCAAATGGTATAGGGACTATGAGATCTGCCCTATGAAAGTCGACTTAAAAAGCTTAACTTTTTTTCTCTTAAGCACTGATGTTTACGCGGTGATCTCATCTTGGCTTACAATCTCCCCAATGACCATTATCATCTCCCTTAGGAGCTACTATTCATTCCTGCACTAGAAAGAGGTCTATCGGGGCATTACCAGAAACTGTTTCACCACCGATTTTGATTGAACTCTAGGAGGGTTGCTTTTTCAATCGGGTTCGTTGATCTTGAAATGGACTTCTAGGAGATGTAGTAAATGTGTCAACGACGCAGCAATTCAAGGCGAAATTGGACAGATGCTAGGCTACTGTATCCTCTTCTGTATAAATTTTTAGCACCTTTACCCACATGGCAACTGAAGCATGCTCGTTTTACTTTTTGCCACATTTATTGAATTGAATTGAATAATGACAAAAAGTTAGTAAGTTCATCCTTTTATTGAAAATCTTCTGTGTGTGTGTGTTTCTCTTTTTCCTGTGTGCCTGCATTATTCACTTTTGTGAGTCATAAAACCATTAGCATGTCTATTGGAGACAAGAGCCTTTATTTTCAGTGAAGTGTGTGCGTGTGTGTACCTATTAACCCTTATCTAAGTGAGTGCTTCTGTGTGTCATGTTTATTTCAATGAGTGTCAGTTTGTGTGTATGTAAATTGAAAAAATATTGGATTAAAAAATTCATGTCTGAGGAGAGATGCTCTCTGGGGTGCACATGTAGATGTGTCTATTCTGTGTGGGTATTTATCATCTTTTGTTTTTATTATTTTAGTTCAGTTAGTTCTAAAAGATTAAGGGGCCTCCTCCTGATGCTAACACTTGATTTCTTTATGATTTAAATTTATATCAGAACGCTCTTTTAAACATTGATGTTGTCCCTTTTAGGGCTGCTATATGTACTTTGCTACAGCTTGGTCTTCCATGGATTGTGTCAAGGTATCATTTTAGATTTTTTTTCATTAGGCTAGTTGCCCCTACTATAACCGGTATAATGTTTCTATTTTTCAAGGACCATGTTGTTTTCAAGTCATTCTTGAGATACTGATATTTTGTGATCTTTTTCACCTATTCGGCTCTATTGTGGCCATAGTCATTCAGGATGGTTACATCTATAATGAGAGCAGTATTTTAGGTTTATTTCATATGACAATGTCTTGTTTGATGACCTTGTCTTGTATGTATCTGTCCGCCTGTATGTCTTTGTCATAGAATACTGAATACTGTCACATTTTTATTTGATGTTATGGGTGAAGGTTTATGCTCCCAGATGTTCGGCGATCTGTCAAACTGCACCTGTCTGCAGATCTTGCAGTGGAAGTGGAAGTATGTACATACTTTATTATCGTAGGTAGTGTAATGGCCATCTGCCAAAATGATCTTGCATCCAAGCATTAGGTGGCTCGGACTTTCAATGGCCGAATAACAGAACATGCACTGGTTATTTTTTTTTTTGTAAACCAGCAATTTTCTTAAATCCATTTAAGAGTAGGCCTTGATCTTGTCAGGTTATAATTATCTGTTCCTCATCAAAGTTTGCCACTCTTGAGCTATTGCAGTCAAGCCTCCTTGTTGATGTAGCTTTGATTAAGTTCTTCCATGAACTTTACTGTTCTCTCATGCTGTCACCATCCTTGTGTTTTAGAGTGTTTGTGTTTTTCAATGTGTGTAAATTTGTGTGTCTCTCTTCTGTATTTATTGCTTTTTGTGTATAGGTTATAAAATCATTAGTGTTAATGACTTCTGGTGGGTTTGAATTTATACTTCCACTGGAGTGTGTATGTTTATTCCGTGTGTGTTCCTGTATCTATTCTTTTGCTTGTATGAGCGTGTTTGTGTGTATTATTTACTTCAATAGGTGTGTGTGTATGTGTGTTCATTTTAACTATAATGGTTTAATAGTTATCTTTTTGGAGAGATATTTTTTCTTGTGGGGTGCTTTTCCTCTGTGTGTGTGTGCTTTTTTAATGTGCAGATGTCTATGTATGTGTTCTTTGGAAAGTGTGTATTTTTGCTTTCTGTAGGGTGTGAAGGTGTTTGTGTGCATTTACTTTCTCTATTTCTATGTGCTTATTTGTTATAAAGCAGTGCTTGTGTTTTGTATTGTGTGTGTGCTGTTTGGTCAGTGTGTTTATTCTGCTCAGTGTGTGTAGATGCATACATATACACACAATGCAATACTTTTCTGCATGTGAGACAGGTGCATGTGTGCACATGTTGTGTATGTGTGAGTGTGCATACTTTTTTCATGATGGTGAGAAATGCCAGAAAAAGAAATTTAAGAATTTTTTTTTTTAAATGTTAGTGACCTCACTCTTTTAAAATACATTTTTCTTCTCTCATTGGACCTATAATATTCTCTTCTCTCTTTCTCCCTCTCTATGTATATATTAGTAACTTAAAAATTTCGAATAATCAACAATAATGAATAATCAAATATTATAATTCAAATGTACAAAATTATAAAGCAATATCCCAAGGAACATTTAAAAAATCTTATGCATATATTAATTTATATACAAGCAGTAAAACATGGATTTTTACTTATTGATTGAATATCATGGATCATAATTTTTATCAACAAAATTAAAGTTCAAGTACAATGGTTGAATGCAGATCTTTTGGTTATTTAAGCAATATTTCTTCATACCAATATTATGTTGAACTATTAATTAATTTTAAGACGAAATAAATTTAATTATTTTATAGGGAAAGATGAGCATATCAAATACTTTTCACTAAATAATTATCAAATGTTACTTTTGTGTTGAAAGTGGCATTTAAAAATCTTGATTTAATTTTGTCATCACAATAACTTGGTCTATATCTCTTATGAAAAGCCAGTTTGAGGAGAAACATTAAAATGAGGCATGGCTAATCATATATTGCGAGAAAAGGGAGATCACCAACCTTTATAGAATAAACTTAAAATCATAGATAAAGAGTAACTAAAAGTATACTTACAGAATCAACACATATGCTAGGCTACAGTTACCACTTAGAGATGAATACAATATAGAAATCAATAATTAAGAAATAAAAGGCAGGTGATCTCAGAACTATAAATAATGATAATAAAAACTAATTAAGTATAGAAATTAAAATATGAGTAAAGATAATTAATCATACTCAAGATAATGGGTTTAAAAATCCAAGAAATTCACTGGATACTTGACTTAATGAATATAGTGTTAATTAAGAAATATTCTAAAGAAGATTTTAACTAGAGATTATGATTTCAATCCCTATTGAACGAACTTAAAAATTAAAAAATTAAAAAATTAACCAATACAACATATCTAAAAGGCATGGAACATAGAATAAGAACATTCTATTTCAGTAGATTATATACAGTGTTCAGTTACTATGACAAGAGGCACCAGAAGAAGACCAGAGTAAAACTTTGTGAATATAAGAAACACACACACATATATATATATATATATATAGAAAGAGAGAGAGAGAAAGAGAGAGAGAAATAGATAGATAGATAGATAGATAGATATCAAGAAAAATTTAGTTAAAAATATTAAGATTCTTTTTCGATTTTTTGTAAATTTTTATTTTTTACACATGAGAGAGTATACCTCATTATTGAGTCTCTTTAAAATTACAATTATTACAAGTCTATTAATCATATGATTAGGGAATGAACTTTAATTTCAATCATATTATTTTTAATAATTATAATTATTTTAATAATTCTACTTTGTTTAAACAAATGATTAATTTTCTGGTTTGTTTTTATATATGGAGTAGAACACAATCATGTGAGATATGAACTGATATTACTGCTTATTACTACCTACGTCCTAAATATAAAAAAATAATATTATTGAAAATATTGTTATCGATATTTTAATGCATTTTGAATTATTTGAAATAATTTATTTTATAGCCAAATGCTACAATGATAAAATATCTAATGTGATAAAATACAAAAGAAAGCTGAATCTAAAATAAACATTTTAAACAAACGTTTTAAATAAATATAACAAAGCCATAATGTAACCAAATTATTATTATTGTGTGTGTGTACATGAATATGAATACAAGAAGTTTTCTAATTTCATGAAAATGTTAAAAGAAGATGTAAATATTTGTTTTTAAATCACGATTAAAATGTACATGTACATACTCCAAAAAATGGACAATACAAATTCATAAAAAAATTATAAATTAAACAAATTATGTAGAATTTCTCCTAACAAAGAAAATGGCGACTGGGACAAATAATTCCTATGAAATAAGCTTTTGTTGATCTTGATTCAAATACTGATTTAACAAATTTGACCAAAATATGAAAAAAATAGTGAAACAAACTTACCTTGGGTGTATTATTTGCTGATTTTAAATTAAGATGAAAATTATAAAAACGGGAAGAACAGTACTCCAGCTGCAGCTGCTAATGTGCCATAGCATCTTGGTTTCTTTTGTGTGGTTAATACAAAGCTGAAAGGAGTCCTACTTCATGTGGTGTGTGTGTAATGGCTGCTGCTATGTTAAACTAGCTTCGTGGTTTGTCATTGAGTAAATACTGAATTTTAGTTTATTAATTTTAAATTTTTCTACAAACATCTTCCATGAAATATTGGAGTATTTAAAGCTACAAATTCTCCAAAAATGTCAAATAAATAATAATACTTATCTATTATAATTAATTTTGCCAATATTATTTAAAATTTGAGAATTGATAACATTTCTTTGAAAATTACAATATTATATATCCTAGTGTTAATTCATTTTTATAATAAATATTTACTTCTTATGTTTAATATTATTTCTTTAATTATAATGGAAAAAAATTATAATATATTAATAAAAATACAGAAAAAATATTTTACCTCATTAAATATTCAAATTAATTTTTATTAAAAGAATGTATATAATTATTTGCATTTGAAAATAAAATGATTTCTAAAAAATTTGTAATCAATATTATTTTAATGATATATTTATACAATTCTTGTGTGGGCATGAATAGAAAATGAATAAACAGTTATAATTTATTTAATGAATCTATCTATTTATCAGTTTATAAAAAATTCTTAGTTCATAATAACAATAATTTCAAGACAATTTTAAAATTAATACTGATATTTGAATAAAATGTGTAATTTTTAAAGCTATTTAAAAATAATATTCTGTTATGCAATTAATTTATGTTTTGAATTAAAAAATAATCATACAATGTTTGGATAAAATCTTTACATTATGGCTATTTTTATTAAACATATTATTTTAGAGTGGTACAGGTGGTAAAGGTCTGTTGATAGAAGATTGGCTACCACTTGTAGGTACATTCCTGGATTGCAAATGTCTACCAGAAGAGCTACTGTTGTCAACACCTGAGTAGGACTTTGAATCAGAGTGAGGACCGTTTTCATTCATGTAAGGTGTAAAAAAGCCTCGAGCCACGATTGTGGTATCACTGGGGTAGCTTACAGTCTGTCCCAAGGGTCTTGTCTCTATGGTTTCTGGTTGGTCATTTTGTGATGGAGGAGGGTTACAATATTGGGAAGGGTATAAGTCTGAAAGGGAAAATATATTCTAAATAATTATATAACTAAGGGCAATAATACAATATATATATATATATTAATTAAATAAAACTGCATTAAATGATACCTGTAAAATGACTATTTAAAATAATACATGAATACATATTTAACATATGAATAACATTTATCAGGTTAGATAAACAAGGAAATAAGCTGTTACTGATCATTACTGCATTTAGACCTTTTCACAAATAAAAATCTTATAATAATTCATACTGTAAAACAGTTTATTTTCTTACTTACCAAACATATCTTCAGTTTGTCTATTGTCAGTCTTAGAAGACTTTATAGAACCTCTACTGGAATAGTCTTGTATTCTGTTTGTCCTTTTACAGTTTCTGTCACTACCAGATGGCAGTGCTACATCTTGGACATACATCTGAAAAGAGAAATGAGAATCATTATTTTGATTATAAAAAATTCATAAATATTTAATTAAATTTTGAAACTTATAAAAAAATTAATACAAAACTTAATCAAATATAAATTTATAGAATATCTGTACAGAGAAATTCAGATGAATAGCAATCATAATCTGTTTTACAGAACATAATCAAAGTAGTTAAACTACAGGTTATACATTTTACTAAATGACTATATACGCGCAAACAAAGAAAAAGAAAATTCATAATTAAATCAATATTCTTATTACCATTAACACAATCTAAACTCTTGTTAATGTAAGCATTAAAACTGGTTATTTAAGTCTATGAATGCTTTATTTTATAAAATTAACTATGAAGAATGATGTCAATCTGCATTATCAGCATGTGTTGTAATTTTTTCTGGAAAGTGCATTCGGACACATTTCAGCTTTAAGATGTAGAATTGATGCACATATACATCAAAGGAAAAATACTTGTCACAAAGTGCACACATCAAACAAAGTATAGATTTCAGCATATCAATTATGCTAGCAGTTGAAAGGAATAGATTTAGCATTACACCATATTTTAAATCACTCAAATGTCATACCTTTCCAAATATAAACAAAACATGTATTTTCTAGTTGACTTTGTCACATAACACTTTTACATTAACATAATAATGGAAAACTTTCATATATTATTAAAAAAATATATACATATATTTATTTTTTACAAAAGATTAATACTTGTAAGTTTTTTAACTTGAAAAATTAAAAGCAGAAAATGTACTTGTTTTTTATCTCGTTTAAAAAATATGGAATAAAAAATTTAAAAAATAATTTACCAACAAATAGGATAGGATGTACATTGTACAAATACTTATTTTTATTAAAAATGTCTTTTATCAAGTAAATAATGGTCAGAATATATGAAAAGAAAAAAAAAATATGCAAATTGATAATATTTAAAAAGTTATTTTTAAAACTACACTTTCCATTATTCTGTTGTTTTTTTTTTCAAACAATAAATGTATTTTTGGTGGTAAGGCACTAAAAGTACGAATCAAGTTGTGCAAGTATTTAAAATATTACTGTGAAAAAATACTTTTTTCTTAATGAAAAAGATTACATGTTATTCTGATACATTTCTTTGTATTTCAATACTTATTAGTGTTTTACTTAAATTAACATTGCTACATTAAAACAGCATATTTCTTTTAAAGTGTGGGGTTGTTTTTTTCCCAAAAGCATGATGTACCAAATCACTTGATGATGGGGTAGTCAATGACTGGTTGATTTAGCCATGTGGTCACCCATATAAAAAAATTGACTCACAAGTCCACTTTTGCCTTTTCAGCTTTTTTAGATTGACTGTCAAGGTTGAAATATGTTTGCTAAATCTCTTACTCTTTTTCTCTTTTCAGTTTATTCACTAAAGTGATATTTCATTGTCCACTGCTACTATTTCGTCCATGCCAGTTCTGTGACAAGTAGCCAGTCTCAACACCGAAACTGATCAGTTTTGTTGACATGCCTCTACACATCTTGGTAAGTCCGTCTTTTCATATATCTACATATGAGGAAGCTTTGACATGTGTTACATATTTTGGTATACTACTTATAAACACAATTTAAATACTATTATATTATTATACAGTTTTAGTTCTTTTTTGTTCATCTCTTTTGTTTATGCATAAGAATAATTAAGAAACTGAAAATATTTATAAAAGAAACAAATATAAATAAATATTTTTGTAAGAAGTAAACATACATAGTTTTCTAATTTTAATGGAAAAATGTTATTCTGTAACCAAGTTTTTACAGCTGCTAGCATAATCAGAGTGCTGAATTTACACTGCTTTCCATGTCGTCAATGCTACGATGACACCATGTGTTCTGACTGGTTGCTCTATCAATTATTCTGTGCTCGTGCTGTATTTGAAAGATCCACAAAACTTTGGTTCTAATGCTACTGAGTTAGAGAGTTATGTAAATGGTCGGTTTTGTAAGCATGAACAATAATAACTATTTATTGGAACACAGGTGTGTAACAATGATAAAAACAAAAAGTTATGTGGCTCTCCTTGTTGAGGAGAAAAAACAAATTGATTTTGTCCTTTTGAGGAGGATGAATTGGATAAAATTCCTCTTTTTATAAGACAAGAAAATTTTCATAAAATAATATATAGTTAACTGAAAATTATTGAAAAAAAAAAAAATTATGATATTTATATTTTGGCAAGAGTTCAAAAAATTTAAGACCGATAAAAAAAACATAAATAAAAGGGCTCACCTGTGAAACTGAATCTGGTAGTGGTTTTGGTGCTTGAGAAGACAGCATTTGTTGAGCACTTGCATAAGGATGGGTTTGCATTCTAGGTGTTGGTGGTTGACTGCTTCTTCTCATACCAACTGCATCACTTGTAGGAAGAGCAACATTAGACCAAGGATTTGCTGGGTAAGGAGGACTTATCAGATGTCTCTGACCACTACTCACATATCCGCCTTCTGCTACTGGAACACTTCGAGGATTGCAACAGCGAAGGATACACACTGAGATTGAAGCTGTAATGATCACAGCTATTGTCACTGCTACAGACACAATGATAATTGCTGAAGTCAGGTGGATCTTGTTATCTTTTTTGATGTTAACAGCATTTAACATTTCTGATGTCTTGTTGCTTACGGTCAGTGTCAAATATACAGTAGTTCTGGCTGATAGAACTGGGCTACCACTGTCCTTCACTAGAAACTCCAGCTCATATGAGCCAGCATCTTGTTGGCTTAGGACATGAGTTGAACATAACAAACCAGTGTACTGGTTGATGCTGAATATCTGTTTGCTATTGCCTCTGATTATTTCATATTTTAGAAATGCATTCTCTTGACTGTCACTGTCTGATGCCTTTATCTGAGTGATGTTCTTTGAATGATGTGGATAGTAGATAACATCCACATTATAAGGATTAACACTAGGAAATGTAAAATATGGAGCATTATCATTTTTATCACTGATCTCAACAACAACATTCACTGAAGCATTTAATGATGGCTTTCCATTATCTTTCACTAACACATGAAATTCATAAAGATCTTGAAATTCATGATCCAGTGACATAATTGTTGAAATCAAGCCAGTGTCAGTAATTTTGAAAGGTAAAAACTGTGTATTACTTGGCAACAGAGAATAACTTAATTTACCTCCAGCTCCCAAGTCCGGATCTGTCGCATTGATTGAGCCAACGTGAACTCGAGACTTTTGGTTCTCATTGATCTTAAATTGAAATGTCTTCTTGGAAAATGCCGGCTTTTCATCATTCACATCCATCACTTTAACAGAAAATCTTTTCTCACTTTCCAAAACAGGAGATCCTTTATCCTCGCAATGAACAATAATATCATGGTGATCTTCACTTTCTCTATCCAATGGCTTTTTCACAATCACTTGGTATTTCTTTGTGTCCAGACTTTGTAGTTGAAATTTATCATGATTCAGATTGCAACTAATATCTCCATTTTGGCCAGAATCAGGGTCAGTCACTTTCACATAAGCAATAAAGCTGCCGACTTTAATATCTTCAGAGATATCAACTGTATTTTCTGTAGATGAAGAAAAGAATGTCACTTTTATAATTGGACTATTGTTCTGTTCATTGATCACATTCACTTGAACCATGGCCAGAGAGCTTAAGGGAGGATTGCCTCCATCAGAAGCTTTTACATAAAGTTTATATTTCAGTGTTTGCCCAGTTGTAAATTTTTTCATCAGAAAAATTTCTCCAGTTTCTGAGTTTAAATCAAAATGAGTTTTAGCAATGTCTGATGTTTTGGAACTAAAACTGTATGAAATTTTACCATTTTCACCTAAATCTGAATCTTTCACAGATAAAGTGGTAACAGGTAAAGCAGCATCTGGTTTGTTCTTTATTGTTACATTATAAACATTTTGAGAAAAGATTGGAGAATTATCATTCACATCAATAACTGTAATTTGAATATTCAATACACATTCTTTAGCTGGAGGTTGTTTATTCTTTGCAATTATTTGAATTTCATACATATTTTTAGCTTCTCTGTCAAGTTTATCTTCTAATTTTATTGCAAGTTGTGAAGTTCCATCAACACTTTTCGAAACAGATAAAGTAAATGGTTCATCTTTTTTCCTTTTCAGGCTGTAAATAATTTCTGAGTTTTGAACATTCATATCTCTATCAATAGCATTTGGAACAGATCGCCTCGCCCCTTTTCTATCATCTTCTGAAAAAGTTATATCAATTTGTTTTTCTGGAAACTCAGGTTGATGATCATTAATGTCTTGAATGATGACTTTTATTTCTAATAACTTAACAACAGTTGTCAACTTTTTGACTGCGATATCAACCATTTGAAAACATTCTGCATTGTATGTACATAGAGACTCAGCATCAAGGGTTTGGGCTGTGTACAATTTACCACTTTCTTTAGAAACATGAAACAAAGAAGTGCCCGTCACCCCTTGTGTCAATAAACTGAATGTGACTTCATTTTTCTCTTCAAATGGTACACTGTCAATGACATTTGAATCAGCAGCAACATCTCCAAGGTATGTATGAGGGCTTTTTCCTTCCTCTACATAATAAGTAAGATCAGTGCACTTATAACCATGTATTATGAAAACCAATATGCACACTTGTAATATCATATTTTTATAATGAATAAATTCTATATCTTTATTCTGTTCAATGCATCTAAAAAAATAAAATGTTATCCCAAATGTATCTGAAAATAATTTAAAATAAAAACATTAAATTATAAATAACTTTATATACTTTGTTTTTAAAATAAATATATTTATGTCATAAACATCTAAAGTTTGTTGATAAAAAGATGACTTATTTGTGGTCAAACTTAGTTCAAAACTTTGAAAAACACATATTTTAAATAATTCAGTATTCCTATTTTTAATAAATTTGTTGATGATAACAAGAAAAAATTAAAAATATTTTAAATCAAAAATTTCAAGTAAATGTTATTGTTTTATTTAAATACTAGCTGTACCTGGGTTTTTACCAAATTATTTTAAAAAAATAGATTTTGAAAGTTAAATTTAATTATGGTATTGTTTGGTCAGTAAAATATTTACTGAGAACCAAATTGTTATAAAACTATAATTAATCTACTTAAAATAATGTTCTTTTAATTTCTCTAAAGTTATTGGATGTTAATACATGAGTATTAGCTAAGAATTTTCAAGCCAGAAATCACTTTCTATCTGACAGTTTAAATGCTTCCAAATTCCTTTCAAGTTTTGAAGAAACATAAAATAATTCATTCTTTTTTTCCAGCTATTTACAAAAAAATTAAAATCACTGACTTATTTATGAAGAAATCGAAATACATTATGGTAGAATTAATTTTGTAATTAAACTATTTTCTTAATAGGATTTTAAAAACGTTATTTTTTGGTAGTTGATGCTGTTGCATTTTTTATTTAAATAAATAATTGATTAATAATAAATAAAAAAAATTAAAATGTTTAAGTCACATAGAGACGAGAAATATACATACAGACTAGAATTGGCCAAACGATTTAATTAATATAGAAATTATATATTTCTTGTTTGCTAAATGTACTGGATCTTTAATAGTGAACATCTCTATAAAGTTGAGGCATTTATCGCACTGACAGTGAGATTAAAAAGTCAAGTCTATGTTCAAAATAAAAAAACAATAGTTTTCTAATATACTGACCAGGTGTATGCGATTAACATCCTTAGATTAACTAATTTGAATATTGCTTTGCAAAAGGACATTAATTCACTATTAGTTCTTATTGTTTTCTAATTCAATGATTGTTTTCATATTATTATAAGGTATAGTTCTATTTTTTATATCATGGATAGAAACTTAGCATTTTTGGTGAAAAGAATCTTTTGGGTCTTTTCCCGGTAAATTTACTTCTGGAAGTTACGATCCAGTTCTACATTGTAAATTAAAAGCAAAGCCACACCCCAAAATACACATTACAACTAAGCAAACAAGTCAGTGAGTATCCCCACATCCACATTAATTTCATAACGAAATTAAATTCCACCATAATGCACTTCATTTGTAAATTAAAAACAAGTCAGTAAATTTTTTCGCAATTTTCTATCAAATTGTTAGTATCTTAAACTTTAAAAAGTATTTGCTTTTATTCTAAAATAAATGAAAGTTTCTTTAAAGGTTCTTAATATTTATATTGCTACAAAAAATAATAAGCATCAATTTTTTAAAACCATTATTTTGAGGTAAAATTTTGTTTTAATTGATATTGACATATAGTATTATAAATATCTTAAGGAAAAAAAGTCTTTCATATGTATGAGTTAAAATACATAACATTCAAATGAAAATGTATAACATTTAATTGTATTAATATTTTTCTAGATAAATACTTTAAAACTCTTACTGAAATTATATTAAATTTTTCATGTTCGACTTTAAAGATATTTCTCAAAATTATCTCTTGAAAGCTAAACAAAAAATTAAATTTTTATGAATTCATGAAGAATCTTTGATTTAATAATATATTGTTATGCTTTAATCACTAAAATGTATAGACTTCTAAAAGAACCATATTAAATTGGATAATTTAAAATTAAAATCACCAATAAGTTATGACATTATATATAAAAAAATCAATCGTAAAACCATAATCGTATGATGCCCTTTTTGTAATTTTAAGCTAATATGGACAAATTGTGAAAAATATCCCATAATTGTAACTATAAAAAGATAATGAATATCTATTTTTGTGATTAAAAATGTAAATGTGAAAAATATAGGAAAATCAGTTGTATTTTTTATTATTATAAAATAAATCATCAGTAATATGTCAAATGAATTACAAAAAAATTTATTATAGTTGAAAAATATACATTCTGATTACAAATAAAAGAAACCATAATTTTATAAATAGGAACAAATAAAAAATATTTTAAAATTATTATCTAAAAGTAAGATAAAAAAATCCTTACCATGAAAATTAATACTAAAAGTTTTATTAAATATAATTAAAATAAAATCTTGGCATCAAAATTGTGTGCAAAATGAATAAGATAAGAAGGCAAACTAAACAAAGCATTTCCAAGTAGTATTTAAACTGACAATGGTAATGGCAGCTGGCGAATAGAAAAATATAATAACATTTGTATCACTGAAACATCAACACAATTATCAAAAGAAATATTAGAAATATAATGATTTAAACTTAACTTACCTTTAATACATTGAATGCCTTGAAGTTTATAATAAAATAAGTGAGATGTCCATCCAAAGAATATTATTCCTACCACAACGTCTGTTATCATGAAGCATCCTTTGTGTTGCTTTACTGAGAGTGAAGCCAGTAGTCCTATTTTGCATGTTGTGTGTATGATGGCTGCTACTCTTTCTCTAAATGAAGACTTTCTTGTTATTTAAGAAACTAAAAATATTCTTATATTTTCTGACAATCTTTACATATTTCTTTATAAAATTATGTTTATATTAGCAAATTGATGCAATTTTAAACATTAGTAATTGAAATAGGTTTGATAATTTAATATTCACTTAGACTTATTTCTTCTAAATGTATTACTGTCCGTCTTTTATTTTGTATATTTTCAGTGTCGTTAAAGTAGGTCATTTACATTGTCATACAAAGAATTTTATCAAATAACTTCTGAAGTAAATGCCATTTTTAGTTCAGTTATAATAATCTCAAATAAATGGATTAACATGATTTTAACAAAATGTGATTCGACAAATAATAAATATATAAAACATCAGCATTAATATATCAAAACCTAAGTTAAAATGGCTAAATAAACTTTTATCTCGTGTAATACAATAAAATAAAAAAGTAATAGAAAAAATACACAGTTGTAATAATTTTAGAATATTTGTTATTATTTACCTTAATCTAAAAATAAATTCTTCAATAAATAAAAAAGTTAACTGTTATTTAAATTTATGTGCTTAAATTACATTCAAAGAATAAAAATAAACATGATTAAGTAATTAAATTTTGATATTGTTTTTAATTGCATTATTACCTTTCATATATCAGTTTCTATTCTTATAATGCAATTTAAATAATTTATACTCTTACAATAAACTTACACTCATATTAATTATATTTTATAATGCATTTGAAATAATTCCTTATAGACCTTTTATTTTCATTTTGCATTGTTTTAACTACGCAGGTTAAAACAATGCAATATCAAAATAATTGAATGCAAATATTACTAAATATATTAGATAAATGAAACATCTGACAGTTTATAGATATTATTAAAAAGAAAAGCCAAATATTTAAATTATTAAAAAATTTATATTGGCTCATGTAGCTGTTGTGTCAGTCAATGTGACATACTTCATTGTATAGTATGTTGAGTGGTTTGAGCCAAATTTATGATTAAGTAAAAAATATGTTTAAAAGAAAGTTTTTAAAAACCAAAAAAACTTGCGTTTTCTACATTTTAGGAAAAATTTATTTTATAATGACACCATAATTGTTTTTATTTTTGTGATTTTTCTAAAAAGAACTTATTTTTAAATGGGATGTTGTAATTGTATAAAATTAATATTATGTTATGATCAGATTGATCTTATAAATATAACACGTCATTAAATATATTAAATAATCACAGACATACAACGAATTATGACATAAAAATAAGTTTTGAAAACGTAAGAATACGAAAACAAACATTTTTCAATTAAAAAAAAATCTTTTAAAATTAATATCTTTTCATTTAACCATAAATTTGGCTTACACCATTCATATTATATCATGAAAATGGTCCCATTGTTACTGAAACATTGACTATAGGAGACAATAATGATCTTTTTAAGAATTTTAACATTTTTTTTTATTAATATTTATTACTGAATATCTTATGTGCTCAAGTGCATTACATTTAGAACTGAATTTTAATGAGGTACAGGAGGCAATGGTCTACTAATAGAAGACTGACTGCTACTTGTGGGTACATTCCTAGATTGTAAATGTCTTCCAGATAGGCTAGTATTTTCAAGACTTGAGAAAGACTTTGAATCTGTATTGGCATCGTTTTCGTTCATGTATGATGCATCAAAACCCCTGGCCACTATTGTTATATCACTGGGGTAGTTGACAGACTCTCCTAAAGGTTTCATGTCAGAATTTGGACGAAGTTCATTTTGTGATGGAGGAGGATTACAGTACTGGGAAGGATATACATCTAAAAATAAAAAAATTAAAAATTAATCGTACATATTTCTTCCATATGTAGAAATAAAATAATATTACATATAAAATAAATTGATAAAATATGCCCAGATATTTTTAACAATAGCAATTATTCTAAAATTAAATTACAGTCATCAAATTAGATTTGAATACAAAACCAACCATGACTCGTTGGGTCATGATTTATTATGTATATTACCTTATATATAAAATAAAGTAACATTTTCCCTGTACCGTTGATGGGTATTACTTTGTAACTAAAAGCTAGCTATAAAAATCTGCTTCATCAGTGATTTATGCCAGTTATTGGTACATGTTTTTAAAAGCAAGAAGAAAATCTAATTTTTCTCAGGTTCATCGATTTTTATATTTAATCCGACAGCTGTTTTCTTTATCATTACTAATTTCAGCATGGGAGTAGGAGTAACTACCCCCCCCCATACTTCAACCCATCGCACCATAAAGAAATCTATTGCATAAAGGGCAGTTGTCTTAAACTACGAAACAAACACCCACAAACTTGGTATATTCTTGATCGACATTGTCATGATTGAATAATCTAAAATTAAAAAAAAAAATTCTTCTTGGCCAGGTTTCTCATCCATTTTCAATGTTATCTACTTATAATATAACGAAGAGCTTCTCTGTCACGATTTCCATCTGTTCGAGTTCAAGAATTTTTGTAATTGTAAGAAATACGTTAGGGCACATCTTAACCACTTGATAATACATAAATAAACAATAAATAAATTTGACACCGAGAGGGCGATCTGAACTCACAACCTAGATGTGTTCAGTTAAACTTGACGTCATTAGTCTATCGCTGTACTAACTGAGCTAAACTCCTAAAGACAATGTAGGCTGTTCCAATTCAGGTACTTAGCAAGAAGTGACAACAAATGATCTTAAAACGAGGCTATGTACTGAAGAAATTTAAAAAATAGAACAGAAAATTTTTTTTTTAACTTTTTGATTTTTACCGTTACTATAAATTAAAAAATTTGAAGATAAATTCCAATTAGAAGTAAATAATAGTTTTTTAAAAAATTATACATTTTCTGTTATTGTGAGATCTCGGGATTTAGAAAATTTACACATACATTCTTCTTTTCTTCATTTGTAAGTAACGAGCTGTTTGAGTTTTTTCTTCTCTTTTAAATGTTTCAAATGCACAACAGAGAGAAATCTAACCATTTGTATTAGTTGATAGCTTAGAAAAGAATGACCATTTAATTAAAAGAAAGCTTGGGCATTTATTTTTCGTTCTGTTAGCTGTCTTATAACCCCCCCCCCCCCCCCCCGCCTTAAAAAGGACCGAATTGTATGAGTAGCCGTAAAAAGTAGAAGGGCCCCAATAAAAAGTGGAAGCCCCCCCCCCCCCAAAAATAGACCCCCCCCCCCTAAAAAGGGGCAAAGTGTAGGAGTAGCCTCAAAAAATGGAAAGGCCCCCTAAAAAGAATACCCCCCCAACCCAGCGTCCCAATAAAAAGTGGAAGCCCCCCCCCCCAAATCCCCCCCCCCCACTTATGAAGGGGCAAAGTGCATGCATAGCCATGGAAGGGCACCCAGAAAAGAACCCTACACCTAACGTAGCGCCCCAATAACAGGTGGAATCCCCCCGGGGCCCCAAGTTCAAAAGTTTTGAAAATTGCTCTAAAAAAAACACAGTGAATTTGAAAAATCAAGAAGAATGAAGACGATGTCATGTCTGTTGTCGGCCATCTTGCTGAAATAATTGAACGGCTCTTAAAAGAAATGAACTTTTGACATGTAATAAAAAGCATTTAATAATGCTTAAAAAGACAAAAAAATGATCCAAGTAGGTCTGAAAGTAACTTTTATTTGCTATGGTAACGTTTATTTGTTGTATTTTTTTTTTTTGACACATATTTTTCATTTTTAAACATTTTTCCGGGTTTTTTTTTTTTTAAACAAACCTGGTGTCCATTCTGTTTAGTTAGAACGAAAAACAAAATGACTATCCATGAGCCCTGCACGATGAGCCTTGATAATCACTTAAAAATGGAAAAGTAAACAAAATACTGGTAGAAACACATCCAATAAATGTAACTAATTGTGGGGAAATGTAATGTTCTACCAAACTAGCAGAACAGATACTGCATTCTGATCTTAGCCAAAAGGCCATGGTTTATAGAAGGGCCAGTGGATCGATGTTATACAATTTGTAACAAACCGTGAACCTAAGGCCTGCAGTCTTAGTCGTTACTAACTGAGCTAACTGACTGAACTTATGAAAGTCTTTCAAATTAACTCACTTAAACATTCACTGAACCCACTCGGTTAACTGTGGAACTCTTCAGTCACAGGAGGAAGAGACGTGGCATCCTAACTAAAATATACGGCGGTAGGGAGGATATTTTGGCTAGTCTATTATATAAAGGAGAGGTGAATGACTTACAGTATTATTATTTTGAATAGAGAGAAATGAGGTGGGCGGAGGTGAAAGAGAGGCGAGGGAAAGGGGTGTGGAAAAACAGGGAAGGGGGAAAGAGAGAAAGAAAGATTTAGAGAGGTACAGCGATAGAAGTTTTAATATAAAGATGTTACACACACTTTTTAACCTCGTCTATTTTGTTTTTTATGGCCTCGGGCAATGCCCGGTAGCCCTACTAGTATGTAATAAATCTAATTAATGCATTTGCAGAATATTAAAAATGCAAGGAGAATGACTATATTTATTATATGAATAATCATATAATAGAAGAGAATTTGAGACACTGAAAACATACACAACTTGTTTTTTTCTTTGAGATATTTAGTCGATGATTGCCTTTTTTGTTTTGCTTCTAATACTGACTTAAAAATTAGGAAAACAAGAACTTTTTTATTGACAACATAAAAAAATGTTCAATTTCTTTTTTATTTAAATAAGGTAAACAACTTTTTCATTGCTTAGGAGTAGGCTTTAGGGTTAACCCTAACCAATGAAAAAGTTATTTACCTAATTTAAAAAATTTTTTTAAATGAACAAAATAGCAATCAGTGGCTTAAAATCTCAAAGAAAAAATAAGCATTTTCAGCATCCCAACTTCTCTTTTCAAGGAAAAAAATATTACAGACTTACCAACTATCGTTGCAGTGGAAGCAAAATGCTATAAGGGAATTTAAAAATAAATAAAAGCAATTTGTTTAACCAAATAAATTTAAAACAAGAATCTAATAAGTTGTGTAGATTTTCAGCGTCTTAAATGATTATCAGCCAAATAAATGTAGTTATCTCCCTTGCATTGTAAATGTATTCTGAAAATGCGCCTCTACTTAGTCATTTCTTCACAATGATCACTACACCAAGACATATTATCACATGTGTAAAAAAATTATGTTTACCAAATATGAATAATGCAAAAGAAATAAACTTTACTCTGCTAGGACGTTCATAGACTAAGCCAAAAAAAAAACAGTCCCAACATTTCTTTGTTTGAAACACAAACTTCTTACACATTCTGCACTATTTTTCCCGTTCAATGGAAAGATATGAGTGCTTCGGTTGTGGTCACACAATTTCATTATTACATAATATACAGTTAGAGACACTTTCATTTCTTTTTCTCTTACAGTGACTCAAACTAAATCATCTGTCTTCCAGAGTGTATCTGTACTAACAAACTATATTGGTATTTGCATTAAAAAAATCGTCTGACTTTTTTACATAAATTCTTCTTTTGGTTTTTTATTTAATGCCTACACAGAGAGATACAGAAAAACAAGGTACACTCCTTCTACACTCTCTTTTTGAACATTCTGATTGGGTAATCCAACTTATATTTATTCCCATTTGACCAAAGCCTGCATTTCGTTGGCTTCACTGCTCAATGATGGAATCGAAGAAAATAAACCATATGTACAAACAAACATGGCATTGATAAAAATGATTTCCTTTTCTTTTTTTTTCTTATTTTCCCTGTAAATGTATCTGAAGAAACATTTGAATGCAACATTTGCTTTTAATTCTATATTTTTAACATACAGAATACAAAAATATGTCCATAAATATGCTATTCACTGACACACATTTTGTAAGTACATTTCTTACACATCTTATTCATTAGTTACTTCTCCGCAGATTTCACTGCATTTGCACTACCCTCATAAACATATACACATACATAATAAGACTATTACATTTTTATTTTAGTTAATCATCGACTTCATTAAAACTTTTTAAATTTTGCGTTCATGGAAAAACGGTAATGTTTTCGGTTGGTAATGTGCGAATCTAACCGCCCCCCCCCCCCGGTTAGATTCGCACATTACCAACCATCTATGAGTCAAACAGAAAACTTACATGACTTACACATTATTTATTGAAATAAACCAAAATTGTTTAAAATCAGATTTAGAAATAATAGTTTATTTAAAATAAATATTTCATTACGAAATTAAATATACTGTAATGCATTTCTGTTTATTATAAAACAAGTTATCTATTTCAAGGAATGACTACGTGCAATAAAAATACTATTTAAAAAAAATACCTTATTGATTAAATCCATTAGAATGCATTTCAAGTCAGTGATTCTAATGAATTACTCTGTGAAATTCTATTTTTCTGGATTTTATTAATACAACATTAACTTAACTCCCAGGTTATGCCAGATAGAGACTGCTAGTTAAATATATAATTTCTTAACTTTAACATTGGTTGATAATCATGTTTTTACAATAATACAAAGTCAAAGGATTTCACAAAGTTTGAATACATTATGATGTCATAATAGATTCTCTCTCTCTCTTCCCACTCACTCTCCTTTCTCTATCTCTCTCTCTTTTTTAATTATTTACATAATTCGATTTCTCTCCCCACTTTCCTATCATTAACCCTTTATTTACTTTATTAACTCTTTCTCCCACCATCTAAAATATTCATGTACAGGTGATGTGTGCATCGTGACAAGCAAGCGAGTAAGATAACAACATAATCAGAGTTTTAGTAGTATATAGATTTAAAATACTTTTTACAGCAAGTACACATACAACTATCTCTGAACATTTGTGACAAATTGTAGCAAAAGAAAGAATTTATGAAAAGATTTTTTTAAATTATATGGTTGACCTCTTATGATTAAAATAACTCACTATAAATAGATAATAGAACTTGAAACTCAGACACAATTGCAACAGTGAAAAAAACATATTGAGCCGTAATCATCTCAGCTCTTGTCATGGCTACCAACACAATTGTGATTGCTGAAGTCAGGTTATCTTTTAAAATTTTTAAATAATTAACATTTCTGATATCTTGTTGCTTGCGGTGTCAAATATACAGTAGTTCTGGCTGATAGAACTAGGCTACCACTGTCCTTCACTAGAAACTCCAGCTCATATGAGCCAGCATCTTGTTGGCTTAGGACATGAGTTGAACATAACAAACCAGTGTACTGATTGATGATGAATATATGTTTGATGTTCTATGAATAATGTGAATAATAGATAGAATCTAAATTATGAATATGGGAAATGTAAAATATGAAGTATAATATTTTTTTTTTTTTTTTTTACTTTTGTTCGTTGCAAACAAGGCATATTGCCACTGAAGCGAGTTTTAGGACATTTGAGAAAAATTTATTTCATTTATATGATAGATATAATGACATTTTTCAGAAAAGACTGAATGTTAATTATATTTAGATAAAGGTTTAAAATGATAAATGTTCATTCACAGTTCTATTTATAAATCAATAATCCAGAAATATGACAAAATATGATAAAAATTATGATATGCCTTAAGAATTTGACTTACCTAACCCGTCTTCCATTTGTCTTCTGACATTTTCATTCCAATCTCCACCATTATGAGATGACTTCACAGAACCTCTAACAGAATATCCTTCAGTTCTGTTGGGCCTTTTTAGATTTTTATTGCTACAAGAAGGTAATGCCACATCTTGCATATACATCTGATAATTATAAAATATAAAACACCACTTTTAGCACATATGTAAACATATGTTATCTAATTAAGATTAATCAAATGTTTGCACCAACCTTAAAACACAACAAAAAATCAAAGAAAATGCTTAATCTGTTAAAAAAAAGTACAAACATTTCATAGAATAGTTGAAAAAACAAAAGAAAACCTATAGTGCTTATTCAATAAGTCTAACATCTCTAAAACATTTTTGGCAACAATATTTTTTCAAATATAGTCAAATTATGAAGAAACTAGCGTTATCCAGGAAAATGAGGAACTAAAGAGATGCCTACTCCATCTCTGACCCTAATATTATTATTGGTATTATTATTTTCTTACTTTTGTAATTATATATTTTCAAGTTATATGTTTATGGATATCCAGCCTAAAAGCAGTCGCCTTTTGGCGGAGATACGATCTACGCATGCATGCATGCGCGCATTAAACGCGTGTCAGCTTTAGACTTCGTTTAACTGATTTATTTTTCGTAATATTTCATACTGTTTTCCGTAGTCCTGTGGTTATAGACGCAGGTCCATTAGCCAAAGGTTTAGCGTTCAATACCAGTCAACTCGCACAAATTGTTTTTTTAACGATGACATAAATATACATCTAAGGGGAGGGGGAGGGGGAACAGAGGGTTTTTATTTACTTTTGCCCCATGCAATGGAGAGAAAGGAGGGCGGGGAGAGCAAGCAGAAAGACTGGGGTGAGGTAAAGGGGGGGACCGGACGAGGAGAAGACACACGTTTGCCTGCAGAGGGGGGGGAGACATAGCTGAGAGATAGTGGGGCAAGGGAGAGGGGGGGTCGGCCGTCAGGTTAAGGGATGACAGGGTAAGACACAGCTTTTGCCCCGGGGGGGGGGGAAGAGAGATAATTATGCTTTTGCCTGCAGGGAGGGGGCAGGAGGGAGTGGCGTTAGGTAGTGGGAGGGGGCACGAGGAAGACAAACTTTTGCCTGCAGAGGAGGGGAGAGAATAAGAAGATAGTGAGGCGAAGGAGAGTGTGGGTGTCCAGGGAAGAGAGAAATAATTACACTTTTGCCTGCAAAGAGAGAGGGGAAAACGGGGGGGGGGAGGAGCCCCTGGCAACGCAGGTAACCCTGCTAGTATATATATATAAAAAAGACAACAAAAAAATAAGGTAATGCGATATAACATGAAGATGTTATTAAAAAAATCTAAAATTGTAAATATAAAAATACAAAGCTAATAATCATAAATTCACAGCATTCACATTTTGGAAAGAGCAAATTTGTTTAGAATAACCAGAGGTCTCTAGTGTTTGGCAAATGTAATTGTATTAATCTTTTATTCCAGTAAAAGAGAATGGATGAGCCAATCTAAAAGAAGACAAAATGTTTAGGTAGACGGAGCATCCCATATTTCATTTGAAAATGTTTTGTACAAATGAAAGATTGAAATATAAAATAATAATGGTGCTACAAAACAGCGTGTCTTACGAAAAGGTCTTCCCGATGTAGGTTAGTGAAAATAGTAGTATATCTGAATGTGAGAGTGAAAACTTATCTGACTTCCTGTATGACTAATTATGTATCAATAGAATATATTAGAATTGTTAAATTATCTTACAATGAAAATTGGATATTTATTTATCAGTTAAAAAGCTTATAATATTTATTAGATTATGACCAACCTACTAGTTATTTGATAATTTTATTCATTATTTATATATTGATTGATTGATTGATTCATTCATTCATGTGAAGGTTTAGTTATAGAAGAAAATATTTTTGTATTCATACATATAAATTTTATTAAATTCTTTCATATGAGCATAACATAATTTTAGAAACTAATAGTTTACTAAGTGATATTTATTTTATTTACGGTAAACAAATTAATATAATTAGATTTAATAGCAATTAATAATTTTTAATGTTTATCTATTTAAAAAAAAATTAAAATTCCATTAATACCATATCTATCAATGGTGCATAAAGAGCATTAAAAATATCATATACGGCTTCCGCAAAAACTATTAAATATTTATGCTCAGTGAGTGCATATATTTTTAAGTAACTGCCAGATCTTACCTGTGAAACAGAGTCTTGGGCATGTTGAGGTTTTACTGCTTGAGAAGACAGCATTTGTTGAGCACTTGAGTAAGGATGGGTTTGCATTCTGGGTGTTGGTGGTTGACTGCTTCTTCTCATACCAACTGCATCACTTGTAGGAAGAGCAACATTAGACCAAGGATTTGCTGGGTAAGGAGGACTTATCAAATGTCTCTGACCACTACTCACATATCCGCCTTCTGCTACTGGAACACTTCGAGGATTGCAACAGCGAAGGATACACACTGAGATTGAAGCTGTAATGATCACAGCTATTGTCACTGCTACAGACACAATGATAATTGCTGAAGTCAGGTGGATCTTGTTATCTTTTTTGATGTTAACAGCATTTAACATTTCTGATGTCTTGTTGCTGACGGTCAGTGTCAAATATACAGTAGTTCTGGCTGATAGAACTGGGCTACCACTGTCCTTCACTAGAAACTCCAGCTCATATGAGCCAGCATCTTGTTGGCTTAGGACATGAGTTGAACATAACAAACCAGTGTACTGGTTGATGCTGAATATCTGTTTGCTATTGCCTCTGATTATTTCATATTTTAGAAATGCATTCTCTTGACTGTCACTGTCTGATGCCTTTATCTGGCTGATGTTCTTTGTATGATGGGGGTAATATGTTACATCCATATTATAAGGATTAACACTGGGAAATGTGAAATATGGAGCATTATCATTTTCATCTCTCACCTTAACAATCACATTCACTGTGTTATTCAATGATGGACTTCCTTTGTCTTTTACAAACACTTCAAAATTATAAGTATCTTGAAACTCATGGTCTAAAGACATAATTGAAGAGATTAATCCAGTTTCAGTGATTCGAAATGGTACAAATTGTTTATTGGTGGTCAGTAAAGAAAAAGACAGTTTACCTCCAAGTCCCAAGTCTGGATCTGTGGCATTTATGGTACCAATAGGAATTTTGGATCTCTGATTTTCATCAATGAAGAATTTAAATAATTGTTTAGAAAATTGTGGCTGTTCATCATTCACATCCATCACTTGGACTGAAAATTTGCTTTCACTTTTAAGAGGAGGATTTCCTTTATCCTCACAACTGATCCTAATGTCATGGTGATCTTCACTCTCTCTGTCCACTGGTTTCTTTACAATTACTTGATATTTCTTTGTATCCAGACTTTGTAGTTGAAACTTATTATGATCAAGATTACAAGTAACCTTTCCATTTTGATCAGCATCCTGGTCGGTAACCTTCACATAGGCAATAAAACTTCCAACCTTAATATCTTCAGAGATGTCAACTGTATTTTCTCTTGATGCAGATCCAAAATTTACATCAATTACTGGAGCATTGTTCTGTTCATTGATCACATTCACTTGAACCATGGCCAGGGATCCTAATGGAGGACTGCCTCCATCAGAAGCTTTTACATAAAGTTTATATTTCAGTTTTTGGCTTGTGGTAAATCTCTTCATGAGAAATATTTCTCCAGTTTCTGAGTTTAAATCAAAGTGAGCTTTAGCCATATTTGATGTTTTTGGACTAAAATTGTATAAAATTTGACCATTTGCTCCTGAATCCAAATCTTTTACAGACAGGGTAACAACAGCTTTGGTGGCATCTGGCTTATTCATGATGGAGGAATTATAAACATTTTGTGAAAATATTGGAGAATTATCATTTACATCAGATACAGATATAGAAACATGTAGTTTACTCTCTTTAATTGGAGGTTCCTTATTTTTAGCAGTTACTTCAATGTTATACAAATCTTGTACTTCTCTGTCAAGATTTCCTTGTAAAATAATTGCAAGTTGTGATGTTCCAGCAACACTTTGTGAAACAAATAATGTAAAGGGTTCATTTTTTTCCTTTATGAGCCGATATGAAATTTCAGAATTTAGAATACTAACATCTCTGTCAACAGCATTAGGGATTGATATTTTTGTCCCCATAATGTCACTTTCAGAAAACTGAATTTTGATTTCTTTACTTGGGAACTCAGGTTGATGGTCATTTACATCTTTGATGATAACTTTGATTTCTAATAATTTGATGAATGTGGATGCCTTTTTCACAGCAACGTCAACCATTTGGAAACATTCCACATTATAAGTACATAGTGATTCAGCATCCAGTGTTTGGGCAGTGTAGAGTTTTCCAGTGTTTTTTGAGACACGGAATAATTTAGAATTTCCATTAACACCTTTCCGTAATTGGCTGAATATGATTTGCTTTTGTTCTTTAATTGTTACATCATCCATCAAATGAGTGTCTGCAATAATATCGCCCAAATAAGTATTTGTACCCTTGCCTTCTTCTACATAGTATGTGAGATCTACACATAAGCCATAATGCATAACCAATAATAGCATAGATATTTGAATCAACATTTTTTCTGCATTGAAGAGTTGCCACTATGGCAATATATCTGAAATAAAACAATAAGTAGATTTTACAATAAAATTTTTTCAACAGTAAATTATTTATTAGAGGTATATGACAAGTAATTATCAAATAAACAGTTTCTGTAATTGATTTTACCGTTACAATACGATAAAAAGAATATTCCAAAAGTAATAGCAAATATGAAATTGAACAATGATATATTTTAATGAGTATGAAAATGTAATCATATATACATTATTTAACAGTTTTATATTTCTTAAAAGTTGATGAAATCAGTGACAATGAAAAGCAAATGTTGTTCTTCTAGAAACATTAATAACAGAAATTTTATTTTATTTACAAATAATGAAAGCTCTTTAACAAAAATAGAATAAAATCAAACATATTAATATTTTTCACAATTTAAAAGTGTTAGTAAATATGATTGCATCAGTCATCTATTCATTAGTCAAACTTAGTATTGAGAGTTACCTCCCCTGCTTGATTAGAAATTAGTTTGTGTGTAAGACTTGGTAATAAGTAACTTTTTAAAAAGTCAATCACAATTTAAAGATAATCACTAAACAATGAGGAATGAGTTTTACCATGGAAATTAACTCAATATCAGATAACTTAATCTTTTAATATTGTAACATTTGGTAATCAGAGACTCAGAACTTTCATGTTTAATGTATTCAATAATGATATGTAACCAGGAAAATTTATATGTATTTCTAGTATATAGAGATTTGCATTACTATTTTCATATATATATTTAAAAGCTAGACAGTTTTGGTTATAAGTTTCTTATTTTATTTCTAAAATATACAACTAATATTTGACAATATTTTTAGGTGTTGTGGTTATTTAAATTATTTACATGTTTCAAACTGTTATCTTTATTGCGGTTGTTATATTCACAAAATTTGGGGCATTCATTCTTCAGATGCCTTTTGTCATTGTCAAGCTTCTGGGAATGTTGAACTGAACCCATTATTTAATCTACTGGGATAGATCATTTTCATATCTCATAGATATGCTGTATTAGTTAATTTTATTATGTTTCTTGTGCAGGTAGAATTAACTTTAGAATATCTCTTATGAAAGGCTAGTTTGAGAAGAAACATTAAAGTCAGACATAGCTAATCACCTATGAAGAAGAAAGGTAGATGACCAACCTCTGTGGAATGAGGGGTTAAAATAATAGGCAGAAAGCAACTCCATGGAGACTAAAAAAATCAGAACGTATATTAGGTATCAGTGATCTCTTAGAAATGAATACAAGATAGGAACCAATAATTTTAAGAAAGAAAGGGCTAATTATCTCAGAAAAAAAGAAAATAATAATAATAATAATAATAATAATAATAATAATAATAATAATAATAATAATAATAATAATAATAATAATAATAAATATCATGAACTAAAATGGAAATCAGTTAGAATATGGAAATGTACAGAAGTCAAGGTGGATTTCTGTTGTAATTGAAACGTTTGGAACAATAACTAAAAACCACCATGAATGGCTTAAAGAGATTGACAAGACAATTTCTTTCCCAATTCTGCCAAAGGCTTGCCTGTTAGGAATGGTGAAAGTGTGAATGTACAGCTTGAATGTCTAGATCAAGAGAATTGACCTGATGTTAAAAAAATCCAACTAAAAACATCCAAAAGTTGAGACTACTATGAAATAATAATAATAGTAATAATAATAATAATAATAATAATAATAATAATAATAATAATAATAATAATAATAATAATAATAATAACTAATTATAATAATAATAATAACTAATTATAATATAATATAGGAAATGCAATATGAGTAAATTAATCATATCATACTAGGGATATTGGGTTTTAAAATTCCAGAATTCACTGGATATTTGACTTAGTGAATATAAGTGATAAAAGATATTCTAAAGTAAATTCTACCTAGAGCTTTTGAGTTATATCTCTATGGAAGAAACTTAAAAATCTTTTTTAATTAATATATACAACATATATAAAAAAGCATGTAATATAAAATAAAAAACAGTTTATCCCAGCAGATTATATAAAGTGTTCAGTTACTATGACAGAAGGTATCTAAAGACCAGAAAGTACAGTGATCGAAACATAGTGTATATAAGAACCACATGATATCAGTCTGAAACATGTAAATAATATGCACCTATGGTCCCGATTTTGTTTACGCCAGCCAGAGATTGAAAATACAATTAAAATTTAAATTAAAAAGAAAAATAGATTGAATGAAACTTTTTTATATTAACAAAAGATATTTATGTACACACATGAGAAAGTAATGAAGCAAAATGCTGTTTTGAAAATGTTGTTTATTTTATATTCAAATCTCACAATCATAAAATATCTAATGTGATGAAATATAAAAGATAGCTTAATCTAAAATAAACATTTAAAGATATATATAACAAACCCATAATATGTATAATTAATTTAATTTTAATTTACAGTGCTATTGTATAAATACATACATATACATATTGATTATTTATTTTTTTAGGATTATATATCACAAGAAAGGTTTTGTTAAAAATAATATCTTTTTCAATGTTTGCAAATTTTTATTGTTTACACAGAAGAGAGGATACATCATTATTGAGTCTCTTTAAAATTACAATTATTACAAGTCTATTAATAATATAATTAGGGAATTAACTTTAATTTCAATCATATTATTTTTAATAATTCTACTTTGTTTAAACTAATTATTATTGCTATTTTCTGAATGACCTTATATATGGAGTAGAACACTATCATGTGAAATATGAAATGATATTACTGCTTACTATTACTACCTATGTCCTAAATATTAAAAATAATATTATTGAAAATATTGCTATCATATTTTATTGCATTTTGTTAATTATTTGAAACTATTAATTTCATAGCTAAATCCCACAAGCATGAAATATATGTGATGAAATATAAAAGAAAACTTAACCTAAAATAAACATTTTTAAATAAATATAACAAAGCCATAATGCAACCAAATTATTATTATTATTATTATTATTGCGTGTGTGTGCATGAATGTGAATACAAGAAATTTTCTAATTTCATAAAAATGTTAAAAGAAGATGTAAATATTTGTTTTTAAATCACAATTAAAATGTACATATACATACTCCAAAAAATGGACAATACAAATTCATGTGAGATATGAACTGATTTTACTGCTTACTACTACCTACATCCTAAATATTAAAAAATATTATTGAAAATATTGCTATCAATATTTTTAATCCATTTTGAATTATTTGAAAAAATTTATTTTATAGCTAAATCTCACAATCATAAAATATCTAATGTGAAAACAAACAAGAAAGAAAGCTTAATCTAAAATAAACATTTAAAAATAAAGATAACAAACCCATAATGCAACTAAATTATTATTATTATTATTATTGTGTGTGTGTGTGTGTGTATGAATATGAATACAAGAAGTTTTCTAATTTCATGAAAATGTTAAAAGAAGATGTAAATATTTGTTTTTAAATCACAATTAAAATGTACATACTCCGAAAAATGGACAATACAAATTCCTTAAAAAATTATAAATTCAACAAATTATGTGTAATTTCTCCTAACAAAGAAAATGGCGACTGGGACAAATAATTCCTATGAAATAAGCTTTTGTTGATCTTAATTCAAATTCTGATTAAACAGATCTGACAAAAATTAAAAAAATAGTGAAACAAACTTACCTTGGGTGTATTATTTGCTGATTTTAAATTAAGATGAAAACTATAAAAACGGGAAGAACAGTACTCCAGCTGCAACTGCTAATGTGCCATAGCATCTTGGTTTCTTTTGTGTGGTTAATACAAAGCTGAAAGGAGTCCTACTTCATGTGGTGTGTGTGTAATGGCTGCTGCTATGTTAAACTAGCTCCGTGGTTTGTCATTGAGTAAATACTGAATTTTAGTTTATTAATTTAAAATTTTTCTACCATTATCTTCTATAAAATATTGAACTAAAGCTAAAAATTCTCCCAAAATGTCAAATAAGTAATAGTATATATCTATTATAATTAATTTTGCCAATATTATTTAAAATCTGAGAATTGATAAAATTTCTTTAAAAACAACAATATTTTATAGTCCAGTGTTAATTCATTTTTACAATAAATGTTTAATTTTTATTTTTAATATTATTTCTGTAGTTGTAATGTAAACAATAATAATATATTAATGAAATTACAGAAAAACAATATTTACTTAATTAAATTCTCAAACTAATTTTTATTAGAAGAATTTATATAATTATTTGTATTTGAAAAAATATATTTTTAAAAAATCTGTAATCAACATTATTTTAATGCTATATGTATACAATTCCTGAAAATGAATAAAGTTATAATTTATGTAATGAATCTATCTATTTATCAATTTATAAAGATTTCATAGTTTATAACAAAAATAATTTCAAGAAAATATTTTAATTAACACTGATATTTGAATAAAATGTGTAACTTTTAAAGCTATTTAAAATAATATTCTGTTATGCAATTAATTTATGCTCTGAATTAAAAAATAATCATACAATGTTTTGGATAAAATCTTTACATTATGGCTATTTTTATTAAACATTTTATTTTAGAGTGGTACAGGTGGTAACGGTCTGTTGATAGAAGATTGGCTACCACTTGTAGGTACATTCCTGGATTGTAAATGTCTACCAGAAGAGCTACTGTTGTCAACACCTGAGTAGGACTTTGAATCAGAGTGAGGACCGTTTTCATTCATGTAAGGTGTATAAAAGCCTCGAGCCACGATTGTGGTATCACTGGGGTAGCTTGCAGTCTGTCCCAAGGGTCTTGTCTCTATGCTTTCTGGTTGGTCATTTTGTGATGGAGGAGGGTTACAATATTGGGAAGGATATACGTCTGAAAGGGAAAATATATTCTAAATAATTATATAACTCAGGACATTAAGATATAAAAAATAAATATATTAATCAAATAAAATTGTAATAAATAAAGTCTACAAAATGTCTGTTTAAAATATATATATATGTTTGAATAACATTTATAAAGTTAGAAAATTAGAAAATAAACTGTTACTGATCATTATTGTATTTAGTCATTTGCACAAATAATAATTCATACTGTAAAACAGTTTATTTTCTTACTTACCAAACATATCTTCAGTTTGTCTGTTGTCAGTATTAGAAGACTTTATAGAACCTCTACTGGAATAGTCTTGTGTTCTGTTTGTCCTTTTACAGTTTCTGTCACTACCAGATGGCAGTGCTACATCTTGGACATACATCTGAAAAGAGAAATGAGAATCATTATTTTGATTATACAAAATTTATAAATGTTAAATTAAGAAATTTATAAAAATAAATTAACCACACAGAAATTTACAGAATATATGTACAGAAAATTAAATTTAACAGTAATTATAATCTGGTTTACAGAACATAATCAAAGTAGTTAAAATACAAGTTATATATTTTTCTAATATGATTATATAAGAGACAAACAAAAAAAAAGAGAATTTATAATTAAGTCCATATTCTTATTACCATTAACACCATCTAAACTATTGTTAATGTTAGCATTAAAAATTGTTATATAACTTTATAAATGCATTATTTTATTACATTAACTATTAAGAATGATGTCAATCTGCATTAACAGCCGTTGTGATTTCTTCTGGAAACTGCACATGGACACATTGTGGCTTAAAGATGTAAAATAGATGCACATGTACATCAACGGGAAAATACCTGTCACATAATGCATATATTAACCAAGTATAGATTCAACAAACCAATTATTCTAGCAATTGAAAGGAATATGTTTAGCATGACAACATATTTTAAATCACTCAAATGCCATGTTTTTCCAAATATAAAAAAAACATGTATTTTCAAATTGACGTTGTCACATAACATTTTTACATTAAAAAAATAAAGGAAAACTTTTATATTTATTTCTTACAAGAATATATATATATATATATATATATATATATATATATATATATATATATATATATATATATATATATGTGTGTGTCAGGTTATATTGAAAAGAAATCAATAAAGTGCTCGATCGCAGAGGAGTGAAAACTGATATAATTTATTTGAAAACTATGTTACATATTTCAGATAGCGTGCTGCAGTTTCATCCAAATGGGTTGACTTTTTACATTTTAAAAAATATCTTTAAGCCCAGTGGAATCGTTGGCGTTCAGAAAGTATTAATTCAGTTGTAAAAGCCTTTAAAAATGATTTTGAAAAATACATTTTTCTTAATTTCAATTATTGATAATTTTGCCTAAAAATAGATATTAGTGTTTTAATTAAATTAACTTTGTAAAATAAGAACAGAATATTCATTCCTTTTAAGAAATAAATATAAATATATATTTTTAGAAGAAATAAGAACACATTTTTTTGAAATTTCTAATAGAAAAATGTTATTTTGAGTGACACCAGATAAGCTGCCATGCTAAACCTGTTCCCTTCAGCTGCTAGCATAATCATAACTTAATCTTGTCTGACACACTTTTTATGAGACAGTAAATGTGCATAAAAAAATTAAATTTAACAAAAAAATATTAAAAAAATATCAACTATGATATTTATATTTTAGCAAATTAAAATATAAAAAATAATGAACTTACCTGTGAAACAGAGTCTGCAGATGGTTGTGGTTTTGGAGCTTGAGAAGATAGCATTTGTTGAGCGCTAGCATAAGGATGGGTTTGCATTCTGGGTGTTGGTGGTTGACTGCTTCTTCTCATACCGGCTACATCACTTGTAGGAAGAGCAACATTAGACCAAGGATTTGCTGGGTAAGGAGGACTTATCAAATGTCTCTGACCACTACTCACATATCCGCCTTCTGCTACTGGAACACTTCGAGGATTGCAACAGCGAAGGATACACACTGAGATTGAAGCTGTAATGATCACAGCTATTGTCACTGCTACAGACACAATGATAATTGCTGAAGTCAGATGGATCTTGTTATCTTTTTTGATGTTAACAGCATTTAACATTTCTGATGTCTTGTTGCTTACGGTCAGTGTCAAATATACAGTAGTTCTGGCTGATAGAACTGGGCTACCACTGTCCTTCACTAGAAACTCCAGCTCATATGAGCCAGCATCTTTTTGGCTTAGGACATGAGTTGAACATAACAAACCAGTGTACTGGTTGATGCTGAATATCTGTTTGCTATTGCCTCTGATTATTTCATATTTTAGAAATGCATTCTCTTGACTGTCACTGTCTGATGCCTTTATCTGAGTGATGTTCTTTGAATGATGTGGATAGTAGATAACATCTACATTATAAGGATTAACACTAGGAAATGTAAAATATGGAGCATTATCATTTTTATCACTGATCTCAACAACAACATTCACTGAAGCATTTAATGATGGCTTTCCATTATCTTTCACTAACACATGAAATTCATAAAGATCTTGAAATTCATGATCCAGTGACATAATTGTTGAAATCAAGCCAGTGTCAGTAATTTTGAAAGGTAAAAACTGTGTATTACTTGGCAACAGAGAATAACTTAATTTACCTCCAGCTCCCAAGTCCGGATCTGTCGCATTGATTGAGCCAACGTGAACTCGAGACTTTTGGTTCTCATTAATCTTAAATTGAAATGTCTTCTTGGAAAATGCCGGCTTTTCATCATTCACATCCATCACTTTAACAGAAAATCTTTTCTCACTTTCCAAAACAGGAGATCCTTTATCCTCGCAATGAACAATAATATCATGGTGATCCTCACTTTCTCTATCCAATGGCTTTTTAACAATCACTTGATATTTCTTTGTGTCCAGACTTTGTAGTTGAAATTTATCATGGTTCAGATTGCAACTAATATCTCCATTTTGGCCAGAATCAGGGTCAGTCACTTTCACATAAGCAATAAAGCTGCCGACTTTAATATCTTCAGAGATATCAACTGTATTTTCTGTAGATGAAGAAAAGAATGTCACTTTTATAATTGGACTATTGTTCTGTTCATTGATCACATTCACTTGAACCATGGCCAGAGAGCTTAAGGGAGGATTGCCTCCATCAGAAGCTTTTACATAAAGTTTATATTTCAGTTTTTGCCCAGTTGTAAATTTCTTCATCAAAAAAATTTCTCCAGTTTCTGAGTTTAAATCAAAATGAGTTTTAGCAATGTCTGATGTTTTGGAACTAAAACTGTATGAAATTTTACCATTTTCATCTAAATCTAAATCTTTCACAGATAAAGTGGTGACAGGTAAAGCAGCATCTGGTTTGTTTTTTATTGTTACATTATAAACATTTTGAGAAAAGATTGGAGAATTATCATTCACATCAATAACTGTAATTTGAATATCCAGTACACTTTCTTTAGCTGGAGGTTGTTTATTCTTTGCAATTAATTGAATTTTGTACATATTTTTAGCTTCTCTGTCAAGTTTATCTTCTAATTTTATTGCAAGTTGTGAAGTTCCATCAACACTTTTGGAAACAAATAAAGTAAATGGTTCATCTTTTTTCTTTTTTAGATCATACATTATTTCAGAGTTTTCAACAGTCACATCTCTGTCAATAGCATTAAGGACATATACTTTTGTTCCTGGAATAACATCTTCATTAAACTGTATATCAATTTTCTTTTCTGGAAACTCAGGTTGATGATCATTAATGTCTTGAATGATGACTTTTATTTCTAATAACTTAAGAACAGTTGTCAACTTTTTGACTGCAATATCAACCATTTGAAAACATTCTGCATTGTATGTACATAGAGACTCAGCATCAAGGGTTTGGGCTGTGTACAATTTACCATTTTCTTTAGACACATGAAACAAAGAAGTGCCCGTCACCCCTTGTGTCAATAAACTGAATGTGACTTCATTCCGTTCTTCAAATGGTACACTATCAATGACCTTTGTATCAGCAGCAACATCTCCAAGGTATGTATGAGGGCCTTTTCCCTCCTCCACATAATATATGAGATCAGTGCATTGATAACCATGTAGAATCAAAATTAACACAAATAACTGCACAAGCATGTCGCTTGGTAAAATGTGCCTCATACAGTGAATAATTTCAGATAACAAATTTACAAATTTCATTACCATTGTATCTGAAAATGAAATGAAAATCATATTATGAATACTTTCAAATGCATGTCTATCTACATCTAAAAAATATTAAAAAATAAACATTAGGAAAATAATGTTCTCCAATTGGTGTGTCATTCAATATAATATATTTAGACCTAATGAGAGCGGTTAATTTTTAATTATCCAACAAATTTGATTAATAAACTTGTTGAAAGTTATTACAAAACATAAAATGGGATGGGATGGAATGGAAATTAAATAACAGCATTAAGGCTGTGAATTTACCTGTTTAGCAACTTTGAAAACACAACCATATTTTTTTCTATTTGTCCCTCTTTCTCTCTCACACTAACACAATTGAAAATAGAAGCCTTTATCAATGCAAGATTAATTCATTATTATTTTTTTTTACTTTAATCTTATTAATTTCAGCATAAAATTCCATCATCAGAGTTGACCAGTATTGTGTCATTTTTTTTTTTTTTTTTGATGGAAAAATTTTTTTTTTTTAAATGACACAATACTGGTCAACTCTGATGATGGAATTTTATTCAGAAATTAATAAGATTAAAGTAAAAAAAAAAAAAATTAATCTTGCATTGATAAAGGCTTCTATTTTCAATTTTATAATACTGACCCAGCAATGCTTTGAAATGAACGACCCATTTATATATATATATATATATATATATATATATGAGAGAGAGAGAGTGAGATAACAACCCATATATTGAAACAGTAGCCATGTTTTAGGGAAATTTTTTTCTTCCTTTCTTCTAGAATCTGTATTTAATTCATATAAATATTTGCTTAAGTAAACATGTATTTTATATGCTATTTGCTTTCTGAGCAATTTAAAATGTGAAGAAATACATAGTAATAATAATGAATCATAAAATGATAATTGTTTTCTGGTTATTTCAAAGATAACCTATATTATTTTTGAGTAAAAAAAATGAAAGCATTTCGCTTTAAAATTTTTTTAATTGGAGTGAAAATATGTCATAAAGTTATGACTCTTAACAAAAGCTAATAAAGATTAAGTAGTAATTTTCTTTTTCAATTTAAAGATTTTAAAGTTTTTATTGTCTTATATAATAATTATGATCCCTTAAACTTATAAATATATCACATTTTGCAAGCACTCCATGAAATTGCTTTCAGATAAACAAAATGAGGAAGAATATAAATTCAAACAGTTTTTTATTTATTTATATGTTTTTTATTTACAAGCCAGCATTCCATGTTAAATAATTTTGTCTAAATTTATTTTCTCCATTAACTCTTCAAACAATTACAAAATGATTTGAAAATTTAGAGTGGGGAAAAATTCAGAACAATGATTATCAGAAAAACTTGAATGAGAGTAATTTACTAACACGGCCCAACAAACAAACACGTTCGGTTCCAGGTGTTATTCTTTCATATAGGAAAATAGGAAAAGTTTTCAACGGTTTAAAATTAAATTAAAATCTTAATTAAAAAATACATTACATATAGTAAATAATGTATATTTATACACATAATTTGGAAAATGTAGAAAAAAATTATCTTTGAAAGAAATGTTATCTATTAATGGCAACATTAAAAAAATGCTCATTACATTTTGTACCTGACAAGTTATTCTCAAACTTAACTTGAAAAGGATTTGATCATATTTGATGAAGATATAAAGTTGTATCAACTATAATATAGAAATATTATTCCTGTATCCTTTTAACTTAAGATAAACAATAAAGTTCAATTATATATAGTAAAAATTATTTGTCACTACTAAACATAAAAATTACATGTTTTCAAATTTACATGAATAATATATATAATAAAGTAATTATACTTTAAATACATTCAAATAGAAAATATTTTCATGTAGAGTTAAAACATTTTTATTTACTATTTTATCAATTGATTGTATCATAGTAAATTATTGATCTAAATCCACAATTAGTTATTCACAATTTGCACATGTAATGTAAGTATAGTAACAAAGCTACAAACTAGAATTTCTATATTATTTAAATACGAATAAAAAATAATCAGATAAAATGAAATATAATTTTTATAATAATCAGCCAAACAACATGATAGTAATTTGATTAAATGTAAAAGAGAACTCCGAGATTCTAACATTAAAAGAAAAGAAAAAAGGTGTAAACCAAACAAAGAAATTACAAGTAACATTTTCATTAATAATAACAATGGCGTCTGTCCAGTGACCGATTTTACAAATATTTTTTACAGGCTTTAGTTAATGAAAAATATAAATAAGATGAAGAATTTAAAATAAACTTACCTTTCAAGAAAAATCGAAATAGAATGTTACATAAAATAAACAGTAAGCTTAAAATATAAAAAAGCTAATTCACAGCTACTATTAGGCTACAACATCCATGAGTGTCTCTTTTGTGTGCTTAATGTGAGAGTGAAGCCAGCAGTCCTACTGTGTGTGTTGAGTGTGTAATGGCTGACACCACTTAGACATTAGTAGTGAGCAAAATCGAAAAATATTCTAACGATGTATTGTTTTCAATATATTTCTTTATATATTTAACTATCAACATATTAACAAACATTTTTATTATTTAAAAATAAAATATATTAAAATGTTTTGTAATAACACAAATACAGATCTTGTTTTTTTTATCTTTTCGTATGGCTGGTTTTTCATGTAGAGATGGATATATTTAAGTGAAGTTAACTGCTAATTGCCATTCTATACTGCTTTATTTTTCTATTAAGGCTATAAGTAAAATCTTTTTGCTGTCATTGTTAGAATTAATTAAAGGAAAAACATTACGTTTTTATTAAAATTAACTAATTATTTTGTTACAATAATGAACAATTTTTCTTGTATTTTAAATGTATTAATGAACATAAAAATACAATAAATTTATAATGCATTTAGCATATTTAAATAAAACTGTAAATAACTTTTATAAATTGTTTAAAATAAAATACTTTTGCTGATTTCCAAATATTGAACAACAGGAGAAATTGAAAATGGTACAATAAAATTTTTATAATTGTATTAGTTTAAGTCTATTACCTCTAAAGACATATTTTACTGAGTTCAAGCAGTGGACTATTCGTGGAAGTTTGGTTGGGACTGGCAAGTATAGGTCTTAAATGTCTACCAGAAAGGTTATTACTTTTGTTATAAGTGTATGTTGAAGTTTCTACTCACAACTGTGGTATAACTTGAGAAATTGATACCCTGTTACATGCATATTATTTGTGATCTGGGACTGATCTCTTTCTGAAATAGAGGAATGTGAAGGGCACAGATAACTGTGTGTTTGCGTGTGTGTGCATGTATTATATTTGGATGATCTGTTATTTTCAATAAAAAATTTAATGAATTATACATAAGAGTAAACTTACCAGTAATACAGAAGCTGAAGCTAGATATAATTGTTATACTTTAATTTGTTGAGTACAGATGGTATAGCAGTCAAAGTGATTGTTGACTTTTGATGTTTTCTTCTTGTACCAGCATCAGTTGTAGGAACATCAGACCAAAAAATCATTTGTTAAGCACTTTAGAAAGGATAGGTTTGCATTCTAGGTGTTGGTGGTTGACTGCTTTTTCTGATACTAACTGAATCACTTGTAGGAAGAGAAATTGTGACTATTCATCATTTACATCCATCACTTGAACTGAAAATCTGCTTTCACTTTTGAGAGGAGGATTTCGTTTATCCTCACAACTGATCCTAATGTCATGGTGATCTTCACTCTCTCTGTCCACTGGTTTCTTTCCAAGTAACATCTCCATCTTTATCAGCATCCTTATCAGTAACCATCATATAGGCATTTTGATCTCTCAACTTAATCACTTTTGCATTTACTTTAATTTGATACACAACTTTCAGTTTTCTATTCAGTTATTTCTCCAAGTCATACAGTATTTGCGATATTTGACCAAATACTAACAGGAGCAAATAATGTTAAAGGTTCTGTATCTTTTTTTTTTTAAACTGAGAATTAAAAGAAACTTAATTCCAATGTGTCTTCTTGAAAAATCTGAATGAAAATCTTTTTTCTCCCAGCATCAATTTCTAAACTATTTATATTAGTTTGTTAATCTGGAAATTCATATTTGGATTGTTATCTACATTTTTAATAATTTTGATTTCAATTAACTTTAAAAAATTGTGTTTTTTTACAGGAATTTAAAGAATTATAAAACATTCTATATTGTCAGTATTAATGAATCCAGCATCCAGTGGTTGGGCAGTATATAGATTTAAATGTTACATTTGGAATCTTGATTTCTTTCACATAGTATGTGACATCCATGAATAAGCAGTAATGCATCCTTGAATTAACATTTCTTCAGTTTAAATGTTTGCATTTTCATATGAATCAAGGTTTGATGTTATTCATTGTAATTTAAATCTGAAAAAATAATTAGATTACATCTTTTACTGAAAGAATTTCTATATAAATGTTTCCATTCACTTTATAATTACAATCAATATCTACTACATGGATAAAGACACAATACTGTTTTATATATCTAGATTAAAAAAAACGTAATTAAGATACTAATATAAATGTTTGCAATATGACAGAATGAAAAATAAAAAAAATTAAAAAATACACCTTTTCATAGACAGCAAAAACAGTTTTTATTTCTAATTTTACTAAAATTTAAACTCCAGAAAAATTTTAGAATTCTACAGATTAAAAAAAAATAAGTAAATTTCAATTTATAGATTAAAAACTTTAAGCCAATAAATTCATTATTCCTTTATAGAATTTTAGTGCCTGAACCCCATTGCACCTATTAAATGGTTCAAGGGTATCTCAGTATTATGAAGCTGTACAGGGACAAGTACTCCAGCTAGTATGAGATATACTCAAAATATGAACAGAGGAATGAAAACAGTTTATCCAATTGTATCAAATTAAATGTTTGGTTGTAAATTTCATAAATTAGCCAAAGTCTTCAAATTAATTGTGTAAACTGAATAGTATTTATGCAGATTCATTTGCGAATTATTTAAGAAATAAAAAAATAACCTAAAACAGAAATTTACAATGCAAGGGAGATAACTCTAAATGTAACAGATTTTAAAATTATGTATATACCTTTTTCATTACATAAAAAAATAATAATAAACAAAAAAATTGTTTATTTTATGCAAAAAGAAAAGTAAACATAATATTTACTTTTTAATCAACATAATAATGTGATTGTAACAGAAAACAAAATTATATCACAATATTTGTTATTAACATGTGATCTCATCTATAGTAGAAGTTAAATTTGATGGAAACTTCCACATACAACTAAGTTAATATAAAATATTTATTGGCAGATAAAAGTAATTACTATATTAACATTTTGTTTTTTATTCTTTAGTGGTTGTTATAGTAACGATGTCATTGTTTTAATTTATTTAATTTAATTTATTTTGTTGATAATTTCTTAACATTTTCACGATTTAAGATTTTTTATAAGTTTTTATAAATGTTTAAAAGAAGAAAAGAAATGGTTTCAATTTCACTGTATATTAATTTTTCAAAAATAATCTTCTTGTATAATACTCATTGTGTGTCTAAATTTTAAAAAAAAATCTGTTTTTTTCCATAGCATTGAAAATATCCCATTATCATGTATGAAAGATGAAAAGCATGTTACATTTTTCTTTCAACATTAAAAGTGATATTCTATTTTTCATGTGTCAAAAACAAAGCGAAAAAGAAATTTTCTTTTTTTTTCTTCTTTCATAATTTAAAATTGAATTTTTTTTTCTTTACAGAGGTGGGAGGGTAATATCAAATATCAATGAATAATGACAAAACAAAGACTGTTAGACATTCATGACTGAAACTTGGTGGACAAGTCAGGCATAGAGTGAAGTTTATTTGTACCTAATATGGTGAATTATAAAAGGGATTGTGAATTTTATTAACAATTTCATATGTGGCATTTTTTAAGGGGGATGGTTAACCTGTATGAGTGTGCTTAGAAAGTAATTAACCCAAGTAAACCTAGTTTGCAATATATTTTCTATTATTTACGATTAACTTAAAGTTAGGTTATATTGTGTTTTATTTCAGGCTTTTAAAGAAAAAAAACATGTTAATATAGCTTTTTAGCTAATAGTAATAGTAATTGTTTGAAAAACATAATATAATATCAATTATTTTTACCAACAGATACAGCAGTTAATGTTTCGTTTTTGTAGCTATAAACAAATACGCAGTAACTGAATTGATTATTTAAATTTATAAATTATTTAAATATTTATTAAAAGTTTATTTGAATGTATTAAAAAGAAAACATATTTTAATTCAGGCAATAATACTTGCTGCAACAATCTAGTTTAATTATAAAATAATGGCGACAAAAATAATTTATAACAATTGGAGTATGACCTAATAAGTTTCATTTAGCAGGTTCTAAACCCATAAAATATTAAATGGTGTAAATGTAAAAGTAATAACATGAAAGAGGAAATAAGGAATATCTGTATTACACTCATTTCTCTAAGTAAACATATTTTTTTATTTATTTATCAATATAAACAGCATTCTTACTGAATTATACTTTTGCTTTCTCAATAAGATCTATGGAACTATTAAATATCAGAAACATCAAAGCTATTATACATAAAAAAAAGTACAAATCATTAAAAAACTTGACATCCATATAACTGAAAAAAAAGAGGAAATATAAAGGCAAGGTTACTTTTATAATGCTTTAAAACACATGAAACATTTGCATGATTTTCAACAAATTATGATATGCCTAATGTCTAAAATGTATAGCAACAAAAGTAAAATATCAAAAACTCAGATAAAAAATAACAAAAAGTAAAAATAAAGCAGAAGTTAGCTCAATCTATATTATAATTGGGTATTTTTATTTGCCATCCAATAGGCTCCAAAGCTACTCAACATAATTGCATTAAATGTTGGCATCAACCATCCTGGGGACACCAGTTACATCATTGGGGGAGGGGGTAAAATGATAATACCGCTTCTGCTACTATTACAATTACTGCAAATACTAAACAAAATAAACACTTACAGGATCCCAAACTATCGAATAGAATAGCTCTAACTTTGGTATAAAGAATCCTTGGCATGTTGTGTGTAATAGCAGATCACAATTATACTACTACTACTATAATAAATACTTAAACCTCCAAAATATCAGGTGGAATTGCATTAAATTTAGCATGAAGAGTCCTTTGATTATCAGATGTAATAAAATTAAGAACCCTAATTGAGATGCTTAAATAAAGCTTCAAGAGCCCTCAGCTGGAGCTAGACTAAAAGTTGACTAGTAATGGTAAAAGCATCTGAAGAATAACACTATGTTATTATCAAAAAGTTTTTGAAAAATATTTAAAAATAAAAAAAAACAAAAGAAAACGAAATACAATTTGAAATCAACTTACATTTTAAATTGATGGTATAATGAAGTAAATCCTGCTGCAGTTGTTGATGTGATAATTATTTCTGGTAGTTTCTTTTGGTGATTCATATGATGGGCAAATCCATGGTCTTACTTTTGGGACTATCCATGTAATGGCAGATATTTTACTTTAATTAACGACAGGATCTACTCTGGCAAGAGGTGGATCAAAATTAAAGCAAGCTACAAATACTGTATTGCAAATGAGTGCAAATATTAAAATATTTAGCAAAATGCATACTTGGCTGTAAAAAATATATTTAAATATAATTAAAACAAAAATTTAGATACTTTGGTAAATTGGTCTCAATCATTTTTATTTAGTGAAATTTGTGATTGTTCAAATTCATATTGGGTCACTTATTACACTGTACAAATACTATTTCCAAATCTCCATTTTATTTATAGTAAATACAGAATAAAACAAAAATGTTTATTTAAGAATATTTACATTCTTTTTTTTTTGTAAGCAATGGTACAACTAAAAATTGCTGAACATAAACAAATAATGACACACAATATTGGGAATGTTATTAATAAATAAATGAAAACATATATAATTTTAGACAACCATAAAGTTAAGTGTTCTTCAAATAAATTTGAAAAATCCTTTTATACATGTAATAACAAAATCTCAATTATCCAACACCCCGTCTCGAACATTGGAGCATACCTTTAATCATCATACATTAAAGGTAGAACATATTTAATGTTTCAAGTAAAAACTGTATGAAATGATAAATACGTTATCTTATAAGATATAAACAACATAGAATTACATATTTTAAAATACTAAACAAATAATAGCGTAATGATAGCCTCTTGGATAAAAATCATTGAGAACTTAATTTGAATATACATCTGTATCTTTATACAGTTGTGAGATTTCTCGCACGAACAGTGACATCAAACACTTTTTCAGATACACACAACAGAAACAAACATCTTTCTGATATACTGCTTAGGTATATGCGATCTATGTCGTAAGGTAAACTGATTTGCAATAGGACATTTGATCAATTAACTATTCTTTTTCATTGTTTTTAAATTCAGTGATTTTTTTTTGTAATAATACAAACACATACTTCTTTTTATGAATACTGTTTTATTTTGTGGAGAAAGGCTTAGAATTTGTGCTCAAAAGTTATTTTGTCCAACTTTGCTTCTGTTGATTAATCAACAAGTTATGATCCAGTTCTAAATTGTAAGTTATAACCCCCCCCCCCCTCCAATCACCAACACACGCCATCTCCAGGCAAAAAAGTCAGCTATTTTAATTTTTTCTTAATTTGTATATTTATAAGCACCCCCCTCCCTCCAAAAATAACCCCAGCACACGCACACACTGCGGTCAAGTAAAGAAAACAAGTCATTGCAAATCTCCCCCAACCAAATAACTGTTTTCATTACAAAATTAAATTTCACCCTAATGCATTTTGGTTCATTCGTAAACAAGTCAGTCATTTTATTCTTTTGTTAAATTGTAAATTAAAAACAAAACACCTTCAATACACATCACACGCACACACTGGCCATGCAAACAAGTCAGTGAGTACTCCCCCATTCCATAAGTTTGGGATGAAAAGAGTCTTTCTGGTCTTTTTAGTTATGGGGAGTTGATTTCATCAATTTTCCTAGGCAATGCCAGGACACAGGTCCCGCTACTTTTTAATGAAATTGTTTTTTAAAAATTAAATTTTACACTGAGATAAAATGTACACATTAAAATAGAATCTCAATATCATCTTTTGATTTTTTAAAAATATCTTATATACTACTTGCTCAAATTAAATCATCAAGTCAGTTTTTTCCTGTTGATAAATAATACTGAATAATAATCAGACACCTTAGGTAAGAGTTCAATACCAGATATCAATAAAAGAAGAACAAAATCGTAATCTTAAGAAAAAAAATAACTGGAATTTAAAATTCATAAAATATGAGACTCGTAAGTTTAGAGTAGCCATAAATTGTTATGAAGGATGATGGTTGTAACATGCTTATCAAAATACAATACAGAGAAAAATAAGGCAAAAGATATGTGAAATGTACTTTCAAGAATGCAATGATGAACATTGAATGTTCTTAGTAAAATTGTCACAATTTCAATATCATGAGAAAATCCAGATTCCATATTTTTCTGCAAAATTCTTATTTCATCCACAAAATACATCAACAGAATACATGTAAAAGTGTTTTGTGATTATCATCATAATAATGTTTTCAAATACATTTTAATGGGGTAACAGAGGCAAATATTTAAAAACTAAAAAGCAGATAGATTAAGTTTAAATAAAGTAATATACATGATATCTATTGAAAAAAAAATCATTAATTTCATTATTTACACGATTTTAAACAAATAATTAAGTTTCTAACTTGCTGAATATTTTTGTATATTTTGAATAGTATTTTTAAAGTTTTTTTCATTAATTAAAATATTTATAGCTAATCAGGATGTTTTCACAATAGATTTTACATGGTATCTTTTGTGCAAATACATGTTTAATGGGGTAACGGAGGTAGTGGTCTGTTGATAGAAGTTTCACTTCCGCTAGCAGGTACATTTCTGGATTGTAAATTTCTTCCAGGAAGACTATTACTGTCATGATCAGAGTAAGATTTGGCATCTATTTGAGAACCGTTCTCATTCATATAGGGTGTGTAAAAGCCTCTGGCTACTATTGTGGTATCACTAGGGTAGCTGGCAACTTGACCCAAAGGCCGTATCTCTGTTCTCTGCTGTTGGTCATTATGTGAAGGAGGAGGGTTGCAATATTGTGATGGATACACATCTGAAAAATATAAATTCATATTACCCTATTTGAACATATGAAAATACAAAGATACAAAATTCTGACTCTGAAATAATATATAATTACTTTCAGTTACTTAACAGAAATTTGTTATTCTATACAAGTACAATGACTTCATATAATTTCATATACATACAATTTTATCAAAATTTTTAACTGTTCTAACTATTATCATATGCAAATGTACAATTGACTTCCTAAAATGTTTCCATATGTAACTAGAGTAAAGTTGTGCTATTTACTGTATGTGTAACTATAGTAAAATTGTGCTAAAAATACTTTGCAGTATACAAAGATGAACAGAGTCTGAATACCATGAAATATTGAAGCACATGGCCAAATATTAAAAACTATCTCATCAAATACAAGAACAAAGTAAGAAATTAATTAATTTTATCAAGGAAATATCCTTTTTATTATTCTATCGAATATCATAATAATTGGATTTCTTTAAGATATATAAGTATTTTTTTATAAAACGTGATTTTTTATGGTACATATAACATTGTGGATATCAAACATTCTGGCAGTGAAAGACTTAAATAAATGCAGTAAACAAATGATCAATGTAAAGACTATTTTGCCACATAGACAATTAAGGAAGAAAAAAATATACAACTCACCAGACTCGTTTTCATGGTGTCTAGAATTTACTTTGTTCCAACGGTCTCTGTTTTCCCTGGGGGAAGACTTTATAGAATCTCTACTGGAATAGTCTGGTGCCCTGTTTACCATTTTGTTAGTTTTATTACTACTGGAGGGCAATGCAATATCCTGGATATACATCTAATAAAGATATAATACATGAACATATTTCAATGAAACATTATAAACAATTTCATTCTTTATCAATATTGCTAAAAATATATTTCCCAATAAGCATAATACGTAAGGTGACAGTAAAACATGTATATTTGAAATGCAAGATTGTCATTCATAAAGCAATTACTTTTATATTTAACAGAATTAATTTTCTAACATTAATTCATTATAAAAGCTAGTAACAATTCTTTAAGAGTTCTTCAAAACTAAAATAAATTTTGAGATAGAATAATAGACCAAAAGTACACATCCAATATAATAATGCACTAAGTGTTTATATATATTATATTATATTATTATATTATATTATATTATATAATATAAATTAATAAATGCGAAAGTTGGGCACATTTCTCACACGAACGGTAAAGTCAAAACGGTCTATTTCCAATTAATTCAACTTATTTAGTACTCACAACGTCTTCTTTATATACCGTTTATATAGATGTGATATCAGATTCGCAGGGTTAACTAATTTGCATATTGGTTTAGTAAAAGTTAATTTTATTAATTAACTATTATTTGGTATCGTTTTTTAAGTCAATGATTTTTTAAATTTTAATTTAACAAATGTTTTGTATCGCAATATTGTTTTATTTTCTGGACAAATATTTAACATTTGTGTTCAAACGTTTTCTGGCGTCGTTTAAATGTTTCAAACATCGGTCGCTCTCAAATAAAAGCGACCGACTCGATTTTTCTAAATTGCCAGTGAAAAGACAAATTTGTTTCTTCTAACTTTTCTTTTCTTTAGGTCAATTTAAAAGGTAAATAAATGTTTTGAAATTACCAAAATGTTAATGTTTCGTGTTTGTAAAGTCTATTATTTTAAACTAGCAGGGCTACCCGGTATTGCTCAGGGGAATAGTAATTTATTTTTGTCAATAACAATTGATTTCCTACTGTTGTCACACGCGAGGTTGATGTACAAATCGAAAACAACTAATCGATATGAAACTTATACCCCCCCCCCCCAAAAAAAAAAACCAACAACAAAAATAAATAAACAAATACGCAAGTTACATCTGATTAAAAAATAGAAATACTCGGGTAAAGTTAAATAAAAAAAAAGTGAGATAAGTTTTACTTAAGAAAATAAACTAATCTCATATCTCTCTCTCTGGCGCTCTCTTTATCTCCATCTCTCCTTTTCTCTCTCTCCTGTTAACGACACCATAGTATTATGTTATTGTTTTTTTTATTATTGTTTGAAGCAATAGTTTTGTCGATAGTAAAAGAGAGTACTGAGATGCTGAGAACAGATACTACACTTTGAATTATTTATTTGCACAAGATATAAAAATTTAAATTACGAACAAAGTGGGCACAAGACGATCAAAAGTGTGGGAAAAAGGGGGGGGGCGTTGGTCATTCTTGGTGAACAGTTATAAAAATGTATATCTTACTCTGAACGAGAATCATTTCAGTCACCGCAATACCACATTTACTAGGGGGAGGGGCATCTTACTTAAAATATCTTCAAATTGTTGAAAAAACTTTCTTTTCATAAATACATTTATTTACAGAAATTGAATTAAAATGGGGAGTGGGATCTTAGGGAAAGGACCAAGAAACTATAAAAAAAATATGCGTTTATAACTCGGCATTTATAAATAAATGACCCATCCCCCCCCCCCCCCCCCCCCCAAAAAAAAAAAACTGATTTAATCTATTATTGTATTATCTTTTTATAGGGGTAGGTTAGTGTAGTATCGGTTCTGTTGTCATATGACCGTCCTCTCAGGAATTACCTCCTCCTTTTTTAATCCTCCCAGGTCTTACATCCTCCTGTGAGTAAGAGTTAATGTAGTATCTGTTCTTTTGTCATGACACCATCATCTCAAGGATTATCCTCTTTTATTGGGGGGGGGGGCAGGTGATAGTGTAATATCTTTTCTGTTACCATGATACTATATTCACAGGCATTACCTTTTTGCTTTTATGGAAATATCCTCCCAAGGATACCTCCTCTATTTTGGAAAGGATATTGTAGTACCTGTACTGTTGTCATGATACCATCCTAACATAAATTACTTCCTCTTTTGACGATTAGTGTAGTATATGTTCGTTAATACCTCCTTCTTTTGGGGTTCAGCAAAAGCATGCGACCGGAGGGAGAATATATTTGCTAGTATATATATATATATATATATATATATATATATATATATATATATATATATATATTTTTGCTAGCCTGGGAGGATAATATCATGCTGAACAAACATATTCTACACTGACCTCCAAGGAGGTAATGATTGAGAGCAAGGGGGTGGGTGTTAATGCCTGGGAGGATATCATGACAACAGAACAGATAGTATACTACACCCCCAAAAGAAGAAGATCATCATAAAAGGATATTATCATGAGGAACGAACATATACTATACTGCCCCCCAATAAAAGAAGGTAATACCTGCGAGAATCGCTCCCACAAAAGGAGAAGGTAATGTCTATGAGTATGGTATTATGGAAATAGAATAAGTATTACACTACCCCCACCCCCAAAAAGGAAAAGGTAGTCCCTGGGAAGATGGTCTCATGAGACCAGAACAGATATTACATTACTACCACCCCCAAATGGGGATGTAATACCTGGAAGGACTACCCCCCCCCCCTTAAAAAGGAGAACATAATTCCTGGGAGGACGGTCTTATGACAACAGAACTGATACTACACTACCCACTCCATTAAAAGATAATATAATAATAGATTAAATCATTTCTTTTTTTCATTCATTAAAAAATGCCTAGCCATAAAAAACATTATTTTTATGGTTACTTGGCCTTTTGGCTAAGATCAAAGTGTAGTATCTGTTCTCAGCATTCCTGTGACCTCAGACGTGTTACTATCAAGAAAATATTGTGTATGTATAAGAAAATATGATAATGCAAAATTACAACTGTATATTACAGAATAATAATTTATTAGAAGCTGTTTATAGAATAATATGCAAATTAAGAAGACCTAAATATGTTTGAGGGTATTTGCAGTTTCCTATATATACTGTATTTCAAACTATTATAATGTATCATTAAATTAAATAAGCACAACCTGTTTTAATATCAATATAGTATTGATAGATGGAAAAATCTTTCACATTTATTCATTTTGATATATATAGGTGTGTGAAAATATATTGACATACAAATGTCTGTTGGTTTTCTGTTAAATGAAACGGGTCCGTAATTGTACCAACAGTTTTGTTTTGAAAAAATGATTTGTAAGATAAATAAAATCTTGGTTTTTGGAATGTAGCAAAATGTTGTTTATTTATCTATCTATCTATCTAACTATATAAAAAATTACATAAACAATATTACAGTCAATCAACCAACGTTTCGATGCTATCACATATTTTTTAAGTTTTTGAAGAGATATGATAGTATCGAAACGTTGGTTGATTGACGTAAGACTATAATATTGTTTATGTAATTTAATAAATGTTCTACTTGTTATTGAGCACTTTTGAAAATATTGGTTTTATGTTCATTTTATTAACATATTTGAACTTGATCAATTAATATATATATATATATATATATATATATATATATATATATATATATAAAGTGAGTTGAGATCAACAAAACTTGAACATTATTCCAAGAATTCAAAACCAACAAATTATATGGCATATGATCGTTTCCAAGACAATTTGGAATTCAGTATTGTTTTTCAGAAGACTCCAAACCGTCTCTTAGTCAGCGTCCTTGATAAAATCACATACAGAAGTCCCTCAATAAAACATCAAGTTCAAGTATTATCTGAAAAAAAATCCCATATATTCAGACAATACTAGAGATAAAACCTCTCATCATGTAACCACACACACATACACACATATATATATATATATATATATATATATATATATATATATATATATATATATATATGGGGTATTTGAGGACATACATTACTTTTAACATAACAGGAATAATATTGATTTTATATTTTCTATATTTCAGAATTATCAATAGCAGCCCCTACAATTACACAACAAATGAAGCAGCACATAGTAATCATTACTACAAAGGCTGAATATAACAATTTAGAAATAGAATCGTTTTTAAAAGTTGCTTGAGCTTTCATTTACAAAGTTCACAAAGAGTTAAAGGCTTAAGATGGAGAGATATTAAAATGATCAAAATGTAAGAAACATTCTAGACACACTGATAGCATTAGAACACCTGGATTTATCTGGCAAGGACAACACGCCATTGGTTATCCTCTCTCAATCTACCAGTAATTCCACTGCACTTCTTGTGTACCCAATGCTTACAGGTACCACAAAAAATTGAATTGCACCGGACTCCCTTTCAACACACTGAGCAAAAGAAACTTTCCTCTTTTGGGGAGCTTTCCAACACTGCAACCACTGATCAGTGAAGACAATATTATCTATCAACGAGTTAATTTTATTTATTGTGTTGGTTATCTATCTATTCCATTTATCCTCTATATGTTGTAAGATTTTATCAAAATTGTTTTTCTTCATATGTGTGTGTGTGTTTAAACCAGAAACTGTGTAACCGTCTGCAATTTGCAGGATAGAGAGAGAGAGAGAGAGAGAGAGTAAATGGAGGTGAAGGCGTTAGGAAAAAGTGACCGAGAGATTAATAAATACATTGCAATTATGGTTTAATAATGAGAGCTAAGGGAAATGGGAAGCATTGAAAAGAGAAAATAATTGATACTTAAAAAGAAAGTCTTCTTTCTTCTTAATCTATCTCAGAAATAATCTAGGTTATTATTAGAAATTATTGGATAAGTCATTCTTAATTAATATAATATATTAGAATTATTTTTAAGTTATTGGGAGATTTTATCAAAAAAATAACTGCCAAATAAATGTAAGATTCAAAAAATTAATATGTTAACTACTATTGCCATCATTATTGAGGGAATCTAAACATTAGTAATATAAATAAAACATATGTGTTAACATGGAAATAAATCTACAAATGTAAAAAAAAATAAGTAAGAGATTAATTAAATTAAATTCATCTGGAGAATGAATGTGAAGCTTACCTGTGAAACAGAGTCTGGTGCTAGTTGTGAATCTGGTCCTTGAGTGGACAACATGTTTTGAGCTCTTGAGTAAGGATGGGTTTGCATTCTTGGTGTTGGTGGTTGACTGCTTCTTCTCATACCAACTGCATCACTTGTAGGAAGAGCAACATTAGACCAAGGATTTGCTGGGTAAGGAGGACTTATCAAATGTCTCTGACCACTACTCACATATCCGCCTTCTGCTACTGGAACACTTCGAGGATTGCAACAGCGAAGGATACACACGGAGATTGAAGCTGTAATGATCACAGCTATTGTCACTGCTACAGACACAATGATAATTGCTGAAGTCAGGTGGATCTTGTTATCTTTTTTGATGTTAACAGCATTTAACATTTCTGATGTCTTGTTGCTTACGGTCAGTGTCAAATATACAGTAGTTCTGGCTGATAGAACTGGGCTACCACTGTCCTTCACTAGAAACTCCAGCTCATATGAGCCAGCATCTTGTTGGCTTAGGACATGAGTTGAACATAACAAACCAGTGTACTGGTTGATGCTGAATATCTGTTTGCTATTGCCTCTGATTATTTCATATTTTAGAAATGCATTCTCTTGACTGTCACTGTCTGATGCCTTTATCTGAGTGATGTTCTTTGAATGATGTGGATAGTAGATAACATCTACATTATAAGGATTAACACTAGGAAATGTAAAATATGGAGCATTATCATTTTTATCACTGATCTCAACAACAACATTCACTGAAGCATTTAATGATGGCTTTCCATTATCTTTCACTAACACATGAAATTCATAAAGATCTTGAAATTCATGATCCAGTGACATAATTGTTGAAATCAAGCCAGTGTCAGTAATTTTGAAAGGTAAAAACTGTGTATTACTTGGCAACAGAGAATAACTTAATTTACCTCCAGCTCCCAAGTCCGGATCTGTCGCATTGATTGAGCCAACGTGAACTCGAGACTTTTGGTTCTCATTGATCTTAAATTGAAATGTCTTCTTGGAAAATGCCGGCTTTTCATCATTCACATCCATCACTTTAACAGAAAATCTTTTCTCACTTTCCAAAGCAGGAGATCCTTTATCCTCGCAATGAACAATAATATCATGGTGATCCTCACTTTCTCTATCCAATGGCTTTTTCACAATCACTTGGTATTTCTTTGTGTCCAGACTTTGTAGTTGAAATTTATCATGATTCAGATTGCAACTAATATCTCCATTTTGGCCAGAATCAGGGTCAGTCACTTTCACATAAGCAATAAAGCTGCCGACTTTAATATCTTCAGAGATATCAACTGTATTTTCTGTAGATGAAGAAAAGAATGTCACTTTTATAATTGGACTATTGTTCTGTTCATTGATCACATTCACTTGAACCATGGCCAGAGAGCTTAAGGGAGGATTGCCTCCATCAGAAGCTTTTACATAAAGTTTATATTTCAGTTTTTGCCCAGTTGTAAATTTTTTCATTAGAAAAATTTCTCCAGTTTCTGAATTTAAATCAAAATGAGTTTTAGCAATGTCTGAGGTTTTGGTACTAAAACTGTATGAAATTTTACCATTTTCACCTAAATCTAAATCTTTCACAGATAAAGTGGTGACAGGTAAAGCAGCATCTGGTTTGTTTTTTATTGTTACATTATAAACATTTTGAGAAAAGATTGGAGAATTATCATTTACATCAATAACTGTAATTTGAATATCCAGCAAACTTTCTTTAGCTGGGGGTTGTTTGTTCTTTGCAATTATTTGAATTTCATACATATTCTTAGCTTCTCTGTCAAGTTTATCTTCTAATTTTATTGCAAGTTGTGAAGTTCCATCAACACTTTTGGAAACAAATAAAGTAAATGGTGCATTCTTTTCTTTCTTGAGTTCATAAATTATTTCTGAATTTGGAATAGTCATGTCTCTGTCTATTGCATTGGGAATTGATACTTTTGTACCTTTAGCTACATCTTCATCAAACTCTATATCAATTTGTTTTTCAGGAAACTCAGGTTGATGATCATTAATGTCTTGAATGATGACCTTTATTTCTAATAACTTAAGAACAGTTGTCAACTTTTTGACTGCAATATCAACCATTTGAAAACATTCTGCATTGTATGTACATAGAGACTCAGCATCAAGGGTTTGGGCTGTGTACAATTTACCACTTTCTTTAGACACATGAAACAAAGAAGTGCCCGTCACTCCTTGTGTCAATAAACTGAATGTGACTTCATTTTTCTCTTCAAATGGTACACTGTCAATGACATTTGAGTCAGCAGAAACATCTCCAAGGTATGTATGAGGGTTTTGTCCTTCTTCTACATAATAGGTGAGATCAACAGATTGACAATTATTAAACATAAAAATCCATATACATATATGTACTAACATGTTTGAAAATTATTTGTTTAATAAAATCATACCAATTGACAAATATGTAAATGTATTTTTCCAACCACAACCTGAAAAAAATAAAACAATACAATAAATGATTAAGCAAAAAGATTTCTTTTATTACAGAACTTCAAGTAAGCAATTAGCCTGTTTTGTATAAAAATCAGTATTCTTTTTAACAGATTTTATAAATTAATCTTTAAAGTTAATAAAATAAATTTCTTAAAGTGTTTTAAATATTCATAAAACTGAAGGACAAATATTAAATGTAATAATATCATTCTTAATAGTAATTATACTTGAAAAAAATTATATGAATTTATGTTTTAGTAGCTTAATTCTCAATAAGATTTCATTCAAGTAATTTTGTGTAATGTTCAAGATCTTGGCCTCTTACTTTGTTTTGAATCGGGACTCTGTTAATGGATATACACTTTTCCATATATTTTAATTATTGGAGTGTTACATAGAAAATATAAATATACATGAGAAAAATGAGATAAGATTAACTTTATTTCAGATATAACTAAAAAAAAAACAAACAATATAATCAAATAATTATTTTAGATTTTTGAAAATTCTAAGATGTTCTTATCAAATATGAAAAGAACAAAAGTGTAAATTACTGAAAATAACAAATCTATTCCATTTGGATGAATTTCTATATACTTTCTCTAATCATGACTAAAAAAAATGTTCTCCATTTTTTAAATTTTGTTTGTTTTCTCATGCTCAATGAATTTTGCTGAAGGTAAATTCTGAGTCCTAGTAATTTAATTGGACAAATTGTTAAAAAAATGCCGAAAACTATATAACTTCTCATCTCTAACTGTCCACACATCATAATAAAGATAAAGCTTTTTTTTTAAGTCAACAAATAATTTTAGATCAAGAATGATAAACAGAGAAAAATTCCAAATGATAGAAATATTTTAAAATAATGTATTTTATTTTAAGACACTGCTTAAAGAAGCTAATTCTGAAGTTGTTTTTTATAATAACTAAAATGACTGAAAATACATGGATAAATATTGTTATTTTAATTAATATTTTGGGATATCTCTTAATTATTATCCTCTTATAAATCAAATAGAAGCATGTTGAAAAATAAAATAAATAAGAAATAAGTTCAAAACCAACAAGCACATAAGAAGTTTGAAATTACACTTATTCAGTGAAAAATGAGTTGAGACCAATATCAATATTTGCTAACATTTACACAGTATGCCTCAGCACACTATGAAATGAGTTTGCAAAGTAAGCAATCATATAAACAGCATTATTAATGCAAAACATACAATAGTAAAAACACTTGAACATAAAATTATAATATGTCAACCATGAAAATAAAATTACTAAACAAGATATTTTAATAAAAAATAACAAAATATCTTAATTTAATCTATCAGAAAAAAATAATAGAAAATACTTTAAATAACTACGAATAATAAAGACTAGTATTAGAAATAATTGTTCATACAAATATATCGATCCCATAAAATAAAGCAATCATTAAGAAGATAGTTGTAGATTACAGTAAAACTCACAAAATATAACGTAAGAAATATATATATATATAATATATATATAATTTATAATGTAAAATAAATATTTACATTCAGATGAATTCTATTTCAAATCTGAGATTAAAAAAAAAGTATATACCAAAAATATATTTAAAAAAGAAATCCAAGTACAAATCAAAGGTAATCTTGCTATTACATGCTTAAGTATCATGATGAAATAAATTCTAAGTATTTTAATAAATTAAAGAAATCTTTAAAATTATAAAGGATTTTATAGCATATTCAAAGAAATATTTCATCCTAAATAAGTTTTCAGTCAAAAAGTTATAAGGATAAAAATTAAAACATCTGCTTAGGAAATAGCTAAATAAAGAGAAAGGAAATTTCTTCTTTCTAAAATGATCAGAAAAAATCGGAACTAAACAAAGAATTTCCTAGTAGCATTCACTCCAACAACAGCAATGGCGTTTTATAGATATCACAAATATATTTAATACTGAATTTTTCACAATTATACATAAATGCCGAGATAATTTTTTGAATAAACTTACCTTGAATGTGAAATTAAGTTGAGTTCACATAAGGAGAAAGAAAGAAATATTTTCCAAACTGCAGCTGCTATTATTACACAATGTTCATGAGTGTCCCTTTTGTACAGTTCATAGAGAATGGAAACCAGCAGTCCTATTTTGTGTGTTGTGTACGTAATGGCTGCTGCTGATTCAAATTGTTCATGGGTTTTTTTCAGTAACAAATACTAAAATAAGTTGTATTTTTATCATACAATTTCTTCTATTTATTCTCTGGTTTATTCAAACTTTCTAGCAGTAAAAGAGCATATACTTATACTTATAGTAACACATTCTAATTAAAAAGTATAGTCATTATTATGTTTTTTCTCCTATTCTGATAACTCTATTTACTCTTTGGTAGATTATTTTGTTTTATGAGAATTATTACAAATATTCTCTGTTTATTTTTTAAAAATAATTTTTAATCTAAAAGGAAAGCTACTTTTTAGAAAAATACCATTTACACATTTTTATGAATAGATTTCATATTGATGTGAATTAATACTCAATAGAAAAAATATATCTGTTTTATTTTTGTTTTTTTTACAAAAACAACACATATATTACTGAATTAATTTTAAAACGTAAATGTTTTTACACTTTCATACATTAGTAATAATTTTACAAATATTTTTAATTGGAAAACAAATTAAGTAAAAAATAATTGTAAAATATTTTTTTGGAAAAATTACTCTATTATTAAGATAGAAATCCTTCACTTCATTATTTAAAAGACTTTTGCAAATAATTAAGTTTTAAATCCTTGAATATTATTATATTCTAAATTAGCTGTACCTACCCGGTGTTGCCTGTGAGTCTTTTTACACTCAATATTGTTTGCTCCTTGCCCCACTCCCCCTTCCTCTCTTTTCACTTAATTTATTGTAAGAAAATATTTACACTTTTTGAAAGATAATTCAATGAAGAAATATGTTACATAAAAATGAATTGGAATAGCAATAAAATCAATTGGACGATTTTTAAATCCCATAAATACTTCCGATTTTCTGCTTTTATTTTAATCGTGCTGGTTGTTTTTTGTTTATAAATTTTTTTTAAATACGATTTTAGGAGGTAAATTTAATTAATATGTTATTGTTTGTTAAATTATTAGTTTAATCAAATTGTTATAAAACTGTAACTAAAGCCACGAAAAGAAACCATTTCTTATCTAGAAAGAGCGATTGAGAAAAGCCAAAATAAAATGGGGAAAAATCCTTATAGCTCCATTACAATATCAGCAAGCAGTCTTATAGAGTGAGTAAAGATTTATATGACGAATGTAGAGAATTGAAAACTTTCTACATTCTGTCTGTCTGGTGTGCGAGTAATGGGAAGGGGAGCATTTTTCTTTTTAGATAATATATTTTCAGTAGTAAAAATATTTATAGCTAATTAGGATGTGTTCACAATAGATTTTACATGGTATCTTTCGTGCAAATACATGTTTAATGGGGTAAGGGAGGCAGTGGTCTGTTGATAGAAGTTTCACTTCCACTTGCAGGTACATTTCTTGATTGTAAGTTTCTTCCAGAAAGACTATTACTGTCATGATCAGAGTAAGATTTGGCATCTATTTGGGAACCGTTCTCATTCATATAGGGTGTGTAAAAGCCTCTGGCTACTATTGTGGTATCACTAGGGTAGCTGGCAACTTGACCCAAAGGTCGCATCTTTGTTCTCTGCTGTTGGTCATTATGTGAAGGAGGAGGGTTGCAATATTGTGATGGATACACATCTGAAAAATTGAAAATCGCGTTAATCTATTTTGACATATGAAAACTTAATTTGAGAAAAGGTTTACATTGTAATCATTCTGTTGAATTTCTTTTTAAATACGTACAATCATAACGACTGCAATACTTTCATAAATTCAATTTTGTTAGTATTTGTAAATAAATTCATATATGAAAAAAAAAAACAATAAAATTTAGAAACCATTAAAACTGGAAATTTCTCAAAAAATGTAAGCAGAGATTTACAGATATTTAGTAGATCTAAACAAAACCGATTTATAAACTTATTAAGTCATAAAAATAAAAGCAAATACATGACTCACCAGCCTCATTTTCACAGTGTTCAGAATTGACTTCATTCCAAGCTTCTCTATTTTCATTGTGAGAAGACTTTATAGAACCTCTACTGGAATAGTCTGGTGCCCTATTGACCCTTTTATTGGTTTTATTACTACTCGAGGGTAGTGCAATATCCTGGATGTACATCTAATAAAAATACAATAAAAAACATTTTTCATTAAAATAAAGGAATGCACTTTTATTCTTTATTAATAAACATTCCTGATCTACTAAGTTAATTTCATATATAGTCTAAAAGTAGAACGAAAGAAAAATATATACACCATGTCAATGATAATATTTAAAGCAAAATATTTTATATAAATAATGAAATCATTATAATTATAATTTAACATAAACCACATTTTTCTAAATGATTCCTATTACTACATTAGCAAAACTTAATAATAAACAGAATCTATAAAGATAAAATGAGCAAAATGAATTACCTGAGACTCTATAGGTGACTGTGATTTTGGTGCCTGAGATGTCAACATTTGTTGAGCACTAGAGTAAGGATGGGTTTGCATTCTAGGTGTTGGTGGTTGACTGCTTCTTCTCAAACCAGCTGCATCACTTGTAGGAAGAGCAACATTAGACCAAGGATTTGCTGGGTAAGGAGGACTTATCAAATGTCTCTGACCACTACTCACATATCCGCCTTCTGCTACTGGAACACTGCGAGGATTGCAACAGCGAAGGATACACACTGAGATTGAAGCTGTAATGATCACAGCTATTGTCACTGCTACAGACACAATGATAATTGCTGAAGTCAGGTGGATCTTGTTATCTTTTTTGATGTTAACAGCATTTAACATTTCTGATGTCTTGTTGCTTACAGTCAGTGTCAAATATACAGTAGTTCTGGCTGATAGAACTGGGCTACCACTGTCCTTCACTAGAAACTCCAGCTCATATGAGCCAGCATCTTGTTGGCTTAGGACATGAGTTGAACATAACAAACCAGTGTACTGGTTGATGCTGAATATCTGTTTGCTATTGCCTCTGATTATTTCATATTTTAGAAATGCATTCTCTTGACTGTCACTGTCTGATGCCTTTACCTGGCTGATGTTTTTTGTATGATGGGGGTAATATGTTACATCCATATTATAAGGATTAACACTGGGAAATGTGAAATATGGAGCATTATCATTTTCATCTCTCACCTTAACAATCACATTCACTGTGTTATTCAATGATGGACTTCCTTTGTCTTTTACAAACACTTCAAAATTATAAGTATCTTGAAACTCATGGTCTAAAGACATAATTGAAGAGATTAATCCAGTTTCAGTGATTCGAAATGGTACAAATTGTTTATTGGTGGTCAGTAAAGAAAAAGACAGTTTACCTCCAAGTCCCAAGTCTGGATCTGTGGCATTGATGGTGCCAATAGGAATTTTGGATCTTTGGTTTTCATCAATGAAGAATTTAAATAATTGTTTTGAAAATTGTGGCTGTTCATCATTCACATCCATCACTTGGACTGAAAATCTGCTTTCACTTTGAAGAGGAGGATTTCCTTTATCCTCACAACTGATCCTAATGTCATGGTGATCTTCACTCTCTCTGTCCACTGGTTTCTTTACAATTACTTGATATTTCTTTGTATCCAGACTTTGTAGTTGAAACTTATTATGATCAAGATTACAAGTAACTTTTCCATTTTGATCAGAATCCTGGTCCGTAACCTTCACATAGGCAATAAAACTTCCAACCTTAATATCTTCAGAGATATCAACCGTATTTTCTCTCGAGGCAGATCCAAAATTCACATCAATAACTGGAGCATTATTCTGTTCATTGATAACATTCACTTGAACCATGGCCAGGGATCCTAATGGAGGACTGCCTCCATCAGAAGCTTTTACATAAAGTTTATATTTCAATTTTTGGCCAGTTGTAAATTTCTTTATTAGAAAAATTTCTCCTTTTTCTGGATTCAAACTGAAATGAGATTTAACAGTGTCTGGTGTTTTGGGACTGAAACTGTACAAGATTTTCCCATTTTTACCTATATCTGAATCTTTCACGGATAAAGAAGTAATAGGTAAATTAGCATCAGCTTTGTTTTTGATGGAAACATTATAAACATTTTGAGAAAAGATTGGGGAATTATCATTTATATCTGTCACAGAGATATGAATATGCAATATACTTTCTTTAGCAGGAGGTTGTTTATTTTTTGCAATTACTTGAAGCTGATACATATCTTTTGTTTCTCTGTCAAGGTTCCCCTCTAATATGATAGCAAGTTGTGAAGATCCATCAACACTTTCAGATGAAAATAATGTAAAAGGTTCATCTTTCCCTTTTTTTAAATTATAAGTAATTTCATTATTTTGAATATCTACATCTCTGTCAACAGCATTTGGAATTGATATTTTAGTTCCCTTTGATTCATTCTCAAGAAAGTGAAGTTTGATTTCTTTACTCGGGAACTCAGGTTGATGGTCATTTACATCTTTTATGATAACTTTGATTTCTAATAATTTGATAAATGTAGATGCTTTTTTCACAGCAACATCAACCATTTGGAAACATTCCACATTGTAAGTACAAAGTGATTCAGCATCCAATGTTTGAGCTGTATACAATTTTCCAGTGCTTTTTGAAACACGAAATAATTTAGAATTTCCATTGGTACCTTTCCGTAATTGGGTGAATGTAATTTGCTTTTGTGCTTTGATTGTTACATCGTCCATCAGATGAGTATCTGCTGCAATATTACCCAAATAAGTATTTGGACTTTTGCCTTCATCCACATAGTATGTAAGATCTACACATAGAGAAATGTGCAGCACAGACACAAACATATATAATTGTATCCACATGTTCCTGATATGATATCAGTAAAACTTTCAATAAAATCAAGATCTACCATATATCTGAAATTTAAAAAAATATATTTGTTAAGATGGAACAACACATCAGAAAGCAACAAGTCAACAATAGTATAGAATCATAATCACTTTTCTTTAAAAAACAACAACTTAGAAATAAATCAATATGTACTTTACATTTTTATGATAAAATATTTTATTTCATTAATGAATAAACTAGTTTGAAAATACATCAATTTTATCTTGCAAAATATTGATAATTAACATGAAATCGTATATATCTCTTCATACCTTATAGATATTTATAAAAATTTCTGTAACATAGAGGAGTATTGATGTGAACGTATTTTACCTTATGTCTTAGACAATACCTTGGTAGACACTGTCGTAGTCTTCCAGAGGCCTCATTAATCTAAGCTCTTAATAAACCTGCATTAAGATGAGAAGAAGATTCCTTTCATAAAAATAGTAGATCAGAACAAATGTCTCATCCAGATTTCTACAGGAGGTTAAATGACAACACGTCTTCTCAATACTCCCACATTTAGAATTCAATCAGATTTCGATAATACTATCATCTAATTCCTAGATCCTGTCAAGCTTCTTCTTTTTCTTCTTTTAACATCCGTTTTACATACTGCCATGTGTTGGACAACTTTTAGAAATTAACTTCCAAACTAACCTATCTCTGGCTAGGTCTCAACTGTTCTACATTTACTAATCCAAGAAGCCTCACCCATTCTCTCAACATGATCATACCAACAAAGTATCCTGTTCTGCACACATCTCCCTATAGTGTCCAGATTTAATCTTACTCTGAGGTCATCAGATACAAAGCCTTTACGACTCACATACTTCTATCATATCATTCTGATATTATTTCTGTCTATGCAACGAATTTCATTAACCTTCACTGGCCAGGCTTCACTTCCATATATCATCACACCATGTACACGTGTCTGATAGACTCTTCCCTTGATAGACAGCAGCAATGCTCTGTTGGTTAGTAATGGAAGCTCTTAACTCTTGCAATCACACTAGCAAAAGCTCTTCCCTTTGATTCAATGATATCACCAAGGTAACAAAATACCTGAACAATCTCAATATCCTCACCATACAAATATACTTTCTCATCTGTCTACATTGTTTTCCATTTTTTTCACAAAAATTGGTTATCATTTACCAACCTACCTGTAATTCCACTACATTTCTTGTGTACCCAATGCTTACAAATAACACAAAATATTGAGTTGCACGGGACTTTCTTTCCACAAACTCAACAGGGGAACTTCCTCTTTCTAAGGGCTTTCCAACACTACAACCACTGATCATCACTTTGGTCTTGGTAACACCTACTCTCAGATCTTTACTTTCCATAGTATTCCTCCAAGTCTTTTCACTTAACAAGTAGACCTTCTATTGTTTCACAGACAAGTACTAAATCATCAGCATACAGCATCTCTTCCGGACAACCCAGATGGAACTCTCTGGACAATGCTTGTTAGACACAAATAAAAAGTAATGGACTCAGTACAGAACCCCGAATTTAACATTAAAGCCGTCACTCAGTGTGCTGTTAATTCTAACACAATTTTGAGCATTTCTGTACATTGTTTGAAGAACCTTCATCAACCACTCGTTTGCCCATAATTTATGCAAAGTCCACTAAACAACATTAATTGCCACTCTGCCAAAAGCTTTCTCCAAATCTACAAAAGCAGGTTCTTCTTATTTTCACAAGATACTTTTCTTGCATTTCTCTCAGAATAAATATAGCAGCAGTGTACTTTGCCCAGGCATAATCAGAAACTGCATCTGTATTTATAAATAGCTATTTCTTTTGCTTGTAACAACAAGAAGAGTAATTCAGTATATATTCAAACAAATGCTAGCTGCAGTTGACTGAATATCATTATTCTTTGTAATGATGACAACTATTTTTTCCAAGTGAATATAATTATAAAAGTTGTTGTTAAGTTGGGAACCAAAATTTGTAGAGGAAACATGAGTTTTGTTTAGGTTCTACAATGCTTACAAAATGTATGGTTTTGTGTAAAGAGAGTAAATTCTTTATTTAAATATGTATATGCAATTTTTAATAGCAAATATGTTTATGCTGCTTTGTGTATCTTTTTGCCAAGCAACATCATATCATGCATCAGCAACAACTAACTTAAATTATTAGAATTGTTTGTTAACAATATTACAACTGTTTTTATCAAATTATTTTAAATATAAAAGTTGTAGATAAATTAGGAAAAAAAAAAAAAAAATATGCAGTAACTTTTGATTGAACAGGCATCAGCTGACCTTGTGTCTAAACTCCTGGAGAAGAGGTAAATAAAATACTTGTCCTTAGAAAATATATATTTAGAGTTATCTCCCCTTGATCCTTAAATCCCACATTGTACAATGAATGAATTTCTAAACAAACTTACACAATACACATGCTTTGATTGCCCACAGATTATTCACTTATGAGCTGTAAATTAATTTAGAGAGTTATCTAAGCCAAACAAAAACACTGTTGTATTTATGAAAGACACTTTATAAGAGTACAACAATTGAAGCAAGTATTTTATCATGAAAGAACATTATAAAAATGTATATGTATCATGCAAACATTAACATTAGCTTTTTATTCTAAAAATGTCAGTGATGGTACATATACATGAATAAATTCAATTAGTCAGTTTGATTCTAAATTTACAAAAACAATTAAAAACGTAATATTTATTCCTAATAAAATATTATGCAAGTATCCTTAATTAAAAAATGTATTTCTATAAAAAATATTCAGTATAAAATTTTTTAAATCTATATAATTACTTTTACGAGAAAATAAGCATATTCACTAAAATATCAACAGATTTAATCCACTATTTGCTTGTAATAAACACATTTGAAAACAGTGCCCTTGAAATCATGTTTTGTTTCATTTTATAATTCATTGTTTTGGTAAGCATCATGAATAAGTGATTTATTTATTATGGTTCAAGATATCAATATATAATACATATCTGATACTGAGATGCTATTTGTTAAACATTACAATGTGAATTAAAACTTTGGAAAAAGTTTGTTTGAATTTTCTGTTTAAGTAAATTACTTCACATTTTTTTATACTTGTTGTATTTGATTTTTACATGTTATATGAAAGAAATAACTTGATATCACACAAACCAATTATCTCCTTTTTAAATAGTTACCGAAGGAAATAAAATAGAACTTAACAAATTTCTAACAAAATAAAATATTTTCAAAGCTAAGCATCACATTTTGAAAGTACATTTAGATAAAAATAAATATAAAAATATTTCCTATTAAGAAAAGAAATCTTCCTTACATGTTTTTACTCCCTTTCCTCTACTATATCTACATGTGCTCTCCACCCTCTCCTCTGGGTCATACTATCTGAAATCTTTCTTCATTTTTACAACCATACTATATACTTTCACCCCTTTCCTCTGGGCATCCTTAGATGAAGTATAAAAAATATATATTAATTACATTCAGTAGTGACATAAACAAACCAATGTTCAATAAATATGATTTATAATTTATTTAAAAGATTTAATAATTAACTTGATACCACAGTACTAGTTTAGTAATCATATTGTTTATTCATTACCAATTGACATTTTATTTTAGGATTTAAAGTTGTTGTTTTTCTATTTAAAAAGTAATTTTCATTGATTAAATATATAAAATTTAATTCAAAATAATTTATATGGTACATGTTCTGAATAAAATCAATAAAGTCAATTCAATGAAAATCCTATAAAACTAATTACTACATATACTTCAAGATTGTATGGAAAGATTGTACAAGTTATACATAAGGTTTTGAGGTACAATGAATTAACTCTTGAGATTTCAGGTTGTGTCAGAAAATTAAGAAACGTTAATTTGATTTTTGGGGAAAAGTGCTTTACTATAATATTTGAAAAATATTTCAACTGATTTTTAAAAATAATGATTGTTTTAATACAAATGAAAAACATTAGAAAAAATGTGATTGAAATTAAAACTGACAGAAAGTGAGTTGCTGGAGAAAACTTGGTCTTGCAGTCCTCAAAACCATCTTGAGGAGAAGAAGACTTCACTGGTATGGCCACATGGATAGATCCAGCAGTGCAATCAACTATGCACTAAACCTATAAATCTGGTAGGCATGGAGTTGTCCGGCCAAAGGTGTCTTGGAGGGAGCTGACAGAGAGAGACTGCAGAGATTGGAGGCTCTTAAACACTGACCCTCAAATTCGACAAAAGTGGAGATCTGTGGTAAGGACTGCCATGCATGCAGCTAGCCAGCTGTCTGGAGAAGGGGTCCACTTGTGTGGACATTGCCCCCAATCCTGCATGATAATCAAAAGACCAATGATGATGATGAGAAAACTTCTACTTATCATGCTGATACATTTCCTTTATTGCATCATTTTCAAAAAGTATTATAATTATACACATGATTTACATTTAAGAACTATGAATTAATAAATAAATATAAGACATTAATTTTATAATTTTAAAGTAGACATTTTTATATAGCAGAATTTACTATGACATTTGAACTATTCTCAGTAAATACTAAATGGAAGATAACAGAGTATGTTATGTGAAAGTATGATTAGAAATAAGAAAAAAAGTTTCAGATAAAGTGTGTATTCATTTTAAATAAAAGTTGAGTAAGGAGTTATTATAAAGAAATTGTGTAAGTTTTACTTTTTTTCTTCAAGATTTTGATCAATATTGATAAGAAATTAAATTATTTTGAGAAATAAATATTTTGTGGATGAAATATTTGTTTTCATTAAGTTAAACTGATGCTTGTATGATTTTTCTTCATCCTGAGGAAGTCTTACAATAAAGACGAAACGTTGATGAATACATAAATAATATAGTTTTTGGCTTTCCTTTTCTCATTTTCCATTACGTCGGATCATTTTATCCCTATCTTTATTCATATATATTTGTGTATATATATATTTTAAATAAATAGTCAAAATTTTCACAGTATAAGCTCAATGAATGTTAACTATAACAACAGAACATATATATTTATATATGCTAAATTCCAATAGCCAAGTTTTTATTCATTTTTCAAGATTCAGGAGATTCAAATAAAGTCATTGAATCTCCTGAATCTTGAAAAACTCAGTCATCGGAATTTAGCGTAATATTGTTTATATATATATATATATATATATATATATATATATATATATATATATATATATATTAATGTTACTTTTAAAATAATTCTATTATATACAATGTATTAATGAAACATGACACCCCTAATATAGATGTGTGCAATAATTTAAATGGAATAAAATAGTTATATAAATATTATTCATAAAAATTTTTTTATTAGAAATTAAAAAAATTATTTATCTGAAGAGCAATGCACAATAAACAGTATTTTAAACAAATTTTTTATTTGTTTTTTTTTGGTTAAATTAACTCGTTTAATATATTGCTCTACCTGAAGAGAAGTATTTATGTTACATCATACTTCAAAATAATAAAGTAATAGATAATTTCGAAATAATAGAATGTATTATACTGAATACTTTCTGAAGAATTCAAAATAAAAATGTGTAATAATTAATTTATAATACATGTCAAGACAACATTACCACACAGAAAATAATAATGTCTCAGAAACTGTGAACTAATAAATTGTTTCAATGTAATATTTTCTCAAAATAGTGAGTGATGTACATCTTTTTCCTTAAAAGTGTACATAAAGCAAAAGACAAAAAATAAGTGGAAACATGTACTCATGAAACAATGGCCATTGACAAGGAGCCTGATACAAAAATGGCGTATAACAATTACTGGTAAGATATTCCTTCATTTAAATCTAAAAAATATTGAAATTTGAAGAAAAGAAATTTGATGAAATTATATTTTAAAATAAACTTACCTTTTATATGAAATCTATAATTGCTTAAACAATATAAAGAAAGCAAATCCACAAAAACGTTTTCTGCTGCAGCTGCTAATGCATGACCTCTTCATGATTCCTTTGTGTTGTTTATGTGAGAGAGATGAAGCCAGTAGTCCTACTTTACATGTTGTGTGCTCAATGGCTGCTGCTCTGATGAAATGTCTTCTTTTTTTTCAGAATAAGTACCAGAAATATTTCTTATTTATATTTTCATATCTCTAGAGGTCTACATAGATATTATTTTTATATACATTTTTTAACAATATTAGTGAGTGTAATTTCTTTAAAAGATAATACCTAATGTTAGATAGGAAATAAATGAGAGATTTTTCATTAAAGCGATCTGCTACATGAATTGCATTAAAAATGAAGATTTTTATCAATCATCTTGATGAAAACATTAAAAAAAATTTTTTTTTAAATTGTTGGAAATTATAATTCATGTAGTTATTGACTATTTTTTTTAAACATCAATTAATTAAATATTTTAACCATAAAATAATTTTTATTTTAATTAAATTAATATTATCAGAATGTAACTTTTTAACTTAAAATTAAAAAATATGGGAAATTTTTAAAGTAAAAGATTAAACAACTAAGATATATTCTCCATTTTTCTAACATAATTAATGATGAAAATGGAAATATTTAAAGCATAATTAACATATTTGTATAAATATATTCAAGAGTGTGTTTATGTCAGCATATTTACTGGGGTACAGGTGGTAGAGGTCTATTGATAGATGTCTGACTCCCACTTGGAGGGACATTCCTTGATTGTACATATTTAGTAGATGAACTGTCAACACCTGAGTAAGACTTTGACTCTGCGTGTAGACTGTCTTCATTCATATATGGTGTGTAAAAGCCTCTGGCTACAATTGTTGTATCACTAGGATAGTTGACAGTTTGCCCCAATGGCCGCATATCTGTATTTTGTTGGTGACTTTTTTGTGAAAGAGGTGGATTACAATACTGAGAAGAATAGTCATCTGAAAAATAGTAGATTGTATTTAAGAAATTAGAATTAGAATTCAAATCTGACTAAAACAATGTTTCAATTTTTTTTTTTTAATGCAAATAACCAAAAATATGGTTTATTATTTAATTATTTCAGATTATGACTAGAAAGCCAGATTTAAATTTGTGTTCACCCCTGATAGCTACTATAATTTCATATGATAATATAACAATACATTATATTTATACAACAATTTCTATTAGGGGTGGGACGTAATGGGTGAAAATTTCAGATTCATGCGAGTAGTATTTTTTTGTGTTCATTTATACATAAATAACACTAAAAAATCAAACATTTTGAAAATTTTGCAAAATTCAGAAGGTTCAGGCCAAAAATAGCCGTTAGGGCTCCACGGGACTCTAAATCCATCATCTTTCGGTGAAAAAGTGGTTTCATGCAACATTGCAGGTCCTAAAACATCCTCAAAAGCTATTAATGGATATAGATTGTTAAATCTGATATAGTACTTTAATTTAGGACCATTTTCATGCTGTGAAAGGGTTTTCATGAATGTAAAATAGCCAAAAACTAGTGGCCTGCACCTTCTGAATTTTGCAAAATTTTCAAAATGTTTGATTGTTTAGTGTTATTTATGTATAAATGAACACAAAAAAATACTACTCGCATGAATCTGAAATTTTCACCCATTACGTCCCACACCTATTTCTATATTAATATAATTTTGTGACCATGTATGCATCTCCCACCTCTATGTGACTTACACATTATTTTTTAAATTAACTAGTAATCAATTGTTTATTGTAATAAAAAATGCAATAGCATAAAGTACTAAAAAATGCTTTTCAAAAATCCTATTTAAAAAAAATAATATAACTACAAAATTACATCTACAACAAAGCATTTTGTTTTCTTCATAAACAAGTCAGCCATTTTAATAATTTCTTTCACAATTCTTATAACTTTAGACCAAGGAAAGAGTCTATCAGGCATGTGTATGTAGTGTGATGATGTATGGAAGTGAAACCTAGCCAGTGAGGGTTGAGGATATGCGTTGCATAGAGATAAATTATATGAGAACGGTAGGATGGATGTGTAATGTGAGTCCTAAAGACAGACTTAGTTATAATGACCTCAGAGTAAGATTTAATCTGGACAGTATAGGGAGATATGTGCAGAACAGAAGACTTCGATGATATGGCCACATTGAAAGAATGGATGAGAGTTCTTGGGTCAGTAAATGTAGAACATTTAAGATAGCAGGTCCAGTTCAAGGAAAACATAAGAGGTAGTGATAAAAATGAACTTGAAAGAAATAGAGATTAATAAAGACCTGCCCAGAGATGGGTTAGTTTGGAAGTCAATTTCTTAAAGCCGTCAAATGCCTGCCAGCATGTAAAACGGATGTTAAATAGAATATGATGACGATGACAACGATGACGACTTTGTAACTCTTCCAAAATTTGAACAGAAAGTCATTTCTAGCTTTAAAATTCTTAGGCAATACTTATGTATTAAAAGATGGAAAATCTTTGTAGCTATTTACATTCAATAATTTTAGAGATATTAAAACAGTATTACATAAACAAAATTATAGTTTTATAACAATTTGGTTCAATTAATAATTTAATGATCAAACGATAACATAATTAAATTTAACTTTTAAAATCCTATATTTAAAAAAAATGTGTAGAAAAACGAAAAAAAAACAGCATAGTTAATAAAAAAAATGATACTAAAATGAAATTAAAAAGACTCCCATGCAATTGCAGATAGTAAATCATCAATATCAGATTTCTACAGGACAAAACAGTTTTAAACATTTTTTATACTTATGATTACAATTGGCACAGATTATATCTAACTCCTTAATCTTTGTTTCTTTATGCAAAATAAATATTTTGAAAATTATAAAATTAATCTTAGTAATAAGTCTCATTTTTATTAATGCAACATTTTTATAAACTCTCAAACTACAAAAATCAAACAAGTTTCAATGTTTCAATCATGAAGCATCATTTGTCTTATATAACTTACCAGATACTTCTTGTCTTGTGTCTGATTCACTCCATCCTTTCCCATTTCCACTATGCATAGACTTCAAAGAACTTTTATTGGAATAGTCTTGAGTCCTTTTCTTATCTCTATTTCTGCTTGAAGGAAAGGCTATGTCCTGAATATACATCTGACCAAAATAAAGTTCAAGAATTTGTAAGAAAGAAAAATATGATAAACAAAAGTTAATTTATTAAAATTAATTAATTTTGGTATTGTGGGGAATTTAACAATAATTGTATTCATACATAAACACTGGAACACTATGTACTATTATTAGAATTAAATGAAAAATAAAAGGTAAATTCCTCCTTCATCTTTCCTTTCTTAATCCTTTGATTATCGTGCAGGATTGGGCGTAATGTCCACACCAGTGGACTCACCTCCAGACAGCTGGCTAGCTGCATGCATGGCAGTCCTCACCACATATCTCCACTTCTGTCGATCTTGAGGGTCAGCGTTTAAGACGCTCCAAGACAATGTTGGCCGGCCAACTCTGTGCCTACCAGAGACTTGTAGGATTAGTTCACAGTTGATTGCACTGCTGGATCTGTCTTCTCTCCCTCAAGATGGGATCGAGGTCTGCAAGACCAAGTTTCCCCAGCAACTCACTTTCTGTCAGTTTTAATTTCAATCACATTTTTTCTAATGTTTTTCATTAATTGTATTTCAATGATTATTTTAAAAAATCAGTTGAAATATTTTTCAAGTAATATTGTAAAGCACTTTTCCCCAAAAATCAAATTCATGTTTCTTAATTTTCTAACACAACCTGAAATCTCAAGAGTTAATTCATTGTACCTCATAAACCTTATGTATAACTTGTACAAGCTTTCCATACAATCTAGAAGTATATGTAGTAATTAGTTTTATAGGGTTTTCATTGAATTGACTTTATTGATTTTATTCAGAACATGTACCGTATAAATTACTTTGTATGAAATTTTATATATTTAATCATTTAATTTCTAATCAATGAAAATTACTTTTGAAATAGCAAAAACAACAACTTTAAATCCTAAAATAAAATGTTAACTGGTAATGAATAAACAATAGGATTACTAAACTATTACTGTGGTATCAAGTTAATTATTAAATCTTTTAAATAAATGATAAATCACATTTATTGAACATTTGTTTGTCTACTGAATGTAGTTAATATATATTTTTATAATTCATCTAAATAGGATGCCCAGAAAAAAGGGGTGAAAGTATATTGTTCGAATGGTGGAAGTATCTTTTGGCTTGATGTTATAAATCCGTCTAACCATTGCCCTTGCCTCGTCATTGTGCTGCAGACGTTGAAAGTCTGGCCTAGTCAGTGCCCAGGTTTCACTGGCATGAAGCATAACGCTCGCACACAAGTGCTATATACTTGACCATGGGTTTTGTACGACAGATGGTGTGATGTAAGAACTGGTAGTAGCTCCCTGAACTTCTTCCAAGCAGTCTTCACACATGTTGTGGTTGCACGCGCTACCTACTGAAAGCATATCTTCCAGTTAACAGTAAGAGTTAACTACCTTAAACTTGTCCTGACCAATGTGAACCTTCTTCAGTGGTCAACCATCAAGTGGGCAAGAAGTTTCCCGGCATCTAGAGCACCTAAAGATAGGGTCCTCAGTCAGAAGCTTGAATCCACTACACCTCTTGTGTACCCAGTGCTTGCAGCCACTGTATAAAATACTGTAGCTGCTCATACCTGTGTGACAAACAGCACATTGGAAGTTGCCTTAATCCTGAAGTTTGTTGAGGCCAGTACCACAGTTCATGATCTTAGAAATAAAAAGTATAAATATTGTGTTATGGGCAATGATTTTTTTTGTGTTGTTGTTTACCTATTCACGGTCATTTCTGTTTCTATGACGTTGTACCTGTTCAGTCTGAAATTTCTCTTTAGGTGACTACAAAGATGCACCAGCTTGTTTATCAACCATTTAACTTAAATGGTAGTATTTAATAACAGGCAATGTATTCTCAACAATAGTATATATTCCTGTACTAATTGCTTTTGAAATGTATTAAATTATAGCACATCCCGCTACGGAATCATTTCTTCATATGCAAACTGATAACACTGTACAAATTTATTCTTAACGAATTTATTGTTGTATAAATTAGTTCTTAACAATAAAAGTGAATATAAATTTCTTTAAAACAATAAAAATAGATATTTTCATAAGAAACAAGTGTTACTTTTCCTACAAATGATTCCTTGTATGCGGATAAGATCAGAATTCATACTAAAGTAATAATAATTATATATTTAAGAAAAGATACTGATAACATTATTCACTTAATTAAGGCTAATGTATTTGTGGGTAAAATAGTTTCATTATTTACAGTTAAAGTATTTTCTGAAAATATATGGATACTTTAAAATGTCAACTTAATTCCAATAAAATTTAGCAACAAGCTGTAAATTAAACAAAATAATTTGACCACATTGTGTACACTTACCTGAGAAATTGAATCTGCAGCTGATTGAGGATTTGATTGTGGAGTTGACAAAGTTTGTTGACTGCTGATTTGTTGACCACTTGCATAAGGATGGGTTTGCATTCTAGGTGTTGGTGGTTGACTGCTTCTTCTTATACCAACTGCATCACTTGTAGGAAGAGCAACGTTAGACCAAGGATTTGCTGGGTAAGGAGGACTTATCAAATGTCTCTGACCACTACTCACATATCCGCCTTCTGCTACTGGAACACTGCGAGGATTGCAACAGCGAAGGATACACACTGAGATTGAAGCTGTAATGATCACAGCTATTGTCACTGCTACAGACACAATGATAATTGCTGAAGTCAGGTGGATCTTGTTATCTTTTTTGATGTTAACAGCATTTAACATTTCTGATGTCTTGTTGCTTACGGTCAGTGTCAAATATACAGTAGTTCTGGCTGATAGAACTGGGCTACCACTGTCCTTCACTAGAAACTCCAGCTCATATGAGCCAGCATCTTGTTGGCTTAGGACATGAGTTGAACATAACAAACCAGTGTACTGGTTGATGCTGAATATCTGTTTGCTATTGCCTCTGATTATTTCATATTTTAGAAATGCATTCTCTTGACTGTCACTGTCTGATGCCTTTATCTGGCTAATGTTCTTTGTATGATGGGGGTAATATGTTACATCCATATTATAAGGATTAACACTGGGAAATGTGAAATATGGAGCATTATCATTTTCATCTCTCACCTTAACAATCACATTCACTGTGTTATTCAATGATGGACTTCCTTTGTCTTTTACAAACACTTCAAAATTATAAGTATCTTGAAACTCATGGTCTAAAGACATGATTGAAGAGATTAATCCAGTTTCAGTGATTCGAAATGGTACAAATTGTTTATTGGTGGTTAGTAAAGAAAAAGACAGTTTACCTCCAAGTCCCAAGTCTGGATCTGTGGCATTGATGCTGCCAATAGGAATTTTTGATCTCTGGTTTTCATCAATGAAGAATTTAAATAATTGTTTAGAAAATTGTGGCTGTTCATCATTCACATCCATCACTTGGACTGAAAATCTGCTTTCACTTTGAAGAGGAGGATTTCCTTTATCCTCACAACTGATCCTAATGTCATGGTGATCTTCACTCTCTCTGTCCACTGGTTTCTTTACAATTACTTGATATTTCTTTGTATCTAGACTTTGTAGTTGAAACTTATTATGATCAAGATTACAAATAACTTTTCCATTTTGATCAGAATCCTGATCAGTAACTTTCACATAGGCAATAAAACTTCCAACCTTAATATTCTCAGAGATATCAACTGTATTTTCTTTTGATGCAGATCCAAAATTCACATCAATGACTGGAGCATTATTCTCTTCATTGATCACATTCACTTGAATAATGGCCAGAGAGCTTAATGGAGGGTTTCCTTCATCAGAAGCTTCAACATAAAGCTTGTACATTTTTGGGCCAGTTATAAATTTCTTCATGAGAAAAATTTCTCCAGTTTCTGATTTTAAATCGAAATGAGCTTTACTAATGTCTGATGTTTTGGAGCTGAAATAATATAATATCTGACCATTTTTGCCCAAATCCAAATCTTTTGCAGATAAAGTAGTTATAGGTAAGGTAGCATCTGGTTTATTTTTGATGGAAACATTATAAACATTTTGAGAAAAGATTGGAGAATTATCATTTATATCTGTCACAGAGATATGAATATGTAAGATACTTTCTTTAGCAGGAGGTTGTTTATTTTTTGCAATTACTTGAATTTGATACATGTCTTTTGTTTCTCTGTCCAGAGTACCCTCTAATTGTATAGCAAGTTGTGAAGTTCCATCTACTCTTTCAGATGAAAATAATGTAAAGGGTTCATCTCTTACTTTTCTTAAATTATAAGTGATTTCATTATTTTGATCATCTACATCTCTGTCAATAGCATTTGGAATTGATATTTTAGTTCCCTTTGATTCATTCTCAACAAACTGAATTTTGATTTCTTTGCTCGGGAACTCAGGTTGATGGTCATTTACATCTTTTATGATAACTTTGATTTCTAATAACTTGATAAATGTTGATGCCTTTTTCACAGCAATATCAACCATTTGGAAACATTCCACATTATAAGTACAAAGTGATTCAGCATCTAGTGTTTGAGCCGTGTATAGTTTTCCTGTATTCTTTGAGACACGGAATAATTTAGAATTTCCATTGACACCTTTCCGTAATTGGCTGAATGTGATTTGCTTTTGTTCTTTAATTGTTACATCATCCATCAGGTGAGTATCTTCAGCAATGTCACCCAAATAAGTATTTGTACCCTTGCCTTCTTCCACATAATATGTGAGATCTACACATAGAGAAATGTGCAGCACAGACAAGAAAATATATGATTGTATCCACATGTTCCTGATATGAGAAGAATACATTGAAAGAAATTTCAATGAAATCAAGATTTTTTGTATATCTGAAATTTACAAGAATACATTTGTTACGATAAAAACAAATTAGAAAGTACAAGTCAAAGATAGCATTGAATTATAATGATTAGAATTTGAAGTTATTTTCACTTCTAAAAATATACAAATTATTTTTAACTATATTTAGAGTTAGCTCCCCTTGACTTAGTCCCTAAATTTGTACAATGAATGGATGTCTAAACAAACTTATACATGCACCGATTGATTAACTTTCAAAGTTATCCCAAAAAAAGAAAAACTATATTACATTTATAAAAAGACATTTGGAGATACAACAATTATAGCATATAGTAGTTTTTCATAAAAAGACACGATAAAAATCAATATTTATTTATAATACCTCTTTTAAATTTGTCTTTTTATTCTAATAAAAAATATCTGCCTTTATACATGTACGTGAATAAATTCTATTATACAGTTTAATTCTAAATTTAAAAAAGAAATTCTAAAAGTAAAATTTAATGTAAAAATAATTTAAATCTTTTTAATAAAATGTTATGCAATTAACTTTAACTGAAAAATGTATTTTTTTATAAAATTGTAAAAAAATCTACATAATTAATTAGCTTTTAAGAGAAGATAAGTATATTCAACAAAATATTTATAACTTTAATTCACTGTATTGCTGTAATAAATCCTTTTGAAAAACAAAGTGTCCTTAAATATGATATAAGTGTTAAAATCATTTATAATTTCAAGTGAGGATTATAAAGAATTGTCTTTATAGGAAAGCATACATTAATTAAAATTTTGTTTTTCTCCGTAAAAATGATTCATTTTATAATTTATCGGTTTGGGAATTTCTAATGAATAATGGATTTATTGATTACTTTTTAAGAGATCAATGTATAATAAATATCTAACATTGAAATGGGATGTGTTAAACTTTTCAACATTAATTACAAATTTTAGCTATCAATCATTCCTGACAAAATGCTTTTGAATTTCTTTGAAATAAATTGCTTTACATGGTTATGCTTTAAATATTGAATATAATTTGCACTTTTGGGTATTTTTACATGGTTCATGTGTAAAAAATAGTTTGACGTCACAGTAACTAATCATTTTCTTTCTGAAATAGTTATAGATAGAAATAAAATAAAACTTCAGAATTTCTAACAAAAGGTCAAATCTTTTAATAAAAATATTGTAATTTTCAAAAACATTAAGTATCACATTTTGAAAGTAAATGTTTATCTCTGATTTTATTCTATTTACGTTTTTTAAGCATATTTCTGAATGGGTAAAGTCTGGTCCAAATGCTTCATGGTTTATATTTAATCCTTCAAACTTAGATGAAGCCATATCGATGTAAGGTGAGAAGTTAAAATCATAATCTTAAAAATTATGTAATCTTCATTTCTTAATTAAAAAATAAGTCATCAAAAATAAATCTGTACCAGTTTACCATTAAAAAAAACCCAGCTTCTGTACACTTTTTTTTACTTCTTTTCCTCACTATCCCATATCTCTCCACCCTCTTGTCAGAGTCGTACTATCTGGACTGTTCCTCTTCATTTGGACCATACTATCTACTCTCGCACCTTTCTTCAATACCTCCTCAGATGAAGTGTAATATATATATATATATATATATATATACTAGCAAAAACTACCCTCCCACGGGAAACCAATTAATCTAGCTGTAGCATTATCTACAGACAAACAAAAAAACAATGTTTTTTGCACATTTTCGTAATTTGAATAAAAATAAAAAGGTTATTATCATGGTGTTATTTGATATATTTAATGTTGAGATTTGATTTTGCTTAAGTATAAAAATGAATTCCCATAATGAAAGAAATAAATGGAAAATTCGAGGCAATTGTCAAGAATAACCAACAGAAATAAAAGGATTGAATAAATAAAGACAAATAATCAACAAATAACTGATACTAAAGGTAATAAAGTTACTTTTCTACTTATCTGCCTATTTTCTTTTTTGTTTTAAAGTATTTTAAAGCGTTTTGATTACATTTTAATAATTCGTCCAAATCCGATCGTGTTACAGTTCCATTTGCAAAATGGCATAAGTGGATGTCCCCGAAGTTTCTTTTTCGAGTAAAAAAATAACTGTCCCAAACGCCTCAAAATTTTCTTTTCTACCTTATTGAAGGGGGAAAAATACATTAAAAAACCATCAGACTTTGTAGACGTAATCAAACGTAATTTATTTGACCAAACTTTTTAATTGAACTAAAAAAATAAACGCTTTAAAATACTTTAAAACAGAAAAAAATCATGCAAGTAGGTATAAAAGTAACTTTTATGTCTTTGGTAACAGTTATTTGTTGACAATTAGTTTTTTGCGCATCCTTTCTTTCTATTAACAGTCGTCCAAAGCAGAAATCAATTGGTCAAGTAAAAGAATTATATATTCCTGAGCAATTAAAAATGGTTACTTTATGTTTTTCGCTTTTATTATTAAAGACAGAAAAATAAAAATAAAACTTAATGACGATTTAAAAGAAATATGAATCTATTTTTTTTTTTTGTAATTTATAAAGCTTTTGTAAATTAAAAAGCTTAGAGGAGAAGGGTTCTTTATTCTGAGAGTATAATATCATGATATAGTCGCCATCTTTATTAATAGAAATATGCTAACCAAGGAAGAACGATAAGTTCCTTTCATAATTTTCTAGTTAAAAAAACATGTTTATAAACTTGAATTATAGTTCTTCCTTAGCTGGCCTCTTTCTCGACTTGCTTAGATGGTGACTATATTTTTCCGACCTAATTTTTATTTCACCGTTTCACGTGTACAGTGAAACTTGGCATAACAAATAAAACATTAAAAACCCTAAGTTGTTGGGTTTTTTTTATACTAAAACATGATTTAAATTTAAAAAACTATAAGTTGTTTATAAGTAATACTGAAACCTATTTCACTCTAAATAATTTACGTGACTGATATAAGAAACCTAAAATACGAAAAGAAAAGCAAGCACAGCTATTTAAAAAAAATAATTAGTTATTTATTTCTAACAGGATTTATTAAGAAGTGTAAGTAAACTTTAAATTGCAAACAATTACAATTTAAACAGAAAATTCAATTTTATTGGTTTGCATTTTAAGTGAAAAAGTTTTTAATTTCATACTATGTATATTCATAATTTTTCAGAAAAAATGTTGAGCTCATGCAGAGGAGGTGATTCCTGGGAGGACTGTAGTATCTGTTCGCCATATTTCAGCGACAGTTGACGAAATTTTCATATAAATTATCTCCCTTGAAAATGAAATTCTAAAAGTTTTTAAAACTCTATCGATTTTTTCAATAAAATCTCTTTAAATAATTTTATTAATAATTAAAATAATGATACTATAGATAAAGCGATTGCGTGTATAGAAGAAAATTGGGCAATACAAATTAGAAATATATGTTAGAATATTTTAATTCATTATGAACTTAAAAATAAATAAACATGCAAATGAGCAATATCGAGATTTGTTTGAGATAGATTTCGATTCCTATATATACAATATTTGAAAATATTCTTGTATCATTAGAATGAAATAAGCCTATTCAGTTTTGATGTTAATATAGTTAGGAAAGATGGAAAACAAATGATCATTTATATGTAGATATATAAATCTACATTCAGTGATGAAAAATGTAAACCTATAAAGAAAAAGCTATGTTTAATGCATATTAATTCTTCTTTATCAAAGTGATTTACTAGTTCACTCAATATCATTAAAAAGCTAAAGTACAAGTTTAAAAACAATTATGTTAGAATTCTATTATTTATTAATTACTAGTTTACTTTACAGTTATTTGAAATTACAAGGATAATCTTCAATATTAAGAAATTAAAATAAAATGTTTAAATATATAAAGTTTTATGTAAAATAATCCATATGGCAAATGTTCTGAATAAAATGAATAGCATCCAGTAAAGCCATACAAAATTAATTTCTATAGATACTTCTAAATATTTTCTGGAAAGATTGTAGAAAGTTATAAAGAAGGTTTGTTAGGTATAATCAATTAACTCCTGAGATTTCTGATTGTGTCAGAAAACTAAGAAAAGTTATTTCGATTTATTTTGAAAAGTGCTTTACAATATTATTTGAAAAATATTTCACGTGATTTTTAAAAGGAATTATTGTTTTAATAAAAATGAAAAACATTAGAAGAAATGTGATTGGCATAAAACTGACAGAAAACTTCTACTTATCATGCTCATACATTTCCTTTATTTCATCATTTTCAAAATGAATTTGCATATTTTAAACATCTAAAAGTATTACAATTATGCACAGTCTATACATTTAAAGAACTATAAATGAATAAATATAAGACATTAATTTTATAATTTTAAAGTAGATATTTTTAGATAGCAGAATTTACTGTGACATTTGAACTATTCGCAGTAAATACTAAATGTAAGATAACAAAGTATGTTATGCAAAAATATGATTAAAAATAAGAAAAAGTTTAATATGAAGTGCATATTTATTTTAAATAAAAGTTGAATAACAAATTATTATTACAAAATTATGTAACTTTACTTTGATTTTGATCAATATTGATAAGAAATTAAATTATTATGAGAAACAGATATTTTTGGATGAAGTATTTGTTTTTATTATTTAGTTTTGATTTTGCATATACCAGGAAAAACGGATAGAATAACATATCAAACGTGCATATATATGTAGCTTGAATACCTAACACTGTTACATATATTTTTAATGAACATGGGTTATCATTTGTATATATATATATATATATATATATATATATATATATATATATTATTATTACTTCTAAAATAAGTATCACTATTATATATAATGCATCAGTAAATATGTTTTATAATTTAAATGGAATAAATACTGGAATACAAATATACATTATTAATTAAAGTTTTTTTTATTATAAATTTAAAAATAATTTATCTGAAGTGGAATACACAAAATAAAACTTATTTTTAAACAAAATGTCTATTTCTTCTTGTTGTTAAATTCATTCTTCTAATATATTACCTTATACCTCAAAATAATATAGTAATTAATAATTTCAAAATAATAAAATTTATGATATTTAATACTTTCTGAAGAATTCAAAATTCAAATGTGTAATAATATTTAAATTCAATTATAATACATGTCAAGAAAACATTACCACACAAAAATCATTGTTTCTGAAAACAGTGAACTAATTAATTGTTTCAATCTAATATTTTCTCAAAATAGTGAGTGATGTACATCTTTTTCCTTAAAAGTGTACATAAAAGCAAAAATACAGAAAATAACTGGAAAAACGTAATCATCAAACAATGGCCATTGATAAGGAGCCTGATACAAAAATGGCGTATAACAATAACTGGTAAGATATTCCTTCATTTAAATCTAAAAAATATTGAAATTTGAAGAAAAGAAATTCAATGAAATTATATTTTAAAATAAACTTACCTTTTATATGAAATCTATAATTCCTTAAACAATATAAAACAAGCAAATCCACAAAAACGTTTTCTGCTGCAGCTGCTAATGCATGAACTCTTCATGATTCCTTTGTGTTGTTTATGTGAGAGAGATGAAGCCAGTAGTCCTACTTTACATGTTGTGTGCTCAATGGCTGTTGCTCTGCTGAAATGTCTTTTTTTTCAGAATATGTAACAGAGATATTTTTTTTATTTATATTGTCTATTCCTAGAGGTCTACATACATATTATTTTTCTATACTTTTCTTAACAATATTAGTGAATGTAATTTCTGTAAAAGATAATACCTAATGTTACAAAGAAAATAAATGAGAGATTTGTTTTTCACTTTCGTTCAACTGATGTACTACATGAATGGCATTAAAAATTAAGTTGAAGATTTTATTATTAATCTTGATGAAAACATTTTTTTAAATTTTCTTAGAAATAGTTGGAAATTATAATTCATGCAATTATAAATTATTATTTTTTTAAATATGAATTAATTACATGTTTTAACAACAAACTAATTTTTATTTTATTTACATTCAATTATCGAAATGTAACTTTTTAACTTAAAATTAAGAAATAGATCTTTGGGAAATTTTGATAGTAAACGATTAAATGACTAAGTTTCATTCTTTATATTTTTAACATAATTAATGATGGAAATTGAAATATTTATTTAAAACATAATTAACATATTTGTATAAGTATTTTCAAGTGTGTTTATGTGAGCATATTTACTGGGGTACAGGTGGTAGAGGTCTATTGATAGAAGTCTGACTTCCACTTGGAGGGACATTCCTTGATTGTACATATTTATTAGATGAACTGTCAACACCTGAGTAAGACTTTGACTCTGCGTGTGGACTGTCTTCATTCATATAGGGTGTGTAAAAGCCTCTGGCTACAATTGTTGTATCGCTGGGATAGTTGACAGTTTGCCCCAATGGCCGCATATCTGTATTATGTTGGTGGTTTTTTTGTGAAAGAGGTGGATTACAATACTGAGAAGAGTAGTCATCTGAAAAAATAGATAGTATTTAAGAAATTTGTGTTATAATTCAAAGCTGACCAAAAGTATGTTTCAAATTATTTTTTTAAATGTATTTGAAACATTAATTTAAAATAATAAACATTTCATTTATAACTTTGTTGTGAACATGAAACAAAATCTTTCTCATTTATTAATATAGATAAACATTAGCATTTTGGTAATTTCGATACAAATTTGTTTATTTTTTAAATGTGACCATAAAGAAAAGAAAAAAATCTGTTTGCCATTTCATTTGCAATTTAGAAATAAGATTGCAACTTGTTGAAAATTAAGTTGGTCCCTCTGCAGAAAGGGACATTTAGACACAAATGCTAACAATTTGTCTTTTGGGAAATAAAATAATTTTACAAAACAGAACTATTTGTAATATTAAAATCAAACCAATCATTGACTTAAAAAACAATAACAATAATTAGTTTATTAACAAAATGTCCTTTTTAAAACTAATATACAAATTAATTAAGCTTGTGACTGTTATCGTATATACATAAGCAATATATATAAAGGGGGTTCATTTATTGTGCAAAGTTAAATTAACGTGAAATAGAACATTTTGAATTTACCATAGCCCAACTTTCACATGTATTCATTTAGATTATTTCAGATTTTTATGACTGGAAAGCTCAATTTAAATTAGAGTTAAACTATGATAGCTACTATAATTTCATATGATAATCTAACAATAGATTATATTTATAGAACAAGCTCTACATTAATAAAACTCTTTAACCATTTCTTGTCTGTTTGTGTATGCATGTGTGTGCATCTCCTAACTGACTGACACACAAGGCGATCCATAATACAGGCCTGGCAAACATGCGACTGGGGCCGGACATGTGAGATTTCTTAGTAATGTCCAATAATTAGCAACTATACATATTATTATGAAGCATCTTACAATAATTGATTTATTTCCATCAAATTAACTATAAAAAGTACAAAAATATAAAAGAACTTAATTCACAAAAAATCACTTTATTCACCATAAATTAGAAACGTTTTTGATATTTCAAAAATCATGAGTCAATTTGTTTATATTGACTACTTGATTAAAAAAAATATAATGACATAATACAATCACAAAGCAAATTCAACATTTTACAAAATCAAATACTCTATGAACAAAATAATGTTCGGAGAAACACTTTTGATGAGTTTTACAAAATTTGTTATGTTTGTTACATATACAATTTGTTTTTACATAAGATGAAGAAAATGCTTATTTCTTCATGATACACAGTCTTAATAATAAAATTAACTTACATTAACAAGAACATAAAACCAATAAAATATATGTAAAAAGGGGGGAAACATATATGATAACTGCTTGGAAAATTATGTATTAAAACAAAAAATGAGATTCTATTTTTGTAGGCGATTACATGTGAAGTTGCTGAAAAACTTGTTAGAAAGAAGAAAAACAATTGTCTAGAATTTAGAGTGAGGGATCAGTTTCACATAGAAATTTAACATAAAATGATCCCCCATTTCCGAGCCATTTAAGCGTTTTATGGCAATTAACCAATTCTTTTTTTTTTTTCGCTATGAGAGAGAAATTTTTTTAGGGGTTGAGGCGAGTAGTGGTTCTACTTATTTTAGGCGATTATGCATGGTTTTACGACCTTGCCACATTGGTAAATCTTTTTAGTAAACTGCTCTAAAAAATAAAAAATAGAATCGCCCAGAAATCAGGAATTATTTTACGTTAATTTTATATATAAAAATTCTTAAATTATTGTTTGTTTTTTTCTTTCCACCAGATTTTTCAGGGTGTTCGTATGTAATCGCCTAAACAAAGTAGAATCTTGTTTTTTCAGATTTAAGTAACAGAACAAAGCAAGAATATCTCCCATTATTAAATAGTAAAACAAGAGTTGTTGTTGCTAAAAAAAATACACTAACTAAAAAAGAGCTTATTAAAAAATAAATAAAAAGTTTTGTCAGAACAAAAGTACCATTTCAGACCAGACCAAAAATCAATTTTATCCAACATTTGGACGAATACAGAGCGAAATAGGCAATAAAATTCAACAGTCTCTATAGTACAATTGAAGCTTAAAAAGTATTTAAACTTGTTAATTTAATTTTACTTGAGTGATTGACCCCCTCTCGTAAGATAAAATAATTATCATAAGTAAAATCTTATATCAGTTTCTGATATGCGCAATTTCAATATGAAAATTATTGTTTGTTTGATTCACCTAACCAGCACTGAAAGTTTTAAAATTATCTTAAAATTTTGTTTATAAAATAAAAATCTTTATACAATTCTCATGACAAAATAATCAGTATTAATAATGCATAATTTTCAAGCAGTTATCATATCTTTTACATTTCCCCCTTTTTTACATATATTTTATTGATTTTAAGATTTTTGAAATATCAAAAATGTGTCTAATTCATGGTGAATAAAGTGATTTTCTGTTAATTTAATTCTTTTATATTTTGTACTTTTTACATTTGATTTGATGGAAATAAATCAATTATTGTAAGCTGCTTCCTAATGTGTATAGTTGCTAATTACTTGACATTACTAAGAAATTTCTCAATAAAACTTTTCTCTGTAATTATTATTTAGTAGTAATTTTGGTCTTCACATGTTCGACCCCAGTTGTGGACCCTAGTATTACGTTAACTATTTAATAGAAAGTCATTTCTAGCTTAAAAATTCTTAAATACTTATGCATTAAAAGATTGAAAATGTTTGCAGCTATTTATATCCAATAATTTTATAAAGATTAAAATAGTATTACGTTAACAAAATTAGTTACAGTTTTACAACAAGTTGGTTCAATAAATGATTTAATAACAAAATGATTACAAAATAACTAAATTTAACTTTTAATATCCTATACATAAAATAAAATATTAAAAAAAAAACCCTGCACAGTTAATTAATGAATTGATTCTAAAATGAAAGTAAAAAGACGCCCATACAATATCAAGTAATTACAGATAGTAAATCAAAAATATCAGATTTCTACAAGACAAAGACAGTTTTAAACAATTTTTACCTTTAGGATAATAATTGCAACGCTTATATATAACTCTTATATCTTTGTTTCTTTATGTGATATAAATATTTTGAAAATAAACACATTGTATAAATTTTTATAGTAATAACATATATATTAGTAATCGGTCTTATTTTTATTGATGTAAACTCTTAGTTCACAAAATATAAATTTATACAAGCAAGTTTCAATAGATAAATCATGAAACATCATTTGTCTTATATAACTTACCAGATACTTCTTGTCTTGTGTCTGATTCACTCCATCCTTTCCCATTTCCACTATGCATAGACTTCAAAGAACTTTTATTGGAATAGTCTTGAGTCCTTTTCTTGTCTCTGTTTCTGCTTGAAGGAAAGGCTATGTCCTGAATATACATCTGATCAAAATAAAATTCATGAATTTAAAAGAAAAGAAAAATATATGATAAACAAATGTTACAATGTTAAAAAAATTGATGCGTATAAAATCAAGATTCATACAAGAGTTTATCAGAAAAGAAAGAAAAAATAAATTACATGATAGTTATATTGCATATCGAGTAATACTTATCTTAATATATTAATTAAGTCAACTTTTTTGGTGTATAAATTAGTTCTTAACAATAAAAGTTAATAACATTTCTTTAAAACAATAAAAATAGATATTTTCATAAGAAACAACTGTTACTTTTCCTGCAGCTGATGCCTTGTATGCGTATAAGATCAGAATTCATACTAAAGTAATAATAATTATATATTTAAGAAAAGATACTGATAACATTATTCACATAATTAAGGCTAATGTATTTGTGGGTAAAATAGTTTTATTATTTACAGTTAACAAAGTATTTTCTAAAATATATGGATACTTTAAAATGTCACTTTAATTCCAACAAGATGTAAATTAAACAAAATAATTTGACCACATTGTGTCAGCTTACCTGAGAAATTGAATCTGCAGCTGATTGAGGATTTGATTGTGGAGCTGACAAAGTTTGTTGACTGCTGATTTGTTGACCACTTGCGTAAGGATGGGTTTGCATTCTGGGTGTTGGTGGTTGACTACTTCTTCTCATACCAACTGCATCACTTGTAGGAAGAGCAACATTAGACCAAGGATTTGCTGGGTAAGGAGGACTTATTAAATGTCTCTGACCACTACTCACATATCCGCCTTCTGCTACTGGAACACTTCGAGGATTGCAACAGCGAAGGATACACACTGAGATTGAAGCTGTAATGATCACAGCTATTGTCACTGCTACAGACACAATGATAATTGCTGAAGTCAGGTGGATCTTGTTATCTTTTTTTATGTTAACAGCATTTAACATTTCTGATGTCTTGTTGCTTACGGTCAGTGTCAAATATACAGTAGTTCTGGCTGATAGAACTGGGCTACCACTGTCCTTCACTAGAAACTCCAGCTCATATGAGCCAGCATCTTGTTGGCTTAGGACATGAGTTGAACATAACAAACCAGTGTACTGGTTGATGCTGAATATCTGTTTGCTATTGCCTCTGATTATTTCATATTTTAGAAATGCATTCTCTTGACTGTCACTGTCTGATGCCTTTATCTGGCTGATGTTCTTTGTATGATGGGGGTAATATGTTACATCCATATTATAAGGATTAACACTGGGAAATGTGAAATATGGAGCATTATCATTTTCATCTCTCACCTTAACAATCACATTCACTGTGTTATTCAATGATGGACTTCCTTTGTCTTTTACAAACACTTCAAAATTATAAGTATCTTGAAACTCATGGTCTAAAGACATAATTGAAGAGATTAATCCCGTTTCAGTAATTCGAAATGGTACAAATTGTTTATTGGTGGTCAGTAAAGAAAAAGACAGTTTACCTCCAAGTCCCAAGTCTGGATCTGTGGCATTTATGCTGCCAATAGGAATTTTGGATCTTTGGTTTTCATCAATGAAGAATTTAAATAATTGTTTAGAAAATTGTGGCTGTTCATCATTCACATCCATCACTTGGACTGAAAATCTGCTTTCACTTTTGAGAGGAGGATTTCCTTTATCCTCACAACTGATCCTAATGTCATGGTGATCTTCACTCTCTCTGTCCACTGGTTTCTTTACAATTACTTGATATTTCTTTGTATCCAGACTTTGTAGTTGAAACTTATTGTGATCAAGATTACAAGTAACCTTTCCATTTTGATCAGCATCCTGGTCAGTAACCTTCACATAGGCAATAAAACTTCCAACCTTAATATCTTCAGAGATGTCAACTGTATTTTCTTTTGATGCAGATACAAAATTCACATCAATTACTGGAGCATTATTCTGTTCATTGATCACATTCACTTCAACCATGGTCTGAGCATTTAATGGAGGTTTTCCTTCATCAGAAGCTTCAACATAAAGCTTATACTTAAGATTTTGGCCAGTTATAAATTTCTTCATTAGAAAGATTTCTCCAGTTTCTGATTTTAAATCGAAATGAGCTTTACCAATATCTGATGTTTTGGAGCTGAAATAATACAATATCTTGCCATTTTTGCCTAAATCCAAATCTTTTGCAGATAAAGTAGTAATAGGCAATGCAGCATCAGGTTTATTTTTGATGGAAACATTATAAACATTTTGAGAAAAGATTGGAGAATTATCATTTATATCTATCACAGAGATATGAATATGCAAGATACTTTCTTTAACAGGAGGTTGTTTATTTGTTGCAATTACTTGAATCTGATACATATCTTTTGTTTCTCTGTCAAGGTTACCCTCTAATATGATTGCAAGTCGGGAAGTTCCATCTACTCTTTTAGATGAAAATAATGTAAAAGGTTCATCTTTCCCTTTTCTTAAATTATAAGTAATTTCATTATTCTGAATATCTACATCTCTGTCAACAGCATTTGGAATTGATATTTTAGTTCCTTTTGAATCAGTTTCAAGAAAGTGAATGCTGATTTCTTTACTTGGGAACTCAGGTTGATGGTCATTTACATCTTTTATGATAATTTTGATTTCTAATAATTTGATGAATGTGGATGCCTTTTTCACAGCAATATCAACCATTTGGAAACATTCAACATTATAAGTGCAAAGTGATTCAGCATCCAGTGTTTGATCAGTATATAGTTTTCCTGTATTCTTTGAGACGCGGAATAATTTAGAATTTCCATTGACACCTTTCTGTAATTGGCTGAATGTGATTTGTTTTTGTTCTTTAATATTTATATCATCCATCAGGTGAGTATCTGCAGCAATGTCACCCAAATAAGTATTTGTACCCTTGCCTTCTTCCACATAATATGTGAGGTCTACACATAGAGAAACGTGCAGCACACACAAGAACATATATAACTGTATCCGCATGATCCTGACATGAGAAGAATACATTGTAAGAAATTTCAATGAAATCAAGATTTCCTGTATATCTGAAATTTAAAAGAATACATTTGTTACAATAATAAATAAATTTAAAAAATCAAATATAGTACTGAATTATAATCACTGTTATTGAAAATAAATGTGTATATATATATACAATACATGCTTAGGACAACATATTTTTTTGTTAATTTATCAAGTTGTTTGAAAATGATAAATCTCTATTTTCAATTACACATTAAATAATATATAGCTATTTATATTTTATTGATTTTTATAAAGTTTGCTTTAACATAGAGCAGTTTGATGTGAAACTATCAGGCATTACTTCTTTTTAAATTCCTTGGCAGACAATGGGAATGGTCTTCCAGATGCACAGTTATTACAAGCTTTTAACAGTTAACATCCTTTGAGATGGAAGAATGTTTATAACTATAGTAGACTATATCCAACGTCTTAACAAAATTCATAACAAGTTTATTCAATTAATAATTTAGTGACCAAACACTACTGTAATAATTAAATTTAACTTTTAAAATACTATTTTAAAAATTAAACAATAATCCTACTAAAAAAAGGCATAGTTTACAAAAAGTATAACATAAATGAAAGTAGAAAATTCCCGGGAAAGACTGGGTATGTACAGCTTATACTTTATAAAGTTTCTTTTAACATAGGGCAGTATTGATGTGAAACTATCAAGCATTACTTCTTAGAAAATTAGACACTAGAAATAATATTTCAGAGACCCAACTAGTTCAAGCTTTTAAAAACAGAGTTGACCTGTATGAAGTTTTCTTTCATAACAATAGTGGACTAGATACAATGTACTTGACTAATCTGTGGTTCTATGATTATAGTATCATATTATTTAGATTTCTAACACAATCACTGACTGGTGATTTCTGCAGGGGTTTAAATGACAGCAAGTCTCTACCACTTAGTATTCAATTATGCTCTCACCTGATTGTTTCAAACACCCCTCACCAGATTGCCGGTTGCTATAGTCTCATTTTAAAGTTATTTAGGATTGTTCATAATCTTCTTCTCACAATTGGCATAGCCTGCTTTCATATTCCATTTTTAAAATATATTTTTGTCCAAGTCTGGTCTGCTTGCTTTTGCTATGCACATAAATCCACATATTTTTTTCTGCTAACTTACTATAAACATATCAGTACTTCTAGCCTATTTAAAATCTTTTCATTATTTTTATTTAAATTCTTGATTAATTTTAGACAGTAATTAGCTAAAATGATGAGAATTTGAAGTTATTTTCACTTCTAAAAATATACAAATTATTTTTAACTAATATATATTTAGAGTTATCTCCCCTTTGATATTTAAATTCTAAACTTATACAATAGAATGGATTTTTAAACAAACCTTTACATGTACTGATTGATTAACTTTCAAAGTTATCCAAAAAAACGATATTACATTTATAAAAAGACATTTGAAAATACAACAATTATAGTATATAGTAGTTTATCATAAAAAGACAAGATAAAAATCAATATTTATTTATAATACATCTTTTAACTTTGTCTTTTTATTCTAATAAAAAATATCTACCGTTATACATGTATGTGAATAAATTCTATTATACAGTTTAATTCTAAATTTACAAAAGCAATTTTTAAAACTAAAATTTAATGTAAAAATAATTTAACTCTTTTTAATAAAATGTTATGCAATTAACTTTAATTAAAAATTGTATTTTTATAAAAATACTTAATATAAAATTGTAAAAAAATTTACATAATTAGTCTGGGTCATAATATCTGTACTGTTCACTTTCGTTTGGACCATACTATCCACTCTTATACCTTTCTTCAAGACCATATCTTCTTAGATGAAGTGTAATATATAACAATACTGATAAATAAATGTTAAATTATTATTACTTACAGACACCAGCGTGTCAAGCTTATTGCTCTCATTAGTGTAAGATGTGAAAATTTCAGATGGTCGGAAGGCGCAAACCCAGTTTACAGAGTCAGCCGAGACTCCACAAGCTATCACTCTATCTCCATGGCCACCAGGAATTATCACATGATTTAAGGGAAATTAAGTTCTATTTGTGCCTAAAGGAAGCAGACAGAAGACTATGAAGAGGGTTCAACGAACGTCTTCGGAACTTTGCTTTAAAGCTAAGTAGTAGTCTATTTTTAACATCCCGGAAAGTGCTTAACTTTAATTTCTTAAAGAGGCTTTATAACAATATTTACTGAATATATATATATATATATATATATATATATATATATATATATATATATTAATTATGATAATATATGTATTAGCATATACTATCAGTATTAGCAGTCTCGTTAAATGATTCAGCTCGATGATTGTCAATCAGTAACAACAAAGCATATCTAAGTCAGGTTCATTTTATATTCCAATAACCATGTTTTTTTTTTTTGTTTTTTTTTACATTTTAAAAAAACATAACATTTCTGTCAGATGTATTTTTTACGGTCCGTTTCCTTTGCCGTGAGCCAAAGAACATTTTTATGTCAATATCATCTCTACAATGCTACAAAATCATCAGAAAAATCCACAAAGAATAAAAAGTTATTGGATTGAAATGTTTTGAATAAAACCTTCACTATACAGTGGGTCATTTTTTGGCGAAAATAAATAAAACAAAGAACAGAGCAAACTCACATGTAGGGAAAAACTCACTAGTATGCCATTTTGAATTTAGAAAAAAAATTATAGTTACACAGAGGAGTTCATGTAGTCTATCTTTATGGACTACATGAACTCCTCTGTGTAACTATAATTTTACCATAACAATATTAATTGGTCCCCCGATTTATAAAATCGGGAGACCTATGTTTTTAGGCATTTCCGTCCGTCCGGATTTTTCTCCGCAATCATCCATTGAATTTCTCTGAAATTTTGCATGAAGTTGTAACTTTTTTTTTTGCCATTTTGAGGTCTTTTGACCCCCTGGGGGGCGCGAACCAGATTTTTTCCAAGGTCAGCGATACTTATTTTCTATTAGAAACAATTGTCTCCATATTTTGGCCAAGTTTCAGAGAAATTGAATGGATGGATGAAAAGTTATGGGGCAAAAAATGTCATTTTTTGCAATTTTTGGGCCTTTTGACTCCCTGGGGGGGGGGGCTAACCAGATTTTTTTTCAAAAATCGGAGAATGTCACTTTCTAACCTGACAAAAGTTACAACTTCATGCAAAATTTAAGAGAAATTCAATGGATGCAGAGAAAAATTCGGACGGACGGACGGAAATGCCTCAAAACATAGGTCTCCCGATTTTATAAATCGGGGGACCAATTACCCTTTTCTCCCATAACGTTTGATCCATCCATTCAATTTTTCTGAAACTTGGCCAAAATGTAGAGGCAATTGTTCTGGATATAAAATGAGCATCCTTGACCCCAGAAAAATTCTGGTTCACGCCCCCAGGGGGTACAATGGGGGTCAAAAATGTCCCAAATTGTTCAAATTTATTGCATTTTACACTCGCCACATCGAGTCACATACAGAGGGGACCACGCATGCGCGGCTTGTTCTTCTTTTATTTAAGAGATTTACTAATTCACTCTATATCATTAAAAAGCTAAAGTACAAGTAACAATTATAGGTTAGAATTCTATTATTTATTCATTACCAGTTTACTTTACAGTTATTTTACAAGGGTAATCTTCATTATTAAGAAATTAAAAGAACATGTTTAAAGATATAAAGTTTAATGTAAAATAATCCATATGGTAAATGTTCTGAATAAAATGAATCGCATCCAGTAAAGTCCTAGGAAGCTAATTTCTATAGATATTTTTAAAGATTCTAGAGAGATTGTACAAGTTATAAAGAAGGTTTGTTAGGTATAATCAATTAACTCCTGAGATTTCTGATTGTGTCAGAAAACTAAGAAAAGTTATTTTGATTTATTTTGAAAAGTGGTAAACAATATTATTTGAAAATATTTCAAGTGACTTTTAAAAGGAATTATTGTTTTAATAAAAATGAAAAACATTAGAAGAAATGTGATTGGCATCTAAACTGACAGAAAACTTCTACTTATCATGCTGATACATTTCCTTTATTGCATCATTTTCAAAAAGTATTATAATTATACACATGATTTACATTTAAAGAACTATAAATGAATAAATATAAGACATTAATTTCATAATTTTAAAGTAGATACTTATATATAGCAGAATTTACTGTGACATTTGAACTATTCGCAGTAAATACTAAATGTAAGATAACAAAGTATGTTATGCAAAAGTATGATTAAAAATAAGAAAAAGTTTCAAATAAAGTGTGTATAAATTTTTCAATAAAAGTTAAGTAAGGAGGTATTATAAAGAAATTATGTAAGTTTTACTTTTTTTTTAAATCTTGATCAATGTTGATAAGAAATTAAATTATTTTGAGAAATAAATAAATTTTGATGAAGTATTTGTTTTTATTATTAAACTAAACCTATTTATTGATTTAGTTTTGACTTTGTAGACACCAAGAAAAACAGACAGAATAACATATCAAATGTGCATATATATGTAGCTTGAATACCAAATACTGTTACAAATATTTTTAATAAACGTGGGTTATTATTTATATGTGATGTTATTAATTTTAGGGGGTTTCATATGAAAGTAGTGGTAACATTTTAAAATGCTTAACGTAATGCAATTTTTTTCTGTGATGCCATCCAGCGTCGCTGAATTTAAATCGTCAACGACTTTCTTGGAACAATGCGAAAAATGTTCTCTGCGCGTTTCTCTGCCGTGTTTTTAAAAATGTTCTTTCTCTAGCTTTTTTTGTTTAATTTGCTTTTGACATATGAATCGACCAAGAATCAAAATCGTTTGTAAAACAAATGTAACATTTATTAATTTTGTTAAATTTAATACAAAAAAGACCATCAGAAAAATTGAAAAAAATAAAAAAAGTATCATTAAACAGACGAATTCTGTTATTTTGAACAATGTTTGAATAAATTATATATATATATATATATATATATATATATATATAATATTACTTTTGAAATAATTATCACTATTATATATAATGCATCAATGAATATGTTGTATTAGTTAAATGGAATAAATACTGTAATACAAATATACATTAATAAAAGTTGTTTTTTTATTACATCATTCTTCAAAATAATATAGTAATTAATAATTTCAAAATAATAAGATTTATGATATTTAATACTTTCTGGAGAATTCAAAATTCAAATGTGTAATATTTAAATTCAATTATAATACATGTCAAGAAAGCATTACCACACAGAAATCATTGTTAGTGAAAACAGTAAATTAATGAATTGTTTCAATCTAATATTTTCGCAAAATAGTGAGTGATGTATATCGTTTACATTAAAAGTGTACATAAAAGCAAAAATACAGGAAATAACTGGAAAAACGTAATCATCAAACAATGGCCATTGACAAGGAGCCTGATACAAAAATGGTGTATAACAATAACTGGTCAGATATTCCTCCATTTAAATCTAAAAAATATTGAAATTTGAAGAAAAGAAATTCAATGAAATTATATTTTAAAATAAACTTACCTTTTATATGAAATTTATAATTCCTTAAACAATATAAAACAAGCAAATCCACAAAAAACGTTTCCTGCTGCAGCTGCTAATGCATGACATCTTGATGATTCCTTTGTGTTGTTTATGTGAGAGGGAAGAAGGCAGTAGTCCTACTTTACATGTTGTGTGTTCAATGGCTGATGCTCTGATGAAATATCATTTTTTCAGAATATGTAACAGAGATATTTTTTTAATTTATATTTTCTATTCCTAATGGTTTACATAATATTATTTTTATATACTTTTCTTACCAATATTAGTGAACGTAATTCCTGTAAAAGATAATACCTAATGTTACAAAGAAAATAAATGAGAGATTTGTTTTTCACTTTCGTTCAACTGATGTACTACATGAATGGCATTAAAAATTAAGTTGAAGATTTTATTATTAATCTTGATGAAAACATTTTTTAAAATTTTCTTCGAAATAGTTGGAAATTATAATTCATGCAATTATAAATTATTATTTTTTTAAATATGAATTAATTAAATGTTTTAACAACAAAATAATTTATATTTTATTTACATTCAATTATCGAAATGTAACTTTTTAACTTAAAATTAAGAAATAGATCTTTGGGAAATTTTGATAGTAAACGATTAAATGACTAAGTTTCATTCTTTATATTTTTAACATAATTAATGATGGAAATTGAGATATTTATTTAAAACATAATTAACATATTTTCAAAAATGTGTTCATGTGAGCATATTTACTGGGGTACAGGAGGTAGAGGTCTATTGATAGATGTCTGACTCCCACTTGGAGGGACATTCCTTGATTGTACATATTTAGTAGATGAACTGTCAACACCTGAGTAAGACTTTGGCTCTGCATGTGGACTGTCTTCATTCATATATGGTGTGTAAAAGCCTCTGGCTACAATTGTTGTATCGCTGGGATAGTTGACAGTTTGCCCCAATGGCCGCATGTCTGTATTATGTTGGTGGCTTTTTTGTGAAAGAGGTGGATTACAATACTGAGAAGAGTAGTCATCTGAAAAATAGTAGATAGTATTTAAGAAATTTGTGTTATAATTCAAAGCTGACCAAAAGTATGTTTCAAATTATTTTTTTAAATGTATTTGAAACATTAATTTAAAATAATAAACATTTCATTTATAACTTTGTTGTGAACATGAAACAAAATCTTTCTCATTTATTAATATAGATAAACATTAGCATTTTGGTAATTTCGATACAAATTTGTTTATTTTTTAAATGTGACCGTAAAGAAAAGAAAAAAATCTGTTTGCCATTTCATTTGCAATTTAGAAATAAGATTGCAACTTGTTGAAAATTAAGTTGGTCCCTCTGCAGAAAGGGACATTTAGACACAAATGCTAAAAATTTGTCTTTTGGGAAATAAAATAATTTTACAAAACAGAACTATTTGTAATATTAAAATCAAAACAATCATTGACTTAAAAAACAATAACAATAATTAGTTTATTAACAAAATGTCCTTTTTTAAAACTAATATACAAATTAATTAACCTTGTGACTGTTATCGTATATACATAAGCAATATATAAAAAGAGGGTTCATCTATTGTGTAAAGTATAATTAACGTGAAATAGGGCATTTTGAATTTACCATAGCCCAACTTTCACATGTATTCATTTAGATTATTTCAGATTTTTATGACTGGAAAGCTCAATTAAAATTAGAGTTAAACTATGATAGCTACTATAATTTCATATCATAATCTAACAATAGATTATATTTATAGAACAAGCTCTACATTAATAAAACTCTTTAACCATTTCTTGTTTGTTTGTGTATGCATGTGTGTGCATCTCCTACCTTTACACAAGGCGATCCATAATACAGGGCTGGCAAACATGCGACTGGCATCCACGACTGGAGCAGACATGTGAAATTTCTTAGTAATGTACAATAATTAGCAGCTATACATATTATTATGAAGCGTCTTACAATAATTGATTTATTTCCATCAAATCAACTATAAAAAGTACAAAAATATAAAAAAACTTAATTCACAAAAAATAACAGACGTTTTTGATATTTCAAAAATCATGAGTCAATTTGTTTATATTGACTTCTTGATTACAATCAGAAAACAAATTCAACAGTTTACAAAACCAATAAAATATATGTAAAAAGGGTTGAAATGTATAACATATATGATAAATGCTTGGAAAATTATGTATTAAAACAAAATATTAGATTCTACTTTTGTAGGCGATTACATGTGAAGATGCTGAGAAACTTGTTAGAAAGAAGAAAAAACAATTGATCTAGAATTTAGACTGAGGGATCAGTTTCACATAGAAATTTAACATAAAATGATCCCCCATTTCTAAGCCATTTAAGCGTTTTATGGCAATTAACCAATTCTTTTTTTTTGCTATGAGAGATAAATCTTTTAGGAGTTGGGGCGAGTAGTGGTTCTACTTATTTTAGGCGATTATGCATAGTTTTATGACCTAGCTACTTGGACTTAGGGTTATTGGTAAAATCTTTTAGTTAACTGCTCTAAAAACAACAAATAGAATCGCCCAGAAATCAGGAATTATTTTATGTTAATTTCATATACAAACATTTTTAAATCATTGTTTGTTTTTTTCTTTCCAGTAGATTTTTCAGGGTGTTCACATGTAATCGCCTAAACAAAGTAGAATCTCGTGTTTTCAGATTTAAGTAACAGAACAAGAATATCTCCCATTATTAAATAGTCAAACAAGAGTTATTGTTGCTAAAAAAAATACCCTAACTAAAAAAGAGCTTATTAAAAAATAAATAAAAAGTTTTGTCAGAACAAAAGTACCATTTAAGACCAGACCAAAAATCAATTTTATCCAACATTTGGACGAATACAGAGCGAAATAGGCAATAAAATTCAATAGTCTCTATAGTACAATTGAAGCTTAAAAAGTATTTAAACTTGTTAATTTAATTTTACTTGAGTGATTGACCCTCTTTCCTCAGATAAAATAATTATCATAAGTAAAATCTTATATCAATTTCTGATATGCACCATTTCAATATGAAAATTATTGTTTGTTTGATTCAACTAACCAGCACTGAAAGTTTTGAAATTATCTTAAAATTTTATTTATAAAATAAAAATCTTTATACAATTCTCATGACAAAATAATCAGTATTAATAATGCATAATTTTCAAGCAGTTATAATATCTTTTACATTTCCCTCCTTTTTACATATATTTTATTGATTTTAATATTTTTGAAATATCAAAAATGTGTCTAATTCATGGTGAATAAAGTGATTATCTGTGAATTTAATTCTTTTATATTTTTGTACTTTTTACATTTGATTTGATGGAAATAAATCAATTATTGTAAGCTGCTTCCTAATGTGTATAGTTGCTAATTACTTGACATTACTAAGAAATTTCTCAATAAAACTTTTCTTTGTAATTATTATTTAGTAGTAATTTTGGTCTTCACATGTTCGACCCCAGTCGCATGTTTGCCAGGCCTGTATTATGGATCACCTTGCTTACACATCATTTTTTTTTATTTACTATAAATCAGTGGTTTATCAAAATAAAAAATACAATAGCACAAAGTACTAAAACAAACTTTTTAAAAATCCTATTTAAAAAAAGAAATTTTACTACAAAATTAAATTTAACACAATGCATTTTGTTTCTCCGTAACTAATTCAGACATTTAAATATTTTGTTAATAATTGGAAAAGAAAAAAAATGAATGAATTACTTTGTAAATTTTTCAAAAATTTTCAAACATTTAAACTATTCAATGGAAAGTCATTTCTAGCTTAAAAACTCTTAAATACTTATATATTAAAAGATTGAAAATGGTTGGAGCTATTTACATCTAATAATTTTATAAAGATTAAAAATAGTATTACATTAACAAAATTAGTTACAGTTTTACAAGTTGGTTCAATTAATAATTTAATAACAAAATGATTACAAAATAACTAAATTTAACTTTTAATATCCTATACATAAAATAAAATATTAAAAAAAAACCCTGCACAGTTAATTAATGAATTGATTCTAAAATGAAAGTAAAAAGACGCCCATACAATATCAAGTAATTACAGATAGTAAATCAAAAATATCAGATTTCTACAAGACAAAGACAGTTTTAAACAATTTTTACTTTTAGGATAATAATTGCAACGCTTATATATAACTCTTATATCTTTGTTTCTTTATGTGATATAAATATTTTGAAAATACACACATTGTATAAATTTTTATAGTAATAACATAAATATTAGTAATAGGTCTCATATTTATTGATGTGAAATATTTATAAACTCTCAGGTCACAAAAAATAAATATATACAAGCAAGTTTCAATAGATAAATCCTGGAGCATTATTTGTCTTATATAACTTACCAGATACTTCTTGTCTTGTGTCTGATTCACTCCATCCTTTCCCATTTCCACTATGCATAGACTTCAAAGAACTTTTATTGGAATAGTCTTGAGTCCTTTTCTTGTCTCTGTTTCTGCTTGAAGGAAAGGCTATGTCCTGAATATACATCTGATCAAAATAAAATTCATGAATTTAAAAGAAAAGAAAGATATATGATAAACAAATGTTACTTTGTTAAAAGAATTGATAAGTATAAAATCAAGATTCATACAAGAGTTTATCAGAAAAGAAACAAAAAATAAATAAAATGATACTTATATTGCATATCGAGTTATACTTATCTTAATATATTTATTAAGTCAACTTTTTTGGTGTAAAAATTAGTTTTAACGCTAAAAGTTAATAAAATTTCTTTAAAACAATAAAAATAGATATTTTCATAAGAAACAACTGTTACTTTTCCTACAACTGATATCTCGTATGTGTATGAGATCAGAATTCATACTAAAGTAATAATAATTATAAATATATATTTAAGAAAAGATACTGATTCACTTAATTAAGGCTGATGTATTTATGAGTAAAATAGTCTTTATTATTTACAGTTAAAGTATTTTCTAAAAAAATATGGATACTTTAAAATGTCAATTTAATTCCAATAAAATTTAGCAACAAGACGTAAATCAAATAAAATAATTTGAATACATTTTATAAGCTTACCTGAGAAATTGAATCTGCAGTGGATTGATGGTTTGATTGTGGAGCTGATAAAGTTTGTTGACTGCTGATTTGTTGACTACTTGCGTAAGGATGGGTTTGCATTCTAGGTGTTGGTGGTTGACTACTTCTTCTCATACCAACTGCATCACTTGTAGGAATAGCAACATTAGACCAAGGATTTGCTGGGTAAGGAGGACTTATCAAATGTCTCTGACCACTACTCACATATCCGCCTTCTGCTACGGGAACACTTCGAGGATTGCAACAGCGAAGGATACACACTGAGATTGAAGCTGTAATGATCACAGCTATTGTCACTGCTACAGACACAATGATAATTGCTGAAGTCAGGTGGATCTTGTTATCTTTTTTGATGTTAACAGCATTTAACATTTCTGATGTCTTGTTGCTTACGGTCAGTGTCAAATACACAGTAGTTCTGGCTGATAGAACTGGGCTACCACTGTCCTTCACTAAAAACTCCAGCTCATATGAGCCAGCATCTTGTTGGCTTAGGACATGAGTTGAACATAACAAACCAGTGTACTGGTTGATGCTGAATATCTGTTTGCTATTGCCTCTGATTATTTCATATTTTAGAAATGCATTCTCTTGACTGTCACTGTCTGATGCCTTTATCTGGCTGATGTTCTTTGTATGATGGGGGTAATATGTTACATCCATATTATAAGGATTAACACTGGGAAATGTGAAATATGGAGCATTATCATTTTCATCTCTCACCTTAACAATCACATTCACTGTGTTATTCAATGATGGACTTCCTTTGTCTTTTACAAACACTTCAAAATTATAAGTATCTTGAAACTCATGGTCTAAAGACATAATTGAAGAGATTAATCCAGTTTCAGTGATTCGAAATGGTACAAATTGTTTATTGGTGGTCAGTAAAGAAAAAGACAGTTTACCTCCAAGTCCCAAGTCTGGATCTGTGGCATTTATGCTGCCAATAGGAATTTTTGATCTCTGGTTTTCATCAATGAAGAACTTAAATAATTGTTTAGAAAATTGGGGCTGTTCATCATTCACATCCATCACTTGAACTGAAAATCTGCTTTCACTTTGAAGAGGAGGATTTCCTTTATCCTCACAACTGATCTTAATGTCATGGTGATCTTCACTCTCTCTGTCCACTGGTTTCTTTACAATTACTTGATATTTCTTTGTATCCAGACTTTGTAGTTGAAACTTATTGTGATCAAGATTACAAGTAATCTTTCCATTTTGATCAGCATCCTGGTCAGTTACCTTCACATATGCAATAAAACTTCCAACCTTAATATCTTCAGAGATATCAACTGTATTTTCTTTTGATGCAGATCCAAAATTAACATCAATTATTGGAGCATTATTCTGTTCATTGATCACATTCACTTCAACCATGGTCTGAGCGTTTAATGGAGGGTTTCCTTCATCAGAAGCTTCAACATAAAGCTTATACTTAAGATTTTGGCCAGTTATAAATTTCTTCATTAGAAAGATTTCTCCAGTTTCTGATTTTAAATCAAAATGAGCTTTACCAATATCTGATGTTTTGGAGCTGAAATAATATAATATCTTGCCATTTTTGCCAAAATCTAAATCTTTTGCAGATAAAGTAGTAATAGGCAATGCAGCATCAGGTTTATTTTTGATGGAAACATTATAAACATTTTGAGAAAAGATTGGAGAATTATCATTTATATCTGTCACAGAGATATGAATATGCAAGATACTTTCTTTAACAGGAGGTTGTTTATTTTTTGCAATTACTTGAATCTGATACATGTCTTTTGTTTCCCTGTCCAGGTTACCCTCTAATATGATTGCAAGTCGGGAAGTTCCATCTACTCTTTTAGATGAAAATAACGTAAAAGGTTCATCTCTTTCTTTTTTTAAATTATAAGTAATTTCATTATTCTGAATATCTACATCTCTGTCAATAGCATTTGGAATTGATATTTTAGTTCCCTTTGATTCATTCTCAACAAACTGAATTTTGATTACTTTACTCGGGAATTCAGGTTGATGGTCATTTATATCTTTTATGATAACTTTAATTTCTAATAATTTGATGAATGTAGATGCCTTTTTCACAGCCACATCAACCATTTGGAAACATTCTACATTATAAGTACAAAGTGATTCAGCATCCAGTGTTTGGGCAGTGTACAATTTACCATTATTCTTTGAAACCCGGAATAATTTAGAATTTCCATTGATACCTTTCCGTAATTGGGTGAATGTAATTTGCTTTTGTTCATTAATTGTTACATCATCCATCAGATGAGTATCGGCAGCAATGTCACCCAAATAAGTATTTGTACCCTTGCCTTCTTCCACATAATATGTGAGGTCTACACATAGAGAAATGTGCAGCACACACAAAAACATATATAACTGTATCCACATGTTCCTGATATGAGAAGAATACATTGAAAGAAATTTCAATGAAAGCAAGATTTCCTGTATATCTGAAATTTAAAAGAATTCATTTGTTACGATAAAAAATAAATTAAAAAAGAACAAGTCAAGGATAGCATTGAATTATAATCACTGTTCTTGAAAAAATAATATTTGAAAAGTCCATATATATATATATATATATATACAATACATACTTAGGACAAAATATGTTTTTGCTAATTAATCAAGTTGTTTGAAAATGATTAATCTTTATTTTCAATTACACATGAATAATATACAGCCCTTCATATTTCATAGATGTTTATAAAGTTTCCTGTAACATAGAGCAGTTTGATGTGAAACTATCAGACATTACTTCTTAGTAGATCCATTGGTAGACAATGGGAATGGTCTTCCAGATTCACAGTTAGTACAGGCTTTTAACAGTTGACATCCTTTGAGATGGAAGAAGGTTTATAACTATAGTAGACTATATCCAATATCTTAACAAAATTTATAACAATTTGATTCAATTAATGATCTAATTAATGACTTAATGACCACACTAGTGTAATAATTAAATTTAACTATTAAAATCCTATTTAAAAATGAAACAATAATTCTACTAAAAAAGTAATTTTCTAAAAAAAAGATATAGTTTACAAAAGGCATTTCAAAAATGAAGGTAAAAGACTCCTTGGAGACACCGGATAGATACAGCTTTTACTTTATAAACTTTCCTTTAACATAAAGCGGTATTGATGTCAAACTATCAAACATTACTTCTTAGAAAACTAGACTGGAAATAATATTCCAGAGATCCAATTAGTCCAAGCTTTTTATAATAGAGTTGACCTGCATGGAGATGAAATTAGTTTTCTTTTATGAAAATAGTAGACCAGATCCAATGTCCGTGACTCATCTATGATTCTATGATTATAGTATAATATTATTTAGATTTCTAACACTATCACTGACTGGTGGTTTCTGCAAGAGTTTAAATGACAGCAAGTCTCCTCAAACTCCAATATTTAGTATTCACTTATGCTATCATCTGGTTGTTTCAAACACCCCTCAACAGATTGTCAGTTGCTCTAGTCTCATTTTAAAGTTCTTTGGGATTGTTCATAATCTTCTTCTCACAATTGGCATAGCCTGCTTTCATATTCCATTTTTTAAATACATCTGGCCAAGTCTGGTCTGTTAACATTTGCTATACGCACAAATCAACATAATTTTTTCTGCTCACTTAATACAAACATATCAGTTCTTTTAGCCTGTTTTAAATCTTTTTATTATTGTTATTTAAGTTCGTGATTACCTTTAGACATAAATTACTTAAAATGATGAGAATTTTAAGTTACTTTGACTTCTAAAATATACAAATAATTTTTAAATAATATGTATTTAGAGTTACCTCCCCCTTGATCTTTAAATCATAAACTGGTACAATGCATGGAACCTACACATGTACTGATTGATTAACTCTCAAAGTTATCCAAAACAAACAAAAACATAAAAAACATTTGAAAATACAACAATTATAGTATATAGTAGTTTATCATAAAAGGACACGATAAAAATTAATATTCTTAATAATAAATCATTTAACTTTGTCTTTTTATTTTAATAACAAATATCCACGTTTTTACATGTAAGTGAATACATTCAGTTATTCAGTTTCATTCTAAATTTACAAAAGCAATTACAAAAGTAAAATTTAATATAAAAATAGGTACTGGTACAGTTTGTGACCCATGCTTAAACCGACTTTTCATCTGCATTTTCCGGCTGTTTATGGAAACAGCTGAAAAAAGCTGAATGAAAACGACCCTTGCATCAAAATCAAAACGAGGCAGTGTTATCAAAAAGGAAAAAATAATGAAACAACATTCAAAGCAAAAAAAAACAAGTAACTGTATGTTTAATTTTATGAAAAAATATTTATTTTTTCACAAAGTATGATGCAACAACTGTTATAATTTTTTTTTTTTACAAGAAAGTTATTTTTTTCACAGGAAAGTTAAGGTTTGCTAATTATTATTATTTTTTTGTTTCGATAAATTGTTTTTTATTTTACTGGTACAGTTTTTGAAGAAGACTGGTTAGTTTTGGGCTAGTTTAAGGTTAGGTTAGGGTGAAAAAGAAAAACAGTTTTTACATTGTTTTTAGGATTAGGGTTATGAGTTAAAGTGAAAAAAAAACAGTTTCTTTTACATTGTTTAGTCCTTCAGGAGACTGAATCGTCTGTCATAAAACACTGAAAATCATTATCGCTTAAATCAATTGTCTGAATTCTATGTTTTACTAAATTCACAATTAAAAATTGTAGTCTGCTGTAATCTTATTGACTAAGCGCTTCGGCATCTTCCAGCTGTATATGTAAACTGCCGGAAGATGCCAACGAAAAGTCGGTTTTAGCATGAGTCACAAACTGTACTAGTACCTAAAAATAATTTAACTCTTTCTAATAAGATGTTATACAATTAGCTTTAATTAAAAAATGTATTTCTAAAAAATATTTAATATAAAATTTTAATAAAATCTACATAATTAATTAGCTTTTAAGAGAAGATAAGTATATTCATCAAAATATAGAATTGCCTGAATTCTATTTAACCATTTATATATTGCTGTAATAGATGCCCTTGAAAAACAAAATGTCCTTAAATGTGATATAAGTATTAAAATCATTTATAATTTCAAGTGAGGATTACAAAGAATTTTCATCATGGGAAAACATACATTAATTAAAATTTTGTTTTTACTCAGTAAAAATGATTCATTTTATAATTCATTGTTTTGGGAATTTCTAATGAATAATTGATTCATTGATTATTTTTTAAGAGATCAGTGTATAATAAATATCTAACATTCAGATAGGATGTGTTAAACCTTTCAACATTAATTACAAATTTTAGCTATCAATCACTTCTGACAAAATGCTTTTGAATTTCTTTGAAATAAATTGCTTTACATGGTTATGCTTTAAATATTGAATGTAATTTGCACTTTTGGGTATTTTGACATGGTTCATGTGTAAAAAAAATGTTTGACGTCACAGACACTAATTATTTCCTTCTGAAATAGTTATAGACAAAAATAAAATAAAACTTCATAATTTCCATCAAAAAGTCAAATCTTTTAATAGAAATATTGTAATTCTCAAAAACATTAAGTATGACATTTTGAAAGTAAATGTTTATCTCTAATTTTATTCTATTTACGTTTTGTTTAGCATATTTCTGAATGGGTAAAGTCTGGTCCAGATACTTCATGGTTTATATTTTATCAGTGATTGTCTTTTAAAATTAGCTGAAGCCATATCGATGTCAGGTGAGAAGTTAAAATCATAATCTTAAAAATTATGTTCTCTTCATTTCTTTATTAAAAAATAATTCATTAAAAATAAATCTGTAATAATTTACCATAGAACAGACAGCTTCTTTACACTTTTTAACTTCTTTTCCTTACTATCCCATAATATCCCTCCACCCTCTTGTCGGAGTCATACTATCTGAACTGTTCTTCCTCATTTGGACCATACTATCTACTCTCACACCTCTCTAGAAGACCCTATCCCCTCAGATAAAGTTTAATATATATATATATATATATATATATATATTTGTGAACTTTAGTTTTTATTCATGAATTTCAACGTCATACATAACGCTTAAAAAAAAAATTTTTTTTTCATTTTATATAGTATGTTCCCCATACAATTCATTATTCATTTTACGGTGTGACACCATTTTGTCTCTTCATATATATATATATATATATATATATATATATATATATATATATATAATCTTCTATATAAAACTGAATGTTTGTGTGTGTGTTACTTATAGAAAAAAAGTTAGAGAATATATATAAAATCTAAAAGTGTATTCTGATGTAAAATTCACAGAGTAAGTTGATGGGCATATTGCTGAATCTCTAAACCCACCCCTTAGGGGTCTATGGGGCAGATTTTATCAGGGGGGTAGGTCGTTTTCAGTTATTTTTCATTCTATTTTATAGTAATTAGAAAATGCTGAATCATATTTTGCTTTAATTACGTAATACTTTGAGATAACTTTTAATTTTATTTAACGTTTCTTAGCGTCAATTCTATTTACATGGAGGGTGGTAAGAAACTATGCGAAGGTCCACCACTAGCCGCCACTGCCCGCCACTCTGTACGTACACAAATACATGTACATTTTATAATATCTTATATAAGAAAAGTATTCGGCGTTGTCCGGCAAATTATGCCTCAATTACATAAAACAATTTATGGTTTTTAATGAAATTTATTTATTAGAGGATAGCTAAGGAAGAACGATAACTCACGTTTAAAAACACAATTTAGTTTTTTTAAAAAGGTTAGAGAATATAGATAACATATAAAAGTGCATTCTTATGTAAAATTCACAGAGTAAGATGATGGGAGTATTCCCGAATCTCTAAACCTACCCCTTAGGGGTGGGGGTCGTCTTCAGTTATTTTTCATTATATTTTATAGTAATTTGAAAATCCTGAGTCATATTTTAATTTAATTATGTAATAATTTCTAATAACTTTTAATTTTATTTAATGTTTCTTAGCGCCAGGGACACGCCTCTAAATTTTTAGTTCTTTGGTATTGTTTTTTAAATAAGCAACGAACGCTAAATTTAAATACTTAATCTGCCAACTAATTGAGTATACAAACACTGTTTTTTGATTCTGTACCCGGGCAGTTTAGGTCACCTATGAAAAACGCTTTTCAGGTGCTTCTGCAGTTTACATCACCTATGAAAAACGCTTTTAAGACTATTGACTTCATCAACATTACATATTTTCTTAATATGTTACAATGGAGTGGGGTAAGAAATTAGGTATTGACGGGACCATTTGGTCTACTTGGTGTTGTCCGGGATCAATAATTTTAATTACATTTAAAGCAGATGGCTCCGGGGGAAAATGAATTACATTATTATTAGTTTTTAACACATTTAAACAAGAGAAGAATCATATGGGAAAAAGGGAAATAGAGGGTTGAAGGAGGGAGGGAAATAATGGGGGCCAGGGAAAGAGAGAGGCTAGAGAAAGAATAGAGATTGAAGTTTTTATATAAAGATGTTACACACACTATTTAATTTCTACTACTTTGTTTTTTTATTGCCCCGGGCAACGCCGGGTAGCCCTGCTAGTATATATATAATTATAGATATTTGTTTTTATCTACATACGTAAATGTTTCATCCTCAAGGGAACTGTCAGTGCAGAGAAGAATTATTCACACTGGCGCCGGACTTGAACCCCGGAACACGAGTTATATTTCAAACTCAAATTGTAACGTCTTGGACCTCATATATATATATATATATATATATATATATATATATATATATATATAACAATATTTATAAATAAATATTAAATTATTATTACCTACAGACACCAGCGTTTCAAGCTTATTGCTCTCATCAGTGTAGGAAGTGATGATTTAAGACGGCTTGAATGTGCAAACCCAGTTCACAGAGTCAACCTTAGCTCCGTAAGCTATCGCTCTATCCCCACGGCCACCAGAAATTATCACGTGATTAAGGGGAAATTAAGTTATATTTTGCCAAGAGGAAACTGACAGCATACATAAAACTATCGAGAGGGTTCAAAGAGATTCACTAATTCAATCAATATCATTAAAAAGCTAAAGTACAAGTAACAATTATATGTTAGAATTCTATTATTTATTCATTACCAGTTTACTTTACAGTTATTTTTAATTACAAGGGTAATCTTCATTATTAAGAAATTAAAAGAACATGTTTAAAGATATAAATGTAATGTAAAATAATCCATATGGTAAATGTTCTGAATAAAATGAATCGCATCCAGTAAAGTCCTAGGAAGCTAATTTCTATAGATATTTTTTAAAGATTCTATGGAAAGATTGTACAAGTTATAAAGAAGGTTTGTTAGGTATAATCAATTAACTCCTGAGATTTCTGATTGTGTCAGAAAACTAAGAAAAGTTATTTTGATTTATTTTGAAAAGTGGTAAACAATATTATTTGAAAATATTTCAAGTGACTTTTAAAAGGAATTATTGTTTTAATAAAAATGAAAAACATTAGAAGAAATGTGATTGGCATCTAAACTGACAGAACACTTCTACTTATCATGCTGATACATTTCCTTTATTGCATCATTTTCAAAAAGTATTATAATTATACACATGATTTACATTTAAAGAACTATGAATTAATAAATATAAGACATAAATTTTATAATTTTAAAGTAGATATTTTTAGATAGCAGAATTTACGATGACATTTGAACTATTCTCAGTAAATACCAAATGGAAGATAACAAAATATGTTATGTAAAAGTATGATTAAGAATAAGAAAAAGTTTCAAATAAAGTGTGTATAAATTTTTCAATAAAAGTTAAGTAAGGAGGTATTATAAAGAAATTATGTAAGTTTTACTTTTTTTCAAAATCTTGATAAAGAATTAAATTATTTTGAGAAATAAATATTTTTGGATGAAGTATTTGTTTTTATTATTAAACTAAACCTATTTATTGATTTAGTTTTGAGTTTGTAAACACCAGGAAAAAGAAATAAAATAACAAATCAAATATGCATATATATGTAGCTTGAATATTAAATACTGTTACAAAGATTTTTAATAAACGTGGGTTATTATATATATATATATATATATATATATATATATATATGTTACTTTTGAAAAAATTGTCAGTATCATATATAATGCATCCATGAATCACTGGCACCCCTAATATGTTTTATTATTTAAATAGAATAAGTACTGTAATATAAATATACATTATTCATAAAAATTGTTTTTTTCTTACAATTTAAAAAAAAAAATTAATCTGAAGGGTAATACACAAAATAAAACTTATTTTAAACAAAATGTCTATTTCTTCTTGTTGTTAAATTCATTCTTCTAATATATTACCTTATACCTGAAGAGTGATACTTAATGCTACATCATTCTTCAAAATAATATTGTAATTGATAATTTAAAAATAATAAAATTTATATTTAATACTTTCTGAAGAATTCAAAATTCAAATCTGTAATAAATTTGAAATTAATTTATAATACATGTCAAGAAAATATTACTACACAGAAATCATTGTTTCTAAAAAAAGTGAATTAATAAATTGTTTAAATCTAATATTTTATCAAAATTGTGAGTGATGTTGATCTTTTTCATTAAAAGTGTACATAAAAGTAAAATACAGGAAAATAACTGGAAAAACGTAATCATCAAACAATGGCCATTGACAAGGAGCTTGATACAAAAATGGCGTATAACACTTTCAGGTCAGAAATTACTTCATTTGAATCTAAAAAATATTGTAATTTGAAGAAAAAAAATCAGTGAAATCATATTTTAAAATAAACTTACCTTTGATATGAAATCTATAATTGCTTAAATAATATAAAGAAAGCAAATCCACAAAAAACGTTTCCTCCTGCAGCTGCTATTGCATGACATCTTGATGATTCCTTTGTGTTGTTTATGTGAGAGAGATGAAGCCAGTAGTCCTACTTTACATGTTGTGTGCTCAATGGCTGCTGTTCTAATGAAATGTATTTTTTTTTCAGAATATGTAACAAGAATATTTTTTATTTATATTTTCTATTCCTAGAGGTCTACATACATATTATTTTTATATACTTTTCTTTAAAATATTAGTAAATCCAATTTCTTTAAAAGATAATACCTAATGTTACAAAGGAAATAAATGAAAGATTTGTTTTTATTTTTTATCTTCATTGAAGCGATGTGCTACATAATTCGTATTAAAAATTAAATTGAAGATTTTCTTGATGAAAACATTTTTTAATTTTCTTGGAAATAGTTAGAAAGTATAAGTTATGCAGTTATTGACAATTATTTTTTTAAATATCAATTAATTACAAGTTTTAACAATAAAATAATTTTTATTTTATTTAAATTCAATTATCGGAATGTAACTTTTTAACTTAAAATTAAGAAATAGATTGTTGGGAAATTTTGATAGTAAAAGATTAAATAATTAATTTTTATTCTTTATATTTCAAACTTAATTAATGATGGAAATTGAAATATTTATTTAAAACATAATTAACATATTTTCAAAAATGTGTTTATGTGAGCATATTTACTGGGGTACAGGAGGTAGAGGTCTATTGATAGATGTTTGACTCCCACTTGAAGGGACATTCCTTGATTGTACATATTTAGTAGATGAACTGTCAACACCTGAGTAAGACTTTGACTCTGCATGCGGACTGTCTTCATTCATATATGGTGTGTAAAAGCCTCTGGCTACAATTGTGGTATCGCTGGGATAGTTGACAGTTTGCCCCAGCGGCCGCATATCTGTATTATGTTGGTGGCTTTTTTGTGAAAGAGGTGGATTACAATACTGAGAAGAGTAGTCATCTGAAAAATAGTAGATTGTATTTAAGAAATTAAAAATCATAATTCAAATCTGACCAAAAGAATGATTTAAATCATTTTTTTAATGTATTTGAAACATTAATTTAAAATAATAAACATTTCATTTATAACTTTGTTGTACACATGAAACAAAATCTTTCTCGTTTATTCATATAGATGGCTAAACATTAACATTTTGGTAATTCTGATACAAATTTGTTATCCTTTTAATGTTACTGTAAAGAAAGGAAAAGAAAAAAGAAATCAATTTGCCATTCCATTTGCAATTTAGTAATAGATTGCAACTTGTTGAAAATCAAGTTGGTCCCTTAAAAGAAAAGAACATTTGAATTTTAATATTTAAATTAAAACAATCATTGAATTAAAAAACAATAAATAATAGTTAATTAATAAAATGTCATTTTTAAAAAAACAATATACAAATTAATAAACCTTGCAACTGATATCACACATACAGAAGAGTACATATAAATGATAGTGTGTCTATTGTGTATAATTGAATTAACTTCAGATAGGACATTTTGAATTTACTGTTAATGTGAGACATCGGCCTAATTTTAGCATGTATTCATTTAGATTATTTCAGATTTTAATGACTGGAGAGCTAAATTTAAATTTGAGTTAAACTATGATAGCTACTATAATTTCATACAGTAATCTAACAATAAATTATATTTATAGAACAAGGGCTACATTAATAAAACTGTCTGACCATTTCTTGTCTGTTTGTGTATGCATGTGTGTGCGTCTCCCACCCTCTACATGACTTACACATCATTTTTTTAAAATTTACTATTAATCAATGGTTTATCGAAATAAAAAATACAATAGTGCAAAGTACTAAAACGAACTTTAAAAAAAATCCTATTAAAGAAAGGAATTTTACTACAAAATTAAGTTTAACACAATGCATTTTGTTTCTCCATAAACAATTCAGACATTTTAATATTTTGTTTATAGTTGGAAAAGAAAAAAATGAATGACATACTTTGTAAATTTTTCAAAAATGTTCAAGCATTTAAACTATTCAATAGAAAGTAATTTCTAGCTTTAAAATTCTTAAATATTTATGTATTAAAAGATTGAAAATATTTGAACCTATTTATATCCAATAATTTTATAAAGATTAAAATAGTATTACGTTGACAATATTAGTTACAGTTTTACAAGTTGGTTGAATTAATAATTTAATGACCGAATGATTACAAAATAATCAAATTTAATTTTCAAAATCCTCTATTCAAAATAAAAAGTAAAAAAAAAACTTGCACAGTTAATTAAAGAATTGATTCTAATATGAAAGTAAAAAGACTCACATACAATGCAGAGTAATTACAGATAGTAAATCAATAATATCAGATTTCTACAAGACAAAGACAGTTTTTAACATTTTTTACACTTATGATTATAATTGTGATGCTCATATATAACTCTTTTATCCTTGTTTCTTTATGTGATATAAATATTTTGAAAATACATACATTGTATAAATTGTTAGGGTTATAAAATAAATACTAGTAATATGTCTCATCTTTATTGATGCAAAAATAAGTAAATACAAACAAGTTTCAATAGATAAACTATGAAGTATCATTTATCTTATATAACTTACCAGATACTTCTTGTCTTGTGTCTGATTCACTCCACCCTTTCCCATTTCCACTATGCATAGACTTCAAAGAACTTTTATTGGAATAGTCTTGAGTCCTTTTCTTGTCTCTATTTCTGCTTGAAGGAAAGGCTATGTCCTGAATATACATCTGATCAAAATAAAATTCATGAATTTAAAAGAAAAGAAAGATATATGATAAACAAATGTTACTTTGTTAAAAGAATTGATAAGTATAAAATCAAGATTCACACAAGAGTTTATCAGAAAAGAAAGAAAAAATAAATAAAATGATACTTATATTGCATATCGAGTTATACTTATCTTAATATATTAATTACGGCAACTTTGTTGGTGTATAAATTAGTTCTTAACAATAAAAGTTAATAAAATTTCTTTAAAACAATAAAAATAGATATTTTCATAAGAAACAACTGTTACTTTTCCTACACCTGATTCCTTGTATGTGTATAGAATCAGAATTCATACTAAAGTAATAATAATTATATATTTAAGAAAGGATACTGATAACATTATTCACATAATTAAGGCTAATGTATTTGTGGGTAAAATAGTCTTTATTATTTACAGTTAACAAAGTATTTTCTACAAATATATATATACTTTAAAACGTCAACTTAATTCCAATAAAATTTTGCAACAAGATGTAAATTGAACAAAATAATTTTACCACATTGTTACTTTGTTAAAAAAATAGGTAAGTGGAAAATCAAAATTCATACAAAAGTGAATCAGAAAAAACGAGAAAAAAATCAAAATGATTGTATATCGAACAATACTCATCTTATATATTAATACATGGAAATTTATTAGTGTATGAATTAGTTCTTAATAAAAGTTAAGAGAAATTTCTATAAAAAAAAATGTTAAAAGATATTTTTATCTGAATCAACTGTTGCTACAACTGATGCCTGTATATGTATTATATCAGAATTCATTGTAAAGTAAAAATCATTATATATTTAAGAAAAGTTACTGATAACATTATTCACTTAATTAAGACTAATTTATCTCTGTATGCATTTCATTGGAAGACTAAAATTAAAAGAGATATTTTTTGAAATAATATGGATATTTAAAATGTAAACTTAATTCCAATAGAATATAGCAACAAGATGTAAATTAAACAAAATAATTCAAATACATTGTGTACACTTACCTGAGAAATTGAATCTGCAGCTGATTGAGGATTTGATTGTGGAGCTGACAAAGTTTGTTGACTGCTGATTTGTTGACCACTTGCGTAAGGATGGGTTTGCATTCTGGGTGTTGGTGGTTGACTGCTTCTTATACCAACTGCATCAGGAAGAGCAACATTAGACCAAGGATTTGCTGGGTAAGGAGGACTTATCAAATGTCTCTGACCACTACTCACATATCCGCCTTCTGCTACTGGAACACTTCGAGGATTGCAACAGCGAAGGATACACACTGAGATTGAAGCTGTAATGATCACAGCTATTGTAACTGCTACAGACACAATGATAATTGCTGAAGTCAGGTGGATCTTGTTATCTTTTTTGATGTTAACAGCATTTAACATTTCTGATGTCTTGTTGCTTACGGTCAGTGTCAAATATACAGTAGTTCTGGCTGATAGAACTGGGCTACCACTGTCCTTCACTAGAAACTCCAGCTCATATGAGCCAGCATCTTGTTGGCTTAGGACATGAGTTGAACATAACAAACCAGTGTACTGGTTGATGCTGAATATCTGTTTGCTATTGCCTCTGATTATTTCATATTTTAGAAATGCATTCTCTTGACTGTCACTATCTGATGCCTTTATCTGGCTGATGTTCTTTGTATGATGGGGGTAATATGTTACATCCATATTATAAGGATTAACACTGGGAAATGTGAAATATGGAGCATTATCATTTTCATCTCTCACCTTAACAATCACATTCACTGTGTTATTCAATGATGGACTTCCTTTGTCTTTTACAAACACTTCAAAATTATAAGTATCTTGAAACTCATGGTCTAAAGACATAATTGAAGAGATTAATCCAGTTTCAGTGATTCGAAATGGTACAAATTGTTTATTGGTGGTCAGTAAAGAAAAAGACAGTTTACCTCCAAGTCCCAAGTCTGGATCTGTAGCATTTATGCTGCCAATAGGAATTTTTGATCTCTGGTTTTCATCAATGAAGAATTTAAATAATTGTTTAGAAAATTGGGGCTGTTCATCATTCACATCCATCACTTGAACTGAAAATCTGCTTTCACTTTGAAGAGGGGGATTTCCTTTATCCTCACAACTGATCCTAATGTCATGGTGATCTTCACTCTCTCTGTCCACTGGTTTCTTTACAATTACTTGATATTTCTTTGTATCCAGACTTTGTAGTTGAAACTTATTATGATCAAGATTACAAGTAACCTTTCCATTTTGATCAGCATCCTGATCAGTAACCTTCACATAGGCAATAAAACTTCCAACCTTAATATTCTCAGAGATATCAACTGTATTTTCTTTTGATGCAGATCCAAAATTCACATCAATTATTGGAGCAATGTTCTTTTCATTGATCACATTTACTTCAACCATTGCCAAAGAGCTTAATGGAGGATTGCCACTATCAGAAGCTTCTACATAAAGCTTATACTTTTTGGGGCCACTTATAAATTTCTTCATTAGAAAAATTTCTCCAGTTTCTGATTTTAAATCAAAATGAACTTTACCAATATCTGATGTTTTGGAGCTGAAATAATATAATATCTGTCCATTTTTGCCCAAATCTAAATCTTTTGCAGATAAAGTAATAATAGGTAAGGTAGCATCTGGTTTATTTTTGATGGAAACATTATAAACATTTTGAGAAAAGATTGGAGAATTATCATTTATATCTGTCACAGAGATATGAACATGCAAGATACTTTTTTTGGCAGGAGGTTCTTCATTTTTTGCAATTACTTGAATCTGATATATGTCTTTTGTTTCCCTGTCCAAGTTACCCTCTAATATGATTGCAAGTTCTGAACTTCCATCAACTCTTTTAGATGAAAATAATGTAAAAGGTTCATCTTTCCCTTTTCTTAAATTATAAGTAATTTCATTATTCTTAATGTCTACATCTCTGTCAATAGCATTTGGAATTGATATTTTTGTTCCTTTTGAATCAGTTTCAAGAAAGTGAATTTTGATTTCTTTACTTGGGAACTCAGGTTGATGGTCATTTACATCTTTTATGATAACTTTAATTTCTAATAACTTGATGAATGTCGATGCCTTTTTTACAGCCACGTCAACCATTTGGAAACATTCCACATTATAAGTACAAAGTGATTCAGCATCCAGTGTTTGGGCCGTGTATAGTTTTCCTGTATTCTTTGAGACACGGAATAATTTAGAATTTCCATTGACACCTTTCCGTAATTGACTGAATGTGATTTGCTTTTGTTCTTTAATTGTTACATCATCCATCAGGTGAGTATCTGCAGCAATGTCACCCAAATAAGTATTTGTACCTTTGCCTTCTTCCACATAATATGTGAGGTCTACACATAGAGAAATCTGCAGCACAGATAAGAATGTAGATAATTGTATCCACATGTTCATGATATGAGTAGGATAAATCAAATGAAGTTTCAATGAAATCAAGATCTGTATATCTGAAATTTAAAAGAATACATTTATTACAGTGAAAAAAATCAGAAAAGAACAATTCAATAATATGGAATTATAGTCACTTTAAAAAAACTTTGAAAAGGTCTATATATACATTATATGTTTAGGACAAAATATTTTTAGCTAATTAATCAAGTTGAAAATGATAAATCCCCATATTCGATGACACATGAAATAATATACAGCTCTTCAAATTTTATAGATGTTTATTAAGCTTCCTTCAACATAGAGCAGTATTGATATGAATCTGTCAGGCATACTGGTGCTACCAGATCAAGCTGTCTGAAGATACCGGCTTCCTGACTATAAATGCACCAAACATTAATGTTATTGTTCTTTTCTTTTCCCTATGCAAAACTCAATCATGTTCGGCAAAGCCCAAAACAAAAATAACAATTTTCCTCTACAAAACAAACAAATCAAACACCATGAATAAATACTTGAAAATATTAAGAACCTGAAGCATAAAAACTTTTACCAAAATGACCAGATTCGGCATTAAATAACCCGAAAAGGGTTGATACGCTGTAAAACAAAACAACCAAACCAAACACCATGAATAAATACTTTAACATATAAAGAACTTGAAGCATAAAAACTTTTGCCAAAATGACCAGATTTGGCATTAAATAACCGGAAAGGGTTGATATGCTGTAAAACAAAACAACCAAACCTATCAGGTATAATTTGTTAGAAAATTCTTTGGTAAATACTGAGAATGGTTTTTAAGATGCACAATTAGTAGATGCTTTTAACAGTTGAACTCCTTTGAGATGGAAGAAGGTTTGTTTTATAACAATAGTAGACTATATACAATGTCCTGACATTATTTGTGGTTTCATTATTATAATATTATCAGTATTATATAGATATGTAACACAGTCACTGACTGGTGGTTTTTACAGAAGTTTAAATGATAGCAAGTCTTTTCAAACTCTTCCATTCAGTATTCAATTGTGTTATCACCTGGTCAGTTAAAAAAAACACAGTAGATTGCCAGTTGCTCGAGTTTAATTTTAAAGTCCTTTAGGGTTGTTCTTAATGTTGTAATCACAACTGGAATAACTTGTTTTCATATTCCATTTTTTAATACTTCTCTGGCCAAGTCTGGTTTGCTTGATTTGTGCACAAATCAACAGACTTTTTTCAGCTTATTGACTATAAACATATCAGGTCTTCTAGTCCATTTTAAATCTTATTATTATTGCTATCCATATGGATTACTTTTAGACAGAAATTACTTAAAATGATGAGAATTTGAGTTACTTTCACTTCTAAAAATATACAAATCATTTTTAACTAATATATATTAAGAGTTATATTCCCTTGACCTTTGGGGTTGGGTGGGGCAGTGTATTCCCAGATATTACTTCCTCTATTTTGGGGAGGTAGTGTAGTATCTCTACTGTTGTCATGATACCATCCTACCAGGCATTATCTCATCCTTTGGGGGCGGGGAAGTCGTGTAATATATGTTTGTTCATTATGATACCGGAAGGTTATGGTGAACTGATGACCTGGGTGTGTCAAGTTCTCAATCCTGTTCGTTCCACAGAAACATTTTCACTTAGGATGTTGGCAATCTTTATGTGGTCACTCCTATCAGTACCCGATGTCTTTCTAGAAAGGATTCTCATTAGAAAGATATAGGGGAAACCAATGCCAACAATATTCATATGAAATGAATGAATGAACTGTAATACCATCCTCCCAGGCATTACCACTTCCTTTTTTGTGGGAGGGGAAGAATCCTCCCAGGCTTTATTTCCTCCTCTGCTGGATAGTGTAGTATATTTTCATTCATCATGATACATTCTTCTCAGGCATTACCTCCTATTTGGGGGAGGGGGGGGGGGCAGTATAGTATATGTTTATTCCTCACGATACCATTTTCCCAGGATTACCTTCTCCTTTGTCTTTTTTGAGGGGGTGGGTGGTGTGTACTATCTATTCTGTTGTGATAATACCATCATCCCGGGCATTAATTCCTCCTTTTTTGAAGGGTAGTGTTCATCGTCATGATATCATCCTCTCAGTCATTACCTCCTCGTTTATGGGTCAGTGTATGTAGTTTGTTCACCATGAAATCATCCTCCAAGCCTAGTCAAAATCATGCGACCAGAGGAAACATATTTGCTAATAAAATGAATAAATTCAATAAGACAATAATTTTAATGTAGACATTTTATATACCAGAATTTACTATGACATTTGAACTATTCTGGAAGATAACAGTTTGTTGTGTAAAAGTATGATTATATTTCTTATACCGTTCCCCTTCGACCCAGGACTGTACCCTTCTTAACTCTGAAAGCATAGATACAGCACTCTCACTTGACTTGCATGCCCAAATACATGCATTTGGGGATTTTAATGCACACCACCGTGATTGGTTGGGATTCTCCAACTATACAGACACAGCTGGTAACTCCACGTAGTGCACTCCCTCTAACAGACTATTACTTTCCTGACCCGCCTCCCTGATCGTGTGGACCAGCAAGCCTCACTTCTTGACCTGTTCTTGACCACTGAGGCTTGTGTGACAAATGCCCATAGCCCGCTCGGAAACACTGATCACCTTGTGGTAATGATTGATATCACCATAAAATTTTGTCCCAAAGCTAATGAGCCGTTGCTCAAAACGACGAGATACTACGAGCAGGGTGATTTTGAATCCATCAGAAATCACATCAGCGACGCCCCATGGAGTGAAATTTTTTCACTCCCTGCTGATCAGTGTGCAAATGAGTTAAGCGAATGGGTCAAAGCAGGCATTGAAGCATATGTCCCCATATGAAAATTCTACAGCAAGCTCCACTCTCCACAATGGTTCACCTCAGAATGTGCAGCTGCTATTGCATAGAGGCAGCAAACATTCCGACAATTTGCCTGCCATAAGTCAACTGCGAATAGACAGAAATTTATAGAGTCAATAAATAATTGTAAGGCAGTGATAGGTGAAGAAAAGAGAAGATACACAGAGATGACTAGAAAACGCATTCAGTTACAGAAACTAGGTATTCGCGATTTCTGGAAAATCTACAATAGTGTGGTGAACAATGGACAATCAACAATTCCCCAGCTATCAAACCACAATGATGTCGTTTACATGGCAACTGATAAGACTGAACTACTTGCCCAGCGTTTCGCCTTAAACTCCACTTTGGACTCAGCAAACCACCCCTCCCTAAATTCCCATTGCAGACTGAAGCCACACTTGATAACCTGGTCATCACCCCATCTAAGGTCAAGGACATCATAAAAAACCATGACACCTCCAAAGCATGTGGGCCTGATCTTATACCTGTAATAGTAATAAAAAAATGCTCTGCTGAACTGGTCCATGTCCTCTCCAAACTCTACAACAAATGCCTTGCCGAATCTTGCTTCCCTGACAACTGCAAACTTGCTTCTATGGTACCAGTCCTCAAGAATTCTGGCGATAGAACTGATCCTCAGAATTATTGCCCCATCAGTCTACTCCCGCTCTTCGCTAAAATCTTTAAATCCTTAATCAATCTAGCGATAGTCTGGCATCTCGTTAATGCTAAACTTCTTTCTGACCGTCATCTCTGAACGCATATCCCATACACTGGATAAGGCAGGTGAAGCTAGGACGATAGCGCTTGATATAGCCAAAGCCTTTGACATAAAGGGCTTCAACTGAAAATTCATTCATATGGTATTATTTAATATAATTAGATCCTTCCTAACCAAAAGAAAGATCCAGGTTGTCCTTGATGGCCGTTCATTCAAACAACATGACATAAATGCTGGTGTACCCCAGGGATCGATTCTTGGACCTTTATTGTTCCTGATTTTCATAAACGACATCCCTGATGACATTGTGTCTGAAATGAGTATATTTGCTGATGGCACCACGCTCTACTCTCATCATGTGGGCAAAACGGACATGCACATGGCTGAATCCTTAGTAAGTGACCTCCAGTCTGTAGTGGAATGGGATCATAAATGGATGGTAACATTTAATGCTGCAAAGACAAACCTCGTTTCCTTCAATAACTACAAGAAACCTCTTCAACCACCAATTGCCATGGCAAATAACACCCTACCTGAGAGTCCAAGGTTCAAACTCCTCAGCCTAACATTCACAGGTAACATTAATTGGAACAAATGCATTGAAGACATTGCCAAGGCTGCTGCAAAGAAGGTAAGCTCCCTCTACCGTACTAATAAACTTCTCACACCTGACATTATCCTATATCTCTACAAAGCTACCATTCGCCTATGCATGGAGTATTATTGTTACATCTGAGCTGGTGCACCATCCACTAGTCTCTCCCTCTTAGACAACGTTAAAAAAGAGTCGCCAATTTAATAGGTCCCTCACTATTAACCAAGCTCCAGCCCCTGTCTCATCGCCACAATGTTGCATCCCTGTGCCTGTTTTACAAGTACTTAAATGGATTGTTCTCCGATGAGCTTGCTGCTCTGGTGCCCCCTCGCCATAAATACACTAGACCAACCCGACAATCAGCTAAGTCCCATTCATTCACTGTGGAGATCACCAGATGCCTGAGAGCCTTCTACTCCAATAGCTTCTTTCCTCGTACAGCTGGCCTCTGGAACTCCCTCCCTGTTTTCTCGACTGTACCGACATGCAGAAATTTAAAACTAATGTGAACAGACATCTAGCTGCACAGCTCCCAATTTAGGATGACCCCCAAAACTTTCACCCTAATTCTCAGTAGCCCTTTACGTTTACAGTGGCGGCCTGCCTTGTTTGGGGTGAACTAGGATAAAAAAAAACCCCGAAAAAGTTGCAGATAAAGTATGTATAAATTTTTAAATATAAGTTGAATAAGGAATTATTATAAAGAAATTATGTATGTTTTACTTTTTTTTTCTTTAAAATTTTTATTTATATTGATAAGAGATTAAATTATTTTGTGAATGAATATTTGTTTTCATTAAGTTATACCGATTTATGGATTTCGCTTTGACTTTGTATACACTAGTAAAATGAAGTAAAACAACAAAGCAAACATGTATATATATATAGCTTGAATACCGGATTATAATAACTACCTCTTCTTCTTATATATATATATATATATATATATATATATATATATATATATATATATATATATATATATATATAATAATTTCTGAAACAAATTTATTTATTAAGTCTCTTCAACACATAAAAGGGAGAATCATCAGCATTTCGCTATTAGTCTAAATAGACAGTAAAGCACCAATTAAGTTAGTAATTTTTAATATTGTTGAAAACTCTGTTTGGGACTCTACTCTTCATCTGAACTAATAGCAAAATGTTGATGATTCTCCTTATATGTGCTGATGAAGAGATTTATTAAATAAATTTGTTTCAGAAACATATGTCCACTATGAACTTTGTTGATGTTGAATTTTGGGAACATATATACTTAATAATGAATGTCATAATTTTATAACCCTTCTAAAATTTTTTTTTTTAATGGAAATCATGAAGCCACTTGATGTACTGAGCTAAAAAAAAAAAGTAGTTTCGGAAAATACAACCAAAAACTCACAAGTGCGACACATATACAACGAATGCTACGAAAATGAACGGAAAAAGATGAAAGAAGGTACGCCATTCCAAATGTTACCGAAATTTTATTTCATTAAAGGCATCTGGTTCTAAAAAACAAAAATGAATGTAAGATTCAGAAGTCATTTTGAATATGGAACGGCACACCTTCCTTCGTATTCCTCTGCTCGCTTTCGCAGCACTTGCTACACACACGTCACCCTGAAAATTTTTAGTTGTATTTTTCTGAAATAGTGCAGAACAAATACTTCAACGTCAAAAACTAGCAAACAAGTGTTATATGGATAGATTCCGACCCAGAAAACAATTCTTCCCCTGAAATGTGAGGACTAAAGGACAAAATAACAGAAGCAAGAGTTACGAGGTTGCTGAAGGTAAACCAATGGTCCACTTTCTACTCTGCTAACTGGGAGAATTTGCTTTACTTTTAAGAATGTTTAGGAAATTTAACGACAAACCAAACAGTTAATACATTAAGGGTTTCTATGTTTTTTTTTCTGATTTGAATAATTAAATTTATTCAAATCAGAAAACAAAACACAGAAGTCCTTATGTTAAAGTAAAATTTTTTCAATGCACCAGTGATAAAAAACAAAAACAAAACGAGTGTTATAAATATACAATTTAACAATTGTTTAGAAATGGTCTCATTTTTATTTTGAAGGAAGCTAAATGTAAAATTTCTTAACACGTAGAAAATGCATATTAAGTTATCTTCCCTTTTCATAAATTGTAATCCCATTCTGGATAACTGCCTAATTTGTATTAATATTCTAAACAGTGAATAATACACCATTGACAAATTATTCGGTAATGGTCTAGTTGGGAGTTTTGTAATGAAAACTTATGTATAAGGGATGAAAATAGTTTTATGTTGTTTTTTTTTAAAATATTAAATGAGGAACCATTTTGAGTAAAAATCTACTTATTACCCATATTGCAGTAACTAAGCAGCGATCAGGTTGATCTTACTGAACACATAAGAAAAACAAGTTCAAAAAAACATTATCTTGCTCAAAAGATTTCCATGTATTTTTGTATTTTTTATATTTTCAAATCTGTGCTAACAGTTATATAATTTTTACTGATTTATCCCGATGATCTCCTCTGATGATAAAAGCTTGCATTTTTAAAAATCAACGAGTTAAGGAAAGGAAAAAAAGTTTATTGATATATTCTTTGTTTAAACTACTTTATGATTCAATAAATATTGTTCTTTTTCCAATTTTTATTTTCATCATTCATTTCATTTTATAATTGCTCTATCTCGTATATTGAGTATTCACTGTTCATGATAGGATTATTCTAAAAATAATATTTTATCTTTATCAGCTTTCCATGTTATTTTATATATATATATATATATATATATATATATATATATTGCTGTATTAATGTTACTTCTACAAAAATTCTCACTATTAAACACAATGTCTCAATGAATTGTGGAAAACCTAATATATATGTGTACATGTTATAATTTAAATAGAATGAAATACTGTAATATAAATAAAAATAATTAATAACAGTTTTTTAAATATAAATTTTAAAACAAATTGATCTGAAGCGTAATACACAAAATGAAACTTATTTTAAGCAAATCTTCATTCTTTTGGTTAAATTCATTCATTTAACATATTGCTCTATCTGAAGAAAGATATTTATGCTATATCATATTTCAAAATAATAAATTTATGATATTTAATACAATTTAAATTAATTTATAATACATGCAAGGAAACATAACCATAGGGAAATCATAATTTCTAAAAAAAACAGTGAAAAAATAAATTGTTTAAAACTAATATTTTCTCAAGATAGTGAGTGATGTCGGTATTTTTTCTTAAAAGTGTAGATCAAAACAAACAAAAACAGAAAATAACTGGAAAAACATAATCATCAAACAATGGCCATTGACAAGGAGCCTGATACAAAAATGGCGTATAACAAGTACTGGTCAGATATTACTTCATTTGAATCTAAAAAATATTGTAATTTGAAGAAAAGAAATTTAATGAAATCATATTTTAAAATAAACTTACCTTTGATATGAAATCTATAATTGATTAAACAATATAAAGAAAGCAAATCCACAAAAAACGTTTCCTGCTGCAGCTGCTAATGCATGCCATCTTGATGATTCCTTTGTGTTGTTTATGTGAGAGGGAAGAAGGCAGTAGTCCTACTTTACATGTTGTGTGTTCAATGGCTGATGCTTTGATGAAATATCATTTTTACAGAATAAGTAACAAGAATATTTTTTAATTTATATTTTCTATTCCTAATGGTTTACATAATATTATTTTTCTATACTTTTCTCAACAATATTAATGAATGAATTTTTGTAAAAAGATAATACCTAATTTTAGAAAGGAAATAAATGAGAGATTTTTTTTAAATTTTTCATTTTCATTGAAGCAATGTTCTGCATAAATTGTATTAAAAATGAAGATTTTATAATTAATCTTAATACATTTTTTAAAATTTTCTATTTTAGAAATTATAATTTTTGCAGATTTTGAATATTATTATTGAATTAATTACTATTTTAACAATAAAATAATTTTTATTTTATTTAAATTCAATTATCGGAACATAACTTTTTAACTTAAAATTAAGAAATAGATTGTTGGGAAATTTTGATAGTAAAAGATTAAATAACTAATTTTTATTTTTTATATTTCTCACTTAATTAATGATGGAAATGGAAATATTTATTTAAAACCTAATTTAAATGTTTGTATAATTATTTTCAAGAGTGTGCTTATGTGAGCATATTTACTGGGGTACAGGTGGTAGAGGTCTATTGATAGATGTTTGACTCCCACTTGAAGGGACATTCCTTGATTGTACATATTTAGTAGATGAACTGTCAACACCTGAGTAAGACTTTGGCTCTGCATGTGGACTGTCTTCATTCATATATGGTGTGTAAAAGCCTCTGGCTACAATTGTTGTATCGCTGGGATAGTTGACAGTTTGCCCCAATGGCCGCATATCTGTATTATGTTGGTGGCTTTTTTGTGAAAGAGGTGGATTACAATACTGAGAAGAGTAGTCATCTGAAAAATAGTAGATTGTATTTAAGAAATTATAATTAAAATTAAAATAAAAAAATCCTTCAATTTCTTTTTTAAATTCAAATAATAAAAACTATGTTTTAGTATTTAACTAGCTCGCTATCGCTTTGCTACTTGAAATACTTGAAACATTAATTTAAAATGCTAAACATTTCATTCATAACTTTGTTGTAACAATTAAACAAAATCTTTCCCATTTATTTATATGGATATATGAACATTAACATTTTGATAATTTAGATACAAATTTATTTATCTTTTAAATATGACCGGAAAGAATAAATAAGAAGGAAGAAATCAATTTGCCTTTTATCTTGCAATTTTGTTGTGACCCTGTAAAGGGGCCGGAAGGAAGACATAAACTCAGAGTTTAGAGAAATACATCAGAGAACAAGAGTGGTTGTACATGTGGTTCCAGGTATTTACTTCCTTCCCACTGTAGGAAGATGTGGCACAAGGCCGGAAGGTGGGGAGAGTCAAACCAGCGCTCCTAAAAAAGGAGCTTTCTGACCTCTAAAAAATTGCGTGGGCAGTCCTGTCAGCATTCCCCGGTTGGGGCGTCTCAGGTAGTAAGCAATAAACTTACTCCACCCCAAAGAGGAGAGGCAAGGCCTGGGAGGGTGAACCTCCTAGGACTAATGCCTCAGCCCAACAGATAAAAGGCCACCGAAATGGCCTAGTTCCTGTCAGACTGGGGTTGAACCAACCCTGAGAAGCAAGTGCTCTCAGTATTTATGGTGAGTGGAAGAGTTCAAGTAGTCTGTTATAGGTAAGGTACCATACCAAATTTAGAAATATATTGCAACTTGTTGAAAAAAGTCAGTCCCTCTAAACATAGGAACATTTGAACACAAATGCTAAATATTTGTCCAGAAAATAAAACAATATTGCAAAACAGAACTATGTTATACTAAACTCAAAATAATTATTGAATTGAAAAACAATATAATAGTTAATTAATAAAATGTCCTTTTTCAGAACCAATATACAATTTATTAACCTTGCAACTGATATTGCATATACATTAACAGTATATAAAAAAGAAGGTGCGTTTATGTTGTAAAGTGGAATTAACTTGAAATAGGGCGTTTTTAATTTACCGTTAGTGCAAGAAATGAGGCGATCTTTCACATTTATTCATTTAGATTATTTCAGATTTTTATGACTGGGGAGCTAAATTCAAATTTTAGTTTAATTATGATAGATACTATAATTTCATATGATAATCTAGCAATACATTATATTTATACAGCTATCTCTATATTAATAAAACTCTCTGACCATTTCACATATGTCTGTGTCTCCCACCTCTACATGACTTATACATCATTTTTTTTTTTACTATTAATCAATTGATAAACAATTGATTAATAGTAAAAAAAAATAAAAAAATGCAATAGCGTAAAGTACTAAAACAGACTTTTAAAAATTCTTATTAAAAAAATATAATTTAACTACAAAATTAAATCTAACACAATGCATTTTTGTTTCTTCATAAACAAGTTAGACATTTCAATCTTTTGTTAATAGTTGAAAAAGAAAAAAAATGAATGAATTACTTTGTGATCTTTCTAAAATTTGACAGCATTTAAACTGTTCAATAGAAAGTCATTTCTAGCTTTAAAATTCTCAGATAATACTTATGTAAAAGTTTGAGAATATTTAAAGCTATTTACATTCAATAATTTTAAAAGATTAAAACAAAATTACACTAACAAAATTAGTTATAGTTTTATCACAATTTGGTTCAATCAATAATTTAATGACTGAATACAAAATAATTAAATTTAACTTTCAAAATCCTATATTTGAAAACAAAATTTGTAAAAAACATACAAAAAAGCAACATAGTTAGTTAATTAAAAAAATTATACTAAAATGAAATTAAAAAGACTCCCATGCAATTACAGATAGTAAATCAATAATATCAGATTTCTACAAGACAAAGACAGTTTTAAGGTTTTTTTATACTTATAATCACAATTGGCACAAATTATATCTAACTCCTTCATCTTTGTTTCTTTATGTGATACAAATATTTTGAAAATATATATATTGTATAAACTGTTAGGAATTATAAAGTTAATATTAGTAATAAGTCTCATCTTTATCAATGCAAAATATTTTCAAATTCTCAGGCCACAAAATTGGAGCTATCAGTAACTTTCTATATAAGAAAGTTACTGATATAAGGGAAATAACTCTGTTTGACTAAGAGATTCATCATTCTTTTTGAAGAGAATTTAAGACGCTGAAACCAACGCAACTTAGAGGAATTGTACTTTTTATTAAAAAATGTTGAAAATGCGATGATAGTTGCAGAGGAATTGAAAGTTTTATTAAAGAAAACTTCAACGCCTTTTGTTTTAATGTAACAAAGTTTATAACATACTAATAAAAAATGTTAGGTCTTTAACATTAAAAAAGAAAAAGCTGCAATGACTGCTTGTTTTGTTAAATGTCACAAATTTTATTACATTAATAAAAAAAATGTTACTGTCTTTAACATTACATAAAAGAAAGAGAATGCGACGATAGTTGCAGAGGAATTGGAATTTTTAATAAAGAAAACCGCATCGAGTGTCTTTTTTAAAATGTAACAAAGGTTCATAACATATTAATAAAAAAAATGTTACGGTCTTTAAAAAGGAAAAAAAGAAAACTGCGACGACTGAAAAATGTAGTTTCTTTTTTAGATATGATTTCTTAATGTCTGACTTTAATCGCATGAGGTGTGGCGGATGTAGTTTAAAACACATCACATGCCAGCCATTTTCGCTTTTTTACTAAATATTATTCTGGAGCCGATTTTGTGTGAAAAATGTCATTTCTTTTGGTGATGTGATTTTTGGGCATAGTCTGTATGTTTTCGCACACACTGTTGATTTATATTATAAAATTGGTATAAATGTCAATCCTATAGGCTATTGATATTTAATATTTTGGTGCTTTTGGCTATTTCATTGAAATTTAATATTGAAGTGTTTTCGGCTATTTCATTGAAATTTAATATTTAAGTGCTTTCGGCTATTTCACTAATCATTTTTCATATTTATAAAGCAAAACAAAATGTTAAATTTCAGACGTCCTCATGTAGCTAAAGAATATATAGTGGACCAGGTGTTCACTTCACAAGAAATTAAAGATTTCAACTGGAATTTTACTTCCATTTTATCAAAGCTAATGGAAAACAAAGTCCACTTCGCAGCTTCACTAGGATTAATAGTTAATTCGAGCACATGTGAGGCATTTGAAATACCCAGGTCTTTGATAAAAGAAAACAACTTAGAGACGTTTGCCACTGGAGATGCAGAGACTGTCGGTCAATGATTAGCATACATAAAGGATCTTTTTTTGTAAGAAGCCGTATAAGGTAGATAATAATACTATCGTTTACATGGAGCATTCACATGAAACAATGCACAATTGAAGAAGAAATCAGTGTTGCATCACAGACGATCGTAGATTGGATGAAGTTCATCAGAGAGATTTGTGAATAAGACCTCTTAAAACAAGCCGATATTGCTTGGAGGTTTACATGAAGACAGTACCGCTAAGGAAATGGAAATAGACGTGTCATTTTTCTTCAGGTAGAAGTATAACAGAGAGAGAATTAGAGACATATTTAGGTGTTCGGAGCAGAGGAGAGAGGGAGTAATAAATGCAACATCACGACAGTAAAGAGGAGAGATCATAAAATTTCCAATAATTTGTTCATGGATTTTGCCGGGAAACAAAAATAATATCAGATGGATGGGCAGCATACATGGAATATATTAACATGCCAAAGTTGTCCACGAAGAAAACTTTGTCAATCCTTATGATGACACTGTACATACCCTTCGATAGCGAAGATTAGTTTTCTTTTTAAACATTTACAAATAATTAACAGCAAAATTTATATGCGTTTCATTATTAAAGATTGAGGTATGTTTAAAAGTAATTAACATTGATATATTTTTTTAATGAAGGTTTCTGATCTCATGTATGGAAATTGTTAGGTACAATAGATGAAATGTTCCATCTCCACCTGATGGAGTTCTTGTGTTGGAGAAGGGAAACAGGCCATGTATTATTTGTATCAGGGAGCTATTGCTGATTTAAATTATTAATATGTTTAAAAATTGTTTTATGTAAAAAAGAAAAAGTTGTTGCCATTTTCCTTAATAAAAATTCCAATTCCTCTGCAACTATTGCCGCATTTTCAACGTTTTTTAATAAAAAGTACAATTCCTCTAAGTTGCGTTGGTTTCAGCATCCCAACTTCTCTTCTGAAAAAATGATGTATTTATTACATTGGTGACTTTCCCTACAAAAGCGCCTAAAAATCAATAGATACAAACAAGTTTCAATGTTTCAATCATGAAGCATTATTTGTCTTATATAACTTACCAGATACTTCTTGTCTTGTGTCTGATTCACTCCATCCTTTCCCATTTCCACTATGCATAGACTTCAAAGAACTTTTATTGGAATAGTCTTGAGTCCTTTTCTTGTCTCTGTTTCTGCTTGAAGGAAAGGCTATGTCCTGAATATACATCTGATCAAAATAAAATTCATGAATTTAACAGAAAAATGAAAAATACATCATAAACAAATGAGTGAATGTGTACGAACATGGTAGCGAGTGCGTAATTTGTGAACCTGAGATCACATGATGTTGGTTGCACCGTTTTTGAGTACCGTACCAAAAAAAGGGCCGAGCGACAGAGAATTATAGCTTAACGTCAGAGAAGCAGTTGCAAAAAACATTTTGTTTATTTTCATTAATAAATTGTTTTTTGAAAAAAAAAAAGATTCTTTCTATTTTTGTAAATTTTAAAACTCAAAAGGAAAAAAAATCACATTTGTTAAATTCTTTGTTTCAAAAAACTTTCTGTTCGTTTCAAAAAACTTTCTGTTTATTTTCTTTCATAAATTTATTGTTTTTTTGAAAATCACTTGTTTGTTTGTATTTCAAATTCTGATTGCCCACTATTTAACTTCTCTTAACACAAAAAAAGGAACCGCCCGGTATGTTTTTGTACGAGACGTAAAACCAGTGCAATTGATATAATGTGATCTCCGGTTTGTAGATGACGTATTTGGTACTATGTTCGTACACATTCACCAACAAATGTTATTTTGTTAAATAAAAATTTATAAGTATAGAATCAAACTTCATACAAGTTGATCAGAAAGAAAGAAAAACAATGAGGTTATATTGCATATCGAGTAATACTTATCTTAATGTATTAAGGCAAGCTTTTGGTATAGAAATTAGTTCTTAATAAAAGTTAAGAGAAATTTCTATGAAAAAATAAATAAAAATAGATATTTATATCAGAATCAACTTTGTCTAAATCTGATATCGGATAAACATTATTATATATTAAAAAAAAGTTACTGATAACATTATTCACTTAATTAAGACTATTTTATTATTGTATGCATCAAATTGGAAGACTAACATTTAAAGGGATATTTTTTTTAAAATATGGATGATTTAAAATGTCAAGTTAATTCCAGTAGAATATAGCAACAAGATGTAAAAAAAACAAAATAATTCAAATACATTGCATGAGCTTACCTGAGAAATTGAATCTGCTGCTGATTGAGAATTTGATTGTGGAGCTGACATAGTTTGTTGACTGCTGATTTGTTGAGCACTTGCATAAGGATGGGTTTGCATTCTCGGTGTTGGTGGTTGACTGCTTCTTCTCATACCGACTGCATCACTTGTAGGAAGAGCAACATTAGACCAAGGATTTGCTGGGTAAGGAGGACTTATCAAATGTCTCTGACCACTACTCACATATCCGCCTTCTGCTACTGGAACACTTCGAGGATTGCAACAGCGAAGGATACACACTGAGATTGAAGCTGTAATGATCACAGCTATTGTCACTGCTACAGACACAATGATAATTGCTGAAGTCAGGTGGATCTTGTTATCTTTTTTGATGTTAACAGCATTTAACATTTCTGATGTCTTGTTGCTTACAGTCAGTGTCAAATATACAGTAGTTCTGGCTGATAGAACTGGGCTACCACTGTCCTTCACTAGAAACTCCAGCTCATATGAGCCAGCATCTTGTTGGCTTAGGACATGAGTTGAACATAACAAACCAGTGTACTGGTTGATGCTGAATATCTGTTTGCTATTGCCTCTGATTATTTCATATTTTAGAAATGCATTCTCTTGACTGTCACTGTCTGATGCCTTTATCTGGCTGATGTTCTTTGTATGATGGGGGTAATATGTTACATCCATATTATAAGGATTAACACTGGGAAATGTGAAATATGGAGCATTATCATTTTCATCTCTCACCTTAACAATCACATTCACTGTGTTATTCAATGATGGACTTCCTTTGTCTTTTACAAACACTTCAAAATTATAAGTATCTTGAAACTCATGGTCTAAAGACATAATTGAAGAGATTAATCCAGTTTCAGTGATTCGAAATGGTACAAATTGTTTATTGGTGGTCAGTAAAGAAAAAGACAGTTTACCTCCAAGTCCCAAGTCTGGATCTGTGGCATTGATGCTGCCAATAGGAATTTTTGATCTCTGGTTTTCATCAATGAAGAATTTAAATAATTGTTTAGAAAATTGTGGCTGTTCATCATTCACATCCATCACTTGGACTGAAAATCTGCTTTCACTTTTGAGAGGAGGATTTCCTTTATCCTCACAACTGATCCTAATGTCATGGTGATCTTCACTCTCTCTGTCCACTGGTTTCTTTACAATTACTTGATATTTCTTTGTATCCAGACTTTGTAGTTGAAACTTATTATGATCAAGATTACAAGTAACCTTTCCATTTTGATCAGCATCCTGGTCAGTTACCTTCACATATGCAATAAAACTTCCAACCTTAATATCTTCAGAGATATCAACTGTATTTTCTTTTGATGCAGATCCAAAATTCACATCAATGATTGGAGCAATGTTCTTTTCATTGATCACATTAACTTCAACCATTGCCAAAGAGCTTAATGGAGGATTGCCACTATCAGAAGCTTCTACATAAAGCTTATACTTTTTGGGGCCACTTATAAATTTCTTCATTAGAAAGATTTCTCCAGTTTCTGATTTTAAATCAAAATGAACTTTACCAATATCTGATGTTTTGGAGCTGAAATAATATAATATCTGTCCATTTTTGCCCAAATCTAAATCTTTTGCAGATAAAGTAATAATAGGTAAGGTAGCATCTGGTTTATTTTTGATGGAAACATTATAAACATTTTGAGAAAAGATTGGAGAATTATCATTTATATCTGTCACAGAGATATGAATATGTAAGATACTTTCTTTGGCAGGAGGTTCTTCATTTTTTGCAATTACTTGAATCTGATACATGTCTTTTGTTTCCCTGTCCAAGTTACCCTCTAATATGATTGCAAGTTCTGAACTTCCATCAACTCTTTTAGATGAAAATAATGTAAACGGTTCATCTTTCCCTTTTCTTAAATTATAAGTAATTTCATTATTCTTAATGTCTACATCTCTGTCAATAGCATTTGGAATTGATATTTTTGTTCCTTTAGCTTCATTCTCATCAAAGTGAATGCTGATTTTTTTGCTAGGAAATTCAGGTTGATGGTCATTTACATCTTTTATGATAACTTTGATTTCTAATAATTTGATGAATGTGGATGCCTTTTTCACAGCAACGTCAACCATTTGGAAACATTCAACATTATAAGTACAAAGTGATTCAGCATCTAGTGTTTGGGCCGTGTATAGTTTTCCTGTATTCTTTGAGACATGGAATAATTTAGAATTTCCATTTGTACCTTTCCGTAATTGGCTGAATGTGATTTGCCTTTGTTCTTCAATTATTACATCATCCATCAGATGAGTATCTGCAACAATATCACCCAAATAAGTATTTGTGCCCTGACCTTCTGCCACATAATAGGTAAGGTCTACACATAGATAAATGTGCAGCACAGATAAAAACGTAGATAATTGTATCCACATGTTTTGATATGAGTAGGATAAATCAAATGAACTTTTTCCAATGTATCTGAAATTAAAAAGAATACATTTGCTAAGATGAAACAGAAAAGAACAAAACAACAATAGCAAAGAATTATAATAACTTTTCTTTGAAAAAGGTCAATATATACATTACATGTTTAAGACAAAATACTCTATTCTTCTAATTAATCAAGTTGTTTGAAAATGTTAAATCTTTATTTTTAATGTTACATGAAATACTATTTAGCTATTCATTTCATATATAAAGCCTATTTGTGCTTTTTGTGCATTATAGATAGGTGATAATAATATAAACTAGTGCATACAACCTCAAATTTAATTTTGTTTTTGACGTTGATATCCAACTATGATTTTTTTTAAAATGTAGTTTGAATCACTTTTATTGATTACATACTTAATCTGGATTGATATTCCATTTCTGCTTCATGCTATTCAGAGGAGCTTTTCTTCGAAGAAATGTGTACTAATACCACCACTTATAAAAAAGTGGAACAAATTTAGTAACAGACGACGTTTTTGTCAATGCACTGTTATTAATTCATATTTCAATCTTGTTTGCGATATGAACTGTAAGTTGGCATATATTAATAAAATTGTGTCACCACTCCTATGGCCCCCTGTTTCTGTGAATATATAAAAAGTTATTGCTTGTCTCTAAATTCTACTTATAACAATTTTGTTCATAGAAAAAACGGTGACTCTCTGTTAAAAAAATTAAATTTTTACAGATGGGGTTTCTGTAAGATAAATTTTGATTGGCATAATTTGTGATACATTTTACCAATTGCTGCATTTGTCCAACATTAGTGGACAGATGTCATCCAGTCTGGCAAATTTAAGTAGAAACGATAGATGTCTTCTTTAGGAGTAAAACAAAATTAATGTTCGATGAACATATTTAATTCCTTTGCAGGGGGGATCCGAGTTTCACTCTCAATAAATTATGTGACTAAGTAGGAATTTATAAAAAAACAAAAAAACACTGAAAATTTTTTTCTTCATTAACAAGTTAACCATTTTAATCTTTTATTAATAGTTTTTAAAAAATGGATTACTTCATGACCATTTAAACTTGAAAGAAATTAAGAAGTATTTAAACTGTTGAATGTAAAGTTATTTCTGGCTTTAAAATTCTAAGACTATCTTCATGTATTAAAAGATTAAAAGATTTAAAAGCTATTTACATCTAATAATTTTATACATAGAGATTTAAACAATATTAACTTAGCAATAATTTGGTTCAATTAATAAGTAAATGACCAAAAGATACTGTAATAATTAAATGTAACTATAACTATAGTAACTTTCTTGTCCGTTTTAATCTTATTATTATTGTTATTCATATTTTTGATTAGTTTTAAACAAAAATTACTTAAAATGATGAGTTAGTTTCATTTATAAAATATTATAAATGATTTTTAACTCATATATATTTGGAGTTATCTCCCCTTGATCCTTAAATCCAAAACTTGTACTATTAAGGCATTATTAAACAAAAAATCTACACATTGTAAGCTGTAAATTAACTTCTAAAGTTACCCCCCCCCCCAAAAAAAAAGAACATGTTAAATTTATGCAAGACACTACAAAGTACAACAATTATAGGAAGTAGTTTATCATAAAAGAATATTATAAAAATTAATTTATAATACATCTATTAACTTGGGCTTTTTATTGTACAATGTACATGAATAAATTCAATTATTCAGTCCGATTCTACATTTACAAAAAACAAGTAAACATAAAAATTTATATAAAAATTAATTTAACTCTTCCTAATAAAATGTTATGCAAGTATTTTTAATTAAAAGTTATTTCTATAAAAAATGTTCAATATTATTTTTTTTTTAATTACAAGGGTATTTTTCATTATTTAGAAATTACAATGAAATGTTTTAATATATAAAGTTCAATATAAAATAACTTATATGATACATATTCTGAATAAAATAAATAAAGTCCAGTAAAGCCCTATAAAACTAATTTCTACATAATCTTCTAAAGATTCTATGAAGAGATTGTACAAATTATAGAGAAGGTTTATTTGGTATAATGAATTACTCCTGACATTTCAGGTTGTGTCAGAAAACTAAGAAAAGTTATTTGGATTTAAATAAAAAATGCTTTACAAATAATATGATTTGAAAAATATTTCACTTGATTTTAAAATAAATGATTGTTTTAGTACTAATGAAAAACAGAAAAAATGTGATGAGTATTAAAACTGATAGTAAACTTCTATTTATTATGCTAATACATTTCGTTTATTGCATCATTTTCAAAATGAATTTTCAAACTTTAGACCTCTAAAAGACAATTATACACATAACTGATTTACATTTAAAGAACTATTAATGAATAAATACAATAAGACATTAATTTTATAATTTAAAGTTAAACATTTTTATATACCAGAATTTATGATGACATTTGAACTATTCTCAGTAAGTATCAAGTGGAAGATAATAGAGCTTTATGTGAAAGTATGATTATAAATTTAAAAAAAGTTGGAGATAATGTGTTTATTCATTTTAAATAAAAGTTGTGTAAACAGTTATCGTAAAGAATTTATGTAACTTTTACTTTTTCATAGATTTTGATTAATATTGATTAGGAATTAAATTATTTTTGAGAAATAAATATTTTGTGGATGAAGTATTTGTTTTCATTATTAAGCTAAAGCAATTTATTGATTTAGCTTTGAATTTGTATATATCAGGAAAAAGAAATAGGATAAATAAAACCATTTATATATATGTAGCTGGAATATCGGATTATAATATTGGATTATATATATATATATATATATATATATATATATATATATATATATATATATATATATATGTGTGTGTGTGTGTGTATTATAATTTAAATGTAATAAAGCACTGTAATATTGGTAAAGATTATTAATAAAATTTTATTCAGTTTCCTGATAAAAATTAAAAAATATTTTTAGTACACAAAATAAAACAGTTCTTATTTTAAACAACATTTTTTTTTATTATTCATTTTATTAATATATATTACTCTTTATCTGAAGCGAGGTATTTTTCCAAATCATACTTTAAGATAATATAATTGATAATTTCAAAATAATAAAATATCTAATACTTTCTCAAGAATGCAAAATTCAAATGTGTAATAAATTTTAAATTAATTTATAATACATGTCAAGAAAGCATTACAACACAGAAATCATTGTTTCTAAAAAAGTGAATTAATAAACTGTTTAAATCTAATATTTCCTCAAGATTGTGAGTGATGTTGATCTTTTTCATTAAAAGTGTACATAAAAGCAAAATACAGGAAAATAACTGGAAAAACGTAATCATCAAACAATGGCCATTGACAAGGAGCCTGATACAAAAATGGCGTATAACAATAACTGATCAGATATTCCTTTATTTGAATCTAAAAAATATTGTAATTTGAAGAAAGGAAATTAGATGAAATAATATTTTAAAATAAACTTACCTTTAATATGAAATATATAATTGCTTAAACAATATAAAGAAAGCAAATCCACAAAAAACGTTTCCTGCTGCAGCTGCTAATGCATGCCATCTTGATGATTCCTTTGTGTTGTTTATGTGAGAGGGAAGAAGGCAGTAGTCCTACTTTACATGTTGTGTGTTCAATGGCTGATGCTCTGATGAAATATCATTTTTTCAGAATAAGTAACAAGAATATTTTTCAATTTATATTTTCTATTCCTAATGGTTTACATAATATTATTTTTATATATTTTTCTTACCAATATTAATGAATGCAATTTCTTTAAAAGATAATACCTAATGTTACAAAGGAAATAAATGAGAGATTTATTTTTCATTTTTCATCTTCATTGAAGCAATGTGCTACATAATTTGTATTAAAAATTAAGTTGAAGATTTTATTATTAATTTTGAAGAATAAATTTTTTTAAATTTTCTTGAAAATAGTTTGAAATTATAATTTTTGCTAATATATATTTTAAAATTAATTCCATTCTTCAACAAGTAATAAAATAAATTTCATTTTATGCAATTGCATTAACGGGAAGGTAAATTTATATTTTCCATTAGAGTAAGAAGTAAATCTTTTAGAAATTTTGATAGTAAAAGATTAAACAACTAATTTTTATTCTTTATATTTTTAATTTAATTAATGATGGAAATATTTATTTAAAACCTAATTTAAATGTTTGTATAATTATTTTCAAGAGTGTGCTTATGTGAGCATATTTACTGGGGTACAGGTGGTAGAGGTCTATTGATAGATGTTTGACTCCCACTTGGAGGGACATTCCTTGATTGTACATATTTAGTAGATGAACTGTCAACACCTGAGTAAGACTTTGACTCTGCATGTGGACTGTCTTCATTCATATATGGTGTGTAAAAGCCTCTGGCTACAATTGTTGTATCGCTGGGATAGTTGACAGTTTGCCCCAATGGCCGCATATCTGTATTATGTTGGTGGCTTTTCTGTGAACGAGGTGGATTACAATACTGAGAAGAGTAGTCATCTGAAAAATAGTAGATTGTATTTAAGAAATTAGTGTTATAATTCAAAATAACTAAAAGCAAAAAAATTATTTTTTAAAATGTAAGTATGCTTTCATGAAGGGAAAGTTAGATTTAAATTTTTAGTTCTACTAAAATGGCAACTACAATTGCATGATAATCTAACAATAGATTATATTTACATATCTAATAAATCAATTATATATCAGATTTTGTCAAGACAAACACAATATATACAATGTATCGCACTGCTTTTGTTTACACTCCATTTGTGTGGGTAATACCCTTAAATAAATGGTTAATTTATTAAAGGATATTACCCATGCAAGCAGAGTGTCAACAAAAACAAAGTGACAAGTTACATCTTCTTATATATGAAGTAAAGTCAGTTATTCCTCTCTAAATAGGGTATTCGATAGGTTCAGTGACAAAAGGCACAATACATAAATCTGTTAAGCTAGTGACTTCTGCTAAATATGTCTCAGTTTTTTTAATACAACATTTTACTTTATTGATCTATGTTGTTAGAATACAAAGTTTTACTTCTGCTCCCTTTATTTGATTTTAATATTTAGCCCTGCTCAATATATTTTTGTAAATAGTCATACATAAAGAAAGGAGTTAGTACTTACTCAATATTCCAGATGTATTTTAAGTCTCTCACTGAATACTAGGGACAAAATTAAATAATAGACACCGTTTCGCTGTTACTATCCATTTTACTATAATCCTTCAGGGATTCTTCTTCCTGTTTTTCTTCTTGTACTTCATACCTTTATTTACTTTCCTTGCAACAATATGTCTATACTTCATTCTTTATTTTCAGTTTTCTTTTTTTTTTTACATCATTTTATGTTTTTATCAAAACACTATTAGATTATATTAGTGTGGTACAAAGTTGGGTGCCATTTTTGTTGTAGATGAAATTCCCCACATTGAAAGCCTTGTCCCTGACTTTGCTCTCATGGAGAGGCAAGTAAATTGAAACAATAGTATTGTCGCATTGAAAGGTCACTACAGCAGCCATTAAAAAGTATGCCGTCAATCAAATCTGATCCCGGCTGAGTTTGACAGGTGTTTATGGAATCTGGGCTCGAAAGACTGCCGAAAGGTAAAAAAGCCAAACCAAATGACACTGATGATATCGAAGCTTGTGATCTGAATACAAAACAGCAAGTAACTGTTGTTCTCTTTCTTTCGCTCTGTCTCTTTCTTTTTAATATGTATTCTTGTTTTCTTTAATTCTTTTTGCTGATGGTTTTTACCACCTCTCTCTTGTTTTTCTCACAGAGAGGGAGAATTAACAGTTGGGTAATTTTTTCCTTGCACAAGAACGGTCGCATGCGAGCCAGTTCTCGAATTTTTATGTCTTTCGAAATGTGAAAAATAAATTCTATATTTTTATATATAAAATGACTGTTCGCTTCTTTATTACAAAGTGTTCAATTTCAGCCGAGGGTCCCTCAGCTCAGCTAATTAATTCTCTGGAGAGAATTAATGACGTAAAAACTCCATCAAACCAAATAGCGTAATCCCCCATTAAGATGGTACAAGGCTATTGCATTTAAGGATCTTTAACAAGGTGGGTTTGAACATATAAGCAATAGTATTGCTGCTATTTGAACCAGGAAATGTAACTATCATACCCCCTGGAGCTGGTGGTCTGTGGCAGGACAATAATAACCCTTCCAGAGACGTCATCAAGACACAGGTACACCAAGATACATTCCCTGGCCAATGATAGTATCACGTTGACAGCCATCTTAAAGTAAAAAGAGAGGGATTTTTGAGCTTTTCATTGGTTTCCCGTTGACAACTATCTTAAAACTTTAATGTACAGATACATTTAAACATTTTGCTTAATATTCATTCATGTTTAATTAAAGTTTGGGAAACCTTTTCATAAACTAAGTCATAGTGGTTGTGTTAACTATTACAGATTTAGAAGTTCATAATTTTTTATAATGGCAATATAGTTGCCACAAAAAAAACAACTTTATAAGTATACTAGTCAGAAATTAATTCCAGTATTTACTATGCAAGAAAACGAAAGTTTAAAACATTTTTATACACTTTTGATCACAATTGTGCAAATTATATTAACTTCATCTTTATTTCTTGATGTGATATAAATATTTTGAAAATACATACATTGGATATACCGTTAGGAGTATAAAACTAATAATAATAAGTCCCATCTTTATTGATGCAAAATATTTCTAAATTCTCAGACCACAAAAATCAATAGATACAAACAAGTTTCAATGTTTTAATAGATAAATCGTGGAGCATTATTTGTCTTATATAACTTACCAGATACTTCTTGTCTTGTGTCTGATTCACTCCATCCTTTCCCATTTCCACTATGCATAGACTTCAAAGAACTTTTATTGGAATAGTCTTGAGTCCTTTTCGTGTCTCTATTTCTGCTTGAAGGAAAGGCTATGTCCTGAATATACATCTGACCAAAATAAAATGCATGAATTAAAAAAAAAGAGAAAAAATGTTACTTCAAAAAAGAATTCATACTAGAAAAGAAAGAAAGAAACAAACAAGATAGTGGTTGTTTATGATCAAGTAATACTTATATTAAATAAGTAAATTTAGCGATGTCTGAATTAGTTCTTAACAATAAAAGTTAAGAGAATTTCACTAGAAAAAATAAAAATAAATATTTTCATAAGAAAGAAATATTAATTTTTTATAACTGATCCATTGTATATGTGAGATCAGAATTTATACAAAATAGGATGAGAAAAACTCATTAACAATATATGATTTATCTTGCTTTAAAGTAATAATCATTAATATATTAAAAAATAGATACTGTTTACATTGTTCAATTAATTGAGGTTAATTTATTTGTGTATGCATTAGTTCTGAACATTAAAAGTTATTAAGATATTTTCTCTAACATTATATATATTTTAAAATATCAACTTAATTTCAATAGAATATAGTGACAGGATTGAAAATTTGAAAAAATGATTGTGTCAGTTTACCTGAGAAATTGAATCTGCAGCTGATTGAGGATTTGATTCTTGTGTTAAGAGGGTTTGTTGACTGTTGTTTTGTTGGGCACTTGCATAAGGATGGGTCTGCATTCTGGGTGTTGGTGGTTGACTGTTTCTTCTCATACCAACTGCATCACTTGTAGGAAGAGCAACATTAGACCAAGGATTTGCTGGGTAAGGAGGACTTATCAAATGTCTCTGACCACTACTCACATATCCGCCTTCTGCTACTGGAACACTTCGAGGATTGCAACAGCGAAGGATACACACTGAGATTGAAGCTGTAATGATCACAGCTATTGTCACTGCTACAGACACAATGATAATTGCTGAAGTCAGGTGGATCTTGTTATCTTTTTTGATGTTAACAGCATTTAACATTTCTGATGTCTTGTTGCTTACGGTCAGTGTCAAATATACAGTAGTTCTGGCTGATAGAACTGGGCTACCACTGTCCTTCACTAGAAACTCCAGCTCATATGAGCCAGCATCTTGTTGGCTTAGGACATGAGTTGAACATAACAAACCAGTGTACTGGTTGATGCTGAATATCTGTTTGCTATTGCCTCTGATTATTTCATATTTTAGAAACGCATTCTCTTGACTGTCACTGTCTGATGCCTTTATTTGAGTGATGTTCTTTGAATGATGTGGATAGTAGATAACATCTACATTATAAGGATTAACACTAGGAAATGTAAAATATGGAGCATTATCATTTTTATCACTAATCTCAACAACAACATTCACTGAAGCATTTAATGATGGCTTTCCATTATCTTTCACTAACACATGAAATTCATAAAGATCTTGAAATTCATGATCCAGTGACATAATTGTTGAAATCAAGCCAGTGTCAGTAATTTTGAAAGGTAAAAACTGTGTATTACTTGGCAACAGAGAATAACTTAATTTACCTCCAGCTCCCAAGTCCGGATCTGTCGCATTGATTGAGCCAACGTGAACTCGAGACTTTTGGTTCTCATTGATCTTAAATTGAAATGTCTTCTTGGAAAATGCCGGCTTTTCATCATTCACATCCATCACTTTAACAGAAAATCTTTTCTCACTTTCCAAAGCAGGAGATCCTTTATCCTCGCAATGAACAATAATATCATGGTGATCCTCACTTTCTCTATCCAATGGCTTTTTAACAATCACTTGGTATTTCTTTGTGTCCAGACTTTGTAGTTGAAATTTATCATGATTCAGATTGCAACTAATATCTCCATTTTGGCCAGAATCAGGGTCAGTCACTTTCACATAAGCAATAAAGCTGCCGACTTTAATATCTTCAGAGATATCAACTGTATTTTCTGTAGATGAAGAAAAGAATGTCACTTTTATAATTGGACTATTGTTCTGTTCATTGATCACATTCACTTGAACCATGGCCAGAGAGCTTAAGGGAGGATTGCCTCCATCAGAAGCTTTTACATAAAGTTTATATTTCAGTTTTTGCCCAGTTGTAAATTTCTTTATTAGAAAAATTTCTCCAGTTTCTGAATTTAAATCAAAATGAGTTTTAGCAATGTCTGATGTTTTGGTACTAAAACTGTATGAAATTTTACCATTTTCACCTAAATCTAAATCTTTCACAGACAAAGTGGTGACAGGTAAAGCAGCATCTGGTTTGTTTTTTATTGTTACATTATAAACATTTTGAGAAAAGATTGGAGAATTATCATTTACATCAATAACTGTAATTTGAATATCCAGCAAACTTTTTTTAGCTGGAGATTGTTTATTCTTTGCAATTATTTTAATTTCATACATATTTTTAGCTTCTCTGTCAAGTTTATCTTCTAATTTTATTGCAAGTTGTGAAGTTCCATCAACACTTTTCGAAACAAATAAAGTAAATGGTTCATTCTTTTCTTTCTTGAGTTCATAAATTATTTCTGAATTTGGAATAGTCATGTCTCTGTCTATTGCATTTGGAATTGATCTTTTAGATCCTTTTAAGGATTCTTCTGAGAATTTAATATTGACTTGTTTTTCTGGAAACTCAGGTTGATGATCATTAATGTCTTGAATGATGACTTTTATTTCTAATAACTTAAGAACAGTTGTCAACTTTTTGACTGCAATATCAACCATTTGAAAACATTCTGCATTGTATGTACATAGAGACTCAGCATCAAGGGTTTGGGCTGTGTACAATTTACCATTTTCTTTAGACACATGAAACAAAGAAGTGCCTGTCACTCCTTGTGTCAATAAACTGAATGTGACTTCATTCCGTTCTTCAAATGGTAGACTATCAATGACCTTTGAATCAGCAGCAACATCTCCAAGGTATGTATGGGGGCTTTTTCCTTCCTCCACATAATAGGTGAGCTCAATGGATAGGCAATCATTAAGCATAAAAACTAGCATACATACCTGCACTAACATCTTTGTTAAGTATTTCATAAAATTAATCACACATTGCCCATATGTTTATTTCCCAAATAGTATCTGAAAATCAAAAATATAAAATTACAGATTCTCTATACATATGAACTAATGTAGAAAGATTTAATTGAGTATCATGAAAAGTAGAAACCTTTTAGTATATTATAGTAACATATGAATTTAGAATATGTTTTTGGGATAGACATAGAGAGTTAGTGAGTTCGATGGACACAGTTTTACCCTAGGGTCAGTGTAGCCTGCTATATGAGAAGGGATAATGAATTTTAGTGATTTAATCATTTGATTAGATAAAAATATAGATTTGAATTAGTTGCAGCTAAAACTTAGAATATAAGTGTTGTTATAGAGTCCAGATAAATGTATCTTATGAGGAATTGTTAAGAATGATAAATAAGTTAAATATTGTCTCCTTTCTCCCATGTGTGATTAAGCATAATTCCAACGACTGGCTGATAAAAGAAACCTCAAACCTAGACTAGAAGGGCAATAAAGAAACAACTATGGCTCACATGGAAGAGGCTATGCAATATTATAAATCACATTATTTGAACCTTAGCATATAATTTCTAATTTGATCTTGCCTTCTTCTACTCGTTTTGTCAATGGATTTTTAGTTTTAACAAGCTTCAAACATTTAAAATAATTTGAATAAGATAAATGTAAAAATAATAGTTTTGATTATTACACAGAAAAAAATTACACCATAAAGAATTAATTATACAGTAACTAATACACTTATTAAATTTGTTATGAAAATATACAAAACTAGTTAAAAAAATCATCATTTAACAAAGTTATGACTTCAACAAGTAATCAATTAAATCAAGTTTACTTCTTTATATTTCTTCATTTATCATATATTCTAAAATCATTAGTGATTATATTCAAAGATTTTCCATTGCAAGTTAATTATAACATTATGAAAAATATTTGAAGAGAAGAAATATATTTTGCAATACAAGATATAATTGGATCCATTCTTAACTGTTATGTGTTCTTTACTGTTATTATGTTTTACTTTGATCAATATTACCCAATATTTCAAGTAATTTATCTTATTTACATTTACTGTAACTTTGAAAATTATGAAAATATTTTAGCTAAAACTTCTATCATTTGATTTTTATTATCTGAAATTAGACAAAAATATATGAAAATTAATGTTAAAATGTTATACTAAATAGTAAAATATCCCATTAAGATTTATATTTCTAATTATCAGCCCTACCATTCATATATAGAATTATTAATTCTACCAATGTTTCTGTTCATATTTCAAGTCACACAATAGCCTATCAAATAATCAATTAAACAAAAGGAAGGCCTTGTGAGTATGAAGAGTTTATGTTTCATACTTTAAACATAGAAGATATAAACAACAGTATAAATAAAAGATAAAAACTAATTAAAAACCTATTGTAAACAATATATTAAATAAATTTCAAAGAATTTGAAGTGGAATCTTTAATATATGAATAAAATTAAATCTTAGTTTTTTCCCCCTTTTACTTCAGTGTAAAATCTCAAAAACCAAGGGGACTTGATCTCTATATCAGATACATAGATATCCGATTGTTTAACTAAAGTTCTCCTTTACATCTCAAACGTTGAGTTAGTAAAGAAGTGAAGAACATTAATTTTCCTCTCCCCATTAACCATTTTCCTCTCCATGCTGTTTAATGTGCTCATTTAATCATTGTGATGTATATCCTATGTAACCAGTTTCACACTGGTACATGAAAATAATTAATTAACCTTAGGGAAGAAAAAGGTAGTGATCTTTATAAAAATAGGGTAGAACACTTTTAGTGTTAAACAGTAGATGTAAATTTTACAGCAGGAAAACATTGTGTTACTGAGTTGGTTATTTAATTGGAAAATCAGTGATGAACGTTGTTGGGTCAGGATAGTTTAAGATAAAATTACAAATATTTTTTTTGTTTATTCAAAATCTTTTGTAATTATTATTACTTTTTTGAAGAAATAACATGAACAATAATTTAAAATATAATCTGTTTGTGTATTTTAGTTCATATTTTAACATAAAAAAATGTAAAAATATCATAATTTAATATAACCCACCAACCTGTTAAAATTCACAATGTAATGTGACATGTGCAGCCGTGTTATTAGTAGACCATGTGTTTATCAATGCCTGCAGACTACTGTTGGACATTAACAAGAAATTTAATGCCTAAAAGTGACAAGTAAGTAGAGTAGATTCCTACTAAGGTCAGAGGCAATAATGTATTTTATTTCCTTTCCATAATAAAATATTCTTGATTGAACATTATTTTATTATTTTTTAGAAGGGAAATGAAAGATGTCATAATTTTTTTTTTACTTCAAAACGTTTGGTAAAATTAGTAAAAGAAAATATCAATAAATAAATCTTTGGCACATAATAAAAATGTGAGGTTAGTTATCTCCCCTTAAGACATTAAGCAGATATTTCAACCCCCAAAAAACAGTTTCATGTGAAATGTGAAAACGTATATATTTTGCAAGCAATACTGAGCCAGTAATTTTAATTGCTATATTTGAATTCATGATTTCAGAATACATCATAAATAATACATTCTATCATAAAAACAAACTTTTGAAATATACAATTTTATTACACATATTTAAAAAAAAAAGTAACCTGATGGTAAATATTAGTTTTTATAGTTGGCAGTAGTCTTCATCACAAAAGATTGTTCATCTGATACTAATGTTCGTAAGAGAAGCATATACTTTGAAACTCCTAGATCAGAATTTATGATCACACTAGTAGGAAAACTTGACGTTGTCTGGGATTAAAACATGGAACCTATGTCCTTTTCACCCAGTCAATAACACCATATTACCTTTTTTGTTCTTTTTTTTACAGTTTATTATTCAATTTTGGGAGTGGGGCTCAAGAGGATATACTCAGCATTGATTGGGTGGGATGCAGTGTAAGTAAAGTGACATTAATTGAAATAAATTTTGGTAAATTTATAGTCTTTAATCCCTCAGACACACATCTTGCTTTTACCAGGAATCAATAACAGCCCCCGTGAATTACTGAATCCATTATTAATATTTCGATTATTATTTTTTAAGTTATAAATAAAATATAATAAATTAAAACATATTTGTTTGAAGTGGATGTTAAACCTAAATGCAAACCCCATGATAATGTTGTCCCTTCTTTGATCAAAGTGAAATATACTTATTCAAGTAGCATGGGTAATGCAGTTTCAACATATATATGGTCACGGAATCTATCTCCCAAACCCTAGTAAAATTTTATGAACAAACAGGAACTACAATTTTATATATATATATATATATATATATATATATATATTATATATATATTTTCCCGCTATAAATAACTATAAACCCACTCCAAGTCTTTACCTGATTGACATTATTCCACTGAAGATGGACCCAGATGGGTTAGAAAGTACTCTGGACTTAAAAGAAAATTACGGCAGATTCATCAGCCAATTCTCATCCGAGATTAAGACTTTAATCCGGAAAATTGAAGGGATTAATACAAAAATATCCAGACATGAGTTGTCGGTTATTTTTAATAATATGTGTCTTAGAGAAAAAATGCTGCCTCGATACACATATATATATATATATATATATATATATATATATATATATATATATATATATATATATATATATACACATATATATATATATATATATATATATATATGAGAGAGAGAGAGAGAGATTTGAATATACACCAACAAAAAAATAATAGAAACAAGTCAATTTCATGCAAAAATAAAATAAGATTTTTTTAACTTTAAAAATCATTTATGCATTTTCTCTTTGTTATAAAAGTTCTTCAAAACAACAAAATTGCTTAATTGAATTCATACATACTAATTTCTTCAAAAATGAAAAGGTTGCCTACTTTTTCATTTATAGTTTTTTTATGATCAATAGATTTTTGATGAAAGCAAATTTTTAATCTGTATGAATGCCATCATAATTTTCATGGATAAATTGGTTTAAAAAAAAAAAGAAAATGTTTAATTCTAGTTTCTCACTGCCTAACTATAAAATTATAATCCATATAAATAATTGGTAGTATTGAAACTATTTTAAATTCAACACTTTTATTTGTAACTGCTTTATTTTTATATGTGTAATTTTTAATACCCAGAAAATTCAAAGATTACAAATTTAATGCAGTAAATTCATTAATAAATAAATAAATGAAGAAAAATGCTACAATATTCGATGAGAAAGAAATATTTTAAAATTATATAATTTGTTTTACATACTGAATAAGAAGCTAATCCTGAATCTTTTTTCTCAATATTCGTAATGAAGACAGTTATTTTGAATTAATAAATGAGACAAGAACATTACTCTTAATTATTAAACTTTTATTAAATAAAATATAAAACTGTTAAAAAACAGAATAAATACAAAAGTAGCTTGCAAAAATGTAGTTTGAAAATGCATTTACTGAGTAAAAAATATAAATTAAAACTATTATAAGAAATTTTAAAATGTTATGGCACAATCCCAGTGCTAGGGAAGCTAGCAAGTAGTGACTTCATTACTCTGATGATTTGTCTGAGAATGTGCTTGCAAAGTATTGCTATGGTAGGCAATAATATTAATACTATTATCAAAGCACAAACTGTACATAAAAAACAAAAAGAAATACAATTACATAAAGCCCTAAATTTAGTAATAAAAATGTTTAATAAAAATTGTTTAAATAAGAAAAATAATTTATAATAAATAAAATTATTTGTGAATGCATGGATTAAATTAAACGCCTGTAATCATAAGCCTTTTATTTCAATAAAAAGTCCAAGAGATAAAATATAGAAAAAATGATACACAATTTATAAAATAAAACAATATTTTAATTCAGATTAATTGAATATTAAAACATAAGATTTAAAAAATAATTACATTAATCTTATCAGAATAATTCCTGGTACAAATAATTTCTGGTACAAATTTCTAGTTATCTTTTTATCGGATGCTTTAAGTTAAAATAAAAGAAATTCTAAATAAATTGAATCATCTTTAAAATTAGCAAAAATACGATAGCATATTCAAAATAATATATCAGTCAAGAAGCAGTTATAATAATAAAAATTAAAGAATATGCTTAGAAAATAGCTAAATAAAACAAAAGTTATTCTTTCTAAAATGACTAGAAAACTAAAAAATAAACAAAGAATTTCCTAGTAGCATTCATTCTAGTAACAACAATGGCGTCTTTAGGCTATTACAAAGCAGAATACTTCAGATATTTTGCTTGCTTCACAATTAAACATAAATAATGAGAAAATGTTATTTTCAAAAAACTTACCTTAAATATAAAATTAATTTATGTGAAATTCATTTACGTTCCCATGAGGAGAAATAAATAAATATTTTCCAAACTGCAGCTGCTATGATCACACAATGTTAATGAGTGTCCCTTTCATACAGTTCATAGATAAAGGAAACCAGCCGTCCTACTTTGTGTGTTGTCTATGTAATGGCTGCTGCTAAATCAAATTGTTCATGGGTTTTATTTTCAGTAACAAATACTAAAAGCAGTAGTATGTTTATCAAGCAATTTATTTTATAAGTAAATTATGTAAACATTTAAATTCTCATATAATATATTTGCAATGAAAAATTATAATAAAATCGTTTCTAATTATGTTTTTCTGTGATAACTATTTTATTTTTAATAGTTGATGAAAAAATATTTTGTTTATCATAATTATTATAATTTTTTAGCAATTATTTTTCTTATCTTTTAATAATTTTTTAATTAAAATTAACGGAAAAATATATTTCAGGAAACAATTTTATCTGCACAATCACATCAGCAGTAGGAAGATTTAGTTTGAATTTATATTTTATATATAAACATAGATTATACTTTTCACAATCCCCCAAACCAGATACATTATTCAATTACGTCTAAAAAGTGAATATTTATACATATTGATGCATTTATAACATTGACAAAATGTTACAAATAAACAGTAGATAGATTAAGGTTTTTAAAAGTAATATGCATTATATAAATTGAGAAAACACATTAGTTTTATATTTACAAGATTTTTAACAAATAATTAAGTTTTTAACTTCCTGAATATTATTGTATATTTTGAATAGTATTTTTTAAGTTTTTTCATTAATTAAAATATTTATAGCTAATTAGGATGTTTTTACAATAGATTTTACATGGTATCTTTTGTGCAAATACATGTTTAATGGGGTAAGGGAGGCAGTGGTCTGTTGATAGAAGTTTCACTTCCACTTGCAGGTACATTTCTTGATTGTAAGTTTCTTCCAGAAAGACTATTACTGTCATGATCAGAGTAAGATTTGGCATCTATTTGGGAACCGTTCTCATTCATACAGGGTGTGTAAAAGCCTCTGGCTACTATTGTGGTATCACTAGGGTAGCTGTCAACTTGCCCCAAAGGTCGCGTCTCTGTTCTCTGATGTTGATCACTATGTGAAGGAGGAGGGTTGCAATATTGTGATGGATACACATCTGAAAAATGTTAAATAACATTAATCTATTTTGGCATATTATAACACTACAATATAAAATAAAATTCTAAATCTGAAATATACAAATATTACATTAAAATTTCCTTTTCCAAACAATCATTTATTCCAAGATGTACTGCGCTCAATGTTTTAAAATAAATTCATGAATTCAAAGTTGGAATTGAATTGTCCAAAATTATGAAAGTAAAGATTTGATATTTTAAGTACCTATATGTAAGGTATATTTTAAACTTTGCAAAATTAACAAGGAAAGCAGAGAAAATATGACTTACCAGTTTGACTGTCGTGATGTCTAGAATTTACTTCATTCCAAGCTTCTCTATTTTCATTGTGAGAAGACTTTACAGAGCCTCTACTGGAATAGTCTGGTGCCCTGTTTGCCCTTTTATTGGTTTTGTTACTACTTGAGGGTAATGCAATATCCTGGATATACATCTATTAAAAAGACAACAAAGATCTTTCAATGAATCAAAATATGCAATTTTTTATTCATTTACATTGATAAAAATAATAATATCCCACCGAGTTTATTACATAACCTAAAAGAAGAACAAAAGAAAAATGTATTGAAAGTGTTAATTTGCAGGCAATGAATTTTATATTTATAAAAACAAGTGTAAACAAAATTACTTAATTCATAAAAGCTGACAAAAATATTTTATTCTTCTTTGAAATAAGAAATATTCTCTTCCCAAAAATTCAAATACAGATAAAATATTTTCTAAACGAGAGATATATTTACAATAGCATAATTTAAATTAAAACAGAATCCATCAAGTGGAAAAGAATGAAACACTTACTTGTGATATAGAGTCTGAATTTGGTTGTGGTTTTGGTGTTTGAGAGGTCAGCATTTGTTGAGCACTTGAGTAAGGATGGGTTTGCATTCTTGGTGTTGGTGGTTGACTGCTTCTTCTCATACCAGCTGCATCACTTGTAGGAAGAGCAACATTAGACCAAGGATTTGCTGGGTAAGGAGGACTTATCAAATGTCTCTGACCACTACTCACATATCCGCCTTCTGCTACTGGAACACTTCGAGGATTACAACAGCGAAGGATACACACTGAGATTGAAGCTGTAATGATCACAGCTATTGTCACTGCTACAGACACAATGATAATTGCTGAAGTCAGGTGGATCTTGTTATCTTTTTTGATGTTAACAGCATTTAACATTTCTGATGTCTTGTTGCTTACAGTCAGTGTCAAATATACAGTAGTTCTGGCTGATAGAACTGGACTACCACTGTCCTTCACTAGAAACTCCAGCTCATATGAGCCAGCATCTTGTTGGCTTAGGACATGAGTTGAACATAACAAACCAGTGTACTGGTTGATGCTGAATATCTGTTTGCTATTGCCTCTGATTATTTCATATTTTAGAAATGCATTCTCTTGACTGTCACTGTCTGATGCCTTTATCTGGCTGATGTTGTTTGTATGATGGGGGTAATATGTTACATCCATATTATAAGGATTAACACTGGGAAATGTGAAATATGGAGCATTATCATTTTCATCTCTCACCTTAACAATCACATTCACTGTGTTATTCAATGATGGACTTCCTTTGTCCTTTACAAACACTTCAAAATTATAAGTATCTTGAAACTCATGGTCTAAAGACATAATTGAAGAGATTAATCCAGTTTCAGTGATTCGAAATGGTACAAATTGTTTATTGGTGGTCAGTAAAGAAAAAGACAGTTTACCTCCAAGTCCCAAGTCTGGATCTGTGGCATTGATGGTGCCAATAGGAATTTTTGATCTCTGGTTTTCATCAATGAAGAATTTGAATAATTGTTTAGAAAATTGGGGCTGTTCATCATTCACATCCGTCACTTGAACTGAAAATCTGCTTTCACTTTGAAGAGGAGGATTTCCTTTATCCTCACAACTGATCCTAATGTCATGGTGATCTTCACTCTCTCTGTCCACTGGTTTCTTTACAATTACTTGATATTTCTTTGTATCAAGACTTTGTAGTTGAAACTTATTATGATCAAGATTACAAGAAACTTTACCATTTTGATCAGCATCCTGGTCGGTAACCTTCACATATGCAATAAAACTTCCAACCTTAATATCTTCAGAGATATCAACTGTATTTTCTTTTGATGCAGATACAAAATTCACATCAATCATGGGAGCATTATTCTGTTCATTGATCACATTCACTTGAACCATGGCCAGAGAGCTTAATGGGGGATTGCCTCCATCAGAAGCTTTTACATAAAGTTTATATTTCAGTTTTTGGTTCGTAGTAAATTTCTTTGTTAGAAAAATTTCTCCTGTTTCTGTGTTTAAATTGAAATGTGATTTTACGGTGTCTGATGTTTTGGGACTGAAACTGTAAGATATTTGACCATTTTTACCTATATCTGAATCTTTCACAGATAAAGTAGTAATAGGCAGTGCAGAATCAGGTTTGTTTTTTATTGAAACATTATAAACATTTTGAAAAAAGATTGGAGAATTATCATTTATATCTGTCACAGAGATATGAATATGCAATATACTTTCTTTAACAGGAGGTTGTTTATTTTTTGCAATTACTTGAATCTGATACATATCTTTTGTTTCTCTGTCAAGGTTCCCCTCTAATATGATAGCAAGTTGTGAAGATCCATCAACACTTTCAGATGAAAATAATGTAAAGGGTTCATCCCTCTCTTTTTTTAAATTATAAGTAATTTCATTATTTTGAATATCTACATCTCTGTCAATAGCATTTGGAATTGATATTTTAGTTCCTTTTGAATCAGTTTCAAGAAAGTGAATTTTTATTTCTTTACTTGGGAACTCAGGTTGATGGTCATTTACATCTTTTATGATAACTTTGATTTCTAATAATTTGATGAATGTGGATGCCTTTTTCACAGCAACGTCAACCATTTGGAAACATTCCACATTGTAAGTACAAAGTGATTCGGCATCCAATGTTTGGGCGGTGTACAGTTTTCCTGTATTCTTTGAGACACGGAATAATTTAGAATTTCCATTGACACCTTTCTGTAATTGACTGAATGTTATTTGCTTTTGTTCTTTAATTGTTACATCATCCATCAGATGAGTATCTACAGAAATGTCACCCAAATAAGTATCTATACCCTTGCCTTCTTCCACATAATATGTGAGGTCTACACATAGAGAAATATGAAGGAGAGCCAATAAAATATATACTTGTATTAACATGTCCATGATAAATCTGAAGGATATACTATAAGTAGTATATACTGCGAAATCAAGATATTCTGTATATCTGAAATTAAAAAATAATATACTTTTTTAGGGAAACCAATCCTAAAAGTACATGTCAACAATATTAAAGACTTATAATTACTTTTATTTAAATGCTAGGAAAAACAATCTGTTCATATTGATTTTAAAATATTTGTCGCTGTTATTCATATCAATTAAAAATTATACATCCCAGTTTACTCTAGAAAAATACTAATAATTAAATATTAAAAAAAATATTTTTTTTAAGCTTAAATAATTTTGTTAAATGTATTTGACATTCTAAATATAAAAGGAATTATAAAACATCACTTCTCTGAGTATTTTACTAGACATAAAGAACAGTCTTTATTGTATTATTATCTAGATAATTCCACTACTACCATGGATTCATTTTTATAGTCTTTTTGTCTAGCTCTTTCCCATTCTTCCCAAGCTTCAGTAATCATTAATTTTGCCTTTGTTTTATAATTCTATTCTTCTGCATGATTCCAAATATTTTTGTTGTCATCCTTTCAGTTTCATACTACGAGTTGTGAGAAATCTAAGTTCATAATTTGATATATTTTTTGTCTTATCGATTAAAACTATACCTTGTCTACGTGTTCCTATTGATTGATCAGCCTGAATATTATTATTTATATGTTTTATTACTTTCTTTAAACAAAAATGAACTTAAAATGATAATAATTTGAAGATACTTTCATCTTTTATAAACTCTGTCATTCTTTTATAATAGTTATTTAGAGTTATCTCCCCTTTTTAATTCATAAATTGTATGAGGTTAAGAAAACAGAAAGCAACACTGAAATATCAGGAGCCTCAAGGAATTAGTGCATGTGCTAGGCTATACCAACCGAGTAAATCAAGTATAGAGATGAATATGATATGGGAAACAATAATCAAGCTAGAAAAGATCAATGATTTTATAACTAGAATGGTCATAAAGGATCTAGAGGGATGGAAAGACTGAGGAGGGAGAGCTCTATCCAGACCTCAACTGGAAGAGCACAGGAGAACAGAGTACTGGAATCCTGAAGAGGCTTATTGTCACTTAAATTCCGGAGAAAGCCGGAGAAAATTCAAAGGTAAATGGCTTTTGGGAGAATTCAAAGCGGTTTTCAACTGATTAAAAGAAGTGGAGAGGGTTGTTGTCACTCAGATTTCAGGAAACACTGACTGTTTTTATCAGTGAGCGATCACTAGTAATGATTTGTGTAACAACTTCTAGTGAGTAAGAAATAATAATAATAATAATAACTAGTGGGACCCTGTGTAAATTCCATGGTGCTTTCTACATCAATCTTCATAAATTACTGTTAATAATAATATTCCTTTTGAAATATGTTTGTCAGGGTCAATATTATAAGAAAACATCTTCCGTAAAAATAATTGTCATTGTCAGGTAAAAATTCTTAAAATAAATGAAATGAATATGTTTCTTTTTTATTTATTTATTTAGAATTGTTGCAATTTAATTCTTTTATTAAAACAATAAATATTCTCTGTTTCTTCCCATAAAAATAATAATCAGCTAAATATTCTTCAAATCAATAAATGAATGTCACTTTTTGAAATGCATTTATTTAAAATTTTACCGTTTTGAGGAGATGACAAGATTTGATTTTGGAACAATTAATTTTAAAATGGGTAAAGTCAGAATGTAGCGACATCAGATTAATCACCAATTACGATCTTTACTGATCGGATGATCTCATTTTAAAAAATGTGGGTTAAAGGTGATAATGTACATATTAACATGAAATTGTCTTAGTGTATTATTATATATAATAATAATAATTTTAAATAATTACAATATGAACATGAAAAACTGAAATTTGATATGAGTAAAGTTAAATAATCATACATACTTGGAGGCTGCAAGTTCAATCCTTTGACCCGGCTTCAAGGGTGAAGTACCTAAAGAAAGAAAGAAAACAAATTTATTGATATGACATCTTGCAAAATATGGAATAACAGATTGAATAAAGGGCTTAGTTTAAAATTCCCAAAGTTATCAAACAATAAAAGTTTCTTTAAGATGGCCAGGAAGTAAATATATATATTAAATAAATGTCATTTTATTTACTTCCGCTCCCACTTAATCAATGTTGAGTACATTCTTTGGCGCCACACAAAAAATTGAATTATAAAATATATAAAATAAGAATAAAAAAGTATCATATTATGGGTTGGGTGCTAAAAGACATAGGATTTCTTATTCATCCTGGGTCTTCCTGCTAGTATATTATATGATAATATAATTATTCCATTGATGCTGTTTATATGCTGTTACTTCATGTCACTACCCTGTGCTGACGATGAGATCTAATATCAATAAAAACATATGGTCTCTGAAACGATCGTACACAAACTGTTATGCTGAATTCTTGGAACGTAATTTGATCATGTAATAGTAGTTACATGGATCTATGTTATATATATATATATATATATATATATATATAAACAATAGAAAATTACATTCCAGTGACCATGTCTTTATTAATTCTTAAAGAGATCCAATTCTTTACGGCCCATTTCATCATAACTTACAGAAACAAAATACTGAGTTATATATCTTGGATTTTCAATGAGTGTGACTCATAAGAAGGAAAGGGCAAAATCGTGTCCAAAACATAAGAAAAATTAAAAATAAAACTCACATTACTAAAGCATTTATATATGCAGGTTCATTAGGAAATAAGTTTGAGTTTACTTTAAAAAATCGGTGCCATATTTTAATACTGACAGAGCTAGTAAAAAATACATATATTTTTCTAAAGATAGCATTCTAAAGTAGATCACAAAAATCAAATAAAATTAAAGAAGAAAAATAAAAGTAAAATAAAAAGAAAAAAGAAATATACATATAAATAGTTTTTGTACGGTTGTTAGGTCATAAGGGTTAATCCCATAAAGCTACAGTGTTTATAAGATAGTGCTCAATAACAAGTAGAGTTATATTTTAGTATAATTGTTTTTATTTATGCAAATATTTTTGGCTACATATGTGCATACATGTTTCAGCTCCACACTTATACAAAGTATGACTGCATCATGGCAACTGATAGAGAAGATCGTCTTTTCTGTCAGTGGCCTGATGAAGCTAGACTTTGAATAAAGTCGTAGCTGAACCATGTCTACATATATGTAGCCAAAAATATTTGTATAAATAAAAACATTTATACTAATATATATATATCAACCATGATAAAGCTTTTAACAAAATAAATGAACGTATAAGAGCAGTGTTTTTTAACAAAATTACAAATGCAATGATAAATCATTAAGTTTATGGTCGAAGATATTTTTCGACAGAATTTTTATCAGAAAATTTTACTGCTTGATGTTTATTCAATATTATTAACAGGAGATTCACGTAGATTAACAAAGAATGAGATATGGTTAAAAAAAATTTTTATCTACATAAAATATATAAAATGTATACATCTTTATAAAAGTCGATGTTTGTGTGTTATAGAAGTCGATACATTAACAGTTAGAACATTCAAATAAGTTTCCATTATGGTAAAATTTTTCAAGGAATCTATTGAAATTTTCCTTTGATTCTATCTGGGGTCACATTAAGTACATAAAATAACTGAAATATATGAGAAGCTAAAGAAACGAAATTCATTTCTTTTAAATAGATTTTCTTTGTTTCATAAAACAAATAATATCTCAGTAAAGAATGTATTTAAAAAAAGGTTTAAACATTTAAATAATTATTTTTATATGTAGTGTTAGGATTTAAAATATTAAAAAATAATTCAAATTCATTTCGTTAAAGCCATTTGCCGTTTGACAGTTGTTTGTAAGAAACACAGTTTTTTTAGTAATATCACCACGCTAAATGTGTTTTATTACTTAACCTCATATTACAAATGCTATTTAACCTTTCTTTCAAGGCAAAAAGTGTAAACATAACTATATTTTAAAATTATTAAAAAAAAAAAACTCTTTCGATCAACAATTTATCTTCCACACGGGTAACGCTGGGTAAATTCCACTAGTAATATATATTTTATAATCATTAGGTTTATTGATTTATTTTTGTATATACAAAGAAAACGAAATATACATATGTATTTAAGCCAAATATTGTTCTGAAATTATTGAGAAATGTTGATTATAATTTATATATTATAAAATGTATATGTAGATAGTTATATTTATATAATTTGAATAAGATAAAGTACTGTAATATAAATAATATTATGGATATAACTTGGATTTCTTGATAACAAATATGAAGTAATTCATTATAATGTTTTCCTTAAATGGTTCTTTAACATATTACTCTATGTCTGAAGAAATAGAATTATGTTTGGACATAGATAAAATTAAGTTGAATAATTATTAAATAGATTAAAACTTAATAATTATAACATTTATGATATTTAATATTTGCTGAAGAAATAAAAATATTAAACATTGTTATCATAGTGTGTAATAAATATAACAAAAGAGAAATGAATGTATCATTTGTTATATGGCATGAAACATTACCACAAAGAAAGACGTTTCTAAAAAATAGTGAACTTGAATAGTAAATTTGAAGAATTTATTAACTCTTCATATTAACTTTTGTAAAATAATAATTGCTGTAAATATTTTTTCTAAAAGCTAAAAGCATAACAGAACTAAAAAAGAAATCATCAAAAAATGATTATTTATATCAGATCTCAAAACAAAAATGGCGTATCACAATAATTATTTGTAAAATATTTCTTCAAGTAGATTTTTAAAATTGTATTCGCAATAAAGAGATATGAAATAATACTTTAAAATAAACTTACCTTTGATACAAAATATAAAGATGGTTAAAAGAAAGAAAAGTAAATCAACAAAAACGTTTCCATCTGCAGCTGCTATTGCATGACATCTTGACGATTCCTTTGTGTTGTTTATGTGAGAGAGAAGAAGCCAGCAGTCCTACTTTAGGTGTTGTGTGTTTAATGGCTGCTACTATGATGAAATAGTTCACATCTTTTTTCAGAATAAGTAACATGAATATTTTTCTACATTAATATTATATATATTTAAAAAAAACAATTTTAGTAAAAAAAATATTTTTTTAAGTTAATACCTAAGGTTAAAAATAAAATAAATGAGATATTTATTTTTTTTTATTTTTAGACTTGTTTTCTTTTCATTGAAGCGATGTACTACATAAATGGGATGAAGTTGAAAATTTTATCATTAACCTCAATGAAAACATTTTAATTTTCTACAGATGCTGACTATCATTTTTCAAATATAAATTAATTACATGTTTTAATAAGTAATAAAATAATTTTGATTTTATTTAAATGTTATTATTGGAAGATAATGTTATATTTACATTATATTAACAAATAAATCTTTGGGAGAAGTTGACAGTAAAAGATTAAATAACTAAGTTTTATTTTTTATATTTCTAGCATAATTAATGATGGAAATACAAATTGAAATATTTATTTAAAGCATAATTAACATATTTGTATAAGTATTTTCAAAAGTGTTTTGATGTCAGCATATTTACTGGGGTACAGGAGGTAGAGGTCTATTGATAGAAGTCTGACTTCCACTTGGAGGGACATTCCTTGATTGTACATATTTATTAGATGAACTGTCAACACCTGAGTAAGACTTTGACTCTGCGTGCGGACTGTCTTCATTCATATATGGTGTGTAAAAGCCTCTGGCTACAATTGTTGTATCGCTGGGATAGTTGACAGTTTGCCCCAATGGCCGCATATCTGTATTATGTTGGTGGCCTTTTTGTGAAAGTGGTGGATTACAATACTGAGAAGAGTAGTCATCTGAAAAGTAGTAGAACACATTAGATAAATTAGTGTTATAATTCAAATTCAACTAAGGGAAGGTTTCAACTAAAAAACATTAAAAAATCAATAAAAAACAAACAAGTATGACACATTTTCTGACTGGTGAGCTCAATATAAATTTATTGCAATACATTATATTTATATACCTCATAAATCAATAATGTTAACAGATTTCTACAATATAAAGACAGTCTTAAACATTTTTGACACCTATCAAAATGTTGGTAGCTTATAGCTAATTTATTCATCTTTGGTTCTTTATGGGTTATGAAAATTTCTTAAATAAATAAATTGTATAAACTATACAATCACTGCTCAGATCTATGTTGCATGGCTGAAATGGCATACAGATACTTAATGTTAATATGCAGACAAAATATGGGGAAATCGTCTGTGCTGGTATGCAAATGTACTGCACACAAACAACAATACCGTCGCAAAGACAGGATAGAGGCTCCTGGGGAAAAGGACGGCCAAAACTAAGGTGGTTGAATAGTCTACACTAAAATGACAAGATGGACAGACTTCATCCTGACCAAGCGTTTGACCACCTATGGCGGAATGAGAAATTGAGTATGGAACTCACATCGTGATATAAACGCAGAAGAAAATCATTATATAAATCATTTGTCTTCTAAATGAATAAATATAAAAGTTTTTCCATCTATCTTAACTATATTAACATCTAAACAGGTTGTTCTTATTTAATTCTATGATACACAATTTTGAAATATCGTATATATAGTTAACTGGAAATACCAATAAACACCTATAGGTCTTCTTAATTTGCATATCTATTTTATTAACAGCTTCTAATAAATTAATATTCTGTAATATACAGTTGTAATTTTGCATTGTTATATTTTCTTATATATACACAATAATTTTGTCAATATTAAAACATCTGATGTCGCTGGGATGTTGAAAACAGATAATACACTTTGATCTTAGCCAAAAGGCCAAGGAACCATAAAAATAATGTTTATATCGTGAAGCATTTTTAATAAATGAATGGAAAAAAAACTGATTTAATTTATTATTGTATTATCTTTTAATGGGGTAGGTAATGTAATATCTATTTTATTGTCATTAGACCATTTTCCCAAGGACTACTATCTCCTTTTTTTAAGGGGGGGGGGGGGGAGAGGTAGTGTAGTATCTGTTCTTTTGCCATGATACCATACACTCAAGCATTACCTTCTCCTTTTGTGGGGTGATCCTTCCAGGTATTACCTCCTGTTCTATTAATAAAAAGTTTCATCTTTATTGATGCAAACTATTTCTAAATTCTCAAACTACAAAAATCAATAAACACAAACAAGTTTCAATAGATAAATCCTGGAGCATCATTTGTCTTATATAACTTACCAGATACTTCTTGTCTAGTGTCTGACTCACTCCATCCTTTCCCATTTCCACTATGCATAGACTTCAAAGAACTTTTATTGGAATAGTCTTGAGTTCTTTTCTTATCTCTATTTCTGCTTGAAGGAAAGGCTATGTCCTGAATATACATCTGATCAAAATAAAATTCAAAAATTTAAAAGTAGAGAAACATACATGATAAACAAATGTTACATTGTTCAAAAGATTTATAAGTATAAAATCAGAATTCATACTAGAGTGGATTAGAAATAAAAATAAAATTATATTGCATCGATTAATACTTATATTTTATATTAACTAAAGAAAATTTATCAGTATATATATTACTTCCTAACAATAAAAGTTAACAAAAATTTCTCTAGATAAACATAAAAATAGATATTTTCATAATAAAGAAATTTTTTTCTATAAATGATACAATGTATATATTTTAGATCAGAATTTATATCAAAGTGGATGAGAAAACTCAATAGAAAAATATTGATTATCGTGCTTTAAAAGTAATAATATATATTAAAAACACATAGCAATGACATTATTCAATTAATGAAGGTTAATTTATTTGTGTATACATTAGCTCTGAACATTTACAGTTAAAGAGATATTTTTTCTAAAAAATATGGATACTTTAAAATGTCAAATTAATTTCAATAGAAGATAGAAAAAAGATGAAAATTAAAAAAAAATAATCCAAGTACATTGTGTTAGTTTACCTGAGAAATTGAGTTTGCAGCTGATTGAGGATTTGATTGTGGAGTTTGGAGGGTTTGTTGACTGTTGTTTTGTTGTGTACTTGCGTAAGGATGGGTTTGCATTCTGGGTGTTGGTGGTTGACTGCTTCTTCTCATACCGACTGCATCATTTGTAGGAAGAGCAACATTAGACCAAGGATTTGCTGGGTAAGGAGGACTTATCAAATGTCTCTGACCACTACTCACATATCCGCCTTCTGCTACTGGAACACTTCGAGGATTGCAACAGCGAAGGATACACACTGAGATTGAAGCTGTAATGATCACAGCTATTGTCACTGCTACAGACACAATGATAATTGCTGAAGTCAGGTGAATCTTGTTATCTTTTTTTATGTTAACAGCATTTAACATTTCTGATGTCTTGTTGCTTACGGTCAGTGTCAAATATACAGTAGTTCTGGCTGATAGAACTGGGCTACCACTGTCCTTCACTAGAAACTCCAGCTCATATGAGCCAGCATCTTGTTGGCTTAGGACATGAGTTGAACATAACAAACCAGTGTACTGGTTGATGCTGAATATCTGTTTGCTATTGCCTCTGATTATTTCATATTTTAGAAATGCATTCTCTTGACTGTCACTGTCTGATGCCTTTATCTGAGTGATGTTCTTTGAATGATGTGGATAGTAGATAACATCTACATTATAAGGATTAACACTAGGAAATGTAAAATATGGAGCATTATCATTTTTATCACTGATCTCAACAACAACATTCACTGAAGCATTTAATGATGGCTTTCCATTATCTTTCACTAACACATGAAATTCATAAAGATCTTGAAATTCATGATCCAGTGACATAATTGTTGAAATCAAGCCAGTGTCAGTAATTTTGAAAGGTAAAAACTGTGTATTACTTGGCAACAGAGAATAACTTAATTTACCTCCAGCTCCCAAGTCCGGATCTGTCGCATTGATTGAGCCAACGTGAACTCGAGACTTTTGGTTCTCATTGATCTTAAATTGAAATGTCTTCTTGGAAAATGCCGGCTTTTCATCATTCACATCCATCACTTTAACAGAAAATCTTTTCTCACTTTCCAAAGCAGGAGATCCTTTATCCTCGCAATGGACAATAATATCATGGTGATCCTCACTTTCTCTATCCAATGGCTTTTTAACAATCACTTGGTATTTCTTTGTGTCCAGACTTTGTAGTTGAAATTTATCATGATTCAGATTGCAACTAATATCTCCATTTTGACCAGAATCAGGGTCAGTCACTTTCACATAAGCAATAAAGCTGCCGACTTTAATATCTTCAGAGATATCAACTGTATTTTCTGTAGATGAAGAAAAGAATGTTACTTTTATAATTGGACTATTGTTCTGTTCATTGATCACATTCACTTGAACCATGGCCAGAGAGCTTAATGGAGGATTGCCTCCATCAGAAGCTTTTACATAAAGTTTATATTTCAGTTTTTGCCCAGTTGTAAATTTCTTCATCAGAAAAATTTCTCCAGTTTCTGAGTTTAAATCAAAATGAGTTTTAGCAATGTCTGATGTTTTGGAACTGAAACTGTATGAAATTTTACCATTTTCACCTAAATCTGAATCTTTCACAGATAAAGTGGTGACAGGTAAAGCAGCATCTGGTTTGTTTTTTATTGAAATGTTGTAAACATTTTGTGAAAAAATGGGAAAATTATCATTTACATCAGTAACTGATATGTATACATCTAAGATACTCTCTTTTGCTGGAGGTTGTTTATTTTTTGCCATAACTTGAATTTTATATTCATCTTTAGTTTCTCTGTCAAGCTTGCCTTTTAAATTAATTGCAAGTTGTGAAGTTCCATCAACACTTTTGGAAACAAATAAAGTAAATGGTTCATTCTTTAATTTTTTGAAGTCATAAATAATTTCTGAGTTTAAGACATCTACATCTCTGTCAATGGCATTTGGTATTGATATTTTGGTTCCAATAATATCTCCTTCTTCAAACTCTATATTAATTTTTTTTTCTGGAAACTCAGGTTGATGATCATTAATGTCTTGAATGATGACTTTTATTTCTAATAACTTCAGAACAGTTGTCAACCTTTTGACTGCAATATCAACCATTTGAAAACATTCTGCATTGTATGTACATAGAGACTCAGCATCAAGGGTTTGGGCTGTGTACAATTTACCACTTTCTTTAGACACATGAAACAAAGAAGTGCCCGTCACTCCTTGTGTCAATAAACTGAATGTAACTTCATTTTTCTCTTCAAATGGTACAGTGTCAATGACGTCTGAATCAGCAGCAACATCTCCAAGGTAAGTGTGAGGGCTTTTTCCTTCTTCAACATAGTAGGTGAGATATGTACTTTGACATTTATTAATCACAAAAACGAACATACACAATTTTACAAACATATCTTCTGTGTAAACTATCAATTTACATTTAGTTATTCAAGTAGACTGGATGTATATTCTGTACCATTCACAAAATCTGAAAATAAAATAAAAAACTATATTATATCCTTCATTAAGAGAAACATCCAGATAATCACCGCAATTTTCTATTGGATACTTATGAGAGAGGGAGAGATATAATACGAGGCTATCAACCGGTCTTCTGTCTGGAAAGAAATCTTAGCCAAATAAAGTTCTTCTTCTTATTAATATTTTTTATGAAAAAATACATGGCTAGATATGCTTTTTATAGACCAATACTAAAACAACACACACTTTCTGTGTCACTGTGTCTGTTATTTTATCTAAGCTTATATATATAGTAACCTTTCATGATTAACCAAATGTTATTTTACTTGCTTGAAACTAAATCGTCTAATTACTGTAGAATTTTCTTTGGTGTAACTAACAAAAAAAAAAAAGAGTCCATTAACTGGTCTTCTGTTTGGAAATAAATCCGACATCTTTAAAATATATTTACAAACATTGATCTCCCTTGGATTCGTAACACAAAAATATGCTTAAGCCATCTTGTTTTTTAATAACTAACATCTAACAAGGTCAGAGAGAGAGAGAGAAAGAAAGAGAGAGAGAAAGAGAGAGGAGGACCGGTTCATAGACTTCAAACAATAAAATATACTAAATTAATTAAGCGATTTACTTTTAAAGAAATAACTTTTGGTAAAATAAAAAAAGCCTATTATAAATACAAACTTACTTTAAATAACAACAGACACAGGGACACAAATAATGGTGTATGTTTTCTTTTTATTTAATATTTATAATTTTTAGTACAAACTTTCTATACCCAAGCAAAGCTAGGTAGGGACAGCTAGTTAAATATATAATTCATTAACTTTGACATTAGTTGATTATCATGTTTATACAAGGATTACAAAGTCAATGGATTTCATAAAGTCAGAATATATTTTTATGTCATAATAGATCCTCTCTCTCTTTTATCCTCTCTCTCTCTCTTTTATTTACATCATTTCATTCTTCTCTCAGGAGTGCATTAATAAACTTCTGAACATTTTTATAAATTTGAATACAGTTATGGGTCTATTATGACCTCAGAATACATTGTGATGTCATAATAGACTCTCACACTCTCCTAATACTCTTCCTACTCTCTCTTCCCCCTCTCTCGTTTTATTATTTACAGCATTCCATTCCTGCATTAATAAACTCCTGAACATTTCCATACATTTGAATCGATTATGACATCAGAATACATTGTGATGTCATAATAAACCCTCTCTCTCATCCCCATCGATTTTTCCTATCTTTCTCTATCTCTCTCTTTCAATTATTTATATCATTCTTCTCACCACTTGTCTTATCATTCTCTCTTTATGCCATCATTCGCTCTTTCTCCAACCATATAAAGCATTCATGTACTGATGATGCTTGCACAGTGACAAGCAAGCAAATACCATCATCAGTTTTAGTAGTATGTAGATTTATGCATGTGTTTTGTTTCAATTTTTGTTATAATTATTAATATCATGAGTTGAATAACTGACATAGTAGTCATGTATTTTATAGATTTTAAACCTAATAGTACATGCATATTCAGTATCTTTACTTTTATTTGGTTGCTAATTAAAAGTATATATTCTGTGAAAATAGAAACATGTGATAAATAATATGCAGAGTTCAAAGGAATGTAGATTGTTTAAAAATAAAACACATTATTTATGAATTTTTGAACAGCTATTTTTCTTTAAATGTTTGTTTTATTATATGGATATCAGATGGGAAGAAAACCAATCATTTTAATGAAATACACTAGCAGTTACATGAGATCTATTTTGTTTATATGTACGCACAATATCTTGCGTTATGTTGAGTTCTTGTTCAGTCAGCATATTGATACACAGGCGATTAGCACATCATTGACATGCGCACTGGAAGCCAACTGATTTCTGCCCAGAGGATTTAGCGCTAAATACAAATCAGTTCCTGAGTAGATTTTGTCAGATCAAAACATTTTATCCTGTTCTCGTTTTGCACCAGAAGCGGCTAGCAACTGTCTTTATGTTCCAGTGTTCCCTTTGAATTAAGTTGGATTAATATTTTAGTGGAAATGTTTGTGCTTTCATGGAAGATGGTGACCCTTTTTTAAAATTAAATATCCAATTCCAGTTAGATGCGTACAGACACGGCCAACTCTACAGAGTGACTTTCTTCATCCTGACGTTACCAAACACCATTATAAAATTTAATATAAACTATTTATAAATTATAGATTTTTTTAAATTATCAGATTTTTTTGCTTTCTGTCGTAATGTTTTACTTCTATGATATTGATCTCCTGTCTTGAACATTCTATTCGCATAACATTTTTTAATTTTGAAATATTTTCATTATAACAAAGAAAATCCATCGTTAGCTCACTTTCAATTGAAAGCTTGAATTGAACTATACAATGCTGAACCAATTAACAGAGTGTAATCAAGTTCTACCACATTCCTTATTATCTTAATTCATATTGAAACATGAAAATATAGTGTTTTGCTGAAAGTACAAAAAAGAACTAAGATTAACAGTATTAAATGCTACATCTGTTAAAAGGCATATTCAGATTTTAATACAACTGTTGTGTAACATTCTTTCATTGGCTAAAATGAAAGTGTATCATGTTTAATAAAAATAATTTTGTAAATTTTCAATATCTGAAAAAGAGATATGCATGAAGATTTTTTCCATTATGATGACAACAATGCCGAACAAAAAATGTAAAATGATTGAAATTATGTTAAATATAAGTCATAATTGCATTGAAGTAAGTAAAGTGGTCGACCATAGTCAAAGTCGACCAGAAGGGGAGGATGTCACTCCTTTCCCAGGATTACTTCATTTATCCTTGATCTTAACCTGATAATACTGAGTGTGTAGCAAAGAGATATAAAGTACCATGAGGATTGAACCTTGGTCTCCTGAACCATTAATGGACATTATTACCATTATGCCATTAAAGCAAAACTAATGTAATTTCACATTGATGCATTTACCATGTAGGATAGTAAAAACCTAGAGTATGTCTTTAATTTTTATTAAAAGTTACACTTTTCTAAAAAGATGTTTTTTCTTGTTTTTTTTTATGGAAATCACTCCAGACAAGGCATGAAGCCACTTGATGTAATGCGCTAAAAGAATACGACTTCAAGGTAAAAAACTAGCTAATGATAAGTGTTAGATGGATATATTCTGACCCAGAAAACAGCAATTCTTCCTCCTTTATCAGAAACATCACTCATTGAATGTGAGACTAAAGGACAAAATAAAAGAAGCAAGAGTTATGAGGCTGCCGAAAGTAAACTCAAGATCCACTTTCTACTCTCCTTCAAATTGAACTTAGATAAAATTAAAAGAAAGGATTGTATATTGACTTCAGATATAACTAATCTGATAGTTTTCAGTGACAAGTTAATTCATAGTGCAAACATATAGTGCAATATATTCATGGTAATATTGAAAATGGGACCATGGATTTATCTATTATTATAAAAGCCTTTTATAAATGTTTTAAGAGCAATTCAGCACCATGTACAGAATTTGATATTCCTTTTATTTAAATATAATTTGTACAAACAAAGATAAAATACAAATTTTCAATAAGGAATTCCTCTATAATATTGCTATTCTTCCTTTATTCTTGATGTCACCTTGTTTGCTGAAACTGATGTTGGATGAAAGAATAAAAAAATAAATATTTGTTTATACAAAAAATATTTGAACTATGTTGCATACTTATTCACTAGTCTTTTCTCTCATTACTTTGGTGTAACAATTAAATGATTTATGTTCTAATACCTAATTATTGTAAATATCTTAGCAAACCTATAAGATAGCAGATATTTAAACAAAGAAATATGTCTTTAACAGTAATAACTCTTTTACCTAAGATAAACTATGCAGCTGTATGCAACATATACATAAAAGTCTCAGATAGCCATAAATATGTTGATGCGACTTAGCAAAACCTATCTTGTGTTTAAAGGGTGATGTTTAGTACTAACTACAATACCTTTGAGCAGTGGTTGAACTTCTAAACTGACATGGTATTAAAAATTTCGAATTTAGAGATAGGTTCTTACATATTTTTGAAAATTCATAAGTTAAAATGTTTATGTATTTGTTTAATATTGATTAATATTACTATTTAAAAATTGCAAGTAATCTTTGACATTTCACTATTTTAGCTTTTTTATTGTTATTTAAATTTCTAATATTTCATTTTCTGATTGAGATTAGTAATTAAGCATGTAGCTAGATATAATCATAACATTTATGAAACTAATAACATTTTCTATTGTCTATTGCACTAATATTAGATATTACTATATTCAAATTAAACATGAATGTTAACAAATAACTATATTTGAATATAGATAAATGATTGTGCATCTCTCTCATATATATATATATATATATATATATATATATATATATATTAAATCAATTCCATACAAAAATTGAGGCAAGATAAAAAAATTAGTGTGTTATAAATAAATCCATTAAAAAAATTCAATTTGAAGTAAACCTATGTGTTATAAAATTAAACATTTTTTTCTGTGCACAGATTTAGCTACAAAGTGAAATAAACTGTGTGATTGTATGCTCAATAACATCTCTTTGAATATACACTATCTACAATTGAAAACAAAATGAATGTAAATAAATAAATACAAAATATTTCTCACAATTTAACTAAATTTGTTACAATTATATCAATACATATCTTTAATTAACCAGCAATACAATAATCGTAGTCATTATTTATAAATACAATCATGAAAATAAGAACATTCCAAAGAAAACAGCATTTTATTAACATATAAATTCAGAGCATCAAAAAATCTTTAATAGTTTGCTTTAAATATATAAAAAAAATTATTGATCACTATTACTTTATGATAAAACATCTAGAGACAATCAAAATATAAAATAAATTAAGATTATAACAAATCATGTTCTACTCATATAGGCTGGATAACAAAACGTTTTTCCAAACATCATCTTCATCAACATTGTTTAATGGCGTCTGGAAAATTTTTCTCAATAAAATATTTTATAAGTGAAATTTAGGTTCTCAGTTTTTAACTAGAAAAGGAATAATTAGTATGAAATGGAATACAAAACAAACTTACCTTTTAGGTAAAATATTTAAGAGTTAAATTCAAAATAAATCCAACGAAAACAAAACAAAAAAGGCTTCCACTGCAGCTGCTATTTAATGACAAAGATCCCTTTGTATGCTTCTTATAAGAGAGTGGATAGCAGTCCTACTTTGTGTGTGGTGTCTGTAATGGCGATCATGTCTTCAGATTGTCTTCTATATCTTTTTTGAAAAGAAAAAAGAAGAAAAAAAAAGAAATTACACACAAAAACCTCAACTTTCATAAATATTTAAAATCTATTCTTTTAATATCAATAAATACACAAAGATTAATCATGGAAAATGTATTTAACCATGAGAAAAAAAAACACAAAAAAAACAATTATTGAAAATAGTTTATCCATTGTGATTTCGTTTATTATTTTTATTTAAAAAATCAAAATTGCTTGAAATAATATGAGGAATCTCTGTCTAACTTTACTATTTTTCATATAATTCAAAAATGTTATTTTAAATAATATACCATTTTTTAAAGTAAAATTTGTATCAATTTTAAAGTTATTATAGTTTATTCATAAAGTATAGCAAACATTTAACATGTCAATCTAATTAATCTTTTTTAAGAAAAATTAAATTAACTTACCATTTGATTTTCATATTTTGCTTCATGCCATAATCAAAAATAACAAAAACATCAAATAACTGCTACAGAAACATGAATTGACTATTAAATTTATTAAAATCATTTTCTCACTTATTTAACATTCTCATTCAGATTTAAATTAATTTTATCACTCGTGGAAATCTTCAATTCTGCTAGTTATAGATTCTGAATAAGTTTACCATTCACAAAAGTCTTTATCTTTTTCACCATTTTTTATTTCCTATTACGAAATATTTAGTATTTGTACAACTGTCTTTTATTGGGGTACAGGTGGCAGGGGTCTGTTAATGGAAGATTGGCTACCACTTGATGGTAGGTTCCTGGATTGTAAATGTCTACCAGAAGAGCTAGTGCTGTCAACACCTGAGTAAGATTTTGCATCTGCATGAGGACTGTTTTCATTCATGTAAGGTGTATAAAAACCCCTAGCTACTATAGTGGTATCACTAGGATAGCTGGCAGCCTGTCCCAGGGGTCTGCCATCAGTGGTATGTTGTTGGTTACTTTGTGAAACAGGAGAATTGCAATATTGGGAAGGATACTCATCTGTAAAAAAAAAAAAAAAATTGAAAAATCACATCAGATGTAATAGATTACATGTATAATAGGCTGAATGTAATTTCAAATTTAATGAAATCCATTTGATTATTTAAATGTACAATATGTACATATATGGATTAGATAATTAGCAATCTCTCTCTCTCTATATATATATATGAGATTTATATACTTATATTGTAATGAAATACGTAAAACATACTGAGTAAAGAAATAATGCCCATATTAGTATTTTTATTTAGGCTAATTATAAGTACATAATCTTTATAACATGCAGAATAAACTACCAATACAAAAATATATAATCAATAATAACATAAGTTAGTCATGCGACTGCATACCTCTGCCTGAGATTGTAATGATGGGCCAAAGTCTTATCTGGCCCTTACAACTCCATATAAATTTGATAACTCAAAAACTCCTTATCTGATAAGGTTGAAATTTTGTATGGTGGTTACTGTTATCAAAGAGCATCGGATCCATACATCAAATTTGGAAGAATTGGAATTCTGTCAAAATTTTTACTAAACCTTTTTAGGTCAAAGTCATGTAGGATGCGGGTCTTCGTTGACTACAATACAGCCCAAGTAGTGAGTCTCTATGATAAACTGATCTGAAAAGTGTGATTCCCACCTTTTTTGTTACCTTCAGCACAACATTTGACCTAATATCTAAAAATTCAATCAGTTCAAAGTTAGACCGATATTTTAACCGAGTCTGGTGACAAGCAGTGTAGACACTAGGCTGTACACAAACATGGTGACAAACTCGACCGAAAAAATAATCTCCTTGGCAGAGGTAATAAAGGAATGAAGTATAGATCATCTGCCAAAAAATAAAAAATTAAGTATTTTTATATTTCAAGTAAATTAATTTCAAATTTGCTTTTGTAGAAGCTCACCTGATGCATCATCAGTTTGTCTTATGCCTACATCACTCCAACCATGCAGATTGTGAGAAGATTTAATGGAACTTGTATGGGAATAATCTGGTGTTCTGCTGGTATTCTTCTTGTTCCTATCACTGCTAGATGACAAAGCTACATCCTGAACATACATCTAACAGAAATAAAATATAAATATTTCACAAACAGTTCAACTTGGAATACACATACAATACGCCACAAAATGTTTAGATTATAAAAATTTAAAAATTATATGACAAATTTATAAAATGCCTAAATTTACCTGTGAGAAAAGAATGAAACACTTACTTGTGAGATAGAGTCTGGTTCTGGCTGTGGCTTTGATGCTTGAGAGATCAGCATTTGTTGACTGCTTGCATAAGGATGGGTTTGCATTCTGGGTGTTGGTGGTTGACTGCTTCTTCTCATACCAACTGCATCACTTGTAGGAAGAGCAACATTAGACCAAGGATTTGCTGGGTAAGGAGGACTTATCAAATGTCTCTGACCACTACTCACATATCCACCTTCTGCTACTGGAACACTTCGAGGATTGCAACAGCGAAGGATACACACTGAGATTGAAGCTGTAATGATCACAGCTATTGTCACTGCTACAGACACAATGATAATTGCTGAAGTCAGGTGGATCTTGTTATCTTTTTTGATGTTAACAGCATTTAACATTTCTGATGTCTTGTTGCTTACGGTCAGTGTCAAATATACAGTAGTTCTGGCTGATAGAACTGGGCTACCACTGTCCTTCACTAGAAACTCCAGCTCATATGAGCCAGCATCTTGTTGGCTTAGGACATGAGTTGAACATAACAAACCAGTGTACTGGTTGATGCTGAATATCTGTTTGCTATTGCCTCTGATTATTTCATATTTTAGAAATGCATTCTCTTGACTGTCACTGTCTGATGCCTTTATCTGGCTGATGTTCTTTGTATGATGGGGGTAATATGTTACATCCATATTATAAGGATTAACACTGGGAAATGTGAAATATGGAGCATTATCATTTTCATCTCTCACCTTAACAATCACATTCACTGTGTTATTCAATGATGGACTTCCTTTGTCTTTTACAAACACTTCAAAATTATAAGTATCTTGAAACTCATGGTCTAAAGACATAATTGAAGAGATTAATCCAGTTTCAGTGATTCGAAATGGTACAAATTGTTTATTGGTGGTCAGTAAAGAAAAAGACAGTTTACCTCCAAGTCCCAAGTCTGGATCTGTGGCATTAATGGTGCCAATAGGAATTTTTGATCTCTGGTTTTCATCAATGAAGAATTTAAATAATTGTTTAGAAAATTGTGGCTGTTCATCATTCACATCCATCACTTGAACTGAAAATCTGCTTTCACTTTGAAGAGGAGGATTTCCTTTATCCTCACAACTGATCCTTATGTCATGGTGATCTTCACTCTCTCTGTCCACTGGTTTCTTTACAATTACTTGATATTTCTTTGTATCCAGACTTTGTAGTTGAAACTTATTATGATCAAGATTACAAGTAACTTTTCCATTTTGATCAGCATCCTCATCGGTAACCTTCACATAGGCAATAAAACTTCCAACCTTAATATCTTCAGAAATGTCAACTGTATTTTCTCTTGAGGCAGATCCAAAATTCACATCAATTACTGGAGCATTGTTCTGTTCATTAATCACATTTACTTGAACCATGGCCAGAGCACTTAAGGGAGGATTGCCTCCATCAGAAGCTTTTACGTAAAGTTTATATTTCAATTTTTGCCCAGTTGTAAATTTCTTTATTAGAAAAATCTCTCCTGTTTCTATATTCAAATTGAAATGAGATTTAACAGTGTCTGATGTTTTGGAACTAAAACTGTATAAGATTTTTCCATTTTTACCTATATCTAAATCTTTCACAGATAAAGTAGTAATAGGCAGTGCAGCATCAGGTTTGTTTTTTATTGAAACATTATAAACATTATCTGAAAATATTGGAAAATTATCATTAACATCAGTAACTGATATAAGAACATCTAAGATGCTCTGTTTTTCTGGTGGTTTGTTATTCTTAGCCACTACTTGAATTTTATATAATTCTTTAGCTTCTCTGTCAAGTTTATCTTCTAAAATTATAGCAAGTTGTGAGGTTCCATCAACACTTTTGGAAACAAACAATTCAAAAGGTTCATTCTTTGCCTTTTGAAGTTTATAAATGATTTCAGAGTTTTGAAGGTCTACATCTCTGTCAATAGCATTAGGGATTGGTCTTTTGGCACCTTTTCTATCATCTTCTGAAAACTGTAGAATTATTTGCTTGTCAGGGAATTCTGGTTGATTATCATTACTATCTTTTATGATAATTTTAATTTCTAATAATTTGATGAATGCGGATGCCTTTTTCACAGCAATGTCAACCATTTGGAAACATTCCACATTATAAGTACAAAGTGATTCGGCATCCAGTGTTTGGGCAGTATACAATTTTCCAGTGTTTTTTGAAACACGGAATAATTTAGAATTTCCATTGGTACCTTTCCGTAATTGGCTGAATGTGATTTGCTTTTGTTCTCTAATTGTTACATCATCCATCAGATGAGTATCTGCAGCAATGTCACCCAAATAAGTATTTGGACCCTTGCCTTCTTCCACATAGTATGTGAGGTCTACACACAGCGAAATATGCACAATCATCAATAGGAGATATACTTTTATAAACATCATACTTTTGGTGAAAGATAATTGCATTGGTTTTGAAATTTTGCGATATCTGAAATTAGAAAAAAATAGCAATTTATTCTCTATTCAAAACAGTATAATCTTAATGAATTTTTTTCCAAGAAATAAAATATTTAAAAAATTAGAAATGTACAAACTTAAAATATGTGTATACAGCAAAAAGAATAACGATATTGCTAAAAATATAATATTGTATAAGCTCAATTAAACATTATGTATTTTAATTTTCAATATTGTTAAATACATTTTAGATTTTTCTAAACTTTCAGAAGACTGAATAAAAATGTAATTAATAAATAAGGTGACGAACTTAAATAATTAATAAGGAATTTCACATAAGTGAAAGATTAATTTATAAAGAGCATGCATAACATCTTCTAATTTAATAAAATGCACATTTAAGCAAGAGTTATTTCCCTTACTCAAAATGTTTACATATTTCAGCATATTTAATATTCTTTACAATGAACTGATGAATTTCAATGCTTATATAATGTCATAATTTTCTTTAATTAGTTATTCACCAGTATGTAAAACATAATACGGTCATCTGATAGTTCTTTAAAAGAAATTAAAATAAAAAATATAAGATATTGCTTAAAAATGAAATTATATTTCATTTCATTCTTAGATAATATATTAGGGAATAATGCATAAAATAATAGATTAAAATATTAATTACATTTTAAAAGTCAGTTTTATAATACCTCTATATATTTATCTATCTATCTTTCTAGAACATTACATTTATGAATCCATGTCTAACCAATTCATTGAGTAAATGTAACATCTTAGCATAAACATTACCATTAAAAGACACTCCTAGACTTACCTAATGTCGAGTTTTGAGTCGATTTAACAACTAGTAACGAAAATTGTATTTCTCTTAGTTATATATTTATAAATAAATATTCATGTGTGTGTGTGTCTGTAAAATTGAAAAATTAAAGTAGAAATATCAGGGAAAAAACGAGTTAAAAACATTTGCATCCTCCAATTAAAAAAAAATCCTTTCATTTCTATTTATTCTTTAAAAATATTTATTTAAAAACACTTATTTACAAAAAAAATAGTTTTACAATAATTTATTGGAAATAAACAATTGTAAAGAAGATAAATTTACTTAACTAATGCTATTATTTTGGCAAAATTTAGGATTGTCAACCGTCAATATATAATTTTTTATTTATTAATTTTTTTTGTTGAATTCTTTAGTTTATTATCATATAGAAGCATTCTAAAAACACTTCATTTTATGAGGTGGATTAAATTTTTTCCATAATTTTATCGCATACTTGCTTAAATATTTTCATTGTGGAATTTGGATGATACCAGCACAGCAGTAATAATCTTGTTGTTGTTGATATGATGATGATGATGATGATGATGATGATGATGATGAAGAAGAAGAAGAAGAAGAAGAAGAAGAAGAAGAAGAAGAAGAAGAAGAAGAAGAAGAAGAAGAAATAATTGTGTACAGTGCTCAGGTGCACTACAGCATAAGGGTTTAAAAGAATGCAATGTCTTGGCAACCATCGGCTGATGCAAGCAGTTTGTTTGCTCCTAATACTAGTTGTTGTGTGGATGATAGGTTCATGATACTATGTATTCTCAAAAATTAAAATTAGTATTTTAGAAAAATTTATTTTTGACAATGTGAAAAATGAATGTTTATTAATCTAAATATAAAAAAAAAACAATTCAATAATAAAAGTCATAATCTGAAATTCTGCCCATTTTTCTTTTTGTGAGATTCATTCTTTTAATAAATATATAAAAAAAAAATTTCCTCGCATTGCTGTTATGTTATACAAAGAAGTATGTTTTATGAAAATGCAATGAAAAAATAAAATAAAAAATGTCTTAAATGACTTCTTATTAGCATTTTGTTCATTTAGCAATAGAACAAAATTATTTTGATGTCTAACACTAGGACCTATTTTTAAGAAAAATAAACAAATCTATCATAATATTAAATCTCTGAGTCTCTTTAACTGAGTTATTGGAAAAGCTGAACATTTTAACATAAATAAATTTTTTATGATTTAAATGGTGATGAAAGTGAAATTGCTTGCTATTGGGAATAAAATTCTGAGAACTTTGAGGCATCCTTAATAAATGAATGATTCAATGATAATGGTTGTTATATGACTATTACACAGTGTTACACACAGTATTTATATCAACCGTCAAGAAATTTTACTAAAAATACACTTCTAAGTAAAAAAAATAATATATGAATAAAATAATAAATGAATGAAGATATAGGTATATTTTTTCTCACTATATATTTGATGTTATTCTATACACCTGGGCAATGCTGGGTAGCCCATCTAATACAAATTAATACTTATATATTTATAAGATAAAAAAATTCTATTTCGATGATACAATAATTTGTGATAGTTGTAAGACAAAATGTCACCACAAAAGTTGAAAAACAGATTCAAGTTCACAACAATCAAAATAAATCGAATTTTAAAAATTATCTTTTATCTATATAAAACTAAGTGACTGTATGTGTGATGTTTGTGTGTTCTCTATAGAAAGTAAGGTTAGAGAATCTACATAAAATCTAAAAGTCTATTATGTAAAATTTACCAGGGAAGACAATGGAAGTGTTTCCGAATCTCTAAGTGCATCCCTAATAGAACTATGGGAGGATGGCGAACCTCCTTTAAAACTTCAAATATATCCTATTTTGATGAAATTTAAATCATACATATAAAACTCTCCAGGGCAGACAATGGAAGTGTTTGTGAAGCTCTATGTACCCCCCCACCTCTAAGTGACCCATGGGAACAGAACCTCCTTAAAATTTTAAATATGTATATCCGATTTTAATGAAATTCAAACCATATGTATAAGACACTAATTTAGAGAGTTTTCCAACATTTCAAAATCTTCTGACTATTTTAGGAAGCAACACTCAGTAAAAACAAAGAAAGTGATATGGTATTATGAGCATGTTGAAAAAGCATATAGTAGTGATGCTCATTCAATCCTGAGCAACGTGTTTTAATCTTTTCTTGTCCGATTAAGATGATATACACAATATGGTTTTATTTTTAGTTTGGTTTGGTTTGTTTTACGGCATTTTTAAATTATGTAATAGTTTAGTTTAAAGATTAAATAAATCTAAAGATTACCTTTAATCTTACAACATCAAATTATTTCATTTTCTGCAGTTGATTATGAAAATGCACATATCAATATTAATTTATGAGACTTTTTCTTTTTTTACCGTTACTGAATTAGAGTGAATGATCACCCACCTCAGAAAAAAAAAATTCAGATATATATTTTTAAATTTTGTATATTTTTAATCTAATTAACACCTTAACATATCACATTCATAAAATAAGGTTTATAAAAGTATTTTTTGAGTCAGCACTTTCTAAATTTCATACTCGTTAAACCATTTTTCAGTGTAATCATTCAAGAATTTTAAAAAGAAATTCAAACAATGAACATAAGTTTAATATAAATAGATAGGAAATATGTAATATTAACAACCTTTTTATTGATTGTAAAAATTACAAATTTCTTATAAAAATTACCTTTAATCATGAATAAAGTTCTTAAATGGCAACATATAACTCAGCAAATTTAAACTTAGTAAAGATTCCTATTTAATATTAAATAAAATTTTTTAATTTATTCCATATCATGTTATAAATATTTTGTGAATATAAATACATTATGATACAATAACGTGAATATAAATAAATAACTTATCATACAATAAACAAAATCCAAGAAGAACTGCTGCCATCTTGTATTTTTTTATCACAGGATTTTTATTTTTGTAATCATTATAATTCAAGTTTATCTATATCATTCTTTAACACCATTTTGAATTCTTGCACACAAATTATCATTGTCTGTTTGGAATTTCATAATAATAGTCATAGAGAATTAAAGATAAACAGTAATCAGTGTGGTTAACATATCTAACTCGTTATGTTAACAAAAATGCTAAATATGAAAGCAAAATATAATCTAAGATTTTACAGATATTTTTTAATTCTGTATTAGTAAATATTTACTTTGTGAAGTATACTTATATAAAATACTAGTAGTTATGAATTTAAGTTAAAAAACAAAAAAACTGTTCAACGAAAATATAAAAGGATTCTAAAAATCTTTCTTATAAACTAACCATTGTTAATTTTATAAACCAGTTGTTTTCCAAATAAAATCTCGTACATTACAAGAGAAAAAGAAATATCAAATCCATAAAATACTAAATAAAATACTAAATAAGATAAATGAAAAGGAAAAATTAGGAATTGTAGTAAAAGAAAAGAAAACAGCTAAGAGTAAACAAAGCATTAAGTGTAACAATGGCTATCGTGTGAATACATTTTGACAGGATAATTCTGCTATAAACTTGGATTTTTTAGTTAAGAAAATGAAATAAAAAAATTTTCATACAAAATTACCTTTATTGTAAAATCCACTGAAGTTTAGATAACATTTGAAGATATATTCTGAGAAAAAATCATAACTGCTGCAACTATTTTACATCCCAAGATGTCCATCTTTGTCTAGTGCATGTTGGTAGGAAACCAGCAGTCCTATGTTGTGTGTTATGCGTATAATGGCGGCTGTTTGTGAAAGATCGGGTACGTTTCAATACTGAAATTTTATTTAGATTTTTAGTATTAATTCACAATTATCATTTAAATTGACATAATTATATAGACATTTACTATAAAATATACATATATAAAAATTGGAAGAGATTTAAATTTTATTTCTTAGTAACTAAAAATTTTTTCTTTGTATGTGTTTTTTTTTATATTATCAGAAATATCAGAGAAAATGCTTAAAAACTATAAAACATGAAATAATCTGAATACAATTTTGTATAAGTAGTTGTCAAATAAAATGTTATTTAATGTAAAAGATTATTATGTTTAATTACATATATTTCTTAATTATAAATGAAACAGGATTTGAAAAAATATGACAACTTTGTCTTAAAATGGAAAAAGTAAAAGTTGAGGAAATTTTCTCACCAATAAATGCAAACATAATCTTAAACAACAAAACATCATTGAAAACATTTTTTGAAAGTGGTTAAAAAATATTTTCATGCCTCAAATACATATCTATAAATGATATAAGCATAACTCAACAGTTGAACTAATTAGACTAACCTTTAGCATTTATAATAAAAACCATACGTCTCAGTGGCAATGTGCCTTGTTTGGGGTGAATCAAAGTAATATATATATATATATATATATATTATTTTTGCATTCCATAGATATATATGCTCTGAATCTTCTAACACAACTTCATTGAGCTTACAATTGGAAACATTTTGGGTATTATAAAGATTATACACCTAAAAATATATATATTCTTTATAAATTTATATATATATATATATATATATAGGATATCTTTCAAATAATTATTGGTGGGGGGTGAACATTTTTTTTCTATTTTCATGCTAGAATATCCTATATACATAATAAAATTCTGATACTATTGTACTATTTTTTAATGCTTAATTCAGACTAATATACTACCTTTCAATGCTCAATTCAAAGGGGGATAGTGGAGTATCTGCTCTGTTGTCATATCCTCCCTTTGGGAGGGTAGTGCAGTATCTGTTTTGTTGTCATGAGACAATCCTCTCAGGCATTACCTCCTCCTTTGGGGGGTAGTGTAGTGTATGTTTGTTTATCATGATACCATCCTCCCAGGAATTATCTCCTCCTAGGGGGGGCATTGTAGTATATGTTGGTTCGTCATCCTCCTAGGCTAACAAATATATGCGACAGGAGGGGGCATATATTTGCTAGTTATACAAATTACAGGAAAGTGTGAACAGTAATTAATAAAAACGTGCAGATATCTTAACTATATAAGCTGCATAGTAAAATTAAATTAAAGCTTCAAAAAGCAGGACAAATTATAGAGAAAGTCGGTTTGTTTGAATGTTTGGCTGTTATAGAAATGGTTAATTTAAATTAATTTTAATAAGAGTTAAATTTTTCACAAAATTTCATGACACCATTCAAAGTTACCTCAGGTTTCATCTGAGATCACTAAGTTCTAATTATTGCTTACTGAATTTAAGATTTCTAAAATAATTTAGAACTTGAGAAACAAAATTCTTTTTTTTTAAACAGATTTTCTTAGTAAACAAAAAAATTCAACTCAGAATATTTCAATGAAGAATTTATTAAAAAACGGCCTAAACATTTAAATAATTGTTTTTATTGCTATTTGAAATTTTATCGTAATAAAATAAAAAATGAATTAGCCAGTGTTCTTTAAACCCATTTTACATTTTCACAATTACTTCTAAGCATAAGAAACTCAGTGTAAAAACGTTCAATAAGTACAGTTTCACTTCAGTGATTCAATATTTTTAATAGAAAACTTGATGGTTAGTATTACATTTTGGTGCAATTATTTTATGTTAAGTAAAATATTTACACTCTGGAATAATATTGGTAGCATTTTTTATTTTGAAGTTGTTTTTCTTAAACGACAACAAAATAACGTTACAAAAGTAAAATCAAGCAATGAGATATTTCATTAAAAACTGAATTTGTCAGATAATCAGTTACAACAGAGATCATAAAGAAACATCAGTAATAATTGTCTATTTGTCTGTCTGACCATGCAACTCTATAACCATACAATATAGCTCCCATGCATTCTGATGTATTTATTTGTGCCAAGCTGAATTTTAGAAAAACAAAATATTGTCAAGATCAGTGCTGACACTCTTCAACTATAATAATTCACCAATGGTTTTTTTTATACAACTCTGTTATCGTAAGTTGTAACTCAAATCAACTGGCTCTTGTCTATTTCTTTTCCTGTTTTCAACATCATAACTTTCTGCTGACACAACTGAACTATCCACCTCATTACTTAGTCCTTTGAAATCACCATTTTTATGTCACTTCTACAGCTCACATTCAAGACTCCCATTACTCAATAACTTTGAATAGCAACATCTCATAAATGAACACACGTACCTTCACTGACAAAAAATATGCATACATATCTGAATCTTCTTTCTTTGTCTGTGATCATATCCATTGTACATTGCATAACGCAAGAACAGCTACAGATGTTTTAATGGGTTACCAATGAGATTTGCAAAATAGAAGATGTCATCAGTGATGTTATTAACCTGAGATTGTGTCAGGAGATTTGGGTCGTTCCAAGTGATCCTATAGAAAATGAGACAAAGTCCATTTTTAATACATAAAACAACTTTATTGGGTTGTCTTCGTTAGTACGTGAACAAAAAGGAAAGGGGTTAGTATGTCCATAAGTATGGACGAAGACAAAAGTAAAGGAAATCCCTTACTTTAATTCCCCATGAGTAGGGAAGTGAGAATAGTTCATCACATAGAATGTTTGTACATCGGCTACGGTATCAGGACGTGTCCATATGTGTATGCAAGTATGTGTGTCTGTGTACTGGTGTGAAAGTCAGTTCACATGTAAGCAGTTATGTGTGTGTGTTATATCATGTCCACGTGTATGAAGCAGTAGCCATTTTGGCTTCTTGTCTTCTCGTCGAAGTCAATCCCAGGGCCAAAGGGCCAGGAAAATGCCTGTTGCGTCCCAAGAGAGGTAGACGTGTGTTTTGCAGTGCCAAAGAAAGAAAGAGAGAGAAGAGGCGTCTCATGCCACAGAAAAAAAAGAGAAAGAGCGGATGGCGCTCAAGTGTTTATATAATTATGCTAGCCATCCGAGATTCGCCTAAGAGAAGGCCACTGATTAGTCGAGCCAAGGAGGAAGTAGATTGCTTGAACCAATTAGCGGGCAGCTAAGAAGTCATCAATATTTAAACAATATAGCGGCAGTGTGCTGGACCGTAGCAAACTGCTACAATCCCACCATGATTTGCCTCCAGGGGCTAAATATTACTTCGTTCACCTTTATTTCATACATTAATTGTAAAAAATATCTTTAGTTAGTGATTTTCACTTACATTTTAGTGAAATCATCACCAACCAATGGCTTTTTAGATTTAGTCAACCACCTTTTATTTGTATTCACATTGCAATTATAATGATGAATTGAATTTTTACTTTATATCTATTAGATTAGCTAGACCTGATAGTTTTGTTTAATCCTAATTGACATTTTATGTAGTTGTGAATATACATCTCCCGATCCATCCAGTCATATTGTCAGTGATGTTCCTGGAATCATCGGGTGTTCTGATCTTTCAACATACACCCTACTCCAAGTGACAGCCAGGGATGATCATACCATAGTTTGTGTCCAGATAGCTAGTAACTATGATCCTATTGTTCTCTTTTCAGCTAGTCATCTTGAGGCTCTCTCTTTCTCTCTCTCTGTTGCTTTGATGGTACTATGGATGGCTTTTCTTTTCTGGTCTCCTTTGATGTCCGAAGTACTGAAGACTCTGGCATGAAAACGAGGTGCAAATCTCATGAACCCCACTTCCACTGGAAGACATCTAACTCTCCAGCCTGTCTGCTGACCAGTCCCGCATACTTTCAGAGGTTTCTTCCAAGCAATCTTCTCATGAGAATGTAAGCTCTAACAGAACAGCTTGTTTGCTACAGTTAGACAATAGAGTTAGTACAATATCTGATCACAAAATAGTGGCTGCAATGTGTCTAGGGAACCTCAGTTATTTTTCTATGTCCACCAACAGCTGTTACTCTCCAACAGAAGTCAAAATGCCTGCAGATGCTGATCTCTTGATGGATTTTGGCATCTCTCAAGTTTTGACAAAAGCGATTGTCTTTTTTGAGGATCAGTATTGCTTTACTCACTCATGTACTAATGCCTCAATTGGCATCTTCTATTTTCAAGTGCCCTTGTACAGCAACTGAGGATGTGTTCTAGGATTCCTCACCTGGAACACAGTTGGCATGCTGGTGACACTGCTATGTCTCATGTTTGCAGAATGGTCGATACATGGAAGCCCATCATACACTGCCTGGATGAGAAATTTGATCAATGGGGCTGAACTTCAGAGCTCATTCCAGGTCACTTTCCTCTCAACCGAATTCTCCCACCTCCCACCTTGGGTAACCACTTCAGTCAGTCACCTGTGACACAACCTTGTGTTTATCTCCTGAACAGCATCTTCCACCCTTCATTTCTGCCAGTCTTCACTTGGATTCTTGCATTAGCCACCTTTGGATCATTTGAGTATTGTATCACTTCTGATTCGTGTTATCTTGAATTCTTTCTCCCAAAATTTAAAGGAAAGTTATAGTTTGTCCTTTTCGATGTAGAGTGCGATGCTGTTTAAGTTCTTTGGTAGCCCTAGCCATGTTCTGAAGTGACTGCTGACCTTTCTCTCTAAGATATCAAAAGTTGAGATTGTGTCTGCATAGACAAGAAGGGGCCATCTGGGAAGAATGCCAATTCTAGAGAACTAGCTGAAAATTGAGGAGAGAGTTCTTACTAAGTTTATGAAATAGCTGACAAACTTATTTCAGGCAAAGACAAATTTAACTTTTTTAAAAGAATATAAGATATTTGATAACAAAAAAAAGTTTAGTGGAATTGCAATATACACATGCAATAGTTACAAAATATTTCTAACTAGTCATAACTAGTATAACACATGAAAAACATTTAAATTCCTTAGAATATCTCAATAATGGCATATATAGAAAGAGCTTGATGATCTAAGAAAGAATCTTTTTAAATTTTTTAAATCTGACTAAAACTAAGGAAGTTATGACTATTTTTATGCCTCGCACGATTGGATATTTTTCCCTCTTTAAGACCATATGCGTTTCGTCACATTTTTTACACTAATTTTTTAGTAAAAATGTGATGTCTTTGTTAAAACACAAGATTAAGCAATGAAATTTGCCATATAAGTGTATTTTTGTACAAGGAATCAGAATATGCCACTGAAAATCTCCAGAAATTAATGGTTTCCAAGTAATCTGCAGTAAATGCACATAAATATGCTACAATACCTTAAAAATACTATGTATCCATTAAAAAAAAAAGTTAAGAGAACTTAAAGTTGAATTCTAATACATTTTATGTACAAGAACTAAAATCTAATACTAGGACTGTTTAAAAATGAATATATTGCAAGATTTCTTTGGTATTATTGTAGATTAACACCTTCCGCTAAATCACTCTTTGTCTCCCCAAAATATGTGATTCTACTTTTTTTTAGGCAATTACATGTGAACACCCTGAAAAACTTGGCAGAAAGAAAGAAACAAAAACAATTATTTTAGAATGTAGAGTGGGGATTAGTTTCACATATAAATTTAATGTAAAATAATCACCCATTTCAGGGCTATTCTTGCGTTTTAGGGCAATTAACCATTAGAAAAAAATGGTTAATTGCCCTAAAACGCAAGAAGGGGATAAATCCTGTGCGTTTTTCTTGTTTTCTTTCTTTTTTTTTTTTTTGGGGGGGGGTCTCCTTTTTTCTTTCGTTTCTTTTAGACGATTGTGTAGTTTTAAGAGGGTCTTTGTGGGAGGAGGGGGGGGGCTTACCACTCGGACTTAGGGTTAGTGGTAGGGCTAGGGGCAATTATGTGTGAACACCTTGAAAATTTAGAAGAAAGAAAAAAAAACAATTATTTTAGAATTTAGACTGGTGTATTAGTTTCACATAAATTTATTGTAAAATAATTCACCATTTCCGGGCCATTCTAGCGTTTTAGGGCAATTAATCAATTTTTTCTATGAGAAATAAATCCTGTGCACTTTTCTTTATGAGTGTCTGCTTTTTTCTTCTTTTTTTAGACGATTATGTGTGGTTTTAATGGACTTTTTGTAAGATTGGGGGCTCGCCACTCGGACTTAGGGTTAATGATAAGGTTAAGGAAGGGGTTTTGTTTTGGATAGAGGTTGCCATTCGGACTTAGTGTTAGGGTTAAGGGAGTTCTTTTTTAAGGGGTGGCCTATCACTCAGATTTAAGGTTAATGGTACGACACGTTCAAGAGAAGGCCTTTTTAGGAGGTGGGCTTGTCACTCGAAACTAGAGTTAGTGGCAGAGTAATTATTTATTTTATATAAAGTTTTCAGCTTGAAAAAATATTTTTAAAATTGCACTAAAAGGCAAGAATGGGCGGAAAATAGGAGATCATTTTATGTTAAATTTATATGTGAAACTGATCCCCCCACCAAAAATACTATGTATCAAAGACAACAAAAAATAATTTAAAATTTAGAGTGTGTGTAGGGGGGCTACACACACTCTAAATTTTAAATTATTTTTTGTTGTCTTTTTTTTTCCGTCAAGACTTTTAGGGTGTTCACATATAATCGCCTAAAAAAAGTTAAATCTTATTTTTTTTTTTTAATTGGCGGCAAGAAAGTCTAAAGTTGAGTATATTTGAAAACCAGTATTTCTTGAAGTATTTTTTATAAAAGAACCACAAACAGCATTAACTTTTTTAAGCACAAAAAGTATTTTTGTCTTTTTTTTTTTTTTTCAAACGAATTTTACAAAGCTAGTTTATAATTAGCTGCTGCTGTTGCTGATGATTGATTGTTATATCTGCAATACTAGTAGCCCTTGTTGACTTTCGCTCAAAAGGGGACAATATTTTTTCAGATAGGGTAATTTAAAATTATTACTACCGAAAGACAAAACAACATACAATTATAATGCATAAAAAAGATAAAAGATTGATTTATTTACTAGTTAAGGTACGAAAAAAATTTTTTTTTAAATGTTCGATACATATCATGTTGAAGGTTTATTTTTAATAGTACAAAAAAATAATGGATCAATTAATTTTGTACCCCGACAATAATTGAAATGGATATTTTTCCTGATTGTTTTCCAAATTTCATGACGAAATTCCCCAAAGGCAAATGGTACGATATCTTTAAAAGAAGGGGGGGGGGGAGGGAGTGTTTAAAAAAAAGTGATATAAATGGCCGAAAATGGCATTAACATTTTTATGACTTTATTTGCTGAAAACTCTTCAAATATATATTGTAGATTTTTATTTATTAATGCATGTGAAAAGATATTGATTTCTGAACAAAATGGTGGTATTTTGACAACTTAAAGTGCTTTTGTTTTTAAAATATGACTATTTTGGTAGAACTACCTTGAAATCCGTGATTATCTAAACTGTTTTATGGTCGGTGGGTATTGTTAATATAACTAGTTCTAAAATGTTTGGCAGATGCTCAAATAAAAAAAAACAACAACATTTAAACATTATTATGACATGGGAAAAAATTGATTTGTTGATTAGATTATGGCATTGTTCTACTTCTGCATACCTCTTTCTGCTGTGGAGTCTCTAATTTTTCTTTTAAAGCCTTCTTTCTTTAGTTTCCCTTTGTATTGAATTAGCATTCTTAAGATTAAAATTAACATTAAGATTATAAAAAAAAACACTGCCATTTTGCATATACCATTTACCAAAGCAAATCAATCTTTGAATAAAGAGAAGAAATATAATTTTGAACTATTTTTAATGTCAAAATTTTTATCATTTCAGACATAGGGCACCAATTCAATCAATATTCCTTCAGTTGAATTTAAAAAATACAAAATTCATATAAGCAAAAGAAAACAAGTTCATATTTGTTAAGAATATGTCAAGCAAATAAAAATAAATTCTAATAACAATTTTACCTTAGCATTTTGATGACTTTGTCGAGTAGAAATGTAATACTCAATTAGAATATTTATATAAAGTATTTTCTTTTCAATTCTTTTTCTTTCTTAACATCACTTGTAGGAAGAGTCTAGAGCTTGAGAAGAGCATTTGTTGTGCATTTGAGTAAGGATGGGTTTGCATTGTGGGTGTTGGTGTTTGACTGCTTCTTCTTATACCAACTGCATCATTTGTAGGAAGAGCAACATTAGACCAAGAATTTGCTGGGTAAGGAGAACTTATCAAATGTCTCTGACCACTACTCACATATCCGCCTTCTACTACTGGAACACTTCGAGGATTGCAACAGCGAAGGATACACACTGAGATTGAAGCTGTAATGATCACAGCTATTGTCACTGCTACAGACACAATGATAATTGCTGAAGTCAGGTGGATCTTGTTATCTTTTTTGATGTTAACAGCATTTAACATTTCTGATGTCTTGTTGTTTACAGTCAGTGTCAAATATACAGTAGTTCTGGCTGATAGAACTGGGCTACCACTGTCCTTCACTAGAAACTCCAGCTCATATGAGCCAGCATCTTGTTGGCTTAGGACATGAGTTGAACATAACAAACCAGTGTACTGGTTGATGCTGAATATCTGTTTGCTATTGCCTCTGATTATTTCATATTTTAGAAATGCATTCTCTTGACTGTCACTGTCTGATGCCTTTATCTGGCTGATGTTCTTTGTATGATGGGGGTAATATGTTACATCCATATTGTTGTTTAAATCTGGAAAATATCAAAAAGAAAATCATTATTTTCATATATTACTCAAACTTGCGTATTCAGTGTATTTTACAAGACCTTGAAACATGTATCCAGCAATTCATAGTTTGGAAATCAGTCCCGTTTGTAGATAACTGGCTGCTTAGAGGAGATTAAAAGGAAAAATATATTATGTAGAGATTTAGAGATTGTTTAAATTTTTGTTAAAGAATGAAATAAAAAAAATTATGTATAGATCTTTGCATGTTATTTTGAAATTTAGAGCTGCATTAAGGAATTTTGTTTATGCCATGAATTAGAACTTGATACAATTATGTTTTTTTTATAGCTAGAATCAAATAAAAAATGATGTGATGATGTCATAAAATACAGGGTGGCAATTAGAAAAAAGGAGATATAAGTCACAAAGCTAAAAAAGAGCAAGATACTTTCTTTTGATGAGGAGTGTTGCAGGAGCAGTTGAATATAAGAATTCCCAAGGTAATCACAGTTCGCCAAGATGGGTATGGGCCAATGCTATCCATAAGAGTTGTGAAGACAACACATTTTTTGATTATTTAAGATGAATAAAATAAATACTTTTTTCAATCAATAAGAAATTATTTTATCTGATATTAGATCTGGATTTATAAGAAAAAGATTTTTATTCAACAAATGATTGGAAAATGTTGCTTGATTTTAATCAGAAATTATCATTTTTAACACAAATGTTTTTTTCTCGTTATGTAAGCTAAAACATCTATTAAATATTAATTAGATATAAATTTCTTTTTTACTGTCAAATACATTTTGTGAATCCTTGTATTTTTTGCCCTTGTATTGTAAATTTTATATAATCTTCCGCCCTTTTCAAAATCACAAATTGTATTTTCTTAATATTTAAAATGAAGTTAAAAGAATTAAAACAACTGAATTCAAAAAGTTACCACAGCCATAGTTTTACATATACATTATGACTTATTTATTGTCTTAAAATGTTTCCTGAAATTTCATTTGAGTCTTAGTTATGGTTGTTGTCAGTACATGTATACTTAATCTGAATAAAAACAAGAAATATATTTTGAGTTAGCATTCATATATTTTACTGAAATACAAACATCTACTAAAGCTTTTTGTGTTATTAACTTATTTTAAAATCTCTAATGAAAATATTTAATTTATATCAAGTTAATCTTATTATCAAATATAAAAATGTGATTTGAACTTTTATATCTAATGTCAATGAGATTGGACACTATTATTCTATCTAATAACCATGCAAAATACTGAATAAAATCAGTTTCTATAAAGGTGAGTGTTAAACTTACAGGAGTAATTTAGCATAGATACTTATTAAGAAATATTTAAAAAATGTTCTTTAGATAATATTTGATTGATAATAATTCCATTTGGATCATATTCCCCTGAACCCCAAATTCTAATGTAGATCCCTTCTACCAGGTCTCCATTTACAGGAGACCAAACCGGACCTGTTGTTTCTGCGTGAAACTAGCATTGGCCTGTCAGTTTCTATAGATGACTTCATGATCCTAGGTTATTCAAATATGACCTCAAAACCAGACCCCCAACATCGTCTGTGCGTACATCAGGGACAGTTTACCATGTGGTAGGGGCACTTCCAAAGAAGACCCTGATTCACTCTATACGTATTTCCATGTTGCATTTGCTCACAGCATCACTTTAATCTTTGCCCTTTATTGTCCCCCTCACCGATGGTGTTACTATTATTGAGCAAATTTCTGACAAAATCGATAAGATCCTGACTGATCATGCTTCTGCTAGCATTCAGGTCTGTGACGACTTCAATGTTCATAATGTTGAGTGGCTAGTCTACTCAAACAAGACCAATGATGAAGGGAGGTTTTGTCACTTTTCCCTTGCCTATGTGCTTACCCAAATTGTTGACAAGCCCAATGCTGATGGACATTTTGCACGCCTTCTTGATCCTTTTTTGACAACTTGCCCGGAAAAGTACACATCTACTATCCTGTCTTCAGTGCGATCCTTCAATCACTCAGTTGTCTCAATTAAGATTAAAATGAAGCACAGCAATTCTTCTGATGTCCATTTCCATAGCAGAGTTTTCCAATACCCAATGACTGATTGGGATAGCTTAAGATCCTTCATATGTGATCCCTCTGAAAACAGTTTTCAAAAAGAACGTATCCTGTATCGCTTTCAGTATATCTGATTGGATAATCATTGGTATTGAGAGCTTTATATCATCCAAAACACTTCAACAAAGACCAATCAGCCAGCCATGGTTCAACCCTGAATGTGCTGCTGCTATTGCCCACAGGAACCACTATGTCAACTGTTTTCAACGAAATAGATGCTCTGAAACCAAAGCCTCCTTCGAATCTGCCCCAAATCACTGTCATAGGGTCATAGTAAATGCTAAAGAGTCCTATGCCCAATCTGTTAAATCTAGAGTGACCGATCAACGGTTTGGCTCCCATGAGTTTTGGAGAATAACAAACAGGGTTCTGAATAGTTGTAAGACCTCTTCCCAACTATCATTAACGGACCAGAGAAAATCTCCTCAGCATCTGAGAAAGCCAAATTTTCCCAAAGAAATTTGCAGCAAATACCACCCTTTGTGATCAGGGCCACATACCCCAAAAATTCCCCCATGACCGGAAAAACTCTAAGCAACATCTGAATAACTGTTCAGGAAGTTGCTAAACTTATCAAGAACCTTGATACTAACAAGGCAACTGGTCCGACAACATTTCAGAAACTACAACCAGAAATAGCTCCTATCATTACAAATGTTTAATGGTTGCTTCAAGGAGAAATGCTTTCCATCACCCTGAAAGACTTTGCTGATCTGTCCAGTATTTAAAAAATACTGGAGATCAGTCCTCTGCATCTCAGTATAGATCGATCAGTCTCCTGTGCTCAAATCTGTAATAAATCTAGAAGTCAACCACTTACATAAAACCAATCTGCTTAGAGACAAGCAATATGGATTTCTTCCTGCAAGATCTACAGCTGACATGCTGACTGTGATATAATACAGAATCAGTGAATCTATCGATGAGGCTTTGTTTCTAGGGTGATACCTCTTGATATATCAAAGGCCTTCGAATAAGGTTTTACACAAAGGTTTGTTTCACAAACTTGCTCGCTATGGAATACCTTGAAATGTCCTCACAACCATCAAATCTTTTCTCTCCGATAGGTCTATTAAAGTAGTTGTTGACGAACAGATGTTCGAAGCTCATAATATCAATGCCGGCATACTTCAAGGATCCATTCTGGCCCTACCCTCTTCCTGGTATTCATAAATAAACTTCCAAATCGTATCCTGAGATCATTCGTTGATATCCACACAGACGACACAACTATCTATGGCAGCACATCGAAGAAGACTGATGACCAAGATCTTTCTGGCTCTCTCTCTCTTCAGACTTGGAGCATATGGTGCAATGGGAAGAAAATGGCTTGTTACTAGCCTTCAAAACCAAGCTTCTCTTTTTTCACCACCAATGCTCCGATCCTCATTTTTCCTCAGTTGAAATGAATGGCTCTCTCCTTAAGGAAGCTCTCTTCCTTGATAAGCTAGGTCTGACTTTTACGCTCGACCCGAAATGGAAGACTTACATCAAATCTGTTACTAAGGTCGCTGAAAAAATGGTTGGATCATTCTATCACTCCAGAAGGTACCTCACCCCTGACGCAATCCTCTACCTGTATAAGAGCCAGATCCATCCTAAGATGGAGTACTGCTGTCACATCTGGGGAAAATGAACTTAAAGCACTTGGCAGATTACAAAACCGACTTCACAATCTAGTAAGGGATGATCTTTTCTCTTCCTTGCAGACCCTTTCACACAGAAGAGATGTCGCTAGCCTCTCTTGACTGTATTGTTATGTTCATGATAGGTGCTCGACTGAGCTCCAATCCCCCCTTCCCCTGTAAAACATTCACAGCAAGAACCCGCCTGTCTACAACCACAGTAGAGAACTTTCCTTTCTCTCTCTCTGTACCAAAGACCAAGCGGAACTTCCATGAATAAAGTTTTTTTCTAAAGCGTCCCATCTGTGTAACAAATACTGCAAAGCTGCTTCCCAGTCAACTACAACATGGTCGTCTTCAAGTCTAATGTAAACAAATACTTCTTAAGCTGTCCTCCTAGATAAACAATTCCTTTCAAGAAATCGTCTGCCCAATCCACCGGTTATTTCCAATCCTCGCATGGTGGCACTCATTGTCCAACTGACGATCTCTTTTACCCTTGTCATTGAGTAGGCCCCAGGCCTTGATAAGCGGTGACCTATTAGTAAAAAAAAAATCTTATTTCAATTGAAAAAATATATATGGCATAATTTATGATTATTTACAAATAGATTTAATTCCTTATATTTTTACAAGAGCATTCAATCAGTTTTTGATTTAAATGAGGGTTTAAATATATTTCTTTCAAATATCAATCAGCATTCATTTGGAAAAGAGATTTTATTTTGTGTCATAGAATATATATATATATATATATATATATATATATATATATATATATATATAATATTAAATTATATTTTTTAATATTTTACCTACGTACAACATCATTTCAAGCTTACGGCTCTCATCAGCACAGGGAAAAAACTCTTAAATATATTATTAAAATAGGGTATTTATTTTAAAAAGAATATAAATGCTTTGTATAATACTATGGAAATAGTCTTTTCCAATGAAAAGGAAGTCTTCAATATTTTATTTAAAAAATAATCCAACTTCAACAATAAGTTATATATCTTCAATCACTCAACATATCTTTGTTTAACAAAGAAGAATAACTCTATTGAATAACTACACAGTATTAATAGGACACATTTGTGGCCTCTGAAACAATGAATTTAGACATTTTATTTCCAGTTCAAAATAACAGAAACAAAACAAATAATGTTTTAAATTATTTAAAAATACAATAATTATATTTCTATGGCATTACACTGATCCTCATAGAATATTTCTTTTTAAAAGGGAAGTAATCTTTATATCAAAATTTACTTGTCTGCAATTCATTTCGCAAATACATTACATTATACTTGTCCAAATGATTCCTTTCATTAAACATTAAAAATACAAAAAGTTAAAAGATAAGTTTAGTATCTTTTTTAAATAAAAATTCTTAATTCTAAACAATTAAAATGGTTAAGTCAATTCAACATCATAGTATTTATGAAAATGAATAATCATAAAAAACAGCAGTTTTATTTTCTGAATATTTTCTAAGAACATCAAAGAATTAAATTCAGTCAAAAAATATTTTTAAAATAAATTTATCTCTAAATTCCTATCTGCAATCTTGTATAAATGAGATAACTTAAAAGACCTTCCTCCAAAAAATCAATTGTCAAGAGTTATGAAAATGATTAACAAGGTTTATTTTGATTTCTTTTTTGAATGATGTTTGAGGATAAAAACTCAAGATTGGGTTGTATATATTAAAAATTAACTATTGAATTAATGAAAAAAAAATAATTTAAAAATATCATTTTTTATCAAATATAAAACAAAAGAAAAAAATGAAGCCTTTTTTCTCTTTAAATAAAAGTTAATTGATAGCAACTTCAGATGTTATTTATCGGTTTTAAAGAAGATGGAGATATGACAAAAATTCGGTGTCACTATTAAATGAAGATTTCAGACCTTTACAAATTTTACTATCATACAAAATGTGCAAAATTAAGCCATAATATTGTGATGCAAAATTAAAAGCTTAAACAGTTTTTTATCTATTGAATAATTTTTAGGGATTTTATCTGTTTGTCTTTTTCACAACATATCAACCCATTTGTGGATTAACACTGAAATGTGAAGTACAACAGTAACAAGATTTGAGATAAAAATGATAACTCATAGCCGGGTGAAGCAGAGGTTAATACCTTTCCTAAGAAAATTAGTATGGAATAAATCCAACAGGAGTTTAACTCTGTTTATCAGTTTGTAAATGAATGAAAAATACAAAAAATAAATGACTATTTTTTGTCAGAAAATAGATTTTAAAGGTAGACAACAATTTAAGAAATAAATTTATTAGTTTTAAGGTTCATCGGTTTGTAAATTAATGAAAGACATACAAAAAAGTATTATTCACTTTTTGTAAAAAATATTTTTGATTACAATATTTCCATTAAAATATTTTCTAACAAAATGTTTTGTGTATTTTTGCACGTCTTTTTCATTTATTACAAACTTTGCCATAAATGAAAATAACATGCCAAAGTATGAAAAACATTTTGTTACAAAATATTTTGGTAAAATCTGACAATTTGTCTCCACACTGTCAACGAATAAATAAAGATGAGATTCTATTTTTCTCGTGTGCTTACACAACAACACCCTGGAAATACCTTAAAAACTTGTAAATATATATTTTAAATATGTAAAGGTGATTCTCAGAGGGCAATACAATGAAGAGGTGTAACGGATAGACACAAGCTGAGGCAAATTGAGGCATATAACGGTGGAACGAGTTATGTAGTTTTGTGGCAGAGGAGACGAGCGGGCATTGGGGAAAGGGCTAGCCTGTTTAGCTACCCCTTTTCTTTCTAGGTTCGTTCGGCTTACTCTCTCCCTTTCTTCCTTTCTTTCTTTCTTTGTTTGACCCTTCTTTGCCTCTGGTGAAACTCGCGAAATCTCGCCTAATCACGGTGGCCGGAGGTTTCTGACCAATGGGCGGCCGACAGGTCAGCTCGGCCATACGTGATCTTAAATCTATAAAGAAGGGGACGTTCCTTTCCTCTTTCTCTCTTTTTCCTTCAGCGTCCGGAGACCAAGAACGCACAAAGAACTCTCGGCGATTCCCCCCCCCCCCACCAGCTCGAACGAGCTGTGTGGAGGAGGAGGGGAAGAGAAAGGTAACCCTTTCGATTCAAAAAATCTATCTATCAATTGGATGAACATTTCCTTTCATTCCCAACGAACTTTTTCCTTCACACATTCACCATTCACAAAATGGCCACCCAACTGACATTCAACACGCATCGCATCACACGCTCCAATAATGAACTTATACTCTCTTCTAAATAGTAAATAAATTGTTTTGTTACTAAAATGTTATTCCTTTCCTTTTTTATTAACGCCTATTCGTATATGTGTATAGCTTCCTAATTCCTTCGCTTTCTTTAAGGTAAGTTTAATGTTTTCTTCCTTCATCTTGGTTATCTTAAACTGTTTTATTTAATCCCCACGTGGTCCGATGGTGGAAGATTAATGGTGTGATAACATGCAGTTATAAAGGCATCTATCACACTACCTATGGTTGGGGGATTCATTATCGCAAAACCATTTGTCCGAAATCCTTCGCGACTGTGGTTAAAAATCCAAAAACCCTTTGTTCTCCTTTTGAATCTCCCGCCATAAACACACTTCCACCCCGGCCATAGTTTCACTTTTTTTATTAATACAATGTATATATTTGAAACTTTAGAGTGGGGGTTTACTTTATAAATTAAACGTAAAATTATCACCCACTTCTTGACCACATAGCGTAGGACAGAACGAATAACCATTTTTTTGTATTTCCTAAATGACAGCCATTTAAAAAAAAAAATTTCAGAACTATTACTATATTTTAGATATTTTTTTGCCTCATATTGCCACTTCATTTTTTGTTTTGTATTGCCACCCAGGACTTTAAATTAGTGTTAATGAAGGGCACGTTTTTTAAGGGTCCTGCTGAAAAAAAGAAATGAGGTGGAGACCTTATTTTTCAACAGGAAACAAAAAAAGCAGGACCCTTAAAAAAACATGTCCTTCATTAACCTCAACACTAACCTTAAGTCCCAGTAGCGAAAATGGTTATTTGTTCTGTCCTACGCTATGTGACCAAGAACTAGGTGATATTTATATAGTAAAGTGAAACCCCACTCTAAAGTTTAAAATATTTTATTTATTTCAGGTATTTCTAGTGTTGACGTGTAATTCCAAGAAAAAATAAAAATGAATAAATAAATAAAATACGATCTTTTTTTTCCGTTGAAATCGTGGGGTACCATTTTTAAGCAGACGACAATTTAAAGAGGTTTTCTTTTATCAGTTTCTCAGTTTGTAAATAAATGAAAGAACAAAAAAAAGCATGATACAAAATATTCGTTAAAAGGCAGACAATTTAAAGAGAAGTTGTTTTATTTTTCTCGGTTTATACATTAAAAAAAAATCAGTTTAAAAGGTTTCAAAATCACTATCAAACTTAGAAAACTCGGGAAGTAAACAGAACGCTGGAAATTGTTTTTTTAAATTGAGTAATAATAAATTAGAATGGCCGTCACGTTCACTTAGCAGCCTTCGAAATTCGAAAGAGATTTTAAAGCCTTGAAACTGAAAACTGTCGATTAGAAAGTATTTTATGGCTTGAATTAAAGTTTAAATGAAAATGTCAAATATTGTGTCCATTTGTGTTACTAGTGTTCCAGTATTCCTAAACCAACGGAAAACTCGAATTTTCGAATGCGCCCCTGTTGTATGAAAGAACCAAATTATGTTTTACAAAGCAGACGACAATTTGAGTTATTTTATCCGTTTTTGTATGTAAATAAATGAAAAACAAAAAAGATATTAAAAATAGATGAGTCATTATTTTTGAATTTCATTAAAAAGCAGACATTTTGGGTATCTTTTACGAGACTCAGCAGAGTAAAAACGCTAAAAAAACAAATATACAACAAATAAAAGTAACTGTAAGCTGTAAAAGTTAGTTAGAGTCTTACGGGATGCCGCCATGTTGTTTTTTGTATCGCTCAGACGAAAAAAGTATTACAATATTTTCCCCTTATTACTACGTAATACTAAATTGATTTTAATTCCAAAACGTTCTTAATGTCATAATCTCATATATATATTAATGTATTTTTTATGTAATTATTTTTATTGGTGATTGCAGCGTCGTTGTTTTTTTGCTCACTACTACTTCGATTGTCTCACTTCCTAAGTGATTAAGATGCAGACAATTGCATTATTAGTCGCCCTTAACTTTATAGAACATATTTTTCGTTAATATACACCTTTTTATTTATTTTATACGTACATAAACGTATAATATATATATATATATATAAGGTACACGATAATTCATGAAAAAGAAGTGTCGTAATGGACAAGATGTGTGAAAAGATGACAGACGGAAAACAAGTCAAAGTGCAGGAGAAAAACAAAAACAAAATATAAATATAAAATAAAATTATTTCTGTATTCTTCATTTTCTGAAGACGTTCCCCACGAACGAAACCGGTCAAAAAATCTCTTGTTTTTGTTTTTCTCCTGCACTTTGACTTGTTTTCCGTCTGTCATATTTTCACACACACACACACACACACACACATATATATATATATATATATATATATATATATATATATATATATATATATATATATATATATATATATATATATATATCGTCTATGAAGGAATAGGCCTACCGTAATAATTTATATTATTATGGTATTGTTTAGTCATTAAATTATGAATTGAACCAAACTGTTATAAAACTAGAACTAATTTGGTTAAGATAATTATTTCAATGGCAGTCATCTTAAAGCTGAAAAGTTCAAGATAACCGAAAACGCCGTTTTCAAAACGGTTTTAAAGAAAGCAAACTATTAAAGAATTACATTATTAAACCTTAGAAAGTTAGAATTATCCTTTTTAATTCAATTTTTATTAAAATAACCTTTGTCTAAACATTAGCCCAAAATAATAATTTAACAGTTGTAACTTTCTAAGGTTGTTTAATAAAGCAATTCTTTAATGGTTTGATTTCTTTAAAACTATCAAATTCATTATTTCATAGCATTTAAAAAAAAATCCAATAGACTAATTGTCCGCTTATTCTATTTAAAAAAAAAAAATTATAATGAAAAGAAATAAACGAACAAAAGGATAATTAGTCCGTTAAAATAAACATTTCTAAATTGGATGGATTTGTGGATTGTGTTTTATTCTTGGGTCGAAACCATTTACGGTTGAAATTTAAATTAGTTTTTGAAAACAAAATAATACTTCAAATTTAAACCGTAAATATTTGTCTTAAAATTTAAATTAAAGCTTAAATTCTCATTGGTAATTTCAAATGTTATATGTGTTAAAAAAAAGAGGGGATGGCTTTCTGTTTATAAATTAAAATTAAATGTCGGAAAAACCGTTTTTTTTTAAGACGCTTCGCTTTTCTTAGTTTAAAATAGAAATTTGAAATTATGATTTATTTTTACACAACTTTACTTACTTAAAACAAAAATGTTTCTTTTATATTTTGCATGCTTTTCTGTTTTAGTTTCAACGGGTATTATTATTGAATTTTCTTCACGGGAGAGGACGTTTAAAAACCTTTATAGGAAAATTTCTTCCAATTTGAATTCATTTGGAAAAGTAAACCCAGAATGGCTAAAGAAAGACCGTAGAGTTAGCTCCCTTGGAATTGCTTATGTGTTTTTTTGTTTGTTTTATTTTTAGCTGATCGGACAAAAAGTGACCGGACAAAAAGAAACTGGACAAAAGTTGTATAACGAACAAAATTAAATTATAATTATAGTTTTACTTAATTAAATTGATAAATTTGTAGATTAACAGTCTCAGCTAAATACTCTCCTCCCTCCAAATGAGATTCAACTTTTTTTAAAGGCAATTACCCCGAAAAAAGTTGACAGAAAGGAAGAAAAATAAACGAGAAAACACACACACAAATAATTATTTTAGAATTTAGAGTGGGGGATCAGTTTTGTATATAAATTTAACGTAAAATTATTCAAGGCCATGCTAACTTTTAATGGCATTTAACTATTTTTATATTACTAATCCTGTCCGACTGGCAAGGTAATAAAACCAGACGTAATCGCTTGAAAAAGCAGCCTCCCATCCAAAGAAAACGCACAGAATTTATCTCCCATAGCAAAAAATTTTTTTGTGTTAACTGCCCTAAAACGCTAGAAAGAAGGGCCCAGAATGGGGGATCATTTTACATCAAATTTATATGCAAAACTGATACCCCATTCTAAATTCTAAAACAATGTTTTGTTTGTATTTTTTACTTTCAGCCAAGTTTTTCAGGGTGTTATCACATAATCGCCTAAAGAAAAAGTGCAATCTGATTTTTTGGTGTCTGTGTGTGTTAGCTGAGAGTGTTGATCCTCAATAATACCATTAAATTTTTAATAATCTCTATATTAATAAAATTGTGTTACCACTTCTCGTGTATATGTGTATATTTCTCACTTCTGCAAGACTTACTCATTATTTATTCATTTATTTTATCGAATTTTTATTGAAATAAAAAATGCAATAACCGTAAAATAAAACGAAATTTAAAAGATCCTATTAAAAAATAATGGCTCTTAGCTTATTAGTTATAAATTTAAGAGTTAAAAAAAAACTCAGAAGTTTTTATGCGATTTAAAGACGCCTGAGCGATTTTATTGCAAAATCATCTTTCCAAAATGTAAATATTTTCTTATGAGAATTTAATTAAAAGAAAAAAACAAAAAAAGGGGGAGGAGGAGGGGGGGGGGGGACAATGAGCAAAACTAAAATGAAAGTAAAAAGACTCCTGGACAACGCCATGTCGTGTATGTACAGCTAGGGAGCAATAAAATAATGTTATGGGTTTTTTTTCTTTGTATTTTTAATGTTTATTTTCCTAGTCTGGCCAGATATGTTCATACCGTAACAATTATTTTTCAAGAAAAATTGAAGGAGAATGTTATTGTCCATTACCGAGTTAGATTCTCTGGATTTGTTTTATCTAGGATCAAAGATGGAATTACAAAAAGAAAAATATTTGTTAGTTGTACTCTTATTTCATGAAGGAGTCTTTGGAAGATTTCGGACATCACAGAGGTTGCCTGCTGGATGAGGAAGTTCATCATTTGGTTAATGTCATTGAGGAATGTTTTGGAGGAGACAACCGAGCAAAAATTGATGATAATGATGATGATGACACTTATGATGATGCTGGTCCTGATGGAAACATCTAAGAAAAGAAAAATAATACATATTAACAGTTTATTCCAAGGATTGTATCTATATACTTATGCACATACACAAGCACACATAGAGAAAGCACGACATGACCACGAGAAAGATAAAGCACAACATAGTTAAGTGGTCAATTGGGGAGAGGAACATTAATATTTTTCACTGCTTTATTAACTCAAGGGTTGAGAATGTATCTCATGAAGAAATCAAGTGTTAGCGCCAAGAAGGGGCTCCCCGATTTCTGAAAGCTAACTAAGCTAAAATAAAAAAAATTAAAATGTGTAAAGATAAATATAGGTCCCAACCTTCTATCATGGAAACAAAACTGACACTTATTTTAACTTGTTTTGAATCGTTATTCACTGATGCCGGTATTTATTAACTACCACGACTACGCAATCATTACAGCTACATACCTAGAAAACAGAGCTGTTAAATCTGACATAATGATATGGGACAAGAGGGATAAAATAGCAACCCTAGTTGAAGTCAGTGCCCCTAATGATGCTCGCTTAAACAGAGCTGAGAGGGAAAAGATAAAGTAATACCAAGGTCTTGTGTATGACATGAAAAGAAACTGGAATCTTAGGAAGATCTCCATCATTCCAGTAATCATCGGAGTAACCGGGCTAATGAAAAAGAATTTAAAAAATTACCTGGCGAATCAAGTGCAAGAGAGATACAAACAATTGTGCTTAAAGTGACGCTTAGAATCTTAAAAAGATCTCTCGGTTGGAGTCTCTGAAAAAGTGGGTGAATATCTGTCATCCAGTAGGATGCCCCATCCCTAGCAAAAACAAAAAAAATAAGAAAACTGAAAAAGAAAAGGTAGAATGTAGCACAAGATCGGTTTAAACTAAAAGACCTTGCACCTTTCAACAGCCAGGGTCATTAAAAAAATTATCTTTTCAGAATTCCTCAGGTAAAGCTAGTGAATATCTTATTTCTTAGCTTTTACGTTTTTTGCGACCATGTATTCAGATACACGAGGCTGCCATTTTGTGTGTTGTTATCATTGGTACCACACACAAGGGTCGGAAGAAATAGGAAAGGACAATAGTGAAGAAACAGTTTGATTTATATACAAACACATTTATTCTAACTTAAACAGTTTTTTGAAGGCAAACATAAAAGAGGGATAATACTAAGTTATAAACAGTCAAAATTTAAAAAAAAAAGGTCCGAACGTTGGTAGCGATTTGAATTAATTTAAATTATGAAAGGGGGATGTGGGACATGTTAGTTAAATTTTTTAAATTAGCCTTGAGATGAGAAAAACGGGTTGTGTACTAGGACGGTGTAGGAGATGATGAGGGCGAGGGAGGAGGGAGAAGGGGCGAGAAACACAATCAGGCATGGGGAAGGTGTCCACATTTGACACCTATATATACATATATGAGCATACAAACATGTACCCATTTAGACACATAGATGTATATGCATGCCTCCACATTTATTGTAATATCTCTCCCCCTTCATAATGATTTTATACTCCAACCACCGTTTGCCACTGCCACTATCTATTTGTATCTCATAATTTGATTTTTTACCATAAGCGGCCGTAGATTTGGAGCCGGCAGCTGCTACCACCTATCCATTTAAAATATTTTGTACTTGTGTGTTTTCTTCAGACAATCACCATGAGGAAGTCTTGAAATAAAGACGAAACGTTGATGAATGCATAAATAATATCTTTTGGTTTTCCTTTTTCAATTGCCATATACATATATATATATATATAATTTGTTTGTGTAGTTAAACTCCAGTGCGTTAAACTCAATGGATAAGTTCTAATATGTAATTCCAGATTATGAATTGAAATACTTACCAACAAAACAAAAAATTATTGTATCCTTTAGCACCTGTATTGCAAGATATAGTTGTGTTTGGTGAAATATGCAAAAGTAAGTCGTTTTTCTGCATTTCTGAAGATTCATTATGTTTATATGATTCAAACTTTGTAATAAACTTTACCAATGTATTGATTGTATGGCAGCGATGATGAAACAGCTGTTATTTTGAATTAAAGGGTAATTTGCTTGATATAAGATTTATATATACTAGCTGTATTTATCCAACGTTGTCTAGGTGGAGACATATTGCTAGGTGGAGGGCTTAAAGAAATCATGTTCAGATTTTTTTTTTAATTCGTTTTAGTTTTCCCTTATTTTATGTCTGTCATTTTTTCACTTATAAGCTCCAAAACTACACATCAGAATTGCATCAAATTCAGCATGAAGTACTGTTGGCATGTCAGATGTGTCATATAAATTGGGTCAAAATTATAGTACAACTACTACCTAAAATATTACTACTACTACTACTACTACTACTACTAGAAGGGAGAACACCATTTAGATCTTCACTGGAAGGAGACAGAGATTATTGGAATCTTGGGGAGTCTTAGTGCCACTCAAACTCCAGAGAAAACGAGTGGTTGTTATTAGTGAGAAATCACTGGTAAAGGGCTGTTGTGACAACGCAAAGTGATTTGCAATGATTATCGAAAGATGCAGAGAGTGTTGAAAATTTGGGGATACTTATTATCACTCAGATTCTAGGAAACACTGCTTGTTATTGCCAGTGCGCAGTCACTGATGATGACTCATGTAAAAACTCCTAGTGAGTAAATCATAATAAACACTTATAGTTTCCAAATGTATTGAACAGAATTGTATTAAATTTAGCATAAAAAGCCCTTAGATGCTTTACTTTTTAATAGTATTAACTCAGTTCATGGGGTTGGCTTGGATAAAAAATTAGTTTAAATTTGGGTACCTAGTGTTTTATGATATCCAAGATAGTTTTCAAATTAAAGACATCAATCATCTTGTGACTGATCTACTTGTTGAGGTGACAGAATCACAACTTCTGTTGCAATGATGGAGGTGCTGTCTGGGAAGATCAACCTCCTGGAGCAAAACCTATTTTTACATTATGAGAAAAAAATAATGATTTAAAAAAAAATTAAGGAGAGGCAATTTATAATTACTAAACTTTGTAGAGAGGTAGACACTCATTCAGAAACTATGACTAGCTGCTACTACTATTATTATTAATATTATTGTTGTTTACTCACGAGTCATTACCAGTAATCGCTCACTGGAGTCTGAATGAAAACAAGTATCTCCAGATGACCAATACTTTTTGCTTATTTCAATACCCGGTTATCATTAATTTATCGCTGATAACGGCCATTAGCCTTCTCTGAAATTTGAGTGGCAATAAGCCTCCTTAGGATTCTAATATTCTCTGTTCTATTCTAGTGGAAATCTGGATGGAGCTCTTCATTCTCAATCTTTCCATCTTCTTTGACTTTTCACGACTATATTATGTGGTACCAACCGATTCTGGTGTCAACACTTTTTTGGAGGGAGAGGAGTGTCAGATTATGTTTTTTCCCCTTTACATATCTAGTCTGGCAGTTTTAGTTCCCTTGGTTTTGTGTAATGCTTTTTTTCTATAGTTTTTTGTTTTGTTTTTTGGTTGCCAGCATTATTCTACTTCAACTTACCTGTGATTGGTTGCTGTTATCTAGCTTCTGCACTCAATGGTTTTCCTTAATATTTCAGCTATTTTCATCAGTGCTTTGTGTTGTATAGACTCAATCCTCCCTTTGCTTCCAATTTCTCTAGAATAAGATTTTTATGAGTTGGTTTTGATGATACATTTGAAATAAACAGTACTATTTTGTTTATTGTATCGAGTGCAAATGTAATGATTGGATGAATGATTAGAAATATTATTTCACGGCAGTTAAACGTTGTTTCAAGACAGATTTTAACTGGGCACCTAATAGTCCAGATCTTAACCCCTGAGATTTCTTTCACTGGGGCTACCTTGAATACAGAATGGCATGCAGAGAGACCCAATTCTATCACTAAACTCAAGGAAGACAGTCATTCCTCTGTTGTTTTATAAGGACGTTATGGACAACTTTGTGTTGCACTAGATGCCCAGATGAGGTAACTGTAAAAAAATATGTTTGAAATCATGGGTCACATTTTTCTTTTGATAACAAGAAAATCCTGAATACAATTATCTGAAAAAAAAACCCTCCAAAAAGCTTGCATGTAAAAGGTTTCTTTGCCAGCATTCTTTTGTTTAACAAGTCTTTCTGTTTGTGACAAACATACTTGCATGTAACGTGAGGCTTCTTTTTGAGATTGTACCAGTAAGCGTTGACTACACTATTCACAAAGATCTGAAAATTATTTTTTTTTTTCACTGGTTTCCATGGTTATGACAATATTTTGACTGCCTATTTTTCAGATTTTACCGACTATTGGGCATATTCTTCTCAGATAAAAAATGTTACTGTTGTTTAATGCATTTAAATTGAGAGATATTATAATTTTTTCTTAATTTAGGAGACTAAAATTTCATTAAATTCAATTGTATTTATTTGTTAAAAAATGATTGAGAAAAATATTAGTTTTAAAATTATGTTGAACTTAGGGAAGTAATGTCATAGAATGTTAAATTTTAAATTTATAGACAACAAAAATAATATACTTTCTTTGATTAAATTTTATCAAATTCAATTATGTATTAAAAACTATTAATTTTTTAAGTTATGTTAAAATTGTGTATTTTAAAGTAAAATAAGTTTAAGTAAATATAATGAAAACCGATGTTGTTGAATGAAATGAGTCTTTGAAATCAAAGTTTTCTGCTACAGAAGTCATCAGAGCGGTCTAAGGGAGATAACACTGTATTATCTCGCAAAATGGTAATTTTGTCTTCAAAAACACTACACACACTTCTCTTGTTTAAATTAAAATTAATAAAATTCAAAAGAAATCTATTTATTTAATAAATGAAACAATCGTTACTTAAATAATAATAGAATGTATGAAGAAATTTCAATTAATAATTATAGATTTTGCTCAGAACTTAAGATGAATCATACTGTAAAAGTTTTGTTATCAAATTTTTTTCGAAATATTTTTTCATTTTACAATCGATTAAGCACTAAAATTCATGAATTTTCGAAAAAAACAAACTTCTTTTAATAACTTATTACTTTTTAGAGAGTAATCTTGTTTTCGACATTAATTCATTGTAAAATGTATATTAAAAAAGAGTATAATAATAGGTTACCTCCCCTGTTCTCTAAAATATATTATCTCACCTTCTCTGTTGTAGTAATAAATTACTTCCCTTGTTTTATAAAATATCCCCATTTGATTTGGCAAGGCAATTCTCTTTGACCAATTACTGGGCTCTTAATTTTGGCGAGATTAAAGCGAAAAATCCAATAATCGCACTCTTTTGAATTAGTTTTCGTTTAGGCAGGACATATTTACAGAGCTGTCCCTGTGACATTAAAAAGAAGGTACTTTCGCACATGCTGTCATACTTCAATGGACGGTATCATATAAGTTATTTCGTACTTGCCTTTTAATTATATCATGGACACCAACGTAAAAGCAACTAATACATACTATTACTTGTGAATTCTACCAAAAACTTTGAACCATACGTATATATATATATATATATATATATATATATATATATATATATATATATAGTAAAAAAGAAGTGTGGTAAATTAACTACCATCAAAGCTGGTAATAGATGCAATATTTATTTTATTTAAAAGAAAAGACAAAATCGAACCGATTCTTTTTTTCTTTTTTTTTTCTATAAACTGTCATTTTTTTTTTATAGTTTATAGTTATACATATATTCTGCTAATAATATTAGCCTCATTAGTGTGTTTTAAATTCCGATGTAATTGGGAAAACTATAACAGTCCACGTGCTGGCGTGTTTTCATACGAGAGTGGAGAAAAAAACAAAAAGAACGACATCTCACTCGCCGGCTCACACCAACTGAAGCTGGTTTCCCAATTACATCGGAATTTAAAACACACTAATGAGGCTAATATTATTAGCAGAATATAAGTATAACTATAAACTATAAAAAAAAAATGACAGTTTATAGAAAAAAAAAGAAAAAAAAGAATCGGTTCGATTTTGTCTTTTCTTTTAAATAAAATAAATATTGCATCTATTACCAGCTTTGATGGTAGTTAATTTACCACACTTCTTTTTTACTAAATTTCATTCAGATGCTTAAAAAAAGTATGAACCTTTCAAAACTATTACAGTCCACGTGCTGGCGTACGAGAGTGGAGAAAAAAAAAACAAACGACATCTCACTCGCCGGCTCACACCAACTGAAGCTGGTTTCCCAATTACATCGGAATTTAAAACACACTAATGAGGCTAATATTATTAGCGAAATATATGTATAACTATAAACTATTAAAAAAAAATGACAGTTTATAGAAAAAGAAAAGAAAAAAAGAATCGGTTCGATTTTGTCTTTTCTTTTAAATAAAATAAATATTGCATCTATTACCAGCTTTGATGGTAGTTAATTTACCACACTTCTTTTTTACTAAATTTCATTCAGATGCTTAAAAAAAGTATGAACCTTTCAAAACTATATATATATATATATTTTTTTTTTCAGCAGTGAAAAAGGGGAGGGGTGAGAGTATTAGTGAATTTGCCTTAGGGTGGGAGAGAGGAAAGTGGGGGGGGGGTGAGGTTTTTGTCGTGGTGAGGTGTGGCATGGATTTTGAGGGGCTGGGGAAAGAGGAGGGAAGGTGGAAACTCTGTGTTTGGTATGTAGGTGGCATCATAGTTTTAGAAAAAAATTTGAAGAAATGAAGATAACTTGAAAAAAGTTATCTTCATTTCTTCAAATCTTAAAATTATTATCCTGAGGATGTCTTACAATAAAGACGAAACGTTGATGAATATATAAAAAATATCTCTTGGTTTTTCTTTTTTCATTTCCCATTATGTCGGATTACTCTCATCCTTCCTTTCTCTCTCTCTCTCTCTCTCTCTATATATATATATATATATATATATATATATAAAAATATCTCAGGTTTTTCCTTTTTCATTTCCTATATATATATATATATATATATATATATATATATATTGCTTGCTGGTCTGCCCGCACTGAAGAGCTGTGATACAGCGAAACTGTCTGTATGTGGATGACTATATAAGCTCCATTTCTTGGGTAGAGGTTTTCGTAAGGAAATCCCAAACTGCCACTAGCATAGGTATAGCACATTGGGTAAAAACAATTCGAGCTTCATTTCATTTACATTGGCTGGTGTGGCATGATAGCGTAGGGGTAAAAGCGCCGACTGTCAGCTAGAATGTTGAGTTTCGATCCCGGTTTAAGGCACTTGCTTAATTCATTTTATATGTAAATAAAAGTAATCCAGCATCGCTAACTTTGACAAGGATCGGACCTTCGATATTGATATCTATAGTCCAGCGTTTTACCATCGGACCAAGACGCCCTGCCTTGAAATATGTACGATTTTATCACCTAAATATTTTAATATATATATATATATATATATATATATATATGTGTGTGTAATTATTTTTATTGGTGATGGCAGCGTTCATTGTTTTTTTGCTCACTACTACATGCTGATGACGGCTGTGAGCCAGAAACATGTGTCCATGGATTACTTTTATGTACGTATAAAATAAATAAAAATATATGTATTGTTATGTTTTTAGATCTCGTTTTAGTTTGAAGACACCATCATACTGTCGGCACGTGTTACCGTGACGACCACTACCCAAGTAAGCCTTGTGTACGTGATTCCCGACCGCTTAAAAGTGGAATCGGCTGCATTGGGACTCGTTCTGTAATCGCTGTGATGGCACAAAAGTCGGAGCACATGATCATACTTGTTACCATAGCAATTACACGTGGATTGCTCATGTGCCATGCTCACTGTGGCAAAAAGAACGTCCCAAAAGAAACATAATTTTCTGAATCAGGGGGCCATCTTTCATCCGAAGACATATGTCTACTACTACGTCCGCCACTTTTCTATAATAGTGGGGTCAAGCAACAGGCAGGCAGAGGGACTGCTGGCCACCGAGACCCGCGGTTGCTGCGATGGGCATCGCGGCCGCTCCGTCCCGACCATCAGCGCTGCTGCTTCTACTAACGACAACAACAGCCATCGCTGCTGCTTCTACTACAAACAACAACAACAATCATCGCTGCGTCTACTCTTACCAACAGCAACAATCATCGCTGCGTCTACTCTTACCAACAGCAACAATCATCGCTGCGTCTACTCTTACCAACAACAACAGTCATCACTGCGTCTACTCCTACCAACAACAACAACAACAACAACAAGTGCCGTCGCTGCTTCCATCACTACCACCAACAACAACGACGACGATCCTTGGTAATTTCCTTCCGTTTGTTTGGAAAATAAATGATTGAATTGTTATAATTTCCATCCTGTGTTGTCTATTCCTTTCTGCTTGCCACCATACACTTTAATAATATAACAGTATTAACGAAAAATACGTCATATAAAGTTAAGGGCGATTAATAATGCAATTTTCTGCATCTTAATCACTTAGGAAGTGAGACAATTAAAGTAGTAGTGAGCACAAAAAACAACGAACTCTTCAATCACCAATAAAAATAATTACATAAAAATAATTACATAAAAATAATTACATAAAAATAATTACATAAAAATAATTACATAAAAATAATTACATAAAAATAATTACATATATATATATTAATTCATATATATATATTTATATGAAGTAATAATAAAATAGTATTTTTATCCACAGACAAGCTTGTTTCGTCTTTTAAAGACTCATCAATGCGGATCTATAACTGTTTGACCTTAGGTCTTGTAACTCAATGTCGGTAACCGTGCGGCTAGCTGATCAGCTGTGTTTGAAAGAGACGTGTAAATATCGTTTTTATAAATCAGTACTTTTAATTACACCTAGAGCATTCAATTAAAAGGGAGGCAACTTCTACATTACTGCCAAGGCCATATTTATTATTATATATATGTGTATGTATGTATGTATGTATGTATGTATGTATGTATGTGTGTGTGTGTATGATGGACACATCCCTAAAGACCTGTATGGTGAACTTGCCTCAGGCTCAAGAAAAAAGGTTGTCCTCATCTCCGCTTCAAGGAAGTCTGTAAGTGTGATATGAAGGCTTACTCGGTAGACATCAATACATGGGAAGCCTCTGCAGCTCACAGACGTGTCTGAGAAAAAAACATATACGCCAGGGAATGATCATCAGTGAGAAAATCCTCCATGATAAAAATTATGCGAGTAGAGCTAGGAGAAAAGCGAGCCAACAGGCAGACCAACAAGCCGAATTAACGCAAGATTCAACAGACTTTGTATGGCAAGGCTGTAGTAGACCATGTAAATACAAGATTGGTCTCTACAGTCACACAAGAAGATGTTCACGAACAACATATCAGGATGGCGCTGCTCCATAGTCGTTGCGACTGATGGATACCAAAGAAGATATATATATATATATATATATATATATATATATATATATAAGACAAGTTCGTTTTATATTCCAATAATCATGGTTTTTATTTTCAATTTTTATTTTTTCACATTTTCAAAAACATAACATTCCTGTGAGATGTATTTTTATGCCTCGTTTCCCATGGAGGTTAGCCAAACAACATTATTATGTCAATATCGGCTCTGTTACACCTCAAGGTCATCAGAAAAATCCACAAAGAAGAAAAGTTCTCAAATTGAAAAGTCTTGGAAAAAAACTTACACCAGACTGTGGGTTATTGTCATCAAAAACAAAGAAAAAAACCTTCACACGAGGAAAAAACTCCTTAGGACGCCATTTTGAATTTTTTCGGTACAAAGTAAGCACACCAAAAATATGGGTACATTCGAGAATTTTTAATTCAGTGATATTCCTTGATATAGTTATTTAATTTTATTATTTATTTATAAAAAGTTTTAATTCACTCGGGGGTAATTTTAATTGCCTAAAATTACTTCATTTAACTTGCAAATGCCTATTTATCTCATTTGAATGTGGAACTAAGTGAATACCTAATCTCTTTTTAAAAATTTACTATTTAGGAGTCAGTTAGATATATTAAGCCATCCATTCGAACAATGTTATTACTGTTATACTAGTGCTTTGGTAAAGGATATTTAGTATTTATTTATAACCGTTTAATTTAACTTTAAGGCAAATTTATAAGTTAAGTTTAATTGCCTAAAATGACTTCATTTAACTTGCTTTGCCTATTTATCTCATTTGAATGCGAAGCTAAGTGCAGAGCTAATCTTTTTTTTACATTTATTATTTAAGGGTAAGTTAGATAATATTTGATAAGTGAAGTTTTATTGCAAGTTAAATGATGTCATATTAGGCAATAAAACTTATAAAATTACCTTTGAGTTAATTTAAATGGTTTATAAACAAATACTAAACATGCTTCACCAAAACACTGTAGTATAACAGTATTAACATTTATCCTTTATTCATATATATATATATATATATATATATATGTGTGTGTGTGTGTGTGTATTTAGGCAGCATCTTTTAATTAAGGCAAATATAATTAAATAAGTTTTTTTGTTTTATGAGGCTTTTTTTATTTTTATAATTTTGCAAAAACAAAAAACTGCGTTATTTAAAAACATTTGTCTTGCTATATATATATATATATATATATATATACCATATGCTTCAAAGAAATAAAAAGAAGAATTAACTTGCAAACACACTTTGTTTACAAGAAATGTCTTGTATCATAATTTCAATTCATATATCATTAATGTATGTGTCTGTATCACTACATTTCCATTTCAGCTTATTTTTCACCATATTTTGCAAGCAAACAAAGAACTAACATCTAACAACATTTTTCAAACAAAACTAAGTTTAGTTTAATATCGTTATGAAAAGGACTACACTGGAAGAATATCAGCTTAATAGAAGCTTTTATTCTTACTAAAATAAATTTAAAAATCTTGTTGTGCATGTGACTTAAAAGAAAAAAAATTACGTGGACTCGATTATACTTGACTGGGTTAAAAGAAACCATTTCTGTTATCCCTATCATTTAAAATAAAAAATACATGTGGACTCGAATTTGCTGGTTTAAAAAATCCTGTTATCTGTATCACTTGTTACGATCACACCTTGTTGGGTATGACACAACGGTCACACAACAAAAGAAAATAAAAGGATTAAGGTCCTCAGGCTCAAATATGTATGCACACCGAACAAGAGGAGAAATGGGACTTTTTCTCACAACACCTGTAAAAATGAAGAGACAGACAACAAATCCTCAAGCAGTTGTGGGTAGTTGTCGTTGGGGTATTGTTATTGGTTGCAGGGAAAAAGCCCCCAAAAGTTCTTATCGACTTAGAATGCTTTGGCTATCTCATTAGCCGACTGTTCTTCGGTATGCCTTTGACACTTAACAGGATATGTCTTGAGAGTTCTCTTTGTGTCGACGTCCAGACAGTTTTGCAGTTTCCAATATGCAGTGATTTGCACGGCGTCCGTTCCAAGTGTTTTCTTCTGTCGTGATTTTCTGGAGCAACCAATGTCACATCCGTTCGCTCCCAAACCTGGAGTAGATTTTTTTGTTTAACAGGTTTTTCCTTTTTTCTTCCTCTTTTTTTTTTTTCTTATTCGTTCAGCAGTTGGTATTGAACTGGATTGGGGTAGGGAAGACGGGTCGCGGAGTACATGCGACCTTCACTAAAATAGCAAGACGACCAATCCCTTCGTCTCAAGGGTCCCATTCTTAAGACTCAAAAGTGGGAAGGGGACAGTGACTGAAACATACACTCTCGCTCCACCCCCATTCTATATTTATCTTTGCGCATCTCAAGCAGATGAACAAAGAAAGTCTGAAAATGAAAAAAGAATATATATACCCGCTCAGCGATATCTCTTTTTTTTTCTACTATTTCTCAAGCTGGGAAACAAAATAATATTTTTAAAAAAAAAATATATCTTCGCTCGATAATATCTTACATTGTTTAATGCTATATACTTAAATTAAAATCTAATTTTAGGATTATGTCACACACTTAAAATAAAAATACACATGGACTCGAATATACTTTGCCAGTTAAAACAACAAGAAGATTCCTGTTATCCGTGTAAAAGGAAAAAAATACACATGGACTGAAATATACTTTATCTGTGTACAAAAAAGTGTGAAAAACTAAAAAAAAATTATTCAACCATTTAAATCATACAACTTGTAGCAGTTGCATGAGAGATATATTTTGTTTATATGTACGCGCAATATATTGTACTTATTCGAGTTGTAGTCTGGTCGGCATATTAATACACAAGCGATTAGCACATCACTGACATATGCACTGGAAGCCTACTAAGTTCCGCCCAGCTATTTTCCCAGGCAAATACAAAACAGTTCTAGTCGAGAGTTCAATGTAGACAGACTGGCATTATCTGTCTCTCCTCGTCATCATCATGGTGTTGAGGGACAGGATTACACTTAAGATCAACTGGAATTATATTACCTTTATGCCTGCCGACCAAGTAACTCAACTCACATTTCTACGTTCCTGTATTCTTGTTCCAGTTAAAGGCATATCCAGCTGGATCTCCCAGGTCAGAGACATGTCTATCACATCCAGTTGGCAGGCTTAAAGGCCAAAGCTTTCTTGGGATGAGCTGTGTGAATACGACCGTACGGCCCTGAGAATAGCGGACTTTGATCATGACTGACAGACATGCCCCGCACTCTTATAGAGGACTAATCAAAGGCCTGTTAAAAATAAATCTAATGATGATGATATTATTGTAGAGAAGACGTTGGTGTTTTCCTTCGAACTCATGGTGACCCTTTTCTTATTCAAGTCACATACATACAGACTCGGGCAACTCAGCAAAATGGCACTCTCAACAAACAATCACTCAACAATAAATTGATTTTTAAAAAAGCACACAAATAAAAAAAACATTTCTGAAAAGTGCATTATTAAATGAAATATTTCAAAGTTTTGAAAGAGGCAGAGGCTCTCATAGACTCTAGAGATGTTTTAATGGATGCAAACAATTTATTTTGTTTCCGCTATTCAAGCTTGATAATTGGCATAAACATATACACTAACACAAACTTACATTCATTGTAGATTGACTAAAATAATGCTTGAAACATTAGAATAGTCTGTTACGTGTTTCTATTAAACCAAAATATTCTGTACAATTTAATGTCGTAATCACAAATATTGTAACTTTGAGTTCCTTTAATAACATGCATTTTTTTTGTTGGCTGAAAGAGTATAAAAAGTATGTAAGAAGGTTGTTAGTTTGTCCAAGGCGACTTTAAACCTGGATCTGATAGACATCGTCACTACCTTCTCTGGTAAGCTGTTCCACCAACAGAGAATGCTACCATTCTTCTATTGAGACGAAAGCGCTGACGGTACATCTTTTGCTGGGTTCCATAAACACCACGACAGTGCTGGGGTGAAAAACTTCTTGAAAGGCAGATTTAAATTTCTGCTGATGATGTTGTATGCTAGAATTGGGTCTTCTTGTATCCTCCGCTACTCAAGTTATGGGTAATCATTCAATGCTGCCTTGAACTGCTTTGACGTCTGCAGGCTGACCACAGCTTTTGGAAGCTTGTTCCACGATGCAGCGACCCGAACTGAAAAAAAAAGTTTTCCGAAATCATCTCAGGTACAGCTTCTCAGAGTTTTCAGAGAAGTCCTCTCTACTGAGTTAGTGTGAAGAATAGGTCACAAAGCACATTGTAGTTGCCACACCTGATGTTAGATTATCTCACCTTGTCTATTGTGTTAATAAATTATGTCCCTTGTCTTCTAAAATAGCCCCATTTGATTGAGCAAGACAATCCCCTTTGACCAATCATCAGCCACTTAATTTTGGTGTGATAAAAGCGAAAAGCCCAATTCTCGTATTCTTTTAAGTTAGTCTTTGTTCGGGCAGGATGCATTTACAGGGACGTCTTTGTGACGTTAAAACAAAAGTCCTTTCACAAATGCTGTCACATTTTAATGGAGAGTATCAGATAATTTCTTTTGCAATGCTGTCATGCTTAAACGGACAGCATCAGATAAGTTGGTCTTTTAATTAAGCCACAAACACACTTTGTTTGCAAGACATTTTTTATATTATTATTTTAATACATGTCTTGTGTAGATTCTTTGATATATTTCTATTTCAGCTTATCTTTTACCACATTTTGCAAGCAAAGAACACAATTCCTAAATTATGCAAACAAAGAACTAAAATATTACAACAAATGAGCCCTTACAGGCTGTAAATATTTTCAACTTATTTCATCGTAAAATGATCCATTTACTCCTAAATCGGTAGTAGTAGTAGTAGTAGTAGTAGAAAGTCTGGTGTTGTGATAAAAATGTAAAAATCTATACTTGTCTTCCTTACACGCAATCTCATTTTTTAATGAACTTCCAGGACCCATGTCTCAGCATTGCCTGAGAAAATTGTGGCAATCTTGAATCGCAACCACTAAGAAGTAAATTAACTGGAAATGACAGCAAAGATTCTTTTCACCCAAAATGCAAAGTCTTTATCCACGATATAAAAATATTTGTAAATAGAACTATGTGTTATATAAAAATGAAAACAATCATTGAATTAGAAAACAATAAAAACGAATAGTGAATTAATCAAATGTCCTTTTGTAAAGTAATATGTAAATTAGTTACAATTACAACGTTGATTGCATACATATGATAAGTATATTAGAAAGCTATTGTTCCTCTACTGTGAATATGAATTTGGCATTTTAATCTCACAGTAACTTTATAAATATATACAGATTAATATTGAAAACGAAAGCACCCTCTAAAACTTTGAAAAGTATTACAATATTTTCCTGATAAGCATGAACTTTAGTGGTTAAGTGATATTAAACTGAAGAAATTTTTTTTTTTAAATTTGCTCACGAAAATTTGAAAGAGTTGGTCCGAAGTGCTACCAGATTTTGATTTTATTTTGGAAATATTCACAAATTAAATTCTATAGAATGTATCATAAACATTGGTGTACACTTAATTACTGAATATAAATCGATCCAAGTATTAAAATATAAAGAGTTTTTTTTTTGCTTATTTACTTACCAGGATTGGAGATTTAGGTTACGTATTAAATTATACTATACTGTAGAAAAGTCACTTTGCTATGAATTTTAATGAAAACCTCAGAATTTTTTATTTCTGAAAATAAAAATGACAAATAATCACAGAGATTAAAAGTGGAAATGATAAATATTCAGTTTTTTTTTCAATTGTACATATCTTAAATCATAACTTTTAGACTGACATTAATACTGGCCTTGGGTATCCTTGTCCTGCTCATAGCCTTCCCCACATTAAGCTTGACTTTGTATCACATCAGGCTTTCATGGGGAGGTTTTATAAATCGATCCTTTCGTCAGTGAAAACTATCCACATAGCCCTCCCTGCCAATCAGCTGTGGATTGTGACCTAGATGATCTAGTCAGTTCCTGTGAATATGGAGAATCATTAAGGAATTCAGACGTTGATCACTCCTGGCTGAGATCATATCACATTATATGGCGATCTATGTTACAGTACTAATGTTTATAAGGGGGGGGGGGGTCTCAATATTAGTGATATAGCTGCAGAGATAGCCACCACGTATGACGAACACAAAGTGAGGGATTAACAATTATTGATTTTTTATTTAAGCTCATTAAACATATCTATCTATCTATCTATCTATCTATATATATATATATATATATAGTTGTAGTTTCTGCATGTTTGTTCACAAATTCCTCCTACCTCCTCATGTTTTGAAGATAGACCCATATAATCACATATATTTTGAAACTACATTACTCAACAGGTTAGTCATATCGAGTTACGGCACTTGAAGTATCCTAGTGGGCAAATACCAGATGCTCATACCAAAAAATCATATCATCAAGATGATGTTGGGACAGATTGAAAATTGCTGTTGTGGTATGTCATGGAGCGCCATTGTTACATCTTACATATAATTGGCAAACGTTTTGCAGATCATAAAACAAAATTATGGCTTCCAGACTAGTAGTTTTCACTTCTTGGATTTTGACTCCGTAAGCTTGGAGCTGAATGAGCACCTGGAAGATGTTTTCCTTAGTCTGTCAGCTTTCATTGAGGACTCCTTGCTATGTATTGACACTCGCATAAGGCACCTATGGAAGACAAGGAAGTTACACCCACACTGGAGAATTTAATAGTCCTCACATAGCTTTGTCTGCTCCACCCAGCCCTCTCTAAGTTAGTCAAACAATGCTATGGGCAGGAGTTGAGATTGTGCATGTTGGCGTCAATCAAGCCAGAAATCTCCCAAGCATTGTACTCTCTACTCAGAGGTAGGTAACAAAGTGGGCATTAATTGATCATTCGCTACACCACATCGTGATGTTAGGAGACCTCAGCAGACCCACCTGAGGAATATATGCCCTTTATATAATTAGGCGAAATAGTCCAACACTAACCACTATTCTAAGTCAGTTCCCTTACTTTCTTGAATCAGATGAACAATACATGGTCAAAGCTCATTAAATTATAAGTATCCTCGATGATAAGATTCAGACAAAACTGAAGCGTTAGATGAGTTACACCTTGATGATGGGTTGACAACAGGCTCATAGCGATTGAATACTGAACAGTTCCTATGTTCTCAAGTGAGGATCGTCATGAGCAGTGGAGCCATGGATAACATAGTTTGGCATGTAATAGTCTTCCAGCACATGCCAGCATGTAAACCGGACATTAAATCGAATATGATGATGATGATGATGATCAGGCACCAAGACACAAGGATCATATACATATCCCAGTATGCTAGACAAGCTGGTGGCTCCTTTCCACTCAATGTGGTTGTGGAAACCAGGTTTTACTTTTGAAAATGAGAGTACAACATGTTACTTTGAAGGCCTTGGATTGGCGACACCCAGATCAGGCACAGCTCAACCACATCATCACCCAATATAAAACGGATTTTACATATTCACAGTTTGCATCCCCCCCCCCCCCCCATTGCCAAACCACGGTTTGACCTGGTGTGTATTTGGAACTCTTTGTATCTGACGACGAGGATGACAAACTTTCTATTGAACCTCGTTGGGTCTCAGGCCACCAGGTATCAGACAAGACTTGGCCACAACTTATAATTACAAGGAGCTTGGGAGGTAAGGTGCAGCTTGGAAACACAACCAATGAGCCACAACAAATACAGAGATCACAACATCTCTGTTAAGTGGTACCCATGTTCACACTGGCAACAACTTCTGGCTCTGGCCCGGCACATGCCAATTGGTGTTGACCATATGCCGCAAAGACAAGACACTCATTAAATAGTCTTTGACCATGATGACATATCTACCTAAAAAAAGATAGAATTCCAACAACTGCTGAGTTCTCTGATGTATTCAGATGCAACCTATCTCGGTATAATAGCTCAGCCGATCACTTTGAAACAACTATCAATATGGACTTTACATAATGACACCAGTGCAGAGGTGGACTCGTGAAGGCAAATTCTAAAGATTTACTACTCAAATTCAACGAGTTAGAAAGTGTTGGTGTATTCGCCCAATCTGAAGCTGTCAGAGTAGCTGTAGAGTATGTAAACTCTTCCTTCTTAGCCAACAAACATAGTCGAGGCTATCACCTGGTCACTGCATTTTCTAGTGTCGGTCGCTGTTCGAAGCCACAGCAACCCACTATGCAAAATACTGATCACTCAGAGGAAGATAAGCTCAGTGGTGACGGATCATCAAAACTGACCTCACCAGCACTTTCTATCAGATTCCTCTGGCAAAGGACTCTATATAGTACTGCAGTGTTGTGACCCCCCATTTAAAAGTATGTGTGTATACATCAGATGTGTTATGGGCATACCGGGCTCAGAGACAGCTCTGGAGGATTTGATGTGCAGAGTGCTGGGTGACCTTCTGGTGGATTGATACATGGCAAAACTTGCCTACAACCTTTAATGTGGTTGAAACAGCTTAGAGGACCTATCGTTTCTCTGTCACAGAATCCTCACCACACTGTCTAAGGCCAGTTTAAGACAATAATATGTTTTAAGCAAACATTCATCCTGGGATCGATTTGGTCTAAAGGAACATTGTTAGCAGGGCTCCAAATAATTGCAACACTTAGCTCATACTAAGCCCCCATACAATGAAGGGCCTACAATCTTTTATTCGAGTATATAAAGTCCTAAACTGCATTATCCCAAATTGCTCTCACTGTCCCCTAAATGAAGCCCTTGCGAGAAAAGAGTCATGGAATGCAGTAGAATAGTTTGACTACTTATGTGAGACCTTCATTACTGCTCAGAGACATCTAACGTCAGTGAAAACTATCCACATGGCCCTCCCTGCCAATCAGCTGTGGATTGTGACCGATGATTCAATTAAACAACCCAGTATTATCACATTGATGTATGCAGACAGAGTAGAGAAGTTATTACTCTGCGGACACTTCTCAGCAAGATTACATGGTTATCAGCCCTCCTGACTACCATTTGAAGTTGAGGCATTAGTTAGTGCTGGTGCAATAAAACATTTTGATTCCTATCTGACCCAGTTAGAACACTATCCTGCAGTCCTCACAGACACAATACCCTATGTTCAAGCCTGTGAGAAACTCTGCCATAGTCAGTTCTCGGCTAGCCACAGATTGACTTTCTTTCTTCTAAACTGTCTGTTGCTTTCAGACTTCCATGTAACATCTTGCAGGAAGGGTAAACATACCTGCCAACTTTCAACAGCTGTAATGCTTTTGAATGCACTTATCCAACATACAAAATCTACTCCTTCATGAAGAGAGTATCATCTTTAGGAATTCACTTATCAAGATTATCAGAGGATCCTTGAATCTCCCCTACACCAGCAGCCCTGTATGAAGAGAGATTAAGAACAAGTGTTCAAACCTGTGTGCACATTTTTTGAAAGGCTCATCCAAACGACTGCCACAATGGCCCGGGATGGCTTTGTGGACATTTGCGAAACGATCCTCTTCTCTCACACTGAGATGTGATCATTACCCCATAACATGTTCTTCATTTGTTAATAGCACTACACACCAAGTTAGGGCATCCACCAAACACTAACTGAATCAAGTGGTGACCCTATACTTGGTAATACCAAAAAGACTCTAGTTTCGCATATGCTTGAATTTAATTATAATGTTAAGTTTACTAAGGCCACAATAATCAAATTTGCACACAGCATACACCATAGATGCCTCATGGCAGCGGCTTTAAATGTCTACTTCAGCAATATATCAAGCAACATCTCGGATTTTTCAAATTCACCTTGCACTTGCCAAGAAACATTTCTAATTAATTTTGTACAGATGTCCGTTAGATTTAAAAATATTAATATTTTTATAAACTGTTTATTTTAAACAAAGCCACAAAATCCTGGGAACCGTTGGGTCAGCTAATATATCTCTATCTATATTAACTTAGGTATGTTAATATGTTTATATGTATGTACAGGATTAAATTTTAAACTAATTAACCAATCATTATAAATTTTGGAAAACAGCTGCTCTGCATAAGTGGGCTATATTTAATTTTATACCAAGGAGGTAAAAAGAGGATAGAAGCTCTTCATGAAAATTCAGATACCTCTGATTTTTGTAAAATTTTAACAATTGTAGTGCAATGACATATCAATGATCAGATGGATCTGCAATGTGAAATCTGACAAAACTCAACACATCAGGTCAGAGGATTTGCTGAAAGCACTACATTTGCCCAGCACAGAGGTTATCCTAAGGATGAATCGATTACGCTGATATGGCCACGTGGAATGTTCATCCTCCTGGATGTCTTAAATCGCAGGAAGGTTGGCTAGTCAAGGATAACTTGGAAGTAAGTGATTAGACAAGGCCGCACAAAGAAGAATTTGGAGACAGTTAATCTGTTGAACTGTGAGAACTGGAGAGTGAGCTTGCATAATATCAGAAAACGTCTGAACCCTGAACAAGGGAAAAGTGATATTAAATGAATAGAAGAAGAAGGTATTAGACATCAATTAATCAATATTCCCGTAGTTCTTTTTTGAGTATTTTAAAAGGTTTAGTGGGTATAATATGGATACAAACTTCTATTTGAAAATTCGAATATATCCGATTTGCATTAAATTTGATCCATAGTCATTCGACACCAATTAAGCAAGCTTCCCTGAATTTCAATTTCTTATTAAGACCCCTTAAGCCTTAAATTTTAGACATTTTCTCGAATCAAAATCTTGTAATGGATTTTGATCAAAATTGGAATAAGTGGTTCAAAACAGTTCTGTTCAAGGCATTAATTTTACCCGTCTTGAGGTGAGTATTCTTCTAGTATATATATATATATATATATATATATATATATATATATATATATATAAAGGAATATTTGAGAAAATTGTTTTACATCATCCAAACTAAAACATATATAATATATATTTTGTTTTTTTAATTCAATGCAATTAATTTGGCAAAAAATATAACAAGCATGTTTCAGTTGCCATGTAGAGAAAGGGTAGTAGAAGTTTACACAGAAGAGGATACAATAGCCCAGCACCTGTCCAAATTCACCTTGAATTTAACATTAAAGAAATTTAATACGAAAGATTTATAAGAAAATATGTATTGTGTGTATATTAAAACGTGTTATTGCCATTGAGATTCAAGAAAATTGCTAAATTAAGAATTCAGGGCAAATATTTTTTCATTACAATGAAATGAAGAAAATATGATATAAGGTGAATTTTATTTTGGTATTTTATAGTTAGTTTTTTTCTTCTCTCAATTAAACAATTTTCTATCCCAACCATCATTAATGGACGAGAGGTGATCTCAGCAGCAAATTCCATCCTGCCCCAAGAATTCCCCTCCATGACCAAAAAAACTCTAAGCGACATCTGAATAACTGTCCATGATGTTGCCAAACTTATCAAGAACCCCTATGCCAACAAGGCAACTGGTCGTGACAACATTCTGGTCCTAGTACTCAAGAAACTCAAACCCGAAATAGCTCCTATCCTTACAAAGCTGTTCAATAGTTGTTTAAAGGAGAAATACTTTCCATCACCCTGGAACACTTTGTTGGTCTGCTCGGTATTTAAAAGTACTGGATAGCGGTCCTCTGCATCACAGTACAGATTGATTAGTCTCCTGTGCATCATGAGTAAGTTGCTTCAATCTGTAATAAATCAAGTAGTTGTCAACCATCTCAGTGAAAACAATCTTCTTAGTGGCAAGCAATATGGATTACGTCCTGCAAGATCAACAGCTGACATGTTAACTGTGATATTGCACAGGATCAGTGAATCTATTGATAGGAGCTTAGTTTCTCGAGTGATAGCTCTTGATACATCAAAGGCCTTTGATAGGGTTTGGCACAAAGGTTTGCTTCACAAGCTTGTTAGCTATGAAATATCTGGAAATGTCCTCTTAACCATCAAATCCTTTCTCTTTGATAGGTTCCATAAAAGCTGTTGTTTACAGTCAAAAGTCCAAAGCACATAGCATCAATGCTGGCATGTCTAACGGATACATTCTGGGCCCAACCCTCTTCCCGATTTTCATAGATGATCAACTAAATTACATTCTGAGATCATTTGTTGACATCTACGCAGACGACACAACTATTTATGGCAGAACTTCGAAGAGCATTGATGATCAAGATCTTTTTGACTCTCTCTCTCTCTTCTGACTTGGGGCACATGTTGCAATAGGGAAAAAGTGGCTTGTTAATTTTAATGCCTCTAAAACAAAGCTGGTCTCTTTTCACCACCAAACAATACTCAGATCCTCGCTTCTTCCCAGTCGAAATGAATGGCACTCTCCTCAGAAAATCCCCCTTCTTTGATAAGCTTCTAGGACTGACTTTTACCCCAGACCTGAAATAGAAGATTTACATCAAATCTGTTGCTAAGGTTGCTGGAAAAATGGTTGAATCATTCTACCCCTGTGGGAAGTACTTCACTCCTGATGCAATCCTCAACCTATATAAGAGCCAGATACTTCCTAAAATAGAGTACTGCTGTCATATCTAAGGGAGGTGCTGAGTACTCTTTTTTGTCTTGATAGATTACAAAATCGACTTTACAATCTGGTGGGGGATGATCTTTTCTCAACCCTACAGGCTCTTTTACACAGAAGAGTATCATTATGTTTATAGTAGGTGCTCAACTGAGCTCCGATCCCTGGTACCCTGTAAAACATTCACAACAGGAACTCATATAGCTACAACCACTGCAAAGAACTTTTCTTTCTCTCTCTCTTTACCAAAAACAACTGGAACTTCCATGAACAAAGTTTCTTTCTTAGAATATCCTATCTGTGAAACAAGATACCATGAGTCTGCTTTTCAACCGACTACAGTATGGTCGTCTTCAAGTCTAAAATGTAAACAAATACTTGATGAACCGTCCCTTTGGACAATTAATTCCTCTACGTAATCTTCTGCCCTTTCCACCCATTGTTTCTGGTCCTCTTGTGGCGGCACCTATCATCCAACTGACGATCTTTTTAACCCTTATCCTCGAGTGGCTCACGGACCTTGATAAGTGGCTACCCTTCATTAACAAAATAAACAAGCTCTTAGTGGTTGTATGTTAGCAACCCAAATTAACAGCTTATCACTGGATGACTGATGACTGATCGATCCAAGAAAGATAACTCTGGAAGATGCATTAAATGAAAGAGTGGAAAGGGTAGAAGGTATTCATTGGCTCAATCATTTCTTATATAGACTGTCAAATTTCTGTTGAGGTCTAAACATTGTTTATTTTTCAACATGCTATTATCAGTTAACACTTGAGGAGAAGCCATTTTTCTCTTGGAATCATGTTTGGGTTGCTGATGGAGTAGGTATGATGTTTCAAATGACAAAATTTGTGAAGCAGCCTATACATTTCTGTTACTCATCCTCAATGACAGGTGGTGGTGGGTGTGGTAAAGTGGATACTGACACAGACTAATGACATGACGTGCTATGTCTATATAACAACTTTCATTAAAGATGTGGCAACTTTCATATGATTTGTCTTACACATACCTGATTTATTGGGGAAACCAATACCAGAAAAACAGAATTATGTGAGTCAAAATATTGTAACTTGCTGATTCATACGCATTGCATTTTTACCATCCTCGATTCATCTACAAGACATGTTTCTCATAATGAGCAAATATTGCCTCTATCCTTAGAATTTACAGCAATATTCATGTCTCCATAGCCATAACACTTTTTAGTATCCTAAATTAATACACAACACATGTCTCTAAGGACAACAACCTCTTGGGGCCTTACATGCCAGCTCCCTTCACCAACAATTAACAGCATACAAAATATTCAAAACAAACTTCCGTAATGTACTAACTCAAAACACTTTTATCCTCGCCATTGTGAGGAAATGAAATAGGGATGAAGTTTGGGAGTGGATGGTGTTCTTCCAAGACAAGAAACAACTGGGAAAGCCAAGATCAAAATAAAAGTGGCGAATGAGCATCTTGGAGGAACTCTATTACCCCCAAAAATAAAGAAGGGACAGGACTCATTTACTCAACTAGCTAAGAATCTACCTCTTAATAGAGCATGAGTCCAATAGGACCAAGAACCACATGCAACATGCTCTGACAAGGAATACAGGATTCCATCTATATTTTTTGGAAACTGATAATGAGAAAGGTGATAGTTAATCGGGGGGGGGGGGGTTAAGGATCCCAATGTCTTTATCGATTGCATGGAAGATGTATTTTCTCATTCCAATCCCATTACATATCTATTTTCTATAATAAGGAATAATTATTAAAAATTTGATTACACATACACTTTAAAAATATAAGTTAGTAATGTTTTTTTGAAATATTTCTCATTCTTGTGATTGAAACTATGAACTCCGAAACACTCGTCTCTAGTACTTGTATCAAATCAATAAAAACATCAATATGTACATACTGATTTATACTAAATTTAGTTTTTTATACTACAGTGGTGTGTTAAAAATTTGCCGTTTTTCTTTGGTTTAAAAGCACAACAGAACCATGCAACTTACTTTTGTCTTAAAACTTTAAGTCGAGCAAGAAATTTCTTTCTATTCAGACTTTAGTATGAAATACAACTGTTCAAAAGTATTGTAAAGTGGATTAAGTAAACTGCATACAAATAGCTATTTCTCTCTCTCTCTCTTTCTCTCTCTCTCCCCCTCTCTCTCTCTATATATATATATATATATACATATATATATATATATATATATATATATATATATATATATATATATATATATAGGCGTTCACTGCAACTTTTTGAGAGAGAGAGAGGGAGAGCAAAGGAATATATTGTAGCGACCCCCTTCCATCTCAGTGAATATTTTGAAATTAGATCAAATTCAAAAGGTGTTTAATGGCCATATGAAATCGGTACTGGACATGATACCACCATCAGTAATATAATAACTAGTACATGACCGTGACTCTGGATCACGGGGCATCTAGATAAGACATAATACAGGATCTCTTCCCCCTTCTCTCTCTGGTTTGATGGATGATTGAATCAGTCATTGACTTTCAAGCTAACCTATCTTTGGCAAAGTCTTTATTTATCTCTTTTTCTCTCAAGTCCATCTTTATCACTTTCTCCCATGTTTTCTTTAGCCTTCCCCTGTAGGCTGACCTTGCTACCTCAATTGGTCTACATCTACTAACCCAGGAACTCTCATCCATTCTTTCAACAATGTAGTCATACCATGAAAGCCTCCTGTTCTGCACACATCTCCCTATACTATCCAGATTTAATCTTTCTTTGAGCTCATCAGATCTAAGCCTGTCTTTTACGCATCCATCGTATCATTCTCATATCATTTCTATCCATGCAACGCATGCCCTCAATGCTCACTGGATAGATTTCACTTCCATACAGCATCACATTGTGTACACATGCCTAATATACTCTTCTCATGTTCGACAGTGGTACCGCTCTGCTGGATAGTAATGGCAAAAGTTCCCTGAATTTACACCATTCATTCCTAATCCTAGCTATCACACTAGCACCTGCTCTATCCTGTGCTCCAATGGTATCACCAAGGTAACAAAATTTCTGAACAACCTCAATAACTTTGCCATCCACACATATTTTCTCCATATCTGAGTTCACATTCGTCTTTGTTGTCTTACACTTCTTGCACACAAACTGGTTGTCCTCTTTCAACCTACCTGTAATTTCATTCTACCGGTAATGTGTATCCAATGCTTACAAGTACCACAGAAAATTGAGTTGCACCCGACTCCCTTACCACAAATTGAACATAGAATGTTTCCTCTTATTTCCAACACTACAACCACTGATCAACATTTTTGTCTTGGTGACATTCACTTTCAGGCCTTTACTTTCCATAGCATTCTTCCATGCACAGTTATTCCCCATCTCTGTTTTAATGGATGATGTCATCCTTTAGTGACGCCATCAACTGTGCATGATTATCCAAATCTTTGTTTTAATGGATAATGTCACAAAACGATGATGTCATCAAGTGTGCACAGGGATAAACAAACAAGATAATAAACAAGACCCACACAGTTTTAGCAGTTTTGTAGACGACCTGTGATCTTTTGAGTCATGGATCGTTTATATTCTATGTTTTAATGGATGACGTCATCGATTTATGTCATTATAAAGGATCTTCCTGATGTCTTCCACTTCTGTTTTAGTGGATGTTGTCATTCCTTTGTGACGCCAACCATTTGTGACGTCATCAGTGTGCACAGGGACAAACAAGATCCATAGTTTTAGTAGTATATAAATAGATAGATAAAGTTATTTAACAGTTACTGATAACTAATTTATCCTTCATCTAACTTTGTTACTGATCCCAATGACAGATGATCTCACATCAGTGGAAGACGGGGGGGGGGGTGTAGTAAACAAACATGCCAATGTCTTCTTGGTATATATTACTTAATCACTTATAAAAGTGGAAACTGTCTGTAGTAAGATTTATCATATATTGTCTTCCAAACTTTAAAAAAATCAGATATTTCAAAATTTTCAACTTCACTCCACCACCCTCACCCTCGGTTAGAACACCTTATCTAGATGCTTGGAGGATGGGGTTAGATGACCTGTTTGCCCTTCAGCAGACATGCATATCTGCCACGTATTTGGTTGAAATACATGCAAATTACACCAGTTTGCTTTTTGTCTAGAATTTATTAAAGTATTTTGATTTTAATATAAAATAGGACTTTACAAAGAAATCTAAAGCAGATTAAGTGAAATTAAGTATATATATAACATAAGTATATATATATATATATATATATATATATATATATATATATATATATATATATATATAAAATTATAAAATAATTAGTTTGACAATTCCCCAAAACAAAAGTGAGCTTTGCAGTTTTTTCGATCACAGTGCTCAATATCAAAGATTTAGCTTTATAATAATAACAATATTTGTGATAAAGTTCTAATCGTCTTAGAACACCCGACTGCAGTTTCATTTTTAAACAATCCTCAGGGGTTATAACTAGTTGTAGATCTACAATTAGTTTTCTATATAATCATTAATATTGTTATTATATATATATATATATATATATATATATATATATATATATATATATATATAATTATTTGTGTGTATGTTTGCTATATATATATTTGTATGTTATGTATTGCCCTGCTTTTTTTTGTTGATGCTCATGTTTACATGGGTAATACATTAAATAAATTATTAATTTAGTCCATGGGGCTGGGAATAAACAAACAAAACCAACTTTGTAGTTTCCTTTGTTTATTCCCAGCCCCGGTTTATTTAATGGTATTACTCGTGTAAACATGTGCATCAACAAAAAAGCAGCATGATACAAATATACTGTCAGAAATAAATTCCAATGTTAAATATATATATGTATAAATTTTTGTATATATATTTATATTTATGTTATATATATATATATATATATATATATATATATATATATATATATATATGTTTGATATATCGATACATGTTTGCTTTATATACATATGTGTGTATATGTTTGGTTATATATATATGTTTGTTTATATATATATTTAAAATGTTTATGATATATTTATATATAATTATCAAATATAGACCTGTGTTAATCATGTTCTATAACAGTTTAACTGAATTCCGTTTCAGAAAAAATTAAATGACTGATTTCGTAAATCAAGTTGTCACTCCTGCAAACAATATTATCACATGAATAAGTGGTATATAAAGGTTTTGTCCTGATGGTTTCATCTATGCGCCTTTGGGGTCGTTAGTCTGAGATGAAGCAGCAGCTCAGTGCTTTGTGGGGAATCAGACTGAAAATATAAAAGAGAGAAATAGAGAGGGAGAGAGAGCGAAGCAGAAATAAATGAAGGAGAAACATTCGATGCAGAGAGAAAGAGAAAGATCAGCTTTTCATTTTCTTTTTAATGTACTAACATTTTTAAATTGATAATTAAAAAAACAAAATTTAAAAAAATATTAATAATCATAATAGTACATACTAGCTGTCCCTATCTGACGTTGCTCGTGATTATGTTTTTTTTTTTTATGTTACATTTAACAGGTGAAAAAAAGGCCCCAAAAGTATTTATTTGCAAGTAGCAAACAATTAGGAAAAAACTATATCATTTTATATACTTAAAAGTACTCATGTGACGTGCATTTATATCGTATGAGAATGAAAGTAAAAAAAAGCGCTTTTTGTGTTTGAATCTAATGAAAACAAACAGAAAAAAAATACACTCTATTTTCTGTTTAGAAATGAACAGTTAAAATATCCATAATTAAAATTATAATTAAAAAATTTTTTTTTCATGTATCATATCATTTGATATATTTAAAAGTACTCATGTGGCGTGCGTTTATTTTTTTCATATAAAAATGAATGACAAAAAGAAAATGTCCTTTTTTCTTTAAATCTAATTCTAGCAAATATCAGGAGAAAAAATGCATCGAATTTCATATATTTATAAATGGACAGTTAAAATCTTTTAAAATTTCGTTAAAGATTTTTATTTGTTTGAATTACCATCAGCAAATGACTATCACTAATCTGAGACTGTGTTGATTGAAATTTGTTTATCAGCATAATGCATAGTGATAGCATGCTAATAAAAAACAAAAATAAATTAGTAAATAATTAAATAGTAAAATGCATGTATGAAGTAAACCTGTATTTAATAAAATAAAATATCGAACATTAATGAAATAAATGAATGAATGGTGGAAAGAAGAGTAATGCTTGTAAAGAAAGCAGACGAAACTCTATTAGTTACTTCAATGGATGCAATTGTTATTTGTCTGCCTGATTAACAGTAAATAATTTTGGCCAATTTTGACATTGATTAAAATGTGTTCATTAGCGCAACACCAAATACTTCTTAAAGCGCATCTCCATATAATAATAATTAAATAATGAAATTGAAAAGTATATACATCTGAAAGCAAACCTGGAATTAATGAAAAACAGGGGTACACGAAGTAAATAAACGATTTAAATCTACCGTGAGCATTAATTTATAAATAATAAGAAAGCAATAGCTGTAGTACTAGTTCCATCATTTTAAAAAGAAAAATGTGTTATCTTTGTTAAAATGACTGTAAAACTATATCTACCTGGTGTTAATCTGTGACGTTATGTGAAGTATTTTTTATGTAGACACCGTTTAAGAAGTATGTGTCACGTGATGTGACTCAACATTGAAATGCAAAAGTTTTCAGATATTAGCAATTTGTTTCCACGTCAGATTCTATCAGAATAAAAATATGTTTTTAACAGTCATTTAGTAGTAATAAACAAAATAACTAGTTATTATTGATAGCAAAATTTGTTGCTGATAACAAAAATGGCTACCACCTGTAATTGTGCTGCTGAAAAGAAAGATGGCTTCCTTGCAAAAAATATTCAGAGGAGAATAAATTGTATTAAATTATTGCCAAAAAATTAAATCGAATGAAAATGTATTGTTCTTAACGACATGTACGAACATTTAACAAAAGAAAAATGCTAGGCAGAATCAAATATCGATGTGTTAGATACTCATGTGACGTGCATTTATTTTGAAAATATTGGACCCTATGTAAATTCGGCACCCCAGTTATGACAACAACTGAAAGGAATTGATTTAGCATGACATCGTGGTTAGAAAAGACCTCATTAATTATTAATTTATGAATAATAATGAACATTGCAACATGTGATTAGGTAGAGTTTTTTTAAGACGGGGAGGTAAAGAATAACTTTAAATCTAAAAATTTTCTACTTAAAGCGCAAGTTTGGTTTTGGGAGAGGGAGAGGGGTAAAGAAAAAATTACTTGTAGTGGAGGAGTTTAATTTAAAAAAAGAATTTAATAGGCAAGCTTTTTGGGGTGGATGAAATCACTATAACTTAATTCAGTGTTATCTCTGAAATATATTTTAACCACATAATGGATGAAAACAAAGTTGTTTGTAAATGGGAGGGAGATCTTAAAAAGAAAAAATAGAAATCATGATTTGGTTAAATATTTGCTGATGCAGAGTGAACGCTGAAAAATATATAGATGCACGTAGGCATAAGAATAGTTATAATGTGCTTACCTATTGATCATATGTAACATATATTTTAGGTGTGCCTGTAATTGTTATAAAACTAATTTACTGAAAAATGAAGACAATTAAATCTTTGGTATTTGCTTCAAGTAATTATTGAATAAGGGATTCATAACTTATATCTGTTAATGTAAGTAAATGTGAAAGATTATTACAAAAATGTGCACCCATATTATTCTGAGAATCTTCTATTCTGGTAATGGACAGTATTTGTATTCACGATTTTTGGAATTAAGAAGAAAGGTATATTTTTTGTACTTGTAGTGTACGTTAAGTATAAATGTTAATTAATCAGTTATTTCAAGAATTTAATTAAGTTTAAAAGAAATAGAATATATAGGTTTTGTTCAATTAGTAATTGCGAATTGGTCAAAGCAGAGTGAATGCTAAAAAATGTATGAATGCATGTAGGCATGAGAATAGTCGTAATGTTCTTATCTTTTGATCTATATAATGTGTATTTTTGATGTGCCTGGAATTGTTATAAAGCTAATTAATTTAAAAAACGAAGACGATAAAATATTCGGCGTTTGCTTCAAGTAATTATTAAAAAAAACATCTGTTAATGTAAAAATATTATTACAGAAATGTGCACCTGTATGATTTTCAACTGGTGAATATAGGAATAATTATCTGTTATAGAATTAGTACACAGTGATTTGAATTGCTGAAAGAAAACTTATCTCCCCTCGCTGACATTAGTAATCAAAACAAAAACTATTGATCAGATTCAATATAAAATGTTAAAAATCGATTGGAAATAAATCTTTTTTTAGAACACGGACCAATATTTGCCCTATCTTAGTGACTAAACAGTTTTTGTTAATCTAGCTTTTGGTTAAAAAGCTATTTCATAATCTCTTTAGCAACAAAAGGCCCATATACAAATCTGTTTGGTTAATGCTTTCTGGAAGATATTGGTCTATGTGATTAGAAAACAAAAATTTACTTTTTATCGATTTCTTCGATTTTAATATTTAGTCCTGCTCAATATTTTTTCTTAAAATAGTCATACCTAAAGAAAGTTGGAGGAGTTTTCACTCTCGCATTCAGTTTTACTACCACTGCCACCCACATACTTTTGTAGCAGTGTTGTTATTATTTCATATTTTAATTTTGTATTTGTACATTAAATACTCTATATTTCCATAAAAAAACAGGTACGCTCTCCTCCATACATGTTTTCTTTCTGAGATACGATTTCATTGGATAATCAACACAATTTTTCAAACAATTGACAAATCGCTGCATTTGTTAAACTCACTTAACAAAATACCAGAATTACCGAATTACCAATAACTAATGGATTTTTTGGCTTGTTTATCCTAACACAATTATACAGTAACCTAACCAAATTCCCTTACTTAAACAAAGTTCTCTTATAAAGTTATCTATATTAAATAAAATTCGACTCTGTTAAAGTAATCGGCATTATGTTATTTTGTTATTTTGTTATTCTGTGGCCACTCGAACGTCCGGGGGGGGGGGAGGGGGTACCAATATGGCGAAGGTGCTAGACTACAAACAGGAATAGCATTTTAGTGAATGAACGAAGGAAGGAAAACATTATTAATGAATTAATATTTATAGGAACTTATAAGTTTGCATGGAATATAAAGGTTAGTTTTATTGAAGAAATGTTTGTTGTAAAGTTTATTCTACTCGTGTTCTTTGTTAGAAATGTTCATTGTAACTATGCAGACACGACGGGCTAAAGATGTGTATGTCTCTATTTGTTAGTGCATGAGTCATAGACCGTGTATGTGCGTAAGCGGCAATGTGATACTGTGTGTGGGGAGGGGGAGGTATGTGTGCATGGGGCAAGGAAAGCTTGTATGTACTTCTGAAGTGTCGTGTTTATCTTGTCGCCTCGGCCCAAAAGGGCAGGCTAAAGTGGGAGTGTACTTCTTGTGGTTCTTTCATGGTCTTTCTGAGGGGTCTGTCTGGTAAAAAAAGGGCTTTTGTGAACTCTCTTTGTTCTTTTATAGGGGTTATCGAGTTCATATCGCTTACCAATTTAACACAGACGTGCTAGCTTTTGATTGGTGGAATTCCTCAGTCAACACGTTTATGTTACAAACTCTTGTTTTTAGTGAATGAAGAGGAAAGCGTATCCCAATGAAGCAGGGAAAGAGAAAGGGTAGCAATTCACGCCATTTGCTTTCACATCTCATCCATTACAATTCCATAATCAATCGCTTCATTAAAATCAACATAATACACACTGTAATTAAGTCTGCAATATGAGTCGACTTACACTAATGGACGATAATTTCCATGGCTTATGTTTTCAGTAAAGCCTGCAAATGAGGTAACTTAATGGGTCAAAGCAGGCATAGAAGCACATGCCCCCATGCAGGAATTCTATAAAAAGCCCCACTTTCCCCAATGGTTTACTTCGACCTGTGTAGCTGGTCTTGCTCATAGGCAGAAAGCATTCTGTCGATTGAATCGCCAGAAATCAACAACAAATAGACAGAAATTTATAGCATCAAGAAATCATTGTAAGAATGCAATACCTAGATGACCAGAAAATGCATTGTGTAGCAGAAATTAGGAACTCGCTATTTCTGGAAAATGTATAATAGTATGGTGAATAATTGGAAATCAATAATTACCCTGCTATCCAACCACCATAATTTTGTTTGCACAGCAACTGATAAGGTTTAAATACTTGCCCAGCAGTCTCTCTTGAATTCCACCTTGGACTCCACAAACCAGTCCCTCACAAATTTCTCTCTAAAGCATGTGGGCCTAACCTTATCTCTGCTATGGTACTAAAAAAATGGTATGCTTAGCTGGCCCCTGTTCTATCCAAACTTTACAACGAATGCCTTGCCGAATCTTGCTTTCCTGATAGCTGAAAAATTGCCTCTGTGGTATCAGTGTTTAAAAGAAGAACTGACCCGCAAAATTATCGATCTATCAGTCTCTTTCTGCTCTTCGCTAAAATCTTTGAGTCACTAATCAATCTAGCATTAGCCCACCACCGAATTAATGCTAAACTTCTTTCTGACCATCAGTATGGATTTAAGTAATTTCGTTCTACTGCGAATATCCTAAAGGTCATCTCTGAACGCATATACCATAGACTGGACAAGGCTGGTGTAGCTAGTCCAGTAGCACTTCATATATCCCAATCCTTTGACAAGATCTGGCATGAAGGTCTTTTCATGAAAATTAATTTGTACGGTATTACTGGACGAATATTTAATTTAATCAGATCCTTCCTAACCAAAAGAAAGATCCATGTTGTCCTTGATAGCCATACATCCAAACAACATAAAATTAATGCTGGTGTACCTCAGGGGTCGATCCTTGAATCTTTATTATTCCTGATCTTCATAAACGCCATCCCTGATGCAATTGTGTCTGAGATAGGTATATTTTCCAATGGCATCACGCTCTATTCTCAACATGTAGGTAAAACGAATACACATATCCTTAAAAATGACCTCCAGTCTGTAGTTAAATGAGGACATGAATGGATGGTAACATTTAATGTTACTAAGAAAAAACTCCTTACCTTTAACAATTATAAGAAACCTTTTCAACTACCAATTGCCATGGCTGATAGCACCTTACCCGAGAGACAAAAATTCAAGCTCCTTGGCCTTACATTCACAGGTAACATGAATTGGAACAAACAGATAGAAGATACTGCCAAGGCTGCTGCAAGGAAAGTGGGCTCCGTCTCCCGAACTAGACAATTTTTCACACCTGCTAGTATCCTGTATCTCTAAAAAGCAACCATTCACCCATGCATGAAGTATTGTTGCCACATCTGGGCTGGTGCACTGGCTGCTAGTCACTCCCTCTTAGACAAGGTTCAAAAAAGAATTTCTAATCTAATAGGTCTTACACTGTCTACCAAGCTGCATTCCCCTGTCAAATCACCGCAATGTTGCATCTCTGTGCTTGTTTTACAAGTACTTCAATGGAATGTGCTCTGAATAACTTGCTGCTCTGGTGCCCCTCGATGTAAATACCCCTGACCAACCCAACAATTAGCTAAATCCCACCCCTTCACTGTTGAGGTCCTCAGAGGCCGGAAGGTTATCTACTCTAATAGCTTCTTTCCTCGAACTGTTAGCCCTTGGAATTCCCTCCCTGCTCAATATGTCCCTGACTCTACCAACATCCAGAAATTTAAATGTAATATGAACAAACATCCCGCTGCACAACTCCACACTTAGCATGCCTCCATGGATATGACTCCAAATTCACAGAAACTCCTTACATCTCAGTGGCAATGTGCTTGGGGAGGGGGGGTTAAATAAATTAAAAAAAGCCTGCATTCTACTTAGTTAAAACAATAGTTATTTCGTTATTTTCTTATATTTTTTGTTCACATGCCAACGATCACCACATTCAGCTGTTAATAAAAAAAATTGCTGTTCTGAATCCACCGAGTGTGATTTTTTTTCTGTTTTATCCTTTTTGCGTCAAACTTAACACTTATGTTACTTACACATTATTTTTTTTAAATAAATCGGTCTTTTTAAAAATCCTATTTAGAAAGAAATAATTTATTTACAAAAATAATTCAATTGCTAAATTAAATCCACTAGACAACACAGCAACCATTTCAATGAATTGCTTCATAAAATTAAACTTTTCATCATGTATTAAAATATTGATAGTTTTGGAAGCTATTTACATTTAATAATTATAGAAATATACATTACAATAACATTACCTTAACTCTCGGGCTACACTGAGAAGGGACAGCTAGTATATATATATATATATATATATATATATATATATATATATATATATATATATACGTAATGAAAATAGACAAACAAATGCCTTTGGAGACCACGTTTTGAGATGCAATATTTTATTAAAAATCATTTAAATATTTTGTTTTTTTTGACAGAAAAAAGTTTTAAAAAAACAAAAAGCATTTAAATGATTTTTAATAAAATATTGCATCTCAAAACGTTATCTCCAAGGGCATTTGTTTGTCTATTTTCTATTACTTAAATTTCTAAAGATGCTTTGAGAACTGTAATTTTATTACCTATATATATATATATATATATATATATATATATATGCGTGTGTGTGTGAGTTTTTATAAAAAATATATATTTAGGTATACACTCTTTATAATCCCCGGAATTGTTTCAAATTGCAAGCTCAATGAGGTTGTGTTACAAGCTTCAGGGCATATATTTACTTTTAGTTATATTCCAATGACCAAAGGAAAAATCAATCCATTACCAAGCCTTTTTCTTGGGCTTTTCTCTCTTCCTTTCTTCTGTTTTGGATTTATATGTTTTTTCCATAACTATTAAATGAACAATTTCTCTGATAATCAGCGATGTTCAAATAAAAACTATGTATTTTTCTTGACTAAGCTGTGAAACGTGCAGAAGATATGAAAAAAATTTAAAAATTTGAAAAAAATAAGTATAAATTTTGTTTGCAAGACGAAGGGAAAAATGCAGCTATTTGCTGAAGTCAGAAAATGAGGAAATTGAGAAAAATAAATAAATAAAAAATAAATAAAAGTTATGGTAATGGATTGATTTTTCATTGGAATATAACTAAAAAGTAATATATATATATATATATATATATATGTATATATATATATATATATAATAAAGAAGGAAAGTAAAGTATAATTAGCAAGTAAAAAATGTAAAAAAAAAGGTATATCTAGTAAGTAAAAATAAATAGAAAGAAAGATATACCTGATGATTAACATCTGCTGATGACCTTGTATGAATTGATGAAGTTGAACCTTTGTGTTCATGATTTAAATTATCTTCGAAAATCAGCTCTTTCTTCGGTTCCGGAAGGTGAACATTTTTAATAATGTCTTGATCCGATGTAATGGCACCGGAGATATCGACATGGGATTTCTTTGGTTGTACAGAATTATTCAAGTCTTTCTGTTTACATCTGTGAGTGTTATTTGTTACGCTTCTAGAGGACTCACTCCGTTGGCTGTTATTGCGAAGAATTTGGATTGACATCAGGGCAGTGACAATCACAGACAATGCCACTGCCACCATTATTATGATTATTGCAAAATTTAAATTGATGTCCTTGTCATTTTTGGAGTTGGAAACATTCAGGACTCCAGATGGCTTCATGCTTGCAACCAGAGTCAGAACGAGGGTTGTTTTGGCAGAAAGAATGGGGTTGCCGCTATCCTTAACTACAAACTCTAACTCATAGGAGCTGGCATCTTCAGGAGTGAGAGCTCGATTGGAAAATATCCAACCATTGTAGCGGTTGATTGAAAACAACTGCTTCTCATTGCCTCTTAATATCTCATATTTCAAGAATGCATTCTCTCGACTATCTCCATCTGCTGCCTTTACCTGCGTAATGTTTTTCGTGTGATGTGGATAGTAGATAACATCTAGATTAAAGGGGTTAACACTCGGAAATATGAAGTAGGGCACGTTGTCATTTTCATCTCCGACTTCAACAATCACATTCACACTATTATTTAAAGATGGTATTCCATTGTCTTTCACAAACACTTGAAATTCGTATCTATCTTTGAATTCATGGTCTAACGACATGAGGGTAGATATTAATCCCTCATCAGAAATCTGGAAGGGCAAAAACTGTGTATTTTTGGTACGTAGGGAGTAAGTAAGTTTCCCACCAGGCCCTAAATCGGTATCTCTGGCTTGAATAAAACCAATACTTGATTTTTTGTTCTCTAAGATTTTGAACTTGATAATCTCACTGTCAAATTGTGGTTTTACGTCATTTACATCCATCACTTGGATAGAGAATTTGCTTTCACTGTGTAAAGGTGGTGACCCTTTATCCTGACAGGTAATTGTTACCTCATGATGATCTTTTGTCTCTCTGTCCAACTTCTTTTTCACAATTACTTGGTACCTTTTAATACCCAAATGCTCAAGCAGGAATTTGTCATGATGAATGATGCAACTGACATCTCCGTTTGGTCCGACATCGTGATCGGTGACCTTCACATAGGCAATGAACTCACCCACATTAATGTCTTCAGAAATGACCACAGGGTTTTGTACAGATGAAGAAAAAAAATTTACATTGATAATCGGAGGGTTGTTCTTTTGGTTTAGGACATTGACCAAAACCATAGCAATTGAGCTTAAAGATGGCTTTCCTCCGTCTACAGCCTTCACATAGAGTCTGAAAGTTAAATCTTTACTCAAAATCAATTTTTTAAGGCAGAATATTTCCCCGGTTATCTTATTCAATTTAAAATGTGCCTTAGTAGATTCAGGTGTTTTTGAACTGAAATAATAAGTGACCCTACCATTTGTACCTGAATCGGCATCCGTAGCTGATAAGGTAATAACAGGTGAGGTTTCATATTCATTACTTATCGACACATTGTAGACTTTTCGGGAGAAGACAGGGGCATTGTCGTTAACATCTGAGACAGAAATGTAAACATCTAAAACACTTTGTTTCGGGGGAGATCCGCTATCTTTTGCTACAACTTGAACCATGTACGAGTCCTTTGCTTCCCTGTTTAACCTCTGTTCAAGATTTATACCAAGCTTTGATGTCCCATCTATATTTTTGGAAACCGATAACGAGAAAGGCGCATCCTCGTTGTGTTTCAGCTGATAGTTGATCTGAGAGTTGAGGATCCCAACATCTTTATCAACTGCATGGGGGATGTATTTTCTCATCCCGATACCATCGCTCTCTGAGAATTCAATACTCACACGCTTACCGGGAAATTTTGGTCGGTGATCGTTGATATCTTGTATTACAACTTTGATTTCTATCAGCTTCAGAAAGGTGGCGGCTTTCCGTACTGCCACCTCAATCATGAGAAAACATTCTTTATTATAATTACAAATGGATTCAGCATTTAATGTCTGGACTGTGTACATTTTCCCTTCTTTCTTGGAAATGTGAAATAACTGGGAACTGGTTGCCTCGGTCGTTTGTATTTGACTGAATGTCAAATACTGATGCTCGTTCGGCGGGATGTTATCCAAGAGGAAAGTATCAGCAGCTATATCCCCTAAATAGGTACCAGGACTCTTGCCTTCTTGAATGTAGTAAGTGATGTCTATACACAAATACCTTGGTATCACACACAACAAAAGACAGAATTCGATCAACATTCTTGATCTAGCTGTTTCTTATTTTAGCGTTGTAATCTGGGGAAAATATTTCCCAACATCTGAAATATAAAAAAAATAGAAAGAAAAAGAAAAATCAATAAAATTAGTGTATAAAATATTCTTTAAATTTAGAAATTTAAATTCTGAGCTTTATTTTTTTGTACATTTAATTGTTAATTTCTATTATTGGAGGAGGGTTTACAACATCTTGAACGATTTATCTGACAGTCTTCTTCAGGAGTTCTATCTGATTATGGCATGAATCAAAGCATCAGAAACAGCATCAAGCAGATTTTTTTTTCTAATTCGGTAGTCAGACTCCGATTTGGGAGCTTTGAGGAGTGTGGAGTTATCCCTTTGTTTCCATTACTCCCAGGTCCATTCTGAACCGAAGTGGTAGTTACTTATCAAGGTCCCATCTATGGGTTGAATAGAATCTACCCTGGTATGACTTATAACTACAACTGCATCTGGTCATATACGCATACATTTACATCATGTATAGCTAATTAAAGTAAACATCATGAATAAATATTCACAGATACTAAGAACTTAAAGCATTAAAACTTTTACCAAAATTATTGGATTCGGTATTTAAAAAATCCAAAATAGGGTTAATATGCCATAAAACAAAACAAATTAATTTAGATAGTCTAATCAGTAACATTTATGATGTCAGTCATTATATATTTTCTTTTTAATTGTGCATGCAGCTTGTTCTAACGCAGTTATTTTTAACTTGAATGATGTTTCTTCCAACTGATCAATGTGAACTTATAAGTGTGTGGTTGATTTTCAGAGGTTATATAATTAAAGCTTATCAAATCTTAGCAAATTCAGAGCAGTTATAATGTGTTTTTGTTTTTTTGATTAAGTTCTAATTGTTTAAAAATTTATTTGTACCATAAGTCGAGTTTTGATTTACTCCTCTCCAGGAGTTAGGCACAAGGCCAGTTTTTATCTTACTCCCACAAGTAAGATGTGACCCAAGGTCGGGTCGGGAAAGTGGGGTTTAAAAATTGCCTGGGCAGCCCCGTCGGCATTCCCCGGTAGGGGCGCCTCAGGCAGTAAGCAATAAACTTACTCCTCCCCAAAGAGGGGAGGCGAAGCCTGGGAGGGTGGACCTCCTAGAACTGCACAGGACAGACCCATAGACCGGCGTAAATCAAGCCCCAAAGGCCAAGACAATACCAGTCTATGGGGGGCAGTATCCATCGGAACAGATACTACACTTTGATCTTAGCCAAAAGGCCAAGAATACCATAAGTCGAGTTGCCTTGGTCATCAGCTGGAGTGAACAAACAACCATGAAATAAACGCCTATATGGGAACCTTCATCCTATTTCACTCTCACTGAGAGAGAAGGCTTCGGCTTACTGGTCACTCCTGGAGAAATAAGTCACAATTTTTTAGAGAAACCATCCAAAAGATCGGTTGGAAGACCTCATCACACCTACATTGACCAACTCGGAGAATACTCTGGATATCATCTAAAGGACTTGCCAACAGCGATGTCTGACAGAAATGGTTGAAGGAAACAAGTCAGAAAAATCCTCAAACGAATTCATTAATAAATGAATAAAAAAAAAGAAACATTTTTGATTTCTAAGTACAAACAATAAAGTTACAAATATAGTTATTTACATTATTTACATGTTTCCTCATCTTGAATGCTGTAAAATTTACAAAATTTTTTTGATTCTATTCAGAAAGATTTGATTTAAAATATAGATTTTGAATCTGAAACTAAGCTACGATGTTTCATATGTCTACTAAGTAACAATTTAATTCAAAAATATATTTTACTTATTATTGTAGAAATTACAAACTATCAATGAATCTATCTTAGGCTTCACTATCTATTCATCTATCTCAAGCTCCAGTATTTATTTATTCATCTATATCGAACTTGCTATCTATTCATTTGTCTTCAGCTCCGCTACCTATTCATCTATCTCAGGCTCTGCTATCTATTCATGTATCATGAGCTGTGCTATCTATCTATCTATCTATCTATCTATCTATCTATCTATCTATCTATCTATCACTAGCTGTACTATGTATTCATCTATCACGAGCTGCGCTATCTATTACTCTATCACTAGCTGTGCTATCTATCTATCTATCTATCTATCTATCTATCTATCTATCTATCTATCTATCTATCTATCTATCACTAGCTGTACTATGTATTCATCTATCACGAGCTGCGCTATCTATTACTCTATCACTAGCTGTGCTATCTATCTATCTATCTATCTATCTATCTATCTATCTATCTATCTATCTATCTATCTATCAATCACGAGCTGTGCTACCTATCTATCTCTCACTAGCTGTACTATTTATTACTCCATCACTAGCTGTGCTATTTATTCATCTATCACGAGCTGTGTTATCTATCTATCTATCACAAGCTGTGTTATCTATCTATCTATCTATCTATCTATCTATCTATCTATCTATCTATCTATCTATTTATCACGAGCCATGCTATCTATCTATCAATCTATCTATCACGAGCCGTACTATATATCTATCTATCACGAGCTGTGCTATCTATTTATCTATTACAAACTTTTCTATCTATTCATCTATCAAAAGCTGTACTATCTATTACTCTATCATGAGCTGTGCTATCTATCTATCTATCTAGCTAGCTAGCTAGCTATCACAAGCTGTGCTATCTATCTATCACGAGCTGTGCTATCTATATATCTATCTATCATGAGCTGTACTATCTATTCATCTATCAAAAGCTGTACTATCTATTAATCTATCACAAGCTGTGCTATCTATTTATCAATTACGAGCTGTGCTATCTATTCATCTATCATGAGCTGTACTATCTATAATCTATCAAAAGCTGTACTATCTATCATTTATCGTGATAAATGAATAGATAGATAGATAGATAGATAGATAGCACATCTCATGATAGAGTAATAGATAGTAGCTGTGTTACTTATTTATCTATCCGGAGCTGTACTATCTATCATCTATCATGAGCTGTACTATCTATCATCTATCATGAGCTGTGCTATCTATTCATCTATCACGAGCTGTGTTATCTATCTATCTAATACGAGCCATGCTATCTATCTATCTATCTATCTATCTATCTATCTATCTATCTATCTATCTATCACAAGCCGTGCTATCTATCTATCACGAGCCGTGCTATCTATCTATCTATCTATTACGAGCTGTGCTATCTATCTATCACAAGCTGTACTATCTATTAATCTATCACAAAGCTGTGCTATCTATCACTCTAACACAGACTGTACTATCTATTCTTCTATAACGAGCTGTACTATCTATTAATCTATTACGAGCTGTGCTATCTATCTATCATGAGCTGTGTTATCTATCTATCTAACTTTTTTTTTATCTATCTATATATCTATCATGAGCTGTACTATCTATTCATCTATCACAAGCTGTGCTATCTATTTATCAATTACGAGCTGTGCTATCTATTCATCTATCATGAGCTGTACTATCTATAATCTATCAAAAGCTGTACTCTCTATCATTTATCGTGATAAATGAATAGATAGATAGATAGATAGATAGATAGCACAGCTCAGTATAGAGTAATAAATAGTATAGCTGTGTTACTTATTTATCTATCCGGAGCTGTGCTATCTATTCATCTATCATGAGCTGTGATGTCTATCATCTCTACAAGCTCTTCTATCTATTTATCTATTACAACGTATACTATTTATCACATATCACAAGCTCTTCTATGTATTTATCTATCACGAGCTCTACTATCTATCTAGTGCTCTACTATCTATGCATCTATCTTGAGCTCCGCTATCTATTCACCTATCTCAGACTCCACTATACATCAAGCTTAGCTAGCCACTCATCTATGACTAGCTCCACTATCTAATCTTATATTTTAGGCTCCATTGTCTATTAATCTATCTTAGAATCCACTTCCTATTCAGTCTTCACCACCTATTTACCTTTCTCAAGCTCCACTATCTAAACATATATCCCAAGTTTCACTCTCTAGTCACATTTATCAGTCTTCTCATATCTAGCCATTTATTTCAATCTTTTCCTATCTATCGATTTATCTGTCTCCAGCTTCACTATTTATTTATTCATCAATCTCTGCTCCACTATCCACCGAAGTAAAAAATAAATAAATGTATTCAAATATACAAATAAAGACGTATGTTATATGACTATTGATATATCAAGAAAATAAATGCTACGAAGATAGACTACTGACGATACAATGACAAATAGTATTTTATTCCTTTTCTTTTGAAAGAATACAAGAAATCTCACAGATCACATTGCATAAGCCGTACTGAATTTATTTACTTTTTGATAAAAAAAAATGATGAGATTAAAAATATTTTTGGCTAGACTTCGATATAGCTGGCTATCTCAGGAGGATTTACTCTCCTCCTGCATGCATACACAAACGCACACATGCATACACAAATAAACACGCGTACACACATTCAGACATAGAAAATCTACACATACAGGCATATATTCAAGCAAAAATATATGTACGCACATAGATATCAAACAAGCATATGCACACACACACATATATATGAGAGAGAGAGAGAGATTCACACATAATAAACTGATGCAGCACATACACACTCATAATAAACAGACACACATACACACACGTACAGACCAATCTTTATAGTAATCAATAAAGACATCTGAGTATTAAATAAAATGTAAAGTTAAAAAAAAAACTATTTAAAAAACTGGTCTTGCTTCTGTGTCTTTACTTAAATTACTAATTCTATCCTGACTTTTTTCTTCTTCAAATAAATTAAAGTAACAATAAATGAAATCAAAATAGACAGGAAAAAATTCTATTTTTTTAGTCTGAAGTATAATGTCCTTGTTTTTTTTAAAAAGTTTTCTTTAAAACAATTCGAGATTAGAATAAGAAATTAATTGAAAAAGAAAATGAATGTGACTTAATTAATTACACTCAATCTTTCAAACTTGATAGCTAGGTAAGCCTTGTTAAAAGTGTCTACATAATCGATAATAAAAGCAAACAATTGTCTGTTTTTAAAAACGTTTACATTATCTTGTAACAATATGTCCGTGCCCCCCCCCCCACCCCCCTTCCCAACACAAGGCTCTTTTACTGCAGCCGCTACATCATAGGGGTGCACACCTATTGTCACGGGGTGAAATATGACATTTAATTCTTCAATCTTCTTCAAAGCAATTTTCTTGAACATGACAATAAGAGAAAATCGCATCTAGTTAACAAACATATCTGGTGGATTAAGTGTGACGCACTTCCTAAAATCCCTTAACAAAAATAACTGTGACTACTAAATTTATCTTTCGTCGAACTCTTTCCCCATTCCTACTTCCGGTTCACAGTATTTTCACTTGGACTAAAGAAAAAGAATCACCTACTTTATCATAAGATCAGGTGTCTACCAATCTCTCTACATCATAGAGAAGATCTTAATGTTTGTTTTTTTTCATCAAAAAGACACTTAGACGACACACACCTATGAACATTTAATATTTCTTAGAATCTTGTTGGAGACAAGAAGTCTCTTCTCATCAATAGGGGAATCTTAATGTCCAGATTATCTTCAGCAACATCTTAGATTGTTTACTTGGCATCTAGAGGTGGTTGTCATGTTAACAAAATTCCTGTTGTTTTACCCTTGAACCTTATTCAGGTGACTTTTGTTATAGTTGGTAACCTACTGAAAATTTGTAGCAGTTGCATGAATGAACTATTTTGTATCAATATACATTAGAATTAACTGAGCTGGTAATTCGGCTTTGTGTTTGTGTAATCATTGCCTCTTTACTGCGTAGGCATTTGACATGTCTATGTGTAGCGATATTCATGCTCGTCAACATATTTTGGCGCCAAAGACAATATTCAACGTCAAGCCAGTTTAACGCCTTTCTTCATGCCGACAAGACACATTTTCGTCCTGATTTCGCTCTGCTTTAACTAAAGGCAGATGAGAAGAATGGTGACCCTTTTCTTGTGTAATATTTCTATTTCAGTCGGATTCAGCCAGACGCACTAACTCTTTAAAGTAAGTTCGACATTCTGACTTTCTTCTTGATTTAAACCGGTAATCCCCACTGTCTCCAAACCAGCTCAAACTGGTGACAAACTAAAATTTAATCCACTGGAGTAGACTGTTCTCATTTTGTGTTCTATGCTTTTTAGATACCTTCTATCAGTTCATTTTGCTTAGGTTACTTCATCAGTGATTCAACTCACAACATCTAGATAGAATTCACTTTAGAAAGCCTGGATCATAGAATAAGAGTTATATACACCAGTGGATTAAAAAATGTTCAGTTCGAGATTCCCATAATATTAGTGACTGCAACCAGATCATCCATTCATTGGAAAAATTGATCAATGTAAAATAAATTTGACTTAGTGACTAGCTTCATTTTGCTGTTGGTATTGGTTTTCCCAATTCTTTCTAGGTTCAGGTACTTACAGGAGGAACCATGTGAAGATTGTGCTATGGAACTGACTGGATTGAACTTGGCACACCCAAGTTGTCAGTTCGCATTGTTATTCACTTTACCACGGCCACCTTCTATGTCTGTATTTTATCAGTCGCACATGCATGGAGTATTGTTGCCATATTTGAGCTTGTATCAACCACTAGCTTCTCCCTCTTGGACAAGGTGTAAAAAATAATTTCTAACCTAATAGGTCGCACTGTTTGCCAAACTGTCACATCACCACAGTGTAGCATCCCTGTGCTTGTTTTACAAGTACTTCAACAGAATTTGCTTAGTGTACTGGTATCCACTCAGCCCCCCCCCCCTCACTAGCAGCAAAATCCCACTCATTCTCTGTAGAGGTCCCAAGATGCCGGAAGTTGGAATTTTCTCCTTGTTCCCTGTTTCCTCGACTGAATTCAGAATTAGCCTGCACACTTGAGCCAACGTCCTAGCTTTCTCTGCCAATGTGTCTCTGGCACCTGAAGAAGGTTAGAGAGCAAAACGGCCCAAACGTTGCAATTATAATAACGAAGATGAGAAAACAAGCCCGGAAATTACAAATAACAACGAAAACCATTCATCTTCAAAATACAGACACATATTATAATATCAATTGTTTATTTAAAATTCATAAATATATGGAAAAGTGGATTTTTTTACCTCTAATTTTAATGAGATTTAGACGAAAGATTACAAAGATTTTCTGTCTGCTTATCTGTGTTTGTTTGCGTGTCAGCTAACTGCTTTTATGCTCTTAGATTTAGAAACATGACATTTGGTAGGAATGCTCTTCGACCTCTGTAGATTGTCTTAGGTTATATAAATAAATCTTTTTCACCCTCCTGAATTTTGTTTGTCACTGATTTTAATGAGATTCAAAAAGTTAGGTAAATAACTCTCAAAATGATTGGAGCACACATTCCAATTCTTTTAAGACCTTCTAATAAGGGATTTTTAATGCTACAAAATTGAGACGTTTCTAACCATTCTGTTGTCTATTTTCATACACTGCGATACCTTTTTGATGGCTTTGAAGTATTTTGGGGATCTTTGTTCACCTATTAAAGGCTGGCTCCAATGGTGATTCAGTGTTATGAACCCGTCCTCAGACAGATATTCCAGCTAGTATTTTGATACATGGATGAGAGAGAGAGAGAGAGAGAGAGAGAGAGGGAGAGAAAGAGAGAGAGAGAGCCTGTCTGGCTTTACCAATAGATGCCTGGATTATTCTTTGTAACATACAAAAAGTGACATTCAAGATATTTTTAAACCCTTGAAATTATCAGTGTTTTAAATACTTTACCTTCCCTCTTTTTGTAGTAAATATAATACATTATATTAAAATGTTGATCAGAAATTATATTTGGCTGAAATATATTATGAGAAGAATTGATAGTTTTCTATATTTAGAAATAAAATTACCAGATATATTTACTGTAAGTAATAGATATATTTTTGGCTGAAAAGTCAATTTCCTTATGATTATTTTTCTCCCTTCACCAGAATAAATGCTAGACAAAATACACACAACAGAGAAACATATATACTAAACTAGTTACAAACATCTATACTAATATAAGAGACTTGAATCTGTCTGTCTGTCTGTATTTGCAAACTATCTTTAAACTATTCAACATACAAATTTGAAATTTGTCAGGAATAATACCTTACTTATGCATATTGTCATAGATGTGAGTGGGGATAATATTAACTTTTTATTATAAAGCTGTCCCCGAGAGAGCATGACACCCCCCACTGAAAACGTTTTATCGCAGATATTAATTATATTTAAACAGTTAAATTACATAAATTAAGAAAAGATTCTCAAAATCTGAAACATTTTGATTTTTTAAGACCCTCTAATGGGATAACTCTATGAATTAATATTTTCTAAGCCCATAACTTTATCTATGTAAGCTCTGTTTTAACATAGTTTTTGTTATAGCAGTATATTTATTTATTTGAAGTATTTAGGGGTGTAGGGAACCAATTCTGGTGGTGCACTAGTTCTGAGCATTGCTGATTGTTGCCCCTTGATTGTGCCTGAGAGAGACCATAGAGTATTAAGAAATAACCACAGTGAGACGTCTCCTATGGGGCTCCCGCAAAATGAAAAATCTCCCTCTCCCCCCATAAGCAATGTTTCTATCTTAAGGCTAGAGAACTAAATATATTTCATTGTTTCGTATAATGTACATCACTTGTCTTTCAGAATTGTCAACTGTTATAAATGTGTTAACCATACTTTTGGTCTTATCCTTTCGTTTTAATGATGGATATGTTTAGAATCTATGTTTAATACATGAGTTGTGAATTAAAATAATGTATATACTTGTTCTTTTACACTTTGTAAAAGGGCGCTTGAGGGAGCTCAAATTCCTCACTAAAATGTTTATTACTTTTGATTTTTCTTAGCAATACTTTCACTTATTAGCGTTGGCAACCTTCAGGTGGCCCCTCCTGGTAAGTATCTTATTCTTGTTAGAATCAGGGAAATCAATGCCAACAGCAGAATCGAACCGGTCAAAAAAGTTGTACCATGCTGATTCATACAAATTTACTATATTATAAGGTGAAAAGGGATAAATTTGGTAACTTATATTGGTTTGGAATTGTAAATATCCTTGTATTAGTTGGATCCCCCTGAACTTTATGACCCCCCCCCCCCTGGAGCTGATGCCATATTGGTAACAACCCAATGACACTGCCTGCTTATGGTCTGCTGCTTCCCTATCTCATCACGTTTAATGTCTTCAAGTTTTCAACCCCTTGTTTAGAGTCATAAGATTTTTTGCTGTTGTCAATTTAGGAGCCATTATGATGTTTAGTATCTAGTGATGGAAGGATTTTTTAAGAACATTAAACTCAAAGTGTTTGGCTGTTTAAACCGTTATCTAAACAAATAAAATGAACTGTCTGTTTGTTCACTAAAAACTCAGAAACTACTGGCTGTATTTCAACCAAACTTTGCACAGCATTATACAATGAAAGGGAAAACGATAAGGCCACAGAAGCCATTTCTCATATTCTGGTGGAATTGTAAACATATACATAAAGTCTAATCAAATGTGGAAAGCACAAATGAAAATAGATTTTTTTAACTGTGATGTAATTCAGTTCAAATCACATCGGCCAGTAAATTACGCAAATTTTCAGCCTACGTTCTTTATAAGCACATATTCTATCCGATGCAATAATTCTTTCACTAGCAGCAACTTCACAAGAGTCATTACTTATTTTCATTAAAATAGATTTGATAAATTTGTGTTATTTTACATAATGCCTTTTGATTTCAATAAATACTCGATTAATATTAAGTAATAAAATAATGGGTAAGTCACACAGTATTCTATTAATATAGTGAGTGCAAAATACTTTCGTTAATTTCACCACTCCACTCCACCAGAACGATTCCAAACTTTTTACAAACAAATCAAGACGTATGGTTTATGTAATGGTAGGTGTTTAATGTAAACTGATATACACATACACTTTAAACACTGTCTAATAAATTAAAGTAGATCATAAAAAATGGTGAAAAATTAGAAATAAATGCATATCGATAAAAAAGAAGTTTAATTCATTTGAATTAAGAAGAAAAAAATAAAAACCCCAGATCAAAAATATCCAGGTTTTTATAACAACCACCTTTATGAATAACCAAAATCTAAGGAAGCTCCGGTTTAGATTTAATGGACAAAGCTTGCAAATGAAAATATAAATTAGCGATAAAAGTTAACATTTTTGATGTTCAGTTTGGTAAATAACCGAGGCGCTTGCAAAAAGTAATGTTTTCCTTTTTTTTCGGAGCACAAAAAACATGCCGTCTTCAGAAAGGGTTTTGAAATTTGATTTATTTTACATAATGCATTTTTTATTTCAATAACTACTCGATTAATAGTAAATATTAAAAATAATGAGTAAGTCGCATACAGGCGAGAAACACACACACACTATTCTATTACTATAGAGATTTCAAAATAATTTCATAAATTTCACCACTTCTCCAGAACCATGAGAATGTTTTGTAGTTACATTTTACAAACAAATTGAGACGCATGTAATGTTAGGTGTTTAATTTAAATTGATGTACACATAAACAGTAAACACTGGCAAATAAATGAAAATACGACATGAGGTTACAAATTAAAAATAAATGCATATCGATGGAAAGAACAGCACCGTTTAAATGATTTGGATGAAGCAAAAAAAAAAAAAAGAAAAAAAAGAAGACTTGTGCAAAACAATCCAGGTTTTAATAACAAGCTTTGGGAATAACGAAATCCAAGCAAGCTTCGGTGTATTTAGTGGCTTAAATTTAATGGGCACAGGTTACAAATGAAAATATTAATTATTTTCGAAGTGATAAAAGTTATGAATTTGGATGTTTGGTGTTTTTAACAAAAGGAGTGCAATCAAAATTTATCTCCCTACATATTTCTGTCTCTTTGTGCGTATTGTTTCGTTAATTAATCCGAATTAATAATTTTGTTTAACCAAAATGCAAAAGATGATTTAAATTCTTATTTTTCACATATAATCGCAAACCTTTAAACATATTTTAAATAAGGTAATATAGTTGTAATCTATGTATATGAAAGTAGTGGATATTAATTTTCGAATCGTCAGTTTAAAGGCATCAAAAGCATTTTTGAATTTTGCTCGGTTATGAAGAAAGTACCATTAATAAATGTATTTGATTCTGAAAGTTTTAACATGTAGTGAATCCACTGGCATTATAGATGTGCGCAGGTCTTAATTATTTCTAGCAAAGAATAGTGAATAAGTGAGCTTATATATAATAGGTATTTGAATTTAATTCTTAAAATGTAGTCATAAGGTAAATGAAGTACCCAGCTATTTTGAATTTTCTATTTGTAAAGAATGCATCATTTAATCTTTGCTGATCATCTAATGAAAATAAATGGTGAATCTCTCGAAGAGGCTCCTAGGGAAAGAATTATCAGACTGGATAGAATATTTTTAGTCAATGAAATCGATTGGAATTCCTTTTTTTAATGTAAAGAAAACAGACTGAAAATTTAAGTAATTCACTGGCTTAGCAGAATCAAATGTCGATTTATCTAACGTAATGCTATAGCAGCTAACTTTGAAATTCCGACTGATTTTTCTTTGAATATTAGATAAATAATAAATGATAACAAAATATACTTAGCTTAAAACTTTATTGCAGTTTCACTGCATAACTAAGCATCAGAAATGTACTCAACTGGCATCAATCAAAAAGCGAACCTGAAGAATTAACAGTATTTATACACACGTCACATTTTGTGCCCTTTTTATCCTCATGTACTGATGCAAGTAGTGCCTTTTTTGTTTGTCCAAGATTGTTGTTATCATTATATAAATATATATCAAGTTGCGTATATGTTTATATGTACAAAATTCACTCCTAAACTAATTAACCAATAATTATGAATTTAAAAACACAGCTGCTCTGCTTATAGTCATCATGTGGGCTATATTTAGATTAATTTAGTCTTATGTAAAGGAGCTTGACGTCGTCATAGAAAATTCAGATACTTCCGATTTTTTGAAATTTTAACGATTGATATTAGACATTAATCAATAAATATTACTCAAATTTCAGTTTCCCCGGGGTGTTTTAAAAGATTTTTTTTTAATGCCGATATTATATCCTCTAAAAATCTGTTCGTATTTGAAAATTCAAATATTTGCATTAAATTTTATCCATAGCCACTAGACACCAATTAAGTGGTGACGGTGGTTAAGTGGATAACAACACGGACTGACGGCATGGGTGTGCCAAGTTCGAATCCAGTCGATTTCGTAATATTACTTTCACTTAGGGATGTTAGCAACCACTATGTGGTCCTTTCTGCAAGAATGCCGACAACAGAATCAAACTGGTCAACAAAGTTGTACCATTCTGATTCATACGAATTTGCTTTACTTTACCAATTAAGCATGATTCCCTTAATTTCAATTTCTTCTTAAGACCTCTTAATCTTAAGCCTTAAATTTGAGACATTTATTAGAATAAAAATCGTGGGTGCTTCTTTACTTTCACGACGACATGAAACTATTTAAAGAAATGTACTCACGTGTTAGCTGAAAATAAAATTGTACAGAAAAAATTACGCAAATTCATCCAGTATTTATTAAATTATAAGAAAAAAAACAAAAAAACGATCTTATGTATCTGTAGACATTTATACTTACTTATTAGCTAAGAGAGATAACTCAAATTTTGTTTTCGGGAAAACTCAAAATGGTGACTGACAGATAAAATCGTTTCTTATTTTTAATTTAATAAATACTGGATGAATTTGCATATTTTTTGTGTACAGTCTTCTTTTAAGCTACTACGTAAGTACATAACAAACTTTATACATTTCTTTAGGTATATTTTTAAAGGAGGCCTAACATGTTATCGTGAAAGTAAAGAAGCACCAAATCATGCAATGGATTTTGATCAAAATTGAAATAAGGATTCTAGACATAAGGTTTAGTAGCTCTTATATCTTGATTTTAGTCTTTGTTTCATAAAAGTGATACAAAACTCTTATGTTTGAGGAATTACTTTTACCCGTCCTGGGACGAGTATTCCTCTACTATATATATATATATATATATATTATTATTATTTCATGTATACACGTATAATAATATAAGGTAATATAATATATTGTGCATAGATTTTCAGTATTTACTTCAATACGTCAGTAGAGTTTAGTAGTAAAGTATGAAAATATATTTATGGCAATTAAACTACACAGATGCGTTCACGTTTCATCCCGCAAGGAATCTTAAGGCTAAGTGCAGATATTTTTTTGTTACTGTTTGTTTTTATATAGTCACGTGGTGTTTATTCTAGCTAACTAACCAGATTTCTTGTTTTTTTGTTTTGTTTGGATGCGACCCATCCCTTTTGTGAATGTGTCAAGTTAATAGCAGACACTCGCCAATAATTAAGAGGAAAATAGTACGATGGGCAGTACATGTAGATTATGTTTAAACGAGAAGCTTAGAATTTTAAATTTTAAAGATCCCCAAAACTTACTAAACTGTAGAAGCGAAATAGCAATGAACTGTAGACATAGAATAAACTTTACTTTAGAATAGGTAACAAATAAATAAATAAATAAACAAAATAAATAAAAAACTAAACTAAATCAACATTTAAAGTAGCAACGAATAACAAAATAAATAGAAAATAAATTATTCCAAGAATGTCCGTGCTAAAATAAGGTCACCTCTGTGTAACTTAATTGCTATAAATATATTTTCATACTATATATATATATATATATATATATATATATATATATATATATATATATATATATATATATATATATATATATATTATAGTATAAAAATACATTTATTTTAATTTATTTGCTATGCCTATATCTTTATTACTATAATTAATATGATGACCTTTATTTTCATTATTGTTTTTTAAAATTATTATTGTTTCTATTATTATAATTGTTAAATGTCATTACCTGAATACTGTCACTAGGCTTGCTTCTACATAGGGTACTGGTGGAACTGTAAATTATTTTAGGTTTTTTGAATTCTAAATTTCCATTAGTTTTTAATTTTTTCATTTTTAATTATAATTTAATTTTAAATTTTTGATTCTCGATCTTAATAATTTTTAAGTAGTATATTTTCCTAAATACTTAAACTTTTCAATTTTTTCAATTTTCTAATTCTTTAACTTTAAAATTCTATTATGACTAGTTTTTGGTAATGCTTCTTGCAGCACTATGTTAACGAGATCTTTCTATCTTTGATAAATAGCTAATTGAACTATGAACTACATTTTCACTGTATATGATGATATATTGGCATAATTCTCCATAGAGAATTGTTTTTTATATAAAAAAGATAATTTTTTTCTATTTCCTTGAAAAGTTTTTCCATACCTATAATCTAACATCCGTTATTTCCAATTTGAGTCCCATTGTTTTACTGTTCTGTACTCTGTGAGAGCTGGTTTGCTTTATCCATACCCCTACTCCCGCCCTCCTGTCTAATTTGCTGTATAACTGAATTGTTCAAGTCTAAGGTCTTGATACTGGCTGTTGGCTTCTAAGTAGGTGTCTATACCTTGTGCTGATGAAGAGAATCAATATTAATAAAGATCCATATCGTCCCTGAAACGATCATACACAAACTGTTGTTATATTGAATTCTTGGAGCTTAAAAAATAATCATATAATTAAGTTTACAGTAGATCAACTTTATATATATATATATATATATATATATATATATATATATATATATATATATATATATATAATGTGTGTGTGTGTCTGCTTTGCTGTATGCATGTGAAATTTGGGTGGTATATAGAAAACACATGAAATAGAACGTTTTCATCAGCAATGTATTCGTAGAATCCTAGGCGTGAGATGGCAGATACATATTAGTGCTAGAAGTGCTTAAGCAGAGTGGTTGTTTCAGCATTGAAAGCATGTTATAGAAATGTCGCTTAAGGTGGTGTGAGCATGTATGTAGGATGAGTGGGTTTTGTATCTGAAAGCAGTTTCTTTATAGAGAACTTTGTGAAAGAAAGGCCATCTCATATACGGAAACTGAGATACAAGAACTCTCTAAAGACCTCTCTCAAAATATGTGGGATCCTGAACAGTAATTGGGAACAGAATGCACTAAATTGAGCAACGTGGAGACGGGACATTAGTATTGGTGAATATGAATATATTGAACAACCTAAGAGAGCCGTTTGAAAAGGAGCTACTGAAATGACAAATGAAATAGTTGCGATTTCCCGTGATTGGGTCTGTGGGGACTGTGGGAAAGTATGCCTCAGCAAAGCAGGTTTTACAAGTCACAGTCGCAGTCATTTCCGAAATGAACCTGTGAACTATCTCCTTCAAGGGATAGTAACCTGCAACCTATGCAGTAAAGAGTGTCAATCAATGCAAAATAACTCTAAAAAATACAGTCTAAAATAATTAGAATTTTTGAAAAGAATGATCAACAAAGAAAATAGATACAGAATATCTTTTTTATTTTATTTAAAATACCACTGAGATGTAAAAGGCTACTGTGAAATAAAGACCATATTTATAGGGACATTCTAAGTGGAAAGTTATGCAGCAAGATACTTGTTCACATTACATTTAAATTCCTACATGTGTGTACAGTCAGGGAAACAGGGAGCAGAGAGAGTATTCCAAAGGCTATCAGTTTGAGGAAAGAAGCTATTAGAGTAGAAAGCCTTCCTGCATTTGGGGATCTCTACAGTGAAAGGGTGGAATTTTGCTGATTGTCGGGTTGGTCGGAGCACAGGTGCAGCAAGTTCGTCAGAGCACATTCCATTGAAGTACTTGTAAAACAAGCACAGGGATGTAACATTGCGGTGATGGGACAGGTATGGAGCTTAGTAGACAGTGTGGGATCTATTAGATTAGAAATTATTTTGGGACCCTGTCTAACAGGGAGAGACTAGTGACAACAATACTCCATGCATGTGCGAATGGAAGCTTTGTTGAGATATAGGATACTGGTAGGTGTTAGATGTTTTCTAGCATGGTAGAGGGAGCCCACCTTCCTTGCAGCAGCCTTGGCAGTATCTTCTAAGTATTTGTTCCAATTCATGTTAGGCCGAGGAGGTTGAATGTTGAACTTTTAGGTAGGGTGCTATTAGCCATGGTATCGGTAGTTGAAAAGGTTTCTTAGAATTGTTAAAGGAAAAGAACTTTGTCTTGATAGCATTAAATGTAGCCCCATCCAACTACATACTGGAGGTCATTTTTTAAGAATTCAGCCATTGCCTTGGATATGTGTGCATTCGTTTTGCTCACATGTCGAGAATAGAGCATGTCGTCATCAGCAAATATAGCCATCTCAGACACAATTGCATCAGGGAGGTCGTTTATGAAAATCAGGAATAATAAAGGTCCAAGGATCTACCCCTGGGCCACACCAGCATTAATGTCATATTTTTTAGATGTACGGCCATCGAGGACAAACTGGATCTTTCTTATGGTTAAAAAGGATCTGATTATATTAATCATTTGTCCAGTAATATCGTACAAATTAGTTTTCATGAGAAGACTTTCATGCCAGACCTTGTCAAAGGCTTTGGATATATCAGGAGCTACAACCCTAGTTTCACAACTCTTGTCCAGTGAATGATATATGCATTCAAAGATGACTGTTAGGATATCCGCAGTAGAACAGGCTTGCCTAAATCCATGCTGTTGGTCAGAAAGAAGTTTAGCATTAAAGACCCCCCCCCAACCCCATCTTGACACCTAAGGTATTATGTTGATCTGAACTTCTGTAATATTATAGATAAATATTAGGCTCTTATTAAATAATTGACCACTCTGTTGAATTTCTTTCCACCCAATGGAACTAAGAATTATATATATATTTATGAGGAAGTTTTTTTGTCTAGTCACTATACGAAAGCAAATGCTTGAGGTTAAAAACTTGAATAGGATATTGAAAACAAAAATAAATAAATAAATGTGATGCAAAAAATTGCTTGAAATTTTAAAGTTTGTTGCCAGGCAATGCCAGGTTTCTTTGTTAGCAATCACCTTCTCATCCCACTCTCTAAAACCTCCAGACTATTTGAATAAAGTTTAATTTATCTATAAAAATCTCTCCCAAATTATCATCGAATAATGGGTCAATGAGAAGTGAGTTCATAACGATTGGAATGAATTCATCTGATACTATTAGCTTATTAGTAGTTCCATTTTACATCAGAGTCTCGGGTTATTTATTATTGGTGTTTATAAACCAGGCAAATTTTATGTGTTGGAGAGATATTATCATCATGTAGTGATTTAATTGATATGTTTTGATAATCAATACAGAGTAAATGATATATTCGATTATTTGCCTGAAGTTTGAAAGGTTTATATCTTAGTTTTTAATGCCAGATAGGTGAGTCTCATTAACTCTGGGTTACTGAGGATAATAATTTCTCAAAATCAAAACCAGGAAAGGTAAAAGCTCTAGACATTAGAATAACACTCAACTGACTGGAAAATTCAATAGTTATTGCAAAGAAATAAAAAACCTACGAAAAAGCTTGACAAAATCTTGATAGATGTTGGATTGGTTTGGTTTATCTGTTTTACAGTGTGTCAATACTTTTCAGTTATTTAATGCCGAAACACAATACCTATTCTAAATGATTCATTGAATAGTTATTGAAAATAAATTTTCTTAAAAAAGTCTAGACAATAGGATAGATATTGGATTGGGTATGTTTGTCAATTTTATGGTATATCAATCCTTTTTAGATCTTTTAATGTTGTAACACAATACCTATTGTAAATAATTCAATGACTAGTTATTAAAAAAGAAAAGAAAATGCTAAACAATTTGATAGATGAGGGCTTGGTTTGTTTGTTTTACAGCATATCAACCCTTTTTAGGTTATTTAATGTCGAAACAATATCTATTGTAAATAATTTATTTAATAATCATTGAAAAAAAGGTAAATTTCTTTGGTTTGTCTGTTTTATAGCATATCAATACTTTTGGGGTTATTTTCAAACACAATATCCATTGTAAACGATTCATTAAACATAAATGGTGTTCTCTGGAATCTGAGTAACCAGATTTCCAGAAGTCTCTGTCCTTTTTTTTATAACTGTTGCAAATTATTTTGCATTATCGCAACGGCTGTTCACCATTAATTATTTGCTGATAATGATCGTTGGCCTTTTCTGAAATTTGAGTGGCAAAAAGCCTCTCCAAGTTTCAAGTACTCTCTGTACCCTTCCAGTGGAGGTCTAGTTGATGCCAATCTCTCCTCGGTCTTTCCATCCTCCTTGATCCTTCATGACCATTTTGTGTGATACCAGCCGAGGTTGGTGCCACCACATGTCTGTATGTGTTTTTTTTTTGGGGGAATATCAACCCACATAACCAACGAACGCCAACCAACCACAGGTAAGTTGAAGTAGAAATAACTCCTAGGCACCTCGACTAAAGAATTAGGAAATAAATGACCGTGCATAGTGCACTGCACCTGAAGAATGATACTGACCGACTTTATGTAAAAAGAAGAGAAGGGGGAAGAGGACTGAAAAGTATAGAAAACTGTGTGAATGATATGATAAAAGAACTAGAAAAATACATAACCCAAAATAGAGAAAAGCTGATTACTACTACAAAAAAGCTGCCAAAATGAGCAACACAAAGAGCAGCAAAACTGGAAAGAAAAAGGTGAGAAAAGCAAAATGGGAAGAGAAACAGCTACATGGACGATTTATAAGACTGAACATAGAAGAGATGCATGAAAACACATCGACATCATTATGAAAAGGAAAAGAACAGAGAAACAGAATCGCTATTGACAGGCACACAAAACAACATGATCAGAACGAACTATATTAATACCAAAATAGGCAAAACTCAGGAAAATAGTAAATGTAGACTCTGCGGACAAAGAGATGAAATGATAAACCACATTATAAGTGAATGTAGCAAATTAGCCCAAAGGAAATACAAAAATAGACATGATCGGGTTGGGAAGAAAAATTGTACAAACTTACATTACAGTCAGTATTGGAAAATAATATGCATAACATCCTATGGGACAAGGAAATACAAATTGACAAGCTCATCCAATCAAAAAAACTGGATGTGATAATAGTAAACAAGAAGAAAAAATAGTAACTTTCGCCGTTCCAGCAGTCACAGGGTGAAGACCAAGGAAGCAGAAAAACTAAGTAAATACATGAGGCATACTAAAGAACTGAAGGGAATATGGAACATAAAGAAGATCGCTGTAATACCAATAATAATAGGAGCATTAGGTACATTCCAAAAAACGTGGAAAAAAGACTATGGAAAATTGGAATCAAAGGAAGGATAGACACCATACAAAACACGGCACTTATGAAAACAGCTGAAATATTATGAAAAACCCTCAAATGCAGAAACCAACTCACATAGTCAGATAATGCTGACCAATAACAGATAAACTGAAATAGAATAATACTATGGAAACACAATTCGAAACACAGAAGGAATATTACATGAAACCAAGGAAACTGAAACTACCAGAGTAGATAAGAAAAGAAATCACATAATCTGACCCCCCCCCCCCCCAAAAAAAAAAACATGTGTGGCATCGACATCTTTTGGTACCATAAAAAATGGTCGTGAATGGTCAAAGAGGATGGGAAGACCAGGAGGGAGAGCACCATCCAGGCTTCCACTGGAAGGGCACAGAGAATACTGGAATCCTGGGGAGGCTTATTGCCACTCAAATTCTAAAGAAAACCAACGGTCGTTATTGGCAAAAAATTAAGGGTAAACAGCTGTTACGAAAATGCAAATTCTTGCAATGGCTATCAAAAAAGTTCTGGAATTCTGAGGAGACTTGTTGTCACTCAGACACTTGTTATTGTCAGTGAGCAATCACTCATAAAAAACGCATGTGAAAACTCTTAGTGAGTAAATAATCATTGTGAGGATACAACAACACTGAATACAATAACAAAATAGTACAACTATAGTGACTTCTCCGTACCACTCAAAGTAATCACTGTTTTCATAACGTGAATTTAGGATTATTCCCCCACAAGTCAATAAACAAGAAGATAAGCATTGAAAATTTTTCTTTCTGAAGTAACACCGTAGACTTTAAACAAAAAGACAACAAAAGAACAATAAAAACAAATCTGATTATAAATTTAAACACAAATTCTATAATAATTCTGATCATAATTGTCACACTAAAATTAATTATTATTAACAATAGCTATAATAAAGATAATGTCAGCAATAAATAATAATAATAATAATAATAATATATATATATATATATATATATATATATATATATATATATATATATAGTCTGTTTCACTGTCTCACAGCTCTTCAGTGCGGCTAGACCAGCTAGTGCCTCAACCCGGGATTGAAACTCAACCGTCTAGCTGACAATCACAACCTCTACCCCTGCGCTATCATACGACACTGACTGAATGTAAGTGATATCTCAATGTAAACATTGTCAAGTGCTGGAGCTCGAATTAGTTTTACCTAATGAGCTATGCCTTAAAGCTAATGGCAGTTGGCGATATCCTTACAAATAAGCTCTACCTAAGAAAGAGGGCTTTATATAGTCATCCACATACAGACTGTTTCGCTGTACCACATCTCTTCAGTGCGGCTAGACCAGCTAGTGCCTCATATATATATATATATATAATGGCCTCCGTTCAGTCTTGAGAGACAATGGATACCCCCTGTAAGGGTAGCTGTGCGTATAATTGTGAAGCGAGGATTGCACAATTGCAACCACACCTCTCCTGAATCGGCACTGCTTGATTCCAGTGGTAAGAAGTGCAAGACGACTCAGACCAATGCCGAGATAAGCAGAGAGCACATACAACGCCTGGTATTCCTAAATGGTCACCCATCTAGCACTGACGAGACTCAACGTCGCCCAACTTCGGTGATATATATATATATATATATATATATATATATATGGAAACTGAACACACACACAAATATATATATATATATATACACAGAGAGAGAGAGAGAGAGAGAGAGAGAGAGAGAGAGAGAGAGAGAGAGAGAGAGAGATTTAAGTATTTTAAAGCCAGTTTAAATGATTTTCTATTTGACAGTTTAACTGCTTCCGAATTCCTTTCAAATTTCAAAGGATCACAAAGTAATTCATTGTTTCTTTTTTAATTATCAACAAAAAATTAGAATGGTTGACTTGTTTAGTCACATGTATTCTGCTGGATATAGTTTTGTAATTAAATTATATATATATATATATATATATATATATATATATATCTAGCCATGCTGATAAGGCGTAGATGACGAAAAATGTGTCTGTGGATAATTATATATATATATATATATACAGGGCTTTACGGAGCCCTCCAGAAAGGAGCGCGCTCCAGGAGCACGCTTCTTTTTGCTGGAGCGAAGGAGAGGAGGGCTCATTTTATATTCAGCGGGAGTTGAGCGGGAGCAACTCCATTTGGGACTAAAGAGCGGTGGTTTTATCGCTCCGCGCTCCTCGCTCCAAAATTATTTGATTTTTTTTTAAACATTAGTCTTTTATTCAGCAATATAATGGAGAAGTAAAGAAAGTCTCAGAGTTTACTCTGAATTATTTTTTTTAATTATATCTCTGGTAGAGAGAGGGCGGGGGCTCAGGCGGAAGACGATTTAATTATAATGTTTTTAACAATCTTTTTTTATAGTTTTATTCGTTACCCCCCCCCCCCCAACCCCGTCGACTTGCTATCAAGCCATGAGACAGATCAAAGGCGTCATTAAAGTTTTTATTGCAGTCAATGACTTGAGCGTTCTATTTCATTGGAAAGATTAAAGAAAGTTGAAATACATTTGAGTTAGGGGTACGAACGATTTTGACACCATCTGAGTTCAGGTCGGGAGGGGGGCGAGAGAGAGAATTCAAAATGTTTACTAGCTGACCTGAGATAATTACTAAGGGCCTTTTAAAAAGTACACTGCTATCTTTCTGTTGAATAAAAACTCCGAAAATTAGCACTCTAGATAGGGGAGGTTATTTGCCCAATCAAGGTTTCAGAGTACAGTCTACCCTACTATTTAATTCATATAACTTTCGGGCGGATATATGTGGATTCATACCGTTCCTAAGTGTATTAGTGAAAGTTATGTTGTTTTTCTTCTCTTAGACTAGATAGTCTGCTTGACTGGATAGAAGTATGTATGTATAATACACAATTTAGGAAAACTCGTCAAAGGAAAACTCGGCAACGAAAAATTCGTCAATGGAAAATTCGGCAACGGAAACTCGGCAATTTTGGCCAAGTAGGAAAATTCGGCAATTATCGAATAAATATCGATTGAAAATATATTTTAGAACCGTTTTTACAGGAGATATACTTGTAAATACGGGGCTACCCCCTCCCCAGTGAAGAATATTTTTTATATTATTTTTTGGTACTTGTGCAGTTTACGAACCGGACTATTTTTTAGATAAGATTTTCAAGTTAAATTAAATTTTTACGATATCTTTTGTTTATTAAATTGTTAGGTGAAAGTACAGAATAGTTAACAAAGCCCCCCTCACTCCATGTTAAGAATGGCTTTCTAAATAATGTTATTTCAATCCGGTTCGTAATTATGTTACGAAATTATAGGTTTGGACCGGGTTATATTTTACATAAAATTTTCAAGTTAAATTCAATTTTTACGATATCTTCTGTTTATTAAATTGTTACGTGAAAGTACAGAATAGTTAACAAAGCACCCTCCCCCCCCCCCATTCTCCCCATGTAAAAAATCGTTGTCTAAATAATGTTATTATTTCCAGCCGGTTCGTAATCAAGTTACGAGATTAAATCCATCATAATTCATTTAGATTTCTTCGTAAACAAGTCAGCCATTTTAATTGACAAAACATCAATTACTTCGTGTGTGTGCAAAACTTGAAAGGAATTTATAAACTATCGAGTAGAAAGTCATTTAAACTGGCTTTAAATTCTTTAAAAATTTCCATGTATTTAAAAAAGCAAAAATGTTTTCTTGTTCTCAGGAAACGAAAATTTACGTATAATCCTATACTTCGTCCGACATTTTCTCTTATAATTCTCAAAATATTAGCGAGATTTTGTCAAATATTATCTTACGGTCTTACACTTAAAGTGACATCTCAACCCATATTGACGAGATCCTTTGACGCCCACCCCTATCCTTCAATCACTCATTGGCAGAATAGAACGTTTATGAAAGAAGGTATATTTTTATTATGGAGCGCTGAACAAGAGCCGCTCCTTTTTTATAGGAGTTGGAGCAGGAGCGGCTCCTTTTTGAAAATGGGGAGCGTGAGAGGAGCCAGCTCCAATTTTGGGCGTTGGAGCAGGAGCGGGAGCAGCTCCAAAAGTAGTGGAGCGCGTAAAGCCCTGTATATATATATATATTGACTTCTCCATAAAAGTTAAATGCAGCTTTTTCTATACATTTTTATAGTAATAAAATTCTGTAAAAACATATGAAATGTGGTCTTGAAACAAGCTTACAAGCCTGTGTTGTAAAAGTTTAACATCAAAACATTGCCTGCCTGAGATAATATCTAGACAATACCAGTCTGACTAAAAGTCATAATCTATAATAATTATAACAACAAGGATAATGTACGGATAAAGAAAGATATTGAATTATTTATAAATATTGAAGAAGAAAGCATTTTCTAAATAACAACATTTTGTGTAATTTTATCTTTTTTTTTTCTTAATAGAGTATTATATTTTAGGAACAAAATGCCTAACCAGAGAAAAAAAAAATAAATGTATGTAAATCATTTTAAGAATACACTAGATTCACTAGTATTTTTTTGGTCTATCTGATGAAATATTTACGAGAATTTGATCGTATTATATATTCTGTGAGATTTTTTTCTTTTTAAAGTTGACATGAGATTATTGATTAAGACAAGACATCCCCAAAGAAGCATAATAAATAAACTAGCAAGCCTGTGTTGTAAAAGTTTAACAAGAATTGCCTACCTTAGGTAGGTATAGGTGAATAATACAGTCGTCAGTACTATGACAAACATATATCAAATAATAATAATAATAATAATAATAATAATAATAATAATAATAATAATAATAATGCGGAAACCACGAACATGAATCTACTACAAACAATTTTAAATGGGAAAAGAACATAACATAAATAAATAACATCACACTAGCCCAAGAGAAGTGAAAACTGCTTGAACTCCATTAAACTGAACCCCTCCTCTCTACAAAATAATTCAGTCATACACACATCATGTAATTACATCAGCCTTGGTTGGTACCACACAAAACTGTTGTGAAAGGTCAAGGAGGATGAAAAAACTGTGAAGGGAGAGCACCGAACAGACCTGCACTGGAAGGGTGTGTAGAGCAGGACCGACGGGATAGTTATAAAAGTGGGGGGGCTCTCCTAAAAAGTGGGGGGGCCCGGTTAAACACATGCATATATAACTTCATTATTGATGACCGTACAGTGGGGGGTGGGGTGGGGGAGTTAAAAAGTGGGGGTGGGGGGGCTATGAAAATCCTAGTGAGTAAATAATAATAATAATAAAAATAATAATAATAATCGGAATCAAAGAGAGGATTGACACTATACAAAGGACAGAAAGATCCTTGTGTGCAGAAACCAATCCACCCACATAGTAAGATGATATCAACCAACCTCAGGTAAGTTGAAATAGAATAGCACATCAGAAACACAACTAGAACATACTAGGGTAGATATATAAGAAAAATCCCATAATATGACATCCCATCTCTCGCTTTCCTTCAAAACACAAAAGAAAAAGGTGGCATCAAATCGATTGGTACCACAGAAAATGGTCGGAAATGGTCTGAGAGGAGGGAAAGCACCAATCAGACATCTATGAAGGGCATGGACGTCACTCAAATTCCAGAGAAAGCCATCCGTCGTTATCAGCAAGAATTCAACGGTAAACGGCTGCTGCGAAAATGCAAAGTGATTTACAATGGTGAGCGAAAGAAGCAGAGAATACTAGAAATCCGGGAAGACTTGTTGTTAGTGATCAACACTTGTTTTTGCCAGTGAGCGATCACTGGTAATGACAGCTAAGAAATCATAATAATAAAAGATGATTATTCTGCCCCCCAAATACATAATAATACTGTTAATATTACTGAAAATAATTAGTTTAATAATAATAGTGATAATGATGATGATGATAGCTAAGGGACTATTGATAATGATAACAATATAATCTCCATCAAAGAAGAAGAACAAATAGAAGGAAAAGAAGAAAAAAGAAAAGAAAAAAGAAGATAAAGAAGAAGATGAGGAAGAGAAAAAGAAGCAAAAGAAATAATAGAGCATGCACACGAAAAAAGTATTGAAAATAAGATGAAAAATAAGAAACTATTGGTAATAAAAAAGGATTATTATCAACACCATCAAAAGAAGTAGAATAATAAGATGAAGAAGAAGAAAAAAAAGAAGAAGAAGAATATAAATCTATATAAATCTATAAAGACAATAAAATAAAACTAATAATATTATTGATTATAATTAATGTGAATAATTATGATGATGATTATTTTAGGTAAGAAACTATTGAAATAACAAAAGCACTAACAATCAACATCATCCTGTTGTTGAGGGCAGGATAAGTGTTTGCTTATGTGTTTACAGGTGTAAGAAAATAAGAAAAAGAAAAAGAAAAATATATAAAAGAAACAGTCAATGCCAACTCACTTGTGCCAGTGTGTATAATCCCCACTGTCATGAGATGAGAGTATAATACATCGAAAAGAAGAGACTTCAACGGCCACCACTGAATGTTATTTTGTATGACAACAAGGTGTTTATTTTGGGTGGTTCATAGGAGAGTCGAGCCAGCAGTCCTATCATTGTAAGAGCCACGCGGGCTTCTCTACATGTGTGTAAGTGCTGCTAAAAGTGTATGTGTGTCTGCATGGTTAACTCTGCATGTGCATATGCTTCAGCGTGTGTTGCATATTTATATATTTTATTAACAAACTATAGGTGCACATATATTTATCTATGTGTGCATGTGTATCTCTCTCTCTCTCTCTTTATATATATATATTATATATATAAAAATATATATATAAATATATATATATATATATATATATATATATAAAGTAATCCAACATTTTATATTATATATATATATATATATATATATATATATATATATATATATATATAAAATGATAATAAAATGAAAATGTACTTAGCTTAACACTTTGTTGCAGGTTCATGATATTACCGATCATCAGAAGTGTATCTGACTGGTATCAATTGATACTAATTAACTTGGTTTATACCCGTCAGATACACCTTTGATGATCAGTGATAACATGAAACTGCAGTAAAGTGTTAAGCTAAGTGCAATTTATTTTCATTTTTTATTGATACATGTATCAATAGGATATTGACCGCTTTATTTGTTCAAGATCTGCTGTCTTATTTCGTTTCTGTTCCTATTTTGAGGTGTTGGTTTTCTTGTAATGAAAATGTATGTATGTATATATATATATATATATATATATATATATGAAAACACGTTTCGGCTTAAGCCAGCTTCTTAAGGCAAAAATATGGATAAATAAAATAAATGGATATAATATATATATATATATATATATATATATATATATATATATATATATATATATATATATATATGCTAATAGAATACTCATCCCATGGCAGGGTATACATAATAAAGCATTAGTTTTAAATTTCAATGTTTTTTTTCTTTCACTAGTACGGTTTTGGTAGCACTCCCCTAAATGTTAAAGTTTATGAAAGAAAGAAATAGTCTGCCCACGTTACTAATCCTAGAATATATAGTCCATAATTCATAATAAGTTCAATAGTTTATGATTTTGTCAAGCTCATATATATTATTGATGCTCACGCACATGCATCGATCCTTTTAAAAATGTATTACTTAAAATAACTAAAAATTTGATGTAGAGCAATTCTTTTCTCTATTAAAATTTTTGTATCTAACTTATTTTAAAAGTTTTTTTTTGGGGGGGGGGGGGGCAGGTGCAAGTTTGGGTAAAGTTTACAAAAAAATAATGTGTCCATGTTACTCACCGGGTTGCCTAGAATATATATTCCAAAATTCATAATGATCGATTCATTAGTTTAGGAGTTTATTCTATACAACGAAATAGATTACCTAACTTTATATATATGTACCCTGTAAATGTTAAAATTTACCAAAAGATAATGTGCCCATGTTACTCACTCTGTTGTCTAGAAGATATATTCTAAAATTCATAATGATCCATTTATTAGTTTAGAAGATTATCCTGTACATAAAAATATATATACATATATAAATATATACATATGTGTGTGCTAGAACTTTTTCACCCCAAATGCTACACAATTATGCACAATATAGACAATATGCATTAATAGAACTGTGCGTAATAGTTAAATGAAACTAATCATCCAATAAGAAAACAGAAAAAACGAATAGTGACATCTGACGTATTTAAAATAGTATATGAAAATCATACTAAGAGAAAAGCATAGAAAGGATTGTAATCTTAAATGGAAATACACGAGGTAATCTTTTGTAAACAAATACACAAGTTAAATATTATGTATTTAAAATTGTACAAATATGAAAGTCAAAGTAAACTTGAATGAAAAATAGCAAATATGTGAGTTAATTTTTGTTTAAAAAATATGCAAATGAAATCTTACATATTTAAAATAGTATGAATGTGGAAGTAAGAGTAAGCAAAAAGCATAGGCTTGATTAAAAACTTAAATGAAAAACAAGATATATGCAAGTGAAGTCTTATCTATTAAAAATTGTAAAAATATGAATCAGGGTATGCAAAAAAGATGTAAGGTAAATTTTAATTTTTTTAAATATGAAAGGTAATTATTTAAAAACAAATATGCACCTCAAGAACATGTATGAATATATATATAATATAATATTATATAATAAGCCATCTTGTAATATTCAAGATGGCTGCTCTTTTTAAGTAGCGATTTCTGAATATCTCTCTCAATGGAGATGAGTTCGATGTAAGTTGTTTTTTTTTATTGTTCTTGTTTGTAGCATCGCTATGTATTTTTTCTGATTGAAAACTTTCTGGTTTTCTGATGAGTCCATGGAAGAAAGATCCGGGATTGACATACAAATATCAGTTGTTCTTCTGTTGAATGAAACAGATCCATAATTGAACCAAAGTTTTTTGTTTTGAAAAAATGATTGGTAAGATAAATAAAATCTAGGTATATATATATATCTATATATATAGTATAAATTATTTTATTTATAAAACATTATTGGCTACATATGTGCATACATGTTTCAGCTGCCATTTTTCCCCCAAATAGAGCTTCCTCAGGCCAGGTAAAAAAATTATATATATATATATATATATATATATATATATATATATATATATATATGTGTGTGTAAGTGTGTGTGCATATATATAAATGCATGCACATACACATATATTTCTATCTATATAAAGTTAAGTAAAGTTAAGTATATGTTTATACGTTATATATTTGTATGTACAAGATTCACTCCTAACTAATTAACCGATCATTATGAATTTTGAAACATGTCTGCTAAGACTAAGGGATCGTAATATGGGTTATATTTAGTTTAATTTAGTTTTGTGCAAAGGGAGTAAAAGGGGGGTGAAACCCTTTTGTGAAAATTTAGATACCTCCGATTTTTGTGATATTTTAACAATAGATATAAGACATCAATATTATATAAATATTCCCTAAATTTCAGTTTCTTTAGAGTATTTTCAAGGATGTTAGGGGCATAATATGGTCGAAACCTCTCATTAGAAAATTCATATATTTCAGATATGAATTCAATTTTATCTATAATAATTAGACACCAATTAAGCACGATTCCTTGAATTTCAATTTCTTCTTAAAACTCCTTAATTTTAGACATTTTCTAGTATCAAAATCATGTAATATGTTTTGATCAAAATTGGAATAAACATTCTAGACATAAGGTATAGTATAATTATATCGTGATTTTAATCTCTGTAAGGGGACATAAAAAGTGTTTCAAAACTGTTCTGTTTAGGGAATTTATCTTACCCGTCCTGGGACAGGTATTCTTCTTGTATATATATATATATATATATATATATATATATATATATATACATGTACACACATACATAGATATATGTACACACATGCATATATATATGCACACACATTATATATTTGTACACGCATACACACACATACATATATATATATGCACACACACATAAATGTACACACACATGTATATGCACACATGAGGCAGTTTAGATAAAGCCAGTATGTTCAATAACAGTTCTCTTATTTCAAGTGGAGACCAGACTTTGTTTTGTATTTTTCTTATTTTCTCCCATTCTTTTTCTTTTTACTGCCTCGTTCAGTGGTTCAAAAATATTTTTTGGAACAATTTCAGCGAAAATCAAGTTTCTGTTCGGGGAAGTAAGAGTTGTTTCCTCTTGACAGCAATGTGTTGGCTCTTCGTGCCTCTTGCATTACGTCTCTTGGCTCACGTCTACCATACACCAACTGCCAATTCATTGCCTGATTGTCCAATTTAGAAATAAAACTTCTGGAATATATCAAATCTAGGTTAGAGGTTATCTGCGCCCGGGAATCAATATATTGCATTTTAACAAAGACTAAAAGAAACAAAAAAATAAAAACGTTTGTAGAGAAATGCAGGTTGTTCAAGCTGGTATTTAATTCATTTTTTATTTTTGGGCTGAAAAATCAATGCATTAAATTTTCAACAGGAAATATGCATGTGAACATAGACATAAATATGTACATATACTTATATGCAAATTGAAAGACAGAAAGAGAATCCTTATGCAACTGTAGTTCTTAACTACTGCACAGGTCAAGTCTGCTTTGTAAATAATACAGTAAAATGTTCATTCAGATGTCAAAGCTGGCAGCTGTAGATATTATCTATCTATATATATATATATTAATAAACTTGTATCTTCGTTACTTCGTTTTGTGTCTCCCTATCAGTATTACATAGGTATTAAAATAAGTTACAACAGCCACAGCTAGTATCACAGTTACAACTTTGCTATATATTCCTCAAAGATTTCTTTGTAAATTTATATTTTAGATGATTTTATTTTTAAATTGTTAATCATCAGCAAGAAATTATGTCTATTATATTTTTATATCTCTGTATCAAATTAATTTAAATACATAATTCAATTTATATATAGAGAGATTTTTAATTTTAATTAATTTATAAATCAATTTATGTGTGCATTTTTAAATTAATTAATTTATAAATTAATTTTTTTGCGTGCACAAAAGGAACAAAAAATCAGTGTATCTCTCTCTCTCTTTTTATTATTATTTTTATTTTTTATTTTTATTTTATTATTATTTTAATTTTTTAATTTTATTTAGTATTTAGTATATATTATATCTTTTATTAATATATATATATATATATATATATATATATATATATATATAGAAAATTAGTTTATGTATTTAATATCCAGGCCGGGTGTACCGAAAAGGTCATCTGGCAGGAGTAGATACACTTGTCACAGACACGCACCTGGTCGAACAAAAACAACATAACATTATTAATTGTCGAAAATCAAATAATTGTTGATTGAAGTGAAGCCACCTGATCGAGAAAAATCAACGGTGGATTGTCAGAAATATAATAATTGTTGATTAAAACCACCTGCAAAAGTTTGTGGCAGAAGGAAATACCCTGTCGCCGGTAGGTGTCACAAATTGTTATACAGTATCAATCGATACAGAAACATTTTACTTTTCGAAAACAAGTTTGATCTAAAAATCAAAAACAAATTAATTTTTTATAATTGAAGGATTTGTTTTAAATTTTGTTATTTAATTAAATTCATTCATTCGTTTACTAGCGGAATACCCGTCCAAGGATGGGTATTCTGATAGTGCATATATTAATATACAATATTTTACTTTAAATAAGTTGTAGCTCATTAGTGAAGGCAATTGTTTTAAAATATTTTGCTATGGATGTAAGCGGCTCAAACTTGATGTATTTTGTGGAACACATATAAAATGGTGAAGTGGAAGAGCCTGATCACAATGTGGCTGAACAGAGTGATATGTATCAGAATTTATGAGATGAGGATTGATAATTTGCAATTATTTGATTATTCGGACTACTGTTATCATTTTGGATGTTATTCTCATATTATGTGAGATGAGAACAGTAGTCCGAATAATCCAAATAATACAGAGTGATATGTATACCCAAAGGTTATTTAGACTATATGCCAAATCTAAGTAGTTGTCAGGTTGGCTGGTTATGTGGACATAAAAAAATATGAACACACAAAAGCTAGACATTTTGTTGCGAAAAGTAAGAATTAGCTGGAAGGTGGACATCTTCATTTAAAACCCATTAATCATGCCACATATTGTACCTGGCAGCTAGTCACAGTAAATTACTGGGAGAAATTGTACTTGAGAATTATGAAGAGCTCAGTTGTTCATGTGGAGATGTTGTCCATTGATCTGTCATTGGTAGCATGTCAGCTTATGCTTGATAACCAGGAAGAGGTGTTCGTTGATAAACAAAGTATTATGTTCTCTCATTCAGAACTGTGTACAGCTTGATGCTGAACAAATAATGAAAAGAATGTATAACTCTAACATAGCTGCTATTGTTTGGTTTTAGTGACATTTTAACTCATCTAGACCTTCATTGTGGGAAAATGTCTTACACTTTAATGGTTTCAACACACTCTGACAAGGAAGTGTTTACTTTAAGAGACATTTGATTTGCAGCATAGGGGAAATTCAAAGAGACATGAATAGAGATAGAGAGCCACACTGGGAAATAAGTTGTTTAAAAGAGTATATCCATATTCTAGATTGTTCAAACAATATCGCCTAGTATAGATATACATTCAATATGGTTTGGTTTGGTTTCATATCAGCCTTTTTCGGGCTATTGAATGTTGAATCTAGTAATTTTGCTAAGTTTTTATGCTTAATGTTCTTACTATTTTCAAATATTCAATATACGGATGGTTTGTAGATTAATCTGTTTTGTATACATGCATTTTGTAAATAAATAGTCTGTAATTAATTCTTTTTAACCCATGGATATGATCCTGACAAGTACTACGACTCTGATATATGGCTATGATCGTGTTGATACACCGGTTTTCATAAGATCACAGAAGTTAAGCGACGTTGAGCCTGGCCAGTACTAAATGGGTGACCATTTGGGAAGACCAGGTGCTGTATGTAACAAGGATATCTTCAAATTCAAATTAATCGTGTACAAAAACATCTACGTTAAGCAACGTTGAACCTGGTCAGTACTAAATGGGTAACTATTTAGGAAGAACAGGTGCTGTATGTAACAAAAATATCTTCAAATTCAAATTAATCTACAAATCAATCGTGTACAAAAACATGTACGTTAAGCAACGTTGAACCTGGTCAGTACTAAATGGGTGACCATTTGGGAAGACAAGGTGCTGTATGTAACAAAAGCATCTTCAACTGCAGATTAATCTACAAATAAATCATATACAAAAACATGTACGATTTAGGCATAAAACAACCCAACAATAGTTGATATGCCATAAAACCTAACAACAACAACAACAACTATCACTCAGAGTCACATTGGCCCTGGAAGTAATGGCAAGTAAGGATTGACTCGACACAACACAAATATTCAAAATTAGGGCCCTCACCATTAGAGACAGTTTTGTGTCAGACCAGGATGGTTGGTGGTTAAGTAGTTGATAGGGTAGAAAAGACTGGGAAAGATGCATTTGGTGGTGATGAGATGGGATATGGGTGAACACCTTTCTCAAGGATATCTGAGGTAGTTTAGTGTTGTGACCAAGACAGATTTTATTTAACCCATAAGTGACAGGTACTATCATTCCGGATCAGAGTGGACCTAGGAGTAATGATAACTATGGGGAAACACTACACTCCACAAATCTTCTAAATTTGAGCTTAATCATCAGTTATACTTTAAGCTCATATCCAGAACTGTTTATTAAAATAAAGCATCAAAGAATAAGAAATGTTTGTATGCAATGGTTAATAAGAATGTTCCTTTTTCGGAATTATTTGGATTACTATTTTCATCTTGGATGTTATTCTCACAACATTTCAGCCGATTCCACCTCCGATCTTTTTTAGGAATATTTATGCCTAACTCAGGAATCTTTACAAAATTTCAAATTGAGCCCTAGAAATAGATAGAATCTTGTTTTGATTCTTCACCACATAGGAGGCACGAGAATCAAATCTTGCGACCATAATGACATTTTGTGTTAGAACCAATTATCTTCACTCTGGTCCCTACACCATCTTATTACCAAAAGCAAATTTAATTTTCTTAAGATTCTTAGTAATGACTCCATTATTATAAGTTTCTTCTGCTTTTTGCCATCGTGATATTCCTTGTTCCCAAACACTCAGAACCACTTCACACTTTTTTCTATTCATCCTAAAATAATTATTAAAAAACATGAAAAGAGAGCTTCATTTAATATTGAGAACAATGTTTAAAATCTATACTAAAATCTTCTTTTGTGGTATATCATTTTTTCCTTAAAAAACAACTTTGTTTACAAATATTTGTTTCCAGACATAAAAATTATTTCTTTACAAATTATTTTTAATTTGTTAACATTATTTTTTTCAGTTTGCTTCATTTTCCTTTTATGATTAAAATTTAAAAAATGGAAAAATAAAAATGAGGATTAAGATAATGATCGTCTTTATCATTATCTTAATTTAGGAAATACTTGCAAATATAGAAATATCACTGAACGAAATGCCAACGTGCACTGCCCAATATTTAACAGTGAAATTTGCATTTGATCTGTAATAAATTAGTATCTAAATCTTATTAAAAATCAATATATCACAAGTTCACGACAAGTCGAGTCGACTCAAAACAGCAACGGTCAAAATCAGTTAGAAAATCAATAAATAACAAGACAGTTTTGAAGTAAACACACGCAGTACATTCGATTGCATTGAAATTCCACATGTAAAGTCAATAAATCACAATTATCTTAAAATGCAAAAACCTAAAAAAATTAGCAGTTAATCGTTTTTGTTTGCTAAATGAAACAACAAAGAAAAACAAAAAAAATCTGCAAGCTAACACGGAATAATAAATCACGTTCTCTAGATTTTTGAAAGATGTTAGAAAAACAACCCAATTATCTGCAAGGCTGCCGAAGGTGCTGGCTCCATTGTTATAACTCTCTTCTGCGGTTTGCAGTTATAATCTCCTCTCGCCATGTTTCCCCAACTCTTAGAACCACTTCACACCCTTCTATGTTCATCCTAAAGTAATCATTACAAACATGAAAGGAGAGCTTCATTTTATATTTAGAACAATGTTCAAAGTCCATACTAACATCTTCTTTTGCGATATATTATTGTTTCCTTTGTCTAGGATCAATAAGTATTATTTATTTATATATATATATATATATATATATATATATATATATATATATATATATATATATATATATACTAGATGTACCCGTGACCGTTAAGTCGCTACCACTATTTATTTTACTTCGATTTCATTAAAAAATGCATAAACTGTAACATATCTTTTAAGACATTCTTCTTGCATTACTAAAAATAAGTCTCTTTACTTCTATGTTGCCTTTATTATTATTATTGTTCTTCTTCTTCTTCTTCTTCTTCTTCTTCTTCTTCTTCTTCTTCTTATTATTATTATTATTATTATTATTATTATTATTATTATTGTTGTTGTTTTATAGAGGTATTATTATTATTGTTTATTATTCTTATATATAAGTAAAGAGACTTATTATTTTGCTATTTAATTTACATACATGTTTGTGGTATGTACACACACGTATGTAAATTAGACGATGAGGCTGAAAAAAGTCACACTTTCTCAAAATGCTCAGAGACATTAAGAAATATTAAAGAGTGGTTGAATCAACATAGAGTGAGAGGGGCGAGAGAATACATAGATAGCTAAGAGAAAGATGGGTGACTTGTTTAGTTTATTATAAATTAGGACTAATTAGAACAGTTAAAACAGAATTCTTTTTCAAAGATAACTTAATCCCAGAACTTAAGTATATTTCAGCATGTATTTTGTGTTATTAAATTATATAGGAAAAAGCTTCAGGGCAGCAAACGTTGATTGTATCACATTTAGTATTAGGATAGATACTTGCAAGAAGATCTCTACTTATTATCCGGGATTAAATGAGGAACCGTATGTACTTTTGCACTCAGCACATAACACCATATTACTTTTTTTATTCTTATTTTTTTTTACATTTTTTTAATATTCAATGTTTAAGATGTGCCATATGATGTACTCAGCATTGATTGGGTGAAAGGGGATGCAAGTAAAGTGACATAAATTGAAATAAATTTAGTAAATTTATAATCTTAAAATCTCTCAAAACACACCCAAGAAACAAACAACCAATCAAACAATCAATCAAAATAACAAACAACAGGAACTACAACTTTATATATATATATATATATATATATATATATATAAAATATTATGCAATTAGGCAGAATTTATTCTTTCAAGCATATTTCTTTGAATAAGATAGGCGTTCTATGTCTATTAGATCTGTTGATTATTCTTTCCAAAATTCTAACAAACTTTTATAAGTTAGAATTTAAGGTAAATGAAGAATTTCCAAAAGTTATATTGTCTCGGACTTTATTTTTGGAGGATTTGCCTAACTTTTAGTCATCTTCCAGCGGAATTGTAAAATATTCATATGATCCAATCAAATATGTGGGAACAAATAAGTTGAGATCTTTTTAACAATAAATGAAAAAAGATTTGGATTGGAGAAGATTGCATGACGTCATTGAGTTCTAATTGCATATTGACATGATTACATAAGTGATGATATGAACATATTTCAATAAATGCTTGTTGCTGGTGGAATGGGTTTGGTGATTTAAAACATGAAACCTGCAGTGAAACTAGTTCATCACTGGTAACTGACACGAGAGCATCTACAAGATGTATTTTACGATTGGTTCATTATAAAATTTTGAAGGTGTGAAACCTCATATTGTAACTAATTTTGTTATGGAGAGGTTGTATTAATTTGGAAGCAATTTGCATCCAATTAAATCAACATCTTAATGAATTGTTACTGTGGGAATTGTATTTTTACATTAAATAATTCAAAACGGTTTGATATGCCGTAAAATAAACCAAACTTAAAAACTTAACTTCAGTCTATCAAATTCGGTATTTATCACTGATTTCATTAAGTTGCTTTCAACTTATTTGTAAAATCTTTAGTAACCTGTGAAGATTGTGCAACATTATTATTATAACAACTAAACTAATAACTTTATACCCACAAGCCAGTAATTACCTTGATATATTCTATCGATGCTTGCAAAAAAGAAAGAAAATACAACAATAAAATCGTCTATAATTAAAAGTGAAATAAAAATAAAAACAATCTGTATCAAACTTTTTACGAGGCAAAGGCTCATTTAGCAAATACGTCTTTTTGTTTATGTTTTGATTTTCAGCCAAAACAACAAAAAAAAGAGAGCACCTCAGCCTCAGAGTCTTTTGTATCTCTAGTCTGTTGTGATCAATGGGAAAAATGTTCAAAAAAATATCTTGTCTATATGTTTACAAGCTACATAATTCGAAGATAGGTTTATGAAAAATCAATGTTATATGTTTATGAGAGATAGAGAGAGAGAGAGAGAGAGAGAGAGAGAGAGAGAGAGAGAGAGAGAGAGAGAGAGAGAGAGAGAGAGGGGGGGAGATGGGGAGGGAGGGGGTATTATATTGTGAATATGCATTGATTGAAACTTTGATACAGTTATAGACTAAATATGCTCAGGGGAGGAATGAGCAAGTGTGACACCCTTGATCTCTACTGAACCTAGTTTGGTTTGGTTTGTCTTTTTTTATGGTAAATCAACCCCGTTTGAGCTATTTAATGCCAAAATACAATAGCGATTGTAAATTATTCATTATATGATTAATTGAATACAAGTTGCTATCTTACTCATAGCTGATAGAACATTGCAGGTTCATAAATTTCCAACATTATTAGTGTATAAATGATCAGCCTAACCAACTCTGTAGATTGCACCCGTATCCACTAGACCAATAATGTACCCCACACCACCAAAGCCAGAGTTGATAAATAAAAACTAAAACATGTCAAACATATCCAGGTGTTTTAAGTAGGTGGCATAATGCAATCTTGACAAAACATCTGCAGATTGAGATTATGTGGGATGAAAACATAAAAGATATATCAGAGACCAATTATAACATTGAGGTTGCTACATTTCCCCATGGCAGCCATTTAGAGGTCTGTTGCCATGCTACAAATATATATTTATGAGAATCAGGCGTTTTGTTTTAGTTATGGAAGACCCTAATAAACTATAATTTTATACATTTCTCCAGCTTCCCTGGACTAGCCGTGACAGCAGTGACTTTGGCATATATACCTACCAACTTGTACCTGGTACGGCATTAACCCTGGGCAGATTGAACTGGTTTCATGGGAGTATCAAATTCATAAGCGGCCCCCAGTCGCATGTAAATCCCAGTTTGGAAAGATGACGACATTAGGTTTTTGCAGTTCTTGCAGGCATATACGAGGGTTATTCAAAAGGTTCTTAAGCTTCACTCAGAGAAACAAAGCTCAGTCAGAGAAACAAAACCGTTTTTCACTATTTTTCAATATAGTACACTCCATCTGACATCAATGTGCTTGGTTCAACGGTGTTCAAGTATTGCAATCCCATCATGGAAAAAGATGTCATCCTGGTCCACAGCATATATGATCTCATTACTGTTTCCAAAATGATGACCATGCAGGTGGGATTTGAGTTTCAGAAGCAAGAAGAAGTCAGATGGAGCTAAGTGGTGAATAAGGGGGATAGAGTAAAAATTTAAAGCCACAGTTGGCCGCTTCAACTACTGCAACATGATCAGTGTTAATGGGTTCATTATTCTAGAGCAAGTGCATACCGGCCCTCAAATTCCCTCTGTGTTATGACTTGATTGCATCCTTCAATTGTCATAATTCTGATGCACAACAATGTCTACTACTAGTTTTCCCTTTCCAGGTAGTCTATTATGATCATATCTTCAGAATAAAAAAAAAACAGAAGCCGTCACCTTGCCAACAGATGCTGCTTTATAAAACTTATTTATGGTTGAGAACCAGAGTGTTTCAACTGTTTGCTTTAAATATTGGATTCAGGTTTGAAGTGGTTAAGTTACTAATCTGCAGTGGAAATTCATAGGATTAGCTTGGTAGAAGTGTTTTGGAAATGTCAACCCTCTTCTGCTTGTGCTCTGGCATCAGAATTCTTTGGGGTGCTATCTTTCAGACAACTTGCTCATCCCCACGATCTTAGTTAAAACAGCAGAAACCGAAACAGAACTAATGCTCATGGACTTAGCTATCTGCTGGACAGTAAGACGTTTGTCATTATAACTATAAGGTCAATGACATCAATTTGTTCATCAGTGATTGAGATGTTTGAATGACTTGATCGAGTGTCATCTTCTATGCTGTCATGAATTCCGCAGCTAACTCCTTCACAGGAAATGTTTTAATGATGTTGTAAAAGATAATCTTTTAATAAGTATAATAAATATAGACTCCTCGTTTTCAGAAAGTATCTATTCTCATGGATTTCCTTGGGTCTCATGCCTTAGGTATCTTTCAAACTACAGTCAAAATAACTAGATTAAATTAAACATTATTACATATTGTTATTAAATTATCCCAATTTACAAAAAAAGAATGTTCAATATTAGGAATAGAATAATATAAATGTAATAAATGTAGATGGAAGTATAAACATTTCATAGTAATCAACAGTTTCCTGCATATCAGATTATACTTGTTAAAATGCTAGTAATTATTTAATTTTGATTTCCATTACTACATTGATTAGATCAATAATAATAATAAGACTGGTTGTCACTCAGAATCCAGGGAACACCACTTGTTATTGTCAGCGAGCAGTCATTAATAATGATTTGTGTGAAAACTCTTAGTGAGTAAAAAGTAAATAAAGAAGAAGAATATAATAGTAATAATAATAATAATAATAGTGATATATATATATATATATATATATATATATATATGTATATATATATATTTGTGTTATAATGAAATAATCCCAGAAGGAAATCCGGGTATGAGAGCTCAATATGATAAACAGAGCAAGAATAAAATAAAATAAAATATAATAACACGAAATTACATAATCATCGATGCAATAATTTATTTCAACCTTGTGGTTTTTTCAAGCATCCGATCCAGACGATTACATTTTTGAAAAAAATGTAATCGTCTGGATCGGATGATTGAAAAAACCACAAGGTTGAAATAAATTATTGCATCGATGATTATGTAATTTCGTGTTATTATATTTTATTTTTTATATATATATATATATATATATATATATATATATATATATATATTAGATATAGATAGATAGATATAATAATTCAATAATGAAGATTAATATAATTTGCAGAAAGAAATATATACGATTCAATTCTGGAGTTTAATAATACAGTTCAAGCAAAATTTCAGTTCGGATATTTTTTTCATAGTTATATTTTGAAAATTAACTGAATACGTTTCATTGATTAATTGTACAGCAATTCATAAATTGATTTCAGAAATATTCTATGTGCTATGGTATAACATTATTCAACAGCAATCAGACTCCCATGGAAACACATTGATGTTAACTATTGATCTGTGGGTATAGACAGGTTTTAAAACATGTTTGGGTACAATAATACATACAACTTAAAACATATTATACAGTAAGTTAATCTCTCTATATAAAATATTATAATTGTCAGTGTCTGTCAAATTGCCTGAGTTTCAACCTTTCAACTGAATTTTCCTTTCAGTGTTTTTTCATTCTTTCTGAAGGCAAGCTTTTCTTCCCATAAATATGACCGACACTGTTTCTGCCAACTGTCACTCCATAAATAACTAACAACTGGTCCACCTCAATGACTGTAGATATGATTCATCACACAAGCCTTATACTAGAAAAGAAGGTAAAGGTCGGCTTAGTTTGTTTGAATAAGGAAAAACGCAACCGGCAATAAACCAACCCCACTCCCGAAGGTAATACTTGGGAGTACGGTCTCCTAGGACTGAATCGAACCATACCTAATTCAGACAAATGGGTTGGATCAGTTCAACCAGGGGTTTTTACCCCGCCTAATAAACCGGTATCGTCCGGGCCTTCGGGTCTGGATTTACGCCGATCTATCAGTTGTCCGTCCTGTGCAGTTCTAGTAGGTGCACCTTCCCAGGCTTTGCCTCCTCTCTTTGGGGAGGAGTAAGTTTATTGCTTACTGTGTGAGGCGCCCCTACCGGGGAATACCGACGGGGCTGCCCAGATAATTTTTAAACAGCCAGAGTTCTCAAATTCTCGAGCGCTGGTTCTTTCTCACTTTCCCGACCTTGTGTCACATCTTAGGAAGATAAATAGATGTGAGAATCATGATGTGCCAAAGATAACCTCGGTTGATATAAAAAGAGCCGAAAAAAGGCCTTTATTTATATGCCTCCCATGGCAGCAAGACGTGATGCAAGGTCAGTTTAATGTGGGGAAAACTCGGATCCATCGGCATTTCTCAGTGAATAAATGATACCTCCTCCCTCCCGAAACCATGCCTCATTCCAACAAAGAAGAATCTACCAAAAGACAAGACAGTTCCTAGGTTACCAGAATAATGCCAAGAATTCCCTTGGCTGGTATGAAAAAAAATGTGAGTTTGCAAAGCCAGTTAAATTAAAAATAAAATACAAAATTAGTTTATTTCTGTTCGCTATATCTCTTCTCTCTGTCTATTTCTCCTCCCTTGCTCTTCCTCTCTCTCTCTCTTTTCTCTCAGCTACAGATTAAATTATATTACCACTTATGGTGCTATTCCCTTTTATTCATAATGGACTATTCCAATCTTTTTATTTTTTCCTTTCTTTATTACCTTCGATTGTTAATAGACAGAGAGTGAGAGAGAGAAAGAAAGAACGAGAGAGAGAGAAAGACAGAAACTTAGTAAGAGATGGTCACTTGGTGGGTTAATTGCAAATTAAAGCTAATTAGAACAATTAAAATGGATTTTTTTTTCAAACATAATTCAATTCTCAAACTTGAGCATGTATTTTGTGTGATTAAAATAACCTTAGGGAAACAAACGTTGATGAACTCAGCGTTAGTATATATATATATGTATATATATAGTCATTCAAGGACAGTTTTTTTCGCTGTACCACAACTTTTTATTATGGTTAGGCATAGTGAGTATTTCAAACTGAGATTTAAACAGTAATCAGACATCTTACCAGTTTGACTGTCACTTCTTAACAGAAGAAAGTCATCAATTTAGTGTTAAGTTTCTATTAGTATGCAAATGTCTCTAAATGCCAATTTCACTCCCGCATACCTTTCTTCAAATATTGTATAAAAAGGCTCCTGCATAGTCTTAAAATGTCATGCATCTTTTCTGCCAACTGTATACTTTGTCACAAAACTTGCATAAGTATCCTGCTGGCCTTTGATAAATAAATTTATCAAAGTCAGTTTGAAATTGCTTTCCGCCATGTGATCATAAATGACTCTGATAAGAGTTATAAGATTATCTTTTACACCATATTTAAAATCTTTCCATTGTCTAAGACGTTTGTTGAGTGTTAACTACCCATAGAAAACATAGTTCAGTAGACAATTGTCATCCATTCTAATTAAATGACTGGCCCATCTTATTTGATTTTGACTGATGACCTTTGCCATTGAAGTTCAACAGTGTAAAAACTGTAACTTATCATTCAAGATTCTGCTAAGGCATTTTTGATGAAATCTGTTCAAGCCATTAATGTGACGGTGATATGTGGTCTAAGTCTTAGACGAGTACACAAGAATAGACAAGACACAGGATTAAAAAAACACAAAGCTTGGTGCTGATGGTAATGTCGCAATCTGACCAAACTTATTTCTCAAGTTTGTGGAGGCCTTTGTTAGCTTTTTTCTTTATCCTTATATGTATTTCGGAATTGAGAGAACTATCTCTAGAAAGAGTACTATCAAAGTAAACAAATGTATCCACAACATAAAATATTTGTGTCCATGAATTAAGATACTAAGTTTGACCAGGTGGGGATTATACCTTGTTTTTTTTATTTCTGATTTCCTGTTCTTCCATCTTAAGGAGTCATTATTTGACTTTGGCCATTTCTAAAAATTCTTAAAAACTTTATTCATCTGCTTCTAAGATTTATTTATCTTCTTTCTATCTAATTTTTTAAGTTTTCCCTTCTCAGAGATCAGTCTTCTAGAATTTTTCAGATAAACTTTTTAAAATGGTCGAATTCATCTTTAGACTTATGAAAGCTTAGTATCATACATGCATGCACTTGACCCAACTGCAACTGCTTGAAATCTATTAAAATTTAAATATACTTCTCATTGAACTAGGCTAAATTTAGTTTGTTGAAAAATCAATAATGACATTTCAACTTCCTTAGGGAAGGTCGTAAAGAAACATGGAAACCTGCATAGTAGACGAGTTTAAATGCTGAAGACCACCAGCGGCATTATGTTGGTTTGAGCAGATCGAATCTAGTGGCACGGAAAATCCACTTCAACCAGCAGACGTGCTTATTACAGCATTATGCCACTCTCATCTTTGCATTTTAAATCCGTGTTTACAAATTCCTGTCTGCTTCGTCTATCTTTTGTTAACTGCATACATTATGAACCACAAAGAGTGTGAACTTAATTGTTTAGAAGCATCTCAGAAAATACTTAATATAATTCCATTGTCTTAAGTCTATATCTTATATATAAAATAAAGTGAGATTTTTTGCTTGATCGGTATAGCTTCATAAATAATAGCTACAAATAAAAATCTGCTTCATGTGCGATTTAGGCCAATTATTGGTATGTGTTTTAAAAAAAATAAAAAATTACTTTCATTCGAATTCATTGATTTTTATATTTTATCCAATCTGCTGTTTTCTCGTTCAGCGAGGGATTAGGAGTTACTACCCCCTTGCAGTACGAAGTCCTCATCTTTCAATTTATAACACAATAAAAGGAATATGGTAGAAATCTGATTAGATTCACTTTTTTGTATTACACCATCTGTCTGCTCACTTCATATTAATCACAATGCCTATCAGCAATTACTCTGCTAATAAAAAAAGACTTTCCAAACTTTTGTTTTCAGGTTACAAATCATACACAAACATACACAATCTTCTTTCCCATGACGTTCTTAGAATATACATACACACTTTTTTGTTTTAGATTTAAATTTAATAAACATTAAATGCTGATCTTCTTCAAAATAATACTTAGAAAAATTACATTATTTACAAATACTTTTATTCCTATAAAATATTACCTTCCTTGCAATGTTTGTGTATATACACTATTATTTACCCCCCCCCCCCTAAAAAACTTAACAAACACACGTTTTTTTATCTCATTTATGCATTTAATGCAGCAATCGCTGTTTCCTCTAAAGGTTCACTTAGCCTTGACAACCTGTCTGCGTGCCCTATTTTCTTTGATGAAAAGAATTCCATTATAAAAGAATCGTTCTCCATCTTTGTAGAACCAAGCATTGATAATAATGGACGGTGGTCTGTTTGCAAAATAAATCATATTTCATGTAAAAATGTATGAAATTTTGTTACTGCAATTATACCTAGGGCTTCTTTTTTATTTGGATGTAATTTTTTTCTGTTGATAATAACATTCTTGATGCATAAGCTACTCTGTTCCATATCTTTTGTAAGCAATTTATTTAGTGGAGCTCTTAATGCGTGCATTTTAGGAATACAATTGCTGTAGTAATATTCAAGTTGCAATGTTAACACTTGTTGGTGGAGACATCATTTTTATTGCTGTAGATCTGGCTTTCGACTCATTTCATCAATTATGTATCCTAAGTATTTAAATGTTGTTAAAACAATTCGTATTATCAATGCTTACTTTAAAGCCGAATTCTTTAATTTTTTTAAATACAATTTTCATGTGTTCAGCAAGTTGTTCTCGATTTATGCTTTCTTTCAAAATATTGTCAAGATTTGCTACTGCAAAACCCAAGTCACTCAAGATGGTGTTCATTATTTACTGAAATATTCCCGGCATGACCTTTATAGCAAAAGGCAGTCTATCGAACTGGTATAAACCTTTATGTGTGTTTATTCTTAATAATTTTGTACATTTCTATTTGCAGATATGCATCCGATAAATTGAGTTTTGTGCATATTTTTCTTCGATTTAAATTTTGACAATATTTTTTCGGGACTGGGTAGTTGTAAGTTTTTAAACAATCGTTTTGTCGACATGAACCTAAATTTCGTTATTCTATTTTTGTACGTAAACTATTGGACTCGCCAAAGCACAATAATCTGTTTTATTTAAAACTCACATTTTTTTTTAAGCAGTTCGGTTCTTTTTCAATTATTTTCCGAGCTGAAAAGGATGGTATAAAAATCAAGTGTGCATTATTTTTTAATTCGAATGTTGCTTTTGCCTTTTAGCACATCCCTAATCCTTTCTAAAAAATGTCAGGAAAAATTGATTTAAGTTCCTTTGAAAAAATTAACACACTGGTTGAGGCTGCCTTTACACTATTACAAAACGTATTTATTGGTAGGTTTTATAAATTAAATGACTCAATCGAACCCATTTTGAACAGGTTTCGAAAACAGTCCATGACGAATTATTTCAGTTTAAATTCTTTGTTAAAAACTCGTATATTAACAGGGCATTCACCTGAAAATGTTAACTGTTTTACCGGTTATTCCACAGGCAATTGTTTTTAAAAAATAATTAGCATCGGTCTCCAGATTTTTATCCACATTTATTTATTTATTACCAGTAAATCACGCCCTGTATATAATTGAAATTTAACATTTGTGTCTTCCATATGCACATTTACAAATTTTCTTTTTAATTGTAGCAAATGAGTTTTCTGTTTTTGTAGAGTTAACCATATTTTTAACTTTCAAATTCGTTTTTTTTCTGGGTTCTTTTCTACAAGTGAGAACTTAGTCCCCTATTGCCATAATTATGACACTCCTTATTTTTAAATGGACAATTTTTATATAAGTGTATTTGTCTGCATTCATAACAAGTATTTATTTTGAAAGAAAAGCTTTTTTACCCTTTTCTAACTGAGTGTATGTGTAAAATATCCATTTCCTCAATTTTTGCAGTACCATGATCTAAATTTATTATACATTGACAATCTTCAGCAATATTTGGTTTCAAAATTTGTTTCAGTTTTGGTAGTAGAACATGATCTTATTTCAGTGTATTTAAGAGCCGTTAGTCCTTGTACAAATATGTAACATTTGAACATATCTACAGTGAGATCGCTGAGTTTTTATTTCTCACACTCCTTATTTATTATGCTTGTTAATGTAGTATCATCTACTGTATTCTTTTTAGTCAGATTAAGGAAATAGTTCCTGGATTATTTGCTAGTATGTAATTAGCATACTTTTCATGATCAATGAAACCTTTTTTCTTGTTTGACTATGTAGAACCATCTTTTTTTAAAGATTTCCTTATATAACAATCTTTTTTTTTAAGATTTCATTATATTTTCGAAAATATGCTGCAAATGTGACCTCTTCCGGCCAGTATCTAAATTCTCCAATTGCGTTAATTAGGGAATCCTGAGAAAAAGAGTTAGAATTACCTTGCTCACTTTCTCTTGAGAATTTTTCTAAGAGTTTTGAAAAACATTTCTCCGGTCATTCAAGGTCTTCTTGGTGCTGTTTTCAAGTCTTCCATGTCTTGCCTATACTGTTTTTTTCTTGTTGGTTTACAAATTCCAACATAAAACTTTGAACTAGTCCGAAATAGTCCGACAGTTAAACAGTTATAAATATACTCTGAATTCAATGTTGGAAATCAACTATTTTTATTTTTCAATAAACATATATAAACATATACATACTAGAGTCCTTTCGAACGATTTAATTCTGGTGTTTTCTCTCCACAGCAGTTTTACTTCCTATAAATCTGAACTTTTAAAAACCTGTTTATTTTGCTGTTATCCTTTAAAAAATGGGAAAAATCAATAGGCATGTTTTTGGCTAATCAATTATATTGTCAACAGGAAATGTATTTACATTGTTTTTCTTTGGACTATTCCCCTCAATGTTGATATTTCTATTTTTACAATGATGTGCTTTCAAGTGTATTGTTCATTTACAGTGATCATAATTAAAAGAAAAACTATATAAATAATGATAACTCCTTTTCTAAAAATAAAAAAAAACAGAAAATAAATATATATGTTTCTTTATTTCATTCCTTATAAGGTCATTTTAAGGGTTTGATCACTTCTAAAAATATCAACAAACTGTAGTTATCTTTTGCTTCTACAATCCTTTTCATCTCACTTACACATTATTTTCCTCTTTTTTAAGGGATCATTCTAAAGGCTTAACACTTCTAAAATTATAAGAAAACTGTATCCATCCATTGCTTCTAAAATCCTCTTTATCTGATTGGTTTGGTTGTTTTGTTTTATGGCATATCAACTCTTTTCGGGTTATTTAATGCCGAATACGGTCATTTTGGTAAAATGTTTTTATGCTTCAAGTTCAATATACTTTCAAATATTTATTCATGGTTTAGTTGTTTTGTAGAAGAAAATTGGTGTTTTTATTTTTGGCTTTGCATAACATGAAAGGGAAAGGAAAAAAAACGATAACATCAATGTTTGGTGCATTTTGGGTCAGGAAGCCAGTATCTTAAGACAGCCTGATCTGGTAGCACCAGGCTCTTTATCTGATCCCATATTCTAATTCATTACCCTTTTTTCTTAAGGGAATATTTTAAGGGATTGACCACTTTCCAAAATATCAACTAACTCTATATATACTTTGCTTCTAAAATCCTTTTAATCTCTTTCACATTATTCTTCTCTCTTAAGAGATCATTTTAAAAGCTTGACTACTTCTAAAATTATCAGCAAACTATCCATTTTTTGCTTCTAAAATCCTTTTTATCATATCTCATTCTTTGATTCGATACCCTTCTTTCTAAAGAAGACATTTTAAGGGATTGACTACCTCCAAAAATATCAGCAAACAGTACAGTTCTTTGCTTCTAAAATCCTTTTTATTTCTCTTTCGTATTATACATCTCTCTTAAGAAGTAATTTTAAAGGCTTGGTAACTTCTAAAAATATCAGCAAACAGTATACATCCTTTGCTTCTAAAACCCTTTTTATTTCTCTTTCACATTATACATCCCTCTTAAGGGGTAATTTTAAAGGCTTGGCAACTTCCAAAGATATCAGCAAACTGTATTTATCCTTTGCTTCAAAAATCCTATTTATCTATTTTCCTTATCTTATTCCTTATTCTTCCCTCTTATTTGTTTTACTTATTTTAAATCTAAATTTTGCAGTTATTGTTATCATAAACATCTTAAAATCTTTCACTTATTCAAAAATTGTCATATTGAAAAAACAAAACAGAAAATACATAAAAATAGGATAAAATGAAAAAAGAAAAAATCATCTGAAAAATTTTCAGTTAATCAATCATATTGTCGACAGAAAATATCAATTTAAAACATACTTACAAGCAAGAAAAATACGATGGCGCATAAAAACATCTTTTTTTTAAAATCAATAACTGATATTTTGCAAGTAATATTTTCTGAGACATTTTGAAAATTTTGGTTAGAAAAATCAATAAACATGGACAGCGGACATATGTCAACTCTGTTTAGTTTTGATGGCATTATTTTATGAAAAATTATGTTGAGGGTAGCCCATAAAAAGTCGAAAATGTTTTATGATGTATCCAAAGAAAGTGTAAAATGTTGATATAAAGTATCTTTTGTATTAGTTTTATTAATTGTGGTCTTTTCCAAATATCAATATAAACTTCATAGTAATTGCCAATGAGATTATCTTTACTTTTACACCCATCACACTAGAAGAAAATCAGAACGGGTAAAATAAATTCCCCAAACAGAACAGTTTTGCACCATTTTATGCTCCCTTATGAAGATTAAAATCAAAATATATTGATACTAAACCTTATGTCCGGAATCCTTATTCTAATGTTGATCAAAATCCATTTCATTATTTTGAGTCTAGAAAATGTCTCAAATTTAAGGCTTAAGCTTAAGGGGTCTTAAGAAGAAATTGAAATTCAGGGATTCTTGCTTCATTGACTATGGATAAAATTTAATGCAAATTTGAAATATTTTAATTTTCAAATGTGAGTTTGTACCCATATTATGCCCCGTAAAATACCTTAAAATACCCTAAGGATCTGAAATTTGGGAAATATTTATTTATTTTTTATTTTTTGACTGATGTCTAATACCTATTGTTCAAATTTCACAAAAGTTGGGGGTATCTGAATTTTCACAAATGGCTTCTGACCTCTTTTTTATCCCCTTTGTATGAAACTAAATTCAACTAAATATAACTTAACTTGTATACAAAGCTATAATATCCATCTCTGGACGAGTTTATACTATGAATGAGTATTTGCTGCATTTATATATTTACATTTTTTCAAACAGACCATTTTAATTTTAGGTTTTGTATGTTCTTATATATCTTATAGGGATTTATTGCCTGAGGGACTGTACAGGTATTTGTGTTTCCATCCGAAGAGGAAAGTACATAAGGTCAATATCCGGCATTGCCTCCTCCTTTCTAAGAGGGGATGGATTTATTGCCTGTTTCCTGGCTGAGGACAGCAAATACTACACTTTGATCCGATATCGAAGACCAGGAAAGGTATCTCATATTCAACTACTATACGTAAAAAATCAAATAACCACACACTTTTTAAAAATAAATGCCTCTAAACACATGTAAACAACACTTAACCCCCCCCCCCCCAAAAAAAAAAAAACATAATCATCCAACATTTAGCATATTAATACACGGCACATGGGCAGCTTCATTTTTGTTTTTTGTTTTAACTACACTATTCATTCCTACGAGAAACGCAGGACGCTTGAAATATTGAATTATCATAATAAAAATATAAAGAAACAACGATATCATCTTTGAAAAAAAAATTAATCGTTAGCAGACGTAACACGTGTAGCATCCAGAATTATTGCATTGAAAATGCTTAGATTTGTTCTGCAGACAATATTTGTCCTACCTAGCACAAGGATTGAACTCACTACCTCCAGATAACAAAAACTGACAGTTTATTAGATTAACCCGTCTTCCCTGCTGGGTGAAAATGGTTCAGAACATGCAGCTCAATATAAGCTTATGGTAGTTCAGTTGCCGGGGGTCGGGGAATCTATGTCAGATGATTTCAAAAGTTACAAATTTTCTGTTGACTGGAGAATATTTATCAAATGAAATGTTAACAGTGAGGATACATTAAACTGATAATTCAAATTGGAACAAAATCACAGCAGAAGTGGAACGAAACCCGAAATAATGTTGGGACATGTAGGTGAGTTGTAATTTTAATTGATTGCTTCATTTGTTTTACGGCATATCAACCCTTTTGGGTTATTTAATACCGACTCCATTTATTTTGGTAAAATGTTTTTGTATTTGAGGTTCTTAATATTTCCAGATATTACATCGATTTTATTTTGTATATAAATCATTTGTACATTAATTTCTTTCGCAGATATATATGTTATCCCCCCCCCCCTAAAAAAAGTCTGCAGTCGATAAAATAGAGGATTTGATTTGGTTTTATTGGGCTAACAGATATTAGATTTTTGAGTATAAGTCCACTGTCTTCAAAAAGAAAAGTGTAAGTTCCACCCTGACGTCATCGAACAATTCTTTAATAAAAAATAATCTGTCCTGTGAGCGGCTTTTATGATATAATTTTAATTTTAGTTTCATGGTAGAAGATTAAGGAACATTTTTACCCTCGACTTTTATCAAATATATGCCGATATATATATATATATATATATATATATATAGATATTATTATTAGTAGTGATAGTATGAAAATATATCTATGGCCAGTATGCTACACAGAGGCGTCCATGTTTCATTACTGCATGAAATCATTAGGCTAAATTATATACATATGTATAATTTAACCTGATTATATATAGAGAGAGAGAAAGAGAGACAGATTAGTTTGATATTCCACGCATGCTTCTAGAGATATATTTTGATGATGAGTGGGTGGTAGTATTAGCATCAATCGATTTATTATGTTGTATTCGATTTTAAAACAATGTCTAAATTTTTTATATCGAGCAAAGGTGATAACGTACATAAAAACGAAGGTACACGCATCTTATTATACAGATAATTAAAATTAAAGTCATTCCAGAATGATGGAATTCATAAATATTAGGTAGCCTACGCATGCAAAAAACAGACAAAATGCCAGCGGCTAAAAAAACAACAAAAAAACGGTACTGTTTCGTAATCGTCAACCATAGATTTTACTGGCGGAGTTTTAAAATCCATTCTTAGGTGAGGGCTTCGGCAACATTCGGAACGGCGTACTTGCTTCACGTCACGCTAGTAAAACCTATGGTTGACGTCTCCAAAACAGAACCTAAAAACAATAAATCTTGAATCAACTAAAACAAATTCATGTTCTTTAAAAAATTCTGATCAAATATTTTTTATAATATCAACCATAAAAAGGTATATTAAAATCTGAAAATATATTTAAAACAATTAATTTGACTTTTACCATTGACGATTTTAGAAATTTAATTTAACTTTTTAAATTTGATATACTTTATCAATGTTTTAAATAAACTGGCCTCATAATTTTAATGTCTTAGATATAATATCCATTACTTTTAAAATACAAAATGCTTAGATATGTCATTTTTTTCTTAATGCAAACGATGCCATACTTTTATTTCGGAATATAATTTTTATATAAACTGCAACATATATATATATATTACTTTTCTAACTCGCTGTTATACATATAATCTTTTCCAAATTTTATAAGAATTAGTGCAGTGGTTTCAGAGTTGACTTCAAATACAGGATGAGATGGATAACTAGTCACCTAAATTCAAAGTAAAAGGAAATAGCACTTCATTTTTACAGATATATTTATTAAAATTAATTTAAAAGATTTGGAGAAGTATATTATTCATTTTATTCAAAGAAATTGCTGTTGGTCTCAATCACGGTCTGAAAGGGTGCTTGAATCTGCTGCTGTAAAGCATTGTGATGATCTACCTGTGGTATTACTATCTGGAGCAATGAGAGACCAAATGTCAAGAATTAAATCAAAGAAAACAGACGAGAATTTATTCTCATGTACCTTTCTAATTTTGTAGAAGATTTAGTAATGGATGTCCTTGTGCATTATCTGCCTGATGAGAAACTCTAACACCATGGCTATGAATCTCATTGAGTAGCTTAGGTCATTTTTATTGCTAGCATGGATCTCCACAGTATATGTGGGGTTTTCTTTTCTCAAAATGATTAGAATGAGTTTTCCGAACAACCATATCTTTATAATACATGTCTGACTTCTTTAATTCCTTTCTGGTTCTCTACATCACCCGCAAGTTGATCTTCAAACATTTGCATGTCTTTGTGCTAGTCTTCTAGACATGAATACCAAGGAACACAACTTGCTTTTCCATATTTCTGGATATTTTAATACAGTCATTTTGATTTATTCACAGATAATGCACAACTGAGTGTACTATATCAGGAAGTAGAGAGAATCATCAACAGGACAACACGAATGTACAAAATTCATACATTACATACTTTAGATTATACATACAAGTATTGACATACCCAGCGTTGACCGAGAATGAAACTAAACCCATCATATTGCAATTTTTATTATTTTTTAATTTGTAAAATTAAGTAAAACATTGCTGTCAATATTTATGGATTTCGGACGCAAACACAGATCCCACAATATCATTGTAAAAGAGAGAGAGAGAGAGAGATACATTTCTTCTGGAGGATAGAGGTGGAGCCTATAATATATATAAAGCTTATATCTAGGATTAGAAATATTTTCATCGTTGCTGGGGTTAGTATAGCTATTAGATATATTGTTAGCATTGCTAGCATTAATGTTTAGAGGGCTGATTGCATGGGAGCTATAAAGTGGGAGTAACTGGTATGATGCACTTGATGGTTGATATCAACACTGGAAGAAGTTACCTCAGGTGAAGCTACAAGGGGTTGATTATGTAAAACTGTAGTTGGTCCATGTGTATTAAAAAAAAAAATGCTTAAATTAAAAAAAATCTTTTTAAAACTTATTCAAACTCTTTCAGTTTTTTTCAATTAACATTTCAAATAATATTTGAAACATTTTATATCACAATATGTTTTCAAAATGTCCGGATTTAAAAGATTGTAACTCTCAGTTAAACATACAAGAGAAAATAAACAAATTAGTATGTTCATTTTTTAATAATATTCTTTTTCATATATATTCTTTATATATTCCCCAATCTTTTAATACTCTATTTACAATATTGACCATCCACTATCGTATTAGGACTTACTGTTAACTTTGGATAGCATCCTTTAGAATGTCCTTGAAAATATAATTATAATTTTTTATTATAAATTTTGAATAATATATACCCTATGAAACTCTTATGCATAGAATCTCTTTCTAAAGTTTCAGAAAAATGAATTCAATGGTTTCGAAGTTCTCTTCAAATACATAACACAAAATGGTGCTTATATATATATATATATATATATATATATATATATATGTGTGTGTGTGTGTGTGTGTCTGTTAATAATTATATGCACACATTCAAAGTCGTCCAAATATCTTTTTAACAATTCATACGGAAGTTCATTCAGTGGGAAATACATGCAACATCATTCAGAGGTTTATTGTCATAAAATCAATAAAACTTATATTTACACAAAAATGAAGATTTATTTAATTTCCTTTAAATAATCAATATTTATATAAATAGATGACAATATTTTTCTATAATATAACAATAACAAATAGAAAAGGGAAATTTTGCAAGACAGACAGCTGAAGACAATATTTCAAGGCTTTCCGTTTGGGAATTTCAAGTAATTATTATTAATTTGATTCAAAATACACATTATCACCATTATTACGAACTTGTGCAGATCATTAACTTCTACTGTTTCACCATGACATTAAAATATTCAAAGAAATGTATAAACTTTGTTATGTACTTACGTGTTAGCTGAAAATAAGATTGTACAGAAAAAATTACGCAAATTCATCCAGTATTTATAAGAAAAAGTAAAAAAACAATTTTACGTATCGTTAACATTTTGTAACCAGTTTTGGCAAGGGAGATAACTAGTTTTTTTTTTAAGATTGAAAAATACAAGATGGCGACTACCGATAAAAATAGTTTTTTATTTAAATTTAATAAATACTGGATAAATTTGCGTAATTTTTAGTGTACAGTCTTCTATTAAGCTACCACATAAGTACATAACAAAGTTTATACATTTCTTTAGCTATTTATTTTATAGATGTCATGGTGAAACAGCAGAAGCGCCTTAGTTGTTGTCTAGATTTACTATTGTTTGATCTTTAAAAAGAATTATATTTTCTGATAACATAATTAATTACTGGTAATCCTTTACTTACGTCTCCCCGTCTTATCCCCTGCCCCATCCCCCCTTAAGGCCACAGCAACTGAGACAAAACTAGATTCCTGTTGCAAATAAAATATCGCCAAGCGAAAATATATTCTCTTTTAAATTTTATTGGTTTCCCAGCTTGGGAGATGTAAAAAAACGAGAGAAAGAAAGGAAGAACGAAAGAACTGGCAAAGACTATATCGTGTCGAACCCGACTTTGTCCCGTTCCCACTTTTCAAATCTTCACACACTTGAAAGCATGGCGATTGAGGAAACGAATTAACCAGTTCCTTGTCTCTATGAAAGGTCACTGGAGTACACTCAACCTGCCTCTCTTCTCACTTGAACTGGTATATGAGCCAGTAGGACCATTTTTGCCGCCAAAAACGAAGAAGAAAAAAAAACTGCTATGAATACAAAATCTCTGCCAATGCCGGGAGAACAGGAGACGAAGTTTCGTCGCTCCCAAAAACAACAGAAGAAGCGAAGAATCAACTAAGGTTTTAGATAAATGACATGCAAATACCTGCATATTGGAAATTACCAAATCGTTTGGTATCGCTACTGAGATAAGGAGAACGTAATTCACCGCCTTGGATATATTTTGATGGATGCCAAAGGCATATTGAAAATAGTCAACTGATCAGATTGCCACGATAAACGAAACCGAGGAGAATTACTATTGGACTATTCTTACTACTGACTACAATTGTTCAAAGATGTTGAAGACATTTAAACGTCTCTTCTCATGAACTTTGAAGGTACGTCGGCAAATTATAAGTTCAGACCTTTCTTTCCTTCAGGCTGATGTTTTATAGATATGTACATGCATTATTTGCCGCATATTTACTAAAAATCCTGTTCCTGTTACTTTTGTTCTTTTATCTTATTCCTCCCTATATTTTTTGTAAATAAACTGTTTATAAACTCCTTAACTTGTGTTGGTCTTTCGTTCTTTCACAATGTTCATTGTCTGTATATCCTCATTTTACAGGTGTCTTGAGAAAGAGTCCACATTCCACTTTTGTTCAGTGTGTAAACATGCACTAGGTTGTATGTTTTGGTGGTGCATGCAAATAGCAGGCGTTGTAGTTGATAGATGTTCGGCCAAAGAAAAAAGGGAAGGGGGCACAGAAGAAATGGAAAATATGTCTGATTGTGAGTTAGACCACACAGAAATTGTCTTTCGTTTGAAATAAAATAAGTTTCTCATTAAACAGGGAATCATGCTAAGATCAACCCATTTGAGAAAAGTAATGCTGCTAGATGCTCCAAATACACCCCTTTGAGTGGACACTGTCTAGATATTATCTCTAGTGGATATCTCAAGTACCCAGTTTTTGGGTGGTCGAATGGTGACCACTGAGAAAGAATCTAAGATTTCCTGTCAGAAGTGAAAATATCCCAGGAAAGGAGAAGGGGAGGAGTCAGAGCCGGCCCTCTGGGCATAACACAGGCAGTTGGTTTTTCTGAGAGCTGGCAGTCAGTTTGGCCGGTGTACTCCTCCAGGCAAGATGAGCCCTTGGAGCTTTTAGCTACAGGATTGTGTTGATTGGACTTGGATAAAGAATCTCATTTTGCAAGTCTGCTATTAAACCTAAGACAACCAGTACTATTTTAACCTCCAAAAGAAAATAAACCCCTGTTAATTGTTTTTAAACTGGAGTTGTGTTTTTTGTTTAGAAGGAGAACTCCTTTGTGGCAGCACTGACTGAATTGAACAACAACTTTGGACCGGCAGCAGTGCAGTGAACGCATTCATACATGTTCATACTGTGTATATGCATACTTGAACATGAGAACCTAAATCTTATCTTTTATTCTTCTGTTATGTGACTGTCTTGCTGTTCCCAAGGAGACGCGAGCATAACAGTGTGAATAAGCAAACACAAACGTTACCGACTTTCAGTAGTAACAGACATACACCTATAAATAAATACTTTCTCCCTTATTTTACTCCATATTTCATGCCTTTGATAAAAACAATTGATACAATATATCTAAATACATGAAGTATGAAACAGGAACAATCTACCCCTGTGATTTAACTAAAGGAATCAGTTTAAAATTCCAGAATGGTAAACGATTACAACAGAAGACACCTGAAGTTCGGACAGTAGTCAAATGTTGTGAATATAACAACCATAATGAGGATGTAAATAACCATTTCTTTAAAGAGATATGGAAGTCTGAACTCTGATCAGCTATGCAGTTTCTGATAGCAACATTGGTTTGGTATTTTATTTAATTGTCAAATTCATAACGCTGCATATTTTAGATTTATCTCAAATGCTATCAATTCTCATTCAATTTATCGAGTTTCATATGCTTAATATTAGGTTGAAAAAAAGGGCTGTGTGCCGGGTTAAAATACTGATTTATTATGCAACTATTCTTCAGAATAAATGCCATCATATTCCAGGACCTTCTGCTAACGACCTGCAAACTTTCAGATTTGGTCTAAGTACCAATTCTTTGGCTTTGAATTGAGAAATTCTTGAGAAACTTTTTCAACTTCATGGAAAGACTCAAATCGGTGATCCTTCATAAAATGCTGCATTGATCAGAATAGATTGTAGTCAGTAACATTTGGATTATAAGCTAGATACAACAGAACTTCCACACTTTCCAATTCTTCAATATTGTTGCTGTTTTTTCTGGCAGTATGCAGCTTTGCATGAAGGATTTCCGATTTGAGTCTTCTGATGAAGTTTAAGAAGTCTGTTAAAAGATTTTTGATTCCAAGCCAAGGATTGGTACTTTGACCGAACCCAAAAGATTAAGAAGGTCATGGACAAAAATGGTCTTTATTTGAAGAATAGTTGTTTTAATAAATTCTTGCATGATAAATCATTATTTTAACATGGCGTACAAACCATTTCTTCAACCTAATATTTAGAAATATTGCTCATTGTTACATATTGTAGTAATATATTTTTTAAGTTAAATGTACATGGAGTTATTAGGTATAATTCAGAAGGTTTGATCCGGGTTCACCTATCGGCTGACACAAGGATAGCTAACGGATTTGAATGTAATATCAGTTGCATTTTTGAACTTAAAGAAAAGAATCATCATTTGAATAGATAGAGATGCTTAGACCAAAAGTAACACATACTTAAGAAAAGTGGATCACAAAGTTAATATATAAGTTATATATATATAAAACTCAATGTATGTGTATATGTGTGTGATGTTTGTGTTTCCTATAGAAAGAAAGGTTAGAGAATCTACATAAAATCTAAAAGTATATTATGTAAAATTTACCAGGGAAGACAATGGAAATGTTCCCGGATTTCTAAGTGCACCCCTAAGGGGGCTATAAGGGCTTAACTCCTTTAAAACTTCAATATATCCTATTTTGATGAAATTTATATTATATGTATGAAATTCTCAGGGGAAAATAATGGAAGTGTTCCCGAATCTCTACGTTACCCTCTATCTGCTGAATATCTGTGCCTCACCTCTAAATGACCCATGGGGATAGAACCACTTTAAATTTCAAATACGTATATCTGATTTAATGAAATGTAAACCATATGTATAAGACACTAATTCTGAGAGTTTGCCGATATTTCAGCTTCTCACTATATTATTGGCAGTATAAAACAAAGAAAGTAATATGGTGTTATAGATATATAGAACAAGACGTACATAGTAATTATCCTTATACAATCCCGAGCAACGTCAGGTATCCAGTTAGTAAAATATATATTTTAAGTGAAAATAGTTGCCATCACCATCTTCCTGTATAAATGTTCAAGCTACCATTTAAAAGACTATACAACAATATTTACCAAGGAATGCAGCCTCACAAGTTTAATCTCACACACCCTAATTTTTAATTCATCGATTTTTTTTTCTTCTTCAAAATTAGTTGCCAAAATAAACAAAAACTTGAGAGTTCAGTCTGACATCCGATTTATCTTGTTGCTGGGAGAGATTTCTATCTTAATCAAAGTTTGAAGTGAATGCAAACAGTTTGGATAAAAAAAACTGACCCATACCGTTAAATTTCATTCTCTAATATAAATTTTGCTGAAGACAAACATGAGAAAAACTGCCTTGATACCGGTTTAGTAAATATAACTTACCATAAAAATAAATTAGTGAAATATCTTGATTTTTTTTAAAGAAAAGATTATCGACTCAAGTACCAAGTTATGCAACCATATATGCATAGATTGATGCTTGAGTCAATAAGATTTTCTTTAAAATATATTTCACTGATTTATTTTCATGGTAGTTTATATAATTTTTTACAAAATAGGTATTAAAGCATCAAGAACTTCTGTCATTACTATCCAACAGTGTTACCGCTGTCGACCAAGGGAAGATTCTATTAGAAATGTGTGCACAGAGTGATTATGTATAGAAATGAAACTTGGCCAGTGAGGGTTGAGGATATGTGCTACATGGAGAGAAATGATATAAGAATGGTACGATAGGTGTATAGTGTGAGTCTTAAAAACAGGCTTAGATCTGATAGACTCGGAGGAATATTAAATCAGGACAGTATAGGAAGATGTGTAAAGAACAATGGTCACATTGACAGAATGGGTGAGAGTTCTTGGGTTAGATGTAGAACAGTTGAGGTAACAGGGTCAGTTGGTAGGGAAAGGTCAAGAAAAACATAGGAGGAAGTGATAAGGATGGATTTGAGAGAAAGATAGATAAATAAAGACCTGGCCAGTGATAAGTTAGTTTAGAAGTCAATTTCTAAAAGCCATCCAACACTTATCAGCATGTAAAACAGATGTTTTACCGAATATGATGATGATGATGACAACTTTATGCAAATAATTTTAAAGAGAAATGAAAGAAAGGAGGAAAACAACCACTTTTTTCTGTTGGGCTTGTGCATGTCCTGAATATTACTGATTCTCCTTTGTAGAATGCTTAACCACTGGTTAAGACTGGTTAAGAACAATTGCTTTAAAAAAGAAAGCTATGTGATGAGCTTCAGAAGCAATGAATGTAGTTAAAGATGTCATTAAATCTAAAAACGAAAATCATCAAAATGTGTTTCCCTATTTGTAAATATTTCTCATAGTACCCAGAGGTGCTTATTTGGTTTAATAAATACCATTGTGGGCTATGGAATCGCCTATGCTGAATTCAAATCATCTATGGATAAAACAGCGACTTGTGTTCAACTAATCGTATACAAATAATAGGTATTGTGTTTTGGCATTAAATGACCAAAACGATGTTTATCTAAATGAATAAATGTGAAAGTTGGGCTCATTTTTCGCACTAAGAGTGAGGTCAAAACACCTTATTTCAAGTTAATTCAAATTTACACAAACGCAGCACGCTATCTGTTTTATATACTGTTTAAGTATGTGATCTCAGTAATAAAGTTATCTAATTTGCATTTTGCTGCGTAAAAAGATACTTTATTAAGTAACTATACTTTGTTATTGTCTTTGTTATTCAACGATTGTTTTAATTTTGATATAACAAATAGTTCTGTTTTAGAATATCGTTTTATTACGTAGACAAATGCAAGTCAACATAATTCAGAAATACCAATGATGGTGAGTTCTTCTGCTTGGTTATAATGGCAGAGCAATTGTTTATGCACCACTATTGTTCTTTTCTTGCCTATTCTTTGGAAGAACTGAGTTGATTTTTTAACAAGTTGCAATCCATTTATAAATTGTAAGTTAAATTTATTTAAATTAATTTATTTATTTTCTTTACGGTCATATTTAAAAGGTAAATTTTGTATCAAAATTACCAAATGTTAATGTTTATCTATTATTTATATAGATGAACATTAACATGCGAAGGTGTGTGTTTCAACAATAAAATGTTTATTTAGTTTTGTTTCAAGTATTTTTTTAGAGAACTTTGCAAAGTGATAGCGAGCTGGTGAAGCCATCTAGTATGCATCATAGCAAACCAGAGACTTTGTAAGTTGGTAGACTATATTACTTGCAGAAAAGGGAAGTGCTCATTTTTCCAAAACAGAAATGTTCCTTTTTAACAACATAAGAAGATTGCTTGCTTTTCAACTTTGGCCATACATCAGATTATTAGAGGAAACAAGACATATAAGACAGCTGATGTTTGATTTAAACTCTTGGAAGTTGTCTCGAGTTGAGGAAGGAAAGAAGACATTGGCAGACGGTCCAACTTATTGATTGTTTGTTGAAGGTTGGCCAATGTGTATTGTGCTTCTCTTGTGAACTGGGATTTTCTTGAGCAAAAAAAATAAATAAAAAAATAAAAATCAATATACCTACATAAGCCCAAGGAGAGGAAAAAATCACTTATCTCAAAATGTTTTATTAATTTAAAAAAATTGAAATAAGAAAAAAAAATCATTAATCATTATATATATATATATATATATATATATATATATATATATATATCGTACGTTCTTTTAAAACAAAAAAGAAAAATAATGAACAAAACTATATTTCTATAAGAAATAAAAAGGTTTGGCTTGTCTATGATGAATAGCTAAATCGAATATTAAGCTGAGAGTGCTGTCATAAATACGGATAATAAAAACTTGACAGAATTAATGTCAGATTTGTCAACTACAGGCGAACAAGAGTGCTTTCTTTTTTGTTTTTATGTTTAATTTGATTTCAACCAAATTTGATGTGTGCTCAAATATGAGAAGAGAAATAGAAAGTTTTGCTCTTATATAAAAATAAGGAAAGAAAATCAGAAACATTTTGAAATATTTGCATATATACTGGCTTGTGGTGTGTATATCATGTGAGCAAAGCAGTTCAAGTTACCTACTATTGTGTAATGATTTACTCTATGTATGACTGGAAAGCCACAGAGAATTTATGCTTTATGAGTTTGAACACGTTTCCTGTGTAAAAGGTGAAGGTACAGTTGATCAGATGGTTTAAGATGTTTGCCAGGAGTTACAAATACCTTGACGATCACACCAGATAAGGCAGGCCTAAATCCATTAATTCTGAGGCCATGCTCCAAGCCAGAGAGGCAAATTCAGTGAGTAGTACTCAGAGAGTATCAGACAAGCTGAGCATTTCACAATCCGGTGTGGTTCTTCACCATAACTAATTGTTCAAAATATTGCATAACTTTTAACTCACTCTAGCCACTACTACTATTATTATATAATGAGGGCCATGTTTGAATGGAAAAGTTTGAGTGACACTATTAAGAGTAAGAGGTGACGCCAGACAGAAGTTGTTGGATGTAGCAAGATGAGCTATTCATCTATCTGTTTGCTTTTCTCTCTCTCTCACACATACACAAGTGGCCTGTCTCTCTGATGTTTTTTGTGACTGTCTCTTTTTTAAATAAACTTTTATTTTTTATAAACGTCGGCGACCGAGTGGGTTTATCAGCAGACAAATAGAACCTGGGTTCATGATGATGACATGGGTTTATAATGGTTTATACATGTATCAGTAAGTGAAAATCTAACACTACTACCATGGGTGCAGTATTGGCCTAATGGATACTTATATTAAAGAGTAGCAGTCATCTTAATGGAAAGGTTAGGTGTTGGAGAGAGTTGCATCGAATGGAAGTTACTTCAAAAGGTTATATTCTTTGTATTTGAGTGACAGCCAAAAGCATGGGTTTTTACATGATGAAAGGTTAAAATGTCATAATCAAATTGTAATTTTGAGAGGTTGTATTTTCATGTATAAGATGACAGCTGTGAGAAAGTACTCACCAATTGTGTTTACAATTTGGAAGATATGTTTCAGGTTGAATTGGCAACTAAAGAAAATTATTTGTTTAGACAACTGAATTATCAAGAAAGCAATTTATGTTGACAAATTAAAAAGGTCACGAAGATGCACCTGCCATATCTTATGAATATACTTATCTGTCAAGAAATAGTAAGGCGTGCTATTCTTGGAATAAGACCCAGCCTACATATTGTGGCTTGGATTTAGGGCTATCTATTCGGGTGAAACAAAGGCTCTCATCTGACACGATTTGTAATTGGGTAGCGAATCACAAAATTAATCTCAAATGAAAGTTCACAAAAGAATTGATACTTGAAGAGCTCATCAGAAGACAGTCAGTCAGTCCAAATGATACAGAATGAGAGAGGGACCGTAGTTGGGTTAGCAATGAAAGCAGGAATAAAAAAAGGACAAAGAATTCTTTCCAAATTTTACTTCCTACGGGACAAAGGCAAAAGTAAATTTGTAAGTCCCCTAACCAGGACTTAGCACCAATTAAATTACAACAAGAGCAACTTCATTCCAATAAATATTTGTTATTGTTCACGGTGAGTTTTTCTTGTATTTGGATTGTCGACAGAATCAACCCCTTACCCAAGTTTTCGACACAAAAATTCTGCAGATCTTTTAAACATGGCATGAGTGTAAAATGATTGACAGAGCAACCAGTCAGAATGCATGTGGTCTTGGTAGTATGGGACTACATTTAATGTTGTGAGAACCAGAAGACAACACTGAGTGACCTTCACAGCACATAGGACCACACAAGTAAAATATTCATTTTTAGCTTTATTTTGAATAAAGTTATTTAAATAAATATTGTCCCTAGAATTCATAAAACTAATACTTGCAATTATTGGCTGTTAACATCCCATTGAAAATATTTCTATGTCCAAGTTCTCAGTCCTGTAAGGAATTACGAAAGATTGGCTAAAACCGCTTTTTTTTCTCATTTAAATGCCTTGACTTTTCGAGGGATTGTTATTAAACTTGACAATATGGTTACAATTATTTTGTTCTTTAATGTTATGTTAACACATCACTCAGTAAATCTCGGGCTGATATATAGATGGCACCACCAATAAAAAAAAATACATGATTTTTATAAAGTACTAACCTTCAAATGGCATATGTCAAAATTTGAGCCCAATCGGTTTCTTAATTTACAAATTGCAGTTATTTAAGTGAAGCTACTGTTGCAAATTTTCAAAACAATGGAAAAATCTGAAATGTGTGTGTTAATAAAGCATTGCTTTCTGTTGAGAAAAAATACTGTTCGAGCGAAACAATGGTTTCATAAAGATTATTCAGGCAATGCTTCGTCGGAAACCATGGCTAAGTGGTTGCTGACTTTAAACACGGGTCGTACAGACACAAATGATGCTGAATGCTCAGGTTGCCAAAAGTCAGCAGTTATCCCGGAAAACATCGAAAGTCAACAAACTCGTTTTGGCCTGTCGTAAATTAAAGTTGTGTAAGATAACAGTTGAAGATATCAGAAGGCTGTGTATTCCTCATTTTGCATGAACATGTGTCAATGAGAAAGCTGTGTTAAACGTTGGTGCCGCATTTGCTCACAGTCGATCAAAAACAACAACGCATCAATGATCCAGAGCAGCGTTTGCAACTGTTTCAACAAAACAAAAAAGTTTTTGCGTCAATATGACAATTAGTGACGCATGGATCCACCACTTTACTTCAGAGTCAAATCGCAGTCAGCTGAGTGGACAGCAGCAGGTGAAAGCCGTCCAAATCAACCAAAGATGCAAAAATCAGCAGGCAAGGTTTTGGTCTCCGTATTTTGGTATGCACAAAGTATTTTTTTCATCAATTACCTTGAGAAAGGAAGAACCATCAATAGCAAATATTAAATCACTCAGAAATGGCCACAAATGTAGAAGTAAAAAGTGCTCTTTCACCAAGACAATGCAGTGTGTCACAAGTCGATCACAACGATGGCAAAACTACATGAATTGCACTTTGAATTGCTTGTGCACCCACCCTATTCTTCAGCAACTGCAGATCTCAAAAGAATGCTCAAGGGAAAGAAATTTGGTTTCAGTGAAGAAGTGATATTGGAAACTAAAGCATATTTTGAGGCCAAAGACAAATCGTTCTACAAAAAAGGCATCAAATTGTTAGAGAAACATTAGAATTAGTGTATTACCCAAGAAAGTGACTCTGTTGATGAATAAAGTTGAATTTTGCCTAAATGTTGTTGGGTGTTGTTAGTTAGGCCCGGTACTTATTGAGTGATCTGTTATTTGTGCTAAAAATAATGCTCTGCATGCATGGTTATTGTTTAATTATATAATAATAATAATAATAAAAAGGTATACTCATTCAAAATTATGAAAAAAAAACATGGATGGTGAATTTAATTGTAATACAATTGACACACGTAATTACAGACATGGGAATAATTATTATTACCTGAATGTAAATTTCAGGAGTTATTTCACTTCAAATGTGATGTTTTAGACGTATTTACAAATAGATTTAAACATTTCGATTTATCATTTTGTGGGTTGTTGTGCAGTATGAGAATACAAACATCATTTGAAGCGGTATGGGACATTAAGTTAAAGTGTTCTTATAATGCTCAAAGGCGAATATATGTACACACTTAATAAATTAAATTTGTTATCTCTTCATGTTGTTGGCATTAAAGTTGTATTTTGGAAGTTCCTTGCCTGAAATGTGCGACCTATCATGTGCTAGTCTAATCTGGCACTGACATGATAGCAAAAAAAGGGGTGTATGGTAATGGCCACATCAAGTAACCGAAATAAGATAACCAGAAACTCCTCAAATAAAAATACCAAACATTGCTAACATGGATTTACCGAAACTTTACTAGTTTGAAAAGTTCCTAGAGCTATTGATTGGAGAAGAAAAAAAGAAACAAACAAACAAAAAGCATCGACACCTGTATCTACAAAAACGTATCCGATTAGAGAAAGAAGGCCATCTTTTTCACTGGCGAATTACCAAGAAGAATCAATTTATTTTTATTAAAATAAAAAATTTAAATAATAATACATAAAAAAATAATTTAATGTAACAATTTGATTTTTTTCAATAAAGCAAAGAAGAAATATCATGTTCTAATTATCTCTCCTGCTGACTCCCTCTATAAAAAAAGAAAAGAATTATGGGTGTAAGGACAGACTTGCCAGAAAACCAAGATGGCCGCTAACTAATACAATATTCCTTGACGTAACAGAAGACTCAAAAAATATGCTAAGAATATGATGAGCCAGTCTGTATATTAGCCATCATTGATTATCTATGTTGAATACTGTGATTCTGCCCTTACTAAAAACACTGATTACAGTTTAAATATGTAGCAAAAGAGATATATTTTCAAGTTATATATATATAAGTTGGTCGGATTTTTGCATTTACACCCATATCGAAATGCATCTGACAAATCGATATTCGTTTCTGACTATAAACTTTTTTTTTCCACTATGTTCTTTGCTAACTAATAACGTCTTTCACTTTAGTTTCTGAAAATACTTATTCCAGCCAGGAATAATGTTAAATATGTTAAATAATGTTAGATATCTTTCTTACTAATTCTAACTGGCTCACATCCTAAAAAATGTCTTGCTATTTTGCTATCTATTTCGGCTATCAGATAAATAATTACATGTGTTTACATTTTAATTATTCCCCTATTTATTAACATTACTTGTATCCCATGATTTATAATTTCAGTGGTCTTTCCCTTAAATGATATCTGTGGTTGATTATTACTAATAGATTTATTAAGATGTAAGCGGATCATTATTATTCCTGTACAATGCATTGCTTTTATGGTAAGTTGACACTTATCTACTGAAATGGTTCTTTCCATAAATATTTTTACTGTCTTTTATAACAAATGTCACATAAACAAACCCAAATGTTCTTACAAACATAAAATCCATCATTTAGGCTTTCTTAATATACACATTATTTTTTTGTAATAATAATTATTACAAAGTCTGTTGTCATTTAATTTGTGTTCCTTTACAAAACTATTTCATTTATTGTCATACTTGCGAATATTAATATCTATTAATAAATAGATAACTTTCATTATTACACATTGAATTTTTATTATTTTCCTTTTTTGAATATTTCTTGAATACTTATTGAAATCATGAATAAAATAAAGGAAAACTACGACGAATTTTTAACATTCCTATTTAAAATCAAAAACGAAAAATGTAAACATAAACTATGTTATGAATTTATTTTGTGTGTGCAAGGTCTGCTGTCTTGATTTGTCTCTATTTCTGTTCCGATTCTGAGAGGTTGATTATTATATTTATATACAAGGTGGTCCAAAAAGATATAACTATCATTTAGTAGCATTCATTATTGAAAGGAAAACTTGACATTTTTTTTGTCATAAACCTGTCTTACAGGCATGTAATTTTTGTATGGCATAATTTTTTCCCCTGTATGCCACCATTTTGTTAGAACAGCTCAATAATGTTTAATGTGCTATCCAAGCTCTGGAGCCATACAGTGTTATTCCATCCTGCTGATAAACCACAGTATACATGTCAATTTTCATAGGAATGACAGCAATAATACAATTCAAGATATAATGATAATAAATCTTATATCTAGAATCCCTATTCTAATTTTGATCAAACGTCTAAAATTTAAGCCTTAAGCTCAACGGAACTTGAGTAGAAATTAAAATTGGTGCTTAATGACTATGGATCAAATTGAATACAAATCTTATATATTTAATTTTTCAAATAGGACTTTTACCCATACTATGCCCCTAAAAACCCTTTAAAATACTCCAAAGAAAATGAAGTTTGGTGAGTATTTATTGATATCTAATACCTATTGTTAAAATTTCACAAAAATCGGAGATATCTGAATTTTCACGAAGGACTTTCACACACTTTTGCTTAAAACTAAATTAAACGAAATATAGCCCACATTTGGACCCTTACGCCTAGCATCTATATTCTAAAATTGATAATGATCAGCTAATTAGTTTAGGAGTGAATCCTGTACATACAAATATATAACTAACTTCATAAAGACAGAGAGAGATATAAGAGAGAGAGAATGGGAAGAGAGAGATATGTCTTTGAAACATTGTCTTTGCTCAGCAGAAATGCACACGCTATCATAAAACCTATCAATTTTGATTCCATCTGATTTTCCCCCTTTTTAGGGTCTTCCTTCATTTATTTTATAAAACTATCGAGAAATGGCATTTTTAATACAATTTTGGTGTTTTTAAGGAATAGGTATCCAGAGCAGACGTGACGTAAGCAGTTCCGCCGTTACAAATTTTACCGAAATATACAAATATAAAAGGTGCTTTACTTTTTTGTTACCAGACGATTTTAATCAAATAAAACAATCGATTTCCGACTTTAATACTTCTCACACTTTTTATTTTGAAATTGCGGATACCAGACGACCTTTTAATCAATTAGGAAAATCATTTTTTTATACCTTTTGTGTGTAATTTTTTAGATACTTTTGCTTGTATTCTTTTTTTGGATACTTTTGTTTGTACTCCCAATTTCATCTTCCCTTTGCACACTTCTCTCTCCTTTCCGACTGATTTCGCTCTGCCCCCACCTTAAACATTTTGAATTTTTTTTTATCCATTTTATTTACACCAAACTGTTACAAACGTTTGCTTTGTATGTTTTATCTGCCCAGCTGTTTTATTTGCTTTTTTACGCAAACTGTCGGGTTAGGATTAGGAAAAGTACAAATTTAGCCTCTTATGAAAAAAGTACAGACTAAAATACAGTCATAACAAAGATGAAAAAACAATTGACATGACAGTTTGCATAAAAAACACTAAAAAAACAAACGTTTATAAAACAGTTTGCATTAAATACATTGGAAAAAATACACAAATTAAATTTCTTTTATAATCTGTATATATCAAGTTTGGTTTTACAATATACATGTGTTTACAAACGTTTATCAGATAAAATTGATGATCTAGCATCATGACAAATGTTGGAAAAGAATACTACTTCCAATATGAATGTGACAAAATCCTTGTGCATCTGGCTGGTTTGACTGACTTTAACAAAGACTACCCGGCTGCTTTCTATGTTCTCACTATGTTACAACATAAGGTGTCATCTAGCAACTATTTGAAATGCCTTAAAAAGTCGACCAGTGCGTGCAATCAAAAGTTCACACTTTCATCAAGCAAGATGGGGGAGGAGGATCATAATCAAGGCTTGTGACAGTTATCGGTTTTGTTATGAAAACTTTCAAAGGTTAAGTGATACGGGACTAGGGATGGTTTGAGCTGAGACTCATACATCTTGCAGTCTAATCTAATGGATTCAGTGTTAACTAATGTTATAATAAAATATATACTTTTTAAAGACACAAATGTCTTTGTAAGTTTTGTATGCAGTCATTTATTCTAGCATAATGAAGGTGCCAGTCCTTGGAATTATAGAGCACTTTCTCAGATCAAATGCTAACCAGCGACATCAGTACTAAAGTTTTGTAGATCTGTAGATACATGTGCAGAGCTATTGACAGAACAACTAGGTGGAATGTATATGACCATTCTGGCATTGGAGCATATTTAGTGCTAAGTCATCCAGAATACAACATTGAGTGACTTCCTAGGCTACAAATGTATTACAATTAGATGCATATGATCACTCTGTATTTTATCATTTGATGTATCTGGTGAATTATTCAAAGGTGACTTCCTGAGGTCGTTATAAGATCAATTTCTATGTCATTGGGTGACATTCAAACACATAACAGAAAATTGTTTTTTCTTACAATTTTGTTCTACAATTTTACCAATGTTAGATGTCTTAATGAAAAAGGAGATGAAAACGATTTTAATTTAAAATATATTTTATTCAACTTAATTAATGGACTTCCATTTCCTTATCTATGACTTGCTTCTGGTCGGATCATCCTCACGATAGAGAGGGGATCTAAGTTCTCCTAATTCTCCAGATCTTACATGACATACACTAAAATGCATGCAGTAACTTCATATAATTTCAAATCTTTTCTGCGTCACATGGTTAAACTAACCAATCAACTCCACCTCCTATGGGGGCTGCAACTGACCCCAAGGCTATCCTCCATCAACTATACCACATAACTTATTGTACCTTGCCACTGTCTCCACACCTCATTTAAAAAAAGAAAATTGCCACCATATAATATCGAACACTGGGTCAATGATGCCAGTTACGATAAAACTTGCAAAGAAAGGAACTATAATTTTTAATCAAGATAAAAGCTCTCAGCCCCAGTTTGATTTCTTAGTACTAATCTGTTAATGGATAGCCACTAAAATAAACAAAACAACATTGTTGTCACTTAATGGATAGACAACCTACAATGCTTAATATTTTCAATTAGAATAATACCAAATGATTGAAAAAGATTGATTTATGTGTACAGGAGGCTAATACAAAGTGACCCCACCCCACCCACTCCCAATAAATGCCACCCATAGAATCAGTAATAAAATTCATAATCCTTTCTGCAATACCACCATATTTAGTACAAATAAACTTCAGTCTATGCCCAACATGGATGTCTTTGTTTTATCACCATTCAATATCAGTCATGATCAATACCGAGCATTAGCTAGTGATCGTTAAGAACTTTTAGGCAGACGACGAGGTGTTGTGAAGGATGAACAGTGGTTTCAACAGTATGGGGAAACTTCTCACACTTAAAATCACTCGTTTGAATGGCTGCAGGGAGACTTTGGTGATCGTCTCATCAGTAGGAGGTGTGATCTTGATTGGTCTTTTCACTCACCTAACCATAACCTCACAGATTTTATCTGAGATTATCTCAAAGATAATGTCTATCCCAAGACTATTCCTGAACTGAATAGGGCCATCAAAGCCAAAATCAGAACAGAAAGGATTTTGAACATTATATTTTCATTGGTGGCATTTTTTTTTTTGGGGGGGGGGGGGGGGGAGGGGCACCCTGCATTTTGAAAAAGCTGCTTGTGCTGTATTTTTGATGGGGACTATGTTGTTGTCTGACTTTTGGAGGTCGGGATGACAATATTCTTGAAAATACTTTTCACGAGTAGCTGGTTTATTCATGAAGTATATATATTTTATGTTTTATTAGCTACTAGCAGGACCCATGCCCCAGCGTTGCCGGTGAGAGAAATAAATTAAATTAAAAAAAATAGAAGTGTTAAAGTATAAATTAGTTAAAAAGAAGTTGAAAAGAACCCTGTAAGTAATTTAGGTGATCAATATAAGATATATTTTGAATACAACAAAATAGGTTTCTCTATGTTTCGGGTGCCCCCCCCCCTACCATTGTAAGTAGCGGGTTATTCGTAAAAATAAAAACCATTGTACCCCCCTCCCCCCAAAAAAGTAAATATGATACAAGAATATGTGTGAAGCTTTCCAAAGTTAGTGAAGGGAAAATCCTTCTAGACTGAGGCAATTATTATCCCAATCCGGAATGCCCATTTTGGTGGGAGATTGAATTTACCAACGTTAAAAATCAACCTTTATTTATTGACTGTTAACTAAACTACACTTTTACCATTGACTATGTTGTTGCTATTTAGTTTGAGAGAAAAGAATAAGTATAGTATCATAACACTTCAATAAAGTATATCCGCTATCCATTTTCTAGATGGACTGACAGGTGAATAACTGGGGGATGATGTACATGTATGTGGTTCATTGTTTGATATTTTCGTTCCGCTAAGTTAAGCTTAATAAAAAAAACATTTTAACTTAGCAAATGGAATACTAATAATGTAATATGAAAGTATCAGTGTAATGTATCATATTTTCAGTTGTTTGAGGCTGTGAATACCAACTACTTTATGAACGCTTTTAAAATATTGACGGGGGGGGGGGTAATTTGGATCAGTGAAAGTAAGACTCATAATAAGCAAGAAATCTTTTTATACTCAAAACTTTATTAAAACCAGTTGAACATCAATAAAGATAAACACAACTGGACATTTCAATGAAAAGTCAGTCTAATTGGTGCTTTTTTGATGCCATTCATGACAGCGGCACCACGCTGTGAAGACGAGTTTGTGACCCAAATTAACCCAGTGACCCAATCAACTCCTGAGTTCCCTAATAATATTTAGTAAGCAAATGATTATTTCGTATTGGCAAAAAAAATAAAAAGTGGAAATTTTTTGGGGGTTGGGGGTGGTGAGAAGTTTGATACATATAAAAAATATAAAAAGTTTTTTGTGTGAATATCCGATGTTTTTTTTTTTCGAGTAAAAGAAAAAAAAGAAAACTTTAAGTTACTGTTAAAAATATGTTATTTTAAGAATTTTTTTTAAGTTGAAGAAAGAAGCATGTATTTAAAAAAAATAAAAATATAACTATGATTATTATTATATTATGTTTATATGTAATATTTAAGAATTTATAAGTGTAAGTTAACCCCGTGACCCAAATAACCTCTGAGTTCCCTAATGTTGAATAAGCAATTGGTTATTTCGTATGTGGCCAAAAAAAAATGTAAATTTCTGAATAAAATGTTTGGAATGTAGCTTTTTGTTTCCATAACCTTTTAGATTGTAGTATTGGTAACCTTAGTGAGAGGAGTTTAAAATCTATCCTAAAAAAAAAAAGGTTTCTTTTAAAAGATTTTCAAGTGGTCTTAAATTTTTGATCAGGAGTGTATGTAAATTAGGTGATGATACTAGCAAATGAGTGTCTTTCTCTAAATGTTCAGAGACAAAAGAAATATTAGAGAGTGGTTGAATCAACATAGACTGTGAGCGGGCGAGAGAAATACAGAGATAGCTGAGAGAGAGAGATGGGTGACTTGTTCAGTTAATTATAAATTACAGCTAATTGGAATAATTAAAACAGAATTATTTTTCAAACATAATTCAATCTTAGAACTTTTATATATTTTAGCATGTATTTTGCGTTCTTAAAGTATATAAGAAAAAAGCCTTAGGGAAACAAACGTTGATTAATTCACATTTAGTACAAGAATATATATTTAAATATTGTACTTACCATTCTTGCTTTTCCATCTGTAGAATCCTGGTTGATAATAATTATGTATCTTGAAGAGTTGACTACTCCATGTCTACATAAAAAGTCCATTAAAACCTGTGTGATTTATAATCCAGTTTTGTCCGTAACAAACAAAAGAAACACAGAAAGTCTGATGAGCTGAAAATGTTTATTACTTGTTAATAAAAATGGTTGCCACAGTAATAAAATTGCATAGTTTTTTTTTTCTTTTTTGAAGTTTTTTGGGGAGAAGTTTTTTTATTTTTTTTAATACAATATCTGAATGCTTGCAGACCGATTTTCTAGAATAAAAGATTTGTTCATTTACTTGCCAATGAGTCGTCCACATTTATTTTGAGGGGATATTTTTCCCCAACCAAACAAGACTGATTTCCAGAAGACAGGCTTTCAGCTTGTATTATGTTATCTACGAAACAAAAATCAATGCCCCGTCGTTTTGTCCAAACGTTTTTGAAATGCTGAAACTGATTTCAATCAAACTTTGCAAATAATCGATGTATTGGCCTAGTTTTATCGACAAAAAATGGCTAATACGGAGTTGGGGACGGAAAAGAAAAAAAAAGATATAGGTAAAAAAAAATACCTTCCATCCATTGAAAAACACTTTGCAAAACAAAAAAAAAATCAATTTGGTGGAATTAACAAAAAAAATCAATTAATCTAATCTGAAAAACAAGAAATATAAGCATTAGATAATTAATAAACAATCAACATGTACTTTATCCCAAGATGATTTGATCCAAAATTGTGTTTATAGTTAGCATTAAAAGTTACTTAATCGATTTTTGACATTGATTATGTAAACATATAAAAAAAGCCCCCCAAAACACAAAAATGATATTAAAGTTCATTTTACGATCATATGACCAAGTGTTAATTATTTTTATATTAATAAAATTAATGTGTTTAAAAGAAAGTAGACATTTAGATATCTAGCATGGAACGCTAAATGAGAGTTCAGTCAAAATTTCACAGAAGGTTACAGACTATGACAAAAGCACATGAAGAAGGCAGGAGAGTACAAAGGCCGAAACGCGAGGAAAACGGTAACAACCAAGATTAAGAAAACCACCCAAAACATGTAAATAATATAAATAACAATAAATATGGTAAAACAAGTATACACCGTCTATCAAAAAATGACGGAAAACAAATTATGCTTCGATAGTGTCTGTACTAATGTTAATATTCATATAAAATCATTTCTCAATCAGTGAAGTTCAAGAAAAAAGAAAAGAAACGTCTCAAACTGGAAAGTTTTAAAAAAGGAAAAAGAAGGAAAAAACGTATCAATCGGTATAGAAAGAAGAAAAGAAAAAAGAATAAAAAATCTCATTATGGAAATAGAGTGAAGGATTTCTTTTCGAATTCATTTTAGACGGCGTGGAAGGTCAGACTTGCTATTTGCTTTCTCCCTTCCCCATAACACGTAAAATGGTTTCGCCCGGCAGTTTTTTTTACTTGCGAACTTTTGTGTGATGGGACGGATATATATTTAATATATATATATATATATATATATATATATATATATGAATGAAAAAAGAGTTTATATTGAATTACTATGTGATTGTTTAATTGAATTCTAACAAATGTTATGTTTCACAGTTTTTTTTAGATCAGTATTGATGATTGATATTATTCTCATCTTGGCTGTTATATTCACAACATTTCGGTCAATGTAACCCCCAACTTTGTTTAGATGCATCTTTTCAAACTAGGGAACTTTCTAGTCCCGACTCCAGCATAAAGATTTCTAAGTTCGACTAGAAGTTTCCCTAGTTCGGAAAAATTCACCTGCAGAAGATCAGAGGTTATATCGGCTAAAACGTTTTGAATATAACACCCGAGATGAGAATAGTAGTCCGAATAATCCTAATAATACAAATGCGATGTCATTCGAGGAAGTTGTGTGTATTGATACGAATATATAACACTTCAAATATTCGATTGTTTTAAATAAAATATAATTCCATTATAAAGGTACGACTGCACTGTTACATTTTTCTTAACTCCTTGTGCCGATTTTGCGTCTTTTGTTCACCTACTTTAGGCTTTTGGTTTGGAGCAAAGTGTAGAATCTTTTCTAATACATTTCATCTTTTCTGTTCTCGACCAGTGAAAGAGAAATCCTTGTAGACTGAGGCAATTTTAATTTTTGTTCCAATCCAGAATCCCCTTTTGGGGGAGCTGGATTTCCCCCACATTATAAACTGACCTTGTTGGGAGGCAAGTAAATAGAAAGTTTTGCCTTTTACATGTGTGCATATCACATCGTTTTTTCTCTAACATTGAAGGAAAAAAGGCATTGCATAAATCTAGGTCAGAGTAAGTAAAAGGAAATATACTTCATATATACTTTTATACTTTTGTTGAATTACACTTATTCACTTGAGGCATAAAGTTACATAAAGTTCTTAAAATCCAGTCAGAACCTTCCACACAGTTTTTATTTCCTGTATAAACTGACTTGTTAAGGTTAGGATAATTTTCTCTGCAGAGTAAAGTATCTGATTTTTTTATTTTTGGCAGACAGATCGATAAAGTTATTTACATCGGTTTTCTTCAGACTACTTTCCTCAACAACATTAACATTTATATTCCTACTACGTTTCGGCTGATGTGCCGTCCATTCTTCTTCAGATGTATTGTTCATTTGCAGTGATGTTTTTCCTGTATTTCTATATGATTGTTTTTGATTATTTGTGTATGTTAGTATTTACTTCCATCCCACCGCGGGAAGATGTGACACAAGGTCGGAAGGTAGAGATTTAAAAGTCACTGCCCAAGAGGAAGGACACTCTGGCCTACAAAAACTGCCTGAGCAGCCCTGTTGGCATTCCCTGGTAGAGGCGCTTCAGACGATTAGCAATAAACTAAACCTCTTAAAGAGAGAAGGTAAAGATTGGGAGTGTGGACTTCCTAGATTATTTGTGTATGTTTGTTTCTTTCCCAGACTTGACATATAGAAGGTGCCACTAATACAAAATCCATGATTTTTATAAAGTACTAACCTTCATATGGCACTTGTCAAAATTTGATCTCAAACGGATCATTAGCTTACACATTAGTTAAGTGAAGCTACTCTTGCAAATTTTCAAAACAATAGAAAATTCTGAATTTCATGTGTTGATAAAGCATTGTTTTCTGATGGGAACATACTGTTCAAGCAAAGCAATGTTTCGATAAGTGTTATTCGGACTCTGCTCCATCAGAAACAAGTTAAGAGATGGTATGCTGACTTTAAACACGGACATACAATCACAAATGATGCTGAACGGTCAGGGCTCCGAAATTCAGCAGAAAACATAAAAAAAGTCCACAAACTTGTTTTGGCCGATCGTAAATTAAAGTTGTGTGAGATAACAGAGAATTTGAAGATATCAGAAGGCTGTGTTCAAAGTGGGTGCCGCGTTTGCTCAGAGTTGATAAAAACAACCACACGTTGACGATTCAGACCATTGTTTGCAACTGTTTCAACAAAACAAAAAGGAGTTTTTGCGTCAATATGTGACAATGTATTAAACATGGATCCACAAATCGGCAGCTACAAACGACAACAACAGCAGTTTTGAATATCAGCTTGATTTCCTAGCTGGGCGCTGATTGACGCAAACATTTAACTTCGTTTCTGATTTGCCCAATCAGAAACAATATCTCATACGAACTGAGATAGGTCTCGGAGGTCATAAAAGACAGTGTTCATCACTGTCCCCCCTCTTTTAACCATGAGATGGCACAGCTATCTGACTCACCCACTGAGCCACCGGCTTCGGTGTCTACAAGACTCCCAAATCCAACATGGTGAAAGCCACACACGTGGACTTAACAATGTAACACACACATACTTACATAAACACATGAACTCGACCTGCCTTTAATTAAACAAATGCACATACGGACATTCTCCTAATATGCACTTCTCCGTTCCCTACATACGGGACATTTATACTACACATGAACTCTTCTAGACTATATCTCCTTCTGCTAACACCCTTCTCTCTCTCTCTCTATTTCTCCCTCTCTCTCTCTCTCTCTCTCTCTATTTCTCCCTCTCTCTCTCTAATAATTACATGTTAACGAAGATGGCCCAATGAAATTGTTTTAAACGTTAGGATTAGACTTTGTCTTACTAATCTACATATATTTATTTTTTTACCCCTTTCTCAGCTGTTAACTATACAACACTTTCACCTCATTTTTATTTAACTTTTTCTTTATACCACATTTTTTTAATGGGGTTTTGACAGTTAATTTAACTATTACGGTATCTTTGATAAGAATTGTAAAAGTTTAAATGCTTCCAAATCCCTTTCAAATTTCGAAACGTCACGAAGTAATTTCTTCTTTTTTTTTCAACTATTAACAAAAGATTAAACAGGTTGACTTGTTTACAAAGAAACGAAATGCATTTTTGTGTATTTAATTTCATAAATTATCTTTTTAAATAAGATTTAAAATGAAATTGTTTTTATGTTATTGCATTTTTTATTTAAATAAATAATCGATTAATAACGTGTAAGTCATGTAGATGCGAGAAACACACACACACACATAAGAAGTGGTCACACAATTTTATTAATATGAACATTGTATACAATTTTATTTAAAAACGGCTATTTCTATGCTGTCTTTGATTTAACAAAACAATGTTCATAAAATGGGATGATTTACAGAACTTGATTCCTATTTATGAAATTAGGGATTTATCAGATTTAAGGACATGTCCCCTCCTTCACACAAAATTTAGTTCTTTAACCATAAAGCAGCTATATCCACTCAAAATTGTATTACCGATAACTGTTAAAAGTGTATTTACTCAACGACTGAAAAAAAAATCTCTTTATGCTGCAAAAAGCGGATATATGCACAGTGACTTCCTAACATCGCACCAGTTTTTGTGGACCAGTCTTTTTTACTCTTTTGAAAAAATATAATTTTCCACCAATTTTATTATTCCTTTCAGTTTCATCATATTTGGTTTAACATCTGTTTACATGCTGGTATGTGTTGTACGGCTTGTAGAAATTGAATTCCGAACTAAGCTATCTTTGGCCAGGTCTTTATTCCTTTCTCTCAAGTCCATCCTTATCACTTTCTCCCATGCTTTCCTTGGCCTTCTGCATGCACTGACCCTGCTACCTCAATTGTTCTACATCTACTAATGCAAAAACTCTCATCCATTCTATCAACATGATACTATTGGAGCAACAGGAGGAGCAGGTGCTAGTGTGAGTACAAGAATTAGAAGTGGATAGAGTAAGTTCAGGGAACTTCTCTCATTACTAACCAGCAGAGCATTACCACTGTCGACAAAGAGAAGAGTCTATCAGGCATGTATACACAATGTGATGATGTATGGAAGTGAAACCTGACTAGTGAAGGTTGAGGACATGTGTTGCATGGAGAGAAATGATATGAGAATGAAAAGATGGATGTGTAATGTGAGTATAAAAGACAGGCTTAGATCTGATGACCTAAGAGGAAGATTAAATTGGGACAGTATAAGATGTATGCAGAAAAGGAGACTTCGATGACAGTCTCACATTGAAAGAATGGATGAGAGTTCTTGGGTTAGTAAATGTAGAACAGTTTAGGTAGCAGGTTTAGTTTACAGGGGAAGGTCAAGGAAAACATGGGAGAAAGTGATAAAAATGGACTTAAGAGAAAGAGGGATAAATAAAGTCCTGGGCAGAGGTAGGTTAGTTTGGAAAGAAATGATATGCTAGATGTGTAATGTGAATGTTAAAGACAAGCTTAGATCTGATGACCTCAGAGGAAAATTAAATCTTGGCAGTATAGGGAGATGTGTGAAAAACAGGAGACTTCTATAGTATGACTTTTCACATGAAATATCTATTTACAGAGCAAGAATCAAACAATTTTATTACTGAAACAGAAAATACAATTTTATTTTCTGGTAGGTAATTTGCATCATTATGCGAATGACCATGAAATATATTTACGCAGTGAAAGGGTTAATATCATTACGTTTTACCATTTTTTTTTATCAAAATGAATACTGGTGTATACTGATACAAGAAAAATAACAAAACAAACAAAAAACAAAGTCACAACAAAAAAAAAAAATAACAGCAAACGTTTTCTGACATAATTGCTTCAGACACTCAACCTCAGAAGGCAACCTTCCAAAAACTTCTTTGTCTTCTGAACAGTTCTTTTGTCGAATATGTTCATTTACAATAATCAGAAAAGCACTCTCTCAATTACATGTATTGATGTTCTGACAAAAAATTTGACGTAATGTATTAAAGAAAGAGATAAACAAAACAAATGAAAAACAAATAAACAACAAAACAAATCAACATTCATATTTAACAAAAGAGTTCTTGGGTTTTTTTTTTTCACTTTTCTATTTATCTTTAACTATTTTACAAATAAAGCTAAAAATAAACTACTCTTATTGTTTTCATAAGAAATTAATAAAAATAAAAGCATTATCTAATATATAAAATAAAGCCAGTTTTCCCTGGTATCTTTTAAATACTAGGTACATAACCAAATCTGTTTAGTCAGTCATATAAGGAAAGTATTGGTCTGTGTTATCAAAAAATTTTAATTGCATTTACTGATCGATTTTAATTTTTTATTATTTAATCCTGATTGATTTTTCTTTTATTAGCCATACATAAAGCAAAGCGGAGACGTTTTTACCCTCACACTCAGAAGTCCTAACACTACCACCTATAACACTGGGAGAAATTTAATAACAAACAATTTTTTGCAATTCAGTGGCAGTAAAATCATATTTTAAGTGTTTTTATTCGGTAATTTAAAGTGGTTCTTTAAGGAAAACTTTTGAATAATAACTTATTTTAGTTATTCATGGAATATCATAACTGAAAACAATTGAGATATAGTTAAAAGACATGATTACAATAATTATAATCGAAAACAATAATACATAAGTAAACTAATTTTTGAAGAAACCAATCTGAATCTGAAACTAATCTATCATCACCGGCCAGTGTCTTGTCAGTGCAGGTAACAATGAACAGCCCACATTTAACCTAGTCATTTTATAGCACTATCGGGTTTTCCATAACAAGAAAATAACAGACATTACTAAATTTGCTAGCATGTTCGTCAGTGTCTCTGTACAAGATACTCATTGCAATTAATGTTAGTTTCTGACATATTTTAATCTAATATTTTAGTGTATATAAAATTGTTACTCATTGAAAATGTACGTTAAAAGATATCCACTTCAAGTGGATTCTTTAAATAAACATTTTTCAGTAATTACCTATTTATACAGTATAATAACCGATAAACTAATTGAGATATAGCTAAAAAAACATGATTGCAATAATTATAGTAGAAAATAATATATAAATAGACTAAATTAGGAAGAAACCAATCTGAATTTGAAACCAATCTGTCATCGCCAGCCAGTGTCTGGTCGGTGCAGATAACAAGAAACGAGCCATGACTATTTGTTATATTTGCATGTTTATAGTTCACAAGGACCCGGTTTTACATACAGCACCTGGATTTTCCAAATGGTTACCCATCTAAGCACTGACCAGGCTCAATGTTGCTTAACTTTGGTGATCTTACAGGAACTGGTGTATAAATTTGTTTTAAGAAACAAATAATTACTGAAAATGCATTTGCATTTAAACAAGTATTTTTATAACACTATTGGTCTTCCATAGAAAGAATATACAGGGTGGGCAAAAATAAGGGTCCTATTTTTAAAAATTCATAACTTTTTTATTTATTGATTTTTTTTTATTTTTTTTTTTTAGAATAAGTAAAGGACCCCTTCTGAAGCAAGCATGAGCCGTATTAGCCCTAAGGAACGTACGCTCATTTAGAAAACATTATTTTTGCTTAAAAAACTCAAAACAGTGTAAAAAACAATACTTTAGTTTTTGTAAGTTTTAAGAAGTGTTTTTCGGCTAAAACTTGTTTTGTTTATTTCAAAAAATCTCGGAAGGGTCAGTCTACACACACATAAAGTTTGGTGAGTTTAACTTTTATTTTGTGGAAGTTATTCAAATTCAAGTTATTCAAATTTAAAGATAGGACCCTTATTTTGGCCCACCCTGTACATTACTTGTGTGCAACCTAACTGGTTTATGTAGTTAATAGCATCGCCATTTTGTACTTGTCCTGATGGCTCAATCGGTTTATAAGCCGTACTTACAGATTTATTTTCAACCGGGGAATGTGGAGGTTGTGAGTTGAAACCTTACCTGGGGGATAAGTAATTTTAGTCTAATTTTGTCTCAAAATTAATGTAAACATTTCAGATTATAATAGTAATCAGATTGTTTACTTCTAATTTTTTTTTCTGTAATCTACGTAATTTATGAATTTTTTCCCCGTAATTTACGAAAGAAAATATTTTTTCCTATACAATCTGCTTAATATTGTAATGGAAAATGTTTATTTTATCTCATTCAATACTTAAGCTGGTTATAGTAAAATAAAATACTCTAATATTCATTCACTTGGGATCTCCATGGCCCAATTTAGTTAATGTGGAGGTCAGAAAAAGTAACTTTCTTTCATTCTTACTTATAAATGTTCGAAAACAACACTGAAATTAAGTCAAACAGTCAACTTCTGCATTGGAAATTTGTTTCTAACAAATTTGTAAATTTCTATTTATGTCCATATTTTGTATTTTTTATCTGTTTTCTTTCTATTTGATTTTTCTTGATTTATTCCCTTGTTTTTGATAATTTTTCTTTATATAATTCATCAAAAATATCTGGAATACTCATTCCAGGACAAATCCACAATACTAATAAACCCTGAGACCCTTTAATAAGCAATAATATACTTCAAAATAATCTAGAACGTACTGCTAGGGTGAAAACTGTATAAAAATACAGCTTACATAAGTTTATAAAATGTTTCTGTAGAGTTAAACACAATAGTGGGTCCTGATATGATTTATATTTATTTCTTGGGAAGTAATTGTGATATCAAAAGTCTCATTAAGAGATTCATGTATTGAATCGGAGTTGTGACAAACACTGTTGGTTTAGTGAGCAAGACATGCACCACATTAAGCTACGCTGAATATACCTTTTTCCAATGTTAAGCGTTTTGTATTAGAACAGGAAAGTATAAGATTCTCTCCTTTTTAGCAACAGAAAGCAGCAACGAGTTTTTATTAATAAACCAGTTTAGTGTTTAACTGTGGAGTTAAACCTCCGTAGGGCTTCTTAAAATGATTAACATTTACCCATATTTTGGGAATTTGACAATTTTATTTGATTTGAATAATAGGTGAACACTTTCAGTGGGGACTTTAGGTTTCCTTTGGACCTTTTTATGAGAGAAAAATAAATATATATATAATGTTTGTTATCTATACCAATGCTTAGAATATATGTGGAAAATATCCCAAGTATTAATTAAAGGTTGATGATTATCCAAAATCAAAATAAATTAAACTGCGGTTATTTTGTATGGTATAGGTACACCAGTGAAATATATAGTTGCTCAAAACTGGCTCATTTAGCAGAGATGTGAACGTTTGTTTTAGTTAAACTCAAGTCTGATTTTTTGTGAGTACACATCTGAAACTCAAAGAAACCATATCTCTGATGATGGGACATCATATCACCGGCCAGATCTTGTTGCCTATTCTTCTACTATGCTGGTCACAATATTATCACTTTCATTTTATTCATGCTTTTGATGTCTCTGTAAAAAGCAACATGACTTCAATATAGAGAAGGGCAGCAAGAACACAATTGTAATTGTTTGAATAGTTGAAGTAGTAGTTTCTTTTTGTTTGAAGTTATCACCCCTTCGGTTCAAAATTCTTCTTGGGGAGAGTTGTGATGTTACAAATCTCAATAAAAGATACGAGTATTAAATGGGAGTTGTGACAAACTCTGTTGGTCTGGTGAGCAACACATGCACCCCATTAAGCTGTGCCGAATATACTTTTTCTAATGTTAAGCGTTTGGTATAAGAACAAGAAAGTATGAGAAAATTTTCAGTTTTTGGGTGCAACATTAAGCAACAATGAGTTTTCTATGGTTAATAAACAAGTTTATGATAGAAAATGTGTTTGTACAAGCAAAAATAGGACTTATATGTGGAACTATATAACCAATTAAAAAACAGAAAATAGTGAGACAGCTCCTAAAACAAATTAAAAATCTGTATCTGAAAAAAATGAAAGAATATTATGACTGCATGCTTATTATGGTGCCTTTATTATACAAGCTTTGGAATACTTTTTTTGTAATGCTTGATTCTGACCCCACTATTTTTTTAAATAAAAAAGCTAGAATATTTGCATTTTTTTTCTTTGTGAAAACAAAATAGTACTTAACTTTTAATTTAACAATGCAAAAATGATCAAAAACTCTTATACACTTGCCTTATTGTATCCATCTGCTTGTCGGAGTTTCTTTTTTAACGATCCTTATACTGTGACATAAAAAACCAATGGAGATGGCATTCATTGCCCCAACAGTCAATTTAGAAGTCGCCATTCAAATTTTAGACAATTTTATTTTTCCAGGAATGGAAATTATGTTTGCTGATAAAGAAAACATTTTTCAGAATGACAACGGATCTTCTCATAGAGCAAAGAGGATCAAAGATTTTCTTCAAGAAATACATCAAATCCATAAAAGGTCCAGCAAACAGTACAAATTTTAATTCAACCAATTATGCCAGAAATGTTTACAAAATGATCTCAGACGAGGCTGATTTGTCATTATTCAAGAAAGTCTGAAGCAACTTGATTTTTCGTTCATGTCTTAAAGAATTGAGACCATCATAAAGGGGGGGGGGAGGGGGATAACAAAGTGATTAAGTTTTTTGGTAAGGATTCCATAATTGTTTTCATTGAAATTTAATGATTTTAATATTTCTTGCGAACCTAGCACCCATCTATACAACAGCCATCTTGGGACATTTCCTCTCTGTAAATGGAAAGAACGTTTGTTTTTTGGGGAATGGGAGAGTTTTTCACGAAAGATCAAAATATTTTCCAGTGTCTCGGATTCTATTAACAGTAAGGTAAGATTTACTGAAAAATAAATGGATATGTTTTTAAACAAAAATATTGCATATATTGTTTTCAATAATTTGTTTTTGTTCATCTCCTGTTTCACCGTTCCATTTCTTCCAGCATATTCTAGTGAGTTTAGAATAGGTGTTATCACAGTTTTGTGCTTAGTTTATTTTTTTATGGATTCAAAAGAATGGAAAAAACGTTTTCGAAGTGTTGCATCACCTCTATCTTTCCCATTATCTGTAACTATGCTGCATGTGTGTATCCACCATCTGTAATTATGTCACTGCACAGTACACACCCATGTTGCAGCAAGGACTTACAGTTCAGTTCTTTATTTAACCCTGGTCAGGAAAAACATTTCATGAACCATGGCAGCAAATAGCCATTGATATATACCCAAAATTCCCCCCTAATCCGACTGGGAGGTGGAAGGTGTTGTAGCTTATGGGCACTTGAGACATACTCTCTAAAGTTTAGTGGGGAAAAGAGGGTGTTTGAGCCTCTCACTTCTTGTTCGTCAGAGCCACACAAGACTTACTACCCCCCTCATCCTCAATATAGAACTTAAACGTGTTAAGTTCATATTTTTATCGAGGGGTAATATGTGCTGATATATATGTATGTGTATATATGTATATGAGGGAGTAAATATGAATTGAAAATTTCAGACAAAATGGAAAATTAGTTTATGGAATAGTGGATAAGCATGGCAACAGACTAGTAAAAATAAGGACACTAACACACCAACTTTAATGATGTGTTTGTCTTATGTCTACTAGTCTGTTACATCCTTATTCATTATTCCATAAACTAATTTTCCATATATAGTAGTATCAAAATATAATTATGGCAACTAAGCTACACAGAAGCTTTTGTGTTTAATTCCTGGGGGAAATCATCAGGCTAATGATGATTTCTCCCGGGAATCATAGACAATCCTATATCCTATATATGTATAAGCTCTATTTAATGCTAAGTATTAAGCTTGGTTTTTTGTAAAACTCTATCCCTTCAGGAATCATTTTGATATATATAAATGTAATTTATATTGATATAATCTCTTATATATATGAAATAAAAGAAAACGTTTTTGGAGTGGAAGTGGTGTAATGGTTACTAATGCAGATTTTGAGCTTGACATATCGTGTTAAAGTTCTGTCAAGACTATTGTATCATTTTCTCTCTGCGGAAAGGCATAAAACTATTTATTCTTCCTCAGACTATGGATAAAATAGTAGGATAGACTAGACTCTTGATAAGGTAACACCAGTACTTCTCCACTTATCCCCACATTGCTTAGAGTTATCTTTGATTTCTCTTTGCCACAAGACTAATTGGTGATATGTTTCATGAAGCCAGAAAGCCATGGAAGAAAGATTTTCTAATAGTGGTGAGTTTATATTTTGGGCCAGAGGTAATAGTTATCCATAAATTATGAATTTCTTGATATATGGAACTAGCAAATTTAAAAGTTTCATCAGGATCATTTTGTTATTTACAGATATTTCTTTTGTTTTTCAAATAGTGCAGTTTTTCAATTTTATTCTTGATTTCTTTATAAGCGAATCTAGCTTCAGATTGCTTAAAAGAACTGTACAAAGATGGTTGAGTGTCATAGATTCATGTAGGCATTGTGTTACTGCAGAATTTGCACCACACGATTTAACACAGATTTGTCTGTATTTCATCGCTTTGGTATACAAAAGAACATTTTGGTTGATATGTAAAAGTTGAATATCCCAAAAATCAAAATGAAATCTCTATTTTTCTAGAAGTTCCAGAGAAATTTTTAAAGGTGGAAATGTTCCTTGTAGCTCTGACTCGACGATTGTTGATGTAAAACTGAAAAAAAAAATGGGAGAAAAATTCAGAATTAAAAAAGGATATTAAAATATTTTATCTTAATTGAAAAAGATCAATAAAGTTTATAAAGTCACTGTCTCTAAACTGTGTATCAAAAGACAAACTGAGTGGCAACTAGGAGCCTACTCTTTGTAAACGTGTTATCCACCAAAAATTAGAGAATTATGCAATTTTAATGAAATTTTTTATCATTTATTCAATAAATTATCTATTATACTAAATCTGAGCTAATCAACCTTTGTTTCCCTAAGGCTTTTTTTCCTACATATTTTTATCACATCAAATACTTGGTTTTCGAATTAAGTCATGTTTAAAAAAAATCCATTTTAATTGTTCTAATTAGCTGCAATGGTGCTTCTTCAGATTAGGAACCGAGCTAACTTTCACCCCGTCGTTAGGATAAGGGTAAAAGTTAGCTCGGGTCCTAATCTGAAGAAGTAGCACTGCAATTCGCAATTATATTCACTAAATCATCCATTTCTTACTAAATTTCTGTCTATCATTTTCGCCTATCACTGTTGTTGCCCCCCCCCCTCCACTTTTATTGTATACAGTCGCTATCATTTTCTCTTTCTGTCTTTCACTCTATTTATTAACAGTCAAAGGTAATAAAACTAACTATAAAACAGAAGATTTGAATCGTCAATTATAACGGTAGGGAATATCACCACAGTATTAATACTATTTAAACCGTAGCTATAGAGATAAAGAGAGCAAGAAAGAGAGAGAGAAGGAGGGAGGTATAATGAATAGAAAGACTAATTTTGGATTTTTATTGTTTAAAAATTTAACTTGCTTTGCAAACTCATTTTTTCCCGATTCAAAAAATCTAACCCAATTGAATGGGTGTCCTAACGGGTCACATTTCTTTCTAGTATATTTTATAATACAAATTTTCAATTTTAACATGTTTTTTTTTTATTTTAAATTGTGATAAAATCTATTTTAAAATTACACTTTAAAATCAGTAAACGTTTTATTAGAATAAAAACAATTATAATTTACTTCTCAGTAAATAAATATAATTTATCAATAATTAAAGTTTTTGTTGGGTTAAATATATAAAGACGTTTTATTTTACTTACATTACAGATAAAGACATATACTGACAGCAGAGGTAGTGTGTATGAGTTGTAGTTTTTTTTTCTTTACTTTTTTCACTATAAAATTGAACTGAAGTAAAATTTCACATATTTATATAAAAAATCGGATATTTGCTAAGAAAAAAAGGGAGAAAACAGAAAATACACTTTATTTCTTGAGTATAGAAGAGAAAATTATCCCCCTTACTCTTGATTGGTCCTAATACCATGGTTCAGTGTTTAGATTGAAAGTTAATCATTGTCATGAAAGGTAATAATTTGTTGCTATAATATATATATATATATAATCCTTAAGATATGCTGATTTATAATTGGTATTAGTTTTGGGCCTTTATTGGATGGGGAAAAGTATGAAAAAAGTACAAACAATTTGCCTCTTTTATTTATATATATATATATGTATATATATATATATATATATATATATATATAATGTATATGTATATATATATATATGAGAGAATTATTTTAATTAAATGAGTGTTTTTTTTTTTAATTATTCATAGACATTTATGTTTCGTGTTACCTTACACTCGTCAATATGCATGACGTAACAGTACAACTGGTCGAACAATTCAAACCTCGCATAAAAGTATTTTGAACCCTGGCTTACCGCTAGGCCGTCATGACGATCAGGCTTTCAAATGCGAGAGAAATATGTCTTGTACTTTTTATTTGTAAACACAAGTAATGAGATCCAGACAGTGTTTTAATCTCCTAAAGGGTGAGAACTTGCAACGTGGTTAAATTTGAATCTTCAATTTGATCTCCCTCAAAGTGGAACTTAATAATTATTTTGGTAAATAAATATTTATTTTTAAAGATTAATAACTAAGTACAAAATGACAATAAGCTCAAAATATGAGCAATCCGTAATTTATAATGCATATAAATGCATTACTTCTTGGATTGCTAATAGAATTTCAACATAAATTAATGGGCCAAGTTTTCCCAAAATATTAGACTATTACTTTACTCCCTATCAATAAAACAGCCTCACAGCAATACACTGGTACTTGGTGTATTAGTTTCAGTGTAAATGTTTTGGTTGATTAATTGGAAACCAAGAAGGAGGAGAAAAATCAATAACTAAGCTAAAACACAGAATATACAAACAATAGGCAAACCACAGAGTGTGCCAAAGCTTTATCCTTTATCACACTGCATCTGACAGAAAATACAGTTTTAGGAAGAAAAAAAACATGTTGTTACAGCTTTAATGTATTGCAAAATATATGCATGCAGTGCAAACACCAGGTGTTAATCCCCTAGCCCACCACAACATGTACACCTGAATTTATAATATGCCCCTCCCCCCAAACTAGGAGACGTTTCTTTGTAAACAAATTAATGTCTTAATAGTTTTTAATCACCAAAAAAAGGTGCTTATATAGATAAGGGCACATATGAAAAACGCATTTCCAAATTAAAACTATTGTTTATACTTGCGTATCAGGCAGAAACAAGTATCCTCACCAAAAATTCGGAAAAATTATCGAGTAGAATTTGAATAAAAAATAAAAATCAGTTTTATCGTATTTTGCCGATGGCCATTGATTTATTACTTGTTAATATGACAGACTGAGTTTATGTCCTCCTGATGTACGTGTTTTTCGCTCAAATCAATAGCGGATCCATAAAATACAGTAAGACTAATTTTTATTTTTAATTAAAATTCTACTCACCAATTTTTGCTAATTTTTGGTGTCTGTACTTATTTTTATCTGATACAAAAGTATATCAAAGAGTATTCCGGTTAATTTATTTGGAACTGCGATTTTCATCTATGTAACTGCATTTTTCATATATTCTGTCGTTTATATAAGCACCAAAAAAAATCACAAAATTAGCCAATTTTAATACAATTCTCAGCATTTTTTATTCTATAACTCTATTTATAAAATTATCGTGTGTGCATGCTATTTAAATGGTTTTTGATGTTTTTATTATTATTTATTTTTTATAACTGCAGTCAGATAAAATTTACCAGATTGCATGTGGCATCAAGTCTTCTCCAGCACACTTCACTCCAGACATCATTATTATTATCATCATCTATAGTATAGTAACTAATAGTGACGGATGTAACCTTCTCTATAAAACTAATATGCATGACAAAAATCTCTTTATCCCTCCCCCCATTCTTGTCAGTTAATCTTTGACTGCCTGTCTCGTTCTCCCTGTATATGTAATTTAGTCTTACTATATGTTTGATCCACCGGATGTGTCTGCTTTCTTTCCTTTCTCTCCACACTCAATTGTGTTACTACTAGAATTATTTTTTATCTATAATTTTTAGTAGTTGGTATTTATCTACCTCCTCGAATGATTAGTTTAGTAAAGAATAAAGTAATTCTTAATGCAATCAAATTATTTTTAAAACTTCTAAAGAGATGGTAATCTGCTGGTGCAAGATGCAGAGAATATGATGGATCATGCATCATTTTCTAGGCATATTTTTTCTATGGTATTGAGTGCAGTGTGAGATCTAGCTTCACCATGATGAAGGATGATGCTAGACTTCCATAATATGCAAGAGACAAAAAGCTTAAAGACAAAAATAGTTATTACCTTTAAAGATTATATAAATCTGATTTCTTTTTTAGTTTTAAAAACAGACGGAACTTTCATTACAACATGTAATGTAAATGTAATGAAATGTTAAGTGATCATCTTAGTGTGAGAGAAATAATTAAATAAAAGTGAACATATGTGTGTCCGGCTCACTTCAATAATCACGTATACAAATTTATTTTTATAAGCAAAGACAGGGAGACTGAATCTTAATAATAACTGATAATAATAATAAAAAAAGAATAATTAGGTATGCAAATATAATTTTTGGGGGGCAAAAAGGAGGATGCTTAATCTTAATAACTGATAATAAAAATAAAGGAAATAATTTCTTTCACTTTTAATAGATACAAAAAAATATTCTCTTACTATTTTTGTGACTAAAATAGAAATTAATCTACGGGCACACAAATGCTTTATTTAGAGATTCAGGAGAGAGACAGCGGACTAGGTTTTTTTAAAGTAAAACTTATCTTGCATATTTTTTTTCTTTGTAAAACTTATATATTTATTCTTTAAATTGCGTATTTGTTGGGTTTGTTCTTTGCTAATTTTCATATCGATTAGTTGTTTCGGTTTTTACAGTAAAATTTATCTTGCGTGTAACAACTGTAGGAAATAAATTAACGATAAAAAATAAATTACAACTCCCCAGGGCAATGCTGGGTAGCCCTGCTAGTGGTAAAATAAGTCAGTTATTTTTGGTCATTGCTTTAGGAAAAATTGTATGCCTTTATTCAAAATTAATAAATTTTTTATTCGATCAATTAAAACTTGAATATTCATCTATTTAAACTAAAAAAAAATGTTAATGAGAGATTTGGTGGTGAGAAAGGTTTTTACATTTTTATAAGTTTATATTTTCCATGAATAATTACTTTTTTTAAATATTAGTTATTTTTCTTCTTTATTTTGATACTATTATAAAGGACTGTATGGATAAAAACAAAAGATCAGTAGTCCGAGTGAACAAGGTATATCTATATGTCTGAAAGTAACGGTTGAAGGGTGTAGAAAAACGGGTAAACCACCGAAAAGACGGCATGATCAAATATGTTCCTGGACTTCCTGATCAATTAGTCAACTAAACAAGGTAGTGAGACATTTAATACATGATATATTGTATTCTACAGTATATGGAAAAGATGTTTAGTGATGATACATATATATATATATATATATATATATAACTAGCAGGAAGACCCAACGTTGCTCGGGATTGAATGAGGATCACTACTATGTACTTTCTCACTATGTTCATAACACTCTATTGCTTTTTGTTTTTACGACCCCTCCTCCCGTTTCACCCCCTAATATAGTCTGAAGAATCTGAATGTTGGAAAATTCTCTGAATTAGTGTTGTATACATATGGTTTAAATTTAATTAAAATCAGATATATGTATTTGAAGTTTTAAGAGGGTTCTGTCCCCCATGGGTCACTTAGAGGTGGGAGCACATAAATATTCAGCACATAGTGTAACATAGATTGGAACCACTTCCATTGTCTTCCCCAGAAAATTTTATACATAAGATTTCAATTTCATAAAAATAAGATATATTTAAAGTTTTAAGGGGGTTATGCTCTGATAGCCCCCTTAGAGATCAATCAAAGATTCGGGAACACTTCCATTGTTTCCCCAGTAAATTTTACATAAGAATACACAGATTTTGTGTAGATTCTATAACTTTTCTTTCTATAAGGAACACACAGACATCAAGCACAGACATTGAGTTTATATATATATATATATATATATATATATATATATATATATATATATATGTGTGTCTGTGTGGGTGTGTGTGAAAAAGACTAACGAAAAAAAAAAAAAAATTTAAATACATGAAAAAATCATCACGAAATGAGAGATTTTAACGGTTTCATTTTGATCAACGGACGTCTTCAGAAAAAGTTTATATATATTCATACATATGCGGTGGCAATCGCTTCACATATGGCATTTTCCTTCTCCTCCTCTGCTATTAAATATGATATTGGTATGGCTATTGAGATGACTTTTAAGCTCTGATAAAAACGTTACTGAATACCTACTGATAGTACATGTAAGATTAATGGCAGTTTTGATGTAGTTACAACAATCGATTGCTGATCTTTATGTTTAGAAGGAATGGTGGAAGGATGCAGAAAAAAAGGTAAGCCAAAGAGAAAATGGTGTGATTATGTATGTTCCTGGTCTTTCAGATCAATTAGTCAGCTAAAAAAGTAGTGAGACTCAAGACGTCTTGGAGACAGTACATGATAGACTGTATTCTGCAGTATGCGAAGAACGCGTTTGATATATAAAGTAGAATCTTTTTAAGATAAAATCTAAAAAAAAAAAATATTTCCACTTTACATTAGTGTTAAATCTCGAGTTATCGCCCTTACTTTGTTTTTCTTCAGTCGAGCCCAAAAAATCCAATTGAAAGATAAATTTGTGAACATTTTAAAAAGTGTATTGTACAAAGTAAAATTTGCTTCTTTTAAAACGAGTGGCCCTCTAAATACGATTGTTGTCTCTCTCAATTGTGCACCACACATAATAGACCATGTGGTTGCAACCAGGCGAGTAGGGAGGTCAGATGTTGGGACTGATGAAGTCATGGAAGTTCTCACACATTCACTTCTGGATTTTTTCCGAGGTGTGAGAAGGAACGGTGTTCTGCTGTCACATGTATAATCTTCTCATAGCTATCATCCCCATCCGGCGTTTGACAACAGTGGACAGCAACTCAATATAGCCATCTGAATTGAGTCCAAGTCCTTTTTTAAGATGTGGGGCAGCATGACATCACTTTCGTTGGAAACACCCAAAGACCATCAGTGTTTAAGTGAACTTGGTCTTCATGACATGCGGTACCTTGTGAGAACTGTAGGCTAGTCACCTTTTTGTTCTGTGCATTGTACAACTGGTCCTGAGAAAAACCAGAGCATCCCCGGCTTGACTGGCTGCTTGACCTTGTTGAGTTTTTTAGCTTTCATAAGGCAGTTCTCTTTGGCCTTGGCAGTGAGTTGTTGGCTCTTATGACTCTTGCATGAGAAGTAGCAAAAATCCTCATTCAGAGCTTTCTTCATAGTTGCCACTTTATCGCCCATCTCTCACTTTACCTGGATCTTTCTGCACCCTTTTTTTTTTGTTGCAGTTTCTCGACAAATTTTGTGTGGACACAGTCAAAATGCCTGCTATGATCCTTCCACACCTTTCACATCTCTGTCGCAATTCTCCAGCTCACATCTCACGGCCTTCAAATTATTCAAGAAGTACTTAGCTGCAGCTAAGATTTCTGAATTGTTGAATCCGGTGGAAATCGTCACTCTTTTCCAATATTCCGGTGCTCTCAATCGTCAATGCTCTCCATCTCCCAAACCCATCAATAGTACACAAAAAATAACTATCCGTTACATTTTAGCACTATTAAATACTGTAAATGGTTCTGAAATGAAAGAAAAAATTATAAAATTTATCTAGAACACCCTGTATATTTATAAATAAAATGAAATTGAAACGATTGGGGATATTTTTAGTAGGGTAGCCCATAGAGTAAATGTGGTATTGTGGTAATTGCTGAAGTAAATGTAATAAACAAATGGTGAAAGAATGAAGGGAACAGTGCTTGGATGAATGGGTTAGAATGTGACTAGTTAAAAGGGTGAAATGCCAGCGGATGACCATCGATTTCCTTCTCCCACACTTTTCACGGCCTTGTGCCTAATTTTTAAAAATTGTATCACTATTGTTCAATAAATAATTCAAAGTGTAGTTTCTGTTTTGCCATCAGTCAAAGGAGAATAAATCATTCTAAACCGAAACGATTATTTTATTTTTTCCAGAATCTAGAGTGTCCCTTTTGGAGGAGTTAGTGTTCTTTGTCCTTGTGGGGAGGCAAGTAAATAGGGACAACTGAATATGGCATACTCATTAATCTTGTATCAGCATGTATCAGTTTTAAGTTAAATCCTATTTTAATCACCAAAATTATTTCAAGTGAAATGGTTTTTGGCATGGTGTTGGCATTACTCTCAAACTACTTATTTTTATTTAATCCATGTTTTAATAATTATAAAGAAAGTATTAAAAACACTAAGTTATAGCAAGTCGACTGGAAAAAAGTAATTGCCACCTTTTATAAACAAGCCGAGAACGAAGCTAAGAACGATAACTCAAGTTTTTAATTTTCTAGTTAAAGGACAGGGAAACCCTTTTTTTTTTAATTTAGAGTATATCAAAAGCAAAGAAAAAAATTATTTTATCAATTTTTGTTTAAAAAAAAATCAACCCATAAAATGGTAAATAATGATAATTTAACCTAGTTTAAATAAATTTCCAATTATGTTTATCTTTTAAATTCTAGAAGTGTAATTAATTCATTCATAGTGAACTGGTGATTAAAATGTTAAAGGTTTTATTTAAATCATTTTTCACAATGTGTTTTTTTATTTTTCGAGTCAAGTTTTTTATTTATTATTTAGGCTTTGTTTCAGTTTCAGTTTCTCTTTCTTGTCAAACGAAGAAAAATGTTGGAGAAGAATTATGAGATAAATCTCGATTAAGTTAGTAGTTTGAAATTATTGGTTTCTGTAGCTATAATGAAAAACATACTTAAAAATACCTAAATTTCTATCAGAAACAAAGTTTATTTTTAGTTTTTGCTGTTTTTTTTAATCTTAGAAAATAAGTTTGCTTGCACGATATTTGGAGGTGTGTTAGTCACGTGACTGGCTGTGTACGTTTTCAGCAGTGTCCAAATTCTCTTTACAACAACAAAAAAAAAATCCTAAGCGATTATTGGATTTGTAGTTTCATATTTTTATTTGCAAGTTTAGATATACTAACAAAGTAAAAATATTTATAAATATTTCATTTAATATCGATTTTTTTTTTAAAAAGAGAAGTATTTTGTTTTGCTAACTTTAATATTAGAAAAAAGAAAACTTAAGTCGCCGATAACTGAATGGATGATGGATCCAAATTTAAAACTTGGTAATAAAACAAAAACAACCACACTTTGTCTTAAAAAAAAATCAATATTGAATTAAATGTTTATGAGTATTTTTACTTTGTTACTACATCTTAAATTGCAATGTAATGTTAAAACTACAAATCGAATGAGGTACGTCTATTGACAAGAGAATTTGGGACGATCGTACACAACCGGTCACGTGTTGGTTTTTAAAAACAGAAGGAAGACATTTTTTTTTTTTTTCTGGTCCATTTTTTAAAATTATTATTTCTTCATGAAATTTCTATTTTTGTAATTAACGTTACGTTTCATGGATTATTCACAATAAGAATCATTTAAACATACTAATTCTATGCGACCACAACAACAGAGGTCAACAACACTAAACGTAATTCTTTTGTGTGCTTATATTTTGGAACCATGGCATTAAGTTTCAAGAAAATTATTAACATTAAGATGAAACTTTAACTCCACTTATAACACGTGTAACTTGCATTTAAATAAGATACAGGTAATATTTACCCTTCTTCCCAGGGAGTCTGGATCTAACACAAGGTCGGTTTAAGGAGAGAAATCCAGCACCCCTCACCGAATTTGGTGTGATTGGTCCAATCTACATTCCCGGTGGGAGCGCCCCAGGCGATCGGTAACACCCCTCCCAGGAGGAGGCTATGTCTGGGATGATGGTCTCCTCAGACCGAATCATACACCATTGATCTAAGGCCTAAAAATCGTGTATTCTCCGGTAGGACGTCTCAGGTAATCGTCAATAAACGTCCTTTCCCAAAGAAGGGAGTAATACCTGGGAGTTTTCCCCACCCCCACCCCGAAACCGAACAGAACCATTCCAAACTCTGATCCAAGTCTGTGGTACTAAACTCAACTTATTATCAACAATACCATATTTTTTACGACGGTGAAAAATTTCAAACTGCAAATGTGTGTGATGATTACATTTTGTTTTAAACTTATTTAATCTGAACGTTTAATATATAAAATAAATATACAATTAAAACAAAACTTTTTTAAAGCTTTGTTTATTTTATAATTAAATGATATTTACTAACCACAAATAACCATAATTCCTCGGCCACCTCTCGTTATTCTTTTCTAAAAAAAAGAGGAACATAGGATTAAATAAATACGCGAATGGACAACAACAAAGAAGAAAAAGGGGTACAAAAAACAAAACAAAGGGCGATGATAACATGGATGGAAGGAGGAAATTAAAAAAAACAAAAAAAAACAAAAAAAGAAAGGTGGAGAAAGGAGTTTTGAGACTGTCACGTGACACGATCCAGTCAATCAATAATGGAAGCAAACAATCGTCTGCTTTAAAATACTCCGTACTCAAATATTCATAGGTTCATTCATTGAATTGTATATTGACGTCGTGCTGCTGACACAGACACAACAATAACAAAAGACACGACTGAAATTAATGTCGTATTCCTTCTTTGCTGAATAATTAAATTTCTACTGTCATTTGTCATTACATTTTTTACTTAAATATTATTTAGCAAATCTATTTATACTATTATTAAACTTTGATGCTATTTTTAGATCGCTGGTATTTACTGGTATTTATTTCCTTCCCACCATTGGAAGATGTGGCACAAGGCCGGAAGAGCGGAGAACAAGCCAGCGCCCTAAAGACTTGCTTGCTTATCATACTTCATCTGTACATGATTACTTTAGATATTGGAAGGAAGGACGAATAATGTAAACAAAGAGCGAATGATATGAGAAGTGGTGAGAAGAATGGAATGATGTAAATAATTCGTACAGTTCGTACAGACAGTAAACACTTATGTAAATTAGATTGCAAAATAATCTCTAATTCTAGAACTCGATTTTCCTGTTCTATTTAGACTTTTTCCAATTCTGCCATAATTTTGGCTCTCTCTAGATCAGTGTCGATCTTTGCTTTTTCCAGTTCAAGTTGCACTTGGGAGAATCCGGTTGTAACATAACTTTATTGAAAATATTCTTGTCTACCATTTGTTTGAAGAATATTCTAATTAATTGTATTTTCCGCATGACTTGCCTGACATCTAGTTCCAACCTCTCTTTCCTGAATTTGGTCAAACATTCAAAGGTAGGAGAACTGAAGAAAGTGTTTGTAATAGACATTTTGTGTCTTTCGGGTATTATCACTTGAACGGTGTGTTAGTTTTTCTGAACGAATATTTGGAGAACAGATATCCTGAACAAGCCCATAATTGTCATAAACAGACATGATGTGTCATACAAGAAGATGCGTTTTCACCAGATATTAACAATAATTTTGTGAATTCAAATAAAATATTCAAAAAATATAAGTGATTATCCATTACCGAACTCCAATTTTGGGTTTCAGAGAACAATTCAATAAACACAATACGCCGAGGAAACAACAATGGCACAGAAGATTGTATAAAATCTATTATTTATTAACGAATTAATGAATAAAATAATTAAATGGATCCATAAAGAGCAAAGGAAAACAAACAAGATAATGATGTGGAAAACAAACGATATTCTGACATGAAATGAATAAAATGTACTTATCTTTGGAGAGGATGGTATATCACTGAGAAACCGATATTACTACAGTCAGAGAAGAAAATGTCCGTCTTTTTGGTTTGATGTGATCATTGACAAGGATTAGACGAATAATATCTCTGTTTGTATATGTAAATGGAATCCAAACCGCTGTGGTCTTTAGAGGTGAGACAACAATATTTTCTCCCATTTAAATATCAGATTTTGGATAGAGTTCAGAAATGTAATATTACATTTAACAAAGTCTTTTAAAATGTTGACTTGAATTCCAGGTTTGGACGGATGTGGAGTGCATTTAAGATGATGTTAAAGTAGATAGAAAATATGCTTCGAAAGCTGGTGACTCTTTGATGGCAAGATGGAAAATGATTTGCATGTGGATGTTAGTTCTATTTATGGGGAAACAATCTAGTCCAGACACAAAGTTGATTTTGGTCTGCGGACATGACATGCTGCTTATGTTCTTAACTTCAGCCATTCTTTCTTTGAACCGCTTTTTGAAAAAAGATTTCCATTTTGGAGCATGATTCTTTTGTAGCCACAAGCTCAGACATTGTGTCACCAGCTACATAAAAAAAAATTATATCTCACTGATACTATACAAGAAAAACACATGGAGTGAGGATTTTATTCCCATCAGACAATTAAGGCTTCTAACTTAATGAATTTGGAGTCGGAATGAGAAAAGAACTTAAGATTTCACATGTCGACAAGAACATACAAGAGGGTGGCGAAAAGATGTTGGTTCTAAGCCGGGCAATTCGTTTTTGATTTATTGAATTTATATCCAAGAGGAAAAGGGGAATTTTGCTATTGTAAAAAAAATGAAATAATTCTTTTGGGTTTCAATAAAAATATAAGGAGATAGTTTTGGATGAGGAGAATGGCTAACAAAAATTATTATGTACAAAGTCTGACATATGTCACAAATATATATATATATATATATATATATATATATATATATATATATATATATATATATATATATATATATATAATGTAGGGAGAGAGAGTAGATTTCAAAATTCAAAACATTAATTAGAATTTCAAATATTATAATCAACTCCAAAATTAAAACTCAATGTTTATCCATATGTTACACATGTTTCAGAAAACCACATATCAAATTAAATTTAAGTAAAGTTTGAAAACATAATTTCATCTTCAGCATATTAGATTTTATCAATCACAATTCCAAGTAACAGTAAATGGATATATCTGAAATCGCTAAAAAAACAATCCAATGTCAAGAGAGAAAAAACAAATAAAACTGATTTTATCACAATATTTCCCTCTTCACAAGATTCAATCAGACAGGAGTTCCAGACGAAAACATTAATCATTCTACTTTCCCAAATAAAGGAGTCTAGTTACTACCTTTTTCTTTTTTTCAATTCAATAATGAAGACAAGCAAAACATGAAATTTTCACACATATTAGTTGAAATGGTCGATTATTATTTAATATTGTTCAAACCAATTTGTTAATTAAAAACTATTTTTTTATTAAGTAAAGCGAAATAGTAATAAAGTTATTACCGATTTAGAATGAAATAATTTTCCATTTTTAATGGATTATTTTATTTTTTTGTGTGGGAGTTATTATAAAAGTTCGAAAGTATAATATCCTGGGACATTAATATGATAGTAAAAAACTAGAACAATAAATACAGTAACAAACTAGAACTAAAACAATCTTAATGACAAAGAGTAAATAGGTATTGCCTAACAACCAAGTTTTTAATTGCTTCTAATGGAACAAGATGGTCGATTTATACATGTTGACAAGTCTCACGATTTTAACAATTCTTTCCTCACTTGTCTCTCATCATCATATCTTATGCCAATACTATATCCATCGTTGGATATCACGATTACAATTCATCACATCTTGGTCAGTACAAGTTTCTCCATCACTGCAATCACTGAAGATGTGTTCCATTGTCTGTTGGGATTTTCACAAGGGCAGTTGCTTGGGAGATCTGTTTCATGCGGGAGGTGTTCTCTGGATTCTTGGATAGCTTTGTTCAAGTAGTCATTCCAATCATTTCATCTGTCAATGCGGTAGTTCTGTGACTGTGCAGGGTCAAGGCTATCTTTAGTCACGAAACTGCTTTTTGATTTCAATCTGCCTCTTGGTTGTCCATGGCCAGATGAAGGGTGTCTTCTGTCGGTTTTCTGTTTGTGTTTTTAGGTCTCTTCGGATATAAGGAGGTTCCATGTCTCTCATATAAGGCATTGTTGGTTTCTTGAAGGGTAACATGCCAATTCTAACCTGTAACTGATATCACCTAAAGTAAATGACTTTCCAGTTGGAGCCACGTTTCTTTTTCACTTGGGTGAAAGTGATATACCCCTTACTGCTCGCATCCCAAAACATCACTATTAGGAGTTATATGACATACAGTTTTAGTGTTTTCCTCTTACGCTTCACTAATCCTAATCTCCCAAGTCTCTTCAGGCTCTTCTATATCATCTTGCAGATCTGACTTCATGTCTTTGTTACCATAGCTGGCACCTGAGTATCAGCTTAGTAGTAGTGATAGGTGAAGTTGTTGATAATGATGCTGATGCTCTGTATATGGTTCAGAATTTCGTCACTTTCTTCTTGGATTCTTATCTTACTGTTCCTTCTATGACAGCAAATTTGATTTGACTTAGTCATGCATTGAAGGATCATTATATTGCAACTTTACCAGCACAGACTTCGGATTAAGGAGATGTAATCCGCAAGTCTGAATAGCTGATGTGCAGAACATTGGCCACTTATGTTCTATTACAGGCACCACTTGAGAAGAGTTCCCACGTTTTCCCCATTCTAGCATGTTTTTTTGTTTTATTACCATGCTGATATCAAGGAGCTGAACATTTCTATATCAAGTGGCTACAGAATTTGAGTGAGGCAGAAAGATGTTTTTGCTCTTGGCTATCTCATCAGGATGAATGACTGGGACAATCGTGCAATCATCTCCAGAGAAGTCGGGGGTCAGGATCCTCTCGAGTCAGTCAATGAATATATCTTTATCATACGATACTGACTTTGACATGTTATACTAACATGCATTGGTTTACCTACAATCCTGGTATCTTGCAGCTGCTTTCCTTTGTGCATGACATACCGTGGAAGAACAAAGCCTGTAGAGGTAGTTGTAAACATTATTGATGATATTAATGATATTCTCTACATGTTTTCCCTCTTTCCTGAATATATCGTAGGTCATGTTTGTTTCAGTATTATTGACATCTGGTGGTGCTCTAATTTACGGAAATATTCTTTTGCATGATCTTAAGATATGACAGCTAAATTTCACTTGATGCTCTAGTATGGTCATTGGGTCTTCTTCTTTTCGGATGAATCAGCATTTTGTGTTTAACTTGTTTGATTCTGTTGTTAGCATTGATTTCTCTGATTCCTTTTTAGAATCGGGTACTCACAGAAAGGATAACATGAAGGTTGCCAACATCCATAGTGAAAGCTATGGATCCGGCAGGCACATGAAATTAAATCGCCCAGAATACATTTCGGTTTCTTGTTCTCCTTTGATCAGACACCTTCCAACAGCCAGTTTCACCCTCCCTGTATTTTCCATGTAAATCTTCTCTCTCTCTCTCTCTCTCTCTCTCTCTCTCTAAGAGCATGCTTGCCGATATTGTAAACAACTTTGTTTTTGTTTTGCTCGATCGATCTTTCTGCACAAGAAAGCCCTATTTTTTTTATCCATTTTAGTTGTAGTTTTATAAAAAATTAAGTTCAATTAATAATTTAATGACCAAATTATACCATATATAAAAACCGTAATTAAAAAAAAAATAATTTGGTTTTAAAAAACGCGTAGCTAAAACTTAATGAAAAGTATTTATGGATTTAAAGATGCCTGATCGATTTTATTAGCAACTCTATGTTTTAAAAAGAACACGTTCCTTCATTCTTTCCAAAAATGTAAACATTTTCTTACAAGAAATTAAGAGAAAAGATAAAAAGGCGGGGGACAATGAATAAAATAAAAGTAAAAAGACTCCAGGGCAACACCGGGTAGGTACAGCTTGTATATATAATATATGTTCTAACTTGGTCAATTTTGCCCCAATATAAATAACTGCCAATATTTACTAGTAGTTGCATCACAGAATTATGAAACAAATCAGTCTGACAGTGACTTTGTTGCAGTCGGGCTGATGTATGGTTCTGTTCAGTCCTAGAAGGTCCATCCTCCCAGGCTTTACCTTCTCTCTGAAAAGGAGTTTGTTTATTGTTTATCGCCTAAGGCGCCCTTACCGGGGAATGCCGATGAGGCTGCTCAGGCATTTTTTGTGGGTGGGAGTGTGCTTATCCTAGTGTACTGTCTTATCAAAACAACACCTGACCTTGTGTCTAACCTCCTGGCAAGGAGATAAATAATATATATAGTAGAAGCTAAGTTAGCAAGTTAATATCCTTGTGATGAGCTTTACCTTGAAGCAAGAATTGACTGTAAATTGTCTTCAGCTTCAATTTTATTGCTTGGAACTTAGTATTTACTTAGGCATAAATTGGCTGCAACAAAGAAAAAGAAAATTAGGATCATTTTATTCAGGAAATTAATGATTTATCACATTTTTTTACCTCAACTAGAGAATAGTTAATACATGTACGGGATGCATTTCTCGTGTTTAATGTTGACCAATATAGAAAAATCAATAAATATACGTCACTTTTAAATTATGTCCATTTTTACCTCAGATATGAAGTTTTTACTACAGGTATAAAATGTATTCGGAAAACTGTTGCTTAAATTATAATTAGAAGTTGTGAATACCGAGCAATTATATATTAAAACTGCTTTTTAAAATCATGAAAATTAAATATCCTGTTTACTTTGTTCCACGCTATTACTTTGTCTATTGTAAGTTAATCATCTATTATTATACAAAATCTGAGTTAATCAACGTTTGTTAACCTGACACTTTTTCCTATATATCTTAATCACGCAAGAGACGTTAAAATAGTTCTATATTTAAATTGTTCTGGTTAGCCGTAATTTGCCAATCTGAATGGAAATATAGACTGAGAAAATATATATACCTATAAATTCTAATTAAATAAATAATATATAACTACGCCTTTTAATATGGGACGACCACTAAATATATTAGATCATAAAATAATGCAAATAAATAGAAGTGCATATATACATGTAAATTGGTGCAACATGGTAAGTTAAATAAAAAACATAAAATCTATTTTTAAAAATCCGCTGTATAACAAATAGTTTAACAAATACAAAAGAAATATGGATAGATATAAATAAAACACAATTTCGGTAAATTAAAAAATGAGCGGGGCCTAAACAAATGACAACTTTCAAGAAGTATAAAAGTGAAAAAATAATTCAACAAATCTAAGGAAGATAATCTATAAGAAAAGCATGGATAGCCTTCTGTTCACCACAGAAATAAAATGACAATTACAAATTTTCTAAAGAGTTAAAAACAAAAAAAGGGGCAAGTAACTCTGGAATTATCTCACTCCGGATATGACAAAAAACAAACAACCCAAGAGTAGTATCCACACAAATTTTAAACATTACGACCTAAAATGAAGATGACAGTAAGTGGGAAATTGCAAAATGTTGTTCAACCTCAGATTAACGGTTTATGCTCTGATGAGCCTTTGAGAAATTCATAAATGCAAATGAATCTGTTGCTTTACTCCATAGAGGTGAAACAGCTGTAAGGTATACGAATAAAAATGTTTTTAACAAGTTTGGAATTTAATCATTTATATATATGTTCACAAAGATTTTATATGAGCTTTAGTGATTGCTGCATGAGCACCCATAATGTTTTTTAATTGCCCAGTAACATGTAGTGTCAGCTGTAGTAGAAGTAAAATATTGATGTGCCTTACAGAGTTGAAAGTACCTGGAAGCCCCTGGGGCTATGAATGAAAATGAGTCTAGAGTACCAATGGTACATTGTTTTTCACTGAACAGCATAACCAACAGATTATCTGACAATGGGATGCACAGAGTAACGAATTGAGTAACAGACACCACAAGAAATAGGATGACACACATCACAATAAACGAAGATATGGAAAACGCAACAAAGCATCCATCAAAATATCAATGATCGCATAAACCACGAATAGACAGCATTAATAACTAGTGAAGCCTCTAACATCAATGTGAGCATATCTGCTGCTGTGCACCTGAAAATTCTTGTTTTGTAGAAACTCAGATGGCATTGATTGGCTGTAGTAGAGTGTGATAAGTGGAGGATGTGCATATCGAAAGGCTATCTGTATCTTGGATTATTTTCTGGTTATAAATGGTATCCACAGACAAACATGCATGTAACACATAACTTTTATTTTGTATAGGTAAGCCTCTTTATCCATTGTATGCCGGCCTATAATGGCTCTCAATAACTCTGAGCCTGTTAGCTGTAGTGGAGGTGACATACTGAGGTGCCCAGAAAACTTTGGAGGTAAACCTTATGATGCTTTAATATCTCGTGGATTAAGTGTTATTTTGTTTGATACATGTAAAATTCTTAAATGGTCACTGCAATAGAATAATATCAACACTCAGTTAAGAGTAACTGAGGAAAAGGCTTACTGAAGAAGATGTGGAGAGACTCAGTCAAAGATGACCTCAAGCAATGGCACATCGAAACCAAGGCAAATGATAGAATTTCATGGAAAAAATCACTCTGTACTGCCATGGCCAACGTGCAACACACATCTGATATGAAAAAGACACACTAAAAGAAGAAGAAGAAGAAGAAGAAGAAACCTTGATAATTGATATTTAATACTAGCAAGAAAATATAATCTATTCTCAAAATAGCTGAGATGAGTTCTTTGATTCTGCAGGCGAACAAATGTTTATCTGTTATCTTTTGCTCATCATATGAACGGTTGACTGGAGAGTTAGTGAAGCAAGCCAAATTAGTTTTGCTAAGATAGATTAAGTGTAGAGATCAGAATAAATGTTACTTTTAGAAACTTTTAATGGCGAGCATAATATGAGTTTACGTCTGAGGTAATGGAGATCAAAAGAAAAGTATTAAAAATATATTGATTTTAGCCCAATTCTGTCAACAGTATGTATATATTGAAGCAATTATATTCGATTGATTTATCCAGCCATAAAATCTATTGTACTAAAGCTGAGTTAATCAACGCTTGTTTGCTTAAGGCTTTTTTCGTTTTTTTTAGGTTAATCACATAAAATACATGCTAAAATATTACTCAGTTTTGAGATCGAGTTATGCTTGAAAAACCTTCCATTTCAATTGTTGTAATTAACCGTAATTTGCAAATAACTTATCAATCACTAAGCTTCTATCCATCACTTACACCCTCTCACACTGTATGTTGTTTGATCCCATCCCCGCTCTTATACTATACGTTGTCTACCACTCTGGTTCCCGTCTCTCTCTTCTCTTTTTCAACAGTCGAAGGTAATAAAGAAAAGAAAAAATAAATTGGAATAGTCCATTATAAACAAAAAAGAATATCATTACAGGCAGTAATACTATTTAACCTATAGTTTTATAGTAAAAGAAAGAGAGAGAGAATTATGGCAAGCAGAAAGAGGCTTTTTATAGATTTTGTCTTTTTATTTTTTATATTTAACTGGCTTTGCAAACTCACTTTTGCTTTATTCAAACTATTTAATCCGAGCTCAATGAATGACCTAACTGGTCACATTTTTTCTAGTAATATACAAAGGTGGATCAAGATATGTTTCTGCCTTTTTCTAAGATATGTTCATTGTAGAATAATGCTCAATGCATGGAGTAATTTGTAGATAGACATTGACAGAAACTCTTTAAAATGCAGTATTGTAAGTTCTTTTGTTTGCATGGGAGACTGATAGGGCTATGAAAATAATTGTTTAAATTATTCGTTCGAGAACAGATGGATTTTAGATTAAGATTTGTTTATTCAAGATATAGTCTATGGGTATATTATTGTTATCGACTATAATTACTGTATTCATGGTGTGTTTTAGCTATAGGTGAATTATTTTATCAGTTATGATATTCAATAAGTAGAAATTCTTTTTGCTAATTCAGATAAAAATGTCTCTTTAAATGCAGACATTGTATCTCTATAACTGGCTGTGTAACTTAGCAACTCCTCAATTCTCTCTTACAAGCACCAAATAGATATATGTAATGTGTGCCCTTATTGCTTTCTTGTAGAAATTCCACATAAGTTTGTAATGTAGACGTATCTTCATCTCTACGGAGTAATCTCAATTCAAATCTTAATGTGTGACATTGCTTTTTATGGTTATGCATCACGGAGCCATTATGTTCGTTTTGGGGATTGTTTGTATTAATAATTTACCTACCGAATTTCTTAAATCACAACCTGTCAAAACAATCCAGTCTTGAATTCCAGATACAACTAACTTTCATCCCCCCCATTCTATTCGCTAACCTATATTTTGTGTAACCTACTTAATATCAAGGTAAGTTTTGATACATATGTATGTCGGTCAAGTACGTTTAACATTGCCCATAACTTTGCCTTTAACATTGAAATTGACGCACTCAATCTATATGAATAAAATATGGTGCCTACATGTATGTATGTCTATAACTTTTTCAGTTCAGTAGCTACAGAAACTTGGTATATAGCTAAAACTTGGTAAGGCGCACGAAGTGGTGTAGGTGGGGACTTTGGTAGTGATCAGGCTGTAGTATCCTTTAACTAATTCTATGCAAATCACTACGATCAACTTAAGATAATTTAAACTTCATAGAACAAGTAAACTCTTTAGTACTTTGTGTTTGTGACTTTGACTTCTTCATATAATATTAGCTGTACCTTCCCAGGAGTCGTTTTACTTTCATTTTTGTGTCGCTTCTTCTTTTTTTTAACTATGCTATATATATATATATATATATTTGTTTTGTTTTGTTTTACCAAATTATATTTGTTTTAATAACATTTTGAAAGTTAGATTTATTTATTACGGTATCGTTTGGTCATTCAATTATTATTTGAACCAAATTGTTATAAAACTATAACTAATTTTGTTACGGTAATGTTTTAGTTTCTATTTATAAAATTATTAAATGTAAATAGCTTCTAAAATTGTCAATCTTTTAATACATAAGGATTTGCTAAGAATTTTAAAGACACATGATTTTCTATTCCACAGTTTAAATATATCCAAATTACTTTTAAATTTCAAAGTGTCACGATGTAATTAATTATTTTTTCAACTAAGAAAAAATTAATATGGTTGACTTGTTTATAAAGAAACTGAAATATATTGTGGTGAATTTAATTTCATAATTAAATTACTTTTTTAAATAGGGTTTTAAAAATTTTGTTATATTTTGACCTATTGTATTTTTGATTTCAATAAATAATCGATTAATAGTAAATAATAAAAATAATAATTCAATGTGTAATTATTAATGTTATGTGAATACAAGAAAGACTCAAACACACACATAAAGTTGTCTCATAATTTTTATTCATTTAGAAATTAATTCCCGGGCAACACTAATAGGTACAGCTAGTTTATCTAAAATTCAACATTCCAGAAAGGGAACATTCAGTCTTGTCTTTCTTCTAGGGTTCGACTCCATGGACATTTCTTTCTAACAGTATTGGCTCTATAACTAGAATCCTTTGTTGTTTTTTTGTTGAGATACCCCCCCCCCCATTCTTTTTTCTCTGATATCATCTTTTTTCTAGTTTTTATTGCTAAAGCACACAATTCATTAAAAACTAACAAGTAACATCTTTGATTTGCACCCTCCTTTAAACATTACAGATTGCTAGATATTTGGTAGATCTAAAGTTTTATCTTTTCAAGGAATAAAAATTATTAAAATACTATTTGATGTTCTTATGAAAATTGATGAAAACTCAGATGTGGAGAAAGTATATCTGGGTGGTGAAGCTATTGAGGTTGTCCAGAAGTTTTGTTACCTTGGTGATACCATTGGAGCACAGAGTGGAGCGGGTGCTAGTGTGATTGCAAGAATTAGGAGTTGATGGAGTAAGTTCAGGGAACTTCTGTCATTACTGTTATTACTAACCAGCAGAACGTTACCACTGTCGACCAAGGGAAGAGTCTATCAGACATGTGTATGCAGTGTGATGTACAGAAGTGAAATGATATTAGAAGAAAGACCTGGCCAGAGATAGGTTAGTTTGGAAGTCAATTTCTAAAAGCTGTCCAATGTATATCAGCATGTATAACGGACGTTATGCCAAATATTATGATGATAAGGATCTATGTGTTATGATTATAATTTTAAAACGTACATTCTGATTCATTGAAAAAAATAACTTGTAACTTTTCTAAATTGATTAGAAGCAAAAAAAAAAATACTCATTTTTCATCTTGTCTCAATGTGAAATATGCAAATTAAGTTACCAGCAATTTATCATACTTATTCTTTTTCTCAAATATCTTGTTCCTTTGAGATGTTGGGGTTAGTTTTCCTAGTATGTGAAGTCCCAGATCATGTGATGATGGGGTAGTCAACTATTGGTTCATTAGCCACGTGGTCACTCATATAAAAGTATGACTCAGAAGTTTACTTCCATTTTTTATTTTTTTTTAATCGTTTTTGGGTTTAATCCTTGAAGCGACAACATTGTTTGTCCACTGCCTCTATTTCGTCCAGAGCAGTTCTATGACATGATCAGTTTCCTTTTATCCAGACTAGTTCTATTAATGTGCCTCTACACATAATTGGTCAGTCTGTCTTGCTATTGACATTTGTGCATTAGTGTATTACTTTGGCGGGCAAAATAAATTCAGTTATATCTTTATAAGTATAGCGGTCGGTCCTGGCATGGATAAGCTAGACATGGGCTGGTTGTCGAGTGTACTATGACTCTTGCTAGCAAGTAAATAAATTGAAAAATTATGCCAGATACAGTGTGATGCTAAACTCGTTTCTTTCAGATACCGATAAAATTGGGGTACCGAATATACACTTAGTCCAAATTTGATCACTTTCTGAAGAAGTGTGTATATAATGAAGCATGTCAAACAGTCTTCCGCTAACAGCCATTTTAAAATATTGTCATGTGCTGATTTCTAATTGCTTTCTTCTCTGAATAAAAATGTTTGACGTTAATAGTCAATTTGCATGATTCAGTTGTGTGAATGAATCTAAAAAAATAATTAGATTGCTATGAATGCCTGTATTTATGGAAATATTTTTGATATATTCAAATTTCATAAAAGTTGTCAATGTTATTTTTTTTAAATGTTACTGAATTTGACTTATTCAACAACATTGACCAAATAGTAAATTCTTTTGTGTAAAAAAAAACAAACTCACATAAACAAAAACCTAAACAAATCAAATGAGTTTTCCTTTTTATATACTTGTTTGCTGAAATCTAATTTAATTTTCACTGAGACACAACTTACCAAATGTTTGTGTTTGTTATATTGATGGATGAAGTGCAGTTAAAAGGTAATGAAAATAGATCTTTATAAACTTTCTAATCCTATTTTGAAACTGGGAAGCAATGTATCTTCCTAACAAAAAAGGGTAGATCTTGTCTGCCAATCTTGTGCGATGGAGATAAAATAAAAAGTATTTAATTTTTTTGCTGGCAAAATCATAAATATTGACCAACAAATGATAGAGATTCTCGAAATTTGATCAAATTTCAATCAATTTAGGACCTTCTAATGGGGATCTTAAATTCATAAAATTATAATTTTTCGAAGCCCATAACATGTAATCTCTGTTGTCATAGTTATCATCATAGCAATATGCTTTTGAATACTTGGAAATATTTGGAAAACAGACAGTAAATAGTCCAATATTATAAACTAGTCCATAAACTGGTATTCTAACTAATACAATATTAAAGTTTTCAACTCAAACTGCAGTTTTAAAAATAGCAAAATCACTCAACGCAGTAAAAAAAATGTTGTCATCATCAACTACGATGCATGAATTTATAGCTTTATATTAGACTTAACACCCCACAAACTTTTCACTTTATGGTTTTGTGCCTGGACTGATTTTGTGATGCCATTTATAAAACACGTTTGTAATAAGAGTTGAACATGAATTCTGTAAGGAAAACAAAATATTTTCATATTAACGATGAACACAAATTTTCTATGAGAGTTGCTTACCTAAAAATAAGTTTTTTCAAAAATACAGTCTCATTACTTCCTAGACATATCTCCTATATGACAAAAAAGGAGCAAGGAAAACAAACAAACAAAAAGTTATTTTTTATGTCAAATGAATAAACAGCATATTTTTTAAATACAAGATGACCCAAATAAATTCCACCCATCCATTGTAAATAAAATTTACAATCCTTTCTGTAATCCAACGATATTTATTACAAATAAATTTCAGTCTGTCTGACTTGTCTACCAAGTTCCAGTCATGAATATTCAACTATATTTGTTTTATCACCATTCAATGATATGCGGAAACACTTTGGTGATGTCTCAGTAGGAAGTGTAAATTTAGTTTTTTCTATTTTGAGTTGATTTTTGTGGAAAAATGTGTTAGCTTTTTTTAGGGATAATTTTGAGATAGGGCATGTGTGTATATGTGTTAATAATTATAAGACTGAAAGATATAATTATCCTATAGTCTTGTCTCAGTTCAAATCTAAATTAGAATGTTTAATCTCCTACAGTAAACCTTTCTTTGCTAATGTTAATAATTCTACAGCAAAATGTTTTTTAGATAAAAATTTGACTTAAGAAATATTTCAAGCCACAAGTCTTTAAAGATGGAGAGGTCAAACAAAGTTCATTTATTATGACTGTGTCTTTTGATGAAACAGTTATAATTTTCATAATTTTTAAAAATTTTAATAAAATTTAGTTAATGATTACTTACTCCCCCTGCCCTAGATGAAAATAAAGAAGGGAAAAAGTGGGTTGGAGTGGATGTGATGTACTTGTTAGACATCTTAACTAAAATCCGCAGTTGTCAATTGGTTCTAATATTCTGTTGAACAATAAAATCCCCCCCAAAATGATTGTAGAAACGATAAGTTCTTAAAAGAGAAGTTCATCATTGTGTTGCATTCAACTACCCCAAAATATTGTTTTAAAGATTTGAACAAACTACAAGAAATGGTGAAAAAAGTGAAAGACAGTCACCCCTTTTTTGTTTCTCATTTAATTGTATAATTACTTAAAGCATAGTGTGCTTTTGAAGAGTTTTATTAAGATAAGAGTTGCAACTGTTGCGCTAGCAAGCAAGACATGCACTCCCTTAAGCTGTTACAGATTATACTTTTTCAAATGTTAAGCATTTTGCATAAGAACAATAAAGTGTATAAAGCTGTCAACAAGGTTTTACAGTTAACCAACCAATTTGTAAGAGAAAATTACTTGGTGCCACCTATAAAGGAACTACATGCTTCAATTTTTGCATTGTTTGGTTAGTATAAACTATAACAGAACACAAGCTTGTCTCAATGCCTGTCTTATCATATAAATATAGAGACACTGTATGAAAATTTAACAATTCTAAAATTCTTTCCAAAATAGTTTTTTTTTAATTTACATGTCCTGAACAATATATCTTCAAAAATACAAAAGCTGGTGTAAATCTCCTTTCCACCCCTCAATTACAAAGCTGAAGTTGAGGGGCTCATTCTCATTTTCAACCAGGTTATTTTCATATTCAAATTTCAACTCCTTTAAAATTTATTTTCTGAAAAAGTGCTGTTTTATTCATAATTCTAATTGATCAACCAACACAACAACCTAAGCAATGGAATGTTGCTCAATCTGTGTTCCAAAATGTCAACAGATGATAATGAGCCACGGTTTGATATAACTTGTCACAACACAACTGTCCATGTTTCTCAAATCAAAATTCATTAATTATTCTCATCAACCAACCCCATTGCTAACACACAGACAACACACCATCACACATGCACACATATTCACACTTAAATGATTGAAAGCTTTCAAAGCTTTCAATTAATTTTCCTCATGTTTCTTGGTTCAATATAACCAAGAGTTCATAATATATATATATATATATATATATATATATATATATATATATATATATATATATATATATATATATGATTTCTGAATCTAATATAACTCTATCATATGAATCCAATAGGTAAAAATATACTTGCATGAAAGCCAAGTTTAGTTTGGAAGAAAACTTAATTAAATAAATCGATGAATAAATTTAAATATGGAATTTATAAAAGAAAAGAAATTACCTTCTGAATATTCTTTGACCAAATTAATGTTGAAAATATAGTTATGCATATTTATACTGTTATAATTATTATAGACATGTGCACTGTGCAGGGATGGAGAATGTGGGCAGATGGAGAATGAGGTAGAAGGACAACATCTTGGATTTTTTTTTCTCTCTTAAAAATGCATACGAATATGATTTTATGTTTTGGAATTTTTTAGATCAGGATTGATAATTTGTATTATTCGGACTACTGTTTTCATTTTGGATGTTATTCTCATAACGTTTTGGCTGATGTAACCTCCAACTTTATTTAATCCGACCGTGGATTAAATAAATAGTTCCGTTCAAAATTCAGTACAGATTCTAGAGTTCGACATGAAAATTCCTGAGTGGGACAAGATGCACCTGAAGAAGGTTGGGGGTTACATCGACCGAAATGTTGTGAGAATAACATTCAAGATGAGAAAAGTAGTCGAAAAAACTCAAATATGATTTATTAACATGTATAGCTGTTAAATTGTAAGAGGTTCTGAGAGATACCAAAGTTTTGGATTTGTTGAACAAGATCATTTGAGGTTAGAAAGTGACTACTTTTGAAATAGTACTTTTGTCAATTGGTGAATGACAGTGGCATTGGTATGTAAATGTGGAGTCTCTTGATGTCTGATAACTGCCTTGATAAAGAGATGATAATGTTAGGTCCTAGGAAATTATGAAGCAACCCACAAGTCAGCTGGTGATGATGATTGTTTAGGTAATAAATCAATATTATAAAAATATTGTTCATGGTCATCAATTCATCGATTCGTCTTGATGAAGATTTCATCTAATAAACAGAAGATGAAAAGATGATATAGAAGATGGAGATACAGACTTGGTAAACATACGGAGTCCAGATAAAGCCACCAAGACAATCATGAGGGAATCACATCCGAATTTTTTTTTAATCGAGTGACCGGTGAACCACCGAGAGGGTTAGTAATGATAGTTGTAACTAGTCAGAAAGTGACTATTTAAGAGCACGGCTCAAAAAGAATTTGATTACATTGGACTTGAAAACGGCAATGTTATAATCAGTCGGGAAGCAGCCCCGTGGTACTGTGTTCTACAGACGGGCAATTTTAGGAAAGAAACTTTGCTCATCGAAGTTCTGCTTACTTCTAGATACACAGAGGGAGGAAGAGAATTTATTGACATTGGTTGTAGCTAGACGAGGTTTTTTGTTAATGTTTTACGGGGTGGGGGGGCATAGATTGAAGTTCAGTCGAGCACCTGTTATGAAGAAACAGAAAGCTGAAGGAAAGGGCATGATGATGGAACATCAGCAAAATAGACTGTGATGGGTTGTAAATGTCACACAGTTCAGTGATGATCAGTGGTACCCACATGAACAGAACATCACAGTTGGTATGAGAGGATGAAATAAAAGAAATAGGAATTACATAAAGGACAGCAAGATTTTGGAAAAGATATTACATAATACTGTGGTCGTTATGTTAAAGGATTGAGTGTTACAATCACATTCTTAGGTTTAATAGCCTAAAAGTAGCTAGATGCACAGACAGACAGACAGACAGACAGATAGACATAGAAACAAATGTATCTCATATTAGTATAGATGCAGTTATAAATGATGTGCTTTTGTTATATTCCTTTGTTAACCTCTAATGGTTTTTATCTAGACCACGCGTGTGGATCGTGTTGTCATTGTGAATTTCATTTCTCGGCACTGGAAGATCTTGAAGAAGGAAGAAAAACATACTTACTATATATTTTATTTATCCTTTCAGCAATTTCCATGGTCAGATTATTGTCACAGAATGAACTTCTAGAACCTTTTCTTCAACAATTCCCTTCTAGGTTGGTCATGACAGAAGAAGTACAAAATGTCTGATCATGATCAACATTGAATGGTAAAGTAAACTTTAAATGAAGAAGATTGTGTTACGTAATTCAATTCAAGTCACACATAGATATGTAATGATCATAAGTAATGATCATAAAGATTGAAATTATAATGAATCATTATGAGAGTGAAAAAGTAGATTTTACTAATTGATTTGTGTTATTTGGATTATTCGGACTGCTATTTTCATCTTGGTTGTTATTTTCACAAAAATAACCGGATGAGGATAGCACGAGTCTGAAGAATCCAAATAGAAATAGTGAATCCTCATCTAAAAAATTCCGAAATGTTAAAAATATCTCGTTTAATTTATTTCCCGTATTTGATCCGACGATAAGGATATATTTCCAATTTCTCCAGATGACTAAAGTTAGCTGAAAGGTTGAGAAATAAAAATAAAAAAGCAAATGAAGAATGTTGAAGAGAACAACATGATTTTTGTTTTTGTAAAAAAAATTTATTTCCCTTACACTCTGAGTCATGTAAGTTGGTTATCATTTTTTAAAGAATGATCATCAAATCAAATAGACACAAAATGTCTGCTATATACAATGAAATATGCCAAAGTATAGGGCGAACAAAAACTATCATGGAATCGTTAATAACATTCATCTTATCTGTAATCCAATCATATTTGATACAAATAAACTTCAATCTATCCCTGATTTCTCACCCAAGTTTCTGTCATGAATGTCAAATAGTCTGTTTTTATCATAATAATAAACACACCTGACAGGCAAAATTATCAAATCTGACATACTTTTTAGCACTGCCATTTTATACTTTAAAACATCTTATATCAGTTAAACAGTTTCCTCGAATAATCTTACCGAAGCTGGGTCTAGGGATTGAATCTACAACAAGGATTAATGCAGAATACTTTTTCAACCAAGAGTTTTAATTCAGTAAGTCATGAATCCAGCTTGAGCAATATTACCAGGAAAAACAATTGAACTGATACGAGATATTCAAAGGTATAAAAAGCTGAATGAGTACTGCATACCTTATACAATGGTAATTCAAAATTCAGATTTCATAGAATATTACTTGAAAAAGGCCGGAAGAGTATAATGACCGGAAGTTTATGAATTTTTGAAGTATGTAAATAGTAACTCATCATGTCAGAAATATAGACTTATTGCCTAACAAAAGCTACATGACTTAAAGAATTGTTCAAATGTTGAAAGTGAACCTTGGGTTAACTTTCGGCAGCCTCGTAACTCTCACTTCCCTTATTTTGTCCTTTAGTCCTCATATTCTATGAGCGATGTTTCTGATAAAGGGGGAAGAATTGCTGTTTTCTGTGTCGGAATCTATCCATTTAACACTTATCGTTGGCTAGTTTTTGACTAGTATTTTTTTTAAACTCCTTACATCAAGTGGCTTCATGCCTTGTCTGGAGCGATTTCCATAAAAAAAATGATTTTAAATCCTTATATCTTAGTATTTGAGATTTGCAGCATTGGACTCAACAAAATAACTAAAATCAGATCAGGTACCAGGTTTTTAACTACATAGTGTCGGGATCAATACCCGTAGCCCAGAGATGGGGAGTCATATGAAAATTATCCGACTCTAAACAGCTAAAAAAAAAAAGAAGACTCCTACCCACTTCTGCTGATGGCACAGTCTCACCCACCCCATTGGTAAAATGCCAAGGGTGTTGGCCAGTATTTTGCAGACTCCTGTTGTTCCAAGGTGACACCACTTTAAACCAATTTTGTGTAAAACCGGCCATAGTTGGGATACATGACAGAAGTTGAGTTTTGTCTAAGGTGCAAACGTTTTCATTACTTAGGAGAGATTTTAAAGTTTCCAATGATGATGATGATTCAGATTGTAATTAGATGACTCAAAACTAAAAATCCCTCCACACACACAATATACATGGGTTCGCAAACGATATCAGTGGGTGTAATTGCATAGTATAGAAATACAACTATTCAAAGTATTTTATTTTATTGCCAATAGCATGGTACCTCATCTGAATCAAAGTTTGATTTATCAGCTTAAATGTTATTTAAGATAACAACTTTTAAAATCTGTCCGACATAATTTTATATATAAGATCAAAGTGTATTATTGGGGAAAACAAGTTTTTAATTAAAAACAAGTTAAATATCTAACTAGCTGATCAATATAAGAATGGTTACTTAAAATTAAAGTGTATACTAAGCCACGATTAATTTGAAATAATCTCTCAGCCATAAGATATGGTGAAGGAATTTTGTTCTATTGCTTTTACGGTTAAATGTCTATCAAAACAATCCTCAGACTCTTCTTAGCCATCATAGCCAAAATCGGGGGGGGGGGGTAATAATCGATGAGTGTGAAGTTCATTCAGAATCACACATTTTACTGATGAGACGATCACCAAAGTGTCCCTGCATATCATTTAACGGCAATACAACAAAGATGGTGGACATTCATGACTGAAATTTGATTAGATTGAAGTTTATTTGCACAAATATTGTTGGATTACAAAAAGAATTGTGAATTTTATTAATGATTCCACGGGTGGTATTCGGCATGGGTGCACCCTGTACTTGCCTACATCGGATTTTTCAAATTTTCCTCTTCTGAATGCCAATTCAACTGAAAAAATGCTTTTATTTTAAATTGCAATTAAAAAAACAATTTTTACTTACTTTTTAAGGAAATAAACGTTTTATTAGAATCAAAACAATTATAAATTAAAAGGACGTTGTAGTTTGCTTGAAGCATTGTGCATAGTGTGTAAGAAGTTGAATTTTGCCAATTCAGTTTTGGTTGAAGACACTGTTTGATAGGGAATCACTCAAGGCAAAGGTAAATAGATGAAAAGATAATATTGAAGGATTCAATAATTTTCAATTAAATATTTATTTACCAACACAGTATATCGAATCAGGGTAGTATGGCATGGTGTCATATGCTATCATTTTTTCTTTTAATTTTTTAGATATCACCTTCTTAAAAAGAAATATCTACTCACTGTTTTCTCCCAGAAGCTGGAATTATAAATTATTTCTTATCGCTAAATAAATAACATTTATTAATAAAGTTTCTGCTAAATAAAAAATTTAAGACATTAAAAAAAAAGAGATTTTATTTTGCTTTCTCCAGAAAATGCATGTAAGTTTATTTATTTATTTTTATTTTTTAGTTATCTTTTTACTTTAGCATTTTTCACTATCAAGCTGTATGGTAAATTTGTAAAGTATTAAAAATCAAGTATTTACTAAAAAAAAATTAAAACTTATTTCTTGTGTTGAGCTTAAAAGAAAATTATCTCCCTTATGCTTGATTGGTCCTAAAGTCAGGGTTCAATGTTTAGATTGAAAACTGATCAATGATGGGAAGTACCAATTTTTTTTGCTATAAACAATCCTCAGAATACAGTGATTTATACTTTGTAAAGGTTTTAGGCCTGCATTTGATGAAGAAAGTGTGAAAAGCAGACACAGACAATTTTCGACAACGGGTTTGCTCTTTCACATGTATTATTGACAAATGTTATATTTCCCTCCCATAAATTTGAACTACAAACAAGTTTTTTTATACTGTTTATAGTTTAGACACAGTGGAATGTGTCCTTTAGCTGAGTCAGGAAGGTGTCCCTTTTGTTCACCTATGTAGTTCTTTGTCGACTGTTTCAATTTCAACATTTTTATTATTAATACAAGAGATTGTGTTAGATTTCCACGTGAAATAGCCAGGAGCTGCATTTGTCCCTTTTTCATATTTTTCTGGGGAGCCTCTCGTTTCTTGTGCACAAATCTGAAAAATGAAAATAAATAAAATATTGTTATTCTCACAGATAGACATACAAACACACACACTATCTCTCTATCATATATATATATATATATATATATATATATATATATATATATATATATATATATATATATATATTTCGTTTAACATCCATTTTACATGCTGGCATGTGTTGGACGGCTTTTAGAAATTGCTTTCCATGTTAACCTACCTCTTGTCAGGTATTTATTTATCCCCCTTTCTCTAAAGTCTATTCTTATCACTTCCTCCCATGTTTTCGTTGGTTTTCCCCTGCCAACTGACTATTCTGCATCTACTAACCCAAGAACTATAATCTATTCTTTCAACATGATCATACCAACGAAGTCTTCTGTTCTGCACACATATTTTATACTGTTCAGATTTAATCTTCCTCTGGGGTCATCAAATGTAAGCCTATCTAAGACTAATATTACACTTGTATCATTCTCATCATTTCTCTCCATACAACACGTCGTCAATCCTCACTGGCCAGGTTTCACACTTCAGACACATGATTGGTAGACTCTTCCCTTGGTTGACAGTGGTAATGCTTTGCTGGTTAGTAATGGCCGAATTCCCTGAACTTACTCAATCCACTCCTAACTTTTGAAACCACCCTGTGCTCCAATGGTATCACCAAAGTAACAAAACTTATGAACAACCTCAATAGCTTCGCCATCCAAATATACTTTCTCCACATCTGAGTTCTCATCCATCTCTATCGTCTTACATTTCTTGTGCACAAAATGGTTATCATCTCTCAACCTAGCTGCAATTCCATTGCACTTCTTGTGTACCTAATGCTTACCACAAAAAATTGAGTTATACCCGACTTCTTTTTCACAAACTAAGTAGGGAACTTTCCTCTTTCTGAAGGCTTTCGAACACTACAACAACTGGTCATCACTTTGATCTTGATAACATTCACCCTGAGACTTTTACTTTCAATAGCATTCCTCCAAGTCTTTAATTTAACAAATAGACCTTCCCTTGTTTCACAGGCAAGTACTGAATCATCAGCTTACAGAATCTCTTTTGGACAACCCAGTAGCTTTAATACACTGGGTATCTAAAATGCATTGAACAGCTAAAATGAATTGGGTTGCTAAAATACACTGGATGTGTATAGGTAAAATGTATTCGGTATCTAAAATATATATTAGGTAGCTGAAATGCATTGGGTGTCTGAAATGCATTAGTTATATACAATATACATCGATTAGTGTTAAAAAATTGAAAGTGGTGTTTATTGCGTTTTGAATTTAAACTCTGTATATACAAGATAAATAATTACAAATCAAATAAAAATACAAACTTACCCTATATATTGAGTCCAATGTTCTTGGTTGCTGCATGGGAGTTAACATCTGATGCCTTTTACATGCCTCTTTGTTGAAGAGCGGCATTTCTTTTTCTAATCCTGTTAACTGGGTTATTTTTGGTAATACTTGATTAGTTGAACTATTTAATGGGGCGTCTGGCCAAGAGTTTGCTACATAAGAAAAGCATACAGAATCGCTTTCCTTATGAGCACATTGATTGAACAAGCTCATCTGCTCTGTATGTGAAGTATCTTTATGGTTGGCATATCGAATGATGCAGATTGATATTAAAGATGTAACGCCTACAGATACTGTCACAGCAATCACAGTTACTATAAACACAAGGTTGATATTAATCTTGTCATCAGTTTGTGTGGGGATAGGATTCAAAGTCTCTGAAGACTTGTTGTCTGCCGTCAATGTAAGATATAAGACGGTGGTGGCTGATAATGCTGGTGTACCACTGTCTTTGACAAGGAGTTCCAACTCATAAGAACCCGCATCTTTTGGCATCGCTACATGAGTGAACGTCAGTTGACCAGTGTAATGATTAAGAGTGAATAACAGTTGGTTGCCTTTGGTGATTGCATATTTCAGAAATGCATTCTCTCGGCTGTCCCTGTCCAATGCAGAGAGCACAGTGATGTTCTTTGTGTGATGGGGATAAAAATGGAGATTGAAGTGGAAAGGGTTAATTTTGGGAAAGATAAAATAAGGTGCATTGTCGTTCTCATCTTGAATTCTAATAAAAACACTCGCTGTGTTATTTAAAGGTTGTGTACCATTGTCTTTTACCAGGACTTGAAATTCATAAAAATCTTTTAGTTCATGATCTAATGACAATATAGTTGAGATCAATCCCTCGCTTGAGATCTGAAATGGTAAGAATTCTTTGTCATTTTGTATAAGGGAATATGTCAGCTTACCGTTATCTCCAAGATCTAGATCGGTGGCTTTTATAGAACCAACGGGAGTCTGGGGAGGCTGGTTTTCTTTTATGTAGAATTTGTAGTATTCTTTTTCTAATTTTGGTTTCTCATCATTTACATCCCTGACCTGTATTGTGAACATGTTTTCCGAGCGCATAGCGGGAGATCCACTATCCTCACACTTGATGGTAATGTTATGGCAATCATTTGTCTCTCTATCAAGTGGATCTTTCACTACAATTTTGTATTTTTTCGACCCAAGCCCTTGCAGTTGGAATTTATCGTGGTCTAGGCGACAGCTAACTTGCCCATTCTGACCAGCGTCGTAGTCTGTGACTTTTACGTAAGCAATGAAACTGCCCACTTTGGTATCCTCAAAAACTGCGACTATATTTTCCTTAGATGTAAGCACAAAGTTTACTTCTATTGTTGGAGGGTTGTTTCGCTGATTAATCACATCTACCAAAACCATCGCCGTAGAGCTTAAAGGAGGTGTACCCTCATCTACAGCATCAACATACAACTTGTGCGTTAACTTTTCTCCAAGAGAAAATTCTTTGATCAAAGATATTTCTCCAGTTAATTTATTCACTACAAAATGTTCCTTGGTTTTTGGGGAGGTTTTATAATGGAGTTGATAGATGACTTTACCATTTTTGCCTGAATCCGAATCCTGTGCCGACAAAGATACAACAGACTCTGTCTTTTGGTTTGCGATGGTTGCATTGTACACATTCTGAGAAAAAAGCGGAGTGTTGTCATTAACATCGGTCACTGTGATACTGACATTCAAGACGTTTTGTTGAATAGGAGATCCTCCATCTTTCGCAACTATTTGGATAGCATAAAAGTCTTTAACTTCTCTATCAAGCTGCTTTTGCAGATTGATACTCAGCTTAGACGTGCCATCAAAACTTGTAAAAACCGATAGTGTAAATAATTTGTCTATGTTACTTGTTAAGTGATACGTAATCATAGAATTCATTTTGCCAACATCTACATCAATGGCACTAGGCACTGCTCTTCTTGCACCTTTTCTGTCATCTTCAGAAAACTCTATACTAAATTCGTTAGCAGGGAATTCCGGTCGATGATCGTTGACATCCTTTATAATCACTTTCACTTCCAGTAACTTTATGAATGCATTTGCCTTTTGGATGACGACATCCACCATTTGAAAGCATTCTGTGTTATGACTGCAAATCATCTCAGCATCGAGAACCGTTGCTGTGTATATTTTCCCAGTTTCCTCAGAGACATGGAACAACAGACTGTTATTGTTTAGGCCTTGTTGTAGCCATCTGTATGTTACGATGTTTGGGTCATTTCTCATGCCTAGATCTGCTGCGATATCACCCAAGTAAGCACCTTGGTCCTTTCCTTCCTCCACTGTGTAAGTAAGATCTGTACAAAGACATCCATTCAATACTTGAAATAATAGGTAAACTTGTAAGATCATCTTTCTTTTTTGGTTCTCCTTTTTTTTGTTCAGCCTTTTCTACAGAATTTCTTTTAACGTCTTAAAAGTTATTTCTGCCTACGATATTCTGTTAATCTGAAATTAGACAAAGAAAAAAGACAAATAATATTTTACTGAGTATATTTAACGATATTTAACAATAATTTATTATTATATTGTTGCAACGCGAGCATCAAAACTTCATCTAGTATTAAAGATAGAAAAGGTTTATTGAATAAAAGATACAAGGTGAGTAGAGTAATTTTGCAATCACTTGGTTGAGTTAGCAAGTCCTGGGATTTACTTGCATCCCCACCAATGCATGATGTGAAACAAGATCGAGTTTTAAAGTATGAAGTCCAGCTCTTTCAAAAAAGGGGTCACTCTGGACAAGTGCAAAAATAGCTGTGAAAAGACCCATCAGCATTCCTCGGTGAGGATGGCTCAGACAATTGGTTATAAAGCATGGACAATAACGAATACTCCCATTGTTGCCTCTGAAGGAAGTACTGTCTGGGAGGATGCCCTCCCAAAACCGAGCAGGCAATAGTTATTCTCAACTAAGTTCAAAGGTTAGACTATGAGCAACTGGATGAGCTTGCATGTTCTGTGAGTTCTCATTAGTTCTTGTTTTTTTATATGAAAAACAGACGCTTCCATTCTTCTTTCGGTACTATATGACATGTATATTATGAAAAGGTAAACCCCCCTTCAGATTTATATGTGTAAGTTTAAAGCTAAACCTGCATAACAAAGGAGAATACAAGGTGAATTTTCAAGGCACAAATTGTTGTGAACACATTGTTTCAGACCTGCGTCACTAGTTACAAAGTCCCTGCAAGTTATCTTAACATGGCGATTTTAAAATAAATAAAATGGACAATATTTCAAGAGAGAAAAATCAAGTCACATGATAGTAATAAATAATATGCATTATACTGATCGAGGGAACAACACCATCACAAAACTTGCTTTTTCAATAGAAGTGGCCAGGAAGCGATCGAGAGGAAGGCCGATGATAAGATGGGAAAATGCCTTACACAAAGATCTCTGTAAAACCTGCTTTCACCTTGACCAAGCCTGTGATCGTGCCAATAAGAGACAAAAATCCATTATTGCGGACTCCGCCATAGCTTGGGATTAACGCACAAGAAAAAAGAAGATAGTAATAAAAAATCAACTATTTTAATCTATTAACAATAGATTAAACAATGGATGACTAGTGTTTAATTTGGATTATTTGGTTTATTCGGACTATTATTCTCATCTTGGATGTTATTCTCACAACATTTTAGCCGATGTAACCTCCAACCTTCTTCAGGTGTGTCTTGTCGAACTCTGAAATCTGTACAGCATTTCGAACTGAACCCTTTATTTAATCCATGGGGGTCCCTAGAAGACTGTCAATTAGAACTGATTATTACTTAGTACTTTATCCATTGCACAACGGGTCCATGGATATGGCACAATGGATAAATAATAATAATACAAATAATACAAATTATCAATCCTCATCTTAAAAATTCCGAAATTGTGCTTAATTATCCATAAATATTATTTATTTAGTCAATAAAAAGAAATTTATAATAGTTTTTATTTTAATCAAACGTCTACTAATTATGAAAAAGAAAAACATTTTTAATTATTTTTTCATAAAAATTTAAAATAAACATACTTTGTTCAGTTGAGTTGACATGCAGTAAAAGAAAACTATAAAATGAACTATATAATACATATACATTACACCTAAATTGATATATTATGCATTCACATCAAAAAAAATATATCACATTTTATGAAATATCTTTCTCGATTTATATACGTGTTGAGTGATACTTGGTGCATCTCCTTTGACCTAACAATGATTTTCTGTATGTTTTTCTTAGGTTGAATTTTTCAGAATGTAAGTCACACAAAACTGAAGTGATGTTTCTTTAGATATGTCAGAACAGCTTAACTAAAGGTTTGCCCAGGGGACATTTTTTTGGCTCGTGATCAATAGGAATCAAATTTACAATCGATTAACTTAGAGACCGGCCAGCAAAGCAATGCCACAACAAATACTTGCAAACATAAAAAAGGCAATATGATATCAGAACTATTATGCACAAACTGAACTGTCTACTTTTTTATAGTTGTTTTTTTTTTGCTTTTCAATTCACCTTCTTCTGGCTTCTCTATTTATTTTCAGTAATTCTTGTTGCAAAGAGACTTTGTGTGTGGCAACAAGATATTCATGACACAAAGAACTGGTCTGTATTATTTTGATTATGCAGATTACTATTCTCATCTTGGTTATAATTTTCACAACGTTTCGGGCCAATGTAGCTTCCGACCTTCTTCAGGTGCATCTTTTCAAACTCAAACTATACGAAATTTCGAATTAAACTATTTATTTAATCCATGGGGGTAAATTGTTCTCATTCCATCAGTCATGACCGGGTAGAAGTGTTAAGCAATTTTAATTTTATTCTTAGTAATTATCACCTGTAGTGAGGATTGAACCTTCAACCACTAGAAAACTGTCACTTAGAACTGGTTGTACACAATGCTTTTATTCGTTGCACTACAGGTCCAAATAATACAGATTATCAATCCTTATCTAAAACATTCCAAAACAAAGGGTGTATCAATGTGAAGGGGTGGGGTGGGGGTGGGGATGGGGGGCTTGGTAACTAGAGCCTTCTCTCCTTTTCTGTCTCTGTTGATCGTCCTTCTTCTCTGTCGACTGTCCTTGCTTAGCCAAAACGAATTCTACTACTCGTCTATACTCTTGAGCTTTATACCTTCTCTCCTCCTTCCAATGATTTCTCTTTTCCCCAATCTGCTTCAGTCTATTATAACATCATTATAAAAGAAAGCACCCATCACCATTTTTTCCACAAGGTAGTAAGATCCCATTTTTTGTTCTCTCATTCATTCATTCATTCATTCATTCATTCATTCAAACCACAGTAAGGATGTCATGGGAAGGAAATAGTCTGTTGATATGTAAAAGGCCTGGATTGACATTTTTGACTCCATCGTTATCGAGACAGGTTGAAATTGTGGGTACAGAAATGTTTGTTTCTTCTTTCAAGTTCTGCAAATGGGAAACGCAACAGAAAATCCGTGGTGGCTTTGTTATATTTCCTAATTGCAGCAGACAGACACGTGAATTTAGTTACAATATTAATACTTTACAAGAGCATGGAGAGAGCATAGTTCACCAAAATATGAGAAGTGTGTCAGTCTGGTTGGAAAGAAAGCAGATCGTATGGGTCAGATGAAAGGGGATAAAACAGAGGGAAGTAAAAGGCTTGGTTTATCTATTTTTACAGCATATGAACCCCATTTAATACCGAAATGCAACACTTATTGTCAACGATTATTTGTATACAATTAGGCGAACAAAAGTCACTATTTTACCTATAAGACAAAGAGGTTGTACCTTTTTCAATGGTATTAGTGTATGATTAAACAAAATAGGTCCAATACGATTTGAATACGGCATAGCAGATTCCATAGTCTGTGATGGTATCTATTAGGTCAATTATGTACCCCCAGAAGTAAAAGAGGATAAGACGGAAAATAGTAGAAATATGTAAGGGAGCTTTTTCTCTTTATTTGTGATAAATTGTAAAAGAAAATTTTTTTTTTTTTAAGTTTAATTTTCTGTTCAATACTTTCCTTCCTAGATTTTCCTCTAACAATCGTGTTTGCCATCGCAGAGATGTGTTGGTCTCCTTCTGCACTAGCTTGGTAAACTCTTCTCTATTTTGGGTGAGAGTTTTTGCTTGTTTATCCATGGATCTCTGTAATATGGTCTTGTACCATTGGTAAGCATTATTTTTGTCAGTGCTATATTTTCTATGCTACAGACATGTTATATATAGCTGAGATATTATTTGTTGATGAAATCTCTTTTGGAATTTGTCATTGTTCTATGCAAAGCCACAATTTTAGGGGACTGTTATTGCTTAGTACAAAACCATGGTCTACATTATTACCTTTATAATGTATTTTCTTTATATTTACCAGTTAAAAATATAGGGCTTCTTCTTGGTGTTTTTTAAACAAAATCTTAATATAGTAAAAATAATAGTAAAAACAGATGGTATTGTCTGAGAAACATAACCGATAATAATGAAAATAATAATGATTTCATGTGTATACTAGTTTAAATATAATTATAATAAATATATATTGACCATTACGCCACTTGAGTTAGATAGAGAAAAATCAGAATGGATATTCTTAAGATGTGCCCATCCATTAAGTGTGACGGGGCCTTTTAAAGATATGCATGGACACATCTATAAATATGAAGAAAATTAATCTAATTATTTAAAAAATTATTTATTGCAAGATATTACTTTTCTTAATATCTAAAATATTTATAAGCTTAAATTTTTAAATTGTTTTCAAAATTATAAATTCTAATTGTCATGTGTACACTAGTTTAAATATAATCAAAATGTTCACCTTTTTTTGATTTAATGAACTGAAAACATAAAGAAACAATAAACAAAAATAATTTGTGTCATATTTAGAACTAGAAGTAAAACCCATCTATGATAGGTTTCTCATTTTTTTTTTTCATGAGGCATTTAGAAAATCCCCAAGCTAAATAATCTTTATACATTGGTAACAAAAGGTGGTGTGTATTGTTTGTAAAGAATTGCCGTACAAATAAGTGACTTGTAACATTGTGTTGGAGTTCTTGTCGATCTCCATTGTGAACAACTGGCCAGTATTGTGTTATTGACAGAAACAGCTGTTTGTCTCTTTTTCTCATTGACATGTAAGTTGTTGCTCAGTGGAAAGTGACATCTCCCGGAGTGGTGACAGTAACAGTCGCAGAGATGTTGACTTTTTCTTCCCCTCTCTCCCTGTAGCTGGAATAATGAAGCAATGAAAAGAACAACAAATAACTCCAATATTTGCTCTACGGTTTGGTTTACTTTTTACAGTAATTAGCAGCAAGTACATCCAAATAAACGGCATACTCCCATCACTAGGGTGATGGAAGACTCGAAAACTGTATTCGATCACCTTGTTGTCTAACTCCCAAGAAGCAAGAATCTCTCTCGCTTCTCTGCCACATACTTCCTCCTATAACACAACTTCTGTTACACGTCAGCCTAACTTCTGACTAAACGTCTAATGGAACATTCCATTTTCTTGCTGAATTTTCCATTTTTAATCTTATCATTTAATCTTAATCACCCAACATCTAATCATGCTACATATGTTAAGTTTAGTCTTTTTACTTAGATTTCTTTCACTATCAAATTGAATCATAAGGAATAAGTTTTATTTCCTGTGTTCTGTTTAAAAGAGAAGATAAAATCGCTTACTCTTGATTGATTCTTTTACTTCTCTTTCTTTTCAAAAACAAGTCAACATAGAAAAAAAAGGAGTATGTTCTGTGTACAATACGATATGAATATCTTATCATTAATCACAATGCTAACAATGTGCAATTAATTAACGAACAAATGCTGTTCATTAGATACGGCTGAAACAGAAATGAGTTGTCTCCCTTTTTATTTGTAAATAGAAACACAATGGCTGTAGATCTGTTAATTAAATGTGTTTTTGTGTTCCTTTATGAAAAACTTGAATATATATAAGATGCGACCATGCGTCTTTATAAAAGAATCTGCCCTTTGGTATGTCACACTTAGGTTTGGTATATCATTTATATCGTTATGTGTGCAGATTTTAGATACGTCCAAGTATCTCTATAAGAAGCTATGTGCATTGGTTGGTTGGTCTGTCACACGAAAATTTGAAATTGCATTTTTTAGATTCATCTACACACATCTACGGCTCTGTCCGTCAGTCTGTCAATCTGTGAAGCTTGAAATAGCATTTTAATCCCTAAATTCACAGATTGAATTGATGTCTCATTATGTTATTCCAAAATCTTCGTTTCGATAAACGAAAGGTTTGCTTCCTTGGCCTTTTGGCTAGGAGCAAAGCATATAAGTAGGACGGCCCATAGAGTAAATGTGGTATTGTAGTGACTGAGATGATTCTGGGGAAGAGTAAGATAGACATTTTTATAACTTTTGACTGAGGATGACCAACGACCCCCATTTTCGCCACACTTTTCATGGCCTTGTGTCTAATTTATTACACTGTAAAATGTTTACCTTATAAGTAAATAAATAATGCAAAGTGTAGTATCTGTTCTGATACTATACTTCATCATTTCTGTCCTCAGTCAGTGAAGGAGAAATCTTTCTTGAAAGAGACAATTTAAATTGTTTTCCTAATCCAGAGTGCTCCTTTCTGGAGAGCTGAATTTTCTCTACATTAAAAAACTGACTTTGTGGTCCAGCCGTAAGCAATCAAAATATGCTAGTTTTCGTGACAGATTCGTATTCCAAGCGATCACTGTATAGACAATAAAGAGATTTCTCAACCATTGTGAGTTGACTTGGCTCTACAAGGGCCTCTCCACCGCCATTGTTTGAGGGAATGCTTTGCGCCTGCTCTCGGCCTGCCAAATTAGCAGGCCATCCAATCAAACTTGTTGATGTTTCGGATATATCAACAAAGGCTTTTTTAATTTGGCAATTGAAGCCGATTATTTAGAATAGGACAACAACAAAGTAAATGTTTACATTAACTTTTTAATGTGTATAAAATTTAACTTTTATGTTAAATGTTTAGGTATTGCTGCCATTTTCTTTTTAATAATGTTACTCTTAGTTTATTGACTAGTATGTTTTAACTTATTTTTGATTTGATTTTAAATTCTGTTGTGGAATAAAGAATTGTTTTTAATAATATATTTAAAAAAAATGTTTGCATCATGAACATAAGCAGGGCAAGTATAAAGATGAACACAATATGGGAGCCTCTAAAAAAGGAGAATCTTTCATAGGTTTACTAGAATATCAGGACGAGTATCGGTGGAAACGTTGTGAAAATAACCATGGTGTGAATAGTAGTCCAAATAATCCAAATTATACAAACTTTTCATGTGTACTTACTATTATTCTTAGACCACAATTTATTGAGAAAATTGGTAAAATTAAGTTTATGAGCTATATTTACTATTGAAAATAATGTTATTTTCTATCAACTTAAATCACCAAATTATTTTTTCATTAAATTTTTAAAAAATTATTGATAAAAATGTTGTAAAATAAAACTTATATTTTTAAGCCTCAGGGGAAAAATGTATATTCTATCATTAGTTCAATAATTGATGACATGGTTTATCTCTGTTTATAAAATTAGTGTACACTCTCCATCAAAAATGACTGATAAACAAAATTATACTTAGCTAGTGTTCGCACTAATATTTATATAAAATCATAGAATTATGTCAGTAATTTAATTTTTCATTATTATGATTTCTGATGATCTAAAGAACCGTTGACCTTTTATTTAGAGTGGAGGATTTTTTACGAATTCATTTCAGACAGTCGGGGTTGTCTGACTCACTATTTGCTTTCTCGCTTCCCTTCACCACTTGAAATAGTTTCGTCCTGGGGCTATAAAAGGGCACTGCTTTTACTTGCCAACTTTTGTGTGACGGGACGGGGCGGATATATTATATTTATTCATATAAATATATACAAATAAATACACATTGGTCTTTATTATAGAGTGAAAGATTGTCTGATCAGATATTGTGTGTGTGTGTGTGTAAATAAACATGATTTGTAAAATTATAAAAAATAAAAATCAATTAAGTGATGATTTTTTTAAAATAGTTATAAATAAAAATCTATAAGAATACTTTTTACATTAAATTGTAATAAAAACAATTAAAACTACTCTTTTTAATCAGTAAACATTTTATTAAAATCACGACAATTATAAATTACTAGTAGAATACCCGTCCCATGATGAGTATAAGCAATAAATATAGCATTAGTTTTAAATTTTAATGTTTTTTCTTTCTTTGGGGGGCATGGTATGGTTCGGTGGTATCCCCCCTAAATGGTAAATTTTACAATAATAAAAATAATAATGCGCCCACGTTACTCACTCTGTCGCCTAGAATACATATTCCATAATTCATAATGATAAGTTCAATAGTTTAGGATTTTACCATGCACATGTATATTATTAGCATTCATGCACACGCACCGATCCATTTAAAAATGTATTACTTAATATAACTCAAAATTTTATGTAGAGCAATTCTTTTCTCTTAATTTTTTAAAGATTATTTGGGGGAGGGTGCGAGCTTGGGCGGGTGCACCTCCTAATGGTAAAGTTTGCAAAAAAATAATGTGCCCATGTTACTCACCATGTTGCCGAGAATATATATTCTCAATTTCATAATGATCGGTTCATTAGTTTAGGAGTTTATCCTGTACAACGAAATATATATATACTTGACTTTATATTTAGAGAGAGATTTCTTATCACTAAATAAATAACTTTTTTCAATAATTAGAGTTTTTATTAAAGTAAAATATTTAATATATCAAAAGATAAATTTTATTCAACTTAAACCACAGGCATATATCGATGATGTGTATTTAAGTTGTTTTTTGATTAAACGTTTTTCGTTATCAAATTAAACATTTTTTAATTAAACGTTTTTCATTATCAAATTAAGCCTTAAAGTATCTTTACAAATTGCAATATAAAGAATGAAACATTTTTTAAGTAAAAAAAGGAAAGAAACTTTATTTGTTGTGTTGAGTTGAAAAGCGATCATTATTTCTTTTACTCATGATTGATCCTAGAGTCAGGTCTCAGTGTTTAAATAGAACATCGATAAATGCCACGATAGGGAGCATCTTAATGCCAATTATTTTTTGTTATAAACAATCCTAAGAGTACAGTGATTTATGGGTTTTAAGCCTACAATAGTGGGAAAAGTGGACAGACAGACAGACAGACAGACAATAATGCCCATTTTTATATATATATATAGAGATTTTACTTTTTGAGATTAAAATTATAATATCGTACCTGATAAGTTACGATTGTGACATACATGCATCAAAAGATTAGAGGTAATAAAATATATTAAATTATTTGATATATCTTGGGTCAACTAGTAATAATAATAATAATTAATTATTATTATTGTTATTACTAGTTGGTCTCAGTTATCATTATAATAATAATTATTATTATAATGATGATGATAATAACTGAGAACACACAAAAAACAAAAAACAAACACAACTATACATCGGTTGATACCATAGAAAATGGTCATGGTGGGTCTGAGAGGATGAAAAGACCTCAGTGATTGAAAATAGCAGAGAATACTGAAAATCATTCATGCTCCAGGGAACATCACTTGTTTTTGCCAGTGAGCAATCACTAGTAATAACTCATGTGAGAACTTCTAGTGAGTAAAATAATGATGATGATTGGAATTTTGAGGAGGCTTATTGTTACTCAAATTCTAGGGAAAACTGACCGTTATCAGCAAAAAATCATTGAAAAACGACTGATGCATGAACATCAAGTAAGTTACAATAATAATGTATTGCAACGGTGATTATTGGAAATCTGAGGAAACTTGCTGTCACTCCAGGGAAACCACCGTTTTTTATCAACGGAAAAATTACATGTAATGACAGGTGTGAGAATTCCAACTTAATAATAATAATAATAATAATAAATAAAGGTTATTGGTTGGTTTGTTAAAGCTATATAAAGAAATATAAGAGATATTACTTTTAAAATCACAGTTATAATCTTACACCTGGCATATATGGTGCTTCAACTAAAAAGTAATAAAATAGATTGTAACTTACCTGAGAAGTAAAAAATTTCTATAGAAGTCTGTGAGAAGTCTTTTAAAACAGCATTCAAAATTCTTCAGTGCTCTCTTCTGTTCTCTGAAGTAATTGAATTTATGTTTGTGGCATGCGCACATCTAAAGAGAAGTGCGGTATATCTGATGAATATTGCCGCTTTATGACTCAAGCAGTTGATTGGCTGATTCATTAAAACTCTGAATAGAAAACATTTACACTTTGTTTTCGGAGGAAATTATACATTTTTTTTATGTATTCACAATGAAAAATTACTGCTTTTCAATTCCTTTTGTCTTAGAGTGTTGCGGTAACGCGGCGTGCTGTTTGAATGAGTGCCACGGAAGATGTCATGTATTGGAAGAAAGTTACATCTTTAACAATTGATATGTGCATAATTAGATTTGGTTCACTTTTAAGAATTTCATCTTTTGTCTTGAACAATTCCCTTTATTTAAAACAAACAATAATTCTAATTTTAAATGAGTTTCAATAAAAGAAGATAATAAAGTAATTGCCTACATAATCTACTCGCCTGTCGAGTTTCATGATATTCATTTGGTGTAGGCGTATGAGCCATTCTCAAATTCAAATGCATACAAATACATGCAAGCATACATATGTGGATGCATATACATACACTAGCTGAAGTACACGTTTATGTTGGGGTTTCTAAAAATGTTCCTGCTCTGCACATCGCCACAATTGGAGAAAAGAAAATATTTCTCATTTAAATTGCAATAAAAACAACAAAAATATTTTAATAAGTAAATGTTGTATTAGAATAAAAAAAAGAATGGGTATTATTTAGATGCGTTCATTTATTCTGTGTCGAACGATGAAAATCTATTTTAAACTTGAAAGATCAATGGACAGGGCCTGTTATAAAAAGAGGCATTGGCATATCTAAAAAGGCTATTTCAAACTTAATCTCATCATCATCATCATCATCATCATCATCATCATCATCATCATCATCATCATCATCATCATCGATTTAACGTCTGTTTTACATGCTGGCATGTGTTGGAACACAGATTTACCTCTCTGTGTTTCTTGGACACAACACAGGTCCATATGTCTTCTCTCAAGAAACTCAATAATCTCTCTCGACCTTGCTCACAAGCTTCCAACATCTAAACTGCACAGCCTGATGTCGGACAAATTTACTTTGGAAGACATTTCATTAATTAAGGTAAACATTTTCCTGACGCCAACCCAGTGAGGTGATGGGGACCAGAATTTTCATTGAGACACCATCTCTAGATGATTGCCCACGAAGACTAAAGATTGTTTCACCTGCCTGACCAAAGAAAATGCTGTTTCAAACTTAAACATGACAAGCCAACGGATGGAGAAAGATTTTTAAAGAGATGTATCCATCCAATCTGCACGTTTAGTGATAAAAATGTTATTTTAAACTGAAGCTCAGCAGATCAATCGATCCGCAGAGCTTCTTTTTTTATTATTATAAAAGCTATTATAAATTACTTATCACATTTATTGATAACGAACATTGTTGCTAAATTAACAAAAAAGACACTCAGAAAAAGAAAGATTTTATTTCATTAATACTGAGGCACAAGGTATTACGGCAACAGAGGGGGGGTGTATTTATTAATTTTTTTTGCTTAGTTTTTTTCACTATTAAATTAGATCGTAAAATAAATTTGCAAATTGTAATATAAAAAATCAAGTATATGCTAAATAAAAAAAAGAAAAAAATTATTTATTTTGTAGAGTTTAGAAGAAAGAATTAGCTCCCTTACTTTTATTCCTGAAGTCAGGGTCCAGTGTTTCGATTGAAAATCGATCATTGCCATAGATTAAGAATTAATCACTGTTGAAGTAAATGCTGAGACAAAAATATATACATAAAATATTATCTTATAAGTGTATATATATGAAACAGTAATATTAATTTATGTATCTATATACAATTTTATAAGGAGATATAATATATTATGTATCGATTTTCAGTATTTGCTTCAACAGTGCTCAATACATGAGTAGAGCTAGGTAAAAACGTGGAAGCCTCTGTGTAGCTTAATTGCCATAAATATATTTTTATTACTTATATAGTAAGTCTAGCCATGTTGATGAGTTGTAGATGAAACACATGTCCATAGATTTACTCTTCTATTGTGTTTCTTGGACACAGACAATACATCTCTAAAAAAACTCAACAATCTCTACTTATCTAACTCGCAAGCTCCCAACATTCAAACTGCGCAACCTGAAGTCGGACAAATTTACTTTGGAAGATATTTCATTAATTGAAGTAAAACTTTCCTGATGCCAACCGAGTAAGGTGATGGGGACCACTATTTTTATTGAGACACCTGCCAAACCAAAGAAAATGATGTTTCCAACTTAAACATAACAAACAGACCAATGTACAAAACCTTTTAGATGCACCCATCCAATCTGTACGTTTACTGATGAAAACCTTATTTTAAACTGAAGCTTGACAGATCAATCGACCCACAGAGCTTTTTTAAAAATATTTTTTTAAATATTAATTACTTATCGGTATAATATAACAATTATTGATAACTAACATTGTTACTCAATTAAAAACTTAAGACGCCAAGACAAAGAGATTTTATTTTATTTATACTATAGACTGAAACACAAGATATTTCGGCAACAGAGGTGGTGTGTAATTTTTAGGTTTAGTTTTTTATTGCTTAAACTTTTTTATTATCAAATTAAATCGTAAATTAAATTTTAAAATTTTAATATGAAAAACAAAATATATGCTAAATTAAAAATAGAACAACTTTATTTCTTTGTAGAGTTTAAAAGAAAACATTATCTCCCTTACTTTTGATTATTCCTAAAGTCAGGGTCCAATGTTTAGATTGAAAACCAATCATTGCCACAAAAGCAAGCAAATCAGTCGCAATGTTGTTTTGCCATAAATAATCCTCAGTCTAGTTATTTATAATAGATCTGCATTGGATGGAGAAAGTGTGAAAAGTGGATAGACATACAAACAATTTTAATTTTATATATATATATATATGAGAGAGAGAGAGAGAAAGAGAACGTTGTACAGTGTTCTGTATGTACATACTCTCTATAATAAAGTAAAGTTGTTTTTCTCCTGCCACTTTGGCTATTATAGATTTCGAACCAAAAGCTTCATATGATAATCTGTTCCTCACTCCAATTAGCTTAAGCTCTTATGTGTGTTTACACAAATTATGCATTCATTTCTTCTTCTTTCCATATTTATTAAATTTTCTTCAGATTATCGAACTCTCCCAAAACAACCTTCCAAACAGAAACTGGCAACTTCTTTCACCCACTAATACTAACCTCCTCTTATCACACCCATATTCACCGGGTCCTTTCTTAATATAAGGAGATTTATGTTAAATCAGCGAAATTATTTCATTTTGACCTTAATATATTCTATATAATATACAAGCTTTCATATAAAAATAACAATCTCTTCCTTTCCACAGGATAAAGAAATACCGGAGTTCTTTCGTTCGGTCGTTTTGAACAACTGTTTCTTATACTTTCTGTCACTATTTCGGTTTACTAGTATAAGAATTACCGAACACATGGCCGCTTGCAAATGCCGACATCTCAGTCATGCCTTCACAAGTAACTATTTTGCATCCGAACAATCACTCATTTTTTTAATGTTACTCTAATTGGCTCCATGATAAAAATTGCCTCAATCTAGAAGTATTTCTCCTTCACTGACCAAGGCCACAACATATCGAGATGCTTTTTCTTTATTGCTGTTGAAATTCAATAAGTAACATCGTCACTAACTTGTAGGTAAAAGTTTACGACAAAGCGAAATGGCGTTGGTTTTTCAGAATTGTTAGTTACAAATACACATGCATTTTTTCCTTTTGATTTCAAACTTTTCCCAGTGTTTTTTTTTTCTTGCTTTTGAAATTCCATAACATAATAGGTCGCTTTTTAGGGGGTGGAAAAAAAACATCTCCCCAAAAACAGGCACTGGATTGTTACCGCTAAATATGCCTTAGTCAAGAAGGATTTATATCGCCACAACATGCAGAAATCCTATTTCAGTCACCTTATTTACTTATAGTGAAATGGGTTCTTTTCTGATTTTATTTTCAGAATTATTGCTCTCATATCTACATTTTTTTTTTTAATTGAATCATTTTTTATTTAATCCAAGCAACTCCGGAACACGGGTCCTGCTATCTAAAATAAACTTGTGTTGCGAAAACACAAGAATTATGTTTTTACGAAAATTCGACAGTACCAACCGGCAACAACAAAAACTTCCTGGCAATTTAAAACAAAAATAAAACAAATTTAAATAATATAACTTTTTCCAAATGCAAGAAAATTTTATCTTCTGTCTATCTGCATAGGTTTTCTGTTTCGGAACTTTAAAAAAATGTGTTTTTTCAGATTTTGTATTGCTATCTACAAGTCGGCCACTTGAGGTTTGCACTTTATATAGCCGCCATTGTCCGCCTCTACCCACCACTGTCCGCCTCTACCCACCACTGTCCACCCCAATCACAATCAAGGATTTGTCTTGCATGTCTCAAATTAACAAATTAATCGCAACCATTTAAAATTAAAGAAAATCGTTTGCCTTGAATAAAAAGCGGTGCTTATTTTTACGTCCCATATGAATACTGGCCGACTTTACAATATATTTTTCTTTTTGGTTTATTTTTATTTTACTTTTCAAAATAGAATTAAAATTAAAGTGATGTATCTGTTCTGATATTATACTTACTCTTTCAGTGAGGAAGAAATCCTTATAGACTGTGGCAACTTTTATATTTGTCCCAATTCGGATTGCCCCTTTTAGGGACATGGATTTTCCCCACATTAAAAACCGAAAAGATACTTTATCTTTTCTGTTCTAGGTCAGTGAGGTAGTAGTCTAGACTGATAAAACGTGGTTAAATAACAAAATGTATTAATATATATTGGATTGAAGAAGTCAAAATATAAATGAAAATAACAAATTAGCTTGGTACTCTAATATTTACTTTTTTCAAATGCAATCGTTTTTTCTATTTTCCCCGGGCAACGCCAGGATACAGGTCCTGCTAGTGATATATAATTCTTATTTACACTCAATGTATATAAAATAACTTTTGGTATATAAATATTTCTTTTGGCTACCTCATATATCTTACATTACATCAGGTCTCAGACAGTGATTTCTTATGAGGGAACAAGATAATTGGAACACCACACACACACATATATATATAGTATAAAAAATATACGTATGACAAGTAAGCTACACAGAAACATTGTGTTACTTGCCATAAATATATTTTTATAGAACTACTAAGTTCTACTAATGGATTGAGTACTGTTGAAGTAAATAATGAAACACAAGTTTATACATAAAATATTATCTTATAATATAAGTGTATATATATGAATTATAGTAATATTTATTTCTATAAGTCTAGCGACGCTGATGAGTCATATACGACGAAACATGTATATTTTATATATAAATATATATAAAATAGTTTTCCACAGACACGTGTTTAGTCGTCACGACTACTGATCAGAAAAAGGGAATGTCAAACTAATTAGCTGAACCAGTCGAAATTAATGGATATCTACTAAAAAAGTGTTCAATACCACAAGGACAGAACTCGAATTAACCAAATTATTTGCATACTTAAAGCAGCAATGCCAAAAACTCTTGACCACTTATAGATATATAAAGTAAAGTACAATTCGTGATGATATATATATTTGAAATGAACTTCGAAACCACTGCACTAATTCTTCTAAACTTTAGAAAAAAAGGTTCTATGCATAATAGTAGATAATATAGGCGATACATATTGGTGGTTAAGTTTATAGAAAAAAAACATATTTGGAAATGAAAATATACACAAATGATAATTTGCAATAATGAAAAAAATTTGTACAAAACCGTTTTTGTATTTTTAAAGTAATAATTTATTTTTCATTTAAAAATATTTAGAAAATACAAGGTCACTTTATTAAAAAAAATTAGTTTAATAAATAAATTAAATTTTTAAAATTTAAATTAAATTTATCGAATTGACAATTTCAATTTTAAGTTAAGGTGAAACATACTGCATAATCGCGTTGACACACCGGTTCTAGTTAGATCACTGAAGTTAAGTAATATGGAGCCTGGCCGGTACCAGATGTGACCATTTATGAATGCTAGGCACTGTATGTCATCTTCCCATGACCGGGATATACATGCGACTGAGGACTTGTGAATTTGTAAACTTCCTCCAGTTAACTACATATTAAAAAAAAACATTGTTGGGAGGGGCATATTTTTTATGTGTTTTCAGTTTAAAAAAATCTTTTGTTCAAATGTAATCATTGGGAATTATCTATCTATCAAAGGGAAAATAGATGAGTATAAAATTATTTTCTCTAATGGTGAAGGAACTTGTTCATATCATTAGGTGATAGGAGGGGGGAGGGGAAATTGAGCTGAAAAATATCTACCATAAAGTTTTATAATAAAATATTTTGTTATTTATAAAGCATTTATTTATAAAATATATAATTTATTCAATAAATGCTGAAGAATTTTATGATTTTTTGTGAGTAAAAAATAACGCTTTGTGGAAACAACTCTGTAAGAGTTGTTTCCTCATGAGAGGCGGGCGTATAATAGATTCAGGGGTGAGAGTGGGGAATTAGCCTTAGCACTCGAATTGACAAGTGTGACAAATTTTCTTTTGTCACATTTAAAGACAAAAGATTATTTTACCATAATAATGATAATTACTGTTAGTGTCAAGAATCATTCAAAAGGGGGTGGGGATAAAATACTATCTACAAGAGAAGCTTAAATTAAATAAAAATAAAATTTGTTCTTAATAGAACTACACACACGATTGGCAAATTCTTAGCCGTGTAAACTTCTAAACTATTTTCCTTCTGTTGAAAAGCGTAAATTCATACAATGTTTTTGTAAATGGTACGACTTTTATTTTGACTCTGTTATTGGCATTGGTTTCTCCAATTCTTTTTAGAATCAGGTACTTAAAGAAGAAACCACATGAAGGTTGTCAACATCCATAGTGAAATTGGTGCTATGGAAGTTAAAGGATTCGAACTTGACATGCCAGGTCGCAGTCCATGTCGATATTCACTTAACCACAGCCACCTCTCACCTTCTGGTTATTCTCTTGAATGTCTGTATGCACACACATTTTTACGTATGTACACATGTATATCCAACAAGCATTTATTTATGAATATTATACTTTTAGGTTCCGGAAAGCCTAAATAATCTATAAGCACATACATTTCTGCAACTCTCTTGAATGCTAGCCCTGTCTAAAATTACCTACATCATCAGTGACAATAGAGCATATACTCTCAATGTCCTATCCTAGTATTTTTGAACTTTTTGTCTCTTCATTCCTTCTTCTGTTGGCATTTTCTTGACAGTTACCGGTGCTGAGTTAATATAGTGCGAGATTGTCAATCCTGATAGCATAAATAAGTTCTCTCATGCTAAAACTAGAAATTATAAGTTTTATATTATACTAGCAGGGCTACACGGCGTTGCCTCAGGAAAAGTGTAACATATTTCTATTAAAACTTATCTTTATACCTTTCTCTATCCGTCCGTCTATCTTTCTCTCTTCCCCTCTCTCTCCCCAACCCCATCTTTCTCTTGCGTCCAGTCCATTCCTCTCTAGTTGGACATACACACACATACAACTCTCCTTTATATAATTTATTCATCGAGGAATTTCTCGAGGAATGAGTCAGCATTTTCTTTCCAAATTAGCACATAATACTGAAAAACCTCCCCCCTCCCCTGACGAAACCTGGCCTAATTGACCCCTAAAGGATGAATGATTTTTTTAAATTTTAGATATTATTATCAAGAAAATACCAACTTTTGGGGGTTTTGTTTTTGTAGTTTTTAACTTTTAACTGAACAACTGCCCTTTATATAATAGACTAGCAAAAATATGCTCCTTCCGGGAATTTTTAGAATTCTATAATATTTATACAAATTATTCATTAAAAAATTATACGTTGACGCTATATATATATTTAGAGATATGTTTTGAAACATGGCATAAATCATAAATCTATGACGTCACGCCAAAGCTATAATTATTTTGTTAGGGTAATGCTTTAAGATCTATCTATAAGAAAATCTAAATAGCTCAGTTGGTAGAACATCAGACTGAAGATCTCAAGGTTTCGGTTTCCGGTCATGGCATCTGCTTTAATTGTTGGTAATTTATTATCCAAAAAAGTAGTTAAAATCTCTGATATTTCGAAATGAGACTAATTTCACAATGTATTTATTACATTATTTAAAGAAAATTGTGATTGACGGACACAAACACGCACACACACAAAGTGCCCCTTAAATTATGAATGGAGTAGACTTTTAACCATCTCTTCTGAAAACTAGCTGATCATGCAGTCAGAATGGTATCTATGTATACTCTCAATTTTCTATCCTAGTCTTTTTAACTCGTTCCGTTCGCAGAGTTTTTCTCTTTGTTTCTGTTGACTTCTACTCAATCCATGCTGTGTTGTTTTTTGATTCTGTCTATCTTTTTAAAAAACTTCTATTCACCCTAAACAAGACATGTTGCTACTGAAGTGTAAGGGGCTATTGTGGTATGGGCTAGATTTATAGGATTGGGGATCTGTGTAGGGAGTTCGGCAGTAAGATTTTTGCTCCCATTACATTAAAATTTCTGTATGTTGGCAGTTGGGGAAACAAGGAACAGGAATGGAATTCCAAAGGTAAGTGGTCAGAGGGAAGAAGCTATCAGAGTAGAAGAAAAACTTTGGCATCTAAGGACCTCTACAGTGAAGGGGTGGGATTTAGCAGCTAGTCAGGTGGGTTGGGTTTTTTTTTGTTTTTGAGGTACAAGTGCAGTAAGTTCATCGGAGCACATTCTATTGAAAATACTTATAAAAGAAGCACAAGGATGCGACAGGGGCTGGAGCTTGGAAGATAGTGTGGGAACTATTAGATAAGAAATTCTTTTTTTCACCCTGTCCAAGAGGGAGAGGTTAGTGGTGCATCAGCCTCGATGTGGCAACAATACTCCATGCACGGGCGAATAGTGACTTTATAGAGATATATGATATTGGCAGGTGTGAGAAATTTTCTAGCTCAGTAGAGGGAACCTACATTCTTTGTGGCAGACTTGGTAGCATGTTCTATGTACTTATTCCATTTCATGTCAGTTTAAATGTTAGACTTTCAGAAATGGTGCTATCTGCCGTGACAATTGGTGGTTGGAAGGATTTCATTATTGTTGTTAAATGAAATAACACATTTATGTATGCCTATCTTAGTTTCACTTATTGAAATTATATTTTATATTTTAAGCCTATATTCCTATTGTTATTTATGGAATATTATTAGCCCGGACTAGGAGAGATGGAGAAAAACTATAGGTTATTTGGGACATCCATCTTTTCATAAATGAATGCATAAATGCGTACATAAGTGAACATAAAGAAAAGTTCTGTAAAAATATTCGAATTTCTTCTTAAAACAAATTCTAGTGCTACGAGATCAGGTTGTCTGAAGATACCGGCTTCCTGAATTAAAATGCACCAAACATTGATGTTATCGTTTTTTACTTTCCTTTGCAAAAGTCAATCATGTTCTGCAATGCCAAAAACAAAAACAACAATTTTCCTCTACAAAACAACCAAATAAAACACCATGAATAAATATTTGAAGATATAAAGCATAAAAACTTTTACCAAAATGACTGGATTCTGCATTAAACAACCCGAAAAGGGTTGATATGCCGTAAAAACCAAAACAACCAAAGCAAATAATAAAACAAATAATCCATTTTTGTAAAAGTTTACTATTTAAACATTGCCTTCTTTAGGTATTTGGATAACACAAAACTGACAAATACAGTAAACAGACATCAAAATTATTTATTTATTATGCTGCTTTGGGCATCTCTTATTTTAATCAATCTTATTTTAACTTATAATTATATTATATATATGAAAAAAAATTATGAATGCTTATATATAATATTATCATCATTATCTTATTTCTCCTTATTCAGGAGTCTGACGTTTTCTGGCAGCCAGCAATCCATCTTCAAGCTTGGCGGTCTTGAGGATTGATTTCGTTCAAATTCCATTGTCGAAGATCCTTGTTGATGTTTTGCATCCAAGTTGTCCCACTTTCCTCCGGCCTACCACCTCAAGATGTCTGCGTTTTCTTATACAAGAATCGCTCTTCTCAACTAATTGTCAGTTCATCAAGCTTTAGTATATTCAGCCTCGCCAACAGGATATTAGAGCTTATATGCCAGGTCTGATCCAATCTGACATTGCATATCCATCTGATCATTGTGCTGTCCTTACACTGAAGACAGACGAGTAAGAACCGGGTAGGTACCCAGCACTTACCTCCATGCAGCATCACGCTTTTAACACAGTTGTTGGTAGTGAGGACTGGCAACAGTTCGCGGAACTTACCCCATGCTGATTTTATCCGAATGGTAGAGCTAAACTCGCAATCACCTCCAGCACTTAACATATCCCAAGATAACAGAAGAAGTCCACCATTTCGAGATGGTTGTTGTCCAACTTAACCTCAGTTCAAGGTCGGCAGTCAAGTGGGACACCTTGTACTCTAATAGTTGGGGTCTGGTGGCACTACCCTTTTTTTCGTGGACCCAAAATGTGCATGGACTGCATTGTATGGCATTGGATCCCACTTCTTTCATATATATAAGTGTGTTTATATATTTGTATGTACAGGATTCACCCCTAAACTAATTAACAAAGCATTATGAATTTTGGAACACGGCTGCTTGGTTAAAAGGATCCAAATGTCAGCTATATTTAGTTTAAGTTAGTTTTATGGAAAGGGGATAAAAAGGGGGTGGAAACCTTTTGTGAAAATTCTGATAACTCCGATTTTTGTGAAATTTCACAATTGGTATTAGATCTCAATTCATAAATATTCCCCAAATTTCAGTTTCTTTTGAGTATTTTAAAGGTTTTTAGGGGGCATAATATGGGCACAACCTTCCATTTGAAAATGTAAGTATTTCAGATTTGCTTTGACTTTGAATTCAGCAAGATTCCATGAGTTTCAATTTCCTAAGACTTCTTAAGCTTAAGCCTTAAATTTTAGACATTTTCTAGAATCAAATTTTCATAAAAATTTAAATAAAGATTCTAAATATAAGATCTAGTAGCATTATATCTTGATTTTAATCTTCATAAAGGGGCATAAAAGTATTGCAACACTATTCTGTTTTGAGCAATTAGAGCGGAAGCGTGCAGAGTCGTGGTTGACTCTGTGAACCGGGTTCGCGCCTTGTGACCATTTGAAATCGTCACTTTTCATACACTGATCATAGCATAAGCTTGAAACAACTTCGTATATAGGTATAAATAATTCAATATTTATTTATGAATGTTGTTATAAAGCCCCTTTAATAGATTAAAGTCGAGCACTGTTAGGAGATATTAATAAACAGAAATTCCCTTCAAGCTATAATGCAAGGCTCTGATTAAGTTCGTTGATCCCTCTAGAATGTCTGGTGTTTGCGGCCCGCTATATTGGCATGAATATAACTTAATTTCTCCCGTATCATGTGACAATTTCCTGTGACCTTTGAGGATAGAGTAGAAGCGTGCGGAGTCGTGGTTAACTGTGAACCGGATTTGCGCCTTGTGACTGTCTGAAATTATCACTTTCCTACACTGATGAGAGCATAAGCTTGAAACAACGTCGTATGTAGGTATAAATAATTTCATATTTATTTATGAATATTATATAATGTATATGCGTGTATGACACATGTAAATCCAGTAATATTTTAAAATGCTTAACATAATAAAATTCATCCTTTGACGTTAGGTCTGGCGTCCCAGAATTTAAATTGTTAACGTCTCTCTAGGAACTGCACGTGTTCATTCTTTAGATTTCTAAATGGCTTTAAATGCACGTTTTTGGCTGCTTTTTGAAATTGTCTTCTTTTCTCCAGATTTTTTGTTCATTTGTTTTTGTCACCTGAAGATGAGTCAATGAAAAATCAAAACCTTTTGTGATACATATAAAATATAGATTAATTTTTTTGATTTTGACACAAAAAAAACATTAGAAAAATTTTCAAATATCACAGATCATGGTGTGGCATCATTGTGTAACATGAAAATGAGGGTGCTTATACAGACCTTCTTAATGTCAATGAATGTGGATTATCTGAATCCATTACATGTTCTTTTCTATTACTGTATTACTTGCTCTTCTATTGTTTTAATTTTATATTACTTAAAGTGAATAAATTGAATCTAATTAATGTGTTTTGTATTACTTGTTCTTCTGTTGTTAGTACTTGATAGGGGGTAACATAACTTTCAGAACATCCTGTACAATCTCAACAAATATATGATATACAGAGCTGACCAGAAAATGCATTGAGTCACAGAAACTAGGTACTCACAATTTCTGGAAAATCTTCAATAGTGTGGTGAACAATGGGCAATCAACAATTCCCCCACTATCCAAGCACAATGATGTCGTTTGCACAGCAACTGACAATGCTGAACTACTTGCCCAGTATTTCGCCTTAAACTCCACTTTGGATTCTGCAAACCACTCTCTCCCAAATTTCCCATTGTGGACTGAAGCCACACTTGATGACCTGACAATCACCCCATCTCATCTCAAAGACATCATAAAAAACTTTGACACCTCCAAAGCATGTGGGCCTGATCTTATACCAAAAATAGTAATAAAGAAATTCTCTGCTGAACTGGTCCATGTCCTCTCCAAACTCTACAACAAATGCCTTTCCGAATCTTGCTTCCCTGACAACTGCAAACTTGCTTCTATGGTACCAGTCCTCAAGAATTCTGGCGATAGAACTGATCCTCAGAATTATTACCCCATCAGTCTACTCCCGCTCTTCGCTAAAATCTTTAAATCCTTAATCAATCTAGCAATAGTCCATCACCTTGTTAATGCTAAACTTCTTTCTGACCATCAGTATGGATTTAGGCAAGCACGGTCTACTGTAGATATTCTAACGGTCATCTCTGCATATACCATACACTGGACAAGGCAGGTGAAGCTAGGGTGGAAGCGCTTTATATATCCAAAGCCTTTGACAAAGTCTGACATAAAGGGCTTGTCATAAAAATTCACTCATATGTTATTAGTGGACGAATATTTAATATAATTAGATCCTTCCTATCTAAAAAAAAAAAAAAAGATCCAGGTTGTCCTCGATGGCCGTTCATCTGAAAAACTGACATAAATGCAGGTGTACCCCAGGGGTCGATCTTTGGACCTTTATTGTTCCTGATTTTCATAAACGACCTCCCTGATTACATTGTGTCTGAGATGGGTATATTTGCTGATGACACCACACTCTACTATTGTCATGTGGGTAAAACGAACGCACGCATATCCAAGACAATGGCTGAATTCTTAGAAAGTGACCTCCAGTCTGTAGTGGAATAGGGTCACAAATGGATGGTAACATTTAATGGTGCTAAGACAAAGCCTCTTTCTTTCAACAACTACAAGAAACCTTTTCAACCACCGATTGCCATGGCAAATAAGACCCTATCTGAGAGTCCAATGTTCAAACTCCTTGGCCTAACATTTACAAGTAACATGAATTGGAACAAATATATAGAATACATTGCCAAGGCTGTTGCAAAGAAAATGGGCTCCTTCTACCATGCGAGAAAACTTCACACCTGACAGTGTCCTATATCTACAAATCAACTATCCGCCTATGTATGGAGTATTGTCATCACATCTAGGCTGGTGCACCATCCACTAGTCTCTCCCTTTTAGACAAGGTCCAAAAAAAAGTCTCTAATCTAATAGGTCCCTCACTATCCACCAAGCTTCAGCCCCTGCCCGATCACTGCAATGTTGCATCCTTAAGCTTGTTTTACAAGTACTTCAATGGATTGTGCTCCGATGAACTTGCTATTCTGGTACCCCCTCGACGTAAATACACTTGACCAATCCGACAATCCCATCCATTCATTGTGGAGGTCCCCAGATGCCGAAGAGCCTTCTAATCCAATAGCTTCTTTCCTCAAGCTGCCGGCCTTTGGAACTCCTTCCCTGCTCTCTTTTTCCTCGACTGTACCGACATGAAGAAATTTAAAACTACTGTTACCAAACATCTCGCTGCACAGCTCCCAATTTATGATGCCTCTCTAAATTTTCACCCTAATTCTCAGTAGCCTCTTACGTCTACAGTGGCAACGTGCCTTGTTTGGGGTGAAGTAATAAAAAAATAACAGGAATACACAGAACATATTCTTTTAAATAGTTCATCAGACACACTTAAGAAATGTCCTTGAAAGTTCATTCTTTTATCATCATTTCTGACTTCATCTAATTTATTCTTAAAATGTTCTTGTGCTAATTTTAATTTGATTAGGTAATTTGTTCCAAAAATATATCCATCTATTTATGAAAAATAATCGAATTGTGTGATAGATTTAGATTTTGAAATCTTTCTTGCCAATAAATATCTAGTGTAAAGAAAGATATTAAACAACTGTGTTCCATAATAATAATCATTTAATATCCATTATGCCCCATATCAGTTTATTTTAATCTTATCCATCCAATGAGATTCAATATATATATATATATATATATATATATATATATATATATAGTCATCTATAAACAGCTGTATCGTCGCTTCACGACTACAGTCTAGAACCTCAAGATTTGAAATCCAGATGCCAAATCACTTCTAACCATAATCAATAGTGTCGGATATTATACCATCTGAACTAACAAACTCACTACTAAGAGTTGAGAAAATTATATGGCTTAAATGAAATTTTTTATTTGTTTACAAATTTACGATATTAGTAACATAGAGAACTTTTATGGGATAATATTGCATTATACTAAATGGAAACTATTATTTCTCCAACCACAGTGCTCCACACATAAAGGGAGCATATATATATATATATATATATATATATATCTTAAGGAGCTTTTGTCATTTTTAATTTTTTATTCAATATTTCAAACACACTCACGTTCTTCATCAGGAATCGGTAGATAAGGAAGAAAGAAGGAATCGGAAACAGGATCATGGTGTGCTATAAATGTTTCTTGGGGGAGAGAAAATGGGGGGAAAATCTGTCAGTATTATTCATTCTTTATTTTTATAAAATGCTACTGTGTAATAATAGTAAGTTAGTTGATTGCGGGACTATGATTTTTTTTTGCAGCACTTCCATAATGGTTGTGATTATCGTGTAATAAAAAAAGCAGTCGATGTCGAAAGTAGTCCGGCGAAGTGTAGTTAATCTGTAATGTGAAGCTATAATTGAAATATTAAAGGGATTTATTTAGTTAGTTTATCTGATGCATGTATACAATTTGCCTACAGTAGTGTTGTGTGCTATTTATTGTCTTTAGATACTTGTCTTTCCAGGCGGGCTAGACACAAGATCGGTATATATTGTGGGGAAAATTTAACCACCCGAATAGGGGTAACTAGATGGGACAAAAAACGAAAAAAAATGAAAATAAAGAGTAAAAAGTTTAAATAAATAAGTGAATGAGAATAAATTAAAAAATACTAATATAATAAAATAATATAATATATATGAGTAATAATAATGATAATAATAAAAAGATGATATATACAATAAAATCATATAATAAAATTTATATAAATAAATATATATATATATATATATACATAAATAAATAAATTTAAAAAAAGAAAAAAGAAAAAAAACTGAACTGAGGTACTATAACATGAATATACACGTAAAAATAGATATAGATTCCATCTGGAAGGGTTATTTACTGTGTGTCATAGAAATGTTTATCACTGGTTCTATCATGCTAACACAACTCACACAGTGGCTGAAATGTGTTAGTGGATTAATTAATTTAGTAAATAAAATTAATATTAGTTTATTTATTTTTCATATTGATGTTTTGGTATGCAAAGAAAACTTTCTTTGGGATGGAAGATTAATTTATTTGTTTATATTGGTTTGTGCAAGAGGTATTGTTCACCCTCGATAGCAGCGTGTGCTTATCTTCCCACAAGGGCAGATTAGGGCCCAAAGTTTGTTTCTACTCTGGAAAAAATCCAACCTCCCGAAAGAGAGAAGAAAAAATATGCTTGTAGCGAAAAGAATAATATTAAGTTAAATGGAAATGACAATACATATAGTGAATGTGAATAAAGTGGCCACAATCGAGGAGGAATACTCTATCACTAACTGAGTTAGAAGTCTACTGGTAGATAAAGCTGTTATATTGAGCATTATGAAATTAATGTTTATTGGAAAATCATGTGTAGTGGTTGGGGTGGGTCAAGTCGGGTCACATTGCCCTAGGAATGGAAACAACTAGATGCGATTAATTAGTCGTATGTTTTTGCTATTTCTGTGATTTATAGTTGATTGGTAAGCTTGTAGAAGTTAGGGTAAATATAAATGCAGTGTTTTAGGTGATTGTTCTATATTATTATATTGATTATTGGGAGAGTGTTTGAGGTTACTAGTTGGGCTGTATAGGTGATACTTATATCCATATAACTGTAGTAATGTGTGGAGGTAATTTATAGTTATGAAGTATCATGTTATCTTATTTAATATATATTATTGACGTTTGCGGAAGTATTTATGGGTTCAGGAGACCAAGGTCTGTATTCAGTCCTGTGATGTGTGTTCTAAACTGAAGAATCCATTGAATCTTTTTTGGGGGAATTAGTCTATAAGGAGGTATTTGATGTTGTCTAGTGTATGCCCATGTAAGTTGAAATGTCCTGATAGATTGGAGATTTTTGTCGAATGGATGTTTTGTGGTCGTTGAAACGAGATCTGAAGAGAGTTTTGGTCTCCATTGTTTATATATATATATATATATATATATATATATATATATATATATATATATATATCATCCACAGACAGCTATTAAATTCAAGGCTCTCATTCTATGAGATAATAACAATTTTGAAGTAAAATAATTATTATGCATGTTTCTGGAGAATTCAGAGGCAATCACAAGTAATCCAGGATTTTATAACCAATTTCTTTCTTCAGAACGATGAAAGGAAGACAAATGCAAGAGTAATCCAGAGAAAGAAATGTCAAAAACTCTTAAATTTATAAAATCATCTCGTTTTACACATTAAACCGTTTATAATATTTTGAACATCATTTGTTTTTGTAACCAAATTTGACTGCTTGTTGGATTTTCCTCTGTGTCTGACTTTTTGTATTTAAGGATTTGAAATCGCTGATCGACCATTTGCCATTTTCTGACGGTATCTTTCTCTATATTACCTTTAATTTGTCCTCTGTTTATCTTTCTGAAAAGCGAGAATTGGTTATAACAGCCAGGATTATCTGTGATTGTCTTCAATTCCCCCATAAACATGTGTAAAAGTTATTTTGCTTCAAAATTGTTTTTAAGTGATAGAATGATATAATCTTGAATTTAATACTTTATTTATTAATAACCCTATTGTATATTTAAAATTTAAATATTAAATATTGAAGTTCATTTTTACTTTTGGAAATTGATTCCTAGTCGAATAAATCTGAACTATATAAATTTACTCTAATATTATCACACACATATATATATATATATATATATATATATATATATATATATATATATATATATATATATATATATATATATAGTAATCGTATAAAAATATACTTATGGTAAGTGAACTACACATAAACATTTGAATGATTTCCTTCAGGAATAAAACACAAATGTTTCTGTGTAGCTCACTTGCCATAAGTATATATATATATATATATATATATATATATATATATAAATTTAAAGCCAAAATTATTTTTTTTAACTTGAGTGAAGAGAAAATGCACAATAGAATAATATAGCTATAGAAAATATATATACATTCAAAGTATAGGCATTTAAGAAAACGCCAAATAGTGCAGATATTAATATCAGCTCAGTGGTTGATTATTAAGATCAACCAGAGCTATTATGAAGTGAGTTGATATCAACGAAATTAGAACATTATCTATATTAGTTCCAAGAATTTAAACACAACGATTAAGTTGGTGTCCGATCGTTTCCAAGACAATTTTGAAAATGTTATTCTGTATTATACTTTATGATTTTTTTCCTTAGTTTAACCTCTACTCTATCTTGTTTGTTTTAAAGTAAAATTTTATTTATTTTATTTATCTATTCATTTATTTATATTATTTCATTTTTTATATATTTTTATATATTCTTTTATATATTTTTATATATATATATGTATTTTGTATATATTTTTATATATTTTTTTATTATTTTTCTTCCTGGTTCATGCTATATTTTAAATATTTGATTTGCTGTTTCTAATGTATTTCTACTGCTATTGTCATTTTTGAATTGTCTGATGGAGTAATATGGTTGCATGATGGATGGTTATGTCTCCAATGTTGTCTTAATATGTTTTTTTTTTAAAATAATACTGAAAATAATATATACTATATACTATAATACTAATTTTTTTTAAATGTCTTCTATATGTGATGTTGTAACGGGCGCTGATGAATAGACGGTTTGGAGTCATATAAAGTATAATACAAAATAAAAAATTTCAAAATGGTCTTGGAAACGATTATACACCAAATAATCGTTGTTTGAATTGGAACTAACTAATATAGATAATGTTCTAATTTTGTTAATTTCAACTCGTATATATATATATATATATATATATATATAAAAAGTTAATTTTTTTTTAAATGTTTGTATTGTAAACAAATACATTGATATATAAAAATAAAAAAAAATAAAATGGAACTCTTAATTTGTATTATCCATCCACCAGGGCAACGTTGGTTAACCCTATTATATATATATATATATATATATATATATATATATATATATATAGTTGGCCGGATTTTCCAAGTTAGACATAAATACAGGGTGGGCAAAAATAAGGGTCCTATTTTTAAAAATTCATAACTTTTTTATTTATTGATTTTTTTTTTTTTTTTTTTTAGAATAAGTAAAGAACCCCTTCCGAAGCAAGCATGAGCCGTATTAGCCCTAAGGAACGTACCCTCATTTAGAAAACATTATTTTTGCTTAAAAAACTCAAAACAGTGTAAAAAACAATACTTTAGTTTTTGTAAGTTTTAAGAAGTGTTTTTCGGCTAAAATTTGTTTTGTTTATTTCAAAAAATCTCGGAAGGGTCAGTCTACACACACATAAAGTTTGGTGAGTTTAACTTTTATTTTGTGGAAGTTATTCAAATTCAAGTTATTCAAATTTAAAGATCGGACCCTTATTTTGGCCCACCCTGTAGCAATGCATCTGATGCATAGATATTTTATTCTCATTAAGGTTTTTTTTTTCTTTCTTACACTAAAAAATGTAATTTTCTCCAAGAAAATACTATTCCGGCTAGGAAGTTTGTTAGACTGGGATCATTTTTCGTTTATTCCCACCCCAAAACAAAATTATTAAAAAAAGATATTTTATATTGCTATATTTCTTTTGAATACATACTATTTATTTATTAAAATTACTTGTATACCACAATAGTAGATAAATTAATTTTCTTTTCATCAAACTATTACTTAAAATTTCCTATATAAGCAATGCTACAAACCATTGACGTTTCATTCTATATAATGTAAGCGGCCTTTCATTATTCATAACAAAATGATTTTAAAGTACTTTATTTTTTCTTATCCACTCAACACATTTATTCATGAATTTTTTTTCTGTAAAACGAGTATAGTTTTAATCAAGCAGAATAATTAATTTTAATGTAAAGAGAGGCATGGCGGTTTCTCTTTATTGAAACTACGACTTCAATTGTTGTACCCATGCAATGATACAACATTAAAAGATAAAATCTTTTAATTTACAAAGAAAGATTTTTTTTTCTTTTTCATTACATGTCAGCATAAAAAAACAATTTTAAATACAGGGGTGAAACGACTTCGGCTATAGAATTACATTAAACATAACGAGAGAAATAATGTCTCTTTTTCTTCCTTTTATTATTCCTGCTATTATTATTCTTTTAAATTATACTTTCGAACCCCCCTCCTTTCCCGGTCTTTCTGCTTCCTTTTTCTCCTGAGATACCATTCTATTTTACCTGTTTAAAGACTACAAAAATAAAAGAATACCTTTACAGAAAATCTGCCGACATAAAAATAAACAATTAAGACGCAGTGTCTGATCAAAGGCTTATACTTGGGATTTATTTGTTTAAATATTCAATTTAAACAAACAAATAAAAACGAAAGTACAAGTTGTTATTGCTTTTTATCTAATTATCTTACCGGGGAGGGGAGCATTTATTTGGAATGGCGTATGAAAATAATGATGATTTATAGTAAATGACTATACATGGATTACTGTTTCTCATGATGGACAGTGTAATTTTTTTCTTTATACAAATTCTATTCACCCCAAACAAGGCACATTGCCACTGAGACGTAAGGGGCTACTGTGAATTAGGGGCCTGATTTATAGGGGGCATCCTAAGTGAAGAGCTGTGCGGCGATATGCTTGTTCACATTACATTTAAATTTCTGCATGTTGGTACAGTCAGGGAAACAGGGAGTAGGGGGTGATTCCAAAGGAAAGAATTTGTTCAAGGAAAGAATTTATTAGAGTAGAAAGCTCTCCGACATCTGGGGACCTCCACAGTGAAGGGATTGGATTTAGCTGATTATCATGTAGGTCGAGTGTATTTAAGTGCCCCCCACTTAAATACACTCGACCCAAATTCGTCAGAGTACATTTCGTTGAAGTACTTGTAAAATGGTGATGGGGTAGAGGCTGTAGCTTGATGGTCAGTGTGACGCCTATTAGATTAGAGACTTTTTTGGACCCTGTCTAAGAAGGAGAGACTAGTGGTTGGTGCCCCAGCCCAGAAAACTACTTGTGTATCCAATGGAAGCGTTAAATTGACAGCCACTCACCAATGTGTACTCAGATTGCAGAAAAAGTTAAGGTTGTATTTTCAACATTTCGAACCTTTATTAATTATTGCTTTGGAAAACTTATACTTATTTACGAATATTTAAACATTTGTTTAGTTTGTAGCAGTCATAAACACTGGCATTTCTTTCTTCTTGCGGATAGCAGCCCCAGCAAGGTGTTTTGGATCACACGATGACCTATCGGCCACCAGGGCGTATTAATTTCGACTGAACCTTTGAAGGACTACATCCAAACCTTTAGGGAATTGCACAGCAGGCAGAGAACTTCCAGGCACCTACGAAGAAAAACGTCCTCTCTTATCTCCCTGTCAACTTGACATCTGAGTCAGACTATCTTCTCTTTAATATATACTGCTCCACGAAGAATTTAGGCAGTCCGACCTTTATTACTTTAATTCCTTTCTTCACTGTCTAAACTTCTGGCAACCTACACCCAATAGTGTAGGTCACTTAAATATATCACGTTGTTTAACGAAGGGCTTTGTTCCTCTTTCATTTGACGATTCTTTTGTTACAAATTATTATAGGAGTTGGTCTTACAGTTTGTCAAGATTAGTCCTAATAAGTTTAATATTATTTTTTTATTCAATACAACACGTGTGTCTGTTTTGTCTCTTGTGACTCTGTGACTTATACACATAATTTTTTGTTCGTTTTATTAATCAAACAGTTTCTTCACTCGAAAAGGTAATAGCGTAAAAGAAAAGGAAATGTTAAAAAACCTATTTAAACGAAATTATTTAATTACAAAATCAAATTAACCAGAATGCCTTTTGGTTTATTCTCATGTAAGTCAAATATTTTCATGTTTTCTTAAGAGTTGAAAAAGAAAAGACATACTCTTTGAAATTCGAAACGCATTTGGAAGTACGTAAATGGTCAAAATAGAAAGTTATTTCTGGTTTTAAAATTCTTAACAAATCCTAACAGTTTTGGAAGCTTTTTACATCCAATAATTTGATAAATATAGATATTATAAGAACATTACCATAACAAAATTATTTATAGTTTTATAAAAAATTGGTTCAATTAATAAGGACGCCGTGATAATCAAGTTTAACTTTCAGTATTCTATTTAAGGAAATGATAATTTGGAAAAAAAAGGACATAAATTAAAAAAAAAAAGGAACTTAAATAAAAGTATATGTAATAGTTACATAATTACAATCTAGTTTCTTTTGCACTTGCAAGTTCTCGCTCGTGGAGCGATTGATGCATTGTTTGGCCAGAACACTTTTGTGCGAGATAGCACTTCTGCTCAAACCTTTTTCTGCCGTTTATAAACAATCAGACTTTAAGCGTCATTCTGATAACACGTCATCCTTTGCTCGTCTCTTGCCAGGACTCGGGCAAGAGGTGAGATAAAAGACCTGAACTCAATCTTACTTCTAGAGTTACATGCATGTCTTCTGACTCAACCTATTTTGTATCCTTGTTTTCATAACTTGGTGACCATTTTCTTCATATTCAACAAGGTCAGTAGGATGGATATCTATTCAATGACTCCAACTACAAAATGGCGATCCCGACATCTCTTTCTGCACTACAAATTGGTGCCCTGCAAACTTATATTTCCAACAGGGGTTCCATTCTTTTATTCTAGGATAACTATTAAAGATAGCAGCTTGGATTGCTTATTTCCACCATGTTTCTTTTATATCTCCATGTGCATACCTAAGAAAGATGGCGATTGTGATTTTTGGTGCCTAAAAAAATTGCATAAAAATAGGTTCTGTTAAGGTAAGGCACCTTAACAGAACCTATTAGAGACAATTCTTTTCCTACCCTCCCTCCCACCACAGTATGACAATTAAATAATTTTGTAGCTCAATTTAGTTTTTTTTCGCCATGTGATCTTTTTAAGCATTTTTGAAAACTTATTTCATGCATTGCTTATCTGAAATTTTTTCTTACAAAAGTTTTTTTTATTATGAAATGTTTTTGTCTTCGGTATTAACTTTCATATTTTTCCTCATGAATGTTTAGATTTTTTTATTCTAAAAGATTTTTGTCTTGCATTTAAACTTTGATATTTCTTTCCTTTTGCCTTACTTATCACGAGTTTTACTGGGAAACTTTTTCCAATGGCGATTTCTCATATTGTGGCTGATACCCTTCCCAGGCTGGTAGAGATTTTGAAGTCACCTAGGGTGTTATCACCTTCTCAACGGCATTGTCATCATTCATTTGCAACAGTACAGAGCCACCTGTACTCCTCACTTGCACCAGTACAAACCAACCTGTACTCCTCATTTGCAACAGTACAGATTCACCTATACTCATCACTTGCAATAGTACAGATCCACCTATACTCATCACTTGCAACAGTACAGATCTACCTATACTCATCACTTGCAACAGTACAGATCTACCTGTACTCCTCACTTGTAACAGTGCATATCCACTTGCACTACTGACTTAAACCACAAGCTGTAAACCACTCGACCATACACACGTTTGGTCAAGTTTATTAGACCTATAATATTGCAAAGAATCTTCATTGTTGCAGATATCTCCTGCCCTATCTTAGGTTCTGACTTTCTCCACCATTTTAACTTGCTGATGGATATGCGTAGAGACAAATATACCCACTTACCAAATAATACATTTTTAAATGTGTTGTTAACAACACATTTAAAAATGTATTATGTATGTTAAGTGTCTCTTTTTTTCCGACAACATTCTATCCTTTCTTGAGCCTCCATCACGATTGCCCCCCCCCCCTCTGATTGGGGACTTCAGAAGTAGGCTTCTTGTATACCGTTTATAACTCTTCAATCAAAGAAATAAGCACAAAGTGACCAACATTTATTATTTTAATTTAATTTCTCCTTTTTAAATGCATTTCAGTGATCAATCTATGTTAATAGGAGACGCATATGTCTGTCTGTATGGCCACTAACTATAAGACTTACAAACTTGAAATTTGGTAGAAATGATCCTCTACCTATACAGCTTGTCGTAAAGAGATCATCATTATTTGTTATATAGTGAGGGCTGTGTTTGAGTGGAAAAGTTTAAAGGTCAAAAGTCACCCCAGTGGAAGTCGATGAAATCATATGATTTTCGGCCAGGGCTTTTCTCTCTCTCTTTGTGGCATTTCAAGCAGAGAAAACTTGTCAAGGGATTTCCCCAATGGTGGGCAGTGCGTGGTGTGGCTTATGTAGCGAAACAAGCTATCCGTCTATTTTCTCTGTCTCACGCATATACAAGTTGTCTCTTTGATGTTTTTCTGTGACTGTCTTTTCCAATGAACTTTTTATATAAACAACCGGCATCCGAGTGAGTTTGTCAGCAAATGAAAAGAACCTGGGTTCTGCAACGACATGGGTGTATAATGGTTTATACACTCTTCGGTAAGTGGAAAATTCAACATATTTTTCTTATAAAGCGGTCCCTAAAGAAGTATAAAACCGCCCACTGAATTTTTTACTTTGGATTTTAATAGATTCTCAAGAGTTGGGAAACCGTTGATCATTTTAAAATGAAACTTTAACTCCACAAAATAATTACTTTTCTCAGTTCATATGTTGTAGCGATATTTAGATGAAGGTGTGTAAAAATAATCTTAAAAACGGTATTTTTTCACAAAAGGTTAAAGTAGTCAAGTTAGAGTTAGGGCTACGTGTCATGATATTGTTGTTAGTATATAGTTTCATTACTTACACCACTCTGTAAGGGAAAACATATATACTAAACTCAATGTTATGGGGCACACAGAATAAGGGAAAAATACGACCAAATACTTTGTATTTACATATTGACTAACGTAAAGTATACTTGCAACACAACATAGAGGAACATACAATAAGAGGGCTTGTTACTCACCACTCATAGTGGTCTCTACCATACATGGTAGGTTTCGAATCTAGGACAGTCTCTTTATAATCAACCACATGGAATCCTGTCCCAGCATGGTGAACTTCACTCTCTCTCTCTTTCAATAGACTGCCAAAGAGGATATAACTCACCGGTGTCCTAAGCAACCAGTGTCATAAAGACAGTAGTGACACGTAGTGGATAAGCCAATGAGATCTTCCTTTTTGTAACTGTGGGAGAAAAAGGTCGTGCTCTATGGAAGCTCTTCTCATTCCCCTTTTAAGGATGGATTTGGGATATTATGTCTACATACTATATACTAGAAAAGAAAAATAAATACTGCAAAGGTATTGTTAAACCCTAATGATTTTGTTTCACCATTATTTACAACAGTTGCTATTAATCAACATGCATCATGAGAGAACGAACTGCTGCTATGTGTCATCGAACCAACAAAACTCAAGCTGTCTATGTGAGGACTTGCTGTCCCGATAATTTGCTTGGATCAAAGAATTAGTCCCCATAGTTTTACACTAGCAGTTTTTTAAAATATAGTTTTCACCATTTCGCTAATGTTATTGGGATGTGTGCCGAATTTGTCTACAACCATAATTCATCTAAACTACAATTCATCTACAACTACAATTCAACTAATCTATAAGCTTATATAAAGGTAGAGTAATAAAAATGATATTTATTCAAAAGGAAACAATAAAATAAATATTTTAAAATAATTTTTACAAGAATTACATAAGAAGGATTATAAACACAGAATACAATTTTAAAAAAGTTATTTGCAATTTCACAAATAAATTGTTTATTTAAAAATTTTCAAAGTCAATTATAAATACGGTTAAGCTATTTTTCTGGCAGCTATTTTTCTATTCAAATGCTCATTGAAGAATGTGTCTATAAAAAAATAATACATGGTTAGCATGACAATTTCCTGTAGACTTATTTTCCGTCTTTCTTCTTCCCAAAGTTTCAATATTAAAAACAAACAAACATAATATACCAGCATCTAACTGTTATAATATATAGCTGGGCCTTGATTTACACTTAAACTTATCTTCATAGACTAGATAATCGAGATAAATGTCAAGAGTGAGATATATGGAAAATTAGATAATTAAGAGATTTCATACATTAAAATATGCGTAGGTTGACATTGTCTATATTAGGGAGAGCTTTTTCACAAGTTAGTCACAAAGGAAGCAGACAAGCTGGAGAGTGTGGCAGCAGCAGCAGCATACGTTATGCATCTCTCTTTCTCTCTCCCCCTCTCTCTCTCTGCTTAACTCAGTATGGAAAATGTATTCTCAGGTATAAGACAATTCTCACAAACTACTTAGTAAAAAAGCTAAAATAATACCTGCATCTACTTAAAATCATAGATTACCAAATCTAAAAGTGTTGGTCATTCAATCTCGTCAACCAGCCATTAACCAAACTTGGTACTAGGTTAGGAGTGAGATTTTTAAATGTTTCCCCACCTTTTTTTTAATTTACTTACTTACATTGTATCAATCTTGATGATGACTCATGGAAGTCGAAAATGCTCGACAATACAAAGAGAAAACAAGAAGATTTAACTGAAAAAAAAACAAAAAAAAACAACTGTTTTTTATTCAAACATGTATGAATAAATTCAAATAAATGTTTACATGCCATTTCTGGTTTTATGATACTTGAGTAGTAAATTTTTGCTCATTTATTTGAATTCATATCACAGTTTTTTTTTTAAGAACAGGAGTGATTTTAGTAATATTAAACAATTAAATAAATAAAAGGATAATATCGTGCTACTGCCTTTGTCACCCGACTAGCAACAAAATACCCTCCCTCTCACTGTAGAGGTCCCTAAATCTTTACTCTGATACGTTCTTTCCTTGCGCCACTTGCCGTTGGAATTCCCTTCCCATTCCCTGTTTCTCTGACCGTACCAACATGCAGAAAGTTAAATGTAATGTGAACAAACATTTTGCTACCGAACTCTCCACCTAAGTTACCCCCTCCCCCCTAAATCTGGCCCCTATCAGAGTAGCCCCTTTTGCTTCAGTGGCAATATGCTTGTCTTGGGGTGAATAAAAGTTTGACAAAATAAATAATAAAAGTATCAGAAAATTAGAAATTAACATTGGCAATCTAAGGTGATTTAAGATAAAGATGACATGTATTTCCCTTGGTCAAACTGTTTATCGTTGAATTAATCTTCCGGCAAAATAAATACTGGATATCTGTAGTTAATAAGAATTGAATTAATAAATTCCAATTTGCCAGAAAATGTGTTTCCAAGGGAGATAATGGATTTAAGAGTTACCTCCCTTGTACAAATTGAGAAGATTCCGTGAATTATCAAATTAATTTTCGTATGATTAGGACTAAACATTTCTGCTGAACTTCGGTTTATTTGTTTACCAGTGTATCTATCTATCTATCTATCTATCTATCTATCTATCTATCTATCTATCTATCTATCTATCTATCTATATATATATATATAAATGCATGTGTATATAGAGTGCTATCGCTGAGAGTGCATGCAACCCTCATATATGATACGGGGGGAGGGAGTACGTGTAGACTTGAGTGTGTAAACAAACCAATGTGTTAATTTTGTAAGCACCAAAAATCAAAATTATTAAATCAGAAGGCAATATTCAGAATTTATTCCATATATTTTGGTATTTGTAATGAATGAGTATCGATATGATTTCACTACTTTGACGGAGAATCTCGAGTCAGTTCCGGAACAATCGAAAGAGTTTACGATTTGAAAGCTGTGACAAATATGCAAAAAGGTTCACGACACCAAGCAAGTTAGGTTAAAGTCAGGGTACTTATGCAGTTTACGGACAGGGTTGAAATAATACCGTTATTATTTAGAAACCTGTTATTAACATGGACAGGGAGGAGGGCTTTATTAACTATTCTGTTCTTTCACTTAACAATTTTATATAGAAAAGATACCGTAAAAATTGAATTTAACTTGAAAATCTAAAAAAAAAAATAGTCGGGTCCGTAAACTGCATAAGCACCAGAGTTAGAGTTAAAACAAATTTTAGCCGCTCAAAAAAATATAAAATAAAGGCGAAAAAAAAACGTTTAAAAAGAAGGGGGTGCTTTCAAATTGTAAACTGCTTCGGCCATTTCACGGACTGACTCGGGATTCTCCGTCAAAGTACTGAAATTCTCTTGATACCCATTCATTACAACTACCTATATTTTATAGAAGATACAAGTTTCCAAGTTTAACATAACTAGAATTAATGGGTCCTGTTGCGGGACCGACCGACCGACCGTTGGGGTTGGTGTGATCGATCGGTCCCAACAACTAAGAAAAGATGGACACAGGCAAGTAACGGCAATGGCAAAGAAGAGAGGACAAACAGTGGTGAAAGGTTCAAGGAAAGGATGTTTATTTACCATATGGTAATAACAAGTGAAGTGAATTGAGATGGCGTCGCTGGATCAGGAGAGACTGGAAAGACTGGAGTGGCGTTCCTGGCGACAGCAAAACTGGAACGGCAAGAGTGGCGTCGTTGCAGAGGAAGGCTGGGTAGCTGTTTACGGATGTTGGTAAGGTACCCGTGCTGTCGCTGGCTGGCAAAAATTATTGCAGTAGTTTGAGTGAGTAGTAGTAGTAGCCCTGATAAGGGCTGTTAGAAAAAGGAGTTGGAGCCGCTGGTGCAGGAGTAGTGCAGGAGAGAGCTGGTGCAGGAGTTCGGGACTGCAGGATGCTGGAGCAGTTGGAGAAGGGTGCCGGTGCAAGAACTCGGGACTGCAGGGTGCAGGAGTTCAGGACTGCAGGGGGGTGCTGGTGCAGGAGCTCGGGACTGCAGGATGCAGGAGTTCAAAACTGCAGGATGCTGGCACAGGAGAGTGCTGGTGCAGGAGCTCAGGACTGCAGGATGCTGGCACAGGATTCGCTGGCCGATTTTTGCTGAGTCATTGTAAACAAAAATGGCGATTAAGCTGCTGCTGCTGATTTTTTGCTGGCTGATTTTTTGCTCAGTCATTGTAAACAAAATGGCGATTAAGCTGCTGCTGATTTTTCGCTGGCTGTTTTTATCGGAAGGAGTGACAAACAAGGAAACGCGATTGCTGCTGTGTACGTTTTTTTTAAGATGGCATCTTTTTAAAACGTAAACAGACGTTGCGGTATGTCGGGCCTCGACAGTCCTACGGGCTCAAATTCTAGCTCCTGCTTCATGCACAAGCAAAGGATAACTATGACTGTAAACGCGAATTAGCTCATCTTTAACTATTAAAATAATCCACAACGCTATTGATAATGTTTACCCATTCATTTATTTTAATTATCGCTTATGTTTGAATTAATGTTTTGAAACATTACATAAATCAAATCTATGAAGTCACACAAAAGCTATAATTATTTTGTAACGGTAATGTTTTAGGCTCTACTTATAATAAAGTCCAAATAGGTCAGTTGATAGAACCTCAAACTGAAGATCTCAAAGTTTTGGTTTCCGGTCATGATATCTGCTTTATTTGTTGGGAATTTATTATTTACTATATATGCACTATTCTCCATTTCTAAAAGTGGTTAAGATCTCTGATATTTCGAAAAGATAAAAATTCCGCAATATATTTATTACGTTTAAAAAACTTTGTAAATGTATAGATAATTACTATTTACTTGCTTCCCCACGAGGGCAAAGTTAGATACAAGGTCAGTTTTTAAAGTGAGGGACATTCAGCCCCCACAAAGAAGCACTCTGGGTAGTGACAAAAATAAACATTCTTAGTCTATAAGGACCTATCCTTTTCTGAGAACAGAACAGATACTAGACTTTGATCCTCACCCATATTTATCTAAATAGTCTTTTACCCTATTTTTATTATTTTTTAAAATATTTTTACTCACATTGAAAATGCATTGACAAGAAAGTTTTCAAAACTAAATCTAACACACAATCAGATTTTCTTTTCTAATAGATAAATATATATTTAAAAAATTATCTAAGTTAAAAAAATAGCACTAGTGTAAAAAATTGTCAGAATAAACAGGGTGGATTCAGACATAATAATAAAGAATGAATGTATAAGTATTTTTTAGGTTAATCAGATGAAATATTTAAGAGAATTTGGTCGATATATTTCTATTATATATTTTGCGAGATAGTGCAGTAGGTTAAAGCTAAGACTCTCAGCAAAAAAAATCCAACCGGGTTTCAATTTCACGCATGTTTAGCCACACTGAAGAGTTATAATACAGCAAAACAGTCTGTGTGTGGATGACTATACAATATTTATATATATATATATATATATATATATATATATATATATATATATATACACGAAGAATAAAATTTTATTAAATATTTCATCAGATAGGCATTATATATATTGGGTGGACCAAAATGATCTGACACATTTGGAGGCTTAATAAAAACACAAAATAAGAAATAATGAAAAGCGAAATTCTATTTTCTGAATGTACACACAATACGATTTTTTTCTTGGGGAATAGTTGCTATTTCTATACAAATTGCACGTTTTAATTCATTAATAGATTGAAGGTGATGACTGAATACTTTTGATTTTAAATATCCCCACAAGAAGAAATCACACGGGTTCAGATCAGTAGATCTTGCAGGCAAACCATGATCACAGCGCAAAGAAATGAAATGATCAGGGAACTTCCAGACGTTGATTGGGAATTTTAAAAGAGTTTTTCCCTGATTATTTGATTTCTTTGTGTAGAAATAACAACTATTCCACACGAAATGATCCATAGAGTTATCGATAACTTTAACGAACGTCTACAACAGTGTATTGATAATGATGGGTAGCATTTAGCTGATTTAATTTTTTTAACTTACTGAAATAAAATGGCATTCATTATTTCTTATTTTATGCTTTTATTAAGCCTCCAAATGTGTCAGATCATTTTGGTCCATCCTGTATATAATGGGCAATCCTATAACCTTTGAGCAAATGAACATGTTTTGAGCAAAAAGATGCATTTAATCAAGAATGATATGAGCCTCTTAGCCGTTTAGCTTATTTTTATCACTTGTATTTTTTTTCCGACAGAAAAATGTACAATAATTGTAAATAAATGTTTTTGTTCAAAACATAGCAATTTCTTCGAAAACTGTATACATTTTTACCATTTAACGGATTTGAATTTTGTTGATTGGAGGAAGTAGTTGAATAAAATTTGTAATGATGTGGTCTTCCTATGTGTGAATCAAGGCTATTAGTGTGTGTGTAATTTCTATATCCATTTAGCTTCGGTTTTTCAACATTGTTGTATTGAACAAACCTGTCTATAATAGAATGTTTTTTACGTTGTCTATATTATGGTTTAGTAAACTATATTGTTACTAATCGCTTTTACTATTAAATAACATACTAGTAAAATGTTAATACTTCAATAAATAACTTAAAAATTTAAATAATCGATTCAGTTACAATGTATTTGTTTACTACTGCATGATGCATTAACTGCTGCATCTGTTGATAAAAATTTGTATTATTGTCATCTATTATTACGTTTCTATAACAATCACATCTTGTCTTACTATTATTGTTACTGTAGTAATTTAAAAAACAACGCCACCAACACAAAATCTAATAACCTAAATTTTATTTAATCGATATATACAGGAAATACATTGTAAATTACGTTTTAATTAGCTTAATTACTTCCCAAACCCACAAGTATTTGATTTTATCCTCACAAATAAAAAATAAAAAACCCTGAATATTAAAGTTTGAAAGCAGGGGGGAAAATAAAATTCTTTCTCTTTCACATATGAAAAATGATCTTCCAAATCATATTCTGAGATCATTTGGTGACATCTATGCTGACGATACAACTGTCTATAGCAACACTTCAAAGAGCACTGATAATCAACACCTTGCCGATAAAAAGCAAGTGGTGCAAAGTGACTTGTTACCATTAACAGCTCAAAAACCAAGCTTCTCTCCTTTCACCACCAACGATCGAATCCTTGTTTTGCCTCACTTAAAATGAATGGTTCTCTCCTTGAGGAAGTCCCTTGCTTTGACAAGCTCTTAGAACTGACTTTCACGCCAGATCTGAAGTGGAAGGCTTACATCAAATCCGTTGCTAAGGTCGCTGGAAAAATGGTTGGATCATTCTACTGCTCCAGAAGATACCTGACTCCTGATGCAATCCTCCACCTGTATAAGAGTCAGATTCAGCCCTAGAAGGAGTACTGTTGCCACATCTAGGGAGGTGTCAGTCAGAACACTCTTTCTTGCTTTGAGAAAGTACAAAATCGGCTTCTTCTTCTCTTCCCTGCAGCTCCTTTTTCACAGAAGATAGTTGCTAGGCTTTCTCTGTCAGTATTTCCATGGTAAGTGTTCGACTGAGCTTCAAGACCTCCCCCCCCCCCCGAAAAAAAAAATTCTCGGCAAGAACTCGTCTATCTACCAACACTACAAAGGACTTTCCTTTCTTTGACTGTGTACCTAAAATCAAATAGTACTTCTATGAACAGAGTTCCTTTCAAGAACTTCCAATCTGTGGAACATGTTACCACAGGAATGTTTCCCCACAGACTACACCATGGCCGTTTTCAAGTCAAATGTCAACAGATATCTATTGTCCTGTGAGTTAATCATAGTTTTCAATCCTTTCATAATACTGTTCCATCATCAAATTGAAAATCTCACTAACCCTTCTCCTAGAGTGGCTTTTAGCCTGGTAAGTGGTGAACCACTAGTATATAAAAAAATCCATCGTCTATATTAAAGCTACGAGACAACTTCATGTCTGTGCGATTTTCTCTCGTCAACTTTGATAATTACACATCGAATTATTTTTTAATTTACTGTTAATCGAATATTTATTGAAATAAAAAATGCAATAGTGTAAAATAAAACAGAATGTAAAAAATACTATTTAAAACAATAATTTAATTTTATAAAAATCCACCAGAATGAATTTCGATTTCTTATCTATCTTCTATCTTCTAAATTTAATTTCGTAAAAGTTCCCAGAATGTTACAGGGGTAGGATTGAGACGATTTCGTTGAGTGAGGGATACATTTTGATAACAACAATACAATAAGATAGGGTTGAATGCCAGGTGCAGGAAGATACAAAGTTTCTCATTCATTCCAAGCCAACGTTGAGTATTCCTGCTAGTAATGGAACATTTTCAATTTTATGGACAAAAAAATGATTTTTATAAACACACAGACAATTAGTATTATATTATATGATTATTTTATTACTTTCACGCCACCAGTGTGTGTGTGTGTGTGTGTGTGTGTGTGAGGGGATGAATGTGCAAAAGTGTGTGAGGGGAATCAGAATGAATTGGGTGGTTTGGGATTTCAATTATAAATTTATTGATTTAATATGAGCAACCAGATACTGTATGTAACAAAAATCTCCCCAAATTTAAATGAATCTACAAAAACATGACAAAATTAGCAACGATGGTTGATTTGCCATAAAGCAAAGCAGCAACAGCAATTCACATGAGCAGAAAGCAAGATAACAGCATTTACCAGAACTCAGTATTCTCGATGCATCAGCATCCCGTCCCCCTTCAGATATGTGTTTCTCCTTGTATATAAAATTTTGTAAATTCTATAAATGACTGCAAACTTCCGTTTATAAGTTTATAGATATGCATGCACATGCCGAATTACATTGTGCGATTACACTATCCATTATGACTCCCTAATGATGCTGGCTTAAACATAGCTGAGAGGGAGAAGATAACTAAATACCAAGGTCTTATGTACAACATAAACTGCAATCATTCCAGTAATCATAGGAGAAAAAGATTTTCAAAAACTATCTGGCAAATATACCCGGTGAACGAAGTGCAATAGAGATCAAAACAATTGCGCTTAAAGGGACAGAAAGAATCCTAAAAAGATCTCTCGATTGAAGTCTCTTAATTAGCAGGTGAATATCTGACATCCAGTAGGATGCCCCAACCCCAACAAAAAATAAAGAGATAAGAAAATTTAACAAAAAGGATTAATTCATGCTATAAAAAAGCACTCCAACATAACTAAAATAAAATTTCGAATTCTGTACCTGTTGGGAGACAGTGTATTTTTGTATATAACTAGATTTATTTATTTATTTTATATAACTGGATTTAATACTATTTAATCTGGATTTATTTACCATTGAGATGAAACAATGTTTTCACCATTGAGATCAAAAAGGTAAATGAAGAATGTGATTTGGGAGTTGGTTTTGAAGAGACATTTAAAACTAACAGTAATATTTTAAACTTGAAAATTTAGAAACCTGACAACTTGATGCATGATTTTGTCAAATAAATGAAATTCTTCTTAAAACATTTAGTTTTTTTGACAAAATCATGCGTCAAGTTGTCTGGTTTCTCAATTTTCAAAGTTTATCATTTCAACAACGTTTCAAACTGTAGTAACACCAATCTCAGTAATATTTTGTTTATTGCATGTTTATTGAATGACTGGATGCATGGTTAGGAATATTATTTTAAAGCAGACAAACATTTGGCAGTTTTCTGCCTTCTTGTTGGCTTATGTCCGAATTACTTGAATTAGTTTTTCTGTTTGTATTTCCATGTCCATAGGATGTTTTGTCTTTAATTTTCCAATACTGACTCCGGTTTATGCTTGTACCATTTGTCTGGATGTTTAAAATGCATTCGTTTGCATGGTTCCCAGTGCACCACCTTTCCAACCCAGTCATATCTGTTTCTGTATTGCTTTTAGACTAGTTTGCTGCATTCACTTATGATGTGGCTTACCGTTTCGTCTCTTTGACCACAGAACCTACATTTATTGTTTTGCTGTGTTTTGTCTATCTTGGCTTTTATGTAGTTCATTCTAATTATTATTATTATTTCTTACTCACCAGGAGTTCTCATACAAGTAATTACCAATGAAAGATCACTGGTAAAACATGTGGTGTTCCCTGGAGTGTGAGTGACAAGTCTCTCTAGATTTTCAGTACTCTCAATTTCTTTCTTTCACTATGGCAATTCACTTTGCATTCTTGCATCAGTCGTTTAGCATTTAATTCTCGATGATAATGGACAGTAGTTTTCTCTGGAATTTGAGTGATAAGATTCCAGTACTCTCCATACCCATCCAGTGGAGGTGTAGATGGTGCTCTCCCTCCTCAGTCTTTCCATCTTCTCAGACCCTTACTGAATATTTTATGTGGTACCAACCGATGGTAGTGCCACAGTACTTTTTGGGGGGTGGAGTAATTGTCAGATTATTGGATTTCTCTTGCAAATAAAAATATGGAACACTGCACGAATTTGTGTGTCATAATTACACAAGGGCCACGTTAATCTTTTCTGCATCGTTCCAGATTATAGGATTTCTGGCAATTAACACTTCTCTTGGATCCATAACAAGTTTCGCCAAATTTGCAATACTCTCCGCTTCTTTCGATCAACATTGCAACTCGTTTTGCATTCCCACAGCAGTCGTTTACCATTGAGTTCTCGATGATAATGTCTGATTTTCTCTGGAATTTAAGTGACAATAAGCCTTCTTAGAATTCCAATATTATCCATGCACTTGTTTTTTTTTTGGGGGGGGGGCGCAAATTATAGTATTTCTTATATATTTACCCAGGCATCTCAGTTCTTCTTTATATTTTTAGTTTTGTTTACGAAGTGCTATTTTATTTCAACTTACGTGTGGTTGGTCAGTGTTACTTGGTTATGGGGGTTATTTTCCACACTCTAGGACTTTTTTTTAAATACATTTTGTATTTGTCCTTGTATTTTGTCTGTTTTCGTGATCCTAAAATTATTGGTAGTTTTCTATGATTATTGTTACTATATCTATATTTTAAGTGATTAATGCAACAGCAACAACAAAAAGCTAAAATACAAAGGAAAACATTTATTAGGCAAAACCTTCCCTTGAAAACCTAAGTGCAAGCTCTTCTTTTTTTTCATCTTTTGCGTAATAATTAATTTTACGTTGAATTAACAAAAAAAACAAAACAATTTCACATTTTTTTAAATTCCTTTAAAAAGAACAAAATTACAGAGTTGTTTCCCTTGCATTAGAAGTTGTTCATTACTAATGTCTACGTTAATCAGACGATTGCGTGTGTGTGAATACGCACACACACGTTTACATAAATGTATAGATTTGCACACGCATGCCGAATTGTTCTCTTCCCGTCGAGGTCAGGGTGGTGCTAAGCTCTGTTTGGATGGGAATCCTATATAGCTAGATTCATTTGGTATGTGGAACAATAAATCAATTCATTTTTTTCCCATAAATATTGTAATAACGGTAATGATTTCATTTTCTGTGTTTTGTAAAAGTTTTTTTTAAAAATGCGTTCAATATAAAAATATTATTTTGATTCATATATAATATAAATTATTCATATCAATATAAATTTTTTAACCTAATTAAAAATTCATACATCTAATATATAAAAAAATATTTTAAAAATAATCAATCATCCACTTCTTATAATAACATGAACCGAATAAAATATACAACATAATCACGTTGTATGTGGGAAAAACTAATGTTGTCAAAATTGGATTGCATATGACAACTACAAAATGGAGGTCTATATTTCTCAATGTGAGAAAACATGAGGTTGTAGTACACAACGTACATGTATAGAAAAAAGAAAGAATAAAATATTTGACTGATAAATATTTGACTATATTTTCTTTAATTAATTTATTTTTAAGGGAAGTAGAAAGTGGACCTTGGGTTTACTTTCGGCAGCCTTCTAACTCTTGCTTCCCTTATTTTGTCCTTTAGTCCTCACATTCGAGAAGCGATGTTTCTGGCAAAGGGGAGAGAATTGCTGTTTTCTGAGTCGGAATCTATCCATCTAACACTTATCGTTGACTAGTTTTTGACCTTCAAGTGGTATTTTTTTTGTTTTACATCAAGTGGCTTCATGCCTTGTCTGGAGCGATTTCCATTAAAAAAAAACATGTTTAAAAAATTAAAAGATGAATGAACATAACAAATTTTTTAAGCTATCATCTATAAAATATTATTTCAATTTATATTATATATAAATTAAAATAATATTGTAAGGATGATAGCTTAAAAATGAAATTTTTAACCTAATTAAAAATTTATTCATCTAATATAAAAAAAATACTTAAAACATAATCAATCTTGAACTTCTTATGCTAAAATAAAACTAATAAAATATATTTTCTTTAATTAATTTAATTTCAAGTTAAATGGAAAGGTGACCAAACATAACACGATTTTAAAGCAATCATCCATGTAGTGATCAACGAAAGAGGCTTATTGTGCAAATGCAGACAAACCGTTGAATCTGAATTTTTCTGTTGAGACTTAAAATGAGAGCATCTACACCCATGTGATGAAATATGCTGTTTGATTCACTCAATCATTTCGATGGGAGTCCTGCATAACCAGATTCATATTGGCACATTAAACAATAAATCAGGTTTTTTTAGACCATCATAACAAGGGTAATTACTTTTTTTTTTGACTTATGTTTTTCTTGCGTGCCATATAATTGCAGTTGAATTGTATTGTGTTAGAACAGTCAAGGTAGCAGGTTCAGTTCACAGGGGAAGTCAAAGGAAAACATGGGAGGAAGTGATAAAAAAATGGACTTGAGAGAAAGAGGGATAAATAAAGACCTGGCATTGCAGAGATAGGTTAGTTTAGAAGTCAATTTCTTAAAGCCTTCCAACGCATGTAATCATGTAAAACTGACGTTAACCCGATGATGATGATGTAGTAGTAGTAGTAGTAACTATATCTGTTTCTTCAACTTCATTATTATTCCATGAAAAATGCCAGTATACTGAAATCATATGCGCCTGATAGGGTTAAGATGAAAATTCATATACACTAAATGGACAAAAGCAAGGAAATTCCCAAATTTTTACACTTTTATTGTCATTAAGGGTATGACTACATATCAACCAAACCATTTCATTATCACATCACTACAGTATAAATCTCTATGCATGAGTGGATGAAGTGTGTGAGGTGCGCTGAAGAAAAATTCTTACCAGTAAAATACATAGCCCTGTTGTGCTCGCATACCCTTAATGACAATAAAAATGTAAAAATTTGGGAATTTCCTTGCTTTTGTACATTTAGTGTATATGAATTTTCTTCTTAACCCTATTAAGGGCATATGATTTCAGTATACTGGCATTTTTCATGGAATGTCACTACTTTTGTAAAGGCTATGCCTCAATGCAATGCCTTCTCATAACTGATATAGTTGGTAGTTTGACTAATCGAGGTATATGCTAAACTGAAATTAAAACTAGACACTAGAACCTCTATCTTTGCCAAAAATCAGCTGAATCCATCAAATGGTCGATAAGATATAGAATAAAGTGTATGAATACTGGTCATTTTAAAGGTTTTATTGAATTTTCTGGAAAACTAAGGTATATGGTAAACTGAAATTAAAATGCCATCAACTAGACCCTAGAACCTCTATCTCTACCAAAAATCAGCTGAATCCATCAAATAGTTGATGAGATACAGGGTAGCACATACGTACGTATGTACGTACACACAGATAACATGATTTCATGATTGAACTTTCTGGATCTCTGTGTTGCCTTGACTAATGATACTGAAATTCTACACACGTATAGAACCTATCAAATAAAAATGTTGTGCAAAGTTTTAACTAATTTGGTTTATTGGTTTTTGAGTTATGATTGATCAAAGAAATGAGATTTCCAGCATAGGCCATTTGTGAAGTCTATTAAGGGATAGAGCACTCTCGCGCCTCCCTTGATTTACTCACTAGAGGTTTTCATGCAAGTCATTATCAGTGATTGTTCACTAGCAATAATAAGTGGTGTTTCCTGGAGTCAGAATGACAAGAAATATCCCCAGATTTCCAGCACTCTACACCTCTTTCGATAATCGTTGAAAATTATTTTCATTATCGCAACCACCATTTACCATTGATTTCACGCTGATAACAAACGTTGGCTTTTTCTCGAATTTGAGTAGCAATAGGCCTCCCCAAGATCCCTGTCCTCTTTGTGCCCTTCTAATCGAGGTCTAGATGGTGCCCTTCATCCTTGGTAGTTCAATCTTTCTTCACAAGCATTTTGTGTTACCAATCGAGGCAGCTAAAACAACAACAACAACAACAACAACAATAATAATAATAATAATAATAATATCAACAACAACAACAACAACACTAAATGTAAATTAAAAAAAAAAATTATGTATGCTCATGGAAAACTAAGATTAAAATTACAGAGTTGCTCCCCTTGCATTGGAAGTGATTCATCACGAATATTTACATCGAATCACCTAGACAATTGCGTGTGTGTAAACACGCACATTTGAATAACGTATATAAAAGTAAAATTTGAATATTTTTTTATAAAAAATGGATGAAATATATATAAAAAAAGACATACATATTATTTCGATTTATATATGATATGAATTATTTATATCTATATGAAGTATTTAAGGTAGTTAAAAATTCATTCACCTGATGTAAAAATAATACTTAAAAAATAATCAATCATCCATTTTTATTACAACGGGAACCTAATAAAATATTCGACTGAGAAATTACCATTTCTTGCCACATTTTCTTTAATTTATTTAGAGAAGTCTGAAGGGAATAATTTTCCTAATAAAGGCTCTCTCTCTCTCTCTCTCTCTCTCTCTCTCTCTCTCTCTCTCTCTCTCTCTCTCTCTCTCATATATAAACTAGCATGGTTACCCGGCGTTGCTCGGGGCATGGTGGACAACAAAATAGATGAGTTCAAAAGTGTGTAATATCTTTCTTTTACAACCCCCTCCCCTCTCTCTCTCTATCTATCTCTCTATCTCTCTCTCTTTACATCTCTCTCCTCTCTCTCTCCCTTTACACTCTCTACATCTTTCTCTTGACCTTTTTCTATCCCTCCTCTCTATCTATCCCTCTCTCCCTCTCCTCTTTCCCCCCTTTCCCACTACTCTTCCGTCATTCAGTCATGTAAGTTCTATTTTCACACAATTTTCTCATAGTAGAATTTTATTTATTGTTGCTTTGAATTATTTTTGAGATGCGAATGATGACAAGGTCATCATCTTATAGGAGCCTATCTTACCATGGCTGTAAGACAAACTCCTATAATATTCTGTAATAAAACAGATGCCTAACGAAAGGATAAAAAAGTCCTTTTATAAACGACAAGATATATTTATTTGAGTGACCTACACCATTGGGTGTAGGTAGCCGAAAGTTAAGACAGTGTTAGAGTGAAGAAAGGAATAACGTAAGAAAGTTTGTCTTCCATTTTTCTGGGAGCAATATATCTTCAGGTGAAGATAACTTTGCTCGGCAGTAGTGACAGAGGCAGGAGAGAGGATGACTGCTCGTTGGTGTCAGGGAAACTCTCTGGGGCTGATTAAGGGAAAAGTCGACACAGAAAAAGATAGTCTTTTGGTAAGTGTAACAGTTGGGAAGAACAAAAAGGAGAGACTAAAAAAATGTGAATTCAGTTTACAGACATTTTTTTTTTATGAAAAAAAATGTTTTTACTTTTCAGTGAAAAGTATTTTTTTTTAGTTCGTGATGAAAGTGTTTTTGCTTTTCAGTGGAAAGTATTTTTTTTTTAGTGAAAGCAGGAATTGCTCAATGTTGATGCCTTTCATGTAAGGTACAGTACAAGAACTAAAAAAGCTGATTCTCTATATAGAGAGACTTATATAGTTTTGGGGGCCAATGTACTCGCCGACCACTATGTGTGATAGTGACATGTATCTTTTGAAGGTATATGCAACTTTGCAGGTGTAGTAAGAGTTGGTTGATGCAAAGTGTATGCAGGGGGAATATGGGTCTCTTGTGTTATAATATCTAAAAATGCTCATTTTACCCTATCAATAGATACTGTCTCTTTTTTGACAAAAAAATATCTCGGGTGAAAAGTTTGTCAGTATATTTAAGCACATAAGGACCAGTATAACATACAGTGAGAGGGGCTTTCACAGCGTTTTTGCCTAAGAAAACATAAGTCCATGGCAAAATATCTTTCGGGACCAAAGATGTTATGGTCTGATGCAGAGGGTTCATAGGTGGTAGCTTATTAAATAAAATAAGTCTGTTCCCGTTCAGAGCTGGATCTGTTGCCGTTAAATCTGTTATGGTCAGCATCTGACCAGGCAAAGATAGAGGTACTCCAGAAACCAAGAAGAACAATAGATATGTACTCGCTCCACCACCGTTGGTCCGAATAAGCATGCAACATGGATTTCAATTGACGATAGAAGCGTTCTATCATCCCATTAAAAGATGGATGATAGCTAATCATATGAGTATGCTTAAACCCTAAAACCCTGGAACGTTCCTAGAGTAGGTGGGATTCAAACTGTCTACCATGGTCGGTTGTAATAGTTGTAGGAACTCTGTAAAGTGATATCCAGCCCGATATTAGGGCTCGAGCTACAGATTCAGCTGAAATCTCGTTTACAGGAATGGCTTCAGGCCACCATGTGACGCGGTCTATATAGGTCATGAGATAAGTAAATCCCTGACTGACCGGCCATGGTCCAACGAGATCAATATGAACATGGCTGAACTGAGTGTCTGGAGTGTTGAATGTTCCAAGTGGTGCGCAGATATGCTTATTCACCTCGATCTTTTCACCGGATATGCAGGAATGTGTCCAGGCAGTGATGTCACGACTCATATTCGACCAGAAAAATCTAGCTAAAATCAGTTTCACTGTGGCTTTGAGTTCGGGGTGTGCCAGATTGTGAAAAGTATCAAAGACAACCTGACGATGAGTCATTAGAACAAGACGATGTAAATCTGTTCAGGTGTCACAGATGATCTGCATGTCTGAAGTGGGCACAGGCAGGTATGTGAATTTGCCAATTGCAAATTCAGATGACTATGTGGCTGGTCTAAGGCCATTTGCTGTAGATCAATATCCAAAGGTGATGATAGAGAATTAATAGGAAAGTGAGACAAGACGTCTGCATATGCAAGTTGTTAAAGATAACGATGAACAGTTGTATGACTTGGCTTCATTGTTAATTCTTAAACTGATACTGCAGGATTTTCTTTAACTTATGCCATAAAGAGCTCAACAAACTCAACTGGACGTCCTGATCGATCTTCGTTTTCAAGAGCAAAATTTTAATTTCTGAATTTTGTAAACCATCTTCTGCATGCTCTTTCATTAAAGCATTCTTCTCCATAAGATGAGTACTATTTCGAATCGCTTCGGCTGCAGAGTTACCTTTTGTAAACTCATAAAGCATTATGTGCCTCAAATGCTCTTTGTTTTAAGATCTTTCAATATGGAAATTTTAATTATTCCTGTAAAATAAAATTTTATAAAGTTAAATATATTCAAATATGTGTTCATATATATGATATATAGATATTATTTAGTTCTATTAATATTAAATTTCAAAGAATTAAAATTCGTGCAGAACTTATGGGATGAGCTGATATATCCAAATGCATATTTTCCTCTCCTATAATAAGTTATCATTCAGAAATAAAAGCATTTAAGCATTTAAAGTTTATTCAATTGATGAAGATCGATAAAAAATTAAAGATATTAAAAGAAATTTAAATAAATTACATAAATAATAAAACATTCTGGATAATATTCAATTTCTGAAAAAAAAAAATTCTAATTTAAATTATAAAAAAGAATAACAGAATCTGAAAGATTTTAAAAATAACATGAACAACCCTCAGAATATTCTAAACAATATTTATATTTGTGTCTGCAAAAAAAGAAGAAAGATTTAAGTATAAATAAAAAAAAGCATATACAAAATTTGAATTTTTTTAAAAAAGCAAACAAATATTAAAACGTTCAGTTTTTCTCTTCTGGAGCCTCTATGTATTTTTTTTTTTGAGAAAATAGATTATTTGCATCCATTCATTTTTTATTTTTCGGCAATAAATTCAATAGACCAAATATTTAAATTTAAACATAAACTGAGCATTTCCTAAAAAAATTAAATTTTGCTGGAAATTTAGACAATTCACCCACTTTTTTGTCAGCGATTTATAAAAAAAAATTGTTACTTTACTATTATGCATGTCGAGTGTACACCTATCAAAAATGACAAAAAAAGATTGTTTTGTCAGTGTTCTCACTAATATTCATATTCATATAAAATAATGTATCAATCAGTGCAGTTAAAAGAAAAACAAGGTTTCAAATTGGAAAGATTTAAAAATAAAGGAGAAAAATATACCAATCGGTATAGAAAGTAGAAAGGAAAAAAAAACCATCTCATTATGGAAATAATGAAGAATTTCTTAATGAATTCATTTAAGATGGCAAGGAGGAGATCTGACTTGCTTTTTGCTATGGATATTTTATTTTATTTACCTCCTCTCCAGGAGGTTAGACAATAGGTTATGTGTGGTTTTGAAAAGCCAGCGCACTAGGATAAGCACATTCTTGCCTACAAAAATACCTGAGCAGCCCTGTCGGACTGATTGTCGAGGACATATCCTTAACTAGACTGAACACCTACTCAGCTGTGCCAGGTAAGTAAGTGCTACAGATATTTGATATTGAAGCTTTTACCGACGCACGTGCTTGGGTATATCTTTCCCATACACGACCTGCATGGAATAGTACACATCTACTGTTCTATCATCCTCAGATGTCCCCTTCCATCACAGAGTGTATCGATACTCAAGGACTGATTGGGACAGCTTCAGATCTTTCATCCCGGAAATTCCCCTGCAATCCCTTTTCAGGAAAAATGTATTCAGTATCACCTCTGATATATCTGATCGGTTAATCGCTACCAAATTCCAGCAAAGACTAAAAAGCCACCTATGATACACCCCCAAGTGTGCTACTGCCATTGCTCACAGAAACCACTATTTCAATTGTTTTCAACGAAATAGATGCCCCGAAACCAAAGTCACCTTTAAAACTGCTGTAAAACGGTTATAGGAAACACGAAAGATTCTTATGCCTAATCTGTTAGATCCAGGGTTGCTGAGCAGAGGCTTGATTTCCATGAGTTTTAGAGGATAACAAACAAGGGACAGCATCAGACAAAGCCTAACTGTTTGCAAAGAACTTTGCATCAAATTCCCCCTCCCCCTTGTGATCAGGGCCGTCTACTTACAGAATTTCTCTCCCAAACTGAAAATGCTCTATCTGTCTATTATATCTGTCCGGGATGTTACAAAGAAAGCAACTGGTCTTGACAATATACCAGTTATTATTCTAAAGAAAATGCAGCCAGAAGTATCTCCTATCCTCACAAAGCTGTTCAATCGTTGCCTGAAAGAGAAATACTGCCCATCTCCTTGGAAAACTTAGGCAGTCTGCACAGTATTTTAAAATACTGGAGATCGATCTTCTGCATCTTAGTACCGACCGATCAGTCTCCTATGTGTCATAAGCAAGTTGTTTGAATCTGTGATACACTAAGAAGTTGTCAATCACCTTAACAAAAGCAATCTGCTTAGTGACAAGCAATATACTGACTGGATTATTACACAGAATCAGAGAATTGATGGGAGGGGTTCCGTTTCTAAACCTTTGATATAGTCTAGCACAAAGGTGTGTTTCACAAGCTTTCTAGCTATGGAATATCCGGAAATGTCTTCTCAACTATCTTTTTCTCTGATAGGTCTATGAAAGTAGTTGTTGATGGGCTGAAGTCTGAAAAGCACATGAAATCAATGCTAGTGTGCCTCAAGGACTCATTCTGGGCCCAACCTTCTTCTTGATCTTCATCAATGATCTTCCAAATAATATTCTGAAATCATTTGGTGACATCTATGCTGACGACACAACTGTTGATGGCAGCAATTCGAAGAGCACTGATGATCAAAACCTTGCTGATAATCTCTCCTCTGATCAGGTGCAAGTGGTGCAACAGAGGAAAAAGTGATTGGTCGACAGTGGTAATGCGCTGCTAGTTAGTAAAAGCAGAAGTTCCCTGAACTTCATCCATTCCTAACTCTTGCAATCACACTAGCACTTGCTCCACCCTGTGCTCCAATGGTATATCCAAGGTAAAACTTCTCGACAACCTCAATAGCTTCACCATCTAAATACACTTTCTCCACATTTCAGGTCTCATCCATCTTCATGGTCTTACACTTCTTGTATATAAATTGGTTACCTTCTTTCTCAACCTACTTGTAATTCCACTGCATTTTTTGTGTACGTACTGCTTACCAGTACCTCAAAAGATTGAATTGCACCTTTCTATAAACTAAGCAGGGAAACATCCCTCTCTAGGGGAGCTTTCCAACACTACAATCACTGATCATCCCTTTGGTCTCGGTAACATTCACTCTCTGACCTTTACTATCCATAGCATTCCCCCAAGTCTTTAACTTAAGTAACAGGTAGTTCTTCCATTGTTTCATAGGCAAGTACTAAATCATCAGCATACAGCATCTCTACTGGACAACCCATACAAAACTCTCTGAACAATGCCTCTAAGACAAATGCACAGCAACAGACTCTGTACAGAACCCTGATTTACTCCTACTTTAAAATTAAAGCTTCACCAACCACTCATTTGCCCCTAGTTTACACAAAGTCCACCAGACACCATCTCTTGGTACTCTATCAAAAGATTTCTCTAAATTCACAAAAGCAAAATACAGGTTCTTCTTATTAAGGTATTTCTCTTGCATTTGTCTCCGGATAAATATAGCGCCAGTGGTACTTAGCCAAGGTATAAAGCTAAACTGTATTTTACCTATACTTATCTGACTCAGTTATTCCTGCAATCACTTTCAGGACTTGATCCATCAACTTTAAACCACTGTAATTACATCTATCAAGTGTTTTCTCTTTACCATTGTAGCAATTCACAATTGTACTTACTCAGTTCCCAGTCTTTCGAGATAACCTCTTCTTTTATGATATGATTTGTCAAGTTTCTGATCATCTCAATGCCTGTTTCACCTGCAACCTTTAACATTTCTGCAACAATGCCTGAGGGTCCTGAAGATTTACCTTTTTCATCTTACTCACAGTTGCCCGTACTATTTCTTTCTCAATTCTTATAGCTGGACCGGGTAATTCTTCTGCCACTTCTAGATTTTCACGGTTCCATAGAAACTCAGTATTCAACAATTTCTCATAGTGGCATTTCTAATCATCCCTCTTGTTCTGTTCATTTGTTGCTAACACTCCATTGTCATGTCGAATGCACTTCTCTTCATATTTGTCTTTGCCATCTCTTTAGCTATCCTGAATACTTCGTTCTTTTAGTCATTCCTTCATAGTATATCTGAAAACCTGGCTTTCTCAGCCTCTTTTTTTACTTTGTATATTGTTCTTCTTGCTTCCCTCTTTGCCTCCAGATATACATCCTTATTAATTAAATCTTTTATCCACTGACTTCTTCGTTTCTGTTTTTCTTTGATACACTTCTTAATTTTATAATTCCATCACCATGTCACCGAATGCTTAGAGGTCCTTCCGCCCGACCGCCCACCCACCTACAAGTCTGGCCTGTTAAACCCAACAGTATCTTCCATTGTTTTTCTACACTTACTGTGGTAGATCTGGTAGCCGAACACTTAAATACTTGTTCTTTCAACTCACACATTCTTCATTAAACCTCCACACCTTTCTTATCGGGATAAACTTTCTCTTTACCCCATGAGCTTTCTTCAGTGACAAATTGCAAATAACCGGTTTCTGCTGTGTCACAATTTCTTCACTATTTTACTTAAGAGCTTTCTGTCCTTTTTCCTAACCATCAGGTAATCTACTTGAGTCTTTGCTGTACCAGATTCATATGTAACCAGATGGCTTTCCTTTTTCTGAAACAGGATGTTTTTAACCAACATGTCCATTGCAAGACCAAATTCTAAAATTCTTTCCCCTTCTGTATTCCTATCACCGTATCCATTTCCTCCATGCACACTCTCAAAATCAGCAGGTGTCTTTACAACATAACCATTCAATTCTCCTGCCACAGCAAGTATTTCCTTCTCATCAACCATACTAGTTACTGCAATAAGCCTGTCATGAAACTCCTCTTTTGCATCTTCACTCAAACAACATTGTGGTGCATAAATAGATATAGGTGTGAAAATTTTTTCACCAATCATCAACTTCATACATATGATTCGCTCACTGACACAATTAACTTCAATCTCTCCACAATAAAAATACGAACACCACCTGTTACATTTCCTTTCCAATCAAACAGCTTATATCTTGTATTCTTTCCCATAATAATTGTAGAAAATTTACTTCTCCAACGTGTTTCTTGGACATAACACAAGTTAATACATCATGTTATGCTTCACTTTCGTTGGGACTACAGATAACAATAATACTAAAAAAAATAAAATCCGGATGTGGCTCAAGGTCCCAGAGTTCCGATGTAACTAGTAAATGAACTCAGGGGAAGTAGTTCTCCAGTTCAAGGTATTAAAGAAAAGCAGCAAATAGACAAGTGAGAGAAAACACAAAACGACCAAGTTTAAATACAAATATAGATTTACATAAAAATTAAAGAGAAATATATAAAAAGAAAGATAAAAATCTAATGTAGGAAAAGAGTCTAATGAACCGATTTAAATACACAATATTAGTTTACGAGAGAAATTGGTAATCCACATTAGCGTTCAATAGTTTGGAAAACATGAGTTTCTTTCTGTATAAGAGTCAATATGTAAAAGAATGTGAATAAAGTGGTGGGTGCTACACACTCTTCAGTCAGGATATCGGGTGGTAATCACAATGAATGTATGATGGTAATAATGTCAGGCTACCGCTTAGACTGGCTAGTTCGTTTGAATTCGGTTTTTATCATTTGAATTCACTTCTTCTTGTTGATGAGTTTACTTCAGGATAACTAAAAATTGTCTACAGCAGGCATTTTCACACTATAAAATCCCTTTTCATATTGGAGCGCATTTTCGCCCAGCATTTGACATAAGACGCTAAAAGATTTTCTTTCCTTTCTTTCTTCTTCTTCATAGATGTTGTCCGACCGACATCATAAGACTAAATGTGACTACCTGTCTTTGCTCTCCTTTCTTAAAACTTATATTGGTGTCGATCATGTGACTGAAAGCGTAGGCAGATTACGGGGTGGGGCATTCACCTGATAACCGAACCAGGTGACAGGTTGGGTGTACCTTTAGCTGAATGCACAACCTACATTTGGTCTGGGAGAAAACAATGTAAACGAGGATGTTTTACAGGAAATGACATGTGTTTTTGCTTTTCTTGGAAATCTTTCCTCTCACCCACAAGCTCTAATAGGCAACAAAATATAAAATGTGGTAGAGTTGGTTTAATAAAATAAAATTCTAAAATCTTAATCCGAATAGTTTCATTATGTAACATCGTCTCACAAAAAAAGGATTGCTTGCAATAATTTTTCAGAAAACAGGGAATGGGGTTTACTAGTTTATTAGTCCTAGATTATGCTATATATCTGCTCATAGTTTTTCTCTTATCAGATGCGGAATAAGGCATTTGCACACACGTTGTCAGTGCCTCGGATATGTTGGATCTCCAGACTGTATTCTTGCAGAACCAGGCTCCAACTCAATAGCCCTTTGTTCTTACTCTTCATTTGGTAAGAGCATTGTGGTCAGTGTACACGATTGTGGGTTGGCGTGATGACGATATGTACACGTCGAAGTGCTGCAATCTAAGGACTAGGGCTAAGGTTTCTTTCTCCATGGTCAAATAATTCCTCTGACACACATTAAATTTCTGGAATCGATAACAGTCGAATTGACCTGAAGTAGAACAGAACCGATACCATGATCACTGGCATCGACAGCTAAGTAAAAGTCGGGAGCTCTTAAAACAAGACCAGAACATAACAGTGATTTGACCTGCTCGCAGGAATTCTGATAGGGAGGGGTTAAAATAAATTTGGACATTTTAATCAGCAGCTGGGCGAGGAATGATGCAACATCAGAGAAGTTCCAAGAAACTTTCTGTGATAGCCCGCTATGCCAAGGAATCGTCTTCAACTTCTAATATTGGTTAGGGTTGGGACGTCTCGGATGCTCTGGATTTTGGCATTGATAGACAGATATTTTCCCATATCCGATGGTATGTCCCAGATAGGTAACTTTGGTTTTTCAGAACTCGCTTTTTGATAGGTGGACAGTGAGGTTCGCTTGTAAGAGTTTGTCGAACACATTCGATAAAAAGACGTTTTTCGTAGTAGTCTCGATGTTGGGGAAATCCTGCAAACAACGATTCATCATTCTCTAGAATGTGGCCTTTCATATCGAATGGCATGACTCGGTATTGATATAATCTCTGTGAGGTGACAAACGCAGAAATCTCCTTGGCACTCGGTAAGAGGGACACACCAGTAGCCTTTCAACATATCCAGCTTGGTGATGTAAGTTGGCTTGCCAATATCAATGCAGTTGTCCATCCTCGGGATGGGATGAGAGTCTGTTCAGGTGACAGAATTCATCTTTCTATAATCAGTGCAAAACCGAGTTGAATTGTCGGGTTTATGGACTATGATACACGGTGATGACTAGCTACTTTGGCTCAATAAGACGGTGGTTGAGCATGTGCTCTACCTCTTGCCGTATTACTTCCACTTTCTGCGGGTTGACACGATAGGAGTGCTGCTTGACAGAAGTGGTGTTTCCAGCATCAACGTCATGTTGGGTGATAGCTGCCTGTTTGAGAGTATCCGAAAACAACTCGTGGGAGTCTCGAATGAAATCAGCTATCTCTTCCCTCTCATTGCAGGTCAAGGGAAAACCTGCCATCTATAAAATCGAAATCTCACCGACTACTTCTTCCCTACTATCAGTATTCTGTCATGGCGTCTCTCTGAGCGTGGAGTTTGATTCCACTCCGTGACCTAAACATGTTTGTTGACTACTTTGTTCCTCTGATCATCACCTCTTTTCTACGCAAGGTTTTATTCAGCTTTCTCTTTAGCTTTTGCCCAAGTCACGATGGATATACACCGGAGAACCTTTCCTCCATCTCCTCTCGCCCTGTCAGTGGGGCTTAGAATTCACCAACTGCAACCCCATGCAGAGGAGTAAACACCCTTGAAAACGGGGCCATCTGTTGGCCAATAATGTTTTAGAACGGGATCCTGATGACTGAGTGGTCCGTGACCTGGTTGCATAAATGGTCATGTGACTTTCAACACTCTACTTCGGCCCTTACTTTGGCTAGACAGGAGGTCGGAAAGGTCTGATCTGATCAATCGGCTGGTCACGCCATGCCCTAGTATCCCCAACCGCATTATTCAATCAGATTCTTCTAAAAATCAAAAACCTTACTTCCCTTTATTTTTCGTTCAAAATAGCTACGAGAAAGCGGGCACTGAGGTTCAATCGTGTTGAGAACAAAGATTACCACTGCTGAGTTTTTATAGTTTCAGTTTAAGAGTACTGGAAAAGAAATAGCAGAGGCTAATTAATTCCCACTCAATGCGAGTATAATGGCCAAAGTATCCCCGTCTCGACCAGTTGAACTTCGTAGTGTATATTTGACAACTTTATTCAGCATTAAATAACCCATACATGGTTAATATAACGTTCAAAATAGCTACTAGAAAGCGGGCACTGAGGTTCAATCGTGTTGAGAACAAAGATTACCACTGCTGAGTTTTTATAGTTTCAGTTTATGAGTACTGGAAAAGAAATAGCAGAGGCTAATTAATTCCCACTCAATGCGAGTATAATGACCAAAGTATCCCCGTCTCGACCAGTTGAACTTCGTAGTGTATATTTGACAACTTTATTCAGCATTAAATAACCCATACATGGTTAATATAACGTTCAAAATAGCTACTAGAAAGCGGGCACTGAGGTTCAATCGTGTTGAGAACAAAGATTACCACTGCTGAGTTTTTATAGTTTCAGTTTATGAGTAGTGGAAAAGAAATAGCAGAGGCTAATTAATTCCCACTCAACGCGAGTATAATGGCCAAAGTATCCCCGTCTCGACCAGTTGAACTTCGTAGTGTATATTTGACAACTTTATTCAGCATTAAATAACCCATACATGGTTGATATGCCGTAAAATAAACCAAACCAAACCTCTATCTCCTCAGTATTCTCTAAGACGCTCAGCTCCGCCATCACTTTTAGGTGGGGGTATAATTTTTTTCCTGACAAAGTTAATGCCGAGTAACATCGATTTGCCTCTCATGGGCAGATCGTTGACCACTTCGATCTTTATCGTACCGTGTAGAGGGACACCGTGGAGTCGAACACTAATAAAATTCTTCCCAACTCTCTTGATTACAATAATTTCGCCTGTGGCCATATTCGATCAACACAGCATGTATTTTTCCAATATTAGAGATTGGGTTGCTCCAGTGTCTCTCTGTATTTTAATTTGGGTTTTTCTTATGGGGTCATCCACGGGATGTATGGAACCGTCGAATACAAATGGTTTGTTTTCTTTCCTCACTCCCTCCTCGTTTTCTTTCAGAAGTTTTTTCATGAAGAGATACACCCTTGTGGTTTGCTGAGGAACACATTTCTATTCTCCACACGTTTTCTCGCTAGGAATTTTTCTGCTATGTGTCCTACTTTATCACAGTAGTGACACGTTGTGGTTTCCATCTCTCCACCTGCCAATAAGTGAGAGAATGGGGTTTGTTTCTCGGGCTGGTTGGTCGGTTGGGATAAGTTTTCTATCACGGTAGAGGGAGCCCATTTTCTTTGCAGCAGCCTTGGCAATGTCTTTGATGTATTTGTTCCAATTTATGTTACCTATGAATATTAGGCTGAAGAGTTTGAATGATTAACTTTCAGGTAGGATGTTATTTGCCATGGCAATTGGTGGTTGAAGAGGTTTCTTGTAGTTGATGAAAGAAAGGGGTTTTGTCTTAGCGGCATTAAATGTTATCATCCATTTATGACTCCATTCCACTACAGACTTGAGGTCACTTTCTAAGGATTCAGCCATTGCCTCGGATATGTGTGTGTTCGTTTTACCCACATGATGAGAGTAGAGTGTGGTGTCGTCAGCAAATATACCCATCTCAGACATAATGTTATCAAGGTCGTTTATGAAACTTAGGAACATTAAAGATCTAAGGATCGATCCCTGGGGTACACCTGAATTTATGTCATGTTGTTTGGATAAACGGCCATCGAGGACAACCTGAATATTTTTTTTTGATTAGGAAGAATCTAATTATATTAAATATTTGTCCAGTAATACCATATGAATTAATTTTTATGATAAGATCTTTATGCAAGACCTTTATGCCAGACCTTGTCAAAGGCTTTGAATATATTAAGCGCTACTGTGCTAGATTCACCTGCCTTGTTCAGTGTATGGTATATGCATTCAGTAGACTGTGCTTGCCTAAATCCATACTGATGGTCAGAAAAAAGTTTAGCATTAACGAAGTGACAGACTATCTATTCATCGCTAAATTACTTAAATGGATTTTGATCAAAATCAAAATAAGGATTCTTAGTAGCATTATATCTTGATTTTAAATTTCGTAAGGGGACATAAAAGTGGTGCCAAACCGTTCTGGTATCTTTCTAGTAATTTTTAAAATAGAGATTAAAACATTATCTTCACAAAATTAATAGTAGTTTTATAAAAATTTAGTTCAATTAATAATTTAACTACTAAAAGATACTGTAATTATTACATTTAGCTGTCAAAATCCTAAATTTAAAAAAAAATAAAGCGAAACAAAAATGGTTGGGTCGGTAGAGCGCGTTTCAAATTGCTGAGTGGGAGGAATGATTTTTTTTGTTTTGTTTGTTTCTTATTGATTTAGATTGGAGTTTATAGGTTAAAAGGGCTGATTTGTATTAGTAAGAATCTGAGTAATGAGTGAACAAAAATCCTTGAAAATCTCAAATAACTGCAGTCATTTTGGTTTAGATTAGAAACATCACTGCCTTCTATAATTGTTTTTGTTTTTATTTAAAAATAAATAAAAAAGAACTGATTTAAAAGATATTATTCAATGTTACTTCTGGTTACAGAATTTTAAAAATCAACAGCGACAACAACAAAATAAGGAATAGCCAAAGGAAATATTGCAATAAAATAAACAGAAATCTAATGCAAATGTGTGCTCCTTTTTTTTTTAGCTAAGAATGCGAATCATATAAGGAAAGGTGAAATTTTTTTTATATCAGTGAACATAGCTTGAGGATTTGACTAAAACAAAAAAACGGTAGTCATGAATTTCTGAAGGGAATTTTCATACACATAAAAAATATTAAAATTCAGCACAAAAAGGAACTTAACAGGAAAAATTTAAAAAAGAAAAAAGAAAAATATTGGATATATTTTGAATTTATATATTTGGTTATTAGGAAAATACTCACAGATTTTTTAATTTACTTTTTAAAGGTTGATTTTGGTTGCTATTTTTGCAAGATTTTATATAAAGTTGTACATGCTTAATAATTGATGTGTATTCTTTAATAAATTTCCAATAATTTATTTCAGAATCCAATTTTGAATCATATAAGAACAAAAAATATAAAAGAAAAAATTTGTATAGTTTTCTTGCATAATTCAAATCTAGTTGCTAATATAAACAGAATATGGGGAGCAATGTCCACATGTACAAAAATGGTTTAAGAAATTATGTACTGGTTGTTACGGGCCTCTCAAAAAAAAAAAGTGGATAAACACAACAAAAACAAGAATCACAGACTCAAAAAGTTAAGGTATTAGCACCAAGATGTATTCTCAACGGAAATAAACATGGTATGGATCGATGCTTTATTGGCTTGTGAGTAGTTGCTATAGTTTTGTTCTCAAAGAGACTGTTTATCAGATGTGGTTAGGTTGCGGACAGACAGGAGATGTAGCTGGAACGGGCTGTAGCAATTTGTAGCTAGCTCTAGGGGGAGCAAGTTGTGACTGGAATGGGCTGGAACAGATACATAGTCATCAGGTTATGGATGCTGAATCGAGAGATCACAACTGTTATTATGAGAATGATGTCGAATAGCAGGAAAGTTGTTAATGGACGTGTCATCATGGAAATGCTGAAGGGCTAGGCTTGAGTATTGCTGTTGTTGTTATTGAGTCAATCGGCTTTTGCACAAAGCCCATGAAGATCGTGCCTCAGGATTGTCTGATCTGCATGAAGTTCTTCTCATTGGTCATAGCTATCCGCTATACTTGCAACATTGCAGGTTTTACTTCCAACATCTAGAACAGCAAAGTTCAGCACTTGAATACGAAGTCGGGGAAGGTTTGGCCCAGAATACACAAAGAAATGCTGTTTGCACATACACAGAAGGAATGTTGTTATTCTGACTATGAATTTGTGGTTTCACACCTGACACGTCCTTGCTTACAACACACAGTGTCAAAGACAAGCAAAGGACGTTAGATTCTGATGTTGACGCCTTCTGAATTAAGAGCCTTGTTAGCCATGTAGCTCTGATGCTACCACATTGCCACTGTCCCTACCATGGTTAGGAAAGATCAAACTCTAGGGTGGTGCTGATGCATTGTTACCTACAGCAAGAAGGCTGCTGTCCCCAGCAGGCAGGAATCCCTTAAGTAAATTCCAACTAACATCTAGTTTGCAGACAATTCCAACTAGCATCCAGTTCACAGACAAAAAGTAAATTAAGTTGTAAATTAATATGGTCCCAGAATGGGATAACCGATACTACCATACCTGATAATCAGGTGCTGAAATACCAGGGAGTGAACATTCCGTTCAGAAACTGCTCTTTTTATATGTTGCTGGTTGTATGTACTACAGAAGGGAGATTCAGTCCGGGACTTTCATCTCGTCTCACCAAGTTATGGCTAAAGACAAGAAAAAAAATCTGACGTTTGGTCAGAAGTTTAAACTCTGTTCATAATTTGCAGGGAAAAGTTTGGGTAGAAGTGCAAAAGTGTTCTGACCTTCGTGAGTGAGAACATGCAAGTATGTTTTGCTTTTATTTCAAGAAGATGGAGTGGGAGGAGTACACCCTTGGTATAGAGAAGTGGGAGGAGGTTGAACGATGGAACAAATAGGAGCAGAAAATGAAAGAACACCGGTCCATGAAGAATTACACTGAAAAACACAAGCTCATTTTTAACAATTAAAAAACAAATATTTCCCCTCATTAATAAAAAAAAAAGTAAATTCACATGAATCACAAAGTTTTTGACCGGGTTGATTCTGTTGTTGGCATTGTTTTCTCTGAATCTTTCTAGAATCAGATACTTACGGGATGGAGGACGTGAAAGTTGTTAACATCAATAAGTGAAAGTGATGCTATAAAACAGACTGGATTCTAATTTGGCATACCCGGGTTGTCAGTCCATGTCGTTATCCAAAATGGTGATGATAGATTTATCATCACCATTTTTTAATAATTTACAGCTCACTTTTATTTTAAGGTAGGAAGATTAACATTAACTTATGACTAAGAAGCTTTATCTTTTTTTTAAATTAAGCACAAAACGGATTTTAGAGCAATTTGAAATATGTGCTCTATTTCTTTACACAGATACTTGTAATTATTATGCTTAAGTAACGCCTATCTTTATTTATATAAAGTTAGGTATGTATATATGTTTATATATTTTATGCACAAGATTCACTCTGAAACACAGCTGCAAGGCGTAAGGGTGGGTAATGTCGGCTATTGGTATTTAGTTTAATTTAGTCTTATGCAAATAGTGCAAAGAATGGGTGGAAGCCTTTCATGAAAACTCGGACATCTCCATTTTTTAAAAAAATTTAATAATAGGTATTAGATGTCAATTAATAAATATTCCTCAAATATCAGGGTTTGTTTTAGTATTTTAAAGTGTTTTTAGGCGACATAATATAAGTACAACCTCCTATTTGAAAATTCAAATATTTCAGGTTTGCATTAAATTTGATCCATAGTGATTAGACAGCAATTCAGCAAGATTCTATGAATTTCAATTTCTTCTTAAGACCCCTTAAGCTTAGACCTTAAATTTGAGACATTTTCTGGAATCAAAATCATGTCAATTTAAATTAGAATTCTAGACATAAGGTTTAGTAGAATGATATCTTGATTTTAATATTCATAAGGAGACATGAAAGTGGTGCAAAACTGTTCTGTTCGGGGAATTAATTTTTCCCGTCCTGAGACGAGTTTTCTTCTCGTTTTATTATAAAATACTGACAGCCAGTTTAAAGCATTAGCACAACACCACAAAGACATATTTGATGTTCGAAAGAAACAAATATTGGGTGATCCATTATAGGAAGGTATGAACCATAATCTCATGCATCTTTGCTCAACAATTGTCTGTGAGTGAAAGAGTGGAATGTTGGCATGCGATCATTACTTACTATAAGCATGAATCACAAGAGAAGTTGCTGGGATTACTAAATAACTCTAAGATTTTATCTGTTAAATTCTAGAATAAAATCATTCTTCTCAAGTTTAATTTTGGCCAAGCTGGTTGTCAGTTGCCTCACAAGTCGACATGAAAAGTTAAAAGATCTGATTCCATCGTGTGGCCAAACTGAAGGGAATCCGCAATTCTAATTATTGGCAGAGGACACTTTCATGGAAATATAATGAAATTAATGAAGATACGTTTGAAGTGTCCTGACAACATTCAAATGCTGAGATTGAAAGCATTTGGAAGTTACTCATCATTTAGCACTTGTATGAGGTTCGACTGATTTAATCTTCTGATGCATAACATTTGATTTATCCAGCATTTAAGTAGACACTGGTCATTCAGTACACAAATGCAAATTGACTTATTTACTTCCGGGGTTTCAATAACTTCTGGCTTACTTAGATCTGATGGCTATATTGTTGCATCTAACGAGTCATAGTGACAAAACAAATTTAAAATATCGATACCTTATCTTAATTCATTTGTCAGTTGACTTCCAGAAAATTTAATTATAAAAGGGAAGTAAAACAAAAATCTCTCTCTCTCTAATACGGCAAAACAGCTGTTTGAGGATGACTACATTTGCTCCCGTGTGTTGAGTTCTCTAGTAAGGGAATTCACAGTTGCCACTTAGTATGAAGGATTATTCTGAGAACCCCCCCCCCAAAAAAAATAACCCCAAACAATTGACCTCTCAAGGCAATCGTTAGTACGAATATAAATAAACATTAATGGTATAATTTACTTTGTATAGAGTGTAATAGCATAAGAGTAAGATATCCTGACAGCTGACTAAACAGTCGGGTTTCAAATCTCATTCGCCATGTCTCGTCAAACATATATATCTATTATTATACTAAAGCTGAGTTAATCATCGTTTGTTTCTCTTAAGCTTTTTTCAGTACTCTTATAGAGAATGCACTGCGTTTCCATGACTTTGCGTCGTCAACGTTCGAGCAGGTCTTGGAAGCGCCAAGAATTGACGAGGTCGAAAACTGACAAACGATAAATTGAAGACTGGCAGACGATAAATTCAGACAAAGAAAATCAAAGTAAAATACATATATAAAAATAAAGAACGAACAAACCATAGCTAAACAACTGTTATTAATTAGATGTTATTTTTTTTTCAAAGGAACCATTGTTAATGAAATGTTTTTAAATAATATATATTTTTTGTACACCGAAAAGTTTTAAAAAATGATTTTTTTTATATATAACAAACAACGAAACCACTATTTTCAACCAATTTCTTGTTTGTTTGTTTTTCTGGGTTAGGATTTAGGGATAGTCTTCAGCTAGAAGTGACCGTTGCTGACAGAACTCAATGAGTCCTTCGGAAGATTCAACATGCTGATACAGATCGCAGAAATTCATTTTTTTTTGTTTTTAACAAGCTGCAGATTGTAGAAATTAATTTCTTCCAAAAGTTATCGTCTGCTTGCTTGGAACCTGATGGTCTAATGCCTGCTGTAACCTGATTGGTTAATAGTTTTGTCAAACGTTGACAAAACGTTGACGGTGTGAAGTCACGGAAACATGGTGCGTTCTTTATAAGAGTACCCTTTTTTCTATATTTTAATCACAGAAAATACATGCTAAAATATACTTTGGTTTTAAGATTGAGTTATATTTTGGAAAAATATCCATTTTAAATCTCAATTAACTCACCAAGTAGCTCATCTCTGTAAATTTCTGTCTATTGTAACAGCGTGGACCGTTGCTTGTTAAGAGGTTGTGTCTTAGATAATGTGCTAATATCAATGCTTACATTTAAATCGTTATAAGAAATGTTTAAAACAGAAAAACATAAAAAAACATTCATGAAAGTTGAATGAAGGAAGAATGGAAAAGGGAATATTATTCAAAGAAACACAATATTTATATATATATACAAAATACAAGACATTAATTGTTCATTTGAAATGTTCCGTTAGAGAAGTAACAAAATGTTTATGTCTGTAATTTATGAGTGTGTGCGAAGGTGTAGGCATTAGTTTGCTGCTTTTAGTTAAGAAGCAGAAGTGTATGAATGCGCGCGTGTGTGTGCGCGCGCGCACATGAGTTGAGATTTTGTCGGGGTGCGTAAGTGTGCGACTGTGTTTGCGTGAGTTGGAATGTGGCGTCCCTTGCCCCACAAAGGGGAAGGGAAGCTTAGCGTAATATAGATGTTAGAGTCTGACGATATTTTTCCCAACTGGGCTTTTATTACATTTTATTGGCTCCCACGAAGCACCTTGAGTTTATCGACAGAACAGGATTTAAATCACATGGTGTAGCAGACGTAGTTGACGACACCCCACGTGAAATACACTTTTGTTTTTTTTGTAAAATTGCCTGTGAGGGCCAGTTTTTGAAACGAAAATCCATTTTTTTTTTCTTAGATGGAATTTGCGGGTGTGGCTTGTGTTTTTGCTTAAACCGTCGTTAAATCAACTTTATAGGATTGGGATAAATGTCAATCCTATACTATCACTTTCTTCCTCTGTCACTGTATTTTGTTTGACCACGTCTTACTTTATACCGTTTCTATCAATCTCCCTACCGTTTCTTTCTCTTTCTCTCTCCTTCTCTCTCTCTCTTTATGTGTGTGTTTATTTTGAATGTAATAAAGAAAGGAAAGACTAAAGAGATTAAAATAGTCTCTCTCGGCAAAACAACTATTTGTGGAAGACTACATTCGCTCCCCAATTGTGTGTTCAGCTCTCTAGTAAGAGAATTAAAGGTTGCCACTTGGCCTCTTTAAGCAGTCAATAGTGTGAATGTAAACAAACATAAGCGCCATAATTTCCCTTACTTTTTAACAAACGTAATAGTATAAGTGTTTATCTATCACTCTCACCCCCCCCCTGTATGTTGTCCGAAATCCCGCTCTTATTTCATACGGTATCTATTGGAATAGTCCATTATAAACAAAAGGGTATAACACTACGAGTAGTAATATTATTAACCCGTAGCAGAGAGAGAGAGAGAGAGAGAGAGAGAGAGAGAGGAGAGAGAGAAGAGAGAGAATTAGAGAGAGAGAATTAGCAGTATTTACCCCAAAAAGAAGAAAACTACATGCTTGTTAACTTTTTTGTTTTTAAAAATCTAATTTCCTTACAGGGATTGTCCATTGTCTCCCAATACTCTCGATTCAAACTTGCGTTCAAAGAAAGCTCTCGTCTACGGCGGCTTGCCTCGATTGTTGACCGAACAGTTGGGTTTCAAATCTCAGCATGAAACACCCGCCATATCTACACAAACTTAATTCATAAACTTTTTTTTTTTACACCGAACAGTTTATTTACAGTAGAGTAAACATTTGTAATAAATTAAAACAGTCGTTTTTTTTTTGGGGGGGGGGGGGGGGCTTATTAATTAGTCTAAAATTGTATTTTTTTATTCCAAAATAAAATTCTAATTTTTTTAAGACTTGAAATTCGAACTTTAATGCAATGTCTTAATCGTTGAACGCCATGTTGTAATTTTTTATTCTCTTTCGCGCTTCATATCTATAAAAAGGAAATACATTTGAAAACAGGAACAAGTTAACAATGATTTCCAAGTTTATGAATTATCATTAGGAAGGTAGTCGTGTTCTTGGCAAGGGAATAAAGTCAGAATAGCAGGAACAAGTTAATAATGATTTCCAAGTGAACGAATAATCCTATGGAGTTGAGTCTGCTTGTTTTGATTACGTGCTCTGATTACAGATGGACACATGTGCATTAAGCTACGGCTGGCATTCGGGCACTTCCGGTCCTCATTGATAGTGGTTCTTACTTCCGCTATCAATTACATCACCAGGAAAATATATACGCTGCTGTAATTTAAAAAAATTTACATTAGATGTCCGGTGCGAACGCAAGAAATAAAGTCCACATAGAAAATGAATGAAGAAAAGACCTATCAAAAAGTTAAATTTAAATATTACAGCATCGTTTGGTCGTTAAGTTATTAATTCTCTTCCACTTTTTCTCTCTCTCTCTCTCTCTCTCTCTCTCTCTCTCTCTCTCTCTCTCTCTCTCTCTTGATATATATATATACATATCTATATATCTATAGAATGAAGAAAATACCTGTTTGTTTAAAAGTAAAATTTAATTACTTTTTGATCATTAAATTATCAATTGAACAAAATCGTTATAAAACTGCAACTACTTTTTTTAAGGTAAAGCCGCGGGCGATAATAATTTAAGACAATGTATTTTATCAGCCAATGTACTCACCTGTTTGTTTATATTTTGTCTAGATAATTTAATTCGTTAAATCGTATACAGACACGAAAACATGTAAGAATTCCGAGTTACATTACTAAGACTTTGAAAATTACAATGGATTATGTTAAATTAATTGTACCTAAAGTAAAGTAACGTTTACTCCAACAATATTTACGATAATAAAGTAAAAGAGTGAAATTTGTTAGAAAATAGCAATAAAAGTAAAAACTGAAGACTGTTGATAGATGTGTACTGATAGTGACAGCTCCTTCTTTGGCGACCTTCATATTAATAAAATTATTATATATTTATTAAAAATACATTATACTGTATTAATCTTTTTAGTCATTTTAAATTTCTAACATTTTCTGTGGATAACCAAAATGGCGTCCATATGAAATATGATTAGCCAATCAAAATGTGTATGACACCGGTACATACAAAAATGTATCTTATTAAATAAAATCAGCATTTAATTAATGGTAGTGGGATGAAACCTGAGTGTGAGAGTAACAATTACCCACTCTTTTAAATATGACTAATCAAAAATAAAACATTCGAAAAAGATAAAATATTAAAATCGATTGAAAGTCCATTTTTTCTTTAAGAACACTACCAATATTTCCCATATTTGCCCTGTGATACAGAATTAAATTCCCTGTGTTAAAAAGCTATTAATTTCAAAGAAACGTTGTATAGACTTTCTCTACTATATATATATATATATATATATATATATATATATATATATATATATATTTACAAAAAGGCTCCATACAAGGTAGAGCTTTATAAATAAACTTTATATACACATTTACAATAGTCTACACAAATTTATTGATATTTCAGTGCTCCAGTACACTTCCTCAGGAGTCCCGATGAAGTGCATTGGAGCACTGAAATATATATTCTTATTCTAATCAAGATTTGGTGTCCGTCTGTCTGTAACCGAAAATCAATCACTATCTATGTTAAAATTGCCCAAGTTATTACATCATATTTTTATTCTCAATGATTTTATTTAAAATCTCAAAATTTAAGAATGATTTTCTAATATTATGTATACTGCTATCTTTACCTCTATCATGCAAATTCAATGCCTGCGTACGTTAAACATGTGATGGAATTTATATATACAACGAAATAGTGATTCACAGACTGTATAGGATAGTTAATTTGCATATTCATTTTAAAAAAGCTGTATTCAATAAATAATTGCCTGTCTGTATTGATTTGAAATGTGATGGTTTTATTTTTATAAATATGAGACAATCCCTTTGAGAAATATTATGAATAAATCATTAAAAAAAAGAACTATTTTTTTTTGCAATTTTCTGATTTAGTTAAATTAGATAAATTCAGCAAGGAAAGCCAAGTTCATTCTGTGGTTACAAACAGCTAACGTTCAAGTTGTTTTATTCTTCGATTAGATCCCTTATTTCAAATATGCTTAAAGTAATTTAATTTTAATTAATTTTCAGTGTTATATAATTTGTAAAAAAATAATTGAATTATTGAATTATAGAAGGATATGTACGTTCGAAGCTGTCACCATGTGTTAATTAATGCGGCATTATATTATATATATTTGGAAACATGTAGATACATTTACATTTATAAAACAAAAATGATAACACAAGGGTATAGCAAGGATGATATTATGTTACATGTAACATGCATTTCTTTTTCTTACATCTTTAAATGGTCGATATTTTGAGAAAGTCTTCCTTGTCTCAGCGCATAGAAGTATTGATTCAAACAAAGCATTGTTCAAGTAGCATGAAGTGATATCGTTCAACTTCAGTGGCGTTGGTGCTAATCAGCTTGACATGTAATTGACTGCCAGTTTGCTTGTTTTGGGTTTATTTTTAAGTTTTGATTTTATATAGTGTCGTTGTTTCTGTAGTTTAGATTTTTCTAATGCTTGTGTATATTATGATAAAGCATGGCATGTTTTACTCAGAATGTAGTTGTGTACGGTTCTTTGATAATTGTTATCGGTAGTTGAGTGGGTTTTATTATCATTTTCTTTTCTTTATTCGTTTGAAGTTTGGATTCATTTTGTATTATATTTTTTTATTTGTTTTCTAATTTAATTATGATTAGTTAAGAACATTTAAACATAATTCAATAAATCGATATATATATATATATACTATACATATTGCATGTATCATGCCAGTTGAAAAAAACCCAACAAAGTGCCCGATTGTAGGTTTTACAAGAGTTAATATAAAGTATTTTATTTAAAAACTATACATTACAGTGTCGGTTGGATGCACTGGGGTTTCATAGATCTGGCCATGCCGAGTTTGGCATAGAAACCGGCTTGTAGTGGCAGACCAACTCTTCAGCATATAGTTTTTAAACAAAATACTTTATATGTACACACATACACATTAATTTTGTTTGTTATTGCTTTTTTTGCGATAAAGACAAGGTTCACTTATCTACAGTGAAGCATTCATCTGAATGCTGTGGGGGAGTTACCTTCCTTACATTGTCGTACCCTATATATGGGGACGTTTACATATTGTTTTATTTATAATTATATATATATATATATATATATATATATAATCAATTCGAGAATACCACAATCAAAACTAGAAAGAAAGGATCAAAGTCTGTTTGATGTTCCATAATTTTTTTATTTCTTCCTGCCAATCGGGTTTGAATATGTTTAGCATTTAACGTATCATGGGCTGTACACTCACCTACTTGTTTTAGGATTTCCAAGTACACACCTTCTACTGGTGATGTTTAAAAAAGGAACTACTTCAAAACGCAAGTCTAACTAAAAATGATTGTATTAGAATGCATTTGCAAATTAAATGCATTTGCAAATGAAATAGCCAACTATTATTCCCATAGCTTCAGACAGAAAATTATCTGAATTCTGTCATCTCTACTGGTTACTCAAATCTGCAGGCGTTGACTCTACTTATACCTAGTACTTTTATAACAAAAAGTATGTTTAGACATCGTTATTTTTTTTACAGAAACATCTTCTAATCTGCTTAAGAGAATTTACTTGTGTCGCCAATTTCAGCTGGGAGCATGCCCATCTCTACTATGGGTATGGCCATGGCTGGGTGTCAATTTAGGAAGAAAGTTGAAACGACGAACTTACTTGGAAGAGTTAGTACGTCTGGCCGAATCCGACTGAAATAGAAATGTTACTCAAGAAAAGGGTCACCATTCTTCTTCGAAATAAATAATGGCTAAATAGATGTTAAAATTATTCACGGGAACATAGGAACAAAAGAGATATTAATATTTATTCACAGTGAACATAGGAACAAAAGAGATGGTACAGTGGGCTGATTCATATCGGTTAGATAATGCCAAATCCTAGAGTTTGGCAGCTCGTCCGGCTGTAACCAAAGCAGAACGAGATCAGAACGGTAATACGCAAGAAAAACTGCGAACTGTAGTTAATTTCGTGTATTGTTCTTGGCGCCAAAATGTGTTGGCACGTATGAATCGCACTACACGTAGAAACGCCATATGCCCACGTAGTAAAGAGGTAATGATTATGCAATCGTATAGCCGAATTTCCATCTCAGTTGAAACTAACGCACATCGATACAAAATAGTTCGCTCATGCAACTGCTACAAGCATGTCAATCCTTGTTGAATTATTTAATGCTGAAAAACAACCTATCATAAATAATTAACTTCATATGATTAGCTGAGCACAAGTTGCGATTTACCATAGTTGAGGGGAAATTGTGAGTTTATATATTTCCCTGCATAAATCATTATAAAAGCAGATTTTCGTAGTCGGTGACAGTATTCATAAAAAAAAAAAACAATGAATAAAAATATAAATAACATTATTTTTAAAAATTGGACACAATAAAGAAAACAAAATTGGAACTTAGCAGTGAAAATCCTATTTAGAAAAAATAAAACAAAACAATGACAATGACGATATGTTAAAAATATCCTTTTTTTAATTCTGAAAATAAGTTTTTGCTCTCAAGCATTCATATAAACGTCCAGATTTATATTTTATTTTTGTGTCCTGCTGTTCGAAGGGAAAAAAATGATAGTGTTTTGAATATGAAAGAATTCTTTTTTAAAGGTAAGAAGCAATATTTTATTACAGCATTTGCTTCCATTTTGATTGACATGAAGGTTTTGTTTTTTTTAGATCTTTCCTTGCATCTCTGTGGGAGGCTTTGTCAGTTGATCAGGCACGATCAGTTTGAAATGATTTTTTCATCATTAAACGGACACGTTTAATGGACACATCTTATTTTACATGTGTCTAGGCATCGTTCTACTAACAGGCTATGCCCATCGATATGTCTGTCACGCCTAAATTTTAAATACTGTTTTTGTTCTGTCACACTTAAATTTGAAATCGCATTTGTCACACTTCAATTTGGAATATTATTTTCTGTGGTATGTCATGCTCAAGTTTAGAAATAACATTTTCGTCAGTGTTCCACGCTTTGAAATATAATTTTCAATGGTCTGTCATGCTTAACTTTGAAATATCATTTTCGTTCATCTATCACACTTAAATTTGAAATAGCATTTCTGTTAGTCTGTAATCCATAAGTTTGAAATAGTATTTTTACCAGGCTCTCATCCTTTAGTTTGAAATAGAATTTTCGTCAGTCTCTCATGCTTTGAAATATAATTTTCAATGGTCTGTCATGCTTAATTTTGAAATAACAATTCTGTTGGTCTGTCACGCTTAAGTTTGAAATAATATTTTCTTTTGTTTTTACTGCGTAAGTTTGAAATAGAATTTTCGTACGTCTGTAATGCTTAAGGTGAAAATATCATTTTCGTAAGTCTGTCACACTTTGAAATTTCATTTTCCTAAGCTTAAGATGAAAATAGATTTTTCATTGGTCTGTTATGCTTAAATTTAAAATTAAAATTTTCGTCTGTTTGTCTACCTCAAGTTTGAAATAGCATTTTTTGTCTGTTGCACTAAAGTTTAAAATAGTATTTTTGTCAATTCGTCATTGCATTTTTGCTGATCTATCACACTTATGTTTGAAATATCATTTCCATTTATCTGCCATAACATATTTTGAAACAGCCATTTCGTTGGTCTGTCACTCTTCAGTTTGAAATATACTTTAAATTAGTCTATCACGCTTAAGTTTGAAATAGCATTTTCGTTGATTTTCGTTGGTCTGTCACACTTAATAATGAAATAGCATTTTCGTTGTTAAAAGTGCAGATTTAATGGATGCATCTTATGAAAATCCGTTTTTTTTTCTTTTTTTTCTTTCTGAAATTTACTTTAGTTCACATTTATTTCTGCAATGAATTTTTCTTTAATTTCTCTTGAAATTGGAATCTTTATTCTGAAACACTCGTGATTATTAAACGAAAGAAGAAAAATAACATTCTTTTAAAAGATGTTTTGTATTACAATTAAGCCTAAAAACATCATTTGAGAGTTATAGTCTTTTTTTTTTCAAGATTGTATGAAGCAAATACAACAAAACGACATTGTTAGTGTGAAAAAACAACAACAAAAAGAACCCAACTACCTTATCCTACAAGTATTTATTTATGAAAATCAAACGTTTTTTTAGTTATGGAAGGCCCTAATAATTTATAATCCGATACATTTCTCCAACTCTCCTAGATATTAGCCCAATCTAATAATAAATAATAAACCAGCAATGACAACTCCACATCTATGTATATTCTTAATGTCCTATCATAGCATTTTTTACATGTTAATTTTTTAAACTGTTTTTCAACTTTATTCCTTCTGCTGGTTTCTTCTCGAAACTTACTGTCTTTTGTTTGTTTATTTCCTTTTCTACTGATCTTATAATACTAAACCGACAATGACAATGGCATATACCCTCAATGTTCTATCTTATTCATTTGTCACTTGTATCTTTTTGTACTGTTGTTCTTTTTATTCCTTCTTCTGATGGCTTCTTCTCAACACTCACTGTTTTTCCTCCTGTTTTTATATCTGACAGATTTACGAATACCTGTCTTAGCATCATTTATTTAAATCTATATTTTATATTCTATGCTTATGCCCTCATTGTCATTGCTGATTTACTATTATACCAGACTAGTGTTTAAGTGAGTCAGAGAAAACTGATATATTTTTTAGACCACCCATATCTATAAAAATCTAAGTAAATGTATATTTATCAATTAGCTGTATCTACCTGGCATTGCCCAGGAGGCTTTATACAGGGTGGGCCAAAATAAGGGTCCTATTTTTAAAAATTCATAACTTTTTTATTTATTGATTTAAAAAAAATTTTTTTTTTAGAATAAGTAAAGGACCCCTTCCGAAGTAAGCATGAGCCGTATTAGCCCTAAGGAACGTACCCTCATTTAGAAAACATTATTTTTGCTTAAAAAACTCAAAACAGTGTAAAAAACAATACTTTAGTTTTTGTAAGTTTTAAGAAGTGTTTTTCGGCTAAAATTTGTTTTGTTTATTTCAAAAAATCTCGGAAGGGTCAGTCTACACACACATAAAGTTTGGTGAGTTTAACTTTTATTTTGTGGAAGTTATTCAAATTCAAGTTATTCAAATTTAAAGATAGGACCCTTATTTTGGCCCACCCTGTATTTGAATTTTTGTTTTGATTGCTACAAAGAAACTGCATTGTTAGAATAGTAAAAAAAATAATTATCGATAAAGACACATAATATCATCACTTAAGTATCTTTATTAGTCATGTGACTATATTTATGATATATTATTCCAATGTACTTCAATGTATTAGACGACAATCGTACAACTGCAGTTTTTTTTCACCTTTCTTTTACCTTAATGTTCTGAATTCCCAGTCATGATGTGTGCAAAGTTGTTTTCCTTCTAATTTGTAACGGTAGTTGCAAAAGTTACTAATGCTAACAGCACACATTCATTTTTGGTTTGATGTTTCTTTTGTTTTTTTAAGGTATGAATTATCTTTACAGTATACATATATTGCTCTTAGTATCATAATACATTATATTGGTCTTTCCCCCATCCGTACCCTGAGGGGAGAAGGGAAAACTGTGTGGGAGTTAGGACTGCACAAACTCGAAATCAATACGTGTTAATGAAGCTTGGCGCTCAAAATACAATTCAAACCAGTTCCAGGGTTGATCGCCTCATGATAGGATGTGTTATTCTGTTCTCTTCGTTTTGCCACAAGCGGTCTGCTGAGATGGAACTCCAGGGTAGAGCATTCATTTATCGACAAAATCCAGTCTACCAAAAATTTCTCGTTCTGCTCTAGTGTTCTCTTGACTAAAAGTTGATGCATATTTAGTAGTGGAGATATTGGCGTTTTTCACTGGAAGGTGGTGACACTTTTCTTATGCAATTTCAATTAGATGCGGCCAGACACAGCTAACTCTACAAAGTTATTTCCTTCATTCTGACTTTCTTCCTAACCAATCATCTGACCAACCACACAAAAAACTATAGTACTATAGTCAAAACCCAAGCAAGACAGATTAGACTAGCTTATTTGCCACGTTCTACTTCTGACTTCATTTTCTTTGTAACACATTAACTTACTTTCTAGTGGAAATTTCTTATTTATACATAAATAACACATCGCATATACCATATTATTACATATGTTGACAGAAAGAGATTTTTACTCTTTAAATATTTTACAAAAATTATAAAGATTTTATAGGATAATTTTATTGTTATGTTACATATGAATTCCAACGATACTCTTTTAATGAATGTTTGTTCACACAAGAGCTTAGAGGACAGAATTACTAAAATGAACCTGTTTTTATTAGCTAGTTTTATATGGTTATTATTATTATTTTGTTTAAAATCCACTTTCTTTTTGTTTTCTTTCCCTGGTTCATGGGAACATTATTTTATGAACCCGCTATTAATTAACTATATAAAAATGTTGAACTCATCAACATTTATTTAAAAAATGATTTCTAAAATTTAAAAAAGCAACATTTGCAATATTGAATATAACAAAACAAAGATAGCAAAAAAAAAACTTGAAAGAAAATCTCCAGACAATTTAAAACTAATTCAGTATATAGAAGAGAAATGATGAAAGCAATCAAATCTATAAAGATTACTTATACCTAAGGTCATAATTCAAAATTCGTTAGTCTGTATTACTAAAATGACCTCCATTTACGTTTCTTCAAAAATTTAATTTGTCGATTGTCTGAAGTACAGAATTCACTATTTAAGTCATGAATTGAAATAAAAAATGGAAGAAAAAATGAGAATAAAGATTAGTGAAGTTTGATTTGCATAGTTATGAAAAAAAATGTCATAATGGATAAACCGATTTTGATATTTCAATTACTTCTTTTGAATATTGCTTGAGGTGTCTACTACTTTCATGAAAGAGTTCTTTTTAGCAGCTTGAGTGGATAGATGCAATAATAATGATTTTTGGTGAACTATAATTTCAACCTTGATACTAGCTGTGTAAGAGAAGAGAATGTCGCCATCTGTAAGGAGAAATCAGGAGCACCAAATGTAATAAGCTGTTGAGTAGATGCCCATCTTGTAGGCCTCGTTTGGTAAGAAGAAAAAGGGGTTACCATTAGCTTCATTATAAGCACAAACTCCTCCTTTATATTTTACTCATACATAATTTCACCAACGAACAGGCAGGGATAAGAAAAGAGTTACATAGCCAACAATACAAAATCATGCTGAGTGGACAGGCGCTCATGCATGTGTACTATTGATTGGGTCTGGAGTCCACTTGTCTTGTGCCTGTCAAGTCTTTGTTTGGGACAAGACAGGAACATAGCCGTCTCTTCAGTTTGATGTTAAACCATCCAACTAGATAAAAAGCAGGAAAAACAGTATACAACAGTTCAGTGGAAGTGCCTCCCATGCAAAGTATTCTGATTGGATAATGTACCAATCACTCCTTGTATAAGGACAAACTTGCGCAAGAGAAAACAGATCGTAAGGTTTAAAACCCAGATTCTCTCTTTTCACCACAAACGCTCTGATCCTCACTTTGCCTAAATTGAAATGAATGGCTCTTACCCTGAGGAAGCCCTCTGCTTTGATAAGCTTCTAGGACTGACCTTCACTCAAGACCTGAAATGGAAAACTCACATCAAATCCGTTGCCAAGGTCGCTTGAAAAATGGTTGGATCATTCTACCACTCCAAAAAGTACCTGACTCCTGACGCAATCCTCTACCTGTATAAGAGTCAAATACGTCCTAAGATGGAATACTGTTGCCACATCTGAAGAGGTGCCACTCAAAGTACCTTTCTTGCCTTACCAGAGTACAAAACCGACTTCGAAGTCTATTGGACAATGTCCTCTTCTCCTTCCTACAGCCTCTTTCACACAGAAGAGATGTTGCTAGTCTTTCTCTAGTTTATCGTTATTTTCATGGCAGGTACTCGACTGAGATTGAATCTCTGACCCCTCCTATAAAACATCCACAACAAAAACTCGTCTCGCTACAACCACTGCCAATAATTTCCCTTTATTCCTCTGTTGATCTAGAACTAAGTGGAATTCCATGAGCAAAATTTCTTTCATGGAACTACCCATCTGTGGAACACAGTACCACAGGGCTGATTCCCGGCTGACTACAACATTGCCGTTTTCAAATCCAGTGTAAACAAATTCTTGTTGAGCTGTCCTCTTAAATAATCAGTTTTACAACCAGTTACAACCATCGTTACTCATCCCCTTAGTGTTTGGGCCTTGATAAACGGTGACTTGTTTGTAAAAAAAACTCACTTCTACAGCTGCAACCAATTTTCAAAGAAAACTAAAAGATTAAGTTTGTGGCAAACAATTATTTTAGATGTCGCTTTGCATTTTCATCGCTAAATGTGCAGATTGAATGGACACATCTAATTTTAGATGCGACGAAGCATCTGTATAAGAGGCTCTGCTCATCGAAATAGCATTTCCGTTGGTCGGTTATTGGACAAATTATTGGCACCGTTTTTTCTATATTAATAAAAACATAATAATCCTCCACTCTATAATAAAGAGCAAGGTGTATTTATTTTTAAATATATATCCGTCCTGTCACACAAAAATCTGTCCGACGAAGGGGGAACGCAAATCTATTTCTATAATCAGGTTTTCTTTCTTTTCTTTCTTTCTGCTTTCTATACTGATTTATAAGGTTTTTTTTTCTTTTTTCTTTGTTTTTAAACTTCCCAGTTTTTAACGTTTTCCTTTTTTTCTTTAAGTAATCGGCGATAGTTCCCTTTCAATTTAATTTTGAACCACTTACATCTTTGATGTTTTTAACATTCGGCGTCATTTTTTTTTATGTTTAGCTCCCCATCACCATCACCAAAGGAAGAAAATTAAAGATAAAAAATTATTTAAAAAAGCAAAGTCACGGGTGGTGTTTTTTTAGGTCATCAAAAATAACTCCCGTTTTTTTAAACTAACGATATTTCATTCCTATCCTATTGAAATAAAAAAAATGCAGTAGAAAGATTTACATTGGAAAGCAAATAGCAAGTCAGACAACTCCGCCATTTAAAATGAATTCGGAAAAAAATCCTCCATTTGAAAAAAAAATGTCAACAGTAGGTGTTTTTTTTCTTTAGGTCATCAGAATTATAATAATTTATATATGAAAAATTAAATATGAATATTAGTGCAAACACTGGCGAATCATATTTTTTTACCATCATTGTTAAGAGAGGGTGTACACTAGTAGTTAAATGTTAATCAATAGTAATAAAAGAAAGAATTTATTTTATCAGTACCTGTATTTGCTGCTGATAATGATTGTGACGAAGGAGGTATCACATGATTCAAATTGAATGAGGTGATACTCATTTGTTTCCAGGTGAGAATGTATCAGTAACAAAGCTGGAAAATGAAACCAATTACTTACGAACAAGATAATGGAAAATAAAATGAATGAACTTCAAACGGAAAATATAGAATTATTATTAGAAATATAAATTATTAGCATTTCGTTTAATTTTTGTTTAACTGGTTACATACACATGCTAATGAAAAGCCAGAAAAATGTTCATTTTGTTATCTTAATAGTACTATGTTATATTAAATTATTATTTATAATAAACAATAGAAATAAAGTAAGTTATAACCATAGGAAAAAGTATCAATTTAAATGATGCAAAATATGTGATTAACTATGTACCTGGAGATTCTATTTTGGCAGCCATTTGCAAAAATGCATATTTATAAGAAACAGATCAATATCATTATTCAATCGTATATGTTGCTTTCCAATTAAAATAAACAGCGAATCTCCTTCAGTTAAAGAAGCATCAGGCTGGATAGAATATGTAGTCAAGGAAATATTAAAATTCCTTTTTCATTATGTGAATAAGTTAGATTGTAACATTTTTTAATTCGCTGGCTAAGCAGAATCAAATATCGATTTGGCAGATGCAATGCTATTTAAGTCTGATTGCGAGAATTCCACAAGATAACTTTACCAATATGAGATTCTAAGAATTAAATGTTTTCAACACTATTGCCATAATTATTGACAACATGTGGACACTACTATAAAATGATGTAAATGATAGTCAATTATTCTGCTTACAATCAATATGTAGCGGTCAAAAAGAATATTTTTAAAGGTTACAATAATGGAGTTCGAGATAATTTAGTTTTATTATTATTCATTATATTTATGACTTCAAATTGTATTCAAACGTTTTTTCCTTTTTAAAAATCTGTCTTATTAAGAAAATCATTCAGTTACATTAAGAAAATGTCATAAATTGTTCTTGAGAGTAAACAGAAAAAAAAAAGAAGCCGTAAATCCATTATGTTATCGAATTCTTAAATTTCACCATCTATTCTTAGTTTTAAAGACTATCTTTTATCATGACATTTTGGAGAAGCCATAATCCCAATTATTTGGCAGTTTCCTTTTTCAATAACAATTATTAAAATGATTTCATTTTCATTAAAATATCTTCGTTTTCTTTCATATTCTATCTTTTCTACTTTATATTATGTATTATTATACTAAAGCTGAGTTAATCAACGTTTGTTTGCCTAATGCTTTTTTTCAATATATTTTACTCACATAAAATACATGCTGAAATATTCCTTGTTTTTGAAATTGAGTTATGTTTGAAAAACAAACAAACTATTTTAATTATTAATTTGCAATTAACTCCTCAAGTAACCCATCTTATTATCACTCTCTTCCTCTCTCACTGTATGTTGTTTGACACCCTTCTCGCTTTTATTTGATACCGTTTCTACCTATCTCTCTTGATTAACAGTTGAATCTAATAAAGAAAGGAAAGAATAAAATATTAGAATAATCCATTATAAACAAATGGGGGCAAGAGAGAGAGAGAGAGATATAACGAACAAAAAAAGCGACTAATTTGAGACTTTGTCTTTTTACATTTTATATTTAACTGGCTTTGCAAACACATCTAACCCAAGCTGAATGGATGACCCAGTGGTCAAATTTTACCTAGTTCATATTTAACTTTGAAGTTAATTAAGGATTGGAAAGAAAATGATAATAAAATATATTTTGCAATAAACGAGTTAAAACAAGTACTTATTTATTTATTTATTTCTGTCTTCCGTGGGTATTTTGCTAAAAATACTCATGCGAAAAAAAGAAAAGAAAGAAAATGTGTGTAATCCCATTTCAACATTTAAACAACAACAAAAAAAACTATTTGACTCAAAACAAGCCAGTTCAAACTATAAAATGATGACTATATAATCCCTACAGCTACATGTCTAGAAAACAGAGCTGTTAAACCTGACATTGTGATATGGGACAAAAGGGAGAACGTAGCAACCCTAGTTGAAGTCAGTGTCCCTAATGATGCTGGCTTAAACAGAGCTGAAAGGGAAAAGATTACGAAATACCAAGGTCTTATGCACGAAATGAAAAGAAAGTGGAATCTTAGAAAGATCTCCATCATCCCAGTAATTATAGGAGCAACCGGACTAATGAAAAAGAATTTTTTTAAATACCTGGCGAATATACCCAGTGAACCAAGTTTAAGAGAGATACAAGTAAGTGCACTTAAAAGGACGGTTAGAATCTTACAAGATCTCTCGGCTGGAGGGTCTGAAATAGCAGGTGAATGTTTGGCATCTGGTAGGATGCCCCATCTCCAGCAAAAACAAAAAGATAAGAAAATAAAAATAAAATAAAATGCCTACTAGACACCATCCTCAAGTGTATTCAGTCTAATGCCTACTAGACACTATCCTCGAATGTCTTCAGCCTCTCTGTACAGGGGTTTGTCAGGATACCCTGACATGAAGATACTTCGCCCTACAAGTAAACCATGACCCAATATTCAAAATCACATAGTATTCAAAGCTCAAATAAGATCCCCTCGGCATGGCTACACAATGGTTCATACAAAGAATGGTGCACCTTCTCCTAGTGATGCTACCTCCAGTAACAGCACTAAGCTGGATACTCCACCAGACGATGAATTCTCGTCCTGGAATCCGGTCAAACCAAGAAAAGACCACAAGAAAGATAAACTATAGCATAGTTATATGATCAATTGAGGAGAAGGAAAGTAATATTTCCACTGCATTACTAAGAATCTTAAATTAACACCCAGATATCTATATATCATAAAGAAACAAGTGTTAGGCCCAGGAAGGGTCCCCTTGATTTCTGAAGAACTTGCTGAAGTAAAATGTAAAACTCCTTTATGATATTTTTACCTTTAAATATTTCATAAAATCGTTTCCAAACATATTTTTTTAAAAATACGTAAGAAATCTCTTAATAAAATAAAAAAACAAACACACAAGGTTTAATATAAGCATAAAAGACTAATAAATATTACATTGTTTGGAAAATAGCAGTGTATGCAGTGTGATGATGTATGGAAGTGAAACCAGGCGAGGTGAGGTTTGAGAACATGCGTTTAATGGAAAGAAATAATATAAGAATGATACAATGGATGTGTAATGTGAGTTTTACACACACACACATACACACACACACACATATATATATAAATATACAGAAATAGTAAATAATATAAAACAAATCTATATACTACTAAAACTCTATTGTCTTGTATGTTTGCAATCAGCTTTCAGCTTTCCGGTTTTCAACATCCGGTTGCGCATGCGTAAATAGCATCGTCTTTCAATCTGTTAATCCAATTCCGTTGAACTCTTATTATTAACGAACGCATGAAATTTTTCATTCTGGAAATGTTTATATCGCTTTAAATATAAAACAATTACATTTAATTTCATCAAATAGTTTTTTTGTTTTCTCCACGGCTAAAAACATTCAACGGCAGGACTTTGTAAAGTTTGTCGCAGTTTCAAAAAAGCTCCTCCCTTTTAAAAAACAAAAACAAACAAACAAAACAACAACAATCATTATTAATATCAATAGCGGCGGTGAACGAAACCACCTCCCACTTTTCCTCTCACAGATTTCACCACTCCTACTCCCTCTGTTTTCGTTACGTACGCGAGACAGCCGGTTGTACCCCCTTCCTTTCTCAAATCGCCTTTATTTTTATAATCTTTTAAATGAAATTGTTAGTTTCAACTAACAATTTCATTTAAAAGATTATATATAAAAATTTGAATTTAACTATAATAAGTATTATGGTACCTGTTCAGTGCATATTTACCTATAAGTATGGCCAACCACTTATAATTCAGTAACTGTAATTTAAAAAAAAAACAATTATAATAAACAGAACGACGCATAGAAATCTATCTATATTCTTTTTTCAACAATTACATTTAATTTCATCAAATAGTTTTTTTGTTTTCTCCACAAGTGTCACGCACATACATGAATTCCATAGCTAATATAACAAACTGACCCAACGGGTCACGGGTGGTCTAGTATATAATTAAAGTCAGTCATATAAGAAAATTTCGTTTTGAGCCAACTAAACGAAATTTATCCAAATTGCAATGAGGTAAGAAGCTCAATATTCCTTATACACAAAACATAGATTTAATAATATGTAATTAAAAGATGTAAAATAACATTTAAATCAAGTTTCAAAATGAAAACATTAATTTATGTAAGTTTCTAGAGAAATGTATTAAATCGGTTGGCTAAAGATAAAAAAGTACCATCCTTTCAACGTTCAGCTTAATAAACAAAACATTTTAACATTCCCCTTGCCAGAAGAATACATTCAAAACAACATATTAAACAGTGGAATACATAAAACCATCAAATAGCCAAAAGAACCAATGTTAGAACACCAGCATCTTTTTTTTATGAGGTCCCAATTAGTATTAAAATATTGCTATTGTCATTTTTCCATGAAAGGATTTTCACTAAAGAATGTATAATGTGAGTCTTAAAGACAGGCTTAGATCTGATGACGTCAGAGGAAGATTAAATCTAGACAGTATCGGGATATGTGTGCAGAACTGGAGATTCGATGGTATGGTTACGTTGAAAGAATGGATGAGAGTTCTTGAGTTAGATGTAGAAAAGTTGAGGTAGCATGTTCAGTTCACAGGGGGGAAACATAAGAGGAAGTCATCAGGATAGACTTGAAAGAAAGGAGGATACATAAAGACTTGATCAGAGATAGGTTTGTTTGGAAATCACATGCCAACATATAATGGAGGAAGCAAGAAAATAAGTCAGTTATAAAACTGCATACCTCTGCCTGACAATGCAAGGGTGGGAAAAAGTCTCATCTGGGTTTTACTTCTTCATATCGTATAAAGTATTTCCAAAGTTATGCTATGAAAACGTTTATAACTCAAAAGATATTTATGATAAAACTTAAATTTTGCATAATGCTTACTATTATCAAAGAGCTTCAGATGTCTATCTATGACTCATCTTTTCTCACTGTATGTTGTTTGATCCCCCCTCCCGCTCTTATTTATACTGTATCACTATCGCTACTCTTTTTTTTTATCACCAGTCGAAGGTTAAAATCAAAAGATTGGAAGAACCCATTATAAACAAAAGAAAATATCACCAGATGTAGTAATATTATTATTAGAGAGAGAGAGAGAGAGAGAGAGAGGGACTCATTTTGGATTTTGTTTTTATTTTTTTATATTTAACTGGCTTTGAAAACTCATTTATTCCTGATTCAAACAATCTAACATAAGCTTACATTTTTTTCTAGTGTCTATTTAAATCTGTTTAAATTTGTCAGTTTCAATTAAAAAAAAATTGATCCTAGAGGAAAAGTCTATTCACAGATTATCTGAAGAGATGACCAAGGAATGGATATTTGCAGCATTAAAGTTGAAGGAGCTGTCGTCATAGGTTTAACGTTAATTTTACACATTGGCATGTGTTTGACGGCTTTTAGAAATGGACTTCAGAACTAACCTACCTCTGTGTTATGCCTTTTTCTCTCAAATTCATGGTTACAATAAATATAATAACACAATTTAATTAAAATTATATGTTGAGTAAAATTCAATGTACATAAAATAAAGTATTACCAATATTCAAGTTATATTATAGAAGAAAGATAGTCCCTCTTTTAATTGCAGCCATGATAAATAGATCCAGGTAAGCATTAAAAAATGGTAATAAATACATGTAAGTATTTTCAATGAATTGTAGTAAGATTGTGGCTGTGATAAAATGAATACCAAGATGGACTGATGACTCAGCTTGCTATGTTCAAGGTCTGTCATATCCATAATACCACTTTCATCATGTTGGCAACCTTCATATGGACGTTCTTGTAAGTACCTGATTATAAAACGAATCTGCAAAACCAATGCTAACAGAACAGAATAAAGTAGTTTCAGAATTTTTTAAATGAGGCTTGACAATTTGGATTATTTGGACTACTATTCTCATCTTTATTCTCACAACATTTCGGCCAATGTAACCTCCGATCTTCTTTAGACATATCTTTGGCGGAACCATTTTCTAGGGTTCCAGTTTTAGGGCAAGATTTTTGAGAGAGCAGAGTTTTATAGAGGAACATCTTAAAGGAAAACAGTTTTAGGTAATACTCAACTATGAAAGAGAGAGAAATATGTTATATGATAAACACAAACAAATTAATGAATTCAAAAGCATTAATTCACAAAAGAGATATTATATATATTTTTAAAATGGAAGTTTACATAGATAGTAAAACATAGAATGTTTGTTCATATTTTGAGAGTCCTTGCTTCTGCAAGGGTGGTTCATTAGCTGAGTCGATAATTTACGGGCTGTGAATTATCCACAGGTCTGAAGAATCGTAATCAAAACTACCCCACTCAATTATAAAATGTTCATTTGATTGAAGGTTATTAACAAGAATCAATGTTCATTTGTTTTCATTGTAGAAAGTTCATTGAGAAATGTTAGTATTAAAATGAAGATTCAATAAGTTTATACATTTGTTTTCGATGAGCAGACGACAGGGTGAAAGGGTTAATACATTGTGTTCGTTAGTGTCAGAGTGCATATGCTCATGACGGTGTGTATGCGTGACTTGAAAAAACCATTCTTACTTTTCCCAATCGCCCGACAGAGGGGCGAGGAAAACTAGCGAAATGACGATGTTAGATCTGTCGTGGACTTTGGCTCAAATTTAAATGTTGATGGAAAAATCTGGCTTTTTATACATTCAGGGTGGATCAAAACAGCAAATTTGATAAATTTAGAGAAATGTATCTGATTGGCTTAAATGTTTTTATTTGTTTTATTAATTAAGTGAGTGCATGCGTCGAGCCGTATATGCAGAAACGAGTTTAAGCATTTTCATTTTAGGCACTGAAGGGTAAACTTCATCTCTACACATCTTTACAAACTCTGGAACCTTACAGAATTTCGAACTGAACCCTTTATTTAATCCATGAGAGTAAATTGGTTAAAATTTTGTATAGGTTCCCAAGTTTGACATAAAGATTCCCAAGTTTGAAAAGATGCGCCTGAAGAAGGTTGCAGGTTACATCGGCTGAAACGTTATGAAAATAACAACCAAGATGAGAAAAGTAGTCTGAAAACTCCAAATAATACAGAATCAAGTAGATCAAAAAGTCATAATTCGATGATTTATACGAATTACATTTTAATTAGACTTAGGTACTCGCATGTCTTGAGACACATGAGGCACTCAAAGTGATCCATCACATTCATAAAAAATTGAATTTGGCACACTTTTGACTGTTTTCTGGCAAGAATATTTTACAGGGACAGGTCGCTAGCCTGAAGCTAGACCACGAACATTTAAAAAGAAACTATAAGTGGAGAAGTTTCTGGGAGATATTTACTTCCTTGTTTTCAAAGTGGAGCGAAAATTTCAAACACATCTCAACACCGTTGTTGTTGTTGTTATTTGACTTTTGGCTGTTTAGAGCTATGAAAAGATCCACTTCCTTGTCTTTAAAGAAGTAAAGAGTGAAATTTACAAACACGACTCCACGCCGTTGTTTTTTGTTTTTTGTTTTACTGCAGTAAGTATATCTAAACAAGTGTATGGTCTTACCACAATAGGTATTGAAGGAAAAAAATAATTTTGATTATGTTGGGATTCTCTTTTTTTAACAAAAATGAATCCTGCAATACAATTTATCATGTTTGTACAGGTCTATAAACTTCCGACTGGAAGTTTGCAGCAATTCATACTGCACGTGACATGCAGGTGCACATCCTCCTAAAGGAACTGTTTATGTAACCTCGCTAATCAAAGAAAGGAATGAGATTATGAGATATTTATGGACATTTGAATTATGCAGTATTTTTATTTTATGAATGTACCACCCATTACATGTGTTCGATGGAGATGTTAGCATTGAATTTATTGTTGTTAATTATTCTGTTAGAGCTGGAAATAATAATTTACACAGAGCCAGGATTCAAGATATCCATATATCATAAGCATACTTCCACTCAGGTGATGCTGTAACTTACATTCGTATCAGCCATGCAGTGTGAGGAAAGGGATCATCTGCTGCCTACAATATGGGGCACAAGCTTGCACTACTTGATGTAAATGGACAGGACACTCCAAATAAAAGGGTTTTATGAATATATTATTGAGCTGGAGGCAAAAACTGTATGAAATAACATTAAGATTGTTTCTGTATATTCAAGAGGAATGGGTTCACTATTTATGCAAACAATCATGGAAAATAATTTTTTAGAATTGGGCTCCAGTGGTCTCAGAGTGGCATGAAATTAAAAAAATTGTAAAAGTGTTTTTTCGTCATTCCACTGTGCTGCAACTGTATTATTGGTCTCCAACATTAATAACTATGTATTTGTCCATTGGTCTAACATCACTCAATAAGTCCCGGTCTTAACTAATAAAACAACAAATTTCGGCAAAATTCTATTTTGTAGAACGATTTGTCTTTGGCCTACAAAATATGCCTCAGTTTCTGATATCCCTTCTTCATTGAAACCAAAACTCTTTTAAGGTCTGCAAACAGCCAGTAGTTGCTGGGGTCCAGATCTGAAGAATAGAGTGGATGCAGAAGGAATTCGAAGTACAATTCATGTAATTTTGCCATCGTTGCAAACGACTTCTGACACAGTGCATTGTTTTGATGGAAGAGCATTTTTTCTTCATGTGTGATTGTTTTTGACTCTCAAAATATGAAAGCCCGAACCTTGCCTGTTGATGTTTGCATCTTTGGTCACTTTGGACGGCTTTCACCTGCTGCTGTCCACTCAGCTGACTGCCGATTTGACTCTGGGATGAAGTGGTTGATTAATGTTTCATGCATTGTCACATATTGATGCAAAAACTCTTTTTTGTTGTCATGAAACAGTTTAAAACAATGCTCTGAATCATGACGGGTTGTTGTTTTTGATCGACTGTGAGCAAAAGGCGGCAGTTACTTCTGAACATCGCTTTCTCATTGACAAATGTGCATGCAAAATAATGAATATAATACCTTCTGATATCTTCAACTTTTCTGCAATCTCACGCAACTTCAATTCATGATCGGTCAAAACGAGTTTGTAAACTTTTTTGAAGTTTTCCAGGACAACTGCCGAATTTGGTCGATTTGAGTGTTCAGCATCATTTATGTCTGTACGACCGCATTTACAATCAGTAAACCACCTCTTAACTATCGTTTCCAACCGAGAAGAGTTCTAATAACATTTATCAAGTCATTGCTTTGCTTGAACAGTATTATTCCTATCAGAAAGTAATGCTGTATCAACACACAAAATTCATATTTTTCCATTGTTTCAAAAATTTGCAACAGTAGCTTCACTTCAATAACTGTAAATTGTAAATTAATAATTCGACTGAGCTCAGATTTTGACACATGCCATTTGAAGGTTAGTACTTTACAGAAATATTTTCATTAGTGGCACCATCTCTATGTCAGGGAATTATTGTGTTGTTATTTGTCTTGATTTAAAAAAAAAATTGGTTCATTAGTTTTTCATTAAATTTTAATGATATTTCTAAGATGAGCCGTTTTTGTAAGCTCTGTTTGTAGCAGTAAATACAATTTCTCTATAAATATAATGAGCATGACAGAAGTTGTTTTTTTTCAATTGAGATGTAAAAATCCGAGTGTTGGGGGTCTGCAAATTATGTTAAATATTCGGGTAGGTAAATTAGCTAGTACTGTTAAGTTAGCTAGTACGCATATTAACGGGTGAAATATAGAAAGTAAAGAGAGGAAATATTACACAGACAGACACCAATAGGTCAAAAATGACTGAAAATCTAAAGCGTGAAAACAGAAGTAGGGAAAGAGGAAATGACATCAGAGAAGAAACAGAATTCTGGTCAAAAGTAACTGCCTCAGTTTTTGGAAGAAGCGATCGAGAATGATGTATTAATATGAGTTAACAACTTACTATGGAAGTCAATTTCTTAAAGCCATCCAACGCATGCTAGCATGTAAAACGGACATTAAACCGGATATGATGACGAACAAACATGTAACTTCAAAAGCTTTGCACTTAATCATTCTTTCTCTCTTTGTCCATGATGTGATCACGGCTGTGGTGGAACTAACCAGCAATCATACGGCTAACAAACGCTTTTTAATTAACCAGCTATAATATAATGATATTGTGTGCCTCTAAATGAACCACTATTGTCTACTTGACCAAGGTTGTTTTGATGTTTTTGTCTACCTTTAAAAGAAAAGAATGTCTGGTGACTTTGATTTTCAGTGACCAGAGGTGTACAACAAATGTTGACAGTGGATTGAGAATCAAGAAGTAAAAGAACAAAGTATGATTTGTTAATCTTCTATTATATAAAGGGTAGTTGTCTGTGTGTGTCCAGCTAAAAGTCAGACTACAAAACAAACATCCACAAAGTTGATATATTTCTGATCAGCGTTCCCCTGGGTGAATAATATCTAAAATTAAAAAAAAACAATTATTCATTCTTTGGGGGTAAACTGGCCAGGTTTCATCAGTGGAGGGGGTTTCAGTCACTTCTAATGTTCTCTATTATATAAAGGAGAGATAGATGACTTACATTATTATTATTTTCAATACATTAAAACAAGAGAGAGGAATAGGCTGAGCGGAGGTGAAAGAGAAGTGGGGGAGAGGTATGTGGAAAAACTGTGATGGGCGAAAGAGAGAAAGATAGAAAGACGGATTGAGAGAGAAAGAGAGATAGCAGTTTTAATATAACGATGTTACACACACTTTTTAACTTCTATTATTTTTATGGCCCCGGAAACGCCAGGTAGTCCTGTTAGTTATATATCTATCGAATGGAATACAACTGCTAATTGCTTTAATTAATTGCATCGGAGTTCAACACACTTAAATGGTTATGAAATATGATTAAGGAACAAATTATTGCACCACAATTGAACATAAACATACAAACAACGCAAAGAATGGCTCTTTGAAGAAAAAGAAGAAAACGGAATTAAAAACTACAACAATTTATATATTCTCATAATCAATGGTATATCAAAAGGTTCATGTATTTGTATGAGGCAAATCTGTATTTTATGTGTGTATGCTAGCTGTTTGAAAGAGTTAAAATGTTAATTCATAAATTTTACTGTATATACTAATAGCGTTGGAGAAAGTAGTTGTAATTTTCATTTGTAAAGTGAACTGTATATTCTAACAGCGAGAAAGCAAACAGTTGTATTTTTCATTTGAATTTGCAAAAGTTTAACTCCCACTTAAGTGGGAAAGAATGAATAATTCTCTAGCATAACTTACTTTTGAGGGGTTATTTTACAGTCAAGTGTGTGGACATAGCAGTTAGCCAATTATATTTACATGACCTGTTATTTTTCTAATTTTTTTTCTCTGGAGCCGCTGTTTGCACAATATGTGAGGGTTTTTTTTAGATGTAATTTTGGGACGTTTTACTTGTTCTTGTTTACCTCAACGGTTTTAAAATAGAGGATTTTAATTCTATAGTTCTCTTACATCATCTGCATATTTTATATTTAAATAAATGTTTAATTTTCTTTACTTTGACTTAACCTGATTTGCAAATATATTAAATAGTGAAACTGACCAGGTGTTCAGATAAATTGACTACCAATAGAGTAGCTTTTGGGGAATGATTATCGCAAATAGAATTGCACCCTAAAAATGATTAATCATAATTATTCTCTGCACCAGGAGCTTATAGTCTATGATATGTGGTTCTATCTAGCAGACTATTCTTTATAAACAAATCAATGTGTTAATTTTTTTTATTCACCAGAAATCAGAGAATTATTCAATTTTAATGAAGTTTTCAGCATTTATTCAATAAATTTTATATTTTATATGGAATACAAACTTTTAAATTTAGTATCATAACAATTTTCAAAAGAATGGAAGTTTCAGAGAATTTAAATTTGGGCCAGATTATGTGCTGGAACGTTTATTAAAAAAGCTTTTTTAATATGTTGTTACTGTTAAAAATAAAATATGGAAGCCTCCGGAGTGCTGCGGAAACATATGTTTCGGTGCTCCCAGGCATACCCCCCCCCTCATACATCATTACACATAACTCCTGAAATCAAAAGGTTGCAGTTTCTATGTCCAAAAACCACTTCTCCAGATGTTCATTTGTAGTGATGCATATAACAGTAGGTATTTACAAGCTTCCTATTGCAGCAAGATATGACACAAGGCCGTTTAATGTGGGGAAAGCCAGCTTCCCCTACGGGGCACTTTGGCAGGTATAAAAATAGCCAAGAACGGGCCCGTTGGCATTCCTCAATCTGATTCTCTCTCTTCCGATCTGATCTAGAGCATGTGGTGCAATAGGGGGAAAAAGCGGTAGTTACTTTTAACAACTCTAAAACCAAGCTTCCCTCCTTTCACCACCAATGCTCAGATCTTTGTTTTGCCCCAGTCAAAATGAATGTATCTCTTAAGGAGGTCTCTTGTTTTAATAAGCTCCTATGACTTTCGCTTCACATAAAACATGGATGACTTATATCCAATTTGTTGCTAAGGTTGCTGCAAAAATGGTTGAATCATTCTACCACTCCAGAAAGTACCTGGTTTCTGATGCAATCCTCAACCTATATAAAAGTTCGATACATCCTAAGATGGAGCACTACTGCCACATCTGAGGAGGTGCTGCTCAGACCACTCTTTCTTGCCTTGACAGCGTACAAAATCGACTTTACAATCTAGTGGGAGATGATCTCTTCTATTCTCTACATTCTGTTTATCACAGAAGAGATGTTGATAGTCTTTCTCTACTCTATCGTTATTTCCATGGAAGGTTCTCGACTGAGCTTCAATCTCTGGTTCCTCCTTGCAAGACATTCGCATCCAGAACTTGTCTTATTAAGACAACTGAAAAAAAAACTTTTCTTTCGTCCGCTGTATGTCTAGAGCATCAGGCAGAATTTCCATGAACAGAGTTTCTTTTCATGAATTTCCTGCATGTGGAACACATTACCATGGAACTGCTTCCCTGCAGACTACAACATGGTCGTCTTCAAATTCAATGTCAACAAATACTTATCATAAATTCTTCTCATAAGTAATCAAACTTTGTTCAGTTCATTCATTTTCAGTCCTCTCGTAATATTCTTCATTATTTAGCTGATCCATCTTGTTAACCCTTATCCTCGAATAACTTTTGGCCTTAATAAGTGGTGACTCATTAGTTATGCGATCGTCTGCCACCCTCTCCCCTTTGAAGGAAGAGATAATAACTGGGAGGGGGCACTTCCCAGGACCGAACCTAACCAGACCTCATTCCGACAAAGAACGGTCTGAAGATTGCCAGAATGATTTCAAGGCGAATTTATGTTAGGCATGAATGATTTAAAAATAAATTAAAAGTAAGAATTATTCCATGACGTCATCATTTCCGTTTTCGAATAGAACTCTTTAATCTTTACAAATTAAAAAGTATTAAACGTTAACGCATGCTAACCGACATTATTATACCGCAACTCACCGGAGATTAAAATTAAACACTGAAACTTAAAAGTATGTACACTTTTATTATCACAAGTCACAAAATGCGATTATTATTGTTTATTTGTATCATTACCTTATTATTTTTCATAAATCGGACCTTCTGTTAGTGTTAGGAAAATACTTTAGTTTAACAATTTTCTTTTCTTAAATTAAATGTATAGCAATTATTCGTTAATAAATGGCTTACAAGCTTTCGGGGAATCCTAAAAATGCCTCTTGACACTAATTCAAAACACCTTATTGCATAAAACCATTATATCTATTTTTTTTTTTTTTGACAAAAATACGTGTCGTAATATAATAACATCGTGAGTTGACTTGTCTCTTCGAGTGCTTCTCCATCACCGTTCGTTTGAAGTCTGCTATCTTTCGACTTGCCAAGTTAGTTAAACATCTCATAAAACTTCTTGATGTTTCTGATTTTTGTATGTACCTTTGTGCATTTGTTTCGTAGACATAAAAATACAATTTTAGCAAGTTTTTTCAACTTTATTTTTATGAGGGTCTGGGCTGGGGCTAAAATGTTTTTTTTTCACTGTAACTTTAACCTAACCGTTTGTCGTTTGCATTATTCACATGCTTAGTGTCGTCTGCCTTTTTACAATTTTTTCGTGCCTTTCAAATCGTAAACTTTTTCGACCATTTCCAGTTTGTTCCGTAAATTGCAATCGGAAATATTCACGTCGATATAGGTCCCCTCCTATAGAAGCACTTTTGGTACTTTATTAGATTAGGACACGCTTTAAAAGTCCCTCGGTGTCGGTGCTTTCCGGCGTTTTACGTAAAACACCGGAAAGACCCTAAGCGGTTAGTCAATGAAACTGCGAAAAAATGAATAACTGATTGAAATGATAAAGCAGACAACATCTAAACTTGATAATTGAATTTTCGACGTCTGCAAACGAGCCTGTCCCAACCCTAATTCCAACTCTGCCCAAATCCTAACGAAAGCAACAATAATAATCAGTAAAAATAAATAGTTAAATAATTAAAAAAACAAACACTTGATTAACTTTTTAATTTAAACACTTATTTGAATTACTTTAAAGAATTTTAAACCCAGAAATTACTTTCTTTTCTGCACCAAACGGTTATAATTAAAACAAACAATAACAAGAAAGTCACATAAAATCTTCTTCGGGGAAAATTTTATAATTTAAATTTATTCAAATTTTTTGGAATAATTTTTCAAATGAAAATTAAATATCAAGTAAAAATAGAATTTTTACTTGATTACTGAAAACCATCAAATAATTCGAATTAAAAAAAAACACAGTGTATGCAGTTTAGTTTACGGAGCGTGCTCAAATAATAACGTTATTTAGAAAACCAGAGAGGGAGGCTTTCTTAACTATTTTGTATTTTTACCTAACAATTTAATAAACTAAAGGTACTGTAAAAATTGAATATAACTTGGAAATCCTATCAAAAACATAGCAGTCCGTAAACTGCAGAAGTACCAAAAACTGATTTTTTTTTTAATTTAATTATTTTTAGTGTGCAATAATTTATATTAGTTTGTTGTTTTATGACCGTTTGGTACAAGAGAAACAGTCAACTGATTGCGGCACACGGTCACAAATTCGAAATAGGGGCGTGTGAGCGAGAAAATTCAAGATACCCCTTTGATTGTGATTGGAGGCGGGCATAAAAAGTGCTGCCGTCTTCACGCACTTTTGAAGCAACCGATAATGAATGAATTTTCAGATATGAGCAAAAGATTCGCGCAAAATCGAGAAATTGGGTTATTCGGAAAAGTAACCCAGCCCTGATTTATACGTTTAGCTTTTGTAAGTATGGAGGTCCGAAAAGACAATCTCGGTTATAATGGCGCTCTGCGCGCGTAGCGCTAAATTAGGAAAGGTAATTTTTTCAACAGTATCTTATACTATATCCGTTTGTATTATGAAGTTCCAAGAAATAAATTATTTCTAAACACAGAAAAAAATACATAAATCTTGGACAAAAACAAATTATTTTAAAATCACATGACAGTAATTTTATTAACTAATTTTTTAGTATTAGTAAATAAAAAATTCATATTTTTGGACACATACAAATTTTCTTCCAGCAATATGTCTGTAATAAAAAAATTCCATGACGTTAATTTTATTTAATTTTTTAATATAAATAAAAAAAAAAAACAATGTATGCAAATAAAAGAATTCCAAGACATTTTTTATTTATTTTATTTACTTTTTTATTCCATTATGTTAACTTTATGTAATTACTTTAAAAACAAGTCATTGACCTAGATTTTAGATTTTTACCGAGGTAATTGTCTTAACGAACATCCATACTTACAAAAGCTAAACGTATAAATCAGGGCTGGGTTACTTTACTGAATAACCAGAAATTGCATTGAATCACGTGTTCAAACTTTACAAATAACATTAAGAAAACAGCTGTGTTCCGATGTTTAAAATTATGTAATAAATATTATCCGGGCTATGTCTTAATATATTTTTTGCATATTCAGTTATGAAATAATGCGCTTTTTTTGGTAATACAAATATAAAGTGGCACAGCCTCAAACGAGAAATAATAAAATAAGAATTTGACAGATTAAATAAATTATTACGAGATTTGATAAAAAATCGGTGCTTCTGCAATATTGTGTACATATATTTTTTTTGTATTTAAGAGTGACTTGAAAAGGGGAGATAATTCCAACTTTTTTGTTAAATCGGATTTATTATTTTCACACAGATCGCAGAATTGTACCCGGTATAAAACTTGTTTTTTTTACATGTTTCGTTCATGTAAACTTTACATCATTTCAATTACGTATATTTTATTTATTGAAACTGGTTTATTATTTTTCATTTAAACTTTACTTCATTTCAAGTGCATATTTTTTAAACTGGTTTATTTATTATTTGATGTTTAATTTATTTCAATAAATCTATTTAGTTTTAACGTATCGTCTGAATTTTTAACAAGCGTTGAGCGTGTGCGCAAGTCGTGTATGTTGTTGCTATATAATCTGGCATGAACGGAAAAGAATAGTATTGAAAGATCGAGAACGAGAGAGGGAGATGTAAAGACGTGCTTTAAGACGAGATTTTTATTAGACTGAAGTTTACACAAACAGGAGAGTTTCAATTGTTTCTGTAACAAGGGAAATAACTGAACGACGCTAATTGTCTTGTGTATGTACTATATGATGATGATGTTACAGATATCAACAGTGTACTGGTTATGTAACTTCTATTTTTTGTAGAAATCAGATGTGGCAAAACAGTTTGAATTATCTCCCCCTTTCAAATTAAAGAAAGAAATATTTCATATGTACACAATACTGCAGAAGCACCTAAAATCAACATGAATTTTTTTTCTCATAAACTCACTATCGTTAATTGTAAACATTATAAAATAAAATTTAAAAGTCTCATAGGCGATGTTTTACCCTATTTTTCAGTTTTTATTTACTAAATCTAGCACCGATATAAAAATGGTAAAAATATATTAACCGTACAAATTTTGGTGCTTCTGCTGTTTAGGCACAACATGTATTAAAAAAAAATAGCTATGTATAAATTTTGTTATGTACCTACGTGGTAGCTTAATAGAAGACTGTACACCAAAAATTACGCAAATTCATTCAGTATTAATTAAATAAAAAATAAAAAACGATTTTTAGCGAGTCGCCATCTTGTATATTTCAATCGCCCGATTTTAAATTGGTAAAAAAAAAGAATTAGTTATCTCCTTTGTTACAAAATGTCTAGTAATAAGTAAAATCGTTTTTTTCTTTTCTTTTTTTCATAATTTAGTAAATACTGGATGAATTTGCATAATTTTTTATGTACAATCTTATTTTCAGCTAAAATGTAAGTACATAACAAAGTTTATACATTTCTTTAAATATTTTAATGTCGTGCCTAAACAACATAAGCATCCAACTTTTCAATCAAATATATTTTTTATTAATTTATGCTCATTTATAGAAAATATATATAAATCTCAGATTCGTACCCTATGTGTAGTTTAAAAAAAAAAAATGTATGTGTGAGTGGGGGTGCTAAATCGCTTAAAACATAAATTTTTATTTTATTCGTCTTGGTTTACATAAGTACTGAAACTATAAAAATTAAACAACTGATTTTTGGCAGAATTTAAAAATAAAGAGGTGTCTTTCAATCTTTACTCAAAATTGACGACGATTGCCAGACATTCAGATTATGTGTTGGTATGTCGTAAAGTGATGACCACACGTGTTTACATGTAAATTGAAGGGACCTACATTTTTTCTTGAAATACATATTTGATTAATAGGGGAAAAGTCACATAGAGGTGGGAAACACATACACAAACACACGTAAAGTAGTCATGCATCGCAATGAATTCTTTCAACCATGAGTAGAACTCTCTTCTGATAAGACGATAGTATCAATTCAATAACTCTTTCGTGACCTTTTGATTCAATGAAGAAGAACACCTTCTAAATTGAGACAATTTTTATTTTTTTTTCTATTCAAAGCGCCTATTTGGGGGAGCTGGATTTTCCTCATATTAAAAACCGACCTTGTGTCTAACATTGGATAGGCAAGTAAATAGGAACTTTGTCGTGGCCTGCTTGAAGGTCGCCATTCCTTAAAAAAAAAACCCAGATATTTTTGAATAGACAGGTGATCTCCACCTTGTTGGACAAAAGTTTGACAGTCACCTTTTTATTACTGGTTGTTTTCTGATTAAATGGCTCATTACAGAATCAAATCAACATGCAGTGAAAAAAGAGATAAGCCGAGGTGACATATAATATAAAACCTAAGCATATTAACTGTTTCAGTAATGTTATTGTTACCTAATAATTAATTACTATAATTTTTATCTCCAGCTAGCCCATTTTCATTAATTTGACTAATTGCCCGCATGGAGGAGCTTGCTTCATCTATGTTAAAGGGTCTTATTCTGCTTTTTGGAGTGGAGAAAATGATTTTGATGGCAAAAGTCATCTAATGAGTCTAGACTGGCCATTTCGGTGGTCTTTATCTGTCAGACTTAGGTATATATGTCTTGGGTAGTCCTAGGGGATTCAACGTCTAAGCCTTGCCTTCCCTCTTTGGGAAGGGGTTGGTTTATTGCCAATTGCCTAAGGCACTCCTACCAAGGAATGCCGACGGGGCTGGCCAGGTTATTTTTAGGGACCAGCCTGGGTCCTCCAACAGAGCACTGTTTTTTCTCCTACCTTCCTGGCTTTCTGCCGCATCATACTTATGTGGTAAATACTAGGTTTTGTGCAACATCTTGCTGCAATTGAAAGATCATAAACAAAACTGATATCTAGTTTGCCAGTTGTTTTCATATCAGCCGAGGTTTGCCTTAACATCATTCTGGCAACCTAACGACTGACTTTAACAATCTGATCCTTCTTTGTTGGAATGAGGTATTGTTCAGCTTGGTTGGTTGAGGTCCGCTCTCCCAGGTTCGATGATGTTCGCTCTCCTCCTTTGGGAGGGGTTGGTGGTCTATTGCTGATCGCCTAAGGCGCCCCACAATGGGGTCTGTTGACAGGTCTGTTCTTGGCTATTTTTGCCTGCAGAGGGGAGAATTTTGGCAACTGCCTTCACCCACATTAAACGACCTTGTGCCACATCTGGTTGCAGTAAGAAGTCTGCGCCTGCCTGTGCACTTCTTCCTTCCTGTCCAGTTGTCGACTTGACCAGCCCAGCAACGGATATCCCTCATTTCAGATACTGGCATACCATTCATCCTTTCCAGGACAAACCTGCTTTTTCAGGGCAACTTATCATATTACACATTTTTACGATTCAACCTACTATTTTCAAGGAAACTTACCTCCTACACTTTTCTGCTATTCTACCTATCCTTTTCAGATAACTTACCTATTACACTTTCAATGCATTAACTGTCCTTCTCAGGACGATTTCTGTTTCAGTCTGCCCAACGTCCACACTCAAGCAGCATCGATAAACCGAACCTACCAAGATGTTTCTCCAAGATGTGACCTCCATGTTTGACCACCCGTGTTAAAAAAGTAAACCGTCTAGATCACTCCACATTAAACCTTCCTGTCATGCTGGCAACTGAGACACCCCTTTACCTATACCTTTACGGCCCAATAAACCGATTATTTGTTATTTACAAATTTAACTCCAGTGTTTGTTATCTTTCTTAACCATTGCTGAATTTTTTGTGTATCTCTGAAAAGTTTTAAGACCAATCACCATCACTGGCCCCTACAACAACTTGTTAAATTCACAAATCCTACTTAAAAAAAATCTCCTTGAGTTAGAATTACATTTTTTTATGGCATCAAATAGATAAACAGATATAGTAAAATAACAGTATTACTTCTCTTTCATTTTTCTATTATTGTTACCATCATCATATTCGGTTTAACATCAGTTAACCTGTCTCTTGCCTTTATTTATGCCTCTTTTATCAGTCCCAGGGTTTCCTTGACCTTCCCCATGTGAACTGAACTTGCAATCTCTACTGTCTTACATCTACTAACCCAAGAACTCTCATCCATTCTTTCAACATGGTCATATCATCAAAGTCTCCTGTACTGCACACATTTCCCTATACTGTCCAGATCTAAGCCACATTACACATCCATCATATTTATTTCTATCAATACAATGCATGTCATAAACCCTCATTGACCAAGTTTCACTTCTATACATCATCACACTGCATACATATGCCTAATAGACTCTTCTCCTTAGTTGACAGTGGTAAAACAAAAATGAAATGTAAATTATTGCATCATAGTCTTTTGTAGTTAACTCGAAAGTTTGAAATAATGATAGTTCAGTACTAGTAGAGTTAAACTTGTAACTTTTTTCACTGCTTGTACAGATGGAAGACCATAGCAAAGAATATTGTCTTGATAAAATCCAACAACTATTTGCAACAACAGCTGAAAGGCAATGACACAAAATCAAAACAACGTTCAAGAAACAGAAAACAAAAAGAAAACACTCTGTAATTTATTTGTATTGTTGAATATCATTGTTTTTACTGACTTAGTTACGATAATTTCCTAATGTATGGTCGTTTATTAATTAAAATGAAATAAATTTTGTTATTACTCATAAACAATCTATTTTTTACTTAAAATCATCTTTAAGTAAAAAAATACCATTAAGTTAGTTATAACAAATTGACTGGTATAAGCAAAATGGTTGAATAAAAACTAGTTCTATGCAAAACATCCAATATGAAGTCCTGAAGTTTTGGAGAACATTGCAAGGAAGACAAGTATGAAATCATTCTAAAGGGAGCTAACCGAGCCCAACGCCCACTCTCTTCTTATATAAAGAGATTTTGTCCGTCCGTCCGTCAGTCACAAATTTTTTAAACATAATAAATACATTGCGGAATTTGTCTTATTTCGAAATATCAGATCTTAACTACTTTTAGAAATGGAGAATATTGCATTAATAGTAAATAATATTTTTTCAACAAATAAAGCAGATGCCATGATCGGAAACCGAAGCTTTGAGATCTTAAGTTTGAGTTTCTACCAACTAACCTATTTGGATTTTCATATAAATTGTGCTTAAAATATTACCGTAACAAAATAATCATAGCTTTGGCATAACGTCATAGGTTTAGCGTGCATACAGCGATAGTGAGTTAAATGAGCCAATTTATGTTTACAGTGGTTGCCAGCATAGTGATCTTTTGCTAGCGCATGATAGCGGGCCCTCTACAGGCCTAGAATTTGGGACCGTAGAGCCCATTAATTCTAATTATTACAAAGAAAGATTTCGAATATGACCAGATTTTTTCACCCTTTCGTGTATACCAATCAACTTGCTATAACTAAAACATGATTTTAAGTAAAAAAAAAAGTTGTTTGGGAGTAATGCCCAAAGCATTTCACTGCATGAGGAAATTACCTTATTTACATTGTTGTATTTTATGATTTTGTATTTTTTGTGATTAGTATGTATTAAATTTAAAATTGTTTTTATTTTTTTGTAATTATTGTTGTTTTTTATTATTTTTTATTATTTAAATTATTTTAGTACATTTATCTATTTTTGTAATTGTGTATATTGGATGTTTTCTATTCGATTTATTAGAAAGTATTAATTAGATTTTGCAAAGGTTTCAACTAAAACTGCTCACTACAGATGTCTCTAAGGAAATTGTGCTGTTGTATACAATGGCACATTTGTGGTGTACAGTATGGCATGTAGCTATGTTCTAGGAGCACAGATATATCAATTTAATTTATCTCTTACAATATCTAAATCTAAAGAAAACAATAAAATATGACAATATAAATAAATCAGTAAATGTTTTTTCGTTTTCCATTTCTTGACCATTTTGATTTTGTGTCGTTACCTTTCGGCCTTTGTCGTAACTCGTTGCCGATTTTACAGAACCATGGGGTTCGATCTGTACAAATACCATTTTCTTCACATCGACAAGTCTCTGTAAACAATCGACTTTAAGTAAAAAAACAAGTAATATTTTTACAATACCAATTTCAATCACTTTTACATTTACTAATTACCTTTAAAAGATATATGGAAAATGAAAATAGTAAAAACCGGAAAAGGTTTATATATTCATCAACGTTTCGTCTTTATTTCAAGACTTTCTCAAGGTGACTCATTTGAAGAAAAACATAAAAATCAATATTTAATAACATGTGGTGCATCTATGATGTGAAAAAAATGTTTTTGTTCTTTCTTTCGAACGAAACAGACGTTAGAATTTAAAATAGGTAGTGCGTTTATGAAGTGAAACGAATATGTTTATTTTTTAAATTAAAAATTTTGTTGAATGTGGTGTAAAATAGCTAGCCTTGATCTAAATTCAAGTTCTGTTTGATTAGAATTTTTGATACTGATTTTCTTTAAGTTAGTCACCTTGAGAAAGTCCTGAAATAAAGACGAAACGTTGATGAATATATAAACAATTTTCGGTTTTCCTTTTTTAATTCCCCATTACGTTGAATTACTTCCATAATTATCATCACACACACACACACATATACATATATATAAAAATAAATTAATTTTTCAGATGTTTATAGTGTCTAACAGTTTTAATATTTTTTGCTTTCATTTTTGGATGAAATGTTTAAAAGTTAAAAAAAATATTTTGTTAAATTCGTTTTCTTTTTTTCTATTATAGCTTTAGATTATTTTTTAAAATATAATCAATATTTTACTAAATTTAACAGTTATCATTTTGACACAAAACTTTGGTGATATTATTACCTAAAATCCATGAATATCATATACCACTACACCTTTTGCGTTTCGGCAATAATGTTGTTTATATTAAATATGGATCGTTGACTAAATGACTTTATACCCTTGCTCAGACTATAAACATTTTCATTTCTTTTTAAAATTTGATTAACTAATCCAAACTTAGCAGCCATGCATATAATGTTTTGCTTCAGATATCACATCTTTGTAATGGCCTAATCTGCATTATCATCATCATCATCATCATCATTATTATTTAAAATTTGTAGTCTCATGCTGAGGTTAGACGTTTCATGAATAACTTCCACCTTTTCCTGTCTGTTGCCATTTCACTTGTGCTGCCCGCCAAGGTCAGGTCGTCATCAACTGATCCCTTCCATGTCTTAAGCGGCCTACTGTGCAGCTTCGGGCCATCAATATCGATGTGGGACACACTTTAGTGTGTTTCAAATGACTGACGGCAGATGACGACACTGTACAAGTTGAGACGTTGTTGTCTGACGGAATTTCTCATGGAAAACTGGCATTTTTCTCCGGTCTCCGTATAAAGACTTTCATGAGAAATTGCGTCGCACAACGACGTTCCAACTGGTACGGCTATGTCAACCACCATCATGTTTTGAGTAATCAAAAAACTCTACAATGTTAAATAAGGAAGACTTCATTAAAACTGGTTTCAATGTATCATGTACTTCGAGCATTATAAATGTAGCATACGAAAAAAAGAAAAATTATTCTCTTTTAGCGAATATTTGATGTTGCTTTTTATTATTAAATAAAATAAGTTATATTTTATTACTTTAAAACATGACATCAGGCATTTTCTCATAAAATGTTGAAATACCTTTTTTTTTCTTCAGTTTTTTAAATATTCTTCACAGACAATCGAAGAATAACCATTTTTATGATTTTATTTTTCTTAAAACATCTTTTCTTTTTTTTTAAATCTTGACACTTGCATTTTCTAACTTATATTCATAAGAATCAAGTGTCTTGTAATGTATCTGAAACAGAAGACGTTATAGTCTTATCCACTGATATTGCATTAAAGTGAATAAGCAATCAATTCGTGAATACATTTGGAAGATGTATGAATTTGAATTAAAAAACAATTCTTGAAAGTATACAGACCATTTGCAGATATTCTGTTGGGTGAAAGAAGATGATAAAAGTGTTAACTACTGAAATTTTCTTGGAACGTTCATGATGATCATCATTGTCTTAACGTCCGTTTTATATGTTAGCATGTGTTGAATAGCTTTCAGAAATTAGCTTCCAAACTAGCCTATCTCTGACCAGGTCTTTATCCCTCTTTCTCTCAAATTCCTTATCACTTCCTCCAATGTGTTCCTTAGCCTTCCCATGCCAACTGACCCTTCTATCGAAACTGTTCTACATCTACTAACCCAAGAACTCTCATCCATTCTTTCAACATGGCCATGCTATTAACTCTCCTGTTCTGCACACATCTCCTTATACTATCTAGAGTTAATCTTCTTCTGAGGTCATCAGATCTAAGCCTGTCTTTAAGACTCACATTGCACATTCTTTAATGAAAATCCTTTCATGGAAAAATGACAATAGCAATATTTTAATACTAATGGGACCTCATAAAAAAATGCTGGTGTTCTAACATTGGTTCTTTTGCTTGCTTTTGGCTATTTGATGGTTTTATGTATTCCACTGCTTAATATGTTGTTTTGAATGTATTCTTCTGGCAAGGAGAATGTTAAAATGTTTTGTTTATTAAACTGAACGTTGAAAGGATGGTACTTTTTGATCTTTAGCCAATCGATTTAATAAATTTCTCTAGAAACTTATATAAATTAATGTTTTTCATTTTGAAACTTGATTTAAATGTTATTTTACATCTTTTAATTACATATTATTAAAGCTATGTTTTGTGTATAACGAATATTGAGCTTCTTATTGCAATTTGAATACATTTCGTTTAGTTGGCTCAAAACGAAATTTTCTTATGTGACTGACTTTAATTATATATTTGTTTCATATTATTTACTATTTCTGTATATTTATATGTGTGTGTGTAAATTAAGTAAAATGGAAAAAGGATTAAAAAAAACGCATAATAAAAGATGAGATCACATGAAACAAATCCTATTGAAAACTGATATTTCTCTTACTTTTATTCAAGAAACTATATAACAAGTCTTGGCAAAACTGTTCTGTTTTTAATTGTGATAGAAGTTCTCCTAAACTGAGACAATTTCTATATTAGTCATGATCCAGAATGCCCCTTTTCGGTAAAAAAATCAACATTGTGTTAACTTCGTTTTTATAGGGAGTCAAGTAAATAAGGACTGTTCATTAATAATATTGGTTATTTCTGAAAGATAGATAGCTCCAATTTACAAGGTGAAAAAACTTCTTTTCTTTTTAGAAAACCTTTTATTTTAAATTCTTTTATGATCAAAGAAAAACACATATAAGAGAGAAATAAGTTTTAATGATAAACATATACTTAAATATTTGCATCAACAAAACATTTTTTTTTATCCAAAAGTAAAACATACATGAAACAATTATTTTTGCCACATTAAATATCATTAAAGCAAGTAAAAGAAAATATATACAATAAATGTATTTTTTGAATGCGGATAAAAATGACGATTTTCTGAAAAAAAAAACGAATGTGTATTCATTTAAGAATCTGCAGTCAAATGCATCATTTTGAAATTGAATGTCTGATATGTGTAACACTTTAAAAAAGTTATTTAAAAATAAATGGTAAATTGCACCAATCTGCATAATAATACGTTTATTCACGTTTGTATATATGTTATCATCTTTCACACACATTTTCAAAAAATGAGATTATCCGATCACCAATCCTATCTGCCCAGACCAATTCTGTCGTCTTCTCACCACTAGACCAGTTCTGTCGAAGTGTCTTTGAGATAATATGGACTCAGTCGTTTTCTCTATCCAGATTAGTTTCTGTTAACGTTTTTTAGGAGACTAGGAAAAAGTTAGACATGGATGCATATTTTCGAGTATTACGTTTTAGCACAAATAAATCATGTTATATTTTTATAAGTAAGATTTTTCGTTATTGGAATGAATAAGAAACCGATAAATCTCACACCCCTATAGAGAAAACTAAAAATTGAGCTTAGTCATGGTTTTTGAAAACTTTTAATGACCATAGAACGTTTTTAAATGATTAAAATTTCTTCAAATATTAGGAATCTTGGCAATTCTATGTGATTTGTGTGTAGCATAAATTTTACTACAATTAGAAACCAAACATTGTTTCATTTAAAGGTTTAATACTCCTTACACAATCCTTGTATAAAAAAGGTTCACCTTTAGATTAGTTCTACATGTTTTTTAATGAAACTTTTAAAATTTGGACCCATTTGCATTTTAACCTTTCATAAGCTTCAGGGTTGACTCTGAGAAGTACTATTTGGCTAACTTTATGCCAAGCTTTGATAAAATTTATCTACGATTTTCAGAGTCTATAACAGACAGATGCTATAATTCCTTTCATGCTACCGCAAACAAGTATAAGTGGTTTTCTATTATAAACTGATTTATTAATCATAAAAAGTAGTTGTCTGCTTACCATTTCAAAAAGCACCTGTCTTTCTCATTAGACCAACAGTGTCTGTCACAACTCTCATTCAACACTTCTCTCTCCCTCTGAGAGATGTCACAACCAAAGTAAAAGATCCCCTGAAATTCCCGTACAAATATATTTTATCTACATGCACCATAAAAATTTTTAAATGCAAATTTCTCTGGTTCTATAAAATATAGAACCAATCCTCTGATCTGTCTTAAGACTTCAACAATTAAAACTCATTTTTAATACATTTTTTTGATATTTTTCATCATGTGTCACCATTTTCACCATTTCAGAAGGTTCCATATTTTAAAAGTAGACTCAATGAAAACAATTATGAAAAAGAAAAAGGATAATTTGCTTTTCTAATAGTTTCCAATGTCCATACATCTATCATACAATTAAACAGGTGTACAAACTTGATTTTAGAAGCTAGACTGCTCCTTCTGTACGCCATTGTTCCATTCACAGCTTGAGTTACATTGTATTATCATTTCTTAGCTGTGTTATTTTGAACATTTTTCTTTTTAACTATCGTCTCAATTCAACCCTTAAAAAGAAAACCATTGCTCAAAACATAAAATATTAATAATATACAGATCTAATTCTGTTAATTATTTAATCTGATGCACATTAGCAAAATTAGTTTTTCAATGTATAAAACCTGTTTTATGTGGTAGTATTACAATTACTCTTTACCAAATATATGGAACCTGTTCATATTCTATTCATTTCTCAAACAATTTAATTATTGCATTGTTAAGGCTTCAATATTTTTGTATGTATTTCATTGTCTTTGTGGGAAATACTTTATTACATGAGATTAGATAAGTATTGACTCGGATATCATAGCAGTGAATGCAATACTTAAATTGTCTGTCTGGTTTTAATAATTACTCATAGATTAAAAAATGTCTGACATGTGATTACTATCGTGACAGGTATTCGAAAGTAATCTTTAATCATTGAAATTGTTGAATAGAAAGTAATTTATTGAATTAAAGTTTAAAGGGATACATCGTACATCGAGTATTATGGTTCTTTTGTGCTACCAAGCCAAAGAACAACAGTAATTTTCATGTGCCACAATGGTAAAAAATAACTTTTTTTTTCAGTAACTATTTTAATATTAAAAAATAATTTAAAGATTTAAAACAAGTGGAAATACAGTAACAAGCAGTGCATAAATTGGCAGCTCTCTGTCTTTAGAAAAACACATTACATTGGCGAATGAGAGTAAAAAAGAGAAATAATCATTGGAATGCATAGAGCATGTGGTACAACCCTAGAGAAGTGAATTTATTTTTACTAATCATTTCATGTTGGTTTGGGTGTGAGGATTCTGTCTTTTCAGCAAAAGAGATTTAGGTTTAATTTACTGACTGGTGTTATTTCAGAGTTTTCCTTCTAGACTAGTTGCCTTATAAAATCTTAAAGGTATAGTCTGGAGGGAGTACAGAAATATTCATGCTTTTCCCAAGGGTATTAGTGAAAGTGATATAATAGCGCGCAACAGAACTCGAACACTGCATGCCAAGTCCATAGTTTGCACAGGTAACCATTTCACCACCGTAAGTTTTTATTTAATGATGCATTACAGACAAAATATAAATATATAAAGATACAAAGTGTATTATTATAATGGATCCCAAACTGGTTTGAAAAAATGAATATAATACTTAAGAAAATTCAGAATTCTTTGATGACAATAAATACTCAAGTTGTTTTAGTCTAGTACGTGTGTGTGTGGTTGTTAGGCTTGTGTTAGTTAAACGTGTGTGATTCCAGGAGCAACACTTGGGATGACGGAATGGGTGGATTGTTCCCAATGAACTTTTTGAAGTTGTGGATGCGTGTCATAAGAAGTACTGTGAGCCATTGCAAGTTTGGTATGAAGACTCTGGCCAATAACAATTGCGTGGAAACATCATGGAAGGGTTGTTGCATCTCTGAGGTAGTTAGGTGAGATTCTTTATAGGAAATCTGGTCATTTCCACAGGCGCCAGACTCAGATTGAATGGGAACATAATGTAGAGTTAAATGCTGACCTGGAAAAGACAAAGAAAAAAAACATGGTTACTATAAATTATTTATTTGGCTAAGAGGTAGTATATATCATTTCATGACATAAATTATTAGTATAAAAAGATAGTTTTTGTATATTTTCCGAATGAAGATGAGATGCATATTTTTTATTTATTTACTAGTTTGTAGAATAAAGAAAATTATTTATATAAAGTTAGGTATGTGTATACATATATATTTGTATGTACAGGTTTCACTCCTAAACTAATTAACGAATCATTATGGATTTTGAGACACAGTTACTATGCATAAGGTAATGTGGGCTATATTTGCTTTAATTTAGTTGTATGCAAAGAAGGAAAAGAGAGTGGAAGCCATTTAAAGAAATTTAGATACTTCGGATTTTTTTGAAATTTTAACAATAGGTATTAGACATCAATGAATAAATATTCCCCAAATTTTAGTTTCTTTGGAGTATTTTAAAGGATTTTTAAGGGGCTTAACATGGGTACAACCTTCTATTTGAAATTTAAATATTCCAGATTTGTACTGTTTCATGAATTTCAATTTCTTCTTAAGACCCCTTAAACAGAAGCCTTAAATTTTAGATATTTTCTAGAGTCAAAATTATGGAATGTATTTCGATCAAAATTGGAATAAGGAGTATAGACAGAAGGTTTAGTTGCATTATATTTTGATTTTAATCATCATAAGGGGACATAAAAGTGAGGCAAAACTGTTGTTCAGGGGAATTCATTTTACCCATCCTGGACGGGTATTCTTCTATGATATATTGATATAATTCTACCAAATTTGCCATGCAGCATCCTCGAGATGCCGGGTGTATAATTGGGGTGGAGGAGGATAACATGTTAATACTACTCTTAATAATGAAAACATTAAACACTTACAGGCTCCCAAACTATTGAGCAGAATTTCACCAAATTGGGCATGAAACAGTCATGGCATACCGGATATGTAATAAGTGGTAAACATTTTAATAATAATACTGCTAATACTATTATGATAACTACTAATGATGATGATGATAATAGACTTATGCGTTAAAAACTATTATACAAAATTCCACCAAATTTTGTATGAAACACTCTTCACATAAATGGTGTGTTATAAGATTCAACATTCTATTATTATTATTATTATAATTACATTATTATTACTGCTAATAATAATAATAATTTTTTTTATTATTATTATAAACATTTATAGGTTTGAATTGCATAAAGTACTCTTGGGATACCAAATATAATATAATTATGAATACTGATACCTAGTACCTCTGTAATATAGAAAATCTGTCTATTTTGCATATATTGTCATCAATAGCATATGACCTACAAACTCAATATTTTATTCTTATTATTCGGTTTCCTTTGTGGAAACATGGCCTATATTCTTAACAACAAAAACAAGTATTTTTTATTATTCACTTTCTGTGAAATAAAATTGTCACCCACTTAAAATTATTTTAAAATTGTGACATAATTCAATAATGACCGACAAAACAATAGAAGCAGCATATTACATTTATTAAGGCTTGATTTGTCATATAACATACTTGCTGTGTATAGTTCATATGGTAATAGATCAGACTGAACATATTGAGGTCCCATTTTTGATCTCGGCACTCACAATCTGCTTTTTCTTTGTTTTCTTTCTTTTGGGGAAAACCCATTACTTAATATTTATACATTGTTTAATCCAGGGCAACGTCGAGTAGGGACATCTAGTATACAGGAAGCCAATTATTATATGTAGGTGATCCCCCCCCCTCACACCTCCACCATTTTAACTCCTGATTCTAATTAGATTAAAATTGGATGTAAGAAAATGAAGCAGTAAGGGTTAACAATATATTCTGAAGGATGTTCTTACTGGAAGAAAGCGGGAATCTGCTTGCTTGTATTTAATATATACATATAAGTATGTGCTGAGTTAAAGGCCGTTAATGGCTAGCTTAAATTTGAAGAATGCTCAGTGAAGCGGATACTGAGTATTTATGGAGATATGCTTCCGAATTGAAATGTTTCAACAGAAGATGGCTGCTTCTGTCAGTGCATTGTTAACATTAATAATAACCTAACTGGCTCAGGTTGAAGCCCTGGGGTAAACGGCCCATCGCACTTTAAATGTGTGGGAAGTAAGGTATTCAAACCGTCATAGCCCTATTCTAAGTATTATATGAAAAAAAAGGTCAGAGTTCAGTATATTTTGATTGGCCAATCTCTATTCACCAGATGATAATGTGGAGCTTATATGAATGTACAAGAAAGAATTTGTTTTTAGGCTCTTTTAATATCTCAACGCTAGTAGCATGGCGTCTTGGACAGAACAAGTAATTCATCTCTATACCCTGTTATCACCCTCCCCCCCCCCATCCTTCACCCCCACATGCATGTATGGATTTTTAATGAGGACACTGATGTAACTAAAGTATAGCACATTTAATGCAGTATACTCCACTTTATTAAATGTGGACATTGCATCTTTATAACTGGCTTTGTCCATTGGAAAGTCGGTCACACTTTACCTTGACATTAACTTTTCATTTAAACTTGACCTTGAAAGTCGAGCAGATTGATTAAGCTGCTTAAAAAATGAGGGCAGACAGGCTAATTATTTGCTTCATCACATGAATGAATGAAATTCATTTTCTCAGTGAAGGTAAATAGTAATATTACGAAGTGTCGGCTTAATTTGATATTTTTTATTATATTTTATTATAAAATCAGATTTTTCATCCAACTTTCTAATCGGATGCATCTTTATTAGTGTTATGACCTTGTTAATTCAAAATTATCTGATACCAAATACTTTTAAAAGCCTGATCAAATAAATACAAAACAGCAGACTCTTCTTCTTTCTTGCTTTTGTGACAAAAGAGTTTACTCAACCATTGATTAACATTTAATACATAATCCTAATTCTTTATTTGACTACACTTTTAGCACAGCCATTTTTTTTTTATTCCACCCCAAGATTCAATCAGTTAAATCTAAAAAAATAAACAAAATCTAAGTTATGTTATTAAAATGGTGACCAGAGTAAGAAAAATAAATATGCAAAGAAAAAAGAAAATCCTTTTATCTGTATAAATATGGCCTTTATATAGTAGGCTTTTGTTGGTCGTGTCATTCATGACCATGAATGACACTTTCAGATCTAGCTGGCTAGTTTCAGTACTTACAAAGTCTTGTCAGTGATGCCAATGCCCCAAGGGTGATACTGACTTAACCTAGGAATTTTTTGCTGTGGCTGAGAAGGCCTATGTAGACCTTGCAGTCTCTGTCACAGATGAAGTAGGAGGGTGGATGAGGAAGCTCACTTGCTTTTGCCCTTTCTTTCCTCGTTGCACGCTTTTCAGCAGCTTTCGTCTTCCACTTTGCTTCCCCAATGTCAAGCTGTCATTTGAGGGTTTTTTTCCATTCATCCCTGTCAGAGGCAAGGCATTCCCAAGATGACGGATCGATGTCAAGGGCCTTCATGTCTTTCTTGCAGACATCCCTGTATCTTAGAAGAGGGTGACCACTGTCTCTCTCTCCTTCATTTAACTCTCCATAAAAGAGATCTTTGGGAATTCTGCCATCAGCCATCCTGTGAACGTGACCAAACCATCTCAGCAGTGTGTATATGGATTTCAGACCAGCTATTTCAAGCACCTCAACATTTGTCTTTTTGTGTTCCAATCTGATACCAAGGATAAAACGCAGGCTTCTCAGATGGAATATCTGCAACTTTTACTTCTTGTTTAGCATAGGGTGTCCATGTCTCATTGCTATACAGTAGGATGCTTATAATTCAAGCACTATAGACTGACATTTTTGTGCTGACTTTGAGTAAAGTTTTCCCAAACGTGACCATTTAGCTTAGACAAGGTGCCTGCTGCTTTACCAATCCTTTTGTTGATTTTTGTATCCAACGAGAGAGATTCTGAGATGTTTGAGCCAAGATATGGGAAATCTTCAACAACATCTCCTAGCTCATAGTTATCAATTTTGATAGAGGGCTTGTCAGTTGAGCCCTGGGACAGTATTTTGGTCTTTGGTAGGCTAATGATCAGGCCGAAATCCTTACAAGCAACAGAGAGGCAGTTCATAAGAAATTGAAGCTCCTCCTCATTATCAGGATAAAGCATGTCCCTCATCGTGGCTTGTCTTGCCTGAGTTGTTACTCTTAGTCTGGAAAGGTTAAAGAGGCCTTTATACTAATATAGATTCCAGAATCTTAGGATAGAATGAAGAATGAGTTGTGCTCAGTATGTTAGACTCATTGTCAATGTAGGCAGGTGAAAAATTAGGATCATGTAAAAGATGCTGTAAGTAGGAAGAACAGAGTATTACTGAATGTGGAACGAAACAATCAAATTGAGATTTATGTTTTTCATTTTATTACATTGTAAAAATTCATAAAATGTTTTTTGAATATTCATTTCGGTGTGAGTTTCAAAATGTTGGTGTGTACATTATTTTAAAGCTGTAAAATTATGATGTTGACATAGGTTTGTGTGTCTAACCATTGCAATGGGACCATATCGGTCTGTTGTTTGCTTGCAACTCCTTGGAACTGGAACTTTTATTTGACAAGCTGTTCTTTTTATCTAAGTAAGGAGGCTCCTAGACTTGTTTTGATAAATCACATGAGAAGAGTTCTGATTGATTAATAAGCACGAGATTACTTTTTAATTGTGAATTGGTCATGTGACCTGGTTTTGCAGATGTTATCAGCAATGGTTCTATGTAATTCGCCTCTCCACTTTTATGTAAACAGCTTTAAGAAGGGAAAAGAAACTGAAGGAAAAAGTGAGACAAAACAAGTAGAAAAGGAAAGGCAGTGGCTTAACATGCCAATAATCTATTTAGCCTTTTTTTGCGTCTTGACAAGCCTATGTATTAAATGTTAAGCTGGCTGAATTCACTTGAAAGAATATGTGATATAGGATGAGGCTCATGTTTTTCTGCTTAAGGAATAAAATCAGCTATTGAAGAACACTTATTACATAATACTAATTGTACATTTGCCTACAATGACAATTGCTTTAAAATAATTAGTGCCATCACTCACAAATAGAATCATCACTGGAAAAATAAATAAATCTAAGTAATAATTTAACTTACATCAAAACATGTACTTTTGATTCGTGCTATTTCCTGTGTGACAAAATTTATCAAGTAAGAAACAATTTTACTCGATAAGAAATATTACTGAATTAGTAAATAAGGTATTAGAATTAGAATTGATAATAGCAGGAAATAGTAGCAATAAGTAGAAAAAAATAGGAATTTGTAGTCCGTTATTTAATACACGCTTGGACTGTTCTTATGATGATCTGATACTGATCTTTAAAGTCGACATGATGATTTTTAGCGAAAAATCCTACAATGCAGCTGAATTTGTGACATTATTTGCACTGTCCGTTTTACATCTCATCTCAAAATTTTGAAATCTCTCTATATCGTTATGAGACACCTGTCTTTATGTAGATAAATTGATTTTTGTTCTTTGATGCAGTTTAAAGACTTTTAACGTTCAAATGCCATTTACATAACTTAATATTTTCCGTTTTTTTTTCATTTTCTTTCTTTATTTCTTCCATAACATTTTATCAACAGCATCTCTTTACATGTTAATGACATTTTTTTAGCAACATGGTCTTTCCCCACATTAACTTGTTGTATGTCTCTCTCTCTCTCCTTCTCTCTCTCTCTTAAACAAAGAAGGTCGCAATATTCTTTGAAATATCTAAATCTTTTGATATTTTAATACTCTTTCTGTTATATAAATATACTAGAAAAAAATATGACCAAGATTGAATTAAAATAGTGAGTTTGCAAAGCCAGTTAATATAAAAAAATGAAAAACGAAATCCCAAATTAACCTCTTTCTGCTCACTATATCTCCATCACTTTTTTCGCTCCCTCTCTTTTTTTAAAAAATTTCTTTCTACATGTACTGGTTAAATAGTATTACTACTTGTGGTGATATTCCCCTTTGTTTAGAATGAACTATTCTAATCTTTTTATTCTTTCTTTTCTTTATTACCTTTTGATTTTGAATAAACAGAGAGGCAAAAGCTAGAGTGAAAAATACTGTATAAAATAAAATTGAGGCGACGGAGGGGGGGGGGGTGTAAAACACCGTACAGTGAGAGAGGGTGAGAGTGATAGAAACATAGTGAAGGATGGCTCACTTGTTGAGTTAATTGCAAATTGTGGCTAATTAGAACAATTAAAATGGAGATTTTTTTAAACATCAATCCCAAAACTGAGGAATATTTTAACAATGTTTTTTATCTGATAAAAATATATAAAAAAAGCCTTAGGGAAACAAACGTTGATTAACTCGGCTTTAGTATAATAGATATAAATATATATATTTAGTAATAAGTAAATATAAATTCTTTTGGATTTTTTACTTGAAGAATGTTATTCTGAAACGAGGTTAATTTGAAAAACAAAAAAAAAACGTTTTATTTATATTTACGAAGTTGTGATCTTTGAGTAACTTCAGGTAGGTACAGAGTCATGCTAAACTCATTCCTTTCAGCTGCTAGTATAATTGGGGTGCTGAATCTACACTTGTTCCCAACATTTTTAGTAATGCATACATACTAATCATAATTAGAAATTGGCTAATATTTAATTATCAAAATGCCAAAAGCTGTACTTGAAAGAAAATGAATTAATAAATCTATGCTTATTCAAGAATCTGTTCGGAATAATCATACTTTTGTAGAGGCAGTAAAGGAGGTGACGGTGGTACTGAAGTGTTTGATTGAATTAGTTGAAGCATAGGTTGTGAGTTGAGATTACTTGCAAGATTGCAATTAGGAAGCCTTCGAGAGGGTAAAGGTCATCGTTGTTATTGTAGAAGAGGGAAATGACATCCCCCTATCTAATGTGCTGCAGGGTTAAAAAGGGGAGGGTCTATTAGGAAGAGTTATGTTGATTAGCAGAGATAAATTGCTTCTGAGAGTTCCATGTTAGAAGCAGATATTCAAATAGAAAAGAGAAATGTGTGGATATATGTGAGAGTGGCAGAAAGAAAGGGGGTTAGTGTGCATGTGTATGAGAGGGAGGTAGAGAGTAGAGGGCATGTATATGTGTGCAATAAGTAGGTAGATATGATATATATATATATATATATAATGGGAGTGTTTAGTGTTAATGGGGTAAATCCTATGAAACTACAGTGTTTATAAAGTAGTGCTAAATAACAAGTAGAACTATATTTTAGTATACATTTCTATTTATACAAACATTTTGGCTACATATGTGCATACATGTTTCAGCTATGACCATATTCAAGGTCTTGCATCATCAGGTCGCTGGCTTAGAAGACTCTTAAAAGAAAATCCTTTTGTCTTTCTAAAATCTTCTGATGATGCTAGAACTTGAATAAAATCGTAGCTGAAACGTGTATGCACATATGTAGCAAAAATATTTGTATAAATAAATATATATATATATATATGAATCCCATCCTTAGAAATCCACAAATAACTACGGAGCTTGAAATGCTTCAAAGTAGGTTTGTAATAGTTCCTATTGATAAGGCGACAAATAATATAGCTTTTATCTGTAAAAAGTATTATATACAACGCTTATTGCTAGAAGTAGGAATAATAGGTGAAGTTTCAGATACTTATAAATTAAGTAATAATAAAAGCGATAATATTATTATTAACAATACTGTTATTTGTGAAAAATTAGGATTAAAATTAGAAGAAAAATACAAAAAACTTCCATCTATGTATTGGATACCTAAAATGCATAAAACACCAGTTGGCGCCCGTTTCATTGTTGCCTCAAAAATGTGCATCACTAAACCTAAGTAAGGCTGTGTCTAAAATCTTTAAATTAATTATAAACCAAATAAATAATTTCCATAAAAAAAAGTAAATTCTATAGTAATATAAACCTATTTTGGGTGGTAAATAATTCCGATCTAGTAAAAGAAAAATTAGATTGTATTAATTCTCGTAAACAGGCTAAATCAATCTCGACATATGATTTTAGTACATTATATACAAAAATACCACATAAAGAACTTATTAAAGAATTAGGTAATACTGTAGATTTAGCTTTTGCAGGAGGAAAAGGTAAATACATAGACTTTGCAAAATCTAAAACCTTTTGGTGTAAAAATAAAAATGGTAAGACGAGTGTGTCCAAAACTGGTTTGATAATGCTTATAAGTCACATTATAAAAGAGAGTTACTTTCAAATAGGGAATAAATTATTACTCCAAACAATAGGTATTCCAATGGGTTTGGATCCGTCTCCATTTTGGGCAAATCTATATTTACATAGACTGGAATATATATATATGTCATCATTAATAAAAAATGATATATCTAGAGCGTATAGTTATCATGGATGTAGGCGATATATTGACGACCTTGTTTGCATTAATGATAACGAAGAGTTTGCAAATACTAAACATTTAATATATCCTAAAGAGTTAAAATTAAACTGTGAACATAAGGGAACACAAGCTACTTTTCTTGATTTGGATATAAAAATTGAAGATAAAATATTTATCTATAAACTGTTTGATAAAAGAAATTCATTCCCTTTTCATATCGTGCGAATGCCTTATAAAAATAGTACTAGCCCTGTGTATATATTTTACGGGACTATTATGTCTGAATTTCTGAGGATTGCTCGTGTTACTTTAAAATTAGTAGATTTCATGCCCCCAATTTCTGATCTAATAATAAGAATGATTAACCAAGGTAACGATCAAAATAAAATATTTGGACAATTAAATAAGGCAATTACTCGCCATCCTGATGCTTTTAAATCTTATCAAATTAATCAAAATAAACTGATAGAACAAATCATAGGATATATAAATAAAAATAATGTAGAATATGTATAAACGTATATATAACACATCTACTAATTATAATGAGAAAAAGAAAAACAATAAAAATACAGTAGAAAGAAGAAATGTTAAAAAAGAAGAGGAAGAAGAAGAAGAAAGAGAAAAAATCGACAGTTATGAACGCCGATTTTAAACACTGGGAGTGGGCAAAGAAGAAGAAAAAGAGAAAAATTAACGGTTAACTTATAAACGCTGAGAAAAGGGAAAAAAATCGACAGTTGTGAACGCAGATTAGAAAAACTGTAAGTGAACAAGGAAGATTAATATTTATTTGAGGTTGCCGACAATGGGGAGATGGACAACAAAGGAGGAGGAGGGAGAGAAGGAGGGACTAAAGGTATATATATGTATGTATGTGTATATATATATGTATATATATATATATATACATATTTATTTATTTATTTTTTATTTTTTGATGTGTTGATATTTTTTATATTTATAATATAAAACTAAAAATAATACATTAATCACCTAAATAATAGTGTAATGGATTCGTTCAAACACTTTAAAATGCAGCTACATTTTTGTAAGTAACGGATAAATTTTATTAGACAGACGAACAGCACAGGTAAAGAAATTTTTTATTTATTTTTTATTTTTAAGTTAGCTAAACATTTATATGGAACAAAACGTAGATTTAGTATAAGGAACGTTTATGTTTTTGTCTTTTAAGGGAAGTGGGGTCTGATCAACTCTGCTGGGAAGCCATGAAATTAAATACTGTCTTGTTTTTAAATTCCCGAAACAGTTTTTCATGGTAAACAACTTATGATCCCTTAAAATAGTGTTAGAAACAAACTAATATAATAACTGTAAAAAATAAATTGACTTACATGAGTGTTTTTTCCACTGAAAGACTTGGGACTATAAGTTTTTTAAATTTTTTTTTTATATAGTTTTAATGGTTGAGAAACTTCCGAGACTATATATATATATATATATATATGTATATGTATAAGATAGTTGATGGTCTTGAGTAGTTAAGTGGAAAATATTAAGGTGGGCTAATATTTATAGATTTTTAAACGATCCGTGTGTTTTATGCCTGAAGGTTACCATAGAAGCAAAGTAACTACAAACTGTAGACATAGAATCAACTTTACTTTAAGATAGCTACCTAAAACACACTCATCCAGATGCTTCCTTTGCATAATAATTTTAGAAACACTTTCTAATAAATTAATATTCTGCATGATTCATTTCTAATTGTGATCTCCAATTTTCTTATATATACGCAATAGTTTTGTTCATATTAATATTATTATTATTAGTAGTAGTAATATTGATTTAAGTGATTTAATTATTTATTTTGAAATTCGAATGATAACTTTCAGTTGTGTAAACGTACGTTTACACAGACCAACAACTTCGATTATCTTGAAATAATTCCTTTTAATAAATAAAACTTCCATTGAATGCAATGACAAAGTTTTTCTTTTAATAATCAAGGGAGGCGCGAGAGCGCTCTATCCCTTAATAGACTTCAAAAACGGCCTATGCTAGAAATCTCATTTCTTTGATCAATCATAACTCAAAAACCAATAAATCAAATTAGTTAAAACTTTGCACAAATTTTTTTTTGATAGGTTCTATAAGTGTGTAGAATTTCAGCATCATTAGTCAAGGCAACCCAGAGATCCAGAAAGGTCAGGCATGATTTTGTGTTATCCGTGTGTACGTACGTACGTATGTGCCACCCTGTATCTCATCAACTATTTGATGGATTCAGCTGATTTTTGGCAGATATACAGGTTCTGGGGTCTAGTTGATGGCATTTTAATTTCAATTTACCATATACCTTAGTTTTCCAGAAAATTCAAAAAACCCTTAAAAATGACCATTGTATTGAGGCATAGCCTTTACAAAAGTAGTGACATTCCATGATAAATGCCAGTATACTGAAATCATATGCCCATAATAGGGTTAAGATGAAAATTCATATACACTAAATGTACAAAAGCAAGGAAATTCCCAAATTTTTACACTTTTATTGTCGTTAAGGGTATGCGAGCACAACAGGGCTATGTATTTTACTGCATAGAGATTTATACTGTAGTGATGTGATAATGAAAGGGTTTGGTTGATATGTAGTTATACCCTTAAAAATTTTTTTTAGTTTGAATACTAAAAATTAATACAAAACAAAAAACATTTTATCTTAAAATGTGACAGCAAACTTTAAAGTATCTTTTTTTACACGAATACTGAGAGCTTTTATTAATATATGAAAATTTGTTGATTTTTTTCTTTTGTAAATTTAAATTGTCTGAAAAACATTTAACATTAAATCATTTACATATTCTTTAAGTCGGAGTTACCAATAAAAAAATAAATATAAACAATGTATATTATAGTTCATGATTGACAACAATAACAGTGTGTGTATGTATGTATATATATATATATATACATGTATTACTATTTAATGTATATACTTCTATCTTCTATATATATAAAGTGAAGACGTTTTTCCCCTGTACCTTTGGCGATAGTAAGAAAATAACCACATACATCAAAAGGCTACTAAACTCACCACTCTATTCAGCTTATTCACTAGAGCTTGTTTAAAGAAATTTATGATTATTTTCTCCATCTAACAATTAATATTACTTATAGACCACCATCACAGACTCTCCCCAAAACACTCCATAGAGATCGTAGTAAAAACTTTTCCCTATAATATTTCTATACTAACATTCTCTCCTTCATAACCGGGAACTAATAAACAACGGATACTTTATAAAAACGTAACCATTATTATTTTCTATTCATTTTCTATTAATTTAATACATTATACAATACATTCCGCACAAATTTAATAGACACTCCCTCATATTCCACTGATTTTCGAGAATATCAGATTACGTTATTGAAAACTATTATGCATAGACTTCATCTGATTCCGGAATTTACGGAATACATTTAACAAGCTTAATCACTTATAATGTACAATGATTCAAAATGGTGGCTACAATCTCTTAATCGAATCGACTTTAAATATTTCCCTTAGCAATCTTCTTTTTCAGGTATAATTTCATTTTTTAACTTAAACACTTAGAGAATTTAATACATAACACCTTTAAGGTCTAAAAATCTTTTTCAAAATACTTACAGCGTAAAACGAACTGCAGTGTTCATTTCGACAACATTCAATTGTTGATAACAATTCCATGGAAGCGCGTAATATCAGTTTCTCTACGAACCTTCCACTACTAATTAACAGACAACACAAGTTCATTATTTCATTTTTGACCATCCATACATACCTAACATTAATCCAACATTCGTGTTCTCATTTTCAGGTTAGGTATTCTTCTTTTTTAGTTTGGTGGGGGGTATTTTACATGAGACGTTTTCTTTGCTTCTTTACATTTACCTATTATAACCGTCCATTCTCTTCCTCTCTCTCTCACTCTTCCTCATTCGCAACAATTTCTAAAAGAACGTGTTTACATTTTCGTCGACTTAAATAATCACAGCACGCAATAGTATCTTAGAGGCAATACACATTAAACAGATAAGTACATTTTTTTCTGCTCACATTCGATTTTAATTAGCATTCGTCGATTTATTTAAGTATATTTTTATTATCATGATTATACGTCAATTACGAATAACGTTCCTTTGTTTAATTCATGACAGTTAAAAGGCTTCAAAATCAATTTCAAGCACAGACTGGTGTAACATTTAAAATCATTATTTTCATCGAACATTTTCCTATTTATCGAACATTATTCGATATTAATTCATACCGAACATTATTAAAATTTATTTCATAACTTTTTCTACATACTTTCTTCGATGCTAAAACTGCTAGTGATATTCAAAAAAATATTTATTTCTACTTTTCTAAATATACTTTACCTTAGAGTGCAGTATCTATTACTTTGTCTTTTCTCTTCCTGGTCAGTGAAGGAGAAATCTTTCTAGACTGCAGCAATTTTTGTTTTTTATTACTTTTCCTCTATTTAACGATTTGTCAATTTTTGAAGAACTCCTAGACTGCAGCAATTTTTTCCCCAGGAGATAAATTTTCGAAACATTAAATATCACCATTGTATAACTCTCTCCTCGTGAAGAGGCAACAAAATAGCAACAACATAGTCTATGGTAAAAGTGCAGATTAGTTAACAGTCAATAAATCGAAAACAAAATAACCACAACAAATTCTTTAAATAAATCGCCATATATTTAAATCAAAGCCAGAGTTAGACAAAAGGTTGATTTTCAAGGTTGGTAAATTCAATCTCCCACCCAAATGGACACTCCAGATTGAGATAAGAATTGCCTCAATCTAGAAGTATTTTTCCTTCATTGATCTTGGAAACCTTCACTGACCTTGAAAACCTTCACGCATATTCTTGGATCATATTTCCTTTGGGGAGTCAGTGGTTTTTATTTTATCGAATAAACCGCTACTTACAATCGTAGAGGGGGGACAGTCACACAAAAAAGATAAATCTATTTTGTTTGATTCAAAACATCGATAAATCTTACTTTAATCACCTAAATTACAGGGTTCTTTTCAAATGCTTTATTGACGAATTAATACTCTAATACTTATATTTTTAAAACTTAATTTATATCTATCCTGGGCAACGCTGGGGCACGGCTCCTGCTAGTGTGTATATATATATATATATATATATATATATAATAATAAATATTTGTTATTGTTTATTATCTATGTACGTATACGTTTCGTCCTTAAATAATCGGGACTCATCAGCATAGAGATATGACTATTCACTACCAGTCATGCGATTCGAAACCCCGGATTACGAGTATTTTACAACTCAAATCCGACGCCTTAACCACACGGCCAATTTTAAATAGTGAATAAACTGCGATAATTTTAACACCTTATCGACGACTTAACGTCAGAGCGTTCTACTTTTTTTTAAGGAAGGAACGATGCATTTAAAGCTAGTGACGTAACACACACATAAATGCATAAGTTGACAGTCAAATTCTAGATTTTAAAATTTGGCTTAAAATAGTCTGATTTCTCAAATTGAAGAATTGGATTGATCACATTTCTTTTTGTATTCAAACACTTCATTTATAAACTCGTACTTCGGCTAGTATATACATATTTACATAGACGATAGCAATCATGCGCATCTACTGAATATGTTTACATAATGCGGTTTTAAAACCGATTATATGTTGCTGGTATTCATGATGTTTTATCAGCTATTTCGTAGATGTATTCAGCATGAAAGGGAACGAGTAGCCTGCGTCAGAATGGCAGTTTTAATGTCCTTTGTGCGGTTTGCCTCTTTCACCTCATGCTCATTAGATAACTGCTGTGCCTTTGAGTGTCTCCATCACGGACATCAGTAGATGAAGGCTCGTGGGTCTCGGGTCAGGACTGTAAAGGTGAGATTAGGCAAGATCTTTCCAGCCAGGAACTGAGATTGCTTGCCTGCGGTTTAAAATGCTGTGAGGCCTGACATTATGAGGTTGCGTTGCGAAGGCAAGACTGACTCATATGTGACGGACACTGCACCATATAATAAAAAATGTGTGTGGGGGGAGGGGCTTAATTTAATATAAACTTCACAGATAAATAAATGCTTCTCGTATATATTAAAAGAAAGTAAAATATAAGATTTAGAAACATGTTATTTTAAATAATTTTTTTTTAGAATTGTTCATTTTGTAGATCTCCATATTTTTTTAATTGATAGTTCTTGGCTTGGCCTCAAATATGTACAGTTTGAATGGATGACATATGCTTGTTGAAAATAACTCCGCTATCATAAAATAAAAAAATTAAGAAACATTTGTATGATGTGCGTACCCGTGACGGAAAGAAAATATCGTACACCAAAAATCTTAATTGATCAAGTATTTTTTTTTTGTTTTGTTTTGACTATCAATCGTTACAAAGCGATTTCACTCAATAATTTAATGACCATATGCTACCATAAATATTATACTTACGTTTCAAATTATTCTTAATTTTTATATTACTTTATTTTATAGCTTTAACTTTTTTTCTGACAACTGCACATTATCCTCTCTTTTAAATAAACTTGCAACTAATTTATAAATTGAATCTTTTCATAATAAACAGCCAATATATTTACATATATACTAAAAAATAAATCTGTTCATTAGACATTTCATACAAAATCGAAAAATGTGCAAAATTAGTTCCAATCGCTTAACACATTTATTGAAACTTGAGGTAAATATTTATAATAGAAGTCCAAACATTTTCTTTAAAAAACAGATTTATAATAGATTCTATAAAGCCTTTTTCCATATGTTGCATCCGTGGCCCAAAGGTTACCATGTTTGGTTGTTAAACAAAAGTTTTGTGGTTCAAATCTATTCGGGTTGTTTTTTTTTTAAATTACCTAATTATTTGTTTTAAAAGTAACTGTGTACATTACTTACACATTTTTTTTTTATATATTATTAATCGATTTAAAAAAATAAAAACATACAATAACGTAAAGTACCATAATGAATATTTAAATTTTATTAAAGATAAAAAAAGGTTGACAGCGACATAAGAATTTAATAATTATTATTATTATTACATAAAACCCATACATGTGTCTTTTAAAACAAATCATGCACACAGAGGCAGAAAGAGAGGGAGGGAGGTTTCGGTTATTTGTAAACAAATTTAAAACAAGTAACATTCAATTTTAAGCCCCTCCCCCCACATACACACGCCACCCATCATGTGTAGCAACTTTTTTTTTTTACTATTATTTAATTTCTCCCCAACCCAATAAAAATATTAGTCTAAAAGAAAGATGTTACACACACTTTTTTGTTACCATTCTATTTTATTTTCTGGGATCCCGGGTAATGTTGGATGGCCCAGCTAGTGTATATATATATATATATATATATATATATATATATAATTACGTATGAATGGGTTCATGTGCTTACACACTACTTTACCCTCATTCTTTAATGATTAAATAAATATGCGTATATGTTTAGAAATATATTTAGACAATTACATATTAATTTCTTTGATCTTTTGCATGTATTCAATACATGATCCAACTTCAAACAAGTTCACAAATGCCAAATAAATTAGCCAGAAGAATGATACAAATCTAAAACCTGAACCGCAAGACCCTTGACCATTACCGTTGAAACTGAGAGAAATTCTGAATTATATTTGCTTTGCCTTGAGAGCAGGGGGTCAATGCTGATATTAGGGCGTCATGTTTCTGATACAGTCTCCCACATGGAGACTGCATTTTGTAAATTAAACAAACATGTTATTTCTTTTTTTTACTCATCTAAAATCAGAGTATTATATAATTTAAATCTAATTTCCAATATTTATTCAATAATTTATATATTTTATTATAAGGAAGACAAGTTTTTGAGTTTAATAATGCCTTTCAAAAAGTAGAAGTTTGATAGAATTTAAGTTTGAACCAGATTAACACACATGCATAGTAAGGTTGTTACTGTTAAAAGTGAGCTATATAATTTTTTTCCAACACTGTTTTAAGTAAGAGGACAAAAGTAAACGAAGCATGAATCCTGCTGAAAATATCTCTTCCGAAGGGTAACAGTTTCCAATCCCAGTAGGTAGTTAATGGCAGTCATACAGTAGTTGGTTGGTTCTCAACTCAAACTGTAATTTCAAGTTTGTTTGAATTTATAAAAGATTTTTGCATTTTACATAGTTTTCTTTCTTTGTGGAGGAGGAGGGAGGGGGATAAAAAGTCCTCCCCAAAGTTTGCAGATTTTTAATGGTTATCACGTTTAAAAAATAATTATTTTGGGAATACCATTAAAAAATTTTTTTTTAATCACCCCAAACAAGACACACTGCCACCAAGATGTAAGGGGCTACTTTGAATTAGAGGCCAGATTTATAGGAGTATCCTAAGTGGGGAGTTGTGAAGCAAGATGTTTTTTCACATTACATTTAAATTTCTGTATGTTGGGGAAACAGGGAGCAAGGACGGAATTCCAAAGGCAAGTGGTCTGACGAAAGAAGCTATTATAGGTGGTGTATGTAAAATCTCTTTGGAACTCTGATAAAAGATGATGTGACACATCAGTTGGGATATAATTGTCGCAATCAAATACATCTAGATGGTTTTGCAGTTTTCTGCAGGAAGGTGACGCCATCCTCCTACATACAGCGTCTTGTATTCTCAAGTGGTCACCCATTATGTACTGGCTCAACTTTGTGAAAATCATCTCGCTTGAGCAGGATACACATATGACTGAGAACTGCTTATGAATTTAATATTGCCTAGAATCTTCCTCCTTTGAAGGAAGCCAACTTAACCCACACCAGGAGAAGAGAAGGAAATCTAGATGGAAAATCCAGTGCGAACCCCAACTTTAGTTGTATTTGTGAAGACGATAAAAAGATATGGCATCCTAAAATTGAATGAAAAATTAATCATGTATCATTTAATAGGAACATAGA